>JANKKI010000003.1:0-1435000 GCA_025175665.1 Cinchona pubescens
GTTCTTATAAAAGTAAATCTCATAACTCAAGATAAGAACTGCGATTTGATTTGGCCAAGTTAAGAACCATGAGTGATAACTATGCATAAAAGAATACTTAAATCTCCTTTCTTTGTTCTGCGACTGTCTCTTATACACATCTAGATGTGTATAAGAGACTTAATCACGTGGAAGGAGTTGTACTCGCACGATATTGAGAAATCGTGAAAGGGGACAAATCGACAAGATTAAAAACTAATAACTGGGATCAAGTCGCATAAGATTAAGAAACAAGAAAGGAGTACTCAACAGTACATGTAGAAACATAATAAGTTCTAATAACTCATGACAACAACGAAAATGTGATTTAATTATGCTAGATTAAGAACCAAGAATCAGTTCAAATTGAAAAAGAGTTTGAACAAAAGATGATTATCTAACCTTATTTGAAAAACTTTGTTGATGAAGGCAATTACACACCTTATCTGTATACAAACGTAAGAGATGTGATAATCGTACAATCTACTCAATACCTGTCTCTTATACACATCTAGATGTGTATAAGAGACAGGGTAATCATAGCACATTTGGAAAAGATATGAGATCTAATTTCTCGTATTAGTCGACTTTCTTATCATATGTTATTAATAAGAATGGAATTACAGCCATGCGCTTGACCTATTCCTTGAAGATTTAGAACTAATACATCATCTAATAGCATTTGCAAAAGAATAGAGAAATGAGGCCGATCAAACTTGCTCTGTAAGGAAGAAGTTGCGATCGTCATATTGAGAGCCAAGAAATTGACTAACTGTCATGAATCGCAAAAGAAGAACACGATTAGTCGCATATTAGGTTCATGTCTAAGAAACTAGAAAGGTGATCTAATCGATATACATGTTGAAAAGATAAGAATATCTAATAACGGATGATAAGCCCCTAATACGTGACTTAGTCTCAATATCGTACGAGTACAACTCCTTCCACTGTGATTAAGCACGTATACTTGGCCTCATTTCTCACTTATTTATACACATGTGTATATGTATACAGAGTATTAGGGGATTAAGCATCCGTTATTAACAGGAGTACAACCTGTCTCTTATACACATCTAGATGTGTATCGTACACAGATTAAAAACTAACTAAGTCACGTATTAGCATTGTCCAAGAAAGGAGTTCTCAACAAAGTACATGTAGAACTTCTAATGTTGTTATAAGTACCTGTCTCTTATACAACATCTAGATGTGTATAAGAGACAGTCATTAAGAACTTGTGTAGTAATTGCCTGCCTCTGTTCTCTTTCGAATGCGATTAGATCATTCAGTTGATCTAAATCTTTGTGCACAGGTCCCACACATGGTTCTCAATCTAGTCTAACTAAGTCACGTATTAGAAGATTATCATCCGTTATTATATTGAGAACTTATGATAAAATATTAGGGTGATAATCAAGAAACAAGAAAGGTGATCTAATCGATATAAATGTTGAAGAGATAAGAATATCTAATAACGGATGATAATCCCCTAATACGTGACTTAGTTAGACTAGATTGAGATGACCATGTGTGGGACCTGTGCACAAAGATTTAGATCAACTGAATGATCTAATCGCATTCGAAAGAGAACAGAGGCAACCATATTGGCTTAATGACTAAGGAAGAAGTGTAAGAGTAAGATATTGAGAACTAAGAAAGTCGATTAATCGTAATATATTGTGAGTCGCAAAAGAAGATCCAACAATAAAACAAGATTGAGAACTAATAAAGGAGAATTACTCTATTAGATTTAAAAAGACCATTCAGCGGGTCGTATTCATTAACAGGTTATAATTATGGATTATCTAATCTATACACATCTAGATGTGTATAAGAGACAGGAATACGATCTCGAACTCAAGATAAGAATTTTTGTTCGTATTCTTTTATGCATAGTTATCACTCATGGTTCTTAACTTGGCCAAATCAAATTCTCATTTATTAGTTCTCAATCTTTCTTAATTGCTGTGTGTAAGAATGAGGCTGGCATACGTGCTTAATCACAAGGAGTTGTACTGCACGATATTGAGAACAGAAAGGGGACAAATCGTACAAGATTAAAAACTAATAACTGGGATCAAGTCGCATAACATTAAGAAACAAGAAAGGAGTACTCAACAAAGTACATGTAGAAACATAATAAGTTCTAATAACTCATGACAACAACGTAAAATGTGATTTAATTATGCTAGTTTAAGAACCATTTCTCTATTCTTTTGCAAATGCTATTAGATGATGTATTATCTAACCTTATTTGGAATAGGTCTGAGAAATGAAGCTTCTTGCACACCTTGTATAATGACAAACGATGAAGTGATAATCGTACAATATTGAGAACTAAGAAATGCTTCTTGATTATCACCCTAATATTTTATCAGGCGTTCGCATGATAAAATAATAGGGTGATGTCTCTTAGACACAATCTAGATGATCTAATCGATATACATGTTAAAGAGATAGTAATATCTAATAACGGATGATAATCCCCACGTGACTTAGTTAGACTAGATTGAAGAACATATATTACCTGTCTCGCAATAGAAGATCCAACAATAAAACAAGATTGAGAAGATATAAAGGAGAATTACTCTTTTCTTTAAACACTTTCTCAATGTGAACTGATTCTTGGTTCTTAATCTAGCATAATTAAATAACATTTTACGTTGTTGTCATGAGTTATTAGAACTTATTATGTTTCTACATGTACGTATAACTCAAGATAAGAACTTAAAATACGATTTGATTTGGCCAAGTTAGAACCATGAGTGATAACTATGCATAAAAGAATAAGAACAAAAATATAATATGATGGTTTTGAAGAAATAAGTGAGAAATGAGGCCATATACGTGCTTAATCACGGGGTTGAGTTGTACTGCATTTATATTTGAGAATCGAAAGGGACAAATCGTACAAGATTAAAAACTAATAACCGGATCAAGTCGCAAAAGATTAAGAGACAAGAAAGGAGTACTCAACAAAGTACATGTAGAAACATAATAAGTTCTAATAACTCATGACAACAAGATAAATGTGATTTAATTATGCTAGATTAAGAACCAAGAATCAGTTCAAATTGAAAAAGAGTTTGAACAAAAGATGATTATCTAACCTTATTTGAAAAAGAATGAGAAATGAAGGCAATTGCACACCTTGTATAATGACAAAAGTTCTCAATATCGTACGAGTACAACTCCTTCCACTCTGATCTAATCGAGTTATACACATCTAAATGTGTAGACATAACATATGGAATTCACAGAACAAAATCTTACAGATTAGTCGTGTTTCTTTGAAATATGAATGAGCATATGTTACACGACTAATTCTCCTTAAGAGACAGTCTTCAAGGAATAGGTCTCAGGTAAGAACATTAAATGTTTTAATAAGAATGGAATTAAGAACCATGCGCTGGACCTATTCCTTGAAGATTTAGAACTAATACATCATCTGTCTCTTATACACATCTAGATGTGTATAAGAGACAGGTTTAATTGCTTTCGGGTTACTGGGAAGAAGTTGTGATCGCTCGATATTGAGAGCCAAGAAATTGACTAACTGTCGTCAATCGCTAGGAGACATGATAAAATATAGGTGTGATAATCAAGAAACAAGAAAGGTGATCTAATCGATATAAATGTTGAAGAGATAAGAATATCTAATAACGATTAATAGGCCTCATTTCTCAGTTCTTTTTCTGTCTCTTGAGAACCAAGTACGATTAGACCCTTTCTTTCTTCTCAATACCGTACTATTACAATTTCTTCCTAATTCATTGTGCAGGCATAATTAATAGGCCTCATTTCTCAGTTCTTTTTCTTATACGATTTGATAATCTCTTAATTATAAATCTTTAATGAATACGAGTCGCAAAGCAAGATCCAACAATAAAACAAGATTGAGAACTAATAAAGGAGAATTACTCGATTAGATTTAAAAAGTACCAAGAGCGTCGTATTCATTAAAGATTTATAATTAAGAGATTATCAATCGTATAAGAAAAAGAACTGAGAAATGAGGCCTATTAATTATGCCGCACAAATGAATTAGGAAGAAATTCTAATAGTCACGGTATTGAGGAGCATATCATCCGTCTAATCGTACTATATTGTGACACAAGAAATAGATATAATCAGATGCATGATTAAGAACTAACAAAGCAGATCGAGTCATCGATTAAGAAATAGAACAGAGTTCTTATAAAAGTAAATGACTCCTCTTATACACATCTAGATGTGTATAAGAGACAGTCTTAGTTCTCAATATTGTTCGATTATCAGTGAGAAATGAGGCTACATATGCGTGCTTAATCATAAAGTGGAAGGAGTTTTACTCATCGATTGAGAACCGAGAAGAGGGACAAATCGCACAAGATTAAAAACTAATAAGCGATCAAGTCGCATAAGATTAAGAAACAAGAAAGGAGTACTCAACAAAGTACATGTAGAAACATAATAAGTTCTAATAACTCATGACAACAACGAAATGTGATTTAATTAAGCTAGATTAAGAACCAAGCAGTAAATTGAAAAAGAGTTTGAACAAAAGATGATTATCTAACCTTATTTGAAAAAGAATCGAAAATGAAGGCAATTACACACTTGTATAATGACAATCGAAGAAGTGATAATCGATGTGAGAACTAAGAAATGCTAATCATGCTATACAATGAACAACAAAAGGAGACATAACATATGCAATTCACAGAACAAAGAAAGGAGATTAGTCGGTGAAGTTATGAAATACGAGAGGAGTTCCAATCATAGCACATTTGGAAAAGATATGAGATCAAATTTCAAGGTAAGAAAATAAATATGTTTTAATAAGAAGGAATTAAGAACCATGCTGCTGTGGACCTATTCCTTGAAGATTTAGAACTGTAATTGGCTTCATTTCTCTGTTCTTTTTCAAATAAGGTAAGATCTGTCTCTTATTTGGTTAAGTAAGGTAAGGAAGTGCAATCGCTATATTGAGAACCAAGAAATTGACTAACTGTTCAATGTTATGAATCGCATAAGTAGAACACACGATAAAATATTAGGGAGATAATTAAGAAACTAGAAAGGTGATCTAATCGACATACATGTTGAAAAGATAAGAATATGTAATGACGGATTATAAGCCCCTAGTACGTGACTTAGTTAGACTAGATTGAGAACCATGTGGGGGACCTGTGCAACGATTAGATAATCTCTTAATAATAAATCTTTATTGAATACGATCCGCTCTTGGTTCTTTTTAAATCTAATACGGCTACTTCTCCTTTATTAGTTCTCAATCTTTTTTGATTGCTGTATCTGTCTCTTATGACTTACATCTCTCTTGTTATGTTTCTACATTAAGAACTTTGTTGAGAAATCCTTTCTTGTTTCTTAATGTTATCATGAGTCTGATCCCAGTTATTAGTATTTAATCTGTGTACGATTTGTCCCACTGTGATTAAGTATGTATACTTCCACTGTGATATAAATCGAAAATTCTGAGAACTCGAAAAAGGGGACAAATCGTACAAGATTAAATACTAATAACTGGGATCAAGTCGCATAAGATTAAGAAACAAGAAAGGATTTCTCAACAAAGTATATGTAGAAACATAACAAGTTCTAATAACTCATGATAACAACGTAAAATTTGATTTAATTATGCTAGATAAAGAACCAAGAATAAGTTCAAATTGAAAAAGAGTTTGAACAAAAGATGATTATCTAACCTTATTTGACTAATCTTGAGAAATGAAGCCAATTACACACCTTGTATAATGACAATGGAAGAAGTGATAATCTGTAAAATATTGAGAACTAAGAAATCATTGTGCGGCTAATCATGCTATACAATGAACAACAAATGAGACATAACATCTGCAATTCAGAATAGAGAAAGGAGATTAGTCGTGTGAGGTTATGAAATATGAGAGGAGTTCCAATCATTGCACATTTGGAAAAGATACAGATCAAATTTCACAAGGTAAGAACATAAATATGTTTTAATAAGAATGGATTAAGAACCATGCGGCTGGACCTATTCCTTGAAGATTTAGAACTAATACATAATCTAACAGCATTTGCAAAAGAATAGAGAAATGAGGCCGATCAAACTTGCTTTACGAGTGGGGAAAAACTTGCTACTGTTCGATATTTAGAGCCAAGAAATTGACTAACTGTTCAATGTTATGAATCGCACAAGGAGAACACATGATAAAATGTTAGGGAGATAATTAAGAAACTAGAAAGGTGATCTAATCGACATACAAGTTGTAAAGATAAGAATATATAATGACGGATGATAAGCCCCTAATACGTGACTTAGTTAGACTAGTCGATTGAAAACCATGTGTGTTTATACACAGATCTAGATGTGTATAAGAGACAGGCTAATCGCATTCGAAGAGACGGAGGCAACCATACACATCTAGATGTGTATAAGAGACAAGTGGAATCGTAAGATCTTGAGAACTAAGAATCTTATACTAATCGTAATATATTGTGAGTCTTTCAAAAGGAGATACAGCAATAACAAATGATTGATTAACTAATAAAGGAGAAGTAGCTGTATTAGATTTAAAAAGAACCAAGAGCGGGTCGTATTAGATTGTCTCTTATTACATAAGAGATTATATAATCCTATAAGAAATAGAACTGAGAAAGGAGGCCTATTAATTATGCCTGCACTGATGTGTATAAGAAAGCCATCATATTATATTTTAGTTCTTATTCTTTTATGCATCGTACTCTTTCTTAATTCGAGTAGATTATAAAAGTAAATCTCGTAACTCAAGAAAAGAACTTAAAATTCGATTTGATTTGGCCAAATTAAGAACCACGAGTAATAACTATGCATAAAAGAATAAGAACTAAAATATAATATGATGGTTTTGAAGAAATAAGTGAGAAATGAGGCCAAGTATACGTGTGCTTAATCCCAGTGGAAGGATTAGATAATAATGTGCTTGATATTGAGAACTCAGAAAGGGGACAAATCGTACAAGATTAAATACTAATAACTGGGGTCAAGTCGCATAAGATTAAGAAACAAGAAATGAGTTCTCAACAAAGTATATGTAGAAACATAATAAGTTCTAATAACTCATGATAACAACGTAAAATGTGATTTAATTATGCTAGATTAAGAACCGACAATCAGTTCAAATTGAAAAAGAGTTTGAACAAAAGATGATTATCTAACCTTATTTGAAAAGCAACTGAGAAATGAAGCCAATTACACACCTTGTATATTGTGATGAGAAAGGAAGAAGTGATAATCGTACAATATTGAGAACTAAAAAATGCGACAAATCGTGCTACACAATGAACAAAAAAGGTGACATAACATATGCAATTCAGAGAACAAATAAAGGAGAGTGGTCGTGTAAGATTATGAAATACGAGAGGAGTTCCAATCATAGTACATTTGGAAAAGATATGAGATCAAATTTCACAAGGTAAGAACATAAATATGTTTTAATAAGAATGGATTAAGAACCATGCGCTGGACCTATTCCTTGAAGATTTAAAACTAATACATCATCTAATAGCATTTGCAAAAGAATAGCGAAATGAGGCCGATTAAACTTGCTTTACGAGTGAGGAAGAAGTTTCGATTGTTCGATATTGAGAGCCAAGAAATTGACTAACTGTTCAATGTTATGAATCACAAAAGGAGAACACATGATAAAATATTAGGGAGATAATTAAGAAACTAGAAAGGTGATCTAATCGACATTCATGTTGAAAAGATGAGAAAGAATATCTAATAACGGATGATAAGCCCCTAATACGTGACTTCTCTTAGACTACATTGAGAACCTTGTCTGGGACCTGTGCACAAAAGATTTAGATCAAATGAATGATCTAATCGCATTCGAAAGAGAACGGACATCAACCATATTAGCTTAATAACTAAGGAAGAAGTGAAATCGTAAGATATTAAGAACTAAGAAAGTCGACTAATCGTAATAAATTGTGAGTTGTAAAAGGAGATACAGCAATCAAAAATGATTGAGAACTAATAAAGGAGAAGTAGCCGTATTAGATTTGAAATGCACCAAGAGCGGGTCGTATTCATTAAATATTTATTTGTAAGAGATTATCTAATCGTATAAGAAAAAAGAACTGAGAAACGAGGCCTATTAATTATGCCCGCACAATGATTAAGGAAGAAATTGTAATAGTACGATATTGAGAAGAAAGAAAGGGTCTAATCGTAATATATTATGACACAATAAAAGAGATCTAATCGTACACGATATTGAGAACTCAGAAAGGGGACAAATCGTACAAGATTAAATACTAATAACTGGGATCAAGTCGCATAAGATTAAGAAAACTAGAAAGGAGTTCTCAACAAAGTACATGCAGAAACACAATAGGTTCTAATAACTCATGATAACAACGTAAAATGAGAATTAATTATGCAAGATTAAGAACCAAGAATCAGTTCAAATTGAAAAAGAGTTTGAACAAAAGATGATTATCTAACCTTATTGGGTTCTTAATTGGCAAAAAGAACTGGGAAATGAAGCCAATTACACCTTGTATAATGACAAAGGAAGAAGCGATAATCGTACAATATTGAGAACTAAGAAATGCGACTAATCGTGCTATACAATGAACAACAAAAGGAGACATAACATATGCAATTCAGAACAGAGAAAGGAGACTAGTAGTGTGAGGTTATGAAATATGAGAGTAGTTCCAATCATTGCACATTTGGAAAAGATATGAGATCAAATTTCACAAGGTAAGAACATAAATATGTTTTAATAAGAATGGATTAAGAACCATGCGGCTGGACCTATTCCTTGAAGATTTAGAACTAATACATCATCTAATAGCATTTGCAAAAGAATAGAGAAATGAGGCCGATCAAACTTGCTTTACGAGTAATGAAGAAGTTGCGATCATTCGATATTGAGAGCCAAGAAATTGACTAACTGTTCTATGAATCGCTCAAAGGCAACACGTGATGAAATATTAGGGAGATAATTAAGAAACTAGAAAGGTGACCTAATCGACATACATGTTGAAAAGATAAGAATATCTAACAATGGATGATAAGCCCCTAATACGTGACTTAGTTAGACAAGATTGAGAACCATGTGTGGGACATGTGCACAAAGATTTAGATCAAATGAATGATCTAATCGCATTCGAAAGAGAACGGAGGCAACCATATTAGCTTAATAACTAAGGAAGAAGTGTAATCGTAAGATATTGAGAACTAAGAAAGTCGACTAATCGTAATATATTGTGAGTCGCAAAAGGAGATAGAACAATCAAACAAGATTGAGAACTAATAAAGGAGAAGTAGCCGTATTAGATTTGAAAAGCACCAAGAGCGGGTCGTATTCATTAAAGATTTATTATTAAGAGATTATCTAATCGTATAACAAAAAATAACTGAGAAAGGAGGCCTATTAATTATGCCTGCATACGTGCTTAATCACAGTGGAAGGAGTTGTACTCGTACAATATTGAGAACTGAGAAAGGGGACAAATTGTACTTGAAGATTAAAAACTAATAACTGGGATCAACTCGCATAAGATTAAGAAACAAGAAAGGAGTTCTCAACAAAGTACGTGTAGAAACACAATAAGTTCTAATAACTCATGATAACAACGTAAAATGGGAATTAATTATGCTAGATTAGGAAACAAGAATCAGTTCCAGTTGAAAAAGAGTTCGAACGAAAGATGATTATCTAACCTTATTTGAAAAAGAACTGGGAAATGAAGCCAATTACACCTTGTATAATGACAAAGGAAGAAGCGATAATCGTACAATATTGAGAACTAAGAAATGCGACTAATCGAGCTATACAATGAACAACAAAAGGAGACATAAATATGCAATTCAAAACAAAGAAAGGAGATTTGTCGTGTGAGATTATGAAATATGGGAGGAGTTCCAATCATAGCACATTTGGAAAAGATATGAGATCAAATTTCACAAGGTAAGAACATAAATATGTTTTAATAAGAATGGATTAAGAACCATGCGGCTGGACCTATTCCTTGAATATTTAGAACTAATACACCATCTAATAGCATTTGCAAATCAATAGAGAAATGAGGCAGATCAAACTTGCTTTACGAGTAAGTAAGAAGTTGCGATCGTTCGATATTGAGAGCCAAGAAATTGACTAACTATTCTATGAATCGCAAAAGAAGAACACCTGATAAAATATTAGGGAGATAATTAAGAAACTGGAAAAGGTGATCTAATCGACATACATGTTGAAAAGATAAGAATATCTAATAATGGATGATAAGCTCCAAATACGTGACTTAGTTTGACTATATTGAGAACCGTGTGTGGGACCTGTGCACAAAGATTTAGATCAGATGAATGATCTAATCACATTCAAAAGAGAATAGAGGCAACCATATTAGCTTAATAACTAAGGAAGAAGTATAATCGTAAGATATTGAGAACTAAAAAAGTCGACTAATCGTAGTATATTGTGAGTCGTAAAAGGAGATACAACAATCAAACAAGACTGAGAACTAGATAGATAAAGGTGAAGTAGTCGTATTAGATTTAAAAAGAACCAAGAGCGGATCGTATTCATTAAAGATTTATAATTAAGAGATTATCTAATCGTATAAGAAAAAGAACTGAGAAATGAGGCCTATTAATTATACCTGCACAATGATTAAGGAAGAAATTTTAATAGTACGTTACTGAGAAGAAAGAAAGGGTCTAATCGTACTATATTGTGACACAGTAAAGGAGATCTAATCGTACAGGATTAAGAACCAACAAAGTAGATCGAGTCATATCAGATTAAGAAATAGAACAGGAGTTCTTATAAAAGTAAATCTCGTAACTCAAGATAAGAACTTAACATGCGATTCGATTTGGCCAAGTTAAGAACCATGAGTGATAACTATGCACAAAAGAATGAGAACAAAAATATAATATGATGGTTTTGAAGAAATAAGTGAGAAATGAGGCCAAGTATACGTGCTTAATCACAGTGGAAGGAGTTGTACTCGTACGATATTGAGAACACTCAGAAAGGGGACAAATCGTACAAGATTAAATACTAATAACTGGGATCAAGTCGCATAGGATTAAAAAACAAGAAATGAGTTCTCTACAAAGTACGTGAAGAAACATAATAAGTTCTAAATAACTCATGAGAACAACGTAAAATGTGATTTAATTCTGCTAGATTAAGAACCAAGAATCAGTTCAAATTAAAAAAGAGTTTGAACAAAAGATGATTATCTAACCTTATTTGAAAAAGAACTGAGAAATGAATCTAATTACACACCTTGTATAATGACAAAGGAATAAGATATAATCGTACAATATTGAGAACTAAGAAATACGACAAATCGTGCTATACAATGAACAACAAAAGGAGACATAACATATGCAATTCAAAGAACAAAGAAAAGAGATTAGTTATGTCAGATTATGAAATACGAGAGGAGTTCCAATCATAGCTCATTTGGAAAAGATATGAGATCAAATTTCACCAGGTAAGAACATGAATATGTTTTAATAATATGAATGGATTAAGAACCATGCGCTGGACCTATTCCTTGAAGATTTAGAACTAATACATCATCTAATAGCATTTGCAAAAGAATAGAGAAATGAGGCCGATCAAACTTGCTTTACGAGTAAGGAAGAAGTTGCGTCGTTCGATATTGAGAGCGAAGAAATTGACAAACCGTTCTACGTTATGAATCGCAAAAGGATAACATTTGATAAAATATTAGGGAGATAATTAAGAAACTAGGAAGGTTACCTAATCAACATACATGTTGAAAAGATAAGAATATCTAATAACGGATGATTAGCCCCTAATACGTGACTGAGTTAGACTAGATTGAGAACCATGTGTGGGACCTGTGTACAAAAGATTTAGATCAAATGAATGATATAATCGCATTCGAAAGAGAACGGAGGCAACCATATTAGCTTAATAACTAAGGAAGATGTGTAATCGTAAGATATTGAGAACTAAGAAAGTCGACTAATCGTAATATATTGTGAGTCACAAATAGGAGATATAGCAATCAAAAATGATTGAGAACTAATAAAGGAGAAGTAGCTGTATTAGATTGAAAAAGAACCAAGAGCGGGTCGTATTCATTACAGATTTAAAATCAAGAGATTATCTAATCGTAAAAGAAAAAGAACTGAGAAATGAGGCCTATTAATTATGCCTGCAAAATGAATAAGGAAAAAATTGTAATAGCACGATATTGAGAAGAAAGAAAGGGTCCAATCGTACTATATTGTGACACAGTAAAGGAGATCCAATAGTACAGGATTAAGAACTAAGAAAGCAGATCGAGTCATATAAGATTAAAAAATAGAACAGGAGTTCTTATAAAAGTAAATCTCGTAACTCAAGATAAGAACTTAAAATACGATTTGATTTGGCCAAGTTAAGAACCATGAGTGATAACTATGCATAAAAGAATAAGAACTAAAATATAATATGATGGTTTTGAAGAAATAAGTGAGAAATGAGGCCAACTGCACGTGCTTAATCATTTTTTCAAAACCATCATATTATATTTTAGTTCTTATGGTTGCATGATAACAACATAAAATGGTTCTTACCTTGGCTAAATTTGATCTAGAATCAGTTCCAAATGAGCTAAGATCTCGAACTCAAAAGACGACTGTCTCTTATACACATCTAGATGTGTATAAGAGACACATCTAGATGTGTATAATGACAGATCATTATACGAAGGTCACTGTTTCTTCTCTTATACACATCTAGATGTGTATAAGAGACATACACATCTAGATCTGTACGAGAGACAGTCATTGTATAGCTTACAGAAGGAGATTAGTCGTGTGAGATTATGAAATATGAGAGTTCCAATCATAGCACATTTGGAAAAGATATGAGATCAGATATTCACAAGGTCCTGTCTCTTATACACATCTAGATGTGTATAAGAGACAGGTGATGCACTAACCTCCCAAGAATGTGAGCCGATCAAACTTGCTTTGAAAGTAAGGAAGAAGTTGCGATCGTTCGATATTGAGAGCCAAGAAATTGACTAACTGTTCTATGTTATGAATCGCCAAAGGAGAACACGTGATAAAATATTAGGGAGATAATTAAGAAACTAGAAAGATGATCTAATCGACATACATGTTCAAAAGATAAGAATATCTAATAACGGATGATCTTAATTTGGCATCATGACCTAGTTAGACTAGATTGAGAACCAGGTGTGTGGGACCTGTACAGATTTAGATCAATGAATGATCTAATCGCATTCAAAAGAAAAGGAACTGGAAGATTACCATATTAGCAATATAACGATTAGACAGAATTCTTCCTTGTGCAAGACTCGTAATATATTACGAGACAGATAGAAAGTCGATTAGTTCGTAATATCTTTACGATTACACAAAAAAAGTCGCAAAAAGATACAACAATCAAACAAGATTGAGAACTAATAAAGGAGAAGTAGTCGTATTAGATTTAAAAAGAACCAAGAGCGTGGATCGGTCGTATTCATTAAAGATTTATAATTTGAGATATCTAATCGTATAAGAAAAAAACGGAGAAATTAGGCCTATTAATTATACTCGCTGCACTTTGATTAAGGAAGAAATTGTAATGATAGCATATCTTGCAAGAAGAAAGAAAAGGTCTAATCGTACTATATTGTGACACGGTAAAGGATATCTTACCGTACAGGATTAAGAACTAACAAAGCAGATCGAGTCACATCAGATTAAGAAATAGAACAGGAGTTCTTATAAAAGTAAATCTCGTAACTCAAGATAAGAACTTAAAATGCGATTTGATTTGGCCAAATTAAGAACCATGAGTGATAACTATGCATAAAAGAATAAGAACTAGTTAAATATAATATGATGGTTTTGAAGAAATAAGTGAGAAATGAGGCCTAGTATATGTGCTTAATCACAGTGGAAGGAGTTGTACTCGTACGATGGTTGAGAACTAAGAAAGGGGACAAATCGTACAAGATTAAATACTAATAACTGGGATCAAGTAGCATAAGATTAAGAAAGAGGAAAGGAGTTCTCAACAAAGTACATGTAGAAACACAATAAGTTCTAATAACTCATGATAACAACGTAAAATGAGAATTAATTATGCTAGATTAAGAACCAAGAACCAATTCGAATTGAAAAAGAGTTCGAACAAAAGATGATTATCTAACCTTATTTGAAAAAGAACAGGGAAATGAGTCCAATTACACCTTGTATAATGACAGAGGAAGAAGTGATAATCGTACAACATTGAGAACTAAGAAATGCTACTAATCGAGCTATACAATGAACAAGAAAATGAGACATAACATATGCAATTCAGAACAAAGAAAGGATATTAGTCGTGTGAGATTATGATGTACAGAGAGTTAATATGAGAGGAGTTCCAATCATTGCACATTTGGAATAGATATGAGATCAAATTTCACAAGGTAAGAACATAAATATGTTTTAATAAGAATGGATTAAGAACCATGCGCTGGACCTCTATTCCTTGAAGATTTAGAACTATTACATCATGTAATAGCATTTGCAAAAGAATACAGAAATGAGGCCGATCAAACTTGCTTTACGAGTAAGGAATAAGTTGTGATCGTTCGATATTGAGAGCGAAGAAATTGAGTCACTATTCTATGTTATGAATCGCAAAAGGAGAACACATGATAAAATATTAGGGAGATAATTAAGAAATTAGAAAGGTGATCTAATCGACATACATATTGAAAAGATAAGAATATCTAATAACGGATGATAAGCCCCTAATACTCGACTTTGTTAGACAAGATTGAGAATCATGTGTGGGACCTGTGCACAAAGATTTAGATCAAATGAATGATCTAATCGCATTCGAAAGAGAACGGAGGCAACCATATTCAAGCTTAATAACTAAGGAAGAAGTGTAATCATAAGATATTGAGAACTAAGAAAGTCAACTAACCGTAATATATTGGGAGTCGCAAAAGGAGATATAACAATCAAACTAGATTGAGAACTAACAAAGGAGAAGTAGTCGTACTAGATTTAAAAAGAACCAAGAGCGGGTCGTATTCATTAAACATTTATAATTAAGAGATTATCTAATCGTATAAGAAAAAGAACTGAGAAATGGGGCCTATTAATTATGCCTGCACAGTGATTAAGGAAGAAATTGTAATAGTACGATATTGAGAAGAAAGAAAGGGTCTAATCATTCTATATTATGACACAGTAAAGGAGATCTAATCGTACAGGATTAAGAACTAACAAAGTAGATCGAGTCATTTTAGATTAAGAAATAGAACAGGAGTTCTTATAATAGTCAATCTCGTAACTCAAGATAAGAACTTAAAATGCGATTTGATTTCGCCAAATTAAGAACCATGAGTGATAACTATGCATAAATAAGAATAAGAACTAAAATATAAGATGATGGTTTTGAAGAAATAAGTGAGAAATGAGGCCAAGTATACGTGCTTAATCACAGTGGAAGGAGTTGTACTCGTACGATATTGAGAACTGAGAAAGGGGACAAATCGTACAAGATTAAATACTAATAACTGGGATCAAGTCGCACAAGATTAAGAAACAAGAAAGGAGTTCTCAACAAAGTACATGTAGGAACACAATAAGTTCTAATAACTAATGATAACAACATAAAATGTGATTTAATTATGCTAGATTAAGAACCAAGAATCAGTTCAAATTGAAAAAGAGTTTCAACAAAAGATGATTATTTAACCTTATTTGAAAAAGAACTGAGAAATGAAGCCAATTACACCTTGTATAATGATAGAGGAAGAAGGGATAATCGTACAACATTGAGAACTAAGAAATGCGACTAATCGAGCTATACAATGAACAACAAAAGGAGACATAACATATGCAATTCAGAACAAGGAAAGGAGATTAGTTCGTGTGAGATTATGAAATATGAGAGGAGTTCCAATCATAGCACATTTGGAAAAGATATGAGATCAGATTTCACAAGGTAAGAACATAAATATGTTTTAATAAGAATGGATTAAGAACCAAGCGGCTGGACCTATTCCTTGAAGATTTAGAACTAATACAACATCTAATAGCATTTGCAAAAGAATAGAGAAATGAGGCCCCATCAAACTTGCTTGTGAAACGTCCCCTCTATTTAACATATCTTGGCTGGCCCATTCAGAAGGCGAAGAGAAAAAGGTCACCCTTTCAGCCCATGATTGAGAAAATTACCTCTAAAATTGCGAGGTGGCAAATGAAATTTCTCTCTCCTGGGGGAAAGCTAATCCTGATCAAGCTTGTTTTGAGTAGTATTCCAATATACCTATTCACGGTACTCCAGCCTCCAAAAGCTGTAATCAAGGACCTTGAGCGCCAATTCGCAAACTTCTTCTGGGGCAATTCAGACTCGGGAAGCAGGTACCATTGGGCATGAGTGCTTGGAAGTCATTAGGTAAGCCAACAGCTGAGACTTGTCGATGGCCTTGGAATAATGTCCCTCTCAGATTTGGTCAAGGGTTTTCTCTTAAACTATGGTGGAAATTTCGAAAAGGGAATTCTTTATGGTGCTCTTTCATGCGTGCTAGATATTGCCGTTCCCACCCTTGTTTAATAAATCAAAGGCACAGTGATTCATATATATGGAAGTGCATGCTCAAAAGCCGTGAGAACGTAGAAAAAAGGCCTTTTACTTTTATTGCGCATTGGACAAGTCTCCTTGTCCTATGACACTTGGCTGCCTCAAGGACCTTTGTTTCACGAGGTTAGTCAAGTGTTCGAGCCAACCCTTACAGTTGCTGATTTGTGAGTGCAAATGGCTGGAACCTTGCAATTTTATGCGAACATTATTCTGGCCTTGAGATAGAAAGACTTGAGAGCTTCTTTGTGGGATACATTTCCAAGTTAGTAATGACTCGGATGTGCTGGTATGGACTCTCCCATTCCTAATGACAAGATTTTAGTCTCCTCTACCCTTCCTTAACATGTTTCCACACTCTCTAAAACAATGATTTGGGACAATAAACTCCAAATCAAAATCTCGATCTTCATGTGGCGCCTCTTGAATAGGAAACTCCCACTTGACGATATCATACCTACCTTTGGGGTTTCCTTGGCTTCAAAATGTCCCTTTTGTCACCATCAAGAAACATTGGATCGTCTCTTTGCAAGTTGTGATTTCACCAGCCAAGTCTGGTGATACGAGCCAAGGGGTATTTTCTAGCTCGACCAAGGTTCGTTAAGAGTCATTGCAAGTGCCAACTTGGACCAATTACAAGGGCACGTGCAAAGAGAATCCAACAAGCCATGCAAAGTTTGGTTCGAGGTGTTCTTGACGGGGAAGCCGTCCAAAACAAACTAGAAGTGGAACGGGCTTGTAAATCTGATTGGAACACTCTTCAAGTCCAAATCCATAATGGAGAAGTCCGGTAGTTTGTCTTTACTCTAGCCTTATTTTATAAAGCCCAATAGTAGTTTAAGTTTGTGTAAATTGGGCTGGTTTAAGTCGAATATAGTTGCGACTTAGTTCTCAGTTTTTAGGCAGATTAATTAGCCTTAATAAGGCCGATTTAGTCCAAATCTTGGGGCCACTTATGGCTGAACCCCTGCACTACCTTTTCAGGAGTTTTTATGCTAGTTTTAGGGACTTTATTATGACTATAAATAGGCCTCATCCTACGGACGAATTTCAGCAGATTTTTATCAAAAAAACTTGTCTTTTTCGTGAGGAAAAAGTTCCTTCTTTTAGTCTTTAGATTAAGACTTTGTTGGGATCATCGCTTGAGCAACGGTGATTGTTCTAACCGACTCATAGATTTCGTTCTTGCCTGATTCGCATAGGCAGGTCAATTCTCGCTTTAAATCCTGTTAAGAGTTTGGTTCTTATGTTGTTATAGACAACGAGTTGAACTCTTGCTTGATTGCGCAATTGGAGTCACACCATCTTTGGAAACATTTTTTGATATGCTGAGATGCATGTTCAACAATGTAAGGCTATTTGCTTGCGACAGCCGTCACTACCTAACCAAATTTCTCTTGCCCGTGCACAATCCATGCACGCTAAATGCCTTGCCGATGAAGAAATGGTTGACACAAGGAGACTTTTACGCGAGGTTTGCGAGCACAATTCTTTCCGGGAAATATCTGCGATTACGCATTTCTAAGGAAGTGTCCAACAATCACTCATCTTGCATTCGCGAACGACATAGTAATTTTCACTAAAGGAGAGGCTAAATCAATCAAGAACTCGTGGAGTTCCAGGACCAGTTTGAGTCTTCATCTGGGCAGCTTATTAACAAGTCGAAAAGCTTCTTTTACATGCCCAACAACGCTCCACTATCTAGGATCATAATGGTTCAATTTTGAACAGGTTTTGTGAAACGTCCCCTCTTTCAGCCCATGATTGAGAAAATTACCTCTAAAATTGTGGGGTGGTAAATGAAATTTCTCTATGCTGGGGGAAAGCTAATCCTGATCACCCTTAAGCTTGTTTTACGTAGTATTCCAATATAGGTTCACGGTACTCCAGCCTCCAAAAGCTGTAATAAAGGACTTGGAGTGCCAGTTGGCAAACTTCTTCTGGGGCAATTTGGACTCGGGAAGCAGGTACCATTGGGCATTATGGAAGTCATTATGTAAGCCAACAGTTGCCAATGGCCTTGGAATAATGTCCCTCTCAGATTTGGTCAAGGGTTTTGGCATTAAACTATGGTGGAAATTTTGAAAGGGGAATTCTTTATGGTGCTCTTTCATGCGTGCTAGATATTGTTGTTCCCACCCTTGTTTAATAAATGAAAGGCACAGTGATTCATATATATGGAAGTGCATGCTCAAAAGCCGTGAGAACGCAGAAAAAAGGCCTTTTATTTTTATTACGCATTGGACAAGTCTCCTTTTCGTATGACACTTGGCTGCCTCAAGGACCTTTGTTTCACGAGGTTAGTCAAGTGTTCGAGCCAACCCTTACAGTTGCTGATTTGTGAGTGCAAATGGAATCTAGAACCTTGCAATTTTAAGCGAACATTATTCGGGCCTTGAGATAGAAAGACTAGAGAAGCTTCTTTGTGGGATACATTTCCAAGTTAGTAATGACTCGAATGGGCTGGTATGGACTCTCTCACCTAATGGGAAGATTTCAGTCTCCTCTGCCCTTCCTTCGCATGTTTTCACACACTCTCAAACAATGATTTGCGACAATAAAATCCAAATCGAAATCTCCATCTTCATGTGGCGCCTCTTGAATAGGAAACTCCCACTAGACGATATCATAACAACCTTTGGGGTTTCCTTTGCTTCAAAATGTCCCTTTTGTCACCATCAAGAAACAATGGATCATGTCGTTGCAAGTTGTGATTTCACCAGCCAAGTCTGGTGATATGAGCCAAGGGGCATCTTCTAGCTCGACTAAGGTTCGTGAAGAGTCATTGCAAGTATCAACTTGGACCAATTACAAGGGCACGTGCAAAGAGAATCCAACAAGCCATGCATCATCGAGAACTCCTGATTAGGTAGTTTGTGTTTACTCTATTATTTTATAAAGCCCAATAGTAGTTTAAGTTTGAGTAAATTGGGCTGCTTTAAGTCGAGTATAGTTGTGACCTAGTTCTCAGTTTTTAGGCTCATTAATTAGCCTTAATAATGCCGATTTAGCCCAAATCTTGGGGCCACTTATGGCTAACCCCAGCACTACTTTTTTAGGAGTTTTTAAGCTAGTTTTTAGGACTTTATTAAGACTATAAATAGGCCTCATCATATGGACGAATTTCATCATATTTTTATAAAAAAACTTGTATTTTTCGTGAGGAAAAAGTTATTTCTTTTAGTCTTTGGATTAAAACTTTGTTGGGATCATCGCTTGAGCCACGGTGATTGTTCTAACCGACTTATGGATTTGGTTCTTGCCAGATTCGTATAGCCAACGGGTCAATTCCCGCTTTAAATCTTGTTAAGAGTTTGCTTCTTGTCTTGTTATAGCAACGAGTTGAACTCTTTCTTGATTACGCAATTGGAATATACGCAATTGGAGTCACACCATCTTTGGAAACATTTTTTACAAGGTGAAAAATGTTGAGATGCATGTTCAACAATGTGAGGCTATTTGCTTGCAACAGTCGTCACAACCTAAACAAAATTCTCTTGCCCGTGCACAATCCATGCACGCTAAATGCGTTGCCGATGAAGAAAGTTTTTCGACGCAAAATCGGGTATGAAATGGCGGAGACAAGGTGACTTTTACGCGAGGTTTGTGAGCACAATTCCTTGCGGGAAATATCTGCGATTACGCATTTCCAAGGAAGTGTCCAACAATCACTCATCTTGCGTTCGCGAACGACAGAGTCATTTTCAATAAAGGAGAGGCCAAATCAATCAAGAACATATGGAGTTCCACGACCAGTTTGAGTCTTCATTTGGGCAGCTTATTAACAAGTCGAAAAGCTTCTTTTACATGGCCGACAATGCTCCACTATCTAGGATCAGAATGGTACAATTTTGCACAGGTTTTGTGAAACGTCCCTTGCCTTTCGCATGTTCTTGGCTGCCCCATTCAAAAGGCGAAGAAAAGAAGGTCACTCTTTCAGCCCATGATTGAGAAAATTACCTCTAAAATTGCGGGGTGGCAAATGAAATTTCTCTCCCCTGGGGGAAAGCTAATCCTGATCAAGCTTGTTTAAGTAGTATTCCAATATTCCTATTCACGGTACTCCATCCTCCAAAAGCTGTAATCAAGGACTTGGACCGCCAATTCGCAAACTTCTTCTGGGGCAATTCGGACTCGGGAAGCAGGTACCATTGGGCATTATGGACATCTAGATGGCCTTGGAATAATGTCCCTCTCAGATTTGGTCTAGGATTTTGGCATTAAACTATGGTGGAAATTTCAAAAGGGGAATTCTTTATGGTGCTCTTTCATGCGTGCTAGATATTGTCGGTCCCACCCTTGTTTAATAAATGAAAGGCACAGTGATTCATATATATGGAAGTGCATGCTCAAAAGTCGTGAGAACGCAGAAAAAAGGCCTTCTATTTTTATTACGCATTGGACAAGTTGTCTCCTTGTCGTATGACACTTGGCTGCCTCAAGGACCTTTGTTTCACTAGGTTAGTCAAGTGTTCGAGCCAACCCTTACAGTTGCTGATTTGTGAGTGCAAATGGCTGGAACCTTGCAATTTTAAGCGAACATTATTCGGGCCTTGAGATAGAAGACTAGAGAAGCTTCTTTGTGGGACACATTTCCAAGTTAGTAATGACTCTGATGTGCTGGTATGGACACTCTCACCTAATGGCAAGTTTTCAGTCTCCTCTACCCTTTCTTCGCATGCTTCCACACTCTCTCAAATAATGATTCGGGATAATAAACTCCAAATTGAAATCTCCATCTCCATGTGGCGCCCCTTGAATAGGAATCTCCCACTTGACGATATCATAACTGTTGGCCCCAAAAGCAACCTAAGAGGGGGGGTGAATTAGGTTATCTCTAAAGACAAACCTTTTTTAAGTGCTTAATAGAAATTCAAACTTTGTGCACCAAATGAAAACTTAAGAGAAATGAATACAATAGATATTCAACAGAGCTTTAAGCTTAAGAGTTCAATTAAGATATTGAGATTAAGAGAATCAAACCAAACTCCCTAGCTTCTCAAGCTTGGAGCTTGCAATTACAAAGAGCTTCTCACAAGGCAACTACCAAGTTCACAACTTGAAGTTCAGCCTCTAAAAGTCTCTTCAAAGTAGGTGAGACAATAACCTCTTGTACACAAATGAGGATCACTCTTGCTCACACTAATTTCCTTTAGTTGAGCCAAGAGTTTTACACTCACAACCTTCCTTTGTTACAATTGTTATTTCTCCACTCTTACACTTGACGAACTCTTACACTTCTAAGCTCTTTTCTCACTACCTACACTATTACAATACTTGTACCAACTATTTCTCCCAAATAGCTCAAGAATGATTTGTAATCAATGTAGAAGTCTCTTTTACTTAAATCAGACCTAGGGGTATTTATAGTTGCCAAATATCCTGCTTTCAACAACTTCCCAACGGCTATTTTCTGAAAACTAGCCGTTGGACCCAATGACTCTTGAATCTCGGTACCTGGACGATCATTTGCGTCCCAACCTACTGTTACGCACACTTGTTATCAAACTATTAGTATGATTTGTTTCATCATCAAAACATGATTAACATAACTGGGGTTCAACAATACTGCCTTTGGGGTTTCCTTGGCTTCAAAATGTCCCTTTTGTCACCATCAAGAAACATTGGATCATCTCTTTGCAAGTTGTGATTTCACCAGCCAAGTCTGGTGATACGAGCCAAGGGGCATCTTCAAGCTCGACTAAGGTTCGTGAAGAGTCATTGCAAGTGCCAACTTGGACCAATTACAGGTTGGCACGTGCAAAGAGAACCAACAAGCCATGCAAAGTTTGGTTCGAGGTGTTCTTGACGGGGAAGCCGTCCAAAACAAACTAGAAGTGGAACGGGCTTGTAAATCTGATTGGAACACTCTACAAGTCGAAATCCATAAAGGAGAAGTCCGGTAGTTTATGTTTACTCTATTATTTTGTAAAGCACAACAGTAGTTTAAGTTTGTGTAAATTGGGCTAGTTTAAGTCGAGTATAGTTATGACTTAGTTCTCAGTTTTTAGGCTCATTAATTAGCCTTAATAAGGCCCATTTAGCCCAAATCTTGGGGCCACTTATGGCTGAACCCTAGCTCTACCTTTTTAGGAGTTTTTAAGGTAGTTTTAGGGACTTTATTATGACTATAAATAGGCCTCATCCTATGGACGAATCTTGGCAGATTTTTATAAAAAAAACTTGTCTTTTCTGTGAGGAAAAAGTTCCTTCATTTAGTCTTTGGATTAAGACTTTGTTGGGATCATCGCTTGAGCAACTCAGTGATTGTTCTAACCGACCAATGGATTTGGCATGCCTGATTCGTATAGGGAACGGGTCAATTCTCACTTTAAATCCTATTAAGAGTTTGGTTCTTATCTTGTTATAGACAACGAGTTGAACTCCTGCTTGATTGCGCAATTGGAGTCACACCATCTTTGGAAAATTTTTGACAAGGTGAGAAATACTGAGATGCATGTTCAAAAATGTTAGGCTATTTGCTTGCAACAGCCGTCACAACCTAACCAAGTTTCTCTGGCCCGTGCACAATCCATGCACGCTAAATGCCTTGTCGATGAAGAAAGTTTTTGGACGCAAAAATCGGGTATGAAATGGTTGACACAAGGAGACTTTTGCACGAGGTGTGCGAGCACAATTCTTTGCGAGAAATATCTGCGATTACGCATTTCCAAGGAAGTGTCCAACAATCACTCATCTTTCGTTCCCGAACGACGTAGTCATTTTCACTAAGGGAGAGGCTAAATCAATCAAGAACTCGTGAGTTCCACGACCAGTTGCATCTGAGTCTTCATCTGGGCAGCTTATTAACAAGTCGAAAAGCTTCTTTTACATGGCCAAAAACGCTCCACTATCTAGGATCAGAATGGTTCAATTTTGAACAGGTTTTGTGAAACGTCCCCTCCCTTTCATATATCTTGGCTGCCCCATTCAGAAGGCGAAGAGAAGAAGGTCACTCTTTCAGCCCATGATTGAGAAAATTACCTCTAAAATTGTGGTGTGACAAATGAAATTTCTCTCTCCTGGGGGAAAGCTAATCCTGATCAAGCTTGTTTTAAGTAGTATTCCAATATAAGTTCACGGTACGCCAGCCTCTAAAAGCTGTAATCAAGGACTTGGAGCGCCAATTGGCAAACTTCTTCTGGGGCAATTCGGACTCGGGAAGTAGGTACCATTGGGCATCATGGAAGTCATTATGTAAGCCAACAGTTGCCAATGGCCTTGGAATAATGTCCCTAGGGATTTGATCAAGGGTTTTGGCATTAAACTATGGTGGAAATTTCGAAAGGGGAATAATCTTTATGGTGCTCTTTCATGCGTGCTAGATATTGTCGTTCCCACCCTTGTTTAATAAATGAAAGGCACAGTGATTCATATATATGGAAGTGCATGCCCAAAAGTCGTGAGAATGCAGAAAAAAGGCCTTTTATTTTTATTGCGCATTGGACAAGTCTCCTTGTCGTATGACACTTTGCTGCCTCAAGGACCTTTGTTTCACGAGGTTAGTCAAGTGTTCGAGCCAACCCTTATAGTTGTTGATTTGTGAGTGCAAATGGCTGGAACCTTGTAATTTTAAGCGAACATTATTCCAGCCTTGAGATAGAAAGACTAGAGAAGCTTCTTTGTGGGATACATTTCCAAGTTAGTAATGACTCGGATGTGCTGGTATGGACTCTCTCACTTAATGGAAAGTTTTCAGTCTCCTATACCCTTCCTTCGCATGTTTCCACACTCCCTCAAACAATGATTTGGGACAATAAACTCCAAATCGAAATTTCCATCTTCATGTGGCGCCTCTTGAAAACCTTTCAGGAAACTCCCGCTTGACGATATCATAACTGCCTTTGGGGTTTCCTTGGCTTCAAAATGTGCCTTTTGTCACCATCAAGAAACATTGGATCATCTCTTTGCAAGTTGTGATTTCACAAGCCAAGTCTGGTGATACGAGCCAAGGGGCATCTTCTCGCTCGACTAAGGTTCGTGAAGAGTCATTGCAAGTGCCAACTTGGACCAATTACAAGGGCACGTGGAAAGAGAATCCAACAAGCCATGCAAAGTTTGGTTGGAGGTGTTCTTGAAGGGGAAGCAGTCCAAAACAAACTTGAAGTGGAACGGGCTTGTAATTATGATTGGAACACTCTTCAAGTCCAAATCCATAAAGGAGAAGTCCGGTAGTTTGTGTTTACTCTATTATATTAAAAAGCCCAAGAGTAGTTTAAGTTGTGTAAATTGGACTGATTTAAATCGAGTATAGTTATGACTTAGTTCTCAGTTTTCAGGCACATTAATTAGCCTTAGTAAGGCCCATTTAACCCAAATCTTAAATTGGGGCCACTTATGGCTGAACCCCAGCACTACTTTTTTAGGATTTTTTAAGCTAGTTTTTAGGACTTTATTAAGACTATAAATAGGCCTCATCAAATGGACTGCAGATTTTTATAAAAAAAAACTTGTCTTTTTCTTGAGGAAAAAGATCTTTCCCTTAGTCTTTGGATTAAGACTTTTTTGGGATCATCGCTTGAGCTACGGTGATTGTTCTAACCGAGTTATAGATTTGGTTCTTGCCTGATTCGTATAGGCAACGGGTCAATTATCGCTTTAAATCTTGTTAAGTGTTTGGCTCTTGTCTTGTTATATAGACAACGAGATGAATTCTTGCTTGATTAGGCAATTCGAGTCACACCATCTTTGGAAACATTTTTGACAAGGTGAAAAATGCTGAGATGCATGTTCAACAATGTGAGGCAATTTGCTTGCAACAGCCATCACAACCTAACCAAATTTCTCTTTCCCATGAACAATCCATGCACTCTAAATGCCTTGCCGATGAAGAAAGTTTTTGGAGGCAAAAATCGGGTATGAAATGGCTGAAACAAGGAGACTTTTGCTCGAGGTTTGCGAGCACAATTCTGTGCGGGAAATATCTGCGATTGCGCATTTCCGAGGAAGTGTCCAACAATCACTCATCTTGCGTTCGCGAACAACATAGTCATTTTAACTGATGGACAGTATAAATCAATCAAGAACTCATGGAGTTCCACGACCAGTTTGAGTCTTCATCTGGCTGCTTATTAACAAGTCGAAATGCTTCTTTTACATGGCCAACAACGCTCCACTATCCAGGATCAGAATGGTTCAATTTTGAACAAGTTTTGTGAAACGTCCCCTCCCTTTCACATATCGTGGCTGCCCCATTCAAAAGGCAAAGAAAAGAAGGTCACTCTTTCAGCCCATGATTGAGAAAATTACCTCTAAAATTGCGGGGTGGGGGCAGCTCTGATCCTGAAAGGGAGGGGACGTTTCACAAAGCTTGTATTAGACAGTATTCTAGATCCTACCTATTCACAGTATTGAGCCTCCAAAAGATGTAATCAAGACTTGGAGCGCCAATTCGGAAATCTCTTCTAGGCAATTCAGACTCAGGAAGCAGGTACCATTGGGCATCATGGAAGTCATTATGTAAGCCAACAGCTGCCAATGGCCTTGGAATAATGCCCCTCTCAGATTTGGTCAAGGGTTTTGACATTAAACTATGGTGGAAATTTCGAAAGGGGAATTCTTTATGGTGCTATTTCATGCGTGCTAGATATTGTCATTCCCGCCCTTGTTTAATAAATCAAAGGCACATTGATTCATATACATGGAAATGCATGCTTAAAAGCCGTGAGAATGCAGAAAAAAGGCCTTTTATTTTTGTTATGCATTGGACAAGTCTCCTTTTGGTATGACACTTGGCTGCCTCAAGGACCTTTATTTCACGAGGGTAGTCAAGTGTTCGAGCCAACCCTTACAGTTGCTAATTTGTAAGTGCAAATGGCTGGAACCTTGCAATTTTAAGCGAACATTATTCGGGCCTTGAAACTTTTGAGTTTATCCAAGATAATGTGTTTTTGCAAGTTGTGATTTCACCAGCCAAGTCTGGTGATACGAGCCAAGGGGCATCTTCTCGCTCGACTAAGGTTCGTGAAGAGTCATTGCAAGTGCCAACTTGGACCAATTACAAGGGCACGTGCAAAGAGAATCCAACAAGCCATGCAAAGTTTGGTTCGAGGTGTTCTTGACGGGGAAGCCGTCCAAAACAAACTAGAAGTGGAAACGGGCTTGTAAATATGATTGGAACACTCTTCAAGTCCAAATCCATAACGGAGAGGTCCGGTAGTCTGTGTTTACTCTATTATTTTATAAAGCCCAAGTGTAGTTTAAGTTTGTGTAAATTGCGCTGGTTTAAGTCGAGTATAGTTGTGACTGAGTTCTCAATTTTTAGGCTCATTAATTAGCATTAGTAAGGCCCATTTAGCCCAAATCTTAGGGCCACTTATGGCTGAACCCCAGCACTACTTTTTAGGAGATTTTAAGCTAGTTTTTAGGACTTTATTAAGACTATAAACAGGCCTCATAAAATGGACAAATTTCAGCATATTTTTATAAAAACAAACTTGTCTTTTTTGTAAGGAAAAAGTTCTTTCTTTTAGTCTTTGGATTTAGACTTTTTTGGGATCATCGCTTGAGCAACGGTGATTGGTCTAACCGACTTATTGATTTGGTTCTTGCCTGATTCGTATAGGCAACGGGTCAATTCTCGCTTTAAATCTTGTTAAGAGTTTGGCTCTTGTCTTGTTATATAGACAACGAGATGAATTCTTGCTTGATTAGGCAATTGGAGTCACACCATCTTTGGAAACATTTTTGACATGGTGAAAAATGCTAAGATGCATGTTCAACAGTGTGAGGCTATTTGCTTGCAACAGCCATCACAACCTAACCAAATTTCTCTGGCCCATGCACAATCCATGCACGCTAAATGCCTTGTCGATGAAGAAAGTTTTTGGAGGAAAAAATCGGGTATAAATTGCTAAAACAAGGAGACTTTTGCGCGAGATCCGCGAGCACAATTCTGTGCGGGAAATATCTGCGATTCTGCATTTCCAAGGAAGTGTCCAACAATCACTCATCTTACGTTCGCGAACGACACAGTAATTTTAACTAAAGGACAGGCCAAATCAATCAAGAACTCATGGAGTTCCACGACCAGTTTGAGTCTTCATCTGGCTGCTTAATAAAAAGTCAAAATGCTTCTATTACATGGCCAACAATGCTCCACTATCCAGGATGATTACAGAATGGTTCAATCTTGAACAGGTTTTGTGCAATATCCCCTCCCTTTCACATATCTTGGCTGCCCCATTCAAAAGGCAAAGACAAGAAGGTCACTCTTCCAGCCCATGATTGAGAAAATTACCTCTAAAATTGCGGGGTGGCAAATGAAATTTCTCTCTCCTAGGGGAAAGCTAATCCTGATCAAGCTTGTATTAGGTAGTATTCCAATATACCTATTCACGGTACTCCGGCCTCCAAAAGCTGCAATCAAGGACTTCGAGCGCCAATTCGCAAACTTCTTCTGGGCAATTCAGACTCGGGAAGCAGGTACCATTGGGCATCATGGAAGTGATTATGTAAGCCAACAGCTGCCAATGTCCTTGGAATAATGCCTCTCTCACATTTGGTCAAGGGTTTTGGCATTAAACTATGGTGGAAATTTTGAAAGGGGAATTCTTTGTGGTGCTATTTCATGCGTGCTAGATATTGTCATTCCCGCCCTTGTTTAATAAATCAAAGGCACATTGATTCATATATACCTATGAATCATGGAAATGCAAGCTTAAAAGCATTGAGAACGCATAAAAAAGGCCTTTTATTTTTGTTATGCATTGGACAAGTCTCCTTTTGGTATGACACTTGGCTGCCTCAAGGACCTTTATTTCACGAGGTTAGTCAAGTGTTCGAGCCAACCCTTACAGTTGCTGATTTGTGAGTGCAAATGGCTGGAACCTTGCAATTTTAAGCGAACATTATTCGGGCCTTGAGATAGAAAGACTAGAGAAGCTTCTTTGTGGGATACATTTCCAAGTTAGTAATGACTCGGATGTGCTGGTATGGACTCTCTCACCTAATGGCAAGTTTTCAATCTCCTCTACCCTTCCTTCGCATGTTTCCACACTCCCTCAAACAATGATTTGGGACAATAAACTCCAAATCGAAATCTCCATCTTTACGTGGCGCCTGGAGTACAGGAAACTCCCACTTGACGATATCATAACTGCCATTGGTGTTTATAAGGCTTCTAAATGTCCCTTTTGTGATCACGAAATCCATTAGATCATCTCCTTGCAAGTTGTGATTTCACCAGCCAAGTCTGGTGATACGAGCGAAGGGGCATCTTCTCGCTCGACTAAGGTTCGTGAAGAGTCATTGCAAGTGCCAACTAGGACCTCTTTACAAGGGAACTAGATTGTAGAGAATCCAACAAGCAATGCAAAGTTTGGTTCTAGGTGTTCTTGACGGGGAAGCAGTCCAAAACAAACCTGAAGTGGAACGGGCTTGTAAATATGATTGGAACACTCTTCAAGTCCAAATCCTTAATGTTGAAGTCCGGTAGTTTGTGTTTACTCTATTATTTTAAAAAGCCCAAGAGTAGTTTAAGTTATTGTAAATTGGACTGGTGGAAATCGAGTATAGTTGTGACTTAGTTCTCAATTTTTAGGCACATTAATTAGGCTTAGTAAGGCCCATTTAACCCAAAATCTTGGGGCCACTTATGGCTGAACCCTAGCACTACTTTTTTAGGAGTTTTTAAGCTAGTTTTTAGGACTTTATTAAGACTATAAATTGGCCTCATCAAATGGACCGCAGATTTTTATAAAAAAAACTTGTCTTTTTCATGAGGAAAAAGATATTTCCCTTAGTCTTTGGATTAAGACTTTTTGGGATCATCGCTTGAGCAACGGTGATTGTTCTAACCGACTTATAGATTTGGTTCTTGCCTGATTCGTATAGGCAACGGGTCAATTCTCGCTTTAAATCTTGTTAAGAGTTTGGCTCTTGTCTTGTTATATAGACAACGAGATGAATTCTTGCTTGATTAGGCAATTCGAGTCACCTTGTAAAAAATGTTTCCAATGGCAAAAAATGCCGAGATGCATGTTCAACAATGTGAGGCTATTTGCTTGCAACAGCCATCACAACCTAACCAAATTTCTCTTGCCCATGCACAATCCATGCACGCTAAATGCCTTGCCGATGAAGAAAGTTTTTGGAGGCAAAAATCGGGTATGAAATGGCTGAAACAAGGAGACTTTTGCTCGAGGTTTGCGAGCACAATTATGTGCGGTGAAATATCTGCGATTCTACATTTCCGAGGAAGTGTCCAACAATCACTAATCTTGCGTTCGCGAACGATATAGTCATTTTAATGAAGGACAGGCCAAATGAATCAAGAACTCGTGGAGTTCCACGACCAGTTTGAGTCTTCATCTGGCTGCTTATTAACAAGTCAAAATGCTTCCTTTACATGGCCAACAACGCTCCACTATCCAGGATTAGAATGGTTCAATTTTGAACAGGTTTTGTGAAACGTTCCCTCCCTTTCACATATCTTGGCTGCCCCATTCAAGAGGCGAAGAAAAGATGGTCACTCTTTCAGCCCATGATTGAGAAAATTACCTCTAAAATTGCGGGGTGGCAAATGAAATTTCTCTCTCCTGGGGGAAAGCTAATCCTGATCAAGCTTGTTTTAGGTAGTATTCCAATATACCTAGTCACGGTACTCCAGCCAACATCTGCCAATGGCCTTGGAATAATGTCCCTCTCAGATTTGGTCAAGGGTTTTGGCATTAAACTATGGTCGGAAATTTCGAAAGGGGAATTCTTTATGGTGCTATTTCATGCGTGCTGGATATTGTCATTCCCACCATTGTTTAATAAAAGAAAGGCACATTGATTCATATATATGGAAGTGCAGGCTTAAAAGCTGTGAGAACGCAGAAAAAAGACCTTTTATTTTTGTTATGCATTGGACCAGTCTCCTTTTGGTATGACACTTGGCTGCCTCAAGGACCTTTATTTCATGAGGTTAGTCAAGTGTACGAGCCAACCCTTACAGTTGCTGATTTGTGAGTGCAAATGGCTGGAACCTTGTAAATTTAAGCGAACATTATTCGGGCCGTGAGAGAGAAAGACTAGAGAAGCTTCTTTGTGGGATACATTTCCAAGTTAGTAATGACTCGGATGTGCTGGTATGGACTCTCTAACCTAATGGCAAGTTTTCAGTCTCCTCTACCCTTCCTTCGCATGTTTCCACACTCCCTCAAACAATGATTTGGGACAATAAACTCCAAATCGAAATCTCCATGTTTCTTTACGTGGCGCCTCTTGAACAGGAAACTCCCACTTGACGATATCATAACTGCCATTGGTGTTTCCTTGGCTTCAAAATGTCCCTTTTGTGATCACGAAACATTGGATCATCTCCTTGCAAGTTGTGATTTCACCAGCCAAGTTTGGTGATACGAGCCAAGGGGCATCTTCTCTCTCGACTAAGGTTCGTGAAGAGTCATTGCAATTGCCAACTTGGTCCAATTACAAGGGCACATACAAAGATAATCCAACAAGCCGTGCAAAGTTTAGTTCGAGGTGTTCTTGATGGGGAAGCCGTCCAAAACAAACTAGAAGTGGAACGGGCTTGTAAATATGATTGGAACACTCTTCAAGTCCAAATCCATAATGGAGAAGTCCGGTAGTTTGTGTTTACTCTATTATTTTAAAAAGCCCAAGAGTAGTTTAAGTTGTGTAAATTGGGCTGGTTTAAATCGAGTATAGTAGTGACTTTGTTCTCAGTTTTTAGGCACATTAATTAGCAGTATGTAACTTAGTAAGGCCCATTTAGCCCAAACCTTGGGGCCACTTATGGCTGAACCCCAACATTACTTTTTCAGGAGTTTTTAAGCTAGTTTTTAGGACTTTATTAAGACTATAAATAGGCCTCATCAAATGGACAGCAGATTTTTGTAAAAAAAAAACTTGTCTTTTTCGTGAGTAAAAAGATCGTTCCCTTAGTCTTTGGATTAAGACTTTGTTGGGATCATCGCTTGAGCAACGGTGATTGTTCTAACCGACTTATAGATTTGGTTCTTGCCTTATTCGTATAGGCCATGGGTCAATTCTCGCTTTAAATCTTGTTAAGACTTTGGCTCTTGTCTTGTTATATAGACAACGAGATGAATTCTTGCTTGATTAGGCAATTGGAGTCACACCATCTTTGGAAACATTTTTGACAAGGTGAAAAATGTTGAGACGCATGTTCAACAATGTGAGGCTATTTTCTTGCAACAGCCATCACAACCTAACCAAATTTCTCTTGCCCATGCACAATCCATATGCACGCTAAATGCCTTGCCGATGAAGAAAGTTTTTGGAGGCAAAAATCGGGTATGAAATGGCTGAAACAAGGAGGCTTTTGCGCGGGGTTTGCGAGCACAATTCTGGGCGGGAAATATCTGCAATTATGCATTTCCAACGAAGTGTCCAACAATCACTCATCCTGCGTTCCCGAACGACATAGTCATTTTAACTAAAGGACAGGTCAAATCAATAAAGAACTCGTGGAGTTCCACGACCAGTTTGAGTCTTCATCTGGCTGCTTATTAACAAGTCGAAAAGCTTCTTTTACATGGCCAACAACGCTCCACTATCTAGGATCAGAATGGTTCAATTTCGAACAGGTTTTGTGAAACGTCCCTTCCTTTCACATATCTTGGCAGCCCCATTCAAAAGGCGAAGAAAAGAAGGTCACTCTTTCAGCCCATGATTGAGAAAATTACCACTAAAATTACGGGGTAGCAAATGAAATTTCTCTCTCCTGGGGGAAAGCTAATCCTGATCAAGCATACCTTATTTGAGGTAGTATTCCAATATACCTATTCACGGTACTCCAGCCTCCAAAAGCTATAATCAAGGACTTGGAACGCCAATTCGCAAACTTCTTCTGGGGCAATTCGGACTCGGGAAGCAGGTACCATTGGGCATCATGGAAGTCATCACGTAAGCCAACAGCTGCCAATGGCCTTGGAAAAATGTCCCTCTCAGATTTGGTCAAGGGTTTTTGCATTAAACTATGATGGAAATTTTGAAAGGGGAATTCTTTATGGTGCTATTTCATGCATGCTAGATATTGCCATTCCCACCCTTGTTTAATAAATCAAAGGCACATGGATTCATATATATGGAAGTGCATGCTTAAAAGCCGTGAGAACGCAGAAAAAATGCCTTTTATTCTTGTTATGCATTGGAATAGTCTCCTTTTGGTATGACACTTGGCTGCCTCAAGGACCTTTATTTCACGAGGTTAGTCAAGTGATCGAGCCAACCCTTACAGTTGCATTTGTGAGTGCAAATGGCCGGAATATGCCTAACTACCCTTCCTTCGCATGTTTCCACACTCCCTTAAACAATTATTTGGGACAATAAACTCCAAATCGAAATCTCCATCTTCACGTGGTGCCTCTTGAACAGGAAACTCCCACTTAACGATATCATAACTGCCATTGGTGTTTCCTTGTCTTCAAAATGTACCTTTTGTGATCACGAAACATTGGATCATCTCCTTGCAAGTTGTGATTTCACCAGCCAAGTCTGGTGATACGAGCCAAGGGTCATCTTCTCGCTCGACTAAGGTTCGTGAAAAATCATTGCAAGTGCCAACTTGGACCAATTACTAGGGCACGTGCAAAGAGAATCCAACAAGCCATGCAAAGTTTGGTTCGAGGTGTTCTTGACGGGGAAGACCGTCCAAAACAAACTAGAAGTGGAACGGGCTAGTAAAATGATTGGAACACTCTTCAAGTCCAAATCCATATATGGAGAAGTCCGGTAGTTTGTGTTTACTATATTATTTTAAAAAGTCCAAGTGTAGTTTATGTTTGTCTAAATTGGGATGGTTTAAATCGAGTATAGTTGTGACTTAGTTCTCAATTTTTAGGCACGTTAATTAGCCTTAGTAGGGCCCATTTAGCCCAAATCTTGGGGCCGCTTATGGCTGAACCCCAGCACTACTTTTTTAGGAGTTTTTAAGCTAGTTTTAGAACTTTATTAAGACTATAAATAGGCCTCATCCAATGGACAACAGATTTTTATAAAAAAAAACTTGTGTTTTACGTGAGGAAAAAGATATTTCCCTTAGTCTTTGTATTAATACTTTATTGGGATCATCGCTTGAGCAACGGTGATTGTTCTAACCGACTTATATACTTGGTACTTACCTGATTCGTATAGGCAACGGGTCAATTCTCGCTTTAAAATATGTATCTTGTTAAGAGTTTGGATCTTGTCTTGTTATATAGACAACGAGATGAATTCTTGCTCGATTAGCCAATTGGAGTCACACCATCTTTGGAAACATTTTTGACAAGGTGAAAAATGCTGAGATGCATGTTCAACAATGTGAGGCTATTTGCTTGCAACAGCCACCACAACCTACCCAAATTTCTCTTGCCCATGCAAAATCCATGCACGCTAAATGCCTTACCGATAAAGAAAGTTTTTGGAGGCAAAAATCGGGTATGAAATGGCTGAAACAAGGAGACTTTTGCTCGAGGTTTGCGAGCACAATTCTGTGCGAGAAATATCTGCGATTACGTATTTCCAAGGAAGTGTCCAATAATCACTCATCTTGCGTTCGCGAACAACATAGTCATTTTAACTAAAGGACAGGCCAAATCAATCAAGAACTCGTGGAGTTCCACCACCAGTTTTAGTCTTCATCTGGCTGCTTATTAACAAGTCGAAAAGCATCTTTTGCATGGCCAACAATGCCAAAAACTTTGCTGCACTCTCTAGGATCAGAATGGTTCAATTTTTAACAGGTTTTGTGAAACATCCCATCCCTTTCACATATCTTGGCGGCCCCATTCAAAAGGAGAAGAAAAGAAGGTCACTCTTTCAGCCTATGATTGAGAAAATTAGCACTAAAATTGCGGGGTGGCAAATGAAATTTCTCTCTCCTAGGGGAAAGCTAATCCTGATCATGCTTGTTTTAGGTGGTATTCCAATATACCTATTCACGGTACTCCAGCCTCCAAAAGCTGTAATCAAGGACTTGGAGCGCCAATTCGCCAAATTCTTCTGGGGCAATTCGGACTCGGGAAGCAGGTACCATTGGGCATAATGGAAATCATTATGTAAGCCAACAGCCGCCAATGGCCTTGGAATAATGTCCCTCTCAGATTTGGTCAAGGGTTTTGGCATTAAACTATGGTGGAAATTTTGAAAGGGGAATTCTTTATGGTGCTATTTCCTGCGTGCTAGATAGTGTCATTTCCACCCTTGTTTAATAAATCAAAGGCACATTGATTCATATATATGGAAGTGCATGCTTAAAAGCCGTGAGAACGCAGAAAAAATTCCTTTATTTTTGTTATGCATTGGACAAGTCTCCTTTTGGTATGACACTTGGCTGCCTCAAGGACCTTTATTTCACGAGGTTAGTCAAGTGTTCCAGCCAACCGTTGCTGATTTGTGAGTGCAAATGGTGGAACTTCGCCTTCTTAATGGGGCAGCCATTATTCGGGCCTTGAGATAGAAAGACTAGAGAAGCTTCTGTATGGGATACATTGAACCATTCTGATCCTGACTCGGATGTGCTGGTAACAATGTGCCTCTGACCTCTTATACAAGTTTAGAGTGACACTATCTAGATACACTTCCTTCGCATGTTTCCACACTCCCTTGGACAATGATTTGGGACAATAAACTCCAAATCGAAATCTCCATCTTCACGTGGCACCTCTTGAACAGGAAACTCCCACTTGACGATAGCATAACTGCCATTGGTGTTTCCTTGGCTTCTAAATGTCCCTCTCTATTTTGTGATCACGAAACATTAGATCATCTCCTTGCAAGTTGTGATTTCACCAGCCAAGTCTGGTGATACGAGCCAAGGGGCATCTTCTCGCTCGACTAAGATTCGTGAAGAGTCATTGCAAGGGCCAACTTGGACCAATTACAAGCGCACGTGCAAAGAGAATCCAACAAGCCATGCAAAGTTTGGTTCGAGGTGTTATTGACGGGAAAGCCGTCCAAAACAAACCTGAAGTGGAACGGGCTTGTAAATATGATTGGAACACTCTTCAAGTCCAAATCCATAATGGAGAAGTCCGGTAGTTTGTGTTTACTCTATTATTTTATAAAGCCCAAGAGTAGTTTAAGTTTGTGTAAATTGGGTTGGTTTAAATCGAGTATAGTTGAGACTTAGTTCTCAGTTTTGAGGCACAATAATTAGCCTTAGTAAGGCCCATTTAGCCCAAATATTGGGGCCACTTAAGGCTGAACCCCAGCACTACTTTTTTAGGAGTTTTTAAGCTAGTTTTTTTGCTCGGACTTTATTAAGACTATAAATAGGCCTCATCAAATGGACAGCAGATTTTTCTAAAAAAAAAACTTGTCTTTTTCGTGAGGAAAAAGATCTTTCCCTTAGTCTTTGGATTAATACTTTGTTGGGATCATCGCTTGAGCAACGGTGATTGTTCTTACCGACTTATAGATTTGGTTCTTGCCTGATTCGTATAGGCAACAGGTCAATTCTCGCTTTAAATCTTGTTAAGAGTTTGGCTCTTGTCTTGTTATGTAGACAACGAGATGAATTCTTGCTTGATTAGGCAATAGGAGTCGCACCATCTTTGGAAACATTTTTGACAAGGTGAAAAATGCTGAGATGCATGTTCAACAATGTGAGGCATTTTGCTTGCAACAGCCATCAAGAAGACCAAATTTCTCTTGCCCATGCACAATCCATGCACGCTAAATGCCTTGCCGATGAAGAAAGTTTTTGGAGGAAAAAATCGGGTATGAAATGGCTGAAACACGGAGACTTTTGCGCGAGGTTTGCGAGAACAATTCTGTGAGGGAAATATCTGCGATTATGCCTTTCCAAGGAAGTGTCAAGTGTTCGAGCCAACCCTTACAGTTGCTGATTTGTGAGTGCAAATGGCTGGAACATTGCAATTTCTAGCGAACATTATTCGGGCCTTGAGATAGAAAGACTAGAGAAGCTTCTTTGGGGGATACATTTCCAAGTTAGTAATGACTCGGATGTGCTGGTATGCAACCTCTCAACTAATGGCAAGTTTTCAACTCCTCTACCCTTCCTTCGTATGTTTCCACACTCCCTCAAACAATGATTTGGGACAATAAACTCCAAATCCAAATCTCCATCTTCACGTGGCGCCTCGAAACATTGGATCATCTCTTTGCAAGTTGTGATACGAGCCAAGGGGCATCTTCTCGCTCGACTAAGGTTCGTGAAGAGTCATTGCAAGTCCAACTTGGACCAGAGACAGTTGGGCACTTCCATGCAAAGAGATTCCAACAAGCCATGCAAAGTTTGGTTCGAGGTGTTCTTGACGGGGAAGTTGACTTTGTCGTGAAAAAAGATCTTTACCTTAGTCTTTGGATTATGTCTGTCTCTTATACACATCGCTTGTGCAACGGTGATTGTTCTAACCGACTTATAGATTTGGTTCTTGCAAGATTCGTATGGGCAACTGGTCAATTCTCACTTTAAATCTTGTTAAGAGTTTGGCTCTTGTCTTATTATATAGACAATGAGATGAATTCTTGCTTGATTAGGCAATTGGAGTCACACCATCTTTGAGGTGAAAAATGCTGAGATACATAAGTCGGTAAGAACATTAAACTATGCTCAAGCGATGAAAGGGGAATTCTTTATAAACATTTCAAGCGTGCTAGATATTGTCATTCCTACCCTTGTTTAATAAATGAAAGGCACATTGATTCATATATATGGAATTGCATGCTTAAAAGCCGTGAGAACGCAGAAAAAGGCCTTTTATTTTTGTTATGCATTGGAAGAGTGTTCCAATCATATTTACAAGCCCGTTCCACTTCAGGTTTGTTTCACCACGGCTTTCCCGCTGTCTCTTATACACAGCTTTTGTGAGTGCGGAACCTTGCAATTTTAAGCGAACAATGTCCATTCGGGCCTTGAGATAGAAAGACTAGAGAAGCTTCTTTGTGGGATACATTTCCAAGTTAGTAATGACTCTGGATGTCTGGTATGGACTCTCTCACCTAATGGCAAGTTTTCTCCTCTAATCTACCCTTCCTTCGCATGTTTCCACAATCAAGGACTCAAACAATGATTTGGGACAATAAACTCCAAATCGGTGGCGCCTCTTGACATTATGTGAAACCCAGTATTTTACCTGTCTCTTTGTCTTGGCTTCAAAATACAGGAACCAAATCTATAAGTCGGTTAGAACAATCACCGTTGCTCAATTTCCAACAAGCCATGCAAATTTTGGTTCGAGGTGTTCTTGACGGGGAACTCTTGGGCTTTTAAAACCAAAACAAACTAGAAGTGGAACGGGCTTGTAAATATGATTGGAACACTCTTCAAGTCCAAATCCATAATGGAGAAGTCCGGTAGTTTGTGTTTACTCTATTATTTTAAAAAGCCCAAGAGTAGTTTAAGTTTGTGTAAATTGGGCTGGTTTAAATCGAGTATAGTTGTGACTTAGTTCTCAGTTTTTAGGCACATTAATTAGCCTTAGTAAGGCCCATTTAGCCCAAATCTTGGGGCCACTTATGGCTGAACCCCAGCACTACTTTTTTAGGAGTTTTTAAGCTAGTTTTTAGGACTTTATTAAGACTATCAGAAATAGGCCTCATCAAATGGACAGCAGATTTTTATAAAAAAAAACTTGTCTTTTTCGTGAGGAAAAAGATCTTTACCTTAGTCTTTGGATTAAGACTTTGTTGGGATCATCGCTTGAGCAACGGTGATTGTTCTAACCGACTTATAGATTTGGTTCTTCCAAGATTCGTATGGGCAACTGGTCAATTCTCACTTTAAATCTTGTTAAGAGTTTGGCTCTTGTCTTATTATATAGACAACGAGATGAATTCTTGCTTGATTAGGCAATTGGAGTCACACCATCTTTGGAAACATTTTTTACAAGGTGAAAAATGCTGAGATGCATGTTCAACAATGTGAGGCTATTTGCTTGCAATAGCCATCACAACCTAACCAAATTTCCCTTCCCATGCACAATCCATGCACGCTAAATGCCTTGCCGATGAAGAAAGTCATTGGAGGCAAAAATCGGGTATGAAATGGCTGAAACAAGGAGACTTTTCCGCGAGGTTTTCGAGCACAATCTGTACAGTGCGAAAAATATCTGCGATTACGCATTTCCAAGGAAAAGTCCAACAATCACTCATCTTGCGTTCGCGAACGACATTGTCAATTTAACTAAAGGAGAGGCCAAATCAATCAAGAACTCGTGGAGTTCCACGACCAGTTTGAGTCTTCATCTGGCAGCTTATTAACAAGTCGAAAAGCTTCTTTTACATGGCCAACAACGCTCCACTATCTAGGATCAGAATGGTTCAATTTTGAACAGGTTTTGTGAAACGTCCCCTCCCTTGCACATATCTTGGCTGCCCCATTCAAAAGGCGAAGAAAAGAAGGTCACTATTTCAGCCCATGATTGAGAAAATTACCTCTAAAATTGCGAGGTGGCAAATGAAATTTCTCTCTCTCTAATCCTATTCAAGCTTGTTTTAGGTAGTATTCCAATATACCTAGTCACGGTACTCCAGCCTCCAAAAGCTGTAATCAAGGACTTGGAGCGCCAATTCGCAAACTTCTTCTGGGGCAATTCAGACTCGGGAAGCAAAGCAGGTACCATTGGGCATCATGGAAGTCATTACGTAAGACTACAGCTGCCAATGGCCTTGGAATATAGTCCCTCTCAGATTTGGTCAAGGGTTTTGGCATTAAACTATGGTGGAAATTTCGAAAGGGGAATTCTTTAAGGTGCTATTTCATGCATGCTAGATATTGTCATTCCCATCCTTGTTTAATAAATGAAAGGCACATTGATTCATATATTTGGAAGTGCATGCTTAAAAGCCGTGAGAACGCAGAAAAAAGGCCTTTTATTTTTGTTATGGATTGGACAAGTCTCCTTTTGGCATGACACTTGGCTGCCTCAAGGACCTTTATTTCACGAGGTTAGTCAAGTGTTCGAGCCAACCCTTACAGTTGCTAGTTTGTGAGTGCAAATGGCTGGAACCTTGCAATTTTAAGCGAACATTATTCGGGCCTTGAGATAGAAACACTAGAGAAGCTTCTTTGCGGGATACATTAACAAGTTAGTAATGACTCGGATGTGCTGGTATTGGACTCTCTCACCTAATGGGTAGTTTTCAGTCTCCTCTACCCTTCCTTCGCATGTTTCCACACTCCCTCAACCAATGATTTGGGACAATAAACTCCAAATAGAAATCTCCATCGTCATGTGGCACCTCTTGGACAGGAAACTCCCACTTCACGATATCATAACTGCCTTTGGTGTTTTCTTGGCTTCAAAATGTCCCTTTTGTTATCACGAAAGATTGGATCATTTCCTTGCAAGTTGTTATTTCACCAGCCAAGTCTGGTGAAACGAGCCAAGGGGCATCTTCTCGCTCGACTAAGGTTCGTGAAGAGTCATTGCAAGTGCCAACTTGGACCAATTACAAGGGCTTTGTGCAAAGTAAGAATCCAACAAGCCATGCAAAGTTTGGTTCGAGGTGTTCTTGATGGGGAAGCCGCCAAAACAAACTAGAAGTGGAATGGGCTTGTAAATATGATTGGAACACTCTTCAAGTCCAAATCCGTAATGGAGAAGTCCGGTAGTTTGATTGTTTACTCTATTATTTTAAAAAGCCCAAGAGTAGTTTAAGTTTGTGTAAATTGGGCTGGTTTAAATCGAGGATAGTTGTGACTTAGTTCTCAGATTTCAGGCACATTAATTAGCCGTAGTAAGGCCCATTTAGCCCAATTCTTGGGCCACTTATGGCTGAACCCCAGCACTACTTTTTTATGAGTTTTTAAGCTAGTTTTTAGGACTTTATTAAGACTATAAATAGGCCTCATGAAATGGACACCAGATTTTAATAAAAAAAAACCTTGTCTTCTTAGTGAGGAAAAAGATCTTTCCCTTAGTCTTTGGTTTAATACTTTGTTGGGATCATCGCTTGAGCAACGGTATTGTTCTAACCGACTTATGGATTTGGTTCTTCCCAGATTCGTATAAGCAACAGGTCAATTCTCGCTTTAAATCTTGTTAATAGTTTGGCTCTTGTCTTGTTATATAGACAACGAGATGAATTTTTTGCTTGATTAGGCAATTGGAGTCACACCATCTTTGGAGAAACATTTTTTACAAGGTGAAAAATGCTGAGATGCATGTTCAACATTGTGAGGCTATTTGCTTGCAACAGCCGTCACAACCTAACCAAATTTCCCTTGCCCATGCACAATCCATGCACGCTAAATGCCTTGCCGATGAAGAAAGTTTTTGGAGGCAAAAATTGGGTATGAAATGGCTGAAACAAGGAGACTTTTGCGTGAGGTTTGTGAGCACAATTCTCTGCGGGAAATATCTGCGATTACGCATTTCGAAGGAAATGTCCAACAATCACTCATCTTGCGTTCGCGAACGACATAGTCATTATAACTAAAGGACAGGCCAAATCAATCAAGAACTCGTGGAGTACAATGACCAGTTTGAGTCTTCATCTGGCAGCTTATTAACAAGTCGAAAAGCTTCTTTTACATGGCCAACAACCGTCCACTATCTAGGATCAGAATTGTTCAATTTTGAACAGGTTTTGTTAAACGTCCCCTCCCTTTCACATATCTTGGCTGCCCAATTCAACGAAGGCGAAGAAAATAAGGTCATTCTTTCAGCCCATGATTGAGAAAATTACCACTAAAATTGCGGGGTGGCAAATGAAATTCCTCACTCTTGGGCTCGTGAAATATCTTGGCTGCCGCATTCAAAAGGCAAAGAAAAGAAGGTCACTCTTACAGCCCATGATTGAGAAAATTAAATCTAAAATTGCGGGGTGGCAAATGAAATTTCTCTCCCCTGGGGGAAAGCTAATCCTGATCAAGCTTGTTTTAGGTAGTATTCCAAGATACCTATTCACGGTACTCCAGCCTCCAAAAGCTGTAATCAAGGACTTGGAGCGCCAATTCGCAAACTTCTTCTGGGGCAATTTGGACTCGGGAAGCAGGTACCATTGGGCAACATGGAAGTCATTATGTAAGCCAACAGCTGCCAACGGCCTTGGAATAATGTCCCTCTCTGATTTGGTCAAGGGTTTTGGCATTAAACTATGTTGGAAATTTTGAAATGGGAATTCTTTATGGTTCTCTTTCAGCATGCGTGCTAGATATTCTCATTCCCACCCTTATTTAATAAATGAAAGGCACATCGATTTATATATATGGAAGTGCATGCCTAAAAGTCGTGAGAACGCAGAAAAAATGCCTTTTATTTTTGTTATGCATTGGACAAGTCTCCTTTTGGTATGACACTTGGCTGCCTCAAGGACCTTTATTTAACGAGGTTAGTCAAGTGTTCGAGCCAACCCTTACAGTTGCTGAGTTGTGAGTGCAAATGGCTGGAACCTTGCAATTTTAAGCGAACATTATTCGGGCCTCGAGATAGAAAGACTAGAGAAGCTTCTTTGTGGGATACATTTCCAAGTTAGTAATGACTCGGATGTGCCGGTATGGCCTCTCTCACCTAATGGCAAGTTTTCAGTCTCCTCTACCCTTCCTTCGCATGTTTCCACACTCTCTCAAACAATGATTTGGGACAATAAACTCCTAATCAAAATCCCCATCTTCATGTGGCACCTCTTGAACAGGAAACTCCCAACATTTGACGATATCATAGCTGCCTTTGGGGTTTCCTTCGCTTCAAAATGTCCCTTTTGTCACCATCAAGAAACATTGGATCATCTCTTAGCAAGTTGTGATTTCACCAGCCAAGTCTGGTGATACGAGCCAAGGGGCAATGTCTAGCTCGACTAAGGTTCGGGAAGAGTCATTGCAAGTGCCTTGGACCAATTACAAGGGCACGTGCAAAGAGAATCCAACAAGCCATGCAAAGTTTGGTTCGAGGTGTTCTTGACGGGGAAGCAGTCAAAAACAAACTAGAAGTGGAACGGGCTTGTAAATATGATTGGAACACTCTTCAAGTCCAAATCCATAATGGAGAAGTCTGGTAGTTTGTGTTTACTCTATTATTTTATAAAGCCCAAGAGTAGTTTTAGTTTGTGTAAATTGGGCTGGTTTAAGTCGATTATAGTTGTGACGTAATTCTCAGTTTTTAGGCTCATTAATTAGCCTTACTAAGGCCCATTTAGCCCAAATCTAAAGGGCTTTCCACTTTTGGCTGAACCCCGGCACTACTTTTTCAGGAGATTTTAAACTAGTTTTTAGGACTTTATTAAGACTATAAATAGGCCTCATCAGGTGGATGAATTACAGCTGATTTTTATAAAAAAAACTTGTCTTTTTCGTGAGGAAAAAGTTATTTCTTTTAGTCTTCGGATTAAGACTTCGTTGGGATCATCGCATGAGCAACGATAATTGTTCCAAGCGAATTATTGATTTGGTTCTTCCTGATTCGTATTGGCAATGGGTCAATTCTCGCTTTAAATCTTGTTAAGAGTTTGGTTCTTGTCTTGCTATAGACAACGAGTTGAATTCTTGCTTGATTACGCAATTTGAGCCACACCATCTTTGGAAACATTTTTGACAAGGTGAAAAATGCTGAGATGCATGTTCAACAATGTGAGGCTTTTTGCTCGCAACAGCCATCACAACCTAACCAAATTTCTCTTGCCCAAGCACAATCCATGCACGCAAAATGCCTTGCCGATGAAGAAAGTTTTTAATGGAGGCAAAAATCGGGTATGAAATGGCTGAAACAAGGAGACTTTTGCATGAGGTTTACGAGCACAATTATGTGCGGGAAATATCTGCGATTACGCATTTCCAAAGAAGTGTCCGACAATCACTCATCTTGCTTTCGCGAACGACATAGTCATTTTAACTAAAGGAGAGGCCAAATCAATCAAGAACCCGTGGAGTTCCACAACCAGTTTGAGTCTTCATCTGGGCAGCTTATTATCAAGTCAAAAAGATTCTTTTACATGGCCAACAACGCTCCACTCTCTAGTATCAGAATGGTTCAATTTTGAACAGGTTTTGTGAAACGTCTCCTCCCTTTCACATATCTTGGCTGCCCCATTCAAAAGGCGAAGAAAAGAAGGTCACTCTTTCAGCCCATGATTGAGAAAATTACATATAAAATTGCGGGGTGGCAAAAGAAATTTCTCTCTCCTGGGGGAAAGCGAATCCTGATCAAGCTTGTTTTAGGTAGTATTCCAATATACCTATTATGTGCCACGGTACTCCAGCCTCCAAAAGCTGTAATCAAGGACTTGGAGCGCCAATTTGCAAACTTCTTCAGGGGCAATTCGGACTCGGGAAGGAGGTACCATTGGGCATCATGGAAGTCATTATGTAAGCCAACAGCTGCCAATGGATTTGGAATAATGTCTCTCTTAGATTTTGTCAAGGGTTTTGTTATTAAACTGTGGTGGAATTTTCGAAAGGGGAATTCTTTATGGTGCTATTTCATGAGTGCTAGATATTGTGATTCCCACCCTTGTTTAATAATTGAAAGGCACATTGATTCATATATATGGAAGTGCATGCCTAATAGCCGTGAGAACGCAGAAAAAAGGCCTTTTATTTTTGTTATGCATTGGACAAGTCTCCTTTTGGTATGACACTAGGCTGCCTCAATGACCTTTATTTCTCAAGGTTAGTCAAGTGTTCAAGCCAACCCTTACAGTTGCTAATTTGTGAGTGCAAATGGCTGGAACCATGTAATTTTAAGCGAACATATTATTTGGGCCTCGAGATAGAAAGACTAGAGAAGCTTCTTTGTGGAACACATTTCCAAGTTAGTAATGACTCGAATGTGCCGGTATGGCCTCTCTCTCCTAATGGCAAGTTTTTAGTCTCCTCTACCCGTCCTTCGCATGTTTCCACACTCTCTCAAACAATGATTTGGGACAACAACCTCCAAATCAAAATCACCATCTTCATGTGGCGCCTCTTGAACAGGAAACTCCCTCTTGACGATATCATAACTGCCTTTGGGGTTTCCTTGGCTTCAAAATGTCCCTTTTGTCACCATCAAGAAACATTGGATCATCTCTTTGCAAGTTGTGATTTCACCAACCAAGTTTGGTGATACGAGCCAAGGGGCATCTTCTCGCACGACTAAGGTTCGTGAATAGTCATTGCAAGTGCCAACTTGGACCAATTACAAGGGCACGTGCAAAGAGAATCCAACAAGCCATGCAAAGTTTGGTTCGCGGTGTTCTTGATGGGGAAGCCGTCCAAAACCCAAACCGGAAGTTGAATGGGCTTGTAAATATGATTGGAACACTCTTCAAGTCCAAATCCATAATGGAGAAATCTGTAGTATGTGTTTACTCTATTATTTTTAAAGAGCCTAGTTTATGATATCCACTGAGCTAGTTATGCTCACCCCACGTGATTTATAATTTTTTAGGCTCATTAATTAGCCTTAGTAAGGCCCATTTAGCCCAAATCTTGGGGCCACTTATGGCTGAACCCCAGCACTACTTTTTAGGAGATTTTAAGCTAGTTTTTAGGACTTTATTAAGACTATAAATAGGCCTCATCATATGGACGAATTTCAGCTGATTTTTATAAAAAAAACTTGTCTTTTTCGTGAGGAAAAAGTTCTTTCTTTTAGTCTTCGGATTAAGACTTCGTTGGGATCATCGCTTGAGCAACGGTGATTGTTCTAACTGACTTATAGATTTGGTTCTTGCCTGTTTCGTATAGCCAACAGATCAATTCTCGCTTTAAAGTATTGTTAAGAGTTTGGTTCTTATCTTGTTATAGACAACGAGTTGAATTCTTGCTTGATTACGCAATTAGAGTCACACCATCTTTGGAAACATTTTTGACGAGGTAAAAAGTGTTGAGATGCATGTTCAACAATATGAGGCTTTTTGCTTGCAACAGCCATCACAACCTAACCAAATTTCTCTTGCCCATGCAAAATCCATGCACGCAAAATGCCTTGCCGATGAAGAAAGTTTTTGGAGGCAAAAATCGGGTATGAAATGGCTGGAACAAGGAGACTTTTCCGCGAGGTTTGCGAGCACAATTCTGTGCGGGAAATATCTTCGATTATGCATTTCCAAGGAAGTGTCCGACAATCACTCATCTTGCGTTCACGAACAACAAACTCCTTTTAACTAAAGGAGATGCCAAATCAATCAAGAAATCGTGGAGTTCAAGGACCTGTTTAAGTCTTCATCCGGGCAGCTTATTAACAAGTCGAAAAGCTTCTTTTACATGGCCGACAATGAAGATCCTGAGACTCCACTATCTAGGATCAGAATGGTTCAATTTTGAACAGGTTTTGAGAAACGTCCCCTCCCTTTCACATATCTTGGCTGCCCCATTCAAAAGGCGAAGAAAAGAAGGTCACTCTTTCAGCCCATGATTGAGAAAATTACCTCTAAAATTGTGAGGTGGCAAATGAAATTTCTCTCTCCTGGGGGAAAGCTAATCCTGATCAAGCTTGTTTTAGGTAGTATTCCAATATACCTATTCACGGTACTCCAGCCTCTAAAAGTTGTAATCAAGGACTTGGAGCGCCAATTTGCAAACTTCTTCTGGGCAATTCGGACTCGGGAAGCAGGTACCATTGGGCAACATGGAAGTCATTATGTAAGCCAACAACAGCCAATGGCCTTGGAATAATGTCCCTCTCAGATTTGGTCAAGGGTTTTGGCATTAAACTATGGTGGAAATTTCGAAAGGGGAATTCTTTATGGTGCTATTTCCTGAGTGCTAGATATTGTCATTCCCATCCATGTTTAATAACTGAAAAAGGCACATTGATTCATATATTTGGAAGTGCATGCCTAATAGCCGTGAGAACGCAGAAAAAAAGGCCTTTTATTTTTGTTATGCATTGGACAAGTCTCCTTTTGGTTTGACACATGGCTGCCTCAAGGACCTTTACTTCTCAAGGTTAGTCATGTGTTCGAGCCAACCCTTACAGTTGCTAATTTGTGAGTGCAAATGGCTGGAACCATGCAATTTTAAGCGAACATTGTTCGGGCCTCGAGATAGAATGACTAGAGAAGCTTCATTGTGGAACACATTTCCAAGTTAGTAATGACTCGAATGTGCCGGTATGGCCTCTCTCTCCTAATGGCAAGTTTTCAGTCTCCTCTACCCTTCCTTCGCATGTTTCCACACTCTCTCAAACAATGATTTGGGACAACAACCTCCAAATCGAAATCACCATCTTCATGTGGCGCCTTTTGAACAGGAAACTCCCACTTGACGATATCATAACTGCCTTTGGGGTTTCCTTGGCTTCAAAAGGTTGTCCCTTTTGTCACCATCAAGAAACATTGGATCATCTCTTTGCAAGTTGTGATTTCACCAGCCAAGTTTGGTGATACGAGCCAAGGGGCATCTTCTCGCACGACTAAGGTTCGTGAATAGTCATTGCAAGTGCCAACTTGGACCAATTACAAGGGCACGTGCAAAGAGAATCCAACAAGCCATGCAAAGTTTGGTTCGCGGTGTTCTTGATGGGGAAGCCGTCCAAAACAAACCGGAAGTTGAATGGGCTTGTAAATATGATTGGAACACTCTTCAAGTCCAAATCCATAATGGAGAAATCCGGTAGTTTGTGTTTACTCTATTATTTTATAAAGCCCAAGAGTAGTTTATGTTTGTGTAAACTAGGCTGGTTTAAGTCGAGTATAGTTGGGACTTAGTTCTCAGTTTTTAGGCTCATTAATTAGCCTTAGTAAGGCCCATTTAGCCCAAATCTTGGGGCCACTTATGGCTGAACCCCAGCACTACTTTTTTCGGAGTTTTGTGTAAGCTAGTTTTTAGGACTTTATTAAGACTATAAATAGGCCTCATCATATGGACGAATTTCAGCTGATTTTTATAAAAAAAACTTGTCTTTTTCGTGAGGAAAAAGTTCTTTCTTTTAGTCTTCGGATTAAGACTTCGTTGGGATCACCGCTTGAGCAACGGTGATTGTTCTAACTGACTTATAGATTTGGTTCTTGCCTGTTTCGTATAGCCAACGGATCAATTCTCGCTTTAAATATTGTTAAGAGTTTGGTTCTTATCTTGTTATAGACAACGAGTTGAATTCTTGCTTGATTACGCAATTAGAGTCACACCATCTTTGGAAACATTTTTGACGAGGTAAAAAGTGTTGAGATGCATGTTCAACAATATGAGGCTTTTTGCTTGCAACAGCCATCACAACCTAACCAAATTTCTCTTGCCCATGCAAAATCCATGCACGCAAAATGCCTTGCCGATGAAGAAAGTTTTTGGAGGCAAAAATCGGGTATGAAATGGCTGGAACTAACACTTGGAAGGAGACTTTTCCGCGAGGTTTGCGAGCACAATTCTGTGCGGGAAATATCTTCGATTATGCATTTCCAAGGAAGTGTCCGACAATCACTCATCTTGCGTTCACGAACGAAAAACTCCTTTTAACTAAAGGAGATGCTAATTCAATCAAGAACTCGTGGAGTTCCAGGACCTGTTTAAGTCTTCATCCGGGCAGCTTATTAACAAGTCGAAAAGCTTCTTTTACATGGCCGACAATGCTCCACTATCTAGGATCAGAATGGTTCAATTTTGAACAGATTTTGTGAAACGTCCCCTCCCTTTCACATATCTTGGCTGCCCCATTCAAAAGGCGTAGAAAAGAAGGTCACTCTTTCAGCCCATCATTGAGAAAAATTACCTCTAAAATTGCGGGGTGGCAAATGAAATTTCTCTCCCCTGGGGGAAAGCTAATCCTGATCAAGCTTGTTTTAGGTAGTATTCCAATATACCTATTCACGGTACTCCAGCCTCTAAAAGTTGTAATCAAGGACTTGGAGTGCCAATTTGCAAACTTCTTCTGGGCAATTTTGACTCGGGAAGCAGGTACCATTGGGCATCATGGAAGTCATTATGTAAGCCAACAACAGCCAATGGCCTTGGAATAATGTCCCTCTCAGATTTGGTCAAGGGTTTTGGCATTAAACTATGGTGGAAAATTCGAAAGGGGAATTCTTTATGGTGCTATTTCGTGAGTCCTAGATATTGTCATTCCCATCCTTGTTTAATAACTGAAAGGCACATTGATTCATATATTTGGAAGTGCATGCCTAATAGCCGTGAGAACGCAGAAAAAAGTCCTTTTATTTTTGTTATGCATTGGACAAGTCTCCTTTTGGTATGACACATGGCTGCCTCAAGGACCTTTATTTCTCAAGGTTAGTCATGTGTTCGAGCCAACCCTTACTGTCACGCCCCAAAAACGGGACCGTAACACGGCGCGCTAATGGCACACCGGTCCAAAGCGCAAGGCACAAACGAACAGAGCAACAAACTTAACCGCAGGATAAAAAGAGAAGCTTGGAAGATTATCCGCAGAGTCCTACCATTAATGTGGAATCTGGAGAAAATCTAAAAGCTGCTAACGCGGTGGAGAGTCAAAAACGAGCACCTAATCTGAAAAATTATAAATCACGTGGGATGAGCATAACTAGCTCAGTGGATATCATAAAAGCTCTTCAAATGGGGCCAAGCATTGCGATAAAAAGAAAACATAAAGATAATAACATTTGCGAAAACCATAGTCATGAAGCAGTTTTTTTAAATGTCTCATGCCTTTTAAACATCAATAAACCATAATCATAAGTAGTTTCTAAAATGTATCATGCCATTTAAACGTCAGGCATGTCTCAAAACATAGCCAAAAATATCCAATCATTTCAAAACATAGTATGCTAAAGCATAGCGAACAAATCCAAGTACAGTTTCTAATCCAGAATATATAGACTAGCAGAGTATCTTTTAGGCTACTAGATCTGACCTACGTACTAGTCGATCTAGTAATCTACCACACCTACTAGTCTGACCGGAGGTCAAGTTATCCCATCACAAGACCCATGCATCAAATAGTTCATAGACAAATCACACCTGTCTCTTATACACATCCTTGATTTGTATAAGAACCGGTTGAAGGACAAATCCAACATTTCCAAACACATCCAAAATTATATACCTAGGTCACCTATAAGCCAAAACAGTTATAAAATGCTTTATATCAAAAGAGTTTGCAAACATATCATTTGATTAACATAAAATAGCTTGGTCCCGATTTCATATGTAATAATTCCAAAATGGTAAAATGCAGTTCCAAACATCATACACATTCTAAAATCCATCCAAACATATTTGAAAGTTGTTATATTTAAATAATACAAAAATGACCTTTTCACAAGAATTGTTGATGACCAACTTCGACAAGCTAAAACCCCAATCAAAACACTTAGTTAACCCCTCAAATTCGTATTACAGCTAGATTAGGAGATAATAAGCTCAGTTTTCCAGAAAAACCGAAAAACTTCGCCTCTCCCTAGGCTATAAGTAGGCTATCCTCCCTGCCAATAAAATCCAATTCCAAGGTATTCAAGGGACCTTGGTTACAACCCAACTCAAAACAACATATTCAACCAACCAACAAAATCCATAAACGGAAAGATTCACCGGAGCAATTTTGTCTATATCAATAACATTCCACAACAATCCATACTCCATAACCACTACAATTAACTCTATTACAACATTAGAGCAACAACCTATGGTTGGAATTCCTCTTTAATACCAAACTGAAATTTTTACCGATTAGCCACACGCATGATTCAAACATGCTTCCTAACCATCCCACTACCAACGAAACACTTAAAACCATCAAAAGATCATTAAAGTTCCTTCAAACATAACCAATTATCCAAATTATCCTAGTTGCGCCAAGACTTCCGCTTACTTACAAAATGAAGGGAAATCTGTTATTATTGGTTTGATAGTCTCAATTCCTATCCAAACTAACCTTAAAACACTCTTAAAACATCATTATGTGCATAGACATAAGCATTCATAGCATAACACTCTAGGCCACATGTGGAAGACAAAACCCTAACTCATAATCTTAAAATTTGTAATCTAACCATGGAAAGTTGTTAAAAATCAACCCCAATCACTTCCCAACCTCCAATGGTTAAAAACACATCTACCCATAACATACATAAATCATAACATATAAGGCTGCAAAGAGGGTTTATTTCAGCCCTAAAGAATCCTACAAAACTTGAAATTAAAGCTTGGATCATAAAGCCCATAAGCCATAAATGCTAAAATACATAAAATCTTACCTTCCAAGTGATTCCTACTTGAAATCCAAGAAAATTTTTGGGGGAAAATGGAGAAGAGAGTTTCGGCTGCTGCTAGGAAGAAATGAGGAAGAAAAACAACAAGAAGAAGACTTAAAAAGAAATTCCAAGGTTGACCCAAATAGTACCCAAGTTGACCAAATAGTCTCCAAGTTGACTATTTGACCCAAAAACTAATTTTTTGCTACTAAATTAACATTTTTTGAATAATTCAGCCATAATACAACACTCGGGTTCTACCACAATGCACTAATTATTAGCAACTTAGTCCAACTTTTGAGTAATTTACCCGCCGGAACCGAATTCGCGTAAATCGTTCAATTTGCCGAATTGAAAACGAATAAGTTGAAGTACTTTAGATGTTTTTGACTAACAATAATATGAAAAACATTTTAAACCAGTTAAAATCAAAGAACAAGGCTATTAAAATACTGGGTTTCACACTTACAGTTGCTAATTTGTGAGTGCAAATGGCTAGAACCATGCAATTTTAAGCGAACATTATTCGGGCCACTAGATAGAATGACTAGAGAAGCTTCATTGTGGAACACATTTCCAAGTTAGTAATGACTCGAATGTGCCGGTATGGCCTCTCTCTCCTAATGGCAAGTTTTCAGTCTCCTCTACCCTTCCTTCGCATGTTTCCACACTCTCTCAAACAATGATTTGGGACAACAACCTCCAAATCGAAATCACCATCTTCATGTGGCGCCTTTTGGACAGGATGGTTCCCACTTGACGATATCATATACACCTTTCGGGTTTCATAAGCTTCAAAATGTCCCTTTTGTCACCATCAAGAAACATTGGATCATCTCTTTGCAAGTTGTGATCTCACCAGCCAAGTTTGGTGATACGAGCCAAGGGGCATCTTAACTCGCACGACTAAGGTTCCTGAATAGTCATTGCAAGTGCCAACTTGGACCAATTACAAGGGCTCTTATACACATCTAGAGAATCCAACAAGCCATGCAAAGTTTGGTTCGCGGTGTTCTTGATGGGGAAGCCGTCCAAAACAAACCTAAAGTTGAATGGGCTTGTAAATAAGATTGGAACACTCTTCAAGTCCAAATCCATAATGGAGAAGTTCGGTAGTTTGTGTTTACTCTATTATATTATAAAGCCCAAGAGTAGTTTATGTTTGTGTAAATTGGGCTGGTTTAAGTCGAGTATAGTTGTGACTTAGTTCTCAGTTTTTAGGCTCATTAATTAGCCTTAGTAAGGCCCATTTAGCCCAAATCTTGGGGCCACTTATGGCTGAACCCCGGCACTACTTTTTCAGGAATTTTTAATCTAGTTTTTAAGACTTTATTAAGACTATAAATAGGCCTCATCATATGGACGAATTTCATCTGATTTTTATAAAAAAAACTTGTCTTTTTCGTGATGCAGGAAAAAGTTCTTTCTTTTAGTCTTCGGATTAAGACTTCGTTGGGATCATCGCTTGAGCAACGGTGATTGTTCTAACCGACTTATAGATTTGGTTCTTGCCTGTTTCGTATAGCCAACGGATCAATTCTCGCTTTAAATCTTGTTAAGAGTTTGGTTCTTAGCTATAGACAACGAGTTGAATTCTTGCTTGATTACGCAATTAGAGTCACACCATCTTTGGAAACATTTTTGATGAGGTAAAAAATGTTGATCTGCATGTTCAACAATGTGAGGCTTTTTGCTTGCAACAGCCATCACAACCTAACCAAATTTCTCTTGCCCATGCAAAATCCATGCACGCAAAATGCCTTGCCGATGAAGAAAGTTTTTGGAGGCAAAAATCGGGTATGAAATGGCTGGAACAAGGAGACTTTTCTGCGAGGTTTGCGAGCACAATTCTGTGCGGGAAATATCTTCGATTATGCATTTCCAAGGAACTGTCCGACAATCACTCATCTTGCGTTCACGAACGACAAACTCCTTTTAACTAAAGGAGATGCTAATTCAATAAAGAACTCGTGGAGTTCCAGGACCTGTTTAAGTCTTCATCTGGACAACTTATTAACAAGTCGAAAAGCTTCTTTTACATGGCCGACAATGCTCCACTATCTAGGATCAGAATGGTTCAATTTTGAACAGATTTTGTGAAACGTTCCTTCCCTTTCACATATCTTGGCTGCCCCATTCAAAAGGCGAAGAAAAGAACGTCACTCTTTCAGCCCATGATTGAGAAAAATTACCTCTAAAATTGTGGGGTGGCAAATGAAATTTCTCTCCCCTGGGGGAAAGCTAATCCTGATCAAGCTTGTTTTAGGTAGTATTCCAATATACCTATTCACGGTACTCCAGCCTCTAAAATTTGTAATCAAGGACTTGGAACGCCAATTTGCAAACTTCTTCTGGGGCAATTCGGACTCGGGAAGCCGGTACCATTGGGCATAGTGGAAGTCATTATGTAAGCCAACAACTGCCAATGGCATAAATATTGGAATAATGTCCCTCTCAGATTTGGTCAAGGGTTTTGGCATTAAACTATGGTGGAAATTTCGAAATGGGAATTCTTTATGGTGCTATTTCATGAGTGCCAGATATTGTCATTCCCACCCTTGTTTAATAACTGAAAGGCACATTGATTCATATATTTGGAAGTGCATGCCTAATAGCCGTGAGAACGCAGAAAAAAGGCCTTTTATTTTTGTTATGCATTGGACAAGTCTCCTTTTGGTATGACACATGGCTGCCTCAAGGACCTTTATTTCTCAAGGTTAGTCAAGTGTTCGAGCCAACCCTTACAGTTGCTAATTTGTGAGTGCAAATGGCTGGAGCCATGCAATTTTAAGCGAACATTATTCGGGCCTCAAGATAGAATGACTAGAGAAGCTTCATTGTGGAACACATTTCCAAGTTAGTAATGACTCGAATGTGCCGGTAAGGCCTCTCTCTCCTAATGGCAAGTTTTCAGTCTCCTCTACCCTTCCTTCGCATGTTGTCATTACCCATCCACACTCTCTCGAACAATGATTTGGGACAACAACCTCCAAATCCAAATCACCATCTTCATGTGGCACCTTTTGAACAGGAAACACCCACTTGACGATATCATAACTGCCTTTGGGGTTTCCTTTGCTTCAAAATGTCCCTTTTGTCACCATCAAGAAACATTGGATCATCTCCTTGCAAGTTCTGATTTCACCAGCCAAGTTTGGTGATACGAGCCAAGGGGCATCTTCTCGCACGACTAAGGTTCGTGAATAGTCATTGCAAGTGCCAACTTGGACCAATTACAAAGGCACATGCAAAGAGAATCCAACAAGCCATGCAAAGTTTGGTTCGCGGTGTTCTTGACGGGGAACTCGTCCAAAACAAACCTGAAGTTGAATGGGCTTGTAAATAAGATTGGAACACTCTTCAAGTCCAAATCCATAATGGAGAAGTCCGGTAGTTTGTGTTTACTCTATTATATTACAAAGCCTAAGAGTAGTTTATGTTTGTGTAAATTGGGCTGGTCGTCATTAAGTCGAGTATAGTTGTGACTTAGTTCTCAGTTTTTAGGCTCATTAATTAGCCTTAGTAAGGCCCATTTAGCCCAAATCTTGGGGCCACTTATGGCTGAACCCCGGCACTACTTTTTCAGGAGTTTTTAAGCTAGTTTTTAAGACTTTATTAAGACTATAAATAGGCCTCATCATATGGACGAATTTCAGCAGATTTTTATAAAAAAAACTTGTCTTTTTCGAGGGGAAAAAGTTCTTTCTTTTAGGGTGTGTTCGTTTGGACTGAAAATATTTTCTTGAGGAAAATGTTTTCCTTGGAAAATATTTTACATGAAAAAGTCTATTTTCCATACAATTTTCCGGTGTTCGGTTGACAAAATGAAAATATTTTGAAATAAAAAATTTTAACGGTTTTATCTTTATTTTTCTGGATACAAGTTAAAAAAACTTATAACAATAGTAATAAATACCTTACAAGTAATTGTGATTAATAAAAAATTGATTTTGTTCAAAATTAAATGATAGTACTTAATATAGTAGTAAAATATGCATAATGATAGTTATATTAGTGTGGGACTTATAATTGAGAGAAAAACGAATAAAAAAGAATTAAAAACGAAAATAAGTTTAACAAACGAAATTATAAAAGTAAGTATTTGAGATTTAATGTCACTCTTAAATTATCTGGAAAATAACTTACACTCAAAAATTCCGTAAGTTATTTTCAGCCAGAGGAAGGAAAATTGGAAAATATTTTACACCGAAAAATATTTTCCGGTGTTTGGCACAAGAAAAATTTCTGAAAAATATTTTCCTGAAAATATTTTCAGTCCAAACGAACACACCCTTAGTCTTTGGATTAAGACTTCGTTCGGATCATCGCTTGAGCAACGGTGATTGTTCTAACCGACTTATAGATTTGGTTCTTTCCTGTTTCGTATAGCCAACGGATCAATTCTCGCTTTAAATCTTGTTAAGAGTTTGGTTCTTATCTTGTTATAGACAACGAGTTGAATTCTTGCTTGATTACGCAATTAGAGTCAATCACACCATCTTTGGAAACATTTTTGACAAGGTAAAAAATGCTGAGATGCATGTTCAACAATGTGATGCTTTTTTCTTACAACGGCCATCACAACCTAACCAAATTTCTCTTGCCCATGCAAAATCCGTGCACGCAAAATGCCTTGCCGATGAAGAAAGTTTTTGAAGGCAAAAATCGGGTATGAAATGGCTAGAACAAGGAAACTTTTGTGTGAGGTTTGCGAGCACAATTCTGTGCGGGAAATATCTTCGACTACACATTTCCAAGGAAGTGTCCGACATTCACTCATCTTGCGTTCACGAACGACAAAGTCATTTTAACTAAAGGAGATGCCAAATCAATCAAGAACTCGTGGAGTTCCAGGACCAGTTTGAGTCTTCATCCGGGCAGCTTATTAACAAGTCAAAAAGCTTCTTTTACATGGCCAACAATGCTCCACTATCTAGGTTCAGAATGGTTCAATTTTGAACAGGTTTTGTGAAACTTCCCCTCCATTTCACATATCTTGTGCTGCCCCATTCAAAAGGCGAAGAAAAGAAGGTCACTCTTTCAGCCCATGATTGAGAAAAATTACCTCTAAAATTTTGGGGTGGCAAATGAAATTTCTCTCCCCTGGGGGAAAGCTAATCCTGATCAAGCTTGTTTTAGGTAGTATTCCAATATACCTATTCACGGTACTCCAGCCTCTAAAAGTTGTAATCAAGGAATTGGAGTGCCAATTCGCAAACTTCTTCTGGGGCAATTCGGACTCGGGAAGCAGGTATCATTGGGCATCATGGAAGTAATTATGTAAGCCAACAACTGCCAATGGCCTTGGAATAATGTCCCTCTCAGATTTGGTCAAGGGTTTTGGCATTAAACTATGGTGGAAATTTCGAAAGGGGAATTCTTTATGGTGCTATTTCATGAGTGCTAGATATTGTCATTCCCACCCTTGTTTAATAAATGAACGGCACATTGATTCATATATATGGAAGTGCATGCCTAATAGCCAAGAGAACGCAGAAAAAAGGCCTTCTTATTTTTGTTATGCCTTGGACAAGTCTCCTTTTGGTATGACACATGGCTGCCTCAAGGACCTTTATTTCACGAGGTTAGTCAAGTGTTCGAGCCAACCCTTACTGTTGCTGATTTGTAAGTGCAAATGGCTGGAACCATGCAATTTTAAGCGAACATTATTCGGGCGTCGAGATAGAAAGACTAGAGAAGCTTCTTTGTGTGATACATTTCCAAGTTAGTAATGACTCGGATCTGCCGGTATGGCCTCTCTCACCTAATGGCAAGTTTTCAGTCTCCTCTACCCTTCCTTCGCATGTTTCCACACTCTCTCAAACAATGATTTGGGTCAACAAACTCCAAATCCAAATCACCATCTTCATGTGGCGCCTCTTGAACAGGAAACTCCCACTTGACGATATCATAACTGCCTTTGGGGTTTCCTTGGATTCAAAATGTCCCTTTTGTCACCATCAAGAAACATTGGATCACCTCTTTGCAAGTTGTGATTTCACCAGCCAAGTCTGGTGATACGAGCCAAGGGGCATCTTCTAGCTCGACTAAGGTTCGCGAAGAGTCATTGCAAGTGCCAACTTGGACCAATTACAAGGGCACGTGCAAAGAGAATCCAACAAGCCATGCAAAGTTTGGTTCGAGGTGTTTTTGACGGAGAAGCCGTCCAAAACAAACTAGATGTGGAACGGGCTTGTAAATATGATTGGAACACTCTTCAAGTCCAAATCCATAATGGAGAAGTCCGGTAGTTTGTGTTTACTCTATTATTTTATAAAGCCCAAGAGTAGTTTAAGTTTGTGTAAACTAGGCTGGTTTAAGTCGAGTATAGTTGGGACTTAGTTCTCAGTTTTTAGGCTCATTAATTAGCCTTAGTAAGGCCCATTTAGCCCAAATCTTGGGGCCACTTATGGCTGAACCCCAGCACTACTTTTTTTGGTGTTTTTAAGCTAGTTTTTAGGACTTTATTAAGACTATAAATAGGCCTCATCATATGGACGAATTTCAGCTGATTTTTATAAAAACACAAACTTGTCTTTTTCATGAGGAAAAAGTTCTTTCTTTTAGTCTTCGGATTAAGACTTCGTTGGGATCATCGCTTGAGCAACGGTGATTGTTCTAACCGACTTATAGATTTGGTTCTTGCCTGATCCGTATAGCCAACGGATCAATTCTCGCTTTAAATCTTGTTAAGAGTTTGGTTCTTATCTTGTTATAGACAACGAGTTGAATTCTTGCTTGATTACGCAATTAGAGTCACACCATCTTTGGAAACATTTTTGACGAGGTAAAAAATACTGAGATGCATGTTCAACAATGTGAGGCTTTTTGCTTGCAACAGCCATCACAACCTAACCAAATTTCTCTTGCCCATGCAAAATCCATGCACGTAAAATGCCTTGCCGATGAAGAAAGTTTTTGGAGGCAAAAATCGGGTACGAAATGGCTGGAACAAGGAGACTTTTCCGCGAGGTTTACGAGCACAATTCTGTGCGGGAAATATCTTCGATTATGCATTTCCAAGGAAGTGTCCGACAATCACTAATCTTGCGTTCACGAACGACAAAGTCCTTTTAACTAAAGGAGATGCCAAATCAATCAAGAACTCGTGGAGTTCCAGGACCTGTTTAAGTCTTCATCCGGGCAGCTTATTAACAAGTCGAAAAGCTTCTTTTACATGGCCGACAAAGCTCCACTATCTAGGAACAGAATTGTTCAATTTTGAACAGATTTTGTGAAACGTCCCCTCCCTTTCACATATCTTGGCTGCCCCACTCAGAAGGCGAAGAAAAGAAGGTCACTCTTTCAGCCCATGATTGAGAATATTACCTCTAAAATTGCGGGGTGGCAAATGAAATTTCTCTCTCCTGGGGGAAAGCTAATCCTGATCAAGCTTGTTTTTAGTAGTATTCCAATATACCTATTCACGGTACTCCAACATCCAAATGCAGTAATCAAGTACTTGGAGCGCCAATTCGTAAAATTCTTCTGGGGCAATTCGGACTCGGGAAGCAGGTCTCATTGGGCATCTGTAAGCCAATAGCTGCGTTGTTCAGAAACTTATACCATGTCTGGTTTGTTGGTCTGTATGAAAGATACGAAACTTGGTAATTTTTGAAGACCTTTCCATCACAGAAGAGTGAACCATAACCAATATTTGCTCCCTTTTGAAATCTATTTCTGAAATTCATCCTTTTTACAAAGCTGGATTAGCAGATGACAGCCTTTTATCTCAACATTTTTGCCATCAAACTATCATCACACAGCCAAGTAGGGTCTTGGCAGTTAACTGGAATCCACCCCCTCACGGGAATGCAAAACTAAATATTGATGGAGCCTTAAAAGAAAACCCAGGACCTTCATCTGGAGGAGGAATCATTTGAGATCATCAAGGACACCTCGTCAAGGCTTTTAGCAACTCTTACAACCTTTTAACCAATTTGCAAGCGGAAGTGTCAGCCATAGTTGATGGCCTTAAACTTTGTGAGAAATTGTAGCTCATGGAAGTGCAAGTGGAGCTTGATTCCCTAACCCTAACGCATATCATAAAGCAGGTCGAATGCAACCACCTTGGAGCATTGGTCAGCAAGTGCAATTCATCAAAGCCTTTATTTTAGATAGGAATTTTACTTTTTCTCATATTTTTAGAGAAGCTAATCAAGTAGCGGATAGGAAAGCTTGCAATTGGAGTCACACCATCTTTGGAAACATTTTTAACAAGGTGAGTTCAATTTTGAACAGGTTTTATCACCAGACTTGGCTGGTGCTGTCTCTTATACACATCTAGATGTGTATAAGAGACAGGGCTTAGCCCATGATTGAGAAAATTACTCTAAAATTGAAATGAAATTTCTCTCTCGGGGAAAGCGATGGTTTTAAGTAGTATTCATTACCTATTCACGGTACTCCAGCCTCCAAAAGCCAATTTGCAAACTTCTTCTAGGGCAAGGACTCATATGGAATTCATGGAAGTCATTAGGTAAGCCAACAGCCACCAATGGCCTTGGAATAATGTCCCTCTAAGATTTGGTCAAGGGTTTTGGCATTAAACTATGGTGGAAATTTCAAAAAGGGCATACGTCCTAGATATTTTCGTTCCCTCCCTTGTTTAATAAATGAAAGGCATAGTGATTCATATATATGGAAGTGCATGCTTAAAAGTCGTTAGAACGCAGAAAAAATTCCTTTTATTTTTGTTACACATTGGACAAGTCTCCTTGTGGTATGACACTTGGCTGCCTCAAGGACCTTTGAGATTTCACGAGGTTAGTCAAGTGTTCGATCCAACCCTTACAGTTGCTGATTTGTGAGTGCAAATGGCTGGAACCTTGCAATTTTAAGTGAACATTATTCGGGCCTTGAGATAGAAAGACTAGAGAAGCTTCTTTGTGGGATACATTTCCAAGTTAGTAATGACTCGGATGTGCTGGTATGGTCTCTCTCACCTAATGGCAAGTTTTCAGTCTCCTCTACCCTTCCTTCACTTGTTTCCACACTCTCTCAAACAATGACTTGGGACAATAAACTCCAAATCGAAATCTCCATCTTCATGTGGCGACTCTTGAACAGGTTCCACAATCCCACTTGACGATATCATTACTACCTTTGGGGTTTCCTTGGATTCAAAATGCCCCTTTTGTCACCATCAAGAAACGTTGGATCATCTCTTTGCAGGTTGTGAATTCACAAGCAAAGTCTGGTGATACGAGCCAAGGGGCATTTTCTAGCTCGACTAAGGTTCGGGAAGAGTCATTGCAAGAACACGCTGCCAACTTGGACCAATTACAATGGCACGTGCAAAGAGAATCGAACAAGCCATGCAAAGTTTGGTTCGAGGTGTTCTTGATAGGGAAGCCGTCCAAAACAAACTAGAAGTGGAACGGGACTCTCTCACCTAATGGCAAGTTTTCAATCTCCTCTACCCTTCCTTCGTATGTTTCCACACTCTCTCAAACAATGATTTGGGACAATAAACTCAAAATTGAAATCTCCATCTTCATGTGGCGACTCTTGAACAGGAAACTCACTCTTGACGATATGATAACTACCTTTGGGGTTACCTTGGCTTAAAAATGTCCCTTTTGTCACCATCAAGAAACATTGGATCATCTCTTTGCAAGTTGTGATTTCACCACCCAAGTCTGGTGATACGAGCCAAGGGGCATTTTCAAGCTCGACTAAGGTTCGTGAAGAGTCATTTCAAGTGCCAACTTGGACCAATTACAACGGCATGTGCAAAGAGTATCCAACAAGCCATGCAAAGTTTGGTCTATCCAGGTGTTCTTGATGGGGAAGCCGTCCAAAACAAACTACAAGTGGAACGGGCTTGTAAATCTGATTGGAACACTCTTCAAGTCCAAATCCACAATGGAGAAGTCCGGTTGTTTGTGTTTACTCTATTATTTTATAAAGCACAACAGTAGTTTAAGTTTGTGTAAATTGGGCTGGTTTACGTCGAGTATAGTTGTGACTTAGTTCTCTGTTTTTTGGCCTATTAATTAGCCTTAATAAGGCCCATTTAGCCCAAATCTTGGGGCCACTTATGGCTGAACCCCAGCACTACTTTTTTAGGAGTTTTTAAGCTAGTTTTTAGGACTTTATTAAGACTATAAATAGGGCTCATTATATGGACGAATTTCAGCAGATTTTTATAAAAAAAAACTTGTCTTTTTCGTGAGGAAAAAGTTCTTTCTTTTAGTCTTCGGATTAAGACTTTGTTGGGATCATCGCTTGAGCAACGGTGATTGTTCTAACCGACTTATAGATTTTGTTCTAGCCTGTGATTCGTATAGGCAACGGGTCAATTCTCGCTTTAAATCTTGTTGAGAGTTTGGTTCTTGTCTTGTTATAGACAACGAGTTGAAATCTTGCTTGATTACGCAATTGGAGTCACACCATCTTTGGAAACATTTTTGACAAGGTCAAAAATGCTGAGATGCATATTCAACAATGTGAGGCTATTTGCTTGCAAAAGCCATCACAACCTAACCTAATTTCTCTTGCCCATGCACAATCCATGCACGCTAAATGCCTTGCCGATGATGAAAGTTTTGGAGGCAAAAATCGAGTATGAAATGGCTGACTCAAGGAGACTTTTGCGCGAGGTTTGCGAGCACACTTCTGTGCGGGAAATATCTGCGATTAGGCATTTCCAAGGAAGTGTCCAACAATCACTCATCTTGCGTTCACGAACGACATAGTCATTTTCACTAAAGGAGAGGCCAATTCAATCAAGAACTCATGGAGTTCCACGACCAGTTTGAGTCTTCATCTGCCCTAAACCCTAAACCTGATTTAAAATCGCTCTGATACCAACAAACAACCAGGATAATTAAAAACTGAATTTAAGAAGCATAAAGAAAGAAACTTACAAATTTATTGAAGACCAAGCTTTAATTTACAAGAGAGGATGAAAAGATTATTATAGATTATTGGAACTAGAAAGACTGAATTATTACAAGTGGGGAGAGAAGAGAGAAGAAAGTTCTGAGTTCTAAACACTCTGCCTTCCCTAACATTTGAAGGCCTCTATTTATAAGTAAAAAAAATGGATTTGAAATTTTTTAATTTGATGTCCGCACAGTGATTTCGTATTTGAAATTCTTTATTTGAAGTCCACACAGTACCGTCCGACAGAAGTGTAGTAATTGTTTTCTAGGAATATCAGGATCAGAAAAATGGCTTTCAAACACTTTTTAAATTTTTTGAATAATTTTTAAAGATTAGAAGGAAGAAAATTTTCAGGAATTCCATATGATTGGAACCATCTATAAAACCACATCGGAAGAAAAGTTTTGTGGAAGTTATTTAGAATTGTAGGTTCCATATGAATCCACCAAGTATGTTTAAAATCAGCAGTATTGTAAAGAAGAACATAGGTGAATGAATTTATACAATCCCAATAATTGAAATTGTAATTGGAATTATTGAAAAAGGATCTGAAAGAGAACACATCAGAGGAGTGTGTACTCCAATCATCAGTAGAAGGAACTGTTTTAATAAACATTTTAGACATTGTGAAATAATGATCTTGGATAGTGGGTCTCCATCCAATATCACCATCTTTAATATCAACAATTTTGGTGTGTCCTAACGACTTTTCAGCATAAGTATGCCTGTATTTAGGAGGATCATTTGCTATAATGAGAAAGAAAGAACCACAATTTTTTGAAAAATATTTATTTACAATTTGAAATATATTTTGATTTATTTCATTTAATTCAATGAAAGCAATATGACCTTTAGTTCCATTTGGTTTATAAGGCTCTTTTTCAATAGGTTTAGGAGAAGATTTCTCTTCTTCTAAAAGAAATGATTCCAATAGAAGAAGAATCAAGCAGGATTTGAAACAAATCAAATCCAAATTCAGGAAGATTTGAGTACAGTGTTTGGAATTGATCCAAGAATAGTCATTTTGTTTTGAGGAGAAATTGGATTCGAAGGAATGTTTAAAGGATTTTCTACTGCTTGTAAAAAATTTAAATTTGTATTTGAAGTATTTGAGGGGAGAGAGGGAAAGTTTTTTGGACAAATTTGTCCTCCTGAATTTATTTGTCTTATTTGTCCTCTTCCTGAATTTGGACTTCTACCACCACGGGATCCTCTTCCGAGGATATTCATCATAATCTGAAAGATAATTTAAACATAGAAGAATTAATATTTTATTTTTATTTAGATTGATAATTCATATAATTGTTTTATTCGTAAATGATATGCTTTTGTGAAATATTTTATTTCTGCTTGTTCTTCATTATATATATCAGTTTCTTGTTGTAATATAGCAGATATCCATAAAGAATCTTTTTCTAATTTATAATATAATTTATATTCTAAATTTATTATTTTCTTTTTTATTTTTTCTATCCTATTTTTTGCTACAATTATTCTAGATCGAAAATAATTTTTACTTCTAATTAGATTAATTTTATATGTCTTATAATTCTGTTATATATATTTTGTAGGGGGAATTCTAAAATGCTATAATCTAATTTAGGAATTTTTCTAAATATTTGAATTTTAATTCTCGTCCTCTTTTATTAATTTTATTGGATGAACCAGTTTCATGGGGCATAAGTTGTCTTGGAAATTCCATCTGCAAGACTCAAGTTATTTTGTAAAAATTCTCTGGTAAGAAAATCAGGTAAAGAATTAGAATCACCTTGAATATATTCAATATCTAAATCAAATACAGATAATATAGATATGCCATCTAGCAAAAATTAATTTAGAAGCAATAATATTTGATATCTTGTTCTAAAACATATTTTGCAGCACTGCAATCTATTCTTAAAAGAAATTTTTGATTTAATAAATCTTCTTGAAATTTAGAAGTATATACAAAGAACAATGGATAAAATTTCTTTTTTAATTTTTGAATAATTTAATTGTGCACTTTTCCAAAGTCCAGATTTGAATCTTACTAATTCTTCTTTAATATTTTTAGGATTAATTTGTTTTAATATGCCACCATATCCTATATTAGAAGCATCTATTTCCACAATTTTGTACCATTTAGTATTTGCTAAAGATAAACAAGGCTAATGTTTGACCTTTCCTTTAATTTTCTTAACAGCATCAGTATGAATTTGTGTCCAAGCAGGAGTATTCTTTTTTAATCTTTCATATAAGGGTTTACTAGCTTGTGCAATATTTTTATAATATTCAGCAATATAATTTAAACTTCCTAAAAATCTTTGTAATTGTTTTTTATCTTTTATTTCATCTGGAAATTTATTTGCAAATTCAATACTTCTTGAAATAGGAATAATTTGTCCATTTTCTATTTCAAATCCAAGAAATCTGATTTTATGTTGGAATAATTTAATCTTTTTAGCAAAACATATAACGATACCATTTTTCTTGGCTATTTAAATGAAAATATTTAAATGTTTAAAATGTTAAACTATGGAATTTGAAAATATTAATATATCATCCATATAAGTAATAATATAAGAATAGGAAGAAAATATTTCATTCATTATATTTTGAAATTCAGAAGGAGCATTTTTAAGACTAAAAGGCATAACATTCCATTCGTAATGTCCAAATGGTACTGTAAAAGCAGTTTTAAAATCCTTTTCAGCTATTTGAATTGTATAAAAACAGATTTTAACTGTCTCTCAAATTTAGAATATATATTTGATCCAACTATTCTGTTTAATAGATCTTTTTTATTAGGAATGGGATATCTTATCCATTTTAAAACTTTGTTAAGTGGTTTAATTAAGTGGTTTATAATTAATAACTAATCTAGGAATCCCTCTATCTATTTCTGAATTTTTATTTACAGAAAAAGCAGTACAACTCTAAGGAGAATAAGATTTTCTTATTATTTTCTTTTCTAATACAAATCATTAATTTCTTTTTAACAAATTCAACCATATCCTTATTCATTTGACAAGGTCTAGCTTTAGTTGGTATATTTTTCTCCACAAAATTTGTTTCATAAGGTAATTCTATAATATGTTGTTTTCTGTTCCAAAAAGCGTTAGGAACATCACTACAAACTTCAAAAATAATTTGCTTGTTAATTTTTTCTTTTATTTTAGGAGAGTTTAATTGATCTTCTATTCTTAAATTAAATATTTCTTTACGTAGATAATTAATTTGATTTTGTTTTAATTTAATATTATAGTCTAAAGAGTTTAAATCAGAAATTTTTTCTGTAGTAGCAAAATCAAAAGTTAATTCTTTGTCTTTATTACATATTATTTTTCCATCACAATAGTAAGGATACATTTGACATAAAAAATGAGTTCCTAAAATTAAATGTGTATAAGAGACAGGCATTTTAACTATTTTTCATTCTTTCAAAACTTAAACAGACATTAGAGATTTTATGTTCAATATGGATTTTTGATCCTTCAGCTGATGTTAAGGAAGCTGTAGTTTTTTCAAAATATTGAGAGGGAATTAGTACTTCTCTAATACAATTTAAGTCAGCACCTCCATCAACCATAGCAATTGATTTAAAGGCATAAGTATCATTTATAACAATTGAAACGTAAATGTATTGTTTTTGAGATATATACATAGTATTAATATCATAACTTAAAAATTCACCTAAATTTTTTGTAGAAGATTTGTCTTCTGTATTATTTGTTTCTAATTTTATCTTTATTAATTCTTCAATGTAATGAAAGTTCTTCCAAATTAATGACTCTTTCTTTTAAATTTTCAAAACTAATATTAAGAGTATTTATTTCTTTAATTTCTTGTTTTAATTCATTTATTTCTTGTTTTCTATTTGAATAGTTATTGGTTTATTAGAGGTATTTTGAATATGATTAAAAACATCTTTCATAGAAAAACTGATATTTTTAATTTCTAATTGTTCTTTAATTCTTGGGGGAACATATTCTATTTTTGTCTTCATTTTTGTTTATAATATTATGTAAAGCTAAATATCTTTCAATGTATAATCTTTTTTGATCCGGATTTTCTATTTCATCTATTAGATCTAAAATAAATTTTTGACTATCTGTTAAAGTAAAAATTGTATAATTTAAATCATGAGCTTCAACTATAGATCTTAAAATAAAATATTTAGCCTGTCTCTTATACACATCTAGCCCGATATCAGAGACACTTGTACATAGAAGTATGCTATCTTCATAATTTTCTGGAAATGAAGAAATTAAAGAACAAATTATGAATTAATAATCTGTTCTTTAATTTCTTCATCTATTTGTAAATCTCCAATTTTTTCTATTAAATTTATTTTAGTTGTACATTTATTAGCATAATGTCATTTCTTTCCACATTTTCTGCAAATTATATTTGCTTTTACCCAATCTTTTACTTCTTGATATGTTTTTTTATTAGAATTCATTTTTGCCTTATTTTTATTTTTCTAAATAATGGTTTATAGGGTTTTTTAAGTTCTGAAATTTATTTTGAAAAATATTAAAGCCTGTCTCTTATACACATCTAGATAAGGAATAGGAGAAATGAATAGCAAATTGATCACAAAAATCTCCTAATTCAGTTCTTTGTTTAATTTTTTAAATAAACTTAAATTTAAATATAAAGAATTTTATTCCTTTAATGTATTCTTAGAAAGATCTATCTGTGTATATCTTAAATTTTCATAAAGAATATTATATCCATCATGCATTGTTTTTAAAATATTTGTTATTCTTTCAGTAAAAAGAGTTGGTAATCCATTTATAAATTTTTCTTTACAAAAATTTGAAGAAGCATCAGATCTATGTAAAAGTCTTCCTAAGAAAACATCTTTATACCATCTAAAATGGGATAAAGTAGGACATTTTAAATTCATTAATAATTCTCTATGAACATTATTGGAATTTGCAATATTTCCAATAAAATGTTTAACAATATTTATTATTAAAGTAAAGGCAGCATCTGATTCAGTAGTTTGAATTTGATCCTTCTATTTTAATTTTAGTATGGTTTACTATTTCATTTTTCTGAGTTTCAATGAGCTAATTATCCCACCAACCTCTAAGGATTCTAGAAAATCCTTCAATAACAATTTTGACAGCATTTGGCTCAGAAGTTCCTTTTGTTTCAAAATATTTATATACATAAGCATGTTATGTAAAGTTTTTTGTATTGCAGCATACTATGAGCATCAATACACCACTCATATATTGTTCCAGAATTATAAGAATTTGCCATTATTGGTGGATCTTCATAACTTAAATCAATAGGAGTAGGCCTTTGATAATAGTTATAAGTTTGGTGATATAGAGGTTTAAATTGTGTTGCATTTTCTTTGAATCTATTTTTTCTTTTTATAGCAAAAATATTTTCTTCTGGAAAAAATAACTTTGTGCCCATTTTTTCTGTTTGTAATATTATTTTTGAACAATTGCTTTCATTATCTTGAAGATCGTATTATTATCTTTTCTTGATAAAATATTTAATTTTACAAATTTTGTGGAGAAAAATTATAACCATTATCAAAAGCTAGACCTGTCTCTTATACACATCTAGATGTGTATAAGAGACACATTAAATCAAAACCTGTTCTATTATACACATATGATAATTAGAAGTAGGAATTGGTTTAATATTAGTATTAGTATTTATATAAGGGGAAGAATAATAATGTAATTTTTCTTCAATTCTATTTAATTGTTTAGAAATTTTTCCTAAGTTAAGATGTGAAAATTAGTTTGTTGGTATCAGAGCCATGTGTAACTAAATTCTTAAAGAATTGATTATAATTGTACTAAATCATGACTTAATGATAAAATCAGTAAACAATAAGGATGGTCAAGTAAAATGATTTTTATTCCCTAATATCGATTTATTTTAAAAAATTTTAAACAATTAAGTCGTAACTGGCATAAAAGACTACCGGACTGTTATCGTAAGACCCATTTGTCTTAAGCCATTAAAGTTATTGACAGACGAGTTTAACAATTATCTTTATTTTTGAATAAAAATAATTTTATTCTAATCACCAATAAGTTTATTGAATTTATTGTTAAGACAGGAATTTAGTCAGTTATAATTAGTCCTTAAGTTTATTCATCATGCTTTCGTATTTTCGGTTCAAACTTCTACTTCATCTACTAAATCTACAAAAAATTCTGAATTGATTAAATTTGAAGATATAGAAAATACTATACAAAATTGGCATTTACCCAAATTAAAACCTGAAACAGTTTATAAATTTGGAGCTTTTGATTATAAATCAAAATTAATGATAAAAGCATTGAAAAACTATTCCTATCAGAGGAGTTGATGAAACTATTAAATTATTAAAAGAAAAAGATTTAGAAATTCAAAATTATAATTATATTCATATTGGTTTAATTCAAATTGCTTTACAACCTTTAAATCGTCAAGGACTTGATACTACTGTCTGTGTTGCTCTTCATGATGCTAGACATAATAAATTTTCAGACGATTCATTAATTGGTTTAATTGAATCAAGTCTTTATAATGGCCCAATTTATTTTAGTAGTTATCCAAATTTTTCTGTATCTTTAAGTGATAAAAATTTGTTTGATGTTTTAACCTTAAATGTTAAAACTAAAGGTTATGATATGAAACCTGGATCAGAAAATATAAATATTACTTATAGAATTGGTTATAAATTATATGAATATTATAAGTCCTGGTGCTATTAATATCAATACAAAGGAGTTTTTCTGTCATTTGTATTGATACAAATTTAACTAGATCTAATATACAAATTCCTAAATTAATTAGCTGGGATGAGGTTAATATTCCAGAAACTTGAACTTTTGAGAAAATTACAAATCCATATCCTGTTGAAGTTAATACTTCAGTTTCTTACATTAATGAAGAACCAACAGGAAATGTTGAAATAGCTTTCACCAGAAGAAGAAGATCTACTTCTTCTATTCCAACTTCTCTTTCTCAAAATTTTCAAAACACTCCTATATCTGTAGTTAGATCCATCTAGATCTAATAGATTAAATTTTGAAGGAACTCAAGAATCATCTAATAAAAATATTCATGGAATTTATAATTCTGCAAACGAAACAGAAGATAATTTAGGATCTGAAGTTAATTATCAATCTGACTATACGATAAGTGTTCTATCAAATCAAGAATTTTCTGATGAAGAAATGAGAAAAATTGCTGACAAATCTAAAGAAGAATTTTTCAAAGATAAATATAAAAATTTCAGAAAATGGTTTTCTTCACTTTATAATATAACAGAGTTAAAAGAAATTAATAAAAATTATTATAAATTTATTAAAACCTCTATGGTTTATATAGATTTTATACCTTGGTTTAGAAATGAATATAATGCTAGCCTTATAGATAAAAATTTTGATATTTCTATTTTAGAAGAAACTTATCAAAATTGGTATTTAAATGATGATAATATTATAAAATCCATTCACCCCCCTGCAAGAACACTTAAAATAGGATCAGAAGCAAATCAAACTGAGGCTTTTCAAGACCTTATGCTGATAGTTCTAAACCTGATATGGTTCAAATTATCCTGATTTAGTTTCATTGCACCTTCAAATTAAGGTGGAACATAATCCAGATCTAAAACTGCATTACTAGATTTCCTCTCTCTTACTAAATAAGCCCATGATCTGACTTAATTAGATCGATTACTTGTAGAATTATTCTCATAATAAAAATCCAATAGGGAATTATTAGCTAGTGAACCACTTCGAATTTTTTTTCCAGCATCAATATCCATCCACAGAACTTTTATACCCTCAGAAAAACCCTTACTAGCCTTCATAGTACTTCCAGAATTACTCGAAGAAGAAACAACCATACCACTTCGATCAAATGATGGTAACCAAGTCAAATCCTGAACATTAATTGCATTTAGCAAGACTGCAATTACGCTCACCCTTATTGCGTATAGTGAGAATTCAGCATTTGGTTTATCTAGAAGAAGATTAATTCGGCGAAGGAATCAAAAAATTGCCAAAAAAATGAAGAAGAAACCTAAGGATAAGATTCACATTAGCCAAAACCCAAAATCTATCGGCATATAATAGTAGTTTAACTAACCATTTTGAACTAATTAAAATTTTTTCTGCTCGGTAAAGATTCGAGTATTTAAATGTTTCAATAAGTTTAAAGTGCTATTTTAAATTTTTTAGTAGTATTTATATCTTTTTAATCTTTTGTGAGTTTGGAGGAAGAGAAGTCAAGAAAATAGAGATTTTTACGCAAAAAAAAAGCTTGCGCCGCGGGCCAAAATAATGAATTGTGAAATGAGTCGCGGCTTGCACTATCTGAGAAAAAATGGGCACAAAGTATTTTTTATGTCTAAAATAAATCCGTTGTATCACATTTTCAAAACAAAACTGGATTTGTGGAGGCTTACTTTTTGTGTGTGTGTTGTATGTGTATGTGTGTATCTTCTTATTCTTCCTCGTCCTTCTTGTGAATAGTAAGATCCGCCTTCTCTCATTTCCATTTTGTACTCTCAACCCATAGGGAAAAACTCTTAAAGTAGGTTTATTCCAAATCTAATTTATGGATCTAGATTGTTAGTTTTAAATTTATGTTCTTTTGAGTCTAGATTATGAATCTTCACATTTTTTAGTAAGTAAAGTTTATTTCTTCTATTTATTTTATTTATCATATTTATTTTAATATCTTTGAATTCTTATTTTATTTTTAATTTTATTTCATCCCTTTAATTATGAGTTAAACTCTAATGGGTTAGGATAGTTTTACTTTAGTTTGACATGCTAGTGTATAATCGTAGTTAGTAATTGATTGGACTTAATTTGTTTGCAATTATTATTGGCAAATATTGAGACTTAGAGGAGAAATTCACTTATCATTTCTAATCAAATTAATTGGGGTGAGACCTAGAGGAGATCCTTAGTTATAGACTAGATAATGACTAACTCGAATGGGACGAGTACTAGAGATTAACAACTTGCCTCAAGTAGTCGATTTTAGAGTCCCTATGTTCTTAAATTTGGGCCAATTGTTTAATGAGGGTATGTTATTAGATTAAGTGTATTCCATAGAGTCCCTATGCTGTAGGACGCAAACAACCGTTCGAAGCACTGTTATCGGATGCATCATTGGACGCAGAGGCCTTACATCGGACGTCCGAAAGGTCCAACGAATAGTTCGTTCGGACGCACACTCATAGCATCGGTCGTCCGAAAGACCAAATGGCTAGTTTCTCAGGAAACAGAAAACAGCCGTTAAAGAGATGTTGGAAGCAATTGTTGGGGTTCTATAAATACCCCCAAGTTTGTAAATGTAACAAATAGAGAGTAGAACTCCTACATTCAATACAAACACTTGTAAGAGCTATTTGGGAAGAAATAGGCTAAAATATTGTATGTTGTATTGGTTTGGGTAGTGTAGTTCTCTTGACTCAACTAGAGGGATCTTCAAGTGTAAGAGTGGAGGGATAACAAGTGTACAAAAGTGAGGTTGTATTGTAAAACCCTTTGGCTCAACTACAGGGACTTAGTTGGTGCAAGGGTGAGCCTACTTTGTGTACAAGAAGGTTATTACCTCACCTTCTTTGAAAAGGCACTACTAGTGGATATACTCCAAGCTTGAGAAGCTTGGAAGTTTGGTTTGATACTCTCTATCTCAATCATCTTTATATTTGTTCTTTGAGCTTCAATTATTGAATATCTTTTGTATTCATTTGTGCTTAAGTGTTTATTTGTTGCATAAAGTTTGCATTTCTCATTAAGCACATTAAACGGTTTGTTTTTTGAAACAACCTAATTCACCTCCTCTTAGGTTGCTTTGGGACCAACAATTGGTATCAGAGCTTGGTCTCATATATTGAGCTTGACCGCTTTTGAGTAAAAATCATTATGGCAACCAATAATGCTTTGTTTTTAGAGGGGCATTCTATTACTAGACCTCCCATGTTTAATGGCATTAATTTTGTTTTTTGAAGGGATAGAATGAAAGTTTTTGTTCAATCCATTAATATTAATTTATGGTATATTATTTGTGAATGTCCTTTAGAAGCTAAAATCATTGATGTAAATACTTCAGATTAAGACCTAAGACCAGATATGAGTTAAATGCACAAGATAAAGTAAGTTTATCTTTAAATGCTAAAGCCATTAATATTTTGTATAATGCTCTAGATGTAGATGAGTTTTCTAAAGTAAAAGTTTATTTTTTGAAACAACCTAATTCACCCCTCCTCTTAGGTTGCTTTGGGACCAACAATTGGAAAAAATTGAAGAATTGAAAATCAGCCAAGGAGATCCTAAATTATTGTCCTTGTAAAGCTTGAAGGAAAGGTTGGTAGGGTGGATGAGATGGAAAAGGTTCCTCTTGATGTAAGCTTCCATATCAGCACATCTTTTGCTTGTGAAGTGATCAATGATTTCCCCGAGATGGCGTGAAATATAGGAGAATGTACAACATGCCACGAAAAGTTGCAACCAGGCTCTCTTTAAAGCCGGGTTCACCTCGCCCATCCCCCTCCAATTGACATGGATTTAGTCCTCATATGGAACATCAGAGGAGTCGGTAATAAATCTTCACTCAGAAGACTCAAACTTTTAGTTAAATCCCACAAAATAAAAGTCTTAGCCTTAATGGAACCTATGGTGGACAAGGCTCAGATTGATGTAATTGCTCAAAGATTAGGATTTCAATTCTGTACAACAAACACCAACGGCCAAATATGGCTATTTTGGAGTGTTGCACATGATGCTTCAGTCATCCATAGCTCAGACCAGCTTCTTCATGTTTCCATTTCACCGAAAAACGTCCAACAACCATGCATGGCCTCTTTCATTTACGCCAAATGCACCAAGCTTGGAGAGGTGAAGGTTGTGGAATTCTTCCTGTCATCTTTACACATCTATCATCCCATAAGAGAAAAAATTTTAATTAGTTCAAAATGGTTAGTTAAACTACTATTACTGTCTCTTATACACATCTAGATGTGTATAAGAGACAGCATTGATTGCTCAAGAGGCGTGGATTGATGGATTTAGCTTTCCAAGGATGCAAATTCACTTGGCGGGGAAATCGTCTTGGTCACACTATTGTGGAAAAGGCTTGATAGATATGTTTGCAATAATGCTTTCTTGTCAACTTTCCATAACGTTACAGTGGAACATCTGTCCAAAACTTGCTAGAACCACTCTCCACTTCTTCTCCGCTCTTCCTCAATGAGTTTCTCGGGTCCTAAAAAATTTCTCTTCTTAAACGTGTGGACTAAACACCACAATTTCTTGCAGGTAGTAGATGTAAACTGGAATCTTCCTTGTGTTGGCTCTCCCCTCTTTATCCTAGCTGCAAAGCTAAGATGACTCAAAGCGGAATTGCGTAATTGGAATCATACAATCTTTGGAAACATCTTTAGCCGGGTCAAAGAAGCAGACTCAAAGGTGAAAGAATGCGAGGAAAATTTCTTGAATCATCCAAACCAAAGCACCCAAATTGCTCTATCCCATGCCCAAGCTCTCTATACAAAGTGCCTAGCAAAGGAAGAGGCATATTGGAGGCAAAAGGCTGGTCTCACGTGGCTAAAAGAAGGGGACCAGAACACTTACTTCTATCCACTCTTCACTCAAGGCTAAACGGCAAAGGTTGCACATCTCTAAAATTAAGGTCAATGGTGCGTGGACAGACAATATTGTGGATATAGAATCGGAAGGGATCAACTTCTTTCAAACCCTCTTGCAGCATGACAATGATGTTGCCGTTGATCAATCTCATACTAGCCAACATTCCTCAAATGAGTTTCACAGGATCTGATCTCTTATATAGCCGAACCTACTCTAGATGAAGTAAAGCAAGCCACATTCACTTTAAATCCAGAAGGGTCAGTAGGGATAGATGGTTATAATGGAACCTTCTTCACATGTTGCTGGCACATAATTCATAAGGACTTACACAACGCTATAAAAGATTTTGTTAAGGGCACTCAACTGCCAAGGACTTTCACTAGTACACTAATCGCGTTGATTCCAAATGTGGTCAACCCAGCAACTTTTAATGAGTTTCGGCCAATTAGCCTTTGCACATTTTTCAAGAAAATATCCACAAAGCTGTTAGCTAATCCAAATAGAATGCCCCTGACTAGCTTCCATATTGCCTAAAATTATTTCCAAGGACCAAGTGGCTTACGTGAAAGGGCGAGATATTACGGATAACATTCTTCTTACTCAAGAAATGGTGGATTATATGGATAGGAAAACACGAGGAGGAAACCTCATTATCAAGTTGGACCTCTGAAAAGCTTTTGATCGGCTTTCTTGGACCAGTCTATACTCCATAATGCGTAAGATGGGATTCAATGACACCTGGATTTCACTCATACACAATGCCATTGAACATTGCTGGTTCTCCGTGCTCATTAATGGAATCCCAAAAGGCTTCTTTCAATCCTCAAGAGGAATTCGGCAAGGAGATCCCCTTTCACCTATGCTTTTCATCATTATGATGGAAGCTTTCTCCAGGAACCTAAACAACCTGGTTCAGCAAGGAAGAATAATGGAATTTGGTCTCCCGAGTCATTGCCTACCAATCTCCCATCTTGCTTTTGTAGATGATGTAGTCATCTTCACATGTGGAAATGCAAAATACAGTGAACAATCTAGTGTTATTCCTGGATAAATTCGCATCTTTCACTGGCCAACAGGTGAACAAAGCTAAATGTTCATTTTTCCTCCCCAAGACAACACCGTTATCTCGAACACGCATGATCCAACATAAGACGGGCATTGCTAAGAAATCTTTCCCATTCACGTACCTAGGCTGCCCCATCCAAAAAGCAAAGAAAAGAAGAGCACTCTTCCAGCCGATGATTGATAAAATTACAACTCGGATTAGTGGTTGGCATTCCAAGCTTATCTCTTCGGGGGGAAAACTAATCCTCATAAAGCATGTCCTCACCAGCATTCCTATTTATCTTTTGGCGGTCCTTCAACCACCAAAAGCTGTAATCCAAGAGGTGAATCGGCAACTTGCAAACTTTTTTTGGGGAGAATCTGCCCTAGGAAAGAGAAGACATTGGATCTCTTGGAAAGAGGTTTGTAAACCTACATCATCAAATAGTCTAGGAATTCCTTCTCTCAAAGACATAGCACACGGTTTCAGCCTCAAGCTTTGGTGGAAATTTTGTCAAGGCAATTCACTATGGCGCAGCTTTCTACAAGCAAGATACATACGCGGTTCATTGCACCCGTGCACAATAAAAGAAAAGCAGACCGCCTCCTCAACATGGAAAAGAATGATAAAGGTTCAAGAGAAGGCTGAACTTAACCTTGTGGTGCTCCTCCGAAATGGAAACTCCTCTTTTTGGTATGACTCATGGACAGAACGTGGCCCTCTAGCTCAAGACATGGAACAAGTTTTTTACCAAGACATCACAGTTGCGCAAGTTTGGAGTACTATGGGCTGGAATCTCAATGCGTTAGACACTAGATACACACAAGCAGACCGGGATAGAATATTTCACGCCATCTCGGGGAAATCATTGATCACTTCACAAGCAAAAGATGTGCTGATATGGAAGCTTACATCAAGAGGAACCTTTTCCATCTCATCCACCCTACCAACCTTTCCTTCAAGCTTTACAAGGACAATGATTTGGGATGCAAGGTTATAGACAACTTCTCTTGGCTGAATTGGTTCCCTTCTTTAAGTAAGTTCTGAAAAAAAAAAAAAAAAACTGCTTATTGTTTAACTCCACATACTCTGTTATCAGTCTACCTTGATCATTAGTAAGTGATGTGGTCCTATTCTTACCATTGTGAACTTCACCTTTTGATGGAAGAATATAGTATTTTTAGCACCAGCCTCTAACCATTTAATCCTAGACTTAACTATATACAGTTGCTCCTTAGCTATCAACAAGTTAGCATATTCCAAAACTAGCGGTTTTTCAACTCTCGGAAGATCACATTGAATGGTTGCTTCTATAACATCTATTGTACATGAATTAACTCCATCCTCTTTGATCAACTCTACCAGTAATATCACTAAAATCCCTTATTGAATTTCTTTAGTTCCACTTTCAAATACTTAAATTTATTGCATAATTGCTGAGTACAATTCCCCTCCACTTTTCCACTCCAAACTCCTTCCAACAAACTAACAAGTTAATTTATCATTAGTCATCAAAATTGCTGAAATACGAATGATTTAGGACCAAAACTTATGTTAATTTTTATCTAGTGATATATATAGGGCAATGATCAGACATAAAACAACTAGAAACTTCTCAAACTACTTTTCATTAACTAGGGACCTATCTATCTTACTGTAAACTCGATCTCTATTTTCCTTTTTGTTACACCATGTATAAAAATAGCCTTTAAAAAAGTGTTCAGTCACATCAATCTTCTCCATGAAATTATTGAACTCCTCCATTCCTTGATCGTCGTAATCTATACTCCCTAACTTTCATTACTAGCTCTGATAGTGTTAAAATCAACTAGGATATTCCAAGGCAAATTACCAACAAAACTACCAACTTCTTCAAGATACTTCCACAAAGCTTTTCTCTCCTCAGAAGTATTATAGACATAAACCAGAGAGAGAGCACATTCTTTAACCATACTCCTATGTTTTACTACACAAGTAATAGCTTGAGTATGTCTAGATAGCAGGTGAAGTATACATCTATAGCTATTCCAGTAGAACCATATTTGAGCAACATCATCCCCAACTACATTACGATAAAAATAAAAGAAGATAAAACTCTATCTTTTAACTTTATTAATATTACCCCTTCAAACCTTAATCTCCAGTAAACCAAAAATATCAGCAATCAATTATTGAGAGACTATATTTACTTCTATATTTTTTATGGGATAATTTAGACCCTTGGTGTTCCAAACTACTATATTCATAAATTAAATTTAGAGGCCTTACCACCTCTACTAGTGGTTCTTTTGTCTATTCCCTACCAACCAACCTAATATTCTCCTTCACTTACTGATCTGTGAGAATTATAGTCTCTCAAATTTATTCAACTTCCACTTCAGTTCTTAAAACTTGAAAATCATTTGACTCTTCAATACAAGTTTGTCTTCAAGTGACTATCTATATTGGGGAATTTTGTTTCTCAGACAGCTATAGAAATTCCTATTTTAGAAATTTCAATTTTCTCAATAACATTATCAGTGCTCAACTCAAGCCCATTTCCTTAAACCACTACTGACCCCTTATCCCATCTTAATTCTTATTCTTTAAAACCTATTGCATTACAAACTTCTGATGCTTAGGAGAATTCCTATTAGAATGTTCAAAAACATTACAACCAGTACATTTAGGTAGGAACCACTCATATTCTACTTTCAATACCTCTTTTTTTTGTTTTTTTGTTTTTTTATAACCTACTTTCAATACCTCTAGTTCACCATATTCATTCTAGAGAAGAAATGAAGGAGGTAACTCCATAGCTATTGAAACTTCCACATAGACACGAGCAAAGGAAAGCCTTTCCTAGGTATAGTATATAATGGCCTCCCAATAAAACTACACATCTTACTCAAACCTTTTTGTAAATATGAATAGAACGGGTTTGTAAATATGATTAGAACACTCTTCAAGTCAAAATCCAAAATGGAGAAGTCCGGTAGTTTGTGTTTACTCTATTCTTTTATAAAGCCCAACAGTAGCTTTAAGTTTGTGTAAATTGGGTTGGTTTAAGTCGAGTATAGTTGTGACTAAGTTCTAGGTTTTTAGGCTCATTAATTAGCCTTAATAAGGCCCATTTTGCCCAAATCTTGGGGCCACTTATGGTTGAACCCCAGCACTTCTTTTTTAGGAGTTTTTAAGCCAGCTTTTAGGACTTTATTAAGACTATAAATAGGCCTCATCATATGGACGAATTTCAACAGATTTTTATAAAAAAAACTTGTCTTTTTCAAGAGGAAAAAGTTTTTCTTCTAGTTTTTGGATTAAGACTTTGTTGGGATCATCGCTTGAGCAACGGTGATTGTTCTAACCGACATATAGATTTAGTTCTTCCCTGATTCATATAGGCAACAGGTCAATTCTTGTTTTAAATCATAGACAACGAGTTGAATTCTTGCTTGATTGCGCAATTTGAATTACGCAATTGGAGTCATACCATCTTGAAAAATGCTGAGATGCATGTTCAACAGTGTGAGGCTATTTCCTTGCAGCGACAGCCATCACAACCTAACCAAATTTCTCTTGCCCATGCACAATCCATAGACGCTAAATGCCTTCCCGACGAATAAAGTTTTTGGTGGCAAAAATCAGGTATGAAATGGCTGAAACAAGGAGACTTTTACTCGGGGTTTACGAGCACAATTCTGTACGCAAAATATCTACGTTTATGCATTTCCAAGGAAGTGTCCAACAATCACTCATCTTGCGTTCACGAACGACATAGTCATTTCCACTAAAGGAGAGGCCAAATCAATCAAGAACTCGTAGAGTTCCACGACTAGTTTGAGTCTTCATCTGGGCATCTTATTAACAAGTCGAAAAGCTTCTTTTACATGGCTAACAACGCTCGACTATCTAGGATCAGAATGGTTCAATTTTGAATAGGTTTTGTTAACCGTCCCCTCCCTTTCACATATCTTGGCTGCCCCATTCAAAAGGCGAAGAAAGAAGGTCACTCTTTCAGCCCATGATTGAGAAAATTACCTCTAAAATTGCGGGATACATGGCAAATGAAATTTCTCTCTCCTCAGAAAGCTAATTCTGATCAAGCTTGTTTTAAGTAGTATTCCAATATACCTATTCATGATACGCCAGCATCCAAAAGCTGTAATCAAGGACTTGGAACGCCAATTCGGATACTTCTGTAGGGGCAATTTGGACTCGGGAAGCAAGTACCATTGGGCATCATGGAAGTCATTATGTAAGCCAACAACTGCCAATGGACATGGAATAATGTCCCTCTCAGATTTGGTCAAGGGTTTTGGCATTAAACTATGGTGGAAATTTTGAAAGGGGAATTCTTTATGGTGTTTTTTCATGCGTGCTAGATATTGTCGTTCCCACCCTTGTTTTGTAAATGAAAGGCATAGTGATTCATATATATGGAAGTGCATGCTTAAAAGCCGTGAGAACACAGAAAAATGGCCTTTTATTTTCGTTGCGCATTGGACAAGGCTGCCTTGTGATATGACACTTGGCTGCCTCAAGGACCTTTGTTTCACGAGGATAGTAGTTTAACTTAAGTGTTCGAGCCAACCCTTATAGTTGCTGATTTGTGAGTGCAAATGGCTGGAACCTTGCAATTTTAAGCGAACGTTATCCGGGCCTTCAGATAGAAAAACTAGAGAAGCATCTTTGTACGAAACATTTCCAAATTAGTATTGACTTGGATGTGCTGGTATGGACTCTCTCACCTAATTGCAAGATTTCAGTCTCCTCTACCTTTAAGAGCATGTTTCCACACTCTCTCAAACAATGATTCGGGACAATAAACTCCAAATCGAAATCACCATCTTCATGTGGCGCCTCTTGAATGGGAAACTCCCACTGGACGATATCATAACTACCTTTGGGGTTTCCTTGGCTTCGAAATGTCCCTTTTGTCACCATCAAGAAATGTGGATCATCTCTTTGCAAGTTGTGATTTCACCAGCCATGTCTGGTGTTACGAGCCAAGGGGCATCTTCAAGCTCGACTAAGGTTCGTGAAAAGTCATTGCAAGTGCCAACTTGGACCAATTACAAGGTATAGCACGTCCAAAGAGAATCCAACAAACCATGCAAAGTTTTGTTCGAGGTGTTCTTGACGGGGAAGCCGTCCAAAACAAACTAGAAGTGGAACGGGCTTGTAAATATGATTGGAACATTCTTCAAGTCCAAATCCATAATGGAGAAGTCCAGTAGTTTGTGTTTACTCTATTAGTTTATAAAGCACAACAGTAGTTTAAGTTTACGTAAATTGGGCTGGTTTAAGTCGAGTATAGTTGTGACTTAGTTCTCAGTTTTTAGGCTCATTAATTAGCCTTTATAAGGCCCATTTAGCCCAAATCTTGGGGACACTTATGGCTGAACCCCAACACTTCATTTTTTGGAGTTTTTAAGCTACTTTTTAAGATTTTGTTGAGACTATAAATAGGCCTCATCATATGGACGAATTCCAGCAGATTTTTATCAAAAAAACTTATCTTTTTTGTGAGGAAAAAGTTCTTTCTTTTAGTCTTTGGATTAAGAATTTTTTGGGATCATCGCTTGAGCAACGGTGATTGTGCTAACCGACTTATAGATTTGGTTCTTGCTTGATTCGTATCGGCAACGGGTCAATTCTCACTTTAAATCTTGTTAAGAGTTTGGTTCTTGTCTTGTTATAGACAACGAGTTGAATTCTTGCTTGATTACGCAATTGGAGTCACACCATCTTTGGAAACATTTTTGACAAGGTGAAAACTGCTGAGATGCATGTTCAACAATGTGAGGCTATTTGCTTGCAACAGCCGTCTCAACCTAACCAAATTTCTCTTGCCCATGCACAATCCATGGACGCTAAATGCCTTCCCGACGAATAAAGTTTTTGGAGGCAAAAATCAGGTATGAAATGGCTGAAACAAGGAGACTTTTACTAGGGGTTTGCGAGCACAATTCTGTACGCAAAATATCTGCGATAATGCATTTCCAAGGAAGTGTCCAACAATCACTCATCTTGCGTTCGCGAACGACATAGTCATTTTCACTAAAGGAGAGGCCAAATCAATCAAGAACTCGTTAGAGTTCCACGACCAGTTTGAGTCTTCATCTGGGCAGCTTATTAACAAGTCGAAAAGCTTCTTTTACATGGCCAACAACGCTCCACTTTCTAGGATCAGAATGGTTCAATTTTGAACAGGTTTTGTTAACCGTCCCCTCTCTTTCACATATCTTGGCTGCCCCATTCAAAAGGCGAAGAAAGAAGGTCAATCTTTAGCCCATGATTGAGAAAATTACCTCTAAAATTGCGGGATGGCAAATGAAATTTCTCTCTCCTGGGAAAGCTAATCCTGATCAAGCTTGTTTTAAGTAGTATTCCAATATACCTATTCACGGTACGCCAGCATCCAAAAGCTGTAATCAAGGACTTGGAGCGCCAATTCGCATACTTCTGCAGCGGCAATTCAGACTCGGGAAGCAAGTACCATTGGGCATCATGGAAGTCATTATGTAAGCCAACAGCTGCCAATGGCCTTGGAATAATGTCCCTCTCAGATTTGGTCAAGGGTTTTGGCAATAAACTACGGGGGAAATTTGGAAAGGGGAATTCTTTATTGTGCTTTTTCATGCGTGCTGGATTGTCGTTCCCATCCTTGTTTAATAAATGAAAGGCATAGTGATTCATATATATGGAAGTGCATACTTAAAAGCAGTGAGAACGCAAAAAAAAGGCCTTTTATTTTCGTTTTGCATTGGACAAGTCTCCTTGTGATATGACACTTGGCTGCCTCATGGACCTTTGTTTCACGAGGTTAGTCAAGTGTTCGAGCCAACCCTTACAGTTGCTGATTTGTGAGTGCAAATGGCTGGAACCTTGCAATTTTAAGCGAACATTATTCGGGCCTTGAGATAGAAAAACTAGAGAAGTTTCTTTGTGTGAAACATTTCCAAGTTAGTATTGACTCGGATGTGCTGGTATGGACTCTCTCACCTAATTGCAAGATTTCAGTCTCCTCTACCTTTCCTTCGCATGTTTCCACACTCTCAAACAATGATTTGGGACCATAAACTCCAAATCAAAATCTCCATCTTCTATGTGGCGCCTCTTGAATAGGAAACTCCCACTTGACGATATCATAACTACCTTTGGGGTTTCCTTGGCTTCGAAATGTCCCTTTTGTCACCATCAAGAAACATTGGATCATCTCTTTCCAAGTTGTGATTTCACCAGCCAAGTCTGGTGATACGTGCCAAGGGGCATCTTCAAGCTCGACTAAGGTTCGTGAAGAGTCATTGCAGGTGCCAACTTGGAACAATTACAAGGGCACGTGCAAAGAGAATACAACAAGCCATGCAAAGTTTGGTTCGAGGTGTTCTTGACGGGGAAGCCGTCCAAAACAAACTAGAAGTGGAACGGGCATGTAAATCTGATTGGAACATTCTTCAAGTCCAAATCCAAAATGGAGAACTCCAGTAGTTTGTGTTTACTCTATTATTTTATAAAGCCCAACAGCAGTTTAAGTTTGTGTTAATTGGGCTAGTTTAAGTCGAGTATAGTTGTGATTTAGTTTTCAGTTTTTAGGCTCATTAATTTGCCTTCCTTCAAAATATGGCCAATTTAGCCCAAATCTTGGGGCCACTTATGGCTGAATCCCAGCGCTACTTTTTTAGGAGTTTTTAAGCCATTTTTTAGGACTTGATTAAGACTATAAATAGGCCTCGTCATATGGACGAATTCCAGCAGATTTTTATCAAAAAAACTTGTCTTTTTCGTGAGGAAAAAGTTCTTTCTTTTAATCTTTGGATTAAGACTTTGTTGGGATCATCGCTTGAGCAATGGGGATTGTTGTAACTGACTTATAGATTTGGTTGTTGCCTGATTCGTATAGGCAACGGGTCAATTCTCGCTTTAAATCTTGTTAAGAGTTTGGTTCTTGTCTTGTTATAGGCAACGAGTTGAATTCTTTCTTGATTACGCAATTGGAGTCACACCATCTTTGGAAACATTTTTGACAAGGTGAAAAATGCTGAGATGCATGTTCAACAATGTGAGGCTATTTGCTTGCAACAGCCATCACAACCTAACAAAATTTCTCTTGCCCATGCACAAAGTTTTCACCTTGTCAAATGCCATGCACGCTAAATGCCTTCCCGATGAAGAAAGTTTTTGGAGGCAAAAATCGGGTATGAAATGGCTGAAACAAGGAGACTTTTGCGTGAGGTTTGCGAGCACAATTTTGTGCGGGAAATATCTGCGATTACGCATTTCCAAGGAAGTGTCCAACAATCACTCATGTTGCGTTCGCGAATGACATAGTCATTTTCACTAAAGGAGAGGCCAAATCAATCAAGAACTCATGGAGTTCCATGACCAGTTTGAGTCTTCATCTGGGCAGCTTATTAACAAGTCAAAAGGAGAAGTAGTCGTATTGGATTTAAAAAGAACCAAGAGCGGGTCGTATTCATTAAAGATTTATAATTAAGAGATTATCTAATCGTATAAGAAAAAGAACTGAGAAATGAGTCCTATTAATTATGCCAGCACAAGCTGTTAAGGAAGAAATTGTAATAGTACGATATTGAGAAGAAATAAAGGGTCTAATCGTACTACATTATGACACAGTAAAGGAGATTTCTAGTCGTACTGGATTAAGAACTAACAAAATAGATCGAGTCATATCAGATTAAGAAATAGAACAGGAGTTCTTATAAAAGTAAATCTCGTAACTCAAGATAAGAACTTAAAATGCGATTTGATTTGGCCAAATTAAGAACCATGAGTGATAACTATGCATAAAAGAATAAGAACTAAAATATAATATGATGGTTTTGAAGAAATAAGTGAGAAATGAGGCCAAGTATACGTGCTTAATCACATTGGAAGGAGTTGTACTCGTACGATATTGAAAACTAAGAAAGGGGACAAATCATACAAGATTAAATACTAATAACTGGGATCAAGTCGCATAAGATTAAGAAACAAGAAAGGAGTTCTCAACAAAGTACATGTAGAAACATAATAAGTTCTAATAACTCATGATAACAACGTAAAATGTGATTTAATTATGCTAGATTAAGAACCAGGAATCAGTTCAAATTGAAAAAGAGTTAGAACAAAAGATGATTATCTAACCTTATCTGAAAAAGAACTGAGAAATCAAGCCAATTACACCTTGTATAATGACAAAGGAAGAAGTGATAATCGTACAATATTGAGAACTAAGAAATGCGACTAATTGAGCTATACAATGAACAACAAAAGGAGACATAACATATGCAATTCACAGAACAAAGAAAGGAGATTAGACGTGTAAGATTATGAAATATGAGAGGAGTTCCAATCATAGAACATTTGGAAAAGATGTGAGATCAAATTTCACAAGGTAAGAACATAAATATGTTTTAATAAGAATGGATTAAGAACCATGCGCTGGACCTATTCCTTGAAGATTTAGAACTAATACATCATCTAATAGCATTTGCAAAAGAATAGAGAAATGAGGCCAATCAAACTTGCTTTACGAGTAAGGAAGAGGTTACGATCGTTCGATATTGAGAGCCAAGAAATTGACTAACTGTTCTATGTTATGAATCGCAAAAGGAGAACACATGATAAAATATTAGGGAGATAATTAAGAAACTGTAGAAAGGTGATCTAATCGACATACATGTTGAAAAGATAAGAATATCTAATAACGGATGATAAGCCCCTAATACGTGACTTAGTTAGATTAGATTGAGAACCATGTGTGGGACCTCTGTACAAAAGATTTAGATCAAATGAATGATCTAATAGCATTCGAAAGAGAACGGAGGCAACTATATTAGCTTAATAACTAAGGAAGAAGTGTACTAGTAAGATATTGAGAACTAAGAAAGTCGACTAATCGTAATATATTGTGAGTCGCAAAATGAGATACAGCAATCAAACAAGATTGAGAACTAATAAAGGAGAAGTAGTCGTATTAGATTTAAAAAGAACAAAGAGCGGGTAGTATTCATAAGATTTATAATTAAGAGATTACCATCAAACAACCAGGATTTAAAAGCTGAATTTAAGAAACATAAAGAAAGGAACTTACAAATTTATTGAAGACCAAGCTTTAATTTACAAGGGAGGATGAAAAGATTATTGTAACAAGCAGAGAAGTAGAAAGACTGAAATATTACAAGTGAAGAGAGTGGAGAGAGGATGAGAGAAGAAAGTTCTGAGTTCTAAAAATTCTGCCTTCCCTAACATTTGAAGGCCTCTATTTATAAGTATTAAAAATGGATTTGAAAATTTTTAATTTGATGTCCCCACAGTGATTTCGTAATTGAAATTCTTTATTTGAAGTCCACAAAGTACCGTCCGACAGAAGTGGGGTCCTTTTCATTTTTGTTTCTTTTTGATTTTTGGGAACTTTGAGATCTTGATTGAGAACTCGTTTTATCATCTGAAAAAAGTTTTCTTGCAACATCTGTCTGAGATTTTGCTCTGGTAATAAGATTTTCCAGCTCTTGTGTCCTCTGTTCTATGATTTCATGAATTCCCATGTATTTATCCATTTCTTCATTCATGAAAGGGTCATCATCTTCATTTGTTTCTTCAAAATCCATTAGAAAAAATGATGGTTCAAATTTGTAGTCAGTTTGGACTGGTGAAGTAATTTTTTGTTTTCCCTTGTTCTAGAAGAGGTCCCTTGAATTGAATCAATTTTGCTTGGAAACTTCTTGTATGATCTGATCCTTTATTTTTTCTAAATCCAATTTTTGACTGTCAATCTTTTGTTCTTTCATTTTTCTACTTTTTTGGAAAATAAATTCTTATTTTCCTTTTCTTTTACAGTGCATCTGGACATTACAAACACTCTCCTTTTTTCTTCCATTAGTAATGATTGTTCAATCTGAGAACAATTATATTCACATCTAGGCCACCATTTGTTCTCATGAATTCTTCTGATTTGAGGAAGAAAATATCCTGCAGCAATACCAGTTTCCAATTTCCATGAAAAAAGCCACGGGATACTGAATTTGGCTAAGAAGTGTAGTAATTGTCTTCCAGGAATATCAGGATCAGAAAAATCGCTTTCAAACACTTTTTTAAATTTTTTAAATAATTTTTGAAGATTGGAAGGAAGAAAATTTTCAGGAATACCATATGATTGGAACCATCTATAAAACCACATCAGAAGAAAAGTTTTGTTATGTTTAGAATTGTAGGTTCCATACGAATCCACCAAGTATGTTTAAAATCAGCAGTATTGTAAAGAAGAACATTGGTGAACGAATTTATACAATCCCAATAATTGAAATTGTAATTGGAATTATTGAAAAAGGATCTGAAAGAGAACACATCAGAGGAGTGTGTACTCCAATCATCAGTAGAAGGAACTATTTTAATAAACATTTTAGACATTGTGAAATAATGATCTTGGATAGTGGGTCTCCATCCAATATCACCATCTTTAATATCAACAATTTTGGTTAGATTGAGGAAGTCAGCATAAGTATGCCTGTATTTAGGAGGATCAATTGCTGTAATGAGAAAGAAAGAACCATAATTTTTTGAAAAATATTTATTTACAATTTGGAATATATTTTGATTTATTTCATTTAATTCAATGAAAGCAATATGACCTTTAGTTCCATTTGGTTTATAAGGCTCTTTTTCAATAGGTTTAGGAGAAGATTTCTCTTCTACACTCTAGAGGATTTGAAACAAATCGCATGGCAGTTTTAGGTCGATTTGAGCTGTTTGGAATTGATCCAAGAATAGTCATTTTGTTTTGAGGAGAAATTGGATTTGAAGGAATGTTTAAAGGATTTTCTACTGCTTGTAAAAAATTTAAATTTGCATTTGAAGTATTTGAGGGGAGAGGGGGAAAGTTTTTTGGAGAAATTTGTCCTCCTGAATTTATTTGTCTTATTTTTCCTCTTCCTGAATTTGGACTTCTACCACCACGGGATCCTCTTCTGAGGATATTCATCATAATCTGAAAGATAATCTAAACATAGAAGAATTAATATTTTATTTTTATTTAGATTGACAATTCATATAATTGTTTTATTCGTAAATGATATGCTTTTAAATATTTTATTTCGCTTGTTCCTCATTATAGAATTAATTTCTTCTTGTAATATAGCAGATATCCATAAAGAATCTTTTTCTAATTTATAATATAATTTATATTCTAAATTTATGTATTTTCTTTTTTATTTTTTCTATCCTATTTTTTGCTACAATTATTCTAGATCGAAAATAATTTTTACTTCTAATTAGATTAATTTTATATGTCTTATAATTCTGGTTATATATATTTTGTATAGGGAATTCTAAATTTCTATAATCTAATTTAGGAATTTTTTCTAAATATTTTAATTTTAATTCTCGTCCTCTTTTATTAATTTTATTGGATGAACCAGATTCATAGGGCATAAGTTGTCTTGGAAATTCCATCTGCAAGACTCAAGTTATTTTGTAAAAATTCTCTGGTAAGAAAATTAGGTAAAGAATTAGAATCACTTTTAATATATTGAATATCTAAATCAAATACAGATAATATAGACTGCCATCTAGCAAAAATTTGTTTAGAAGCAATATTTTTGATATCTTGTTCTAAAACATATTTTGCAGCACTGCAATCTATTCTTAAGAGGAATTTTTATTTATAAATCTTCTCCCTGTCTCTAGATGTAGCATAAGATAGATATGTATAAGAAATTTCTTTTTTAATTTTTGAATAATTTAATTGTGCACTTTTCCAAAGTCCAGATTTGAATCTTACTAATTCTTCTTTATTATTTTTAGGATTAATTTGTTTTAATATGCCACCATATCCTATATTAGAAGCATCTGTTTCCACAATTTTGTACCATTTAGTATTTGCTAAAGATAAACAAGGCAAATGTTTGACCTTTTCTTTAATTTTCTTAACAGCATCAGTATGAATTTGTGTCCAAGCAGGAGTATTCTTTTTTAATCTTTCATATAAGGGTTTACTAGCTTGTGCAATATTTTTATAATATTCAGCAATATAATTTAAACTTCCTAAAAATCTTTGTAATTGTTTTTATTTTTTATTTCATCTGGAAATTTATTTGCAAATTCAATACTTCTTGAAATAGGAATAATTTGTCCATTTTCTATTTCAAATCCAAGAAATCTGATTTTATGTTGGAATAATTTAATCTTTTTAGCAGAAATAACGATACCATTTTTCTTGGTATAACTATTTTAATGAAAATATTTAAATGTTTAAAATGTTGATCTGTGGAATTTGAAAATATTAATATATCATCAATATAAGTAATAATATAAGAATCTTATAAAGAAGATGTTTCATTCATTAATATTTTGAAATTCTGAAGATCAACATTTAATGAATGTAAGAGACAGGTTTTCTTCCTAAACTTATGTCCAAATGTAAAATTTATATCTATCCTTTTCACTATTTGAATTTGCCAAAATCAAATCTTTTATATCAAATTTAGAATATATATTTGATCCAACTATTCTGTTTAATAGATCTTTTTTATTAGGAATGGGATATCTTATCCATTTTAAAACTTTGTTAAGTGGTTTAATTAAGTGGTTTATAATTAATAACTAATCTAGGAATCCCTCTTTCTATTTCTGAATTTTTATTTACATAAAAAGCAGTACAACTCTAAGGAGAATAAGATTTTCTTATTATTTTCTTTTCTAATAAATCATTAATTTCTTTTTAACAAATTCAACCATATCCAAAATTGTTCATTTGACAAGGTCTAGCTTTAGTTGGTATATTTTTCTCCACAAAATTTGTTTCATAAGGTAATTCTATAATATGTTGTTTTCTGTTCCAAAAAGCGTTAGGAACATCACTACAAACTTCAAAAATAATTTGCTTGTTAATTTTTTCTTTTATTTTAGGAGATTTTAATTGATCTTCTATTCTTAAATTAAATATTTCTTTATGTAGATAATTAATTTGATTTTGTTTTAATTTAATATTATAGTCTAAAGAGTTTAAATCAGAAATTTTTTCTGTAGTAGCAAAATCAAAAGTTAATTCTTTGTCTTTATTACATATTATTTTTCCATCACAATAGTAAGGATACATTTGACATAAAAAATGAGTTCCTAAAATTAAATGAAATCCAATAGGCATTTTAACAAAATTTCCTTCTTTCGAAAAAACACAGACATTAGAGATTTTATGTTCAATATGGATTTTGATCCTTAAATCGTATTGGGATTGTATAAATGATAATACAATTTAAGTCAGCACCTCCATCTACCATTCACATTGATTTAAAGGCATAAGTATCATTTATAACAATTGAAACGTAAATGTATTGTTTTTGAGATATATACATAGTATTAATATCATAACTTAAAAATTCACCTAAATTTTTTGTAGAAGATTTGTCTTCTGTATTATTTGTTTCTAATTTTATTTTTCTTAATTCTTCAACTAAAGAAAGTTCTTCCAAATTAATGACTCTTTCTTTTAAATTTTCAAAACTTTGTTTAAGAGTATTTATTTCTTTAATTTCTTGTTTTAATTCATTTATTTCTTGTTTTAAAATTTGAATAGTTATTGGTTTATTAGAGGTATTTTGAATATGATTAAAAACATCTTTCATAGAAAAACTGATATTTTTAATTTCTAATTGTTCTTTAATTCTTGGGGGAACATATTCTATTTTTTCTTCATTTTTGTTTATAATATTATGTAAAGCTAAATATCCTCTTTCAATGTATAATCTTTTTTGATAAGGATTTTCTATTTCATCTATTAGATCTAAAATAAATTTTTGACTATCTGTTAAAGTAAAAATTGTAGGATTTAAATCATGAGCTTCAACTATAGATTTATAATATATTAATTCAGGGGTACAATTAGAACATTCGCCCGAATCATCAGAACTTGTTTTAGAAGTATTATCTTCATAATTTTCTTCAGAATTACTATCATTAAAATTTAGATGATTAATAATTTGTTCTTTAATTTCTTCATCTATTTGTAAATCTCCAATTTTTTCTATTAAATTTATTTTAGTTGTACATTTATTAGCATAATGTCATGTTCTTTCCACAAAAAATGCAAATTATATTTGCTTTTACCAAATCTTTTACTTCTTGATATGTTTTTTTATTAGAATTCATTTTTGCCTTATTTTTATTTTTTCTAAAAAATGGTTTGTAGGGTTTTTTAGAGTTCTTAAATTTATTTTTCCTTTTATTTTTTGTAATTCTTTTATTTTAATATCTCCAAATCTCTCTTTTTCATAAAGAATATTATATCCATCATGCATTGTTTTTAAAATATTTGTTATTCTTTCAGTAAAAAGAGTTGGTAATCCATTTATAAATTTTTCTTTACAAAAATTTGAAGAAGCATCAAATCTATGTAAATGTCTTCCTAAGAAAACATCTTTATACCATCTAAAATGGGATAAAGTAGGACATTTTAAATTCATTAATAATTCTCTATGAACATTATTGGAATTTGCAATATTTCCAATAAAATGTTTAACAATATTTATTATTAAAGTACGAGGCATTGATAGTTTGAATTTGACCTTCTATTTTAATTTTAGTATGGTTTACTATTTCATTTTTCTGAGTTTCAATGAGCTAATTATCCCACCAACCTCTAAGGATTCCAGAAAATCCTTCAATAACAATTTTGACAGCATTTGGCTCAGAAGTTCCTTTTTGTTTCAAAATATTTATATACATAAGCATGTTATGTAAAGTTTTTTGTATTGCAGCATACTATGAGCATCAATACACCACTCATATATTGTTCCAGAATTATAAGAATTTGCCATTATTTGTGGATCTTCATAACTTAAATCAATAGGAGTAGGTCTTTGATAATAGTTATAAGTTTGGTGATATAGAGGTTTAAATTGTGTTGCATTTTCTTTGAATCTATTTTTTCTTTTTATAGCAAAAATATAATTAGAAAATCTTTAAATTTTTAAACATTTCGAAATGTTTGTAATATTATTTTCAACAATTGCTTTCATTATCTTCTGACGTATTATTATCTTTACTTGATAAAACATTTAATTTTAAAATATTTTTCTGTTTGTCACTTGAAGAAGGTTCTTATATGTATAAGAGACAGCAAATCTAGATACTTATCCCATTTTCAGATAATGTAGACAGTCTGATCTTATTATGACATCAGACATGTACTTTGTTGGGAACTCCTTTATTGAAGAAATATGATCATTAGAAGTAGGAATTGGTTTAATATTAATAGGAGTATTTATATAAGGGGAAGAATAATAATGTAATTTTTCTTCAATTCTATTTAATTGTTTAGAAATTGTTCCTAAGTTAAGATTTGAAAAATTATTTTGTTTGATAATCTTAGCCATATCAGGTTTAGAACTATCAGCATAAGGAAAAGCCTCAGTTTGATTTGCTTCTTATCCTATTTTAAGAATTCATGCAGGGGGTGTATGGATTTTATAATATTATCATCATTTAAATACCAATTTTGATAAGTTTCTTCTAAAATAGAAATATCAAAATTTTTATCTATTAGGCTAGCATTATATTCATTTCTAAACAAAGGTATAAAATCTATATAAACCATAGAGGTTTTAATAAATTTATGATAATTTTTATTAATTTCTTTTAATTCTGTTATATTATAAAGTGAAGAAAACCATTTTTTGAAATTTTTATATTTATCTTTGAAAAATTCTTCTTTAGATTTTTCAGCAATTTTTCTCATTTCTTCATAGAAAATTCTTGATTTGATAGAACATTTATCTGATAGTCAGATTGATAATTAACTTCAGATCCTAAATTTATATCTTTTGTTTCATTTGAAGAATTATAAATTCCATGAAGAATTTTATTAGGTGATTCTTGAGTTCCTTCAAAATTTAATCTATTAGATCTGGATCTATCTATAGATCTAGGAGTATTTTGAAAATTTTGAGAAAGAGAAGTTGGAATAGAAGAAGTAGATCTTCTTCTTCTGGTGAAAGCTATTTCAACATTTCCTGTTGGTTCTTCATTAATGTAAGAAACTGAAGTATTAACTTCAACAGGAGTAGGATTTGTAATTTTGTCAAAAATCCAAATTTCTGGAAGATTAACTTCATGAAAAGCTAATTAATTTAGGAATTTGTATATTAGATCTAGTTTAAAAATTTGTATCAATTAAAGGAGTACAAATCATTTGTATTTATATTAATAGCACCAAGACTTATAGTATTCATTAATTTATAACAAATTCTATAAGTAATATTTATATTGTATGAGACAGCCATCATATCATAACCTTTAGTTTTAACATTTAAGGTTAAAACATCATCCAAATTTTTATCGTATTATAAAGAAAAAATTTGGATAATTGCCTAAAATAAAACCTTAAATCTGTCTCTTATACAATTAAGATATGTATACCTGAATCAGGTGTTATCTTATGATCCAGACATCACGAAGAGCAATTGGAATGAATACTAGTAGTCAAGTCTTGACGATTTAAAGGTTGTAAAGACAATTTGAATTAAACCAATATGAATATAATTATAATGTCCTACTTCTGTCTCTTATACACATCTTCTCATTTTAAGTTCTAATTATATCCTCTGACAGGAATAGTTTTTTAAACTGTTTTTATAATTAAATTTGACTTTATAATCAAAGGTTCCAAATTTATAAAAACTGTTTCAGGTTTTAATTTGGGTAAATGCCAAGCTTGTATAGTATAAAATATCTTCAAATTTAATTAATTCAGAACTTTTTGTACATTTAGCTAGATCTCTTATACAAGCTAGACCAAAAATAAGAGACAGCATGATGTAGAAACATAAGGATTAATCATAACTGACTAAATTCATGTCTTAATAATAAATTCAATAAACTTATTGGTGGTTAAAATAAAACTATTTTTATTCAAAAATAAAGATAATTGTTAAACTCGTCTGTCAATAACTTTAATGGCTAAGACAAATGGGTCTTACGATAACAGCCCGATAGTCTTTTATGCCAGTTACGACTTCTTATAAAAGTAAATCTTGTAACTCAAGATAAGAACTTAAAATGAGATTTGATTTGGCCAAATTAAGAACCATGAGTGATAACTATGCATAAAAGAATAAGAACTAAAATATAATATGATGGTTTTGAAGAAATAAGCGAGAAATGAGGCCAAGTATACGTGCTTAATCAACAGTACAGTGGAAGGAGTTGTACTCGTATGATATTGAGAACTAATAAAGGGGACAAATGGTACAAGATTAAATACTAATAACTGGGATCAAGTCGCATAAGATTAAGAAACAAGAAAGGCGTTCTCAACAAAGTACCTGTAGAAACATAATAAGTTCTAATAACTCATGATAACAACGTAAAATGTGATTTAATTATGCCAGATTAAGAACCAAGAATCAGTTCAAATTGAAAAAGACTTTGAACAAAAGATGATTATCTAACCTTATTTTGAAAAAGAACTGAGAAATGAAGCCAATTACACACCTTGTATAATGACAAACGAAGAAGTGATAATCGTACAATATTGAGAGCTAAGAAATGCGACTAATCATGCTACACAATGTACAAAAAAGGAGACATAACATATGCAATTCAAAGAACAAAGAAAGGAGATTAGTCGTGTAAGATTATGAAATACGAGAGAAGTTCCAATCATAGCACATTTGGAAAAGATATGAGATCAAATTTCAACGATTCATACAAGGTAAGAACATAAATATGTTTAAATAAGAATGGATTAAGAACCATGCGCTGGACCTATTCCTTGAAGATTTAGAACTAATACATCATCTAATAGCATTTGCAAAAGAATAGAGAAATGAGACCGATCAAACTTGCTTTACGAGTAAGGAAGAAGTTGCGATCGTTCGATATTGAGAGCCAAGAAATTGACTAACTGTTCAATGTTATGAATCGCAAAAGGAGAACACATGATAAAATATTAGGGAGATAATTAAGAAACTAGAAAGATGATCTAATCGACATACATGTTGAAAAGATAAGAATATCTAATAACGGATGATAAGCCCCCTAATACGTGACAAAGTTAGACTAGATTGAGAACCATGTGTGGGACCTCTGTACAAAAGATTTAGATCAAATGAATGATCTAATCGCATTTGAAAGAGATCGGAGGCAACTATATTAGCTTAATAACTAAGGAAGAAGTGTACTAGTAAGATATTGAGAACAAAGAAAGTCGTCTACTAATCGTAATATATTGTGAGTCGCAAAAAGAGATACAGCAATCAAAAATGATTGAGAACTAATAAAGGAGAAGTAGCCGTAATAGATTTAAAAAGAACCAAGAGCGGGTCGTATTCATTAAAGATTTATTATTAAGAGATTATCTAATCGTATAAGAATAAGAACTGAGAAATTAGGCCTATTAATTATGCCTGCACAATGATTAACGAAGAAATTGTAATAGTACGATATTGAGAAGAAAGAAAGGCTCTAATCGTACTATGTTATGACACAGCAAATGAGATCTCATCGTACAGGATTAAGAACTAACATAGTAGATCGGTCATATCAGATTAAGAAATGGAACAGGAGTTCTTATAAAAGTAAATCTCGTAATTCTAGATAAGAACTTAAAATGCGATTTGATTTGGCCAAATTAAGAACCATGACTGATAACTATGCGTAAAAGAATAAGAACTAAAATATAATATGATGGTTTTGAAGTAATAAGTGAGAAATGAGGCCAAGTAACCTGTGCTTAATCACAGTGGAAGGAGTTGTAGTCGTACGATATTGAGAACTGAGAAAGGGGACAAATCGTACAAGATTAAATACTAATAACTGGGATCAAGTCGCACAGGATTAAGAACTAACAAAGTTGATCAAGTCATATCAGATTAAGAAATAGAACAAGAGTTCTTATAAAAGTAAATCTCGTAACTCAAGATAAGAACTTAAAATGCGATTTGATTTGGCCAAATTAAGAACCATGACTGATAACTGTGCGTAAAAGAATAAGAACTAAAATATAATATGATGGTTTTGAAGAAATAAGCGACAAATGAGGCCAAGTATACGTGGTTAATCAGAGTGGAAGGAGTTGTACTCGTACGATATTGAGAACTAATAAAGGGGACAAATAGTACAAGATTAAATACTAATAATTGGGATCAAGTCGCATAAGATTAAGAAACAAGAAAGGAGTTCTCAACAAAGTACCTGTAGAAACATAATAAGTTCTAATAACTCATGATAACAACGTCTATAATGTGATTTAATTATGCCAGATTAAGAACCAAGAATCAGTTCAAATTGTAAAAGACTTTGAACAAAAGATGATTATCTAACCTTATTTTGAAAAAGAACTGAGAAATGAAGCCAATTACACCTTGTATAATTACAAAGGAGATAATCGTACAATATTGAGAACTAAGAAATGCGACTAATCGAGCTATACAATGAACAACATAAGGAGACATAACATATGCAATTCAGAACAAAGAAAGGAGATTAGTCGTGTAAGATTATGAAATACGAGAGGAGTTCCAATCACAGCACATTTGGAAAAGATATGAGATCAAATTTCACAAGGTAAGAATATAAATATGTTTTAATAAGAATGGATTAAGAACCATGCGGCCGGACCTATTCCTTGAAGATTTAGAACTAATACATCATCTAAAAGCATTTGCAAAAGAATAGGGAAATGTGGCCAATCAAACATGCTTTACGAGTAAGGAAGAAGTTGCGATCGTTCGATATTGAGAGCTAAATAGAAATTGACTAACTGTTCTATGTTATGAATCAAAGAAGGAGAACACATGATAAAATATTAGGGAGATAATTAAGAGACTAGAAAGCTGATCTAATCGACATACATGTTGAAAAGATAAGAATATCTAATAACGGATGATAAGCCCCTAATACGTGACTTAGTTAGACTAGATTGAGAACCATGTGTGGGACCTGTGCACACTTCTTTTAGAACAAACGAATGATCTTATCGCATTTGAAAGAGAATGGAGGCAACCATATTAGCTTAATAGCTAAGGAAGAAGTGTAATCGTAAGATATTGAGAAGTAAGGAAGTCGACTAATCGTAATATCTTGTGAGTCACAAAAGGAGATACAGCAATCAAACAAGATTGAGAACTAATAAAGGAGAAGTAGTCATATTAGATTTAAAAAGAACCAAGACCAGGTTGTATTCATTAAAGATTTATAATTAAGAGATTATCTAATCGTATAAGAAAAAGAACTGAGAAATGAGGCCTATTAATTATTATGTATGCACAATGATTAAGGAATAAATTGTAATAGTACGATATTGAGAAGAAAGAAAGGGTATAATCGTACTATATTATGACACAGTAAAGGAGATCTAATCGTACAGGATGAAGAACGAACAAAGTAGATCGAGTCGTATCAAAAATAGAACAGGAGTTCTTATAAATGTAAATCTCGTAACTCAAGATCAGAACTTAAAATGCGATTTGATTTGGCTAAATTTAGAACCATGAGTGATAACCATGCATAAAAGAATAAGAACTAAAATATAATATGATGGTTTTGAAGTAATAAGTGAGAAATTAATCACAGTGGAAGGAGTTGTACTCGTACGATATTGAGAACTGAGAAACGGGACAAATCGTTCAAGATTAAATACTAATAACCGGGATCAAGTTGCATAAGATTAAGAAACAAGAAAGGAGTTCTCAACAAAGTACATGTAGAAACATAATAAGTTCTAATAACTCATGATAACAACGTAAAATGTGATTTAATTATTGTGCTGCTAGATTAAGAACCAAGAATCAGTTCAAATTGAAAAAGAGTTTGAACAAAAGATGATTATCTAACCTTATTTGAAAAAGAACTGAGAAATGAAGCCAATTACACACCTTGTATAATGACAAAGGAAGAAGTGATAATCGTACAATATTGAGAAATAAGAAATGCGACTAATCATGCTACACAATGAACAAAAAAGGAGACATAACATATGCAATTCAGAGAACAAAGAAAGGAGATTAGTCGTGTAAGATTATGAAATACGAGAGGAGTTCCAATCATAGCACATTTGGAAAAGATATGAGATCAAATTTCACAAGGTAAGAACTTAAATATGTTTTAATAAGAATGGATTAAGAACCATGCGGCCGGACCTATTCCTTGAAGATTTAGAACTAATACATCATCTAAAAGCATTTGCAAAAGAATAGGGAAATGTGGCCAATCAAACATGCTTTACGAGTAAGGAAGAAGTTGCGATCGTTCGATATTGAGAGCTAAGAAATTTGACTAACTGTTCTATGTTATGAATCAAAGAAGGAGAACACATGATAAAATATTAGGGAGATAATTAAGAGACTAGAAAGCTGATCTAATCGACATACATGTTGAAAAGATAAGAATATCTAATAACGGATGATAAGCCCCTAATACGTGACTTAGTCAGACTAGATTGAGAACCATGTGCGGGACCTGTGCACAAAAGATTTAGATCAAATGAATGATCTAATTGCATTCGAAACAGAACGGAGGCAACCATATTAGCTTAATAACTAAAGAAGAAGTGTAATCGTAAGATATTGAGAACTAAGAAAGTCGACTAATCGTAATATCTTGTGAGTCACAAAAGGAGATACAGCAATCAAAAATGATTGAGAACTAATAAAGGAGAAATAGCCGTATTAGATTTGAAAAGCACCAAGAGCGGGTCGTATTCATTAAAGATTTATTTGTAAGAGATTATCTAATCGTATAAGAAAAAAGAACTGAGAAACGAGGCCTATTAATTATGCCCCAACTCCTTGCACAATGATTAAGGAAGAAATTGTAATAGTACGATATTGAGAAGAAAGAAAGGGTCTAATCGTACTATGTTATGACACAGTAAAGGAGATCTGATCGTACAGGATTAAGAACTAACAAAGTAGATCGGGTCATATCAGATTAAGAAAAAGAACAGGAGTTCATATAAAAGTAAATCTCGTAACTCAAGATAAGAACTTAAAATGCGATTTGATTTGGCCAAATTAAGAACCTTGAGTGATAACTGTGCGTAAAAGAATAAGAACTAAAATATAATATGAGGTTTTGAAGTAATAAGTGAGAAATGAGGCCAAGTAACCGTGCTTAATCACAGTGGAAGGAGTTGTAGTCGTACGATATTGAGAACTGAGAAAGGGGACAAATCGTACAAGATTAAATACTAATAACTGGGATCAAGTCAAATAGGATTAAGAAACAAGAAAGGAGTTCTCAACAAAGTACATGTAGAAACATAATAAGTTCTAATAACTCATGATAACAATGTAAAATGTGATTTCCTGTAAATTGTGCTAGATTAAGAACCAAGAATCAGTTCAAATTGAAAAAGAGTTTGAACAAAAGATGATTATATAACCTTATTTGAAAAAGAATTGAGAAATGAAGTCAATTACACACATTGTATAATGACAAAGAAAGAAGTGATAATCGTACAATATTGAGAACTAAGAAATGCGACTAATCGTGCTATACAATGAACAAAAAAGGAGACATAACATATGCAATTCACAGAACAAAGAAAGGAGATTAGTCGTGTAAGATTATGAAATACGAGAGAAGTTCCAATCATAGCACATTTGGAAAAGATATGAGATCAAATTTCACAAGTTAAGAACATAAATATGTTTTAATAAGAATGGATTAAGAACCATGCGCTGGACCTATTCCTTGAAGATTTAGAACTAATACATGATCTAATAGCATTTACAAAAGAATAGAGAAATGAGGCCGATCAAACTTGCTTTACGAGTGAGGAAGAAGTTGCGATCGTTCGATATTGAGAGCCGAAGAAATTGAGTAACTGTTCAATGTTATGAATCATAAAAGGAGAACACATGATCAAATATTAGGGAGATAATTAAGAAACTAGAAAGTTGATCTAACCGACATACATGTTGAAAAGATAAGAATATCTAATAACGGATGATAAGCACCTAATACGTGACTTAGTTAGACTAGATTGAGAACCGTGTGGGGGACCTGTGCAGAAAAGATTTAGATCAAATGAATGATCTAATCGCATTCGATAGAGAACGGAGGCTACCATATTGGCTTAATAACTAAGGAAGAAGTGTAATCGTGAGATATTGAGAACTAAGAAAGTCGACTAATCGTAATATATATTGTGAGTCACAAAAGGAGATACAGCAATCAAACGAGATTGAGAACTAATAAAGGAGAAGTAGTCGTATTAGATTTAAAAAGAACCAAGAGCAGGTCGTATTCGTTAAAGATTTATAATTAAGAGATTATCTAATCGTATAAGAAAAAGAACTGAGAAACGAGGCCTATTAATATTGTTATGCCTGCACAATGATTAAGGAAGAAATTGCAATAGTACAATATTGAGAAGAAAGAAAAGGGTTTAATCGTACTATGTAATGACACAGTAAAGGAGATCTGATCGAACAGGATTAAGAACTAACAAAGTAGATCGAGTCGTATCAGATTAGAAATAGAATAGGAGTCCATATAAAAGTAAATCCGTAACTCAAGATAATAACTTAAAATGCGATTTGATTTGGCCAAATTAAGAACCGTGAGTGATAACTATGCATAAAAGAATAAGAACTAAAATATAATATGATGGTTTTGAAGAAATAAGTGAGAAATGAGGCCAAGTATACGTGCTTAATCACAGTGGAAGGAGTTCTACTCGTACGATATTAAGAACTCATGAAGGGGACAAATCGTACATGATTAAATACTAATAATTGGGATCAAGTCACATACGTTTAAGAAACAAGAAAGGGGTTCTCAACAAAGTACATGTAGAAACATAATAAGTTCTAATAACTCATGAGCATAACAAAGTAAAATGTGATTTAATTATGCTAGATTAAGAACCAGGAATCAGTTCAAATTGAAAAAGACTTTGCACAAAAGATGATTATCTAACCTTAATTTGAAAAAGAACTGAGAAATGATGCCAATTACACCTTGTATAATGACAAAGGAAGAAGTGATAATCGTACAATATTGAGAACTAAGAAATGCGACTAATCGAGCTATACAGTGAACAACAAAAGGAGACATAACATATGAAATTTAGAACAAAGAAAGGAGATTAGTCATGTAAGATAATGAAATATGAGAGCAGTTCCAATCATAGCACATTTGGAAAAGATATGAGATCAAATTTCACAAGGTAAGAACATAAATATGCATTAATAAGAATGGATTAAGAACCATGTGCTGGACCTATTCCTTGAAGATTTAGAACTAATACATCATCTAATAGCATTTGCCAAAGATTAGAGAAATGAGGCCGATCAAACTTGCTTTACGAGTAAGGAAGAAGTTGCGATCGTTCTGAGATATTGAGAGCCAAGAAATTGAGTAACTGTTCTATGAATAGCAAACGGAGAACACATGATAAAATATTAGGGAGATAATTAAGAAACTAGAAAGGTGATCTAATAGACATACATGTTGAAAAGATAAGAATGTCTAATAACGGATGCTAAGCGCCTAATACGTGACTTAGTTAGACTAGATTGAGAACCATGTGTGGGACCCGTGCACAAAAGATTTAGATCAAATGAATGATCTAATCGCATTTGAAAGAGAACAGAGGCAACCATATTAGCTTAATAACTAAGGAAGAAGTGTAATCGTAAGATATTGAGAACTAAGATAGTCGACGAATCGTAATAATTGTAAGTCGCAAAAGAAGATACAGCAATCAAACAAGATTGAGAACTAATAAAGGAGAAGTAGTCGTATAAGATTTAAAAAGAACCAAGAGCGGGTCGTATTCATTAAAAATTTATAATTAAGAGATTATCTAATCGTATAATAAAAAGAACTGAGAAATGAGGTCCTATTACAATGATTAAGGAAGAAATTGTAATAGTACGGTATTGAGAAGAAAGAAAGGGTCTAATCATACTATGTTATACACAGTAAAAGAGATCTGAACGTACAGGATTAAGAACTAACAAAGTAGATCGGGTCGTATCAGATTAAGAAATAGAACAGGAGTTCTTATAAAAGTAAATCTCGTAACTCAAGATAAGAACTTAAAATGCGATTTGATATGGCCAAGTTAAGAAACATAAGTGATAACTATGCATAAAAGAATAAGAACTAAAATATAATACGATGGTTTTGAAGAAATAAGTGGGAAATGAGGCCAAGTATACGTGCTTAATCACCGTGGAAGGAGTTGTACTCGTACGATATTGAGAACTCAGAAAGGGGACAAATCGTACAAGATTAAATACTAATAACTGGGATCAAGTAGCACAAGATTAAGAAACAAGAAAGGAGTTCTCAACAAAGTACATGTAGTTCTCAATAAGTTCTAATAACTCATGATAACAACGTCTTTTTTTAAAATGTATTCTTTAATTATGCAAGATTAAGAACCAAGAATCAATTCAAATTGAAAAAGATCATTACTGTCTCTGATTATCTAACTTTATTTTAAAAAAGAACTGAGAAATGAAGCCAATTACACACCGTTTGTATAATGACAAACGAAGAAGTGATAATCTTACAATATTGAGAACTAAGAAATGCGACTAATCGAGCAACACAATGAACAAAAAAGAAGACATAACATATGCAATTCACAGAACAAAGAAAGGAGATTAGTCGTGTAAGATTATGAAATACGAGAGGAGTTCCAATCATACACATTTGGAAAAGATATGAGATCAAATTTCACAAGGTAAGAACATAAATATGTTTAAATAAGAATGGATTAAGAACCATGCGCTGGACCTATTCCTTGAAGATTTAGAACTAATACATCATCTAATAGCATTTGCAAAAGAATAGAGAAATGAGACCGATCAAAATTGATTTACGAGTAAGGAAGAAGTTGCGATCGTTCGATATTGGAGAGCCAAGAAATTGGCTAACTGTTCAATGTTATGAATCGCAAAAGGAGAACACATGATAAAATATTAGGGAGATAATTAAGACACTGGAAATGTGATCTAATCGATATACATGTTGAAGAGATAAGAATATCTAACAACGGATGATAAGCACCTATTACGTGACTTAGTTAGACTAGATTGAGAACAATGTCTGGGACTTGTGCACAAAGATTTAGATCAACTAAATGATCTAATCGCATTCGAAAGAGAACGCAGGCAACCATATTAGCTTAATGACTAAGGAAGAAGTGTAATCGTAAGATATTGAGAACTAACAAAGTCGATTAATCGTAATATATTGTGTGTCGTAAAAGGAGATCCAACAATAAAACAAGATTGAGAACTAAGTACTCGAATTAGATTTAAAAAGAACCAAGAGCGGGTCGTATTCATTAAAGATTTATAATTAAGAGATTATGTAATCGTATAAGAAAAAGAATTGAGAAATGAGGCCTATTAATTGAATATGCCTACACAATGATTAAGGAAGAAATTGTAATAGTACGATATTGAGAAGAAAGAAAGTGTCTAATCGTACTATATTATGACACAGTAAAGGAGATCTGATCGTACAGGATTAAGAACTAACAAAGTAGATCGGGTCGTATCAGATTAAGAAATTGAACTGGAGTTCTTATAAAAGTAAATCTCGTAACTCAAGATAAGAACTTAAAATACGATTTGATTGGCCAAATTAAGAACCATGAGTGATAACTATGCGTAAAAGAATAAGAACAAAAATATAATATGATGGTTTTGAAGAAATAAGTGAGAAATGAGGCCAAGTGTACGTGCTTAATCACAGTGGAAGGAGTTGTACTCGTACGATATTGAGAACTCATAAAGGGGACTAATCGTACAAGATTAAATACTAATAACTGGGATCAAGGCGCATAAGATTAAGAAACTAGAAAGGGGTTTTCAACAAAGTACATGTAGAAACGAAATAAGTTCTAATAACTCATGATAACAACGTAAAATGTGAATTAATTGTGCAAGATTAAGAATCAAGAATCAGTTCAAATTGAAAAAGACTTTGAACAAAAGATGATTATCTCACCTTATTGGAAAAAGAACTGAGAAATGAAGCCAATTACACCTTGTATAATGACAAAGGAAGAAGTGATAATTGTACAACATTGAGAACTAAGAAATGCGACTAATCGAGCTATAGAATTAACAACAAAGGAGACATAACATATGCAATTCAGAACAGAGAAAGGAGATTAGTCGTGTGAGATTATGAAATACGAGAGAAGTTCCAATCATAGCACATTTGGAAAAGATATGAGATCAAATTTCACAAGTTAAGAACATCAATATGTTTTAATAAGAATGGATTAAGAACCATGCGCTGGACCTATTCCTTGAAAATTTAGAACTAATACATGATCTAATAGCATTTGCAAAAGAATAGAGAAATGAGGCCGATCAATCTTGCTTTACGAGTAAGGAAGAATTTGCGATCATTCGATATTGATCTTTGAGCCAAGAAATTGACTAAGTGTTTTACGAATCGCAAAAGGAGAACACATGATAAAATATTAGAGAGATAATTACGACACTAGAAAGGTGATCTAATCGATATACATGTTGAAGAGATAAGAATATCTAATGACGGATGATAATCCCCTAATACGTGACTTAGTTAGACTAGATAGAGAACCATGTGTGGGACCTGTGCACAAAGATTTAGATCAACCGAATGATCTAATCGAATTCGAAAGAGAACGGAGGCAACCACATTAGCTTAATGACTAAGGAAGAAGTGTAATCGTAAGATATGGAGAACTAAGAATGTCGATTAATCGTAATATATTGTGAGTCGCAAAAGGAGATTCAACAATAAAACAAGATTGAGAACTAAGTACTCGAATTAGATTTAAAAAGAACCAAGAGCGGGTCGTATTCATTAAAGATTTATAATTAAGAGATTATCTAATCGTATAAGAAACAGAATTGAGAAATGAGGCCTTTTAATTATGCCTGCACTGTGTATCATGATTAAGGAAGAAATTGTAATAGTATGATATTGAGAAGAAAGAAAGGGTCTAATCGTACTATATTATGACACAGTGAAGGAGATCTAAGAGTACAGGATTAAGAACTAACAAAGTAAATCGAGTCATATCAGATTAAGAAATAGAATAGGAGTTCTTGTAATAGTAAATCTCGTAACTCAAGATAAGAACTTAAAATGCTATTTGATTTGGCCAAATTAAGAACCGTGAGTGATAACTATGCGTAAAAGAATAAGAACAAAAATATAATATGATGGTTTTGAAGAAATAAGTGAGAAATGAGGCCAAGTATACGTGCTTAATCACAGTGGAAGGAGTTGTGCTCGTACGTTTATTACTCATAAAGGGGACAAATCGTACAAGATTAAATACTAATAACTGGGATCAAGTCGCATAAGATTAAGAAACAAGAAAGGAGTTCTCAACAAAGTACATGTAGAAACATAACAAGTTCTAATAACTCATGATAACAAAGTAAAAGTTTGATTGTGATTTAATTATGCTAGATTCAGAAAAAAGAATCAGTTCAAATTGAAAAAGAGTTTGAACAAAAGATAATTATCTAACCTTATTTGAAGAAGAACTGAGAAATGAAGCCAATTACACACCTTGTATAATGACAAAGGAAGAAATGATAATCGTACAATATTGAGAACTAAGAAATGCGACTAATCGAGCTATACAATGAACAAAAAAGAAGACATAACATATGCAATTCACAGAACAAAGAAAGGAGATTAGTCGTGTAAGATTGTGAAATACGAGAGAAGTTCCAATCATAGCACATTTGGAAAAGATATGAGATCAAATTTCACAAGGTAAGAACAAAAATATGTTTTAATCAGAATGGATTAAGAACCATGCGCTGGACCTATTCCTTGAAGATTTAGAACTAATACATGATCTAATAACATTTGCAAAAGAATAGAGAAATGAGGCCGATCAATCTTGCTTTACGAGTAAGGAAGAATTTGCGATCGTTCGATATTGAGAGCCAAGAAATTGACTAAGTGTTTTCTGAATCGCAAAAGGAGAACACATGATAAAATATTAGGGAGATAATTAAGACACTAGAAAGGTCATCTAATCGATATACATATTGAAGAGATAAGAATATCTAAAGACGGATGATAATCCCCTAATACGTGACTTAGTTAGACTAGATTGAGAATCGTGTGTGGGACCTGTGCACAAAGATTTAGATCAACCGAATGATCTAATCGAATTTGAAAGAGAACGGATGCAACCACATTAGCTTAATGACTAAGGAAGAAGTGTAATCGTAAGATATTGAGAACTAAGAAAGTCGATTAATCGTAATATATTGTGAGTCGCAAAAGGAGATCCAACAGTAAAACAAGATTGAGAACTAAGTACAATTAGATTTATCGTATTCATTAAAGATTTATAATTAAGAGATTATCTAATCGTATAAGAAAAAAAACTGAGAAATGAGGCCTATTAATTATGCCTGAGGAAGAAATTGTAATAGTCTTAATCCCATATATTACGATTAAGAACTAACAAAGTAAATCGTGTCATATCAGATTAAGAAATAGAATAGGAGTTCTTGTAATAGTAAATCCCGTAACTCAAGATAAGAACTTAAAATGATATTTGATTTGGCCAAATTAAGAACCAGGAGTGATAACTATGCGTAAAAGAATAAGAACAAAAATATAATATGATGGTTTTGAAGAAATAACTGAGAAATGAGGCCAAGTATACGTGCTTAATCACAGTGGAAGGAGTTGTGCTCGTACGATATTGAGAACTCATAAAGGGGACAAATCGTACAAGATTAAATACTAATAACTGGGATCAAGTCGCATAAGATTAAGAAACAAGAAAGGAGTTCTCAACAAAGTACATGTAGAAACATAACAAGTTCTAATAACTCATGATAACAAAGTAAAATGTGATTTAATTATGCTAGATTCAGAAAAAAAGAATCAGTTCAACTGCTTTGAAAAAGAGTTACAAAAGATAGTTATCTAACCTTATTTGTCTCTTTACACATGAGAAATGAAGTATAATTACACACCTTGTATAATGACAAAGGAAGAGGTGATAATCGTACAATATTGAGAACTAAGAAATGAGGCAAATCGAGCTATACAATGAACAAAAAAGGAGACATAACATATTCAATACACAGAACAAAGAAAGGAGATTAGTCGTGTAAGATTATGAAATACGAGAGAAGTTCCAATCATAGCACATTTGGAAAAGATATGAGATCAAATTTCACAAGGTAAGAACATAAGTATGTTTTAATCAGAATGGATTAAGAACCATGCGCTAGACCTATTCCTTGAAGATTTAGAACTAATACATGATCTAATAGGATTTGCAAAAGAATAGAGAAATGAGGCCGATCAATCTTGCTTTACGAGTAAGGAAGAATTTGCGATCGTTCGATATTGAGAGCCAAGAAATTGACTAAGTGTTTTATGAATCGCAAAAGAAGAACACAATGATAAAATATTTGGGAGATAATTAAGACACTAGAAAGGTGATCTAATCGACATACATGTTGAAAAGATAAGAACATCTAATAACGGTTGATAAGCCCCTAATACGTGACTTAGTTAGACAAGATTGAGAACCGTGTGTGGGACCTGTGCACAAAGATTTAGATCAACCGAATGATCTAATCGAATTTGAAAGAGAACGGATGCGACCACATTAGCTTATTGACTAATAAAGGAGATGTAGCCTTATTAAATTTAAAGGAGATACAATCAAACAAGATTGAAAACTAATAAAGGAGATGTAGCCTTATTAAATTTAAAAATAACCAAGAGCGGGTCGTATTTATTAAGATTTATAATTAAGAGATTATCTAATCGTATGAGAAAATGAACTGAGAAATGAGGCCTATTAATTATCACAATGATTAAGGAAGAAATTGTAATAGTACGATATTGAGAAGAAAGAAAGGGTCTAATCGTACTATATTATGACACAGTAAAGGAGATCCTTGTTCTCTAATCGTACAGGATTAAGAACTAACAAAGTAGATCGAGTCATATCAGATTAAGAAATAGAATAGGAGTTCTTATAATAGTAAATCTCGAAACTCAAGATAAGAACTTCAAATGCGATTTGATTTGGCCAAGTTAAGAACCATGAGTGATAACTATGCATAAAAGAATAAGAACAAAAATATAATAGGATGGTTTTGAAGAAATAAGTGAGAAATGAGGCCAAGTATACGTGCTTAATCACAGTGGAAGGAGTTGTGCTCGTACGATATTGAGAACTCATAAAGGGGACAAATCGTACAAGATTAAATACTAATAACTGGGATCAAGTCGCATAAGATTAAGAAACAAGAAAGGAGTTCTCAACAAAGTACATGTAGAAACATAACAAGTTCTAATAACTCATGATAACAAAGTAAAATGTGATTTAATTATGCTTCATTTACACACCTTGTATAATGATAAAGGAAGAAGTGATAATCGTAGAGAACTAAGAAATGCGACTAATCGAGCTATACAATGAACAAAAAGGAGACATAACATATGCAATACATTGTAAGAAAGATATTAGTCGTGTAAGATTATGAAATATGAGAGGAGTTCAATCATAGCACATTTGGAAAAGATATGAGATCAAATTTCACAAGGTAAGAACATAAGTATGTTTTAATAAGAATGGATTAAGAACCATGCGCTGGACCTATTCCTTGAAGATTTAGAACTAATACATGATCTAATAGGATTTGCAAAAGAATAGAGAAATGAGGCCGATCAATCTTGCTTTACGAGTAAGGAAGAATTTGCGAATATTGAGAGCCAAGAAATTGACCGCAAAAGGAGAACACATGATAAAATCACTAGAAAGGTGATCTAATCGATATACATGTTGAAAAGATAAGAATATCTAATACGGATGATAAAATACGTGACTTAGTTAGAATATCTGTCTCTTAGAAAGGGTCTAATCGTACTATATTATGACACAGTGAAGGAGATCTATAGTAATTAAGAACTAACAAAGTAAATCGTGTCATATCAGATTAAGAAATAGAATAGGAGTTCTTGTAATAGTAAATCCCGTAACTCAAGATAAGAACTTAAAATGATATTTGATTTGGCCAAATTAAGAACCAGGAGTGAAATGATCGCAAATTCTTCCTTACTCGTAATATCAGATTGATCTTCTTTTGCGATTCATAAAACACTTAGTCAATTTCTTGGCTCTCAATATCGAACGATCGCAAATTCTTCCTTACTCGTCTTGTTTTACTGTTGGATCTCCTTTTGCGACTCACAATATATTACTATTAATCGACTTTCTTAGTTATCAATATCTTACGATTACACTTCTTCCTTAGTCAGTTATGCTAATGTGGTTGCCTCAAGTTCTAATTTCATGATAACAACGTAAAATGTGATTTTATGATGCTAGAACCAAGAATCAGTTCAAATTGAAAAGAGTTTGAACAAAAGATTTATCTAACCTTATTTGAAGAAGAAGCTGAGAACATTAATATGAATAAAGGGGCTGTCTCTTACCGTACAATATTGAGAACTAAGAAATTAATCGAGCTATACAATGAACGGAGACATGAACAAAGAAAGGAGATTAGTCGTGTAAGATTATGAAAGATGTGTATAAGAGACAGTCTCAGCTCTTTTCCAAATGTGCTATGATCAAATTTCACAAGGTAAGAAGTTTTAATCGAATGGATTAAGAACCATGCGCTGACCTATTCCTTGAAGATTTAGAACTAATACATGATCTAACAAAAGAATAGAGAAATGAGGCCGATCAATCTTGCTTTACGAGTAAGGAACCTTTCCTTATCATTCGTTATTGAGAGCCAAGATGTTGACTATCATGTACTTTTATGAGAACTTGTTATGTTTCTACATTATACTATCTAGAGAACTCCTTTCTTTTTATTTGGGATTATGCTGCTTGATTTTTGTTATTAGTATTTGCTTCTTGTCTCTTATACACATCTAGATGTGTATAAGAGACTTAGTTAGACTATGTCGGAGAATACTGTGTGGGAGTCGTGCAAAAAAGATCTTAGATCAATTGAATGATCTAATCGAAGAAAGAGAACGGAGGCACCACATTAGCTTAATGACTAATAAAGGAGATGTAGCCTTATTAAATTTAAAGGAGATACAATCAAACAAGGCCTATTAATTATGCCTGCACAATGATTAAGGAAGAAATTGTAATAGTACGATATTGAGAACTTCTTTCTCTAATCGTACTATATTATGACACAGTAAAGGATTTCTAAATCGTACTAGATTAAGAACTAACAAAGTAGATCGAGTCATATCAGATTAAGAAATAGAATAGGAGTTCTTATAATAGTAAATCTCGAAACTCAAGATAAGAACTTCAAATGCGATTTGATTTGGCCAAGTTAAGAACCATGAGTGATAACTATGCATAAAAGAATAAGAACAAAAATATAATATGATGGTTTTGAAGAAATAAGTGAGAAATGAGGCCAAGTATACGTGCTTAATCACAGTGGAAGGAGTTGTGCTCGTACGATATTGAGAACTCATAATCAGGGGACAAATCGTACAAGATGTGTATAAGATACTTCTCAACCTGTCTAAGATTAAGAAACAAGAAAGGAGTTCTCAACAAAGTACATGTAGAAACATAACAAGTTCTAATAACTCATGATAACAAAGTAAAATGTGATTTAATTATGCTAGATTCAGAAAAAAGAATCAGTTCAAATTGAAAAAGAGTTTGAACAAAAGATAATTATCTAACCTTATTTGAAGAAGAACTGAGAAATGAAGCCAATTACACACCTTGTATAATGACAAAGGAAGAAGTGATAATCGTACAATATTGAGAACTAAGAAATGCGACTAATCGAGCTATACAATGAACAAAAAAGGAGACATAACATATGCAATTCACAGAACAAAGAAAGGAGATTCCTGTGTAAGATTATGAAATATGCGAGAAGTTCCAATCATAGCACATTTGGAAAAGATATGAGATCAAATTTCACAAGGTAAGAACATAAGTATGTTTTAATCAGAATGGATTAAGAACCATGCGCTGGACCTATTCCATACATTTTGAAGATTTAGAACTAATACATGATCTAATAGGATTTGCAAAAGAATAGAGAAATGAGGCCGATCAATCTTGCTTTACGAGTAAGGAAGAATTTGCGATCGTTCGATATTGAGAGCCAAGAAATTGACTAAGTGTTTTATGAATCGCAAAAGGAGAACACATGATAAAATATTAGGGAGATAATTAAGACACTAGAAAGGTGATCTAATCGATATACATGTTGAACAGATAAGAATATCTAATGACGGATGATAAGCCCCTAATACGTGACTTAGTTAGACTAGATTGAGAACCGTGTGTGGGACCTGTGCACAAAGATTTAGATCAACTGAATGATCTAATCGAATTCGAAAGAGAACGGAGGCAACCACATTAGCATAATGACTAAGGAAGAAGTGTAATCGTAAGATATTGATAACTAAGAAAGTCGATTAATAGTAATATATTGTGAGTCGCAAAAGGAGATCCAACAGTAAAACAAGATTGAGAACTATGTACTCGAATTAGATTTAAAAAGAACCGAAGAGCGGGTCGTATTCATTAGAGATTTATAATTAAGAGATTATCTAATCGTATTAGAAAATTATGAGAAATGAGGCCTTTTAATTATGCCTGCACAATGATTAAGGAAGAAATTGTAATAGTACGATATTGAGAAGAAAGAAAGGGTCTAATCGTACTATATTATGACACAGTGAAGGAGATCTAATCGTACAGGATTAGGAACTAACAAAGTAAATCGAGTCATATCAGATTAAGAAATAGAATAGGAGTTCTTGTAATAGTAAATCTCGTAACCCAAGATTAGAACTTAAAATGATATTTGATTTGGCCAAATTAAGAACCGTGAGTGATAACTATGCGTAAAAGAATAAGAACAAAAATATAATATGATGGTTTTGAAGAAATAAGTGAGAAATGAGGCCAAGTATACGTGCTTAATCACAGTGGAAGGAGTTGTGCTCGTACGATATTGAGAACTCATAAAGGGGACAAATCGTACAAGATTAAATACTAATAACTGGGATCAAGTCGTTCATAAGATTAAGAAACAAGAAAGGAGTTCTCAACAAAGTACATGTAGAAACATAACAAGTTCTAATAACTCATGATAACAAAGTAAAATGTGATTTAATTATGCTAGATTCAAAACCAAGAATCAGTTCAAATTGAAAAAGAGTTTGAACAAAAGATAATTATCTAACCTTATTTGAAGAAGAATTGAGAAATGAAGCCAATTACACACCTTGTATAATGACAAAGGAAGAGGTGATAATCGTACAATATTGAGAACTAAGAAATGCGACTAATCGAGCTATACAATGAACAAAAAAGGAGACATAACATATGCAATTCAAAGAACAAAGAAAGGAGATTAGTCGTGTAAGATTATGAAATACGAGAGAAGTTCCAATCATAGCACATTTGGAAAAGATGTGAGATCAAATTTCACAAGGTAAGAACATTAATATGTTTTAATCAGAATGGATTAAGAACCATGCGCTGGACCTATTCCTTGGAGATTTAGAACTAATACATGATATATATTCTAATAGCATTTGCAAAAGAATAGAGAAATGAGGCCGATCAATCTTGCTTTACGAGTAAGGAAGAATTTACGATCGTTCGATATTTAGAGCCAAGAAATTGACTAAGTGTTTTATGAATCGCAAAAGGAGAACAGATGATAAAATATTAGGGAGATAATTAAGACACTAGAAAGGTGATCTAATCGACATACATGTAGAAAAGATAAGACTTTCTAATAACGGTTGAAAAGCCCCTAATACGTGACTTAGTTAGACTAGATTGAGAACCGCGTGTGGGACCTGTGCACAAAAGATTTAGATCAAATGAATGATATAATCGCATTCAAAAGAGAACGGAGGAAACTATATTAGCTTAATAACTGAGGAACAAGTGTAATCGTAAGATATTGAGAACTGAGAAAGTCGACTAATCGTAATATATTGTGAGTCGCAAAAGGAGATACAATCAAACAAGATTGAAAACTAATAAAGGAGATGTAGCCTTATTAAATTTAAAAATCTAATAACCAAGAGCGGGTCGTATTTATTAAGATTTATAATTAAGAGATTATCTAATCGTATGAGAAAATGAACTGAGAAATGAGGCCTATTAATTATGCCTGCACAATGATTAAGGAAGAAATTGTAATAGTACGATATTGAGAAGAAAGAAAGGGTCTAATCGTACTATATTATGACACAGTAAAGGAGATCTCATCGTACAGGATTAAGAACTAACAAAGTAGATCGAGTCATATCAGATTAAGAAATAGAATAGGAGTTCTTATAATAGTAAATCTCGTAACTCAAGATAAGAACTTAAAATGCTATTTGATTTGGCCAAATTAAGAACCATGAGTGATAACTATGCGTAAAAGAATAAGAACAAAAATATAATATGATGGTTTTGAAGAAATAACTGAGAAATGAGGCCAAGTATACGTGCTTAATCACAGTGGAAGGAGTTGTGCTCGTACGATATTGAGAACTCATAAAGGGGAGAAATGGTAAAAGATTAAATACTATATAACTGGGATCAAGTCGCACAAGATTAAGAAACAAGAAAGGAGTTCTCAACAAAGTACATGTAGAAACACAATAAGTTCTAATAACTCATGATAACAACGTAAAATGTGAATTAATTATGCAAGATTAAGAACCAAGAATCAGTTCAAATTGAGAAAGAGTTTGAACAAAAGATGATTATCTAACCTTATGGGAAAAAGAACTGAGAAATGAAGCCAATTACACCTTGTACAATGACAAAGGAAGAAGTGATAATCGTACAACATTGAGAACTAAGAACTGTGACTAATCGAGCTATACAATGAACAACAAAGGAGACATAACATATGCAATTCAGAACAGAGAAAGGAGATTAGTCATGTGAGATTATGAAATATGAGAGGAGTTCCAATCATTGCACATTTGGAAAAGATATGAGATCAAATTTCACAAGGTAAGAAAATAAATATGTTTTAATAAGAATGGATTAAGAACCATGCGCTGGACCTATTTCTTGAAGATGTTTTAGTACTGATACATCATCTAATAGAATTTGCAAAAGAACAGAGAAATGAGACCGATCAAACTTGCATTACGAGTAAGGAAGAAGTTGCGATCGTTCAATATTCGGAGCCAAGAAATTGACAAACTGTTCAATGAATCGCAAAAGAGAACACATGATAAAATATTAGGGAGATAATTAAGACACTAGAAAGGTGATCTAATCGATATACATGTTGAAGAGATAAGAATATCTAATAACGGATGATAAGCCCCTAATACGTGACTTAGTTAGACTAGATTGAGAACCATGTGTGGACCCTGTGCACAAAGATTTAGATCAATTGAATGATCTAATCGCATTCGAAAGAGAACAGAAGCAACCATATTAGCTTAATAACTAAGGAAGAAGTGTATTCGTAAAAAATTGAAAACTAAGAAAGTCGATTAATCGTAATATACTGTGAGTCGCAAAAGGAGATACAACAATAAAACAAGATTGAGAACTAATAAAGGAGAAGTAGCCATATTAGATTTGAAAAAGAACCAAGAGCGGGTCGTATTCATTAAAGATTTATAATTAAGAGATTATCTAATCGTATAAGAAAAAGAATTGAGAAATGAGGCCTATTAATTATGCTTGCACAATGATTAAGGAAGAAATTGTAATAGTACGATATTGAGAAGAAAGAAAGGGTCTAATCGTACTATATTATGACACAGTGAAGGAGATCTAATCGTACAGGATTAAGAACTAACAAAGTAAATCAAGTCATATCAGATTAAGAAATAGAATAGGAGTTCTTGTAATAGTAAATCTCGTAACTCAAGATAAGAACTTAAAATGCTATTAGATTTGGCCAAATGAAGAACCATAAATGATAACTACGCGTAAAAGAATAAGAACTAAAATATAATGTGATGGTTTTGAAGAAATAAGTGAAAAATGAGACCAAGTATACATGCTTAATCACAGTGGAAGGAGTTGTGCTCGTACGATATAGAGAACTCATAAAGGGGACAAATCGTACAAGATTAAATACTAATAACCGGGATCAAGTCGCATAAGATTAAGAAACAAGAATGGAGTTCTCAACAAAGTACATGTAGAAACATAACAAGTTCTAATAACTCATGATAACAAAGTAAAATGTGATTTAATTATGCTAGATTCAGAACCAAGAATCAGTTCAAATTGAAAAAGAGTTTGAACAAAAGATAATTATCTAACCTTATTTGAAGAAGAACTGAGAAATGAAGCCAATTACTCACCTTGTATAATGACAAAGGAAGAAGTGATAATCGTACAATATTGAGAAGTAAGAAATGCGACCAATCGAGCTATACAATGAACAAAAAAGGAGACATAACATATGCAATACACAGAACAAAGAAAGGAGATTAGTCGTGTAAGATTATGAAATACGAGGGAAGTTCCAACCCTATTCCTTGAAGATTTAGAACTAATACATCATCTAATAGCCTTTGCAAAAGAATAGAGAAATGAGGCCGATCAATCTTGCTTTACGAGAAAGGAAGAATTTGTGATCGTTCGATATTTAGAGCCAAGAAATTGACTAAGTGTTTTATGAATCGCAAAAGGAGAACACTTGATAAAATATTAGGGAGATAGTTAAGACACTAGAAGGTGATCTAATCGACATACATGTTGAAAATATAAGAATATCTAATAACGCATGATAAGCCCCTAATACGTGACTTAGTTAGACTAGATTGAGAACCGTGTGTGGGACTTGTGCACAAAAGATTTAGATCAAATGAATGATCTAATCACATTCAAAAGAGAACGGAGGAAACTATATTAGCTTAATAACTAAGGAACAAGTGTAATCGTACGATATTGAGAACTGAGAAAGTCGACTAATCGTAATATATTGTGAGTCGCAAAAGGAGATACAATCAAACAAGATTGAGAACTAACAAAGAAGATGTAGCCTTATTAAATTTAAAAATAACCAAGAGCGGGTCGTATTCATTAAAGATTTATAATTAAGAGATTATCTAATCGTATAAGAAAATGAACTGATTCATGAAATGAGGCCTATTAATTATGCCTGCACAATGATTAAGGAAGAAATTGTAATAGTACGATGTTGAGAAGAAAGAAAGGGTCTAATGGGACTATATTATGACACATTAAAGGAGTAATCGTACAGGATTAAGAACTAACAAAGTAGATCGAGTCATATCAGATTAAGAAATAGAACATGAGTTCTTATAAAAGTAAATCTCATAACTCAAGATAAGAACTTAAAATGCGATTTGATTTGGCCAAACTAAGAACCATGAGTGATAACTATGCATAAAAGAATAAGACCTAAAATATAATATGATGGTTTTGAAGAAATAAGTGAGAAATGAGGCCAAGTATACGTGCTTAATCATAGTGGAAGGAGTTGTACTCGTACGATATTGAGAACTCAGAAAGGGGAATAATCATACAAGATTAAATACTAATAACTGGGATCAAGTCGCATGAGATTAAGAAACAGGAAAGGAGTTCTCAACAAAGTACATGTAGAAACATAATAAGTTCAATAATAACTCATGATAAAAACGTAAAATGTGATTTAATTATGCTAGATTAAGAAAGCAAGAATCAGTTCAAATTGAAAAAGAATTTGAACAAAAGATTATTATCTAACCATATTTGAAAACGAATTGAGAAATGAAGCCAATTACACCTTGTATAATGACAAAGGAAGAAGTGATAATTGTACAATATTGAGAACTTAGAAATGCGAGTAATCGAGCTACACAATGAACAACAAAAGGAGACATAACATATGCAATTCACAGAACAAAGAAAGGAGATTAGTGGTGTAAGATTATGAAATATGAGGGGAGTTCCAATCATTGCACATTTGGAAAGGATATGAGATCAAATTTCACAAGGTAAGAACATAAATAAGTTTTAATAAGAATGGATTAAGAACCATACGCTGGACCTATTCCTTGAAGATTTAGAACTAATACATCATCTAATAGCATTTCCAATAGAATAGAGAAATGAGGCCGATCAAACTAGATTTACGAGTACTCAGGAAGAAGTTGCTATCGTTCGATATTAAGAGCCAAGAAATTGACTAACTGTTCTATGTTATGAATCGCAAAAGCAGAACACATGATAAAATATTAGGGAGATAATTAAGAAACTAGAAAGGTGATCTAATCGACATACATGTTTAGAAGATAAGAATATCTAATGACGGATGATAAGCCCCTAATACGTGACATAGTTAGACTAGATTGAGAACCGTGTGGGGGACCTGTGCAGAAAAGATTTAGATCAAATGAATGATCTAATCGCATTCGAAAGAGAACGGAGGCAACCATATTAGCTTAATAACTATGGAACAAGTGTAATCGTAAGATATTGACAACTAAGAAAGTTGACTAATCATAATATATTGTGAGTCACAAAAGGAGATACAACAATAAAAAATGATTGAGAACTAATAAACGAGAAGTAGCCGTATTAGATTTAAAAAGAACCAAGAGCGGGTCGTATTCATTAAAGATTTATAATTAAGAGATTATCTAATCGTATATAAGAAAAAGAACTGAGAAATGAGGCCTATTAATTATGCCTGCACAATGATTAAGGAAGAAATTGTAATAGTACGATATTGATAAGAAAGAAAGGGTCTAATCGTACTATATTATGACACAGTAAAGGAGATCTAATCGTACAGGATTAAGAACTAACAAAGTGGATCAAGTCATATCAGATTAAGAAATAGAACAGGAGTTCTTATAAAAGTAAATCTCGTAACTCAAGATAAGAACTTAAAATGCAATTTGATTTGGCCAAATTAAGAACCACGAATGATAACTATGCATAAAAGAATAAGAACTAAAATATAATATGATGGTTTTGAAGAAATAAGTGAGAAATGAGGCCAAGTATACTTGCTTAATCGCAGTGGAAGGAGTTGTACTCGTGCGATATTGAGAACTCAGAAAGGGGACAAATCGTACAAGATTAAATACTAATAACTGGGATCAAGTCGCACAAGATTAAGAAACAAGAAAGGAGTTCTCAACAAAGATATACATGTAGAAACACAATAAGTTCTAATAACTCGTGATAACAACGTAAAATGTGAATTAATTATGCAAGATTAAGAACCAAGAATCAGTTCAAATTGAAAAAGACTTTGAACAAAAGATGATTATCTAACCTTATTTGAAAAAGAACTGAGAAATGAAGCCAATTACACCTTGTATAATGACAAAGGAAGATGTGATAATCGTACAACATTGTGAACTAAGAAATGCGACTAATCGAGCTATATAATGAACAACAAAGGAGACATAACATATGCAATTCAGAACAGAGAAAGGAGATTAGTCGTGTAAGATTATGAAATACGAGACAGAAGTTCCAATCATTGCACATTTGGAAAAGATATGAGATCAAATTTCACAAGGTAAGAACATAAATATGTTTTAATAAGAATGGATTAAGAACCATGCGGCTGGACCTATTCGTTGACGATTTAGAACTAATACAGCATTAATAGCATTTGCAAAATAATAGAGAAATGAGGCCGATCAGAAACTTGCTTTCCGAGTAATGAAGAAGTTGCGATCGTTCGATATTGAGAGCCAAGAAATTGACTAACTGTTCTATGAATCGCAAAAAGGGAACACATGATAAAATATTAGGGAGATAATTAAGAAACTAGAAAGGTGATCTAATCGACATACATGTTGAAAACATAACAATATCTAATAACGGATGATAAGCCCCTAATACGTGACTTAGTTAGACTAGATTGAAAACCCTGTGTGGGACCTGTGCACAAAGATCTTAGATACAAATGAATGATCTAATCGCATTCGAAAGAGAACGGAGGCAACCATATTAGCTTAATAACTAAGGAAGAAGTAATAATCTTAAGATATTGAGAACTAAACAAGTCGACTAATCGTAATATATTGTGAGTCGCAAAAGGAGATACAACAATCAAACAAGATTGAGAACTAATAAAGGAGAAGTAGTCGTATTAGATTTAAAAAGAACCAAGAGCGGGTCGTATTCATAAAAGATTTATAATTAAGATAGTTTATCTACTCGTATAAGAAAAAGAACTGAGAAATGAGGCCTATTAATTATGCCTGCACATTGAATTAGGAAGAAATTGTAATAGTACGGTATTGAGAAGAAAGAAAGGGTCTAATCATACTATATTGTGACATAGTAAAGGAGATCTAATCGTACAGGATTAAGAACTAACAAAGAAGATCGAGTCATATCAGATTAAGAAATAGAACAGGAGTTCTTATAAAAGTAAATCTCGTAACTCAAGATAAGAACTTAAAATGCGATTTGATTTGGCCAAGTTAAGAACCATGAGTGATAACTATGCATAAAAGAATAAGAACAAAAATATAATATGATGGTTTTGAAGAAATAAGTGAGAAATGAGGCCAAGTATACGTGCTTAATCACAGTGGAAGGAGTTCTACTCGTACGATATTCAGAACTGAGAAAGGGGACAAATCGTACATGATTAAAAACTAATAACTGGGATCAAGTCGCATAAGATTAAGAAAGAAGAAAGGAGTTTTCTTACCAACAAAGTACATGTAGAAACATAATAAGTTCTAATAACTCATGACAACAACATAAAATGTGATTTAATTATGCTAGATTAAGAACCCAGAATCAGTTGAAATTGAAAAAGACTTTGAATAAAAGATGATTATCTAACCTTATGTGAAAAAGAAGTGAGAAATGAAGCCAATTACATACCTTGTATAATGACAAACGAAGAAGTGATAATCGTACAATATTGAGAACTATGAAATGCGACTAATCGTGCTATACAATGAACAACAAAAGGAGGCATAACATATGCTATTCACAGAACAAAGAATGGAGATTAGTCTTGTCAGATTATGAAATACCAGAGGAGTTCCAATCATAGCACATTTGGAAAAGTTATGAGATCAAATTTCACAAGGTAAGAAAATAAATACGTTTTAATAATAAGGGATTAAGAACCATGCGCTAGACCTATTCCTTGAAGATTTAGAACTAATACATCATCTAATAGCATTTGCAAAATAATATAGAGGAACTAATGAGGCCGATCAAACTTGCTTTACGAGTAAGGAAGGAGTTGCAATCGTTCGATATTGAGAGCCGAGATATTGAGAAACTGTTCTATGAATCGCAAAAGAAGAAAACATGATAAAATATTAGGGAGATAATTAAGAAACTAGAAAGGTGATCTAATAGACATACATGTTGAAAAGATAAGAATATCTAATAACAGATTATAAGCCCCGAATACGTGACTTAGTTAGGCTAGATTGAGAACCATGTGTGTTACCTGTGCACAAAGATTTAGATCAAATGAATGATCTAATCGCATTCGAAAGAGAACGGAGGCAACCATATTAGCTTAATAACTAAGGAAGATGTGTAATAGTAAGATATTGAGAACTAAGAAAGTCGACTAATCTTAATATATTGTGAGTCGCAAAAGGAGATACAACAATCAAACAAGATTGAGAACTAATAAAGGAGAAGTACTCGTATTAGATTTAAAAAGAACCAAGAGCGGGTAGTATTCATTAATATTATGAATATTTATAATTAAGAGACTATCTAATCGTATAAGAAAAAGAACTGAGAAATGAGGCCTATTAATTATGCCTGCACAATGATTAAGGGAGAAATTGTAATAGTAGGTTATTGAGAAGAAAGAAAGGGTCTAATCGTACTATATTGTGACACAGTAAAGGAGATCTAATCTTACAGATTAAGAACTAACAAAGTAGATCGAGTCATATCAGATTAAGAAATTGAACAGGAGTTCTTATAAAAGTAAATCTCGTAACTCAAGATAAGAACTTAAAATGCAATTTGATTTCGCCAAATTAAGAACCATGAGTGATAACTATGCATAAAAGAATAAGAACTAAAATATAATACGATGGTTTTGAAGAAATAAGTGAGAAATGAGGCCAAGTATATGTGCTTAATCACAGTGGAAGGAGCTGTACTCGTACGATACTGAGAACTCAGAAAGGGGACAAATCGTACAAGATTAAAAACTAATAACTGGGATCAAGTCGCATAAGATTAAGAAACATTTAAGAAAGGAGTTCTCAACAAAGTACAATGTAGAAACGTAATAAGTTCTAATAACTCATGATAACAACGTAAAATGTGATTTAATTATGCTAGATTAAGAACCAAGAATCAGTTCAAATTGAAAAAGAGTTTGAACAAAAGATCATTATCTAACCTTATTTGAAAAATAACTGAGAAATGAAGCCGCTTACACCTTGTATAATGACAAAGGAAGAAGTGATAATCGTACAATATTGAGAAGTAAGAAATGCGACTAATCGAGCTATACAATGAACAACAAAAGTAGACATAACATATGCAATTTAGAACAAAGAAAGGAAATTTAGTCATGTAAGATTATGAAATATGAGAGGAGTTCCCCAATCATAGCACATTTGGAAAAGCTATGAGATCAAATTTCACAAGGTAAGAACATAAATATGTTTTAATAAGAATGGATTAAGAACCATGCGGCTGGACCTATTCCTTGAAGATTTAGAACTAATACTTCATCTAAAAGCATTAAATTGCAAAAGAATAGGGAAATGAGGCCAATGAAACTTGCTTTTCGAGTAAGGAAGAAGTTGCGATCGTTCAATATTGAGAGCCAAGAAATTGATAAACTGTTCTATGAATCGTAAAAGGAGAACACATGATAAAATATTAGGGAGATAATTAAAGAACTAGAAAGGTGATCTAATCGACATACATATTGAAAAGATAAGAATATCTAATAACGTATGATGAGCCCTAATACGTGACTTAGTTATACTAGATTGAGAACCATGTGTGGGACCTGTGCACAAAAGATTTAGATCAAATGAATGATCTAATCGCATTCGAAAGAGAACGGAGGCATCCATATTAGCTTAATAACTAAGGAAGATGTGTAATCGTAAGATATTGAGAACTAAGAAAGTCAGCTAATCGTAATATATTGTGAGTCGCAAAAGGAAATACAGCAATTAAAAAAGATTGAGAACTAATAAATGAGAAGGAGCCGTATTGATTTAAAAAGAACCAAGAGCGGAGTCGTATTCATTAAAGATTTATAATTAAGAGATTATCTAATCGAATAAGAAAAAGAACTGAGAAATGAGGCCTATTAATTATGCTGCACAATGATTAAGGAAGAAATTGTAATTCTTGTTCTATTGAGAAGATAGATAGGGTCTAATCGTACTATATTATGACACAGTGAAGGAGATCTAATCGTACAGGATTAAGAACTAACAAAGTTGATCCAGTCATATCAGATTAAGAAATAGAACAGGAGTTCTTATAAAAGTAAATCTCGTAACTGAAGATAAGAACTTAAAATGTGATTTGATTTGGCCAAATTAAGAACCATGAGTGATAACTATGCGTAAAAGAATAAAAACTAAAATATAATATGATGGTTTTGAAGTAATAAGTGAGAAATTAGGCCAAGTATACGTGCTTAATCACAGTGGAAGGAGTTGTTCTCGTACGATATTGGGAACTGAGAAAGGGTACAAATCGTACAAGATTAAATACTAATAACTGGGATCAAGTCTTACTGCATATAAGATTAAGAAACAAGAAAGGAGTTCTCAACAAAGCACATGTAGAAACATAATAAGCTCTAATAACTCATGATAACAACGTAAAATTGGATTTAATTACGCTAGATTAAGAACCAAGAAACAGTTCAAATTGAAAAAGAGTTTGAACAAAAGATGATTATCTAACCTTATTTGAAAAAGAACTGAGAAATGAAGCCAATTACACACCTTGTATAATGACAAAGGAAGAAGTGATAATCGTACAATATTGAGAACTCTTTTTAGCAAATGTGACTAATCGTGCTACACAATGAACAAAAAAAGAGACATAACATATGCAATTCACAGAACAAAGAAAGGAGATTAGTCGTGTAAGATTATGAAATACGAGAGGAGTTCCAATCATTGCACATTTGGAAAAGATATGAGATCAAATTTCACAAGGTAACGTGTTTTAATAAGAATGGATTAAGAACCATGCGCTGGACCTATTCCTTGAAAATTTAGAACTAATACATCATCTAATGGTAGTAGCATTGGCAAAAGAATAGAGAAATGAGGACGATCAAACTTGCTTTACGAGTAAAGAAGAAGTTGCAATCGTTCGATATTGAGAGCCAAGAAATTGACTAACTATTCTATGAATCGCAAAAGGAGAACGCATGATAAAATATTAGGGAGATAATTAAGAAACAAGAAAGGTGATCTAATCGATATACATGTTGAAGAGATAAGAATATCTAATAACGGATGACAAGCCCCTAATATGTGACTTAGTTAGACTAGATTGAGAACCATGTGTGGGACCTGTGCACAAAGATTTAGATCAACTGAATGATCTAATCGCATTTGAAAGAGAACGGATGCAACCATATTAGCTTAATGACTGAGGAAGAAGTGTAATCGTAAGATATTGAGAAGTAAGAAAGTCGATTAATCATAATATATTGTGAGTCGCAAAAGGAGATCCAACAATACAACAAGATGGAGAACTAATAAAGGAGAAGTAGTCGTATTAGATTTAAAAAAAACCACAGAGCGGGTCGTATTCATTAAAGATTTACAATTAAGAGATTATCTAATCGTATAAGAAAATGAACTGAGAAATAAGGCCTATTAATTATGCCTGCACAATGATTAAGGAAGAAATTGTAATAGTACGATATTGAGAAGAAAGAAAGGGTCTAATCGTACTATATTATGACACAGTAAAGGAGATCTAATCGTACAGGATTGAGAACTAACAAAGTAAATCGAGTCATATCAAATTAAGAAATAGAACATGAGTTCTTATAAAAGTAAATCTCGTAAGTCAAGATAAGAACTTAAAATGAGATTTGATTTGGCCAAATTAAGAACCATGAGTGATAACTATGCGTAAAAGAAATAGAAGTAAAATGTAATTTGATGGCTTTGAAGAAATAAGTGAGAAATGAGGCCAAGTATACGTGCTTAATCACAGTGGAAGGAGTTGTACTCGTACGATATTTTGAACTAATAAAGGGGACAAATCGTACAAAATTAAATACTAATAAACTGGGATCAAGTCGCATAGGATTAAGAAACAAGAAAGGGGTTCTCAACAAAGTATATGTAGAAACATAATAAGTTCTAATAACTCATGATAACAAAGTAAAATGTGATTTAATTATGCTAGATTAAGAACCAAGAATCAGTTCAAATTGAAAAAGACTTTGCACAAGAGATGATTATCTAACCTAATGTTGAAAAAGAACTGAGAAATAAAGCCAATTACACCTTGTATAATGACAAACGAAGAAGTGATAATCGTACAATATTGAGAACAAAGAAATGCGACTAATCGAGCAATACAGTGAACAACAAAAGGAGACATAACATATGCAATTCAGAACAAAGAAAGGAGATTAGTCGTGTAAGATAATGAAATATGAGAGCCGTTCCAATCATAGCACATTTGGAAAAGATATGAGATCAAATTTCACAAGGTAAGAACATAAATAAGTTTTAATAAGAATGGATTAAGAACCATGCGCTGGACCTATTCCTTGAAGATTTAAGAACCAATACATCATCTAATAGCATTTGCAAAAGAATAGAGAAATGAGGACGATCAAACTTGCTTTACGAGTAAGGAAGAAGTTGCGATCGTTCGATATTGAGAGCCAAGAAATTGACTAAGTGTTTTATGAATCGCAAAAGGAGAACACATGATAAAGTATTTGGGAGATAATTAAGAAACAAGAAAGGTGATCTAATCGATATACATGTTGAAGAGATAAGAATATCTAATAACGGATGATAAGCCCCTAATATGTGACTTAGTTAGACTAGATTGAGAACCGTGTGTGGGACCTATGCACAAAAGATTTAGATCAACTGAATGATCTAATCGAATTCGAAAGAGAACGGAGGCTACCATATTAGCTTAATAACTAAGGAAGAAGTGTTATCGTGAGATATTGAGAACTAAGAAAGTCGATTAATCGTAATATATTGTGAGTCGCAAAAGGAGATACAACAATAAAAAAAGATTGAGAACTAATAAAGGAGAAGTAGCTGATATTAGATTTAAAAAGAACCAAGAGCGGGTAGTATTCATTAAAGATTTATAATTAAGAGATTATCTAATCGTATAAGAAAAAGAACGGAGAAATGAGACCTATCAATTATGCCTGCACAATGATTAAGGAAGAAATTGTAATAGTACGATATTGAGAAGAAAGAAAGGGTCTAACCGTACTATATTATGACACAGTAAAGGAGATCTAATCTTACAGATTAAGAACTAACAAAGTAAATCGAGTCATATCAAATTACGAAATAGAACACGAGTTCTTACAAAAGTAAATCTTGTAAGTCAAGATAAGAACTTAAAATGCGATTTGATTAGGCCAAATTAAGAACCATGAGTGATAACTATGCGTAAAAGAATAAGAACAAAAATATAATATGATGGTTTTGAAGAAACAAGTGAGAAATGAGGCCAAGTATACGTGCTTAATCACAGTGGAAGGAGTTGTACTCGTACGATATTGAGAACTCATAAAGGGGACAAATCGCACAAGATTAGATTCTAATAACTGGGATCAAGTCGCATTGGATTAAGAAACAAGAAAGGGGTTCTCAACAAAGTACATGTAGAAACATAATAAGTTCTAATAACTCATGATAACAAAGTAAAATGTGATTTAATTATGCTAGATTAAGAACCAAGAATCAATTCAAATTGAAAAAGACTTTGCTCAAAACATGATTATCTAACCTGATTTTGAAAAAGAACTGAGAAAGGAAGCCAATTACACCTTATATAATGACAAACGAAGAAGTGAGAATCGTACAATATTGAGAACTAAGAAATGCGACTAATCGAGCAATACAGTGAACAACAAAAGGAGACATAACATATGCAATTCAAAAAAAAGAAAGGAGATTAGTCGTGTAAGATAATGAAATATGAGAGCAGTTCCAATCATAGCACATTTGGAAAAGATATGAGATCAAATTTCACAAGGTAAGAACATAAATTTGTTTTAATAAGAATGGATTAAGAACCATGCGCTAGACCATATTTCTTGAAGATTTAGTACTAATACATCATCTAATAGCATTTGCAAATGAATAGAGAAATGAGGCCGATCAAACTTGCTTTACGAGTAAGGAAGAATTTGCGATCGTTCCATATTGGGAGCCAATAAATTGACAAACTGTTCTATGAATCGCAAAAGGAGAACACATGATAAAATATTAGGGAGATAATTAAGACACTAGAAAGCTGATCTAATCGATATACATGTTGATGAGATAAGAATATCTAATAGCGGATGATAAGCCCCTAATACGTGACTTAGTTAGACTAGATTGAGAACCATGTGTGGGACCTGTGCATAAAAGATTTAGATCAAATGTATGATCTAATCGTATTCGGAAGAGAACGAAGGCTACCATATTAGCTTAATAACTAAGAAAGAAGTGTAATCGTGAGATATTGAGAACTAAGAAAGTCGATTAATCGTAATATATTGTGAGTCGCAAAAGGAGATACAACAATAAAAAAAGATTGAGAACTAAGGTTATCTCGTTGAATATCTATTGTATTCATTTGTGCTTAAGTTTTCATTTGGTGCACAATGAAAAAGTTTGAATTTCTATTAAGCACTTTAAAAAGGTTTGTCTTTAGAGATAACCTAATTCACCCCCCCTCTTAGGTTGCTTTTGGGGCCAGGTAGAGCATTGGTCTCTTTAAAATTGCATTAGAGTAAAGATCATGGCAACCAATAATACTGCTTTAGAGGCATTCTATCACTAGACCTCCCATGTTTAATGGCATTAATTTTGCTTTTGGAATAGAATGAAAATTTTTGTTCAATCTTAGGCCTTAATCTATTAGTATTTTAAATATTAATGCCTTTAGGCATTCTTCATAAATATTATACTAATAGATTAAGGCCTAAAACCTGTCTCTTAGTTAAATCTACAAGACAAAATAAATTTATCTTTAAATGCTAAAGCCATTAATATTTTGTATAATGATTTGTAAGATGAGTTTTCTAAAGTAAAAGGTTGCAGATCAAATTGAAAGAAATCCATGAAGGAAGTGAAGATATTAGAGAGCAAAAGAAGTCACTAAATATGAATCCTTCAAAATGGAACATGAGAACATTGACAAGATAAGGTTCCATGATATGGTAAAGGATTTGGAAGGTTTGGGTAAAGAATATTCCTTGGGTGAAAAGAATAGAAAAATTTTGAATGCTTTACCTAAGGAATGGGAACCTAAATCTATTGCCATAGAAGAGTAAAAATTTAAATTCTATGCCTAAGTCAAGAGTTGAAATACAAGCTTAGGAGGCAAAGGAAAAAGAAGCATAGCATTTAAAGCTTCATCAAAAGGAGAAAAGACTCAAGGAAGCCTCAAACAACTTCCAAATCACATGGGATGATTGCAACTCTTTATGGATTGGCAAAATATTCTTGTGACCTCTAATGTGATGATGAAATGATGATGTTGAATCATTATTTAAAAATGCATGAATGTTTGAAGAATCATTTATGCATGAATGTTTGAAAGAATCATATGAATAAAAAACTTGTGATGTTTTGAAAGAAAAATGTGTTGGAAAACCAAGATCAGATTAGAAGTTAATTGAAAACAAAGAAAGAAACTGTTTTCGAAAAGAAAAGAACTAGAAATATGTTCTTGAACAAAAATTTTATCACCTTTAGAAAAAATGATTTATGCTTTGTTAAATCTAAATCTTCTTTTTATGGCAATAAGAACATTACTTGTAATCATTGTCATCAACACGGCCATATAAAGAAAAATTGTTATGTTAAAAGAAATGAAAAATTAGGAATAAATTCTATTTGGGTGATTAAGCATGTTACTAATCCAATTGGACCCAAGAAAGTTTGGGTACCAAAAGACACATCTAGATTTGTATGTAGGTATGCTTGGAGTGCACCAAGGAATTCAAGATAAATTATCTATGATGGGTGCTCAATGCCTCATCTCTTATACACATCTAAATGTGTATAAGACACAGATATTTTGTTACAATTCTTATCTCTCCACTCTACACTTGAATAACTTTTACACTTCTAAGCTCTTTCCACACTATTGGGGACACATATAATCTTGTACCCATAAATTTTGCAAGTTTGTCTATAAATACACTATTTTCATATGTGTATAAGGGAGCATGATACAAAAATTGCATCACACTTGCTTTAAGGAGAGGAGAATAAACTTAGGGGCAGCTTTAACTGCATTATTCTTTTTATGTTTTGATAATGCCAAAGGGGGAGAAATAATGGACTAATGGACAAATTCTCTTGTGTAGTTTTTTGAATTGTCCAATTGATTTGTCATCATCAAAAAGGGGGAGATTGATTATGTTAATCATGTTTTGATGATGACCAAATCATACTAATGGTTTAAAGACAAGAGTAAATTTAAGAGGACGAATAAATTTCGCCTGATAAATCTTTAATGAGAAACGACGTCCCAAAAGCAGATTTTTAGCAACTATAAATACCCCAAGGTCTGAATTAAGTAATAAGAAGACTTCTACATTGATTACAAACAATTCTTGAGCTATTTGGGTCCATAGTGGGTACAAGTGTTGTAATAGTGTAGGTAGTGTGAAAAGAGCTTAGAAGTGTAACTCACAAAGTTCTTCAAGTAAGAGTGGAGAGATAACAATTGTAACAAAGGGAGGTTGTGAGTGTAAAACTCTTGGCTCAACTAAAGGGAATTAGTGTGAGCAAGAGTGATCCTCATTTGTGTACAAGAGGTTATTGTCTCACCTACTTTGAAGAGACTCTGAACTTCAAGTTGTGAACTTGGTAATGAGAACCAGTCTTCATAATTGCAAGCTCCAAGCTTGAGAAGCTAGGGAGTTTGGTTTGATTCTCTTAATCTCAATATTCTTATTTGTGCTTAAGTTTTCATTTGGTGCACAAAGTTTGAATTTCTATTAAGCACTTTAAAAGGTTTGTCTTTAGAGATGGTTGCTTTTGTGTATTAGATTTAAAAAGAACACATCCCACTTCTTTTATTCTCTCTCTTATACACATCGAACCTGTCTCTCGTATAAGAAAAATGAGAAATGAGGCCTATCAATTATGCTGCAGGCCTGTCTGTCTCTTATACACATCTGTAGATGGGCTTATCATAGACTGTCTCTTATACAGTAATGCATTATGACACAGTAAAGGAGATCTAATCGTACAGGATTAAGAACTAACAAAGTAAATAGAGTCATATCAAATTAAGAAATAGAACAAGAGTTCTTACAAAAGTAAATCTCGTAAGTCAAGATAAGAATTTAAAATGTGATTTGATTTGGCCAAATTAAGAACCAGGAGTGATAACTATGCGTAAAAGAATAAGAACAAAAATACAATATGATGGTTGTGAAGAAATAAGTGAGAAATGATCCAAGTATACGTGCTTAATCACAGTGGAAGGAGTTGTACTTGTACGATATTGAGAACTCATAAAGGGGACAAATTGTAGAAGATTAAATACTGATAACTGGGATCAAGTCGCATAGGATTAAGAAACAAGAAAGGGGTTCTCAACAAAGTACATGTAGAAACATAATAAGTTCTAATAACTCATGATAACAAAGTAAAATGTGATTTAATTATGCTATATTAAGAACCAAGAATCAGTTCAAATTGAAAAAGACTTTGCACAAATTAAGATGATTATACAACTCTTGTTCTTATTAAACATTAGACTTTGTTTGTATTACACCTTGTATTCTTTGACAAAGGAAGAAGTGATAATCGTACAATATTGAGAACTAAGAAATGCCACTAATCGAGCTGTACAGTGAACAACAAAAGGAGACATAACATATGCAATTCAGAACAAAGAAAGGAGATTAGTCGTGTAAGATAATAAATTATGAGAGCAGTTCCAATCATAGCACATTTGGAAAAGATATGAGATCAAATTTCACAAGGTAAGAACATAAATATGTTTTAATAAGAATGGATTAAGAACCATGCGCTGGACCTATTCCTTGAAGATTTAGAACTAATACATCATCTAATAGCATTTGCAAAAGAATAGAGAAATGAGGCCGATCAAACTTGCTTTACGAGTAAGGAAGAAGTTGCGATCGTTCGATATTGAGAGCCAAGAAATAGACTAACTGTTCTATGTCACTTTAATTTTTGAAATCCGCAATCGTTGTTTCTTGGCCATTGAGTGCGGAGTGCAAGAAGGTAGTATTATGATCGCCTTCCTTTAACCATTTTATCCCCGCTTTTTGATGCCAAAACATTTCCTCTTCCGCTAGACGTTGAGTGTGAACCGCTTGTGCATGAGCTAGTGCAGATTGATTGCTTGGATTTTGTTGCTGCAGAAATGCCTATTCCTTGACGTGTACCTCCCATTCAGCTGCTAGGACTTTGGAAAAAATGTTTCCAAACACTGTACGATTCCAGTTCCTTCGCTCTACTATCAAATGTTTGAGCTTGCAAGCTAGGACGAAAAGAGGCGGTCCAGAAAAATGTAAAGCCCAATTTTTTTCCACTGCCTACAAAAAATCTTTATGCTTAGTCCACATGTTTAAGAATTTAAATGGCTTCCGGTCTGTTGTGGCGTCATTTCACACTTTGAGAAGGAGAGGTGATTGATCCGAACACGTCTTGATGAGATGTTCAACACTAATGTTGCAAGGCAGCAAGGAAATCATTGTTGCACACGAACCGATATCTTTTCCAATCTTTTCCACACCGTACTTCCCGTCCTATTGCCCCTCCAAGTATATTTGCAACCTTGGAAAGCAATGTCCATCAATCCACAATCATGAAGACAGTCATTGAATTCCGTCATGGCTTCAACATCCAGTGAGCTACCACCTTTATATTCATCTGAGCTGGAAATGACACTGAAATCTCCCCAAACCAGCATTGGAGAGTGTGGTTGGATAGTCCGGAGGCCCTCCCAAAGGTCTCGTCTCTCTGCCTTAGTATACTTTGCATAAATGAAAGAGGCTTCCACAGTTGTATGATAGGATGGTAAGGAGCAAGTTACATGAAAAAGTTGATCAGAAACTAAAATGGGGTTAGAGCTAGCCCCTTATTCTAAAAAACCCAAATCTTTCTGTTAGAATTAGATTGGCAACAATCAAACCCTAGCTTGTGGGTGAAAAAAGGAATCCTTACTTTGTCCACCATAGGTTCCATTAAAGCAAGGATGTTTATTTTGTACTGAGTAACTAGCAATTTAGATAACCTACGAATTGAGGGTTTATTGCCAATTCCTATTATATTCCATGCTAGAACACTATCCATTTAACATTGGAGGGTTAGGGACAGAGTGGAAGATTTCTTGGCCAGCCTAGTACGCATAGGCCTTGGCATGTTGTAAATACGTTTACGTCTACTTTTCTTCTTGGATGAAAGCTGACTAACGGGTTGCAGCTGAGAGAGAGATGGTTGCGGCTTATCTTCACCATCCGAAAAATAGTGTGGTAGTTCAACCATTATTGTTGCTTGAGGTATGGAGATGTCATCCATGGTAGTTTGCATGCGCACGTTGGGGGATGTTTGTTGGATTATTACAGCCGGCTCTTGAGGAGGGGTAACTTGGACAGCCGCCAAATCTGGTGGGATTACCTTGCTTAAAGTTTGAACCAAAGGCAGCTCCACATTTGTAGCAACCTCCATTGAATTGGTCAACACGTCTTCCGCGTTGTTGAGATGATTAGGGTTCTCAACCGAAAGAGATAAGGTTGTTTCCAATCTCGAAGGGATCCATAACCGAATCTGGTATGGCAGTTCCTATCTTTAAGGGATTCAAAATTTGAACTGACGGAGTTGTTGGAAAGGCCGGGATAGTCTCCTGCAACCGTGAGGGTGATGGCTCCTCCACCCTGGTGATCAACTCCTCAAGAGCTGCTGGAGATTGTGAATTTGATGGCTTGGTACCCAAGGGACCCGGGTCCGTGCTAGGAATTGGAACCCATTTTTTGGTAGCCTTTTGTATTTGTTGGAGTTGTTGGGCATTTTTTGGGATGGGTTGCTGTTGGGAATGCTGATTTACAGGACGGGGGTTGCCGGCCATACAATCCAATCGTCCATGACCGATTTTGTGACAATTTGTACAGTAGCTTGGCAAATCTTCATCACTAATTTTTTGCCATCTCCCATTCTCACCAACACCACTCCAAACTCGCGAAGGCAAAATGGCAAGTAGTTCAACTTCTACGCATACCTTAGCAGTGTTAGGCCGGGTGAAATTTATTGGGTAGCCAAGTCCAGCTTAAGTTGCATGCCAACTGCTTGTACAATGCTAAAAATTGAGTGTTTATCGTAGAAGACTACTGGGAGACCCTCCAAGGTTATCCACATTGGCACAATGGATGGTTCTATCTCCGGCGTGAAAAGATGGTGCCATTTAAGAACCCGCATGAAAAAACCATTGATGAACCATGTGGCTTTTAGCTAGCATGCATGTAATCAATATAGCCTATTGTAAAATCACCTTTCAAACCAATAGAGTGGAAGCTTTTTTTCTTTTTTTTTCCTGAAAGTTATTTTTTTGTTATTTTTTTGTTATTTATGCAAGTGAACTATTTTATTAATGGGATCATTGATTACAAAACAGAATTTTAGGGTAGCCCCTACAATCTAGGTCAACCAAACCTTTAAACAGTGTAATGAATGGTGTAGCGATCATATTCAACATACATAGGTTTTGAAATGCCCTCATTAGCTAAACTATCAGCAACTTGATTAGCTTCCCTATCTATATACATGCTTGAAATTGATGTCTTTCCCGGTGCAAAAGCTGTTGATGAATCGCAGTTGGGAATCAATACTCCAAATCGATGCCGATGAGCCCACCAAAGTGTTAACTAACACAAGGGAATCAATCTCAACAACCAGTGAGTTCACATTCAGTCTGCTACACATCTGAAGTCCATCTACTAAAGCCCTCTAGATCAGCTTGTAAGTTTGTTTGTTGTTGGTAGCCATTGGAAAACGCCCGGATGCATTGTCCATTGTGATCCCTTAGGATGCCGCCACCTGCTTCCATTCCTGGGTTTCCTTTGGAAGCACCATCCACATTCAATTTAAGAAAACCGTATGGAGGGCAGTCCCATTTGACGGCTAGGACTTTTTTTGGTTTGGTTCGGATGAGTTGATTACAAATGCCCAGTGACAGTAGCAAGTCATCGGCTGTGGATACCTTTGTAAGAGGATGGATTGAAGAGATAGTTACCAAATAAGAGCAAATGTCCGCGGTAATCCTATGTTGCAATACTTACGTTGACATCCAAAACCGCCATGTTCCTGGCTTTCCATAAGAACCAACATATTATGCAAGGGAGTATTTTATGAACTACTCCAATTGCGGATGAAGGTATAGCAGCCCACCACCAAGAATTTAGCTTATCCAAGATAGTCGTAGATGGAGCAATAGGCAATTCCAGCCAGTCTTCAAAGAAACGCCAGATTTTGTCATGATATTTCACATTCCAAGAAAAGGTTATTCAAGGATTCTTCGTGACAACAAAACCAGCATTTAGAGGCCAACAAAAATCCAATTTTTGTAAGATATCATCTAACGGCAGCCGTTTATTCAGCAATTTCCACATGAATATGGAAATCTTCAACTGGAGTCTCTTGTCCCAAATCATTTGCCGAGAGTATCCGCACCTTAGGGGGGCACATGGATGAGAGTGAGAAGGAACCTTTAGATGTGAGTTTCCAAACAATGAGGTCCGGTTCGTCGGTCTGAAGGAGTGTTCTTGATCAGCTGAGAATTGCTGCAATGTTTTGTAACTCCTCATTAGAGTATTTCTCATCCAAAAGAGAAAGGTTCCAGCCATTGTGGCCCCTAACATGTGAAACCTTGAGCTGTTCATCATAGACTTGTTCAACCATGTGGGATAGAGGCCCATGTTCAGTCTATGGGTCGAACCAAAAGGAGCAATCCACTTTTTGTGGGAGAAATAACAGCCATTTTTCTTCATCATCACGAGCTCGCAGCATTCTCTTCCAATAATATGAGTCACCTGGTGATGCTGAGATTAACGTGGAATGCTGACTGCTAAGGTAACGACTTTGAAGGAAAGAACACCACAAGGATTTGCCTTTTCGGAATTTTCACCAAAGTTTGATACCAAAGCCAAGAACCACCTCCTCCAGTGAGGGAACCCCTAGGCCATTTGAATATGTAGGCTGACATACTCTAACCCATGAGATCCAATGTCGCTTTAGCACCCCATCCGAGCAACCCCAAAAGAAATTAGCAAATTCTAGACGCTCCAACTCTTTAAGTACTAATTTTGGGGGTAAAAGTACTGCCAATAAGTAAATTGGGATGCTGCTTAGAACATGCTTGATGAGAATCAACACACCTCCGGGTGAGAGGAACCGCGTCTGCCAACCATGAATTCGGGAGGCCACATTTTCTATTAGTGGCTGGAAGATGTTACGTCTTCGTTTTGCCTTTTGAATGGGACAGCCCAAATAGGTGAAAGGAAGGGATTTGTGAACAAAGCCATAGTGTGGAAGCTTTTACGGAGTAGTTCCATGTTAGGTTTACCTCGCGGGAAATGACCAACCAGTGTGTATTTGAATCTCATCCTCGGAGCAGCCAGCCTTTGAATCTCATCCTCGGAGAAGTAGACAGCCGGCTCACCCTTATAGGATTGGAGCGTTTTCAAAGGTTGTTCTGGTTGTGCTTCGGGTGTGCCTCCCAATAAAGCTTGCGCAAAGGATTTTAGACTGCCCCCAGCAATAGGCTGGTGGGCATCACCCTCGGTACCATTGCTGAAATTCAAGGGAGAAAGCTAGAGAGAGAGAGGTTTTTAGAGAAGGAGGAGGATTTTTAAACTTATTATTTTTTTATTTTGTACAACTTACTGTGACTTAGCTTATTTAGTTAAAGGTGACTAGAAACAAGGTTTTTATGTATAATCTACTAGTAATATGAAAGATTAGGCTGCTAGGTAAGTGATTGCAATTTGGATAGAATATATTCCTAAGTTTAACACCTTAAAATACACAAAATTATCTAGCTAATGTTCCTTAAAATTTAGGGTTATGTTCAGCCCTCTTGGCAATGATTTTTGGACTAGGTTTGAAGGTGATTGCTAGATGGTTTTGGCATTAATTAGGGTAGCTAAATTGGGTTGTTATATTACACCCTAAATGAAAGGAAAATCTGGAAAGAAACCATAGCATTTAAGTGAAGTATAATGCTGAAATTACTACATAATACAAAGAAATATTGACTAACAAATTACATACACATATAATGGTGATTTTGTTTTATGTGAGTTATTACTCTAATATGCAATGAATTTAGTGGAGTATAAATGAGCTTAAATCTGGACAGATTTAAGCTCATATGGAAAAACTACTTAATTGGCTATTTACAACTATATTATGTAGAAATTTTCATCCCTATCAAACCAAAGTTAAGTGAGGCTTTGAATTCCTTTGGTATGGTTGTTATAGGAGCTGTTTAGATGATAATATAATTATAACATGAATGTTGTTTAGGCAGCTCGTATAAATTAACTTAATACTACAAAATTTATAAAGATTAAGTAAGCTGCCCAAATGAAATTTAGGGATAAAAGTTACTAAATTTTACCTTGGAATGTTAACACTATAATAAGCCTTAATTAGGCTAAAAGGGTACCAAAATTACATCATATTATCTAGTAAAAGAAAATGAAATAAAATCCACTTAAGTAATCTAAACAATTGAAGTAATCAACTTGAACTTGCTAAATACTATGTTTTCGAGTATAATATGTTATCTTAAATTGCGTTTTAGGATTATCTATCTTTTTTAAACCCAAAGCGGGTGATGATTTATTAAGAACCAGATTCAATATTTACAAAGCCAGATGTAGGGACATATTTTAGCATCCAGCCGCACCAAGCCTTTTACCATGTTAGGGATCGTGTGCTGGTTATACTCAAGATATGTCTCATTTTTTATGCCCTCATTGGCTAGAGTGTCTGCTACGTGGTTTGCTTCCCCAAATACATGTACAAAAGAAAAAAATTTTCCTATGACAAAATGTTAATGATTAAGAGTGAGTCCATCTCCACTTGAACCGATGAGAGTTGAAACTTGGCGTAGAGTTTTAATCCATCTACCAGGGCCATCATTTCCGCTTGAAGGTTGGACTGACTGTGATAGAAGTTGGAAAATGCACCATAAACTGACCATTGTGATCTCGGATGATTCCTCCTCCACCTCATTCCCCGGGTTTCTTTTAGACGCACCGTCGACATTAATCTTTACCACTCCTTGAGAATTCAACAGAGAGGGGACCAGCTAACTGCAATGAGATTCCTCGGTTTGTGATGGATGAAACAATGTCTTAGAACTCAAGATAGGAGGAGTTCATCCACTTGGCAGCAACGTGTGAAAGGCTGAATTGTGGAAAGTTTTCCAAGGCAGCACATATTTCAGTTGTGATGTAGCTTGCGTTTTAGGATTATCTATTTTACTCTTCAATTTTGTGTAGAAAATAACCTAAACCTAGTATATTTGGTAAATGAACAAGTTAGGGAATAAAGGAAAGACGAAAGACAATTAGGAGCTAAATACCATCAATCGGTGAGTGTCCCTAGCTCTTTTAATTTCAATAAAAATGCTTGTAATGAATTCATGTTGAAACTGTAATTTTGGGTATTCAAATGTGCTATTTGCTTACTAGTGTCGCATTTGAGTCATATGTTATGGATAATTACATTGAATTTCTCGAATTGGTATTCTTTATTATCTCAAGATTACTTGTGCATGATGTACACCCGGTTGTGTGACTTTATCGCATCGGATAGGGAATTGGGCCCTTGTCATATGGGGGCTAGACACGACGAGCCAGTAATGGACTTGGTCAAAACGGTCTACCTTCTATGGCTTTGCAACTCAAACACCTCGGACGGGACGATCGTCGGTGTTTTGGGCGTGTGATATTCTTTTTCGATATTCTCTAGTTTACCTTTCTTGTGCGGCCACTTGGTGTTGGGTGTTGTTGATGGAGGTTTATTATTGGAGGATACGTACTCATTTCTGAAATTTATTATTACCATGGAGAATAAGAGACTTGGTCTCAATATGAGGCCAACTGTATCCACCTTTATGTGACTACTACGTGTTTTATATGTCTTATGTTCTTTTTATTACTTTATATGATTCATTTTTTAGAAAAATGAGTTAATTAAGTTGTCGGGACCTCACTGGGCACAAGCTCACAATGTTTTTAAAATTTGTTTTTCCTTACAGAGTTTGGGACTTCCTGAGAAGAATGAACTGATATTTAGGAGAACATTTTGTACTGTTTATATTTATCTATGTTAATGTAATGGATAACTCAATGTACATAAGTCCTAGTTTTGTGGTGTAGACTAGCATTAGTTATATTAGCTTTGATGTTGTACACGGAGCCTGTTTCGGACAACTGTTTTGGCATATATTAAACACTAAGTTGTTTTAAGTTGTACGCATTACTTATGTTCAGTTTTCCAATTTTTTTAAAGTTATATGTTATGTATTTAAAACCCAGTCTGGGCGAGAGCTAGGCAGGCGCTCAAATAGGTTCTTGGAATCAGTAACCTACTTAGGGTGTCACATGCTTAGCTTCTGTGGTTTGGCCAATAGAGAGGAGTGGGAGAACTTTGAGTTTTTATCTCCTTCTTCCAACCATTTCATTCCAGATTTTTGCCTCCAAAATGTTTCTTCCTCTGCTAGGCATTTGGTATGAAGCGCTTGGGAGTGAGCCCAGGCTAGTTGATTGGCTTGGCTCAGAGTTTGCAAGAAAGTGGCTTCCATTTGTTTGAGTCACATCCTACTCAACTTCTTTGACTTTGGAAAACAATTGTGCCACTCCAATTTCTAAGCTCTACCTTCATGTGCTTGAATTTGCTAGCTAGAACTTGCAAGGGATCTCACCCCAGAGTTTTATATGCTGGTTTGCATGGAAAGCAAGGAACAAGCTTATCTATGATGAACAACGGGTTTCACCCCAGAGAATTATCACGGAATTTTATTCCCACTTGAAGGATATTTCATTTGCGAAAGCCATCAAAATGCTGGGAGGAGCTTATGAGATGCTATTAACTCAAGGAGTCATTCGCCAACTCATACAAAATAAACCAAGAAAAGCAATATCAGTTTGCTGGTCCTGCCCTCCTTGTGCATATAAGTTGAATGTGGATGGAGCTTGAAAAGGCAATCCGGGGATGGCAGGAGGAGGTGACATTATTCGGGATCACGATAGATAGATTCTTGTGGCTTTTTCCAACTTTTATAATCAACAAACCAATTTGCAACCAGAAGCATTGGCGCAGATGTCAGTGATGGGCTCAAGCTATGTGGAAAACTAAGGCTTCAACAAGTTGAGGTGGAAATTGATTCGCAAGTCCTAGTAAACATCCTACACGGCCAAGCACAAATTCCATGGAGTATAGATTTCCAAATTCAATTCATTTCTGGTTTTGTAAATGACAAATGTTTTACTTTCACTCATGTATTTAGAGAAACCAACCAAATAGCCGATTGGTTAGCAAATGAGGCCATTAAGTCAAGAACATTTGTTGAGTACTCCAGAGATTCAATCCCAAGCTTTGTAAAAGAATTGCTGCCTTTGGATGCAAGGGGCTGCCCTTATATCCGTCATTGTAAAGCTTAATGTCCTATTAATAAAATTCACCTCACTGGTGCTTGATTAAAAAAAACTCGGTATAATTTTATGCAGAATACCAATTGTAGCCGAGCTTGATGAGTTCCTCCACCATGAGTTTAGCTCCATGCAATTCTCAAAAAACATCCATTTGGCCGTATCATTTCACACTTCGCACAAATAAGTGATTGGCTGTCTCAATGTTATTACAAAAATAGCACTTTGAAACCATAGAGTAGCCGATTCTTGCAAGAGCATCATCTAGGGGTAGGCGGTTATTTAACAAACGCCACGTAAAGATCAAAATTTTAAGTTGGATTCTATCATCCCAAATCATTTGTCTTGTGAATGAGGCTGCCCTTGGAATGAATATGGAGGAGATGGAGAAGGTTTCGTTCGGGGACAGCATCCATATTAATTGGAATATCTTCAAGAAATTTCCCAATGTTTCGCAGATCCACATTGGAATACCTTGGGTCTAGCATGGAAATGTCCCATTTATTTGCTCTCCAAACTTGTGAAACCCTGAGATGTCCATCATATACTTGTTCAACTAGTTGAAATAGTGGCCCTTGGTCCAACCACTTGTCATACCAAAAGGAGCAACCTGCATCCCTAGTAAAAAATAGCATGTGATTTTCAGCGTCTCGTGCAGTGAGCATTCTTTTCCATGTGAATGAGGGTCCCTCAGATTCGGTTCAATTAAAGTGGGATGACTACTATTCCTTAGGTGCCTCTATTTTATGAATTTACTCCACAGAGAATCTCCTTTGCAGAATTTCCACCACAGCTTGGTGCTAAATCCATTAACCACTTATGTGAGAGAGTTAATGCCGAGGCCATTAGCGGTTTTTGGCTGGCAAATGGTGCTCCAATAAATCCAATGGTGCTTGTGCTGATTTTCCTTCTCCTCCCAAAAGAAATTGGAGAATTGCTTCTCCAATTCCTTAATGATTGCTTTGGGTGGAGCTAGAACAGCCATGTGGTACATTGGAATGGTATTAAGGACATGCTTAATGAGAATTAACTTGCCTCCTGGTGATAGGAATTTTGTTTGCCAGTCGTGTATCCGAGAAGTAAATTTCTCAAGTATTGGTTGAAATAAGGACTTCCTTTTCTTGGCTTTCTGGATTGGGCTGCCCAAGTATAGAATTGGCAAGGATTTTCGCTTGAAGCCTGTTAAATTTTTGTATCTTCTGAATCCTGCTTGTTGGAGCGTTATTTGGCATGTACAACAAATTTTTTCCTTGTTGCAAAGCTGTCAAGATGGAAACAATCGGAACTAAAACACAGCAACCAAAACTTTTCTCCTCCTTTCTCTAACTTTTCTCTCACTAAAATACAGCAGCCATTGTCATCTATCAAACTCGGCTATGGAAGAAGGGGAAACCCTTCGGCCCTTGGCTGATCAACCGGCAAAATCATTTGTGGATGCACTCAAGGGCATGCATCAATCCCTAGCACAAATTCAGCAATCAAATCAGCCATTGAAGATGCTCAAATCTTACAAAGGTGAACCAGCCATCTTTTTCACTGAAGATGAAGTCCAAAAGCTCGCTGCTCCCTTTCATTTCAGCTTGGTGATTGTTGTATTTCTCAATGGATGAAGTCCAAATGACGAAGAAGGGATGAAGAATGTAAATCAACTGGAGAATGATACCTTATTGCAAAAGGAGGATGAGGAGAATCAAGAAATTGGAAATGCACATGAAAGGTAAAGGGGTGTCTCCGACCAACGAACCCCCCAAGTTGGAACTTAAACCTCTTCTCACTCACTTAATGTATGCAGATCTTGGTGAAAATGAGACATACCCGGTGATTCTGAATGCATCTTTGACAAGTGGGCAACTTGAAAGATTGATTGTGGTACTTAAAATGCATAAAGATGCCATTGCTTGGTCCATTCATGATATTAAGGGAATTAGCCCTTCGATATGCATGCATAAAATCTTGTTAAAAGAAGGAAATAAACCGGTAAGGCAACATCAAAGGAGATTGAATCCTACTTTAAAAGACGTTATGAGGAAGGAGGTTATCAAACTTTTGAAAGCCGGTATTATTTACCCTATTAGCGATAGTGTGTGGGTTAGTCCCACTCAAGTCGTTCCAAAAAAGGGTGTTATTACCGTAATAATAAGTGAAACCAATGAACTCCTCCCCTCTAGATTGGTTACGAGTTAGCGTATGTACATTGATTTTTGAAAATTGAATGATGAGGCCACCCGAAATGATTATTTTCCTTTACCTTTTATTGATCGAATGCTTCTCAGAGGTTAGCCGATTTTGCATATTATTGTTTCCTTGATTGTTATTCCGGTTATCTCCAAATTATCATTTGCTGGGAAGATCAAGACAAAACAACTTTCACTTGCCCATTTGGTACCTTTGCATATAAGAGATGCCCTTTGGGTTTTGCCATTCTCCAAGCACATTTCAATGTTGTATGTTTGGCATCTTTCATGACATGGTTGAAAAGAGTATAGAGATCTTCATGGATGATTTTAGTGTATTTGGTGTCTCATTTGATGATTTGCAAATTTGTCCAATGTGTTGAAAAGGTGTGTAGAAACTAATTTTGGTTCTCAATTGGGAAAAGTATCATTTCATCGTGACGGAAGGAATTGTTTTGGGTCACAAAGTTTATCAAAGGGGATAGAAGTTGATAAGGCAAAGGTGGAGGTGATTCAAAATTTGCCTCCTCCAATTAATGTTAAGGGGGTAAGACAGTTTTTTAGGTCATGCGGGCTTTTATAAAAGATTCATTAGGAATTTTTCACATATCGCTAGACCTTAGTGCTTATTACTTCAAAAAGATTGTCCTTTTCATTTTGATGATTCTTGTTTGGGAGCATTCAATGAGTTAAAACATGCTCTTGTGATTGCACCGGTCATTGTAGCACCAAATTGGTCTCTTCCTGTTGAACTTATGTGTGATGCTAGTGACTATGCAATAGGTGCCGTTTTATGTCAAAAGGTAAATAAGATGTTGCATGTCATTTACTATGCAAGTAGGACCTTAAATGATGCACAACTCAATTGTTCTACAACGGAAAAGGAACTACTTGCTATAGTTTTTGCATTTGATAAGTTTGGATCATATTTGATTGGATCAAAGGTAAATGTTCATATCGATCACTCCGCATTAAAGTATTTGTTTTATAAACAAGATGCCAAACCACGTTTATTGAGATAGATAATTTTATTGCAGGAGTTTGATTGGGAGGTGGATGTGGACAAGAAGGGTGTGGAAAACATGGAAGCTGACCATTTGTCAAGGATTGAAGCATCTAGACTTGTCAATCATGAAGAAAGAACCATCAATGAAGAATCATCAATTGAGAAATTGTTTGAGGTGAAGAAAGTGAGTCCATGGTATGCGAATATTGTGAATTATCTTGTGGCAAGATAGTACCAAAGATGCTAAATGTCAATGAGAAAAGGAAATTCTTTGCGGAACTTAAGCATTACTTTGGGGAAGAGCCATATTTGTTCCGAAGGAGCAATGATCAAGTCCTTAGGAGATGTGTCCAGGAATGTGAAGTTCCAGATGTATTAAGACATTGTCATTCATCTCTGGTTGATGGACATCATGGAGGTCAACGAACGGCTTTTAAGGTTCTTCAAAGTGGTTTGTATTGGCCAACTATGTTCAAGGATTCCTGGAAATTTGTGCTCAAGTGTGATGAATGTCAAAGGGTGGGTAATATTTCAGGGAAACATGAAATGCCCCTTCATGATTGCATTATTGAGTTGGAGGTATTTGATGCATGGGGAATTGATTTTATTGGAGCTTTCCCAGTTCATATTTGAACAAATACATTTTTGTTTTGGTGGACTATGTGTCAAAGTGGGTTGAAGCAATTGCCACCCCAACCAATGAAGCCAAAGTGGTCACTAAATTCCTTCGAAAGAACATTTTCTCTCGGTTTGGAGTGCCTTGGGCTATCATTAGTGATGGGGGCTCTCACTTCAAAAATTCACATTTTGAGGCCTTGATGACAAAGTACGGTGTGAAACACAAGGTTACTTTAGCCTATCATCCTCAAACATCGGGTCAAGTTGAGGTTTCAAACCAAAATTGAAAAGGATCTTAGAGAAGACAGTGAATAATGCTAGGAAGGATTGGGCAATTAAGTTAGACAACACATTTTGGGCCTATCGGATGGCATTTAAAACCCCTATATGCATGTCTCTGTATCGTATTGTGTATGGACACACATGTCACTTGCCAGTGGAACTTGAGCCTATAGAGTATTTTGGGCAATAAAAAACTTGAATTTTGATTTGAAGGAAGCATATGAAAAGAGAATACTTGATTTGAATGAGTTCTATGAATTCTAGAGGGAAGCATTTGAAAATTCTTTGATCTATAAGGAGAAAACTAAGGCATGGCATGACAAGCTCATCCAAAGGAAGGAATTTAATGTTGGTGATTTGGTGCTACTTTACAATTCACGGCTCAAGCTATTCCCGGGAAAACTCAAGTCAAGGTGGAGTGGCCCCTTTGAAGTGGTTCAAACTTTTTCTCATGGAACGGTGGAAAAAAAGGGAAAGAGGGAGCTTTCAAGGTTAATGGTCATCAGCTCAAACCCTACTTTGGAGGAATCATTGAAGGTGGACGTATCATCCAGTCAATATTTGGCATTATTAAATGACAAGAAGAAAGATATGAATGTAATCAAAAGTGCCATTTGCGATAAGCATGTTGATTGGATTAGGAGTGCTTCCTCGAATACTGAGTTGAGATTTGCATGAGTATACAATCTCACGTCAGGGACTCTCTTTGGTAGCCAAATTATGGTTTTACTTTATTAGCTGCCGAATGTCGGGGTCCAATGCTTTGAGTTATATTCAGAGGGATAAAGTACTCCTAGTGTATGCTATTATGACGGGGGTGGAAGTGAATATTGGTAAACTTGTCAGACAGGGGTTCTTAGATAGTGGGAGATCCGGGCGACCTATATTTTATGCCCCTAGCTTGATTCACCATTTGTCCACTTTAGTAGGTTGCCCGATTGATCCTGCGGAGCCAATGACCTATCCAAGAGGAAGGATTAATTGGGAATATATTTATCGAATGGTGAGAGAGTACAAAAAGAACCATCAAGAATAACACCCTACCCAGCCACCGCCACCACTGCCCAAGAGTACTTCTTTTATTCTGATGCCTCCAGATTTTGTGCTAAATGCTTCGGTTAATGAAGATGAGAGGAATGAATTGCAAGGGTGTTGGACATACAGTCAGATGGTGATGCATAACAACTTGACATTGACCTTTGGAGAAGCTCTTAAGACCACTTCATTGGGTACATGGCTTAGGCCACCACCACCTCCGGCATGGCATTTTGGTCCACCTCGTGGACAACATTACACACCACCTGCAGCTTCAGCACATCCGGAGGGATCCAGCCAAGCGGGTGCGACCGGAGGGGATCTAGATGACGATCACGAAGAAGCCCAACTCAGTTATGCCGAGAAGGGTCAAGAGGAGATGGAACAGGAGGGTTGATGCCACCAACTGCATTGAGCATTGATGACCTCCAACCCAAGCAATTGAAGCCATTTGTGGAAGATGAACAATTTTATTTGTTTCTCATGACTTAGTACCTTGACATTTGACTTATTTTATTTTATTTTTAGTCCTTTGGTTTGGAATATTTAATTTTCCTTTTTAGTAGATTGGCTAATGGTCTTAAGCTGAGGCCAAGTAGATATCTATTTTGATGCTTCATGGATTAAATCTTTTTAGGAATTCCTTGTTGGATACTTGGTATAGTTTTGGTCAGTCTCATGTTATTGCCTAATAAGAGTAGAATGGCTAAGGGCCCTAAGCTGATGCCATTTTTGCATTTGTTGATGAATTGAATTAGATGTTGATTTTTATGGGACTTAATTTATGAGATGCATGGCATGGTTTAACACTCTTAGCTCTTTTGCTCAGTTTTAATTTTCCGCTTTAAATTGTCGTAGTTGAGTAGCTCTTATTATTGTTGAATATGTCTTTATGTTGGATTTTGGGTGAGCTATGGATGAGTTGTACTCATCATTTGAATAAAATGACAAGTTTGGGGGTGTTTATTTTTTGTGTTGGGATCAGTTGTTTTGTGCATGTTGATGTCACTTGATGCATAATAGATGGAAATTGATCAATTGAGTACTCAATGATGATGAATTATGACGTACAATACTAAATGATTGAAGTATTTGATTGGGCCATTTCTTGGACTTAAGCATGAGTGAGTAGTTCTTTTACAACATAAAGATTTAAAAAACTTAGAGTTATTATTTTTCAAGCATCACTACAAAGAAGTGCTAAAAATTTAGGAAAATTTACTCGAAATATTGTTTCTGATCAAATCACTTATATTATTTTGTTAGACGATTTATCTTTTGAAAAAAAAATGAGTTAAATGAAATAGAAGGAATTTTGGGACATTTTGTGTGTTTGCATATGGAATGCTCTTCTAATTTGTGAATGATTGATAATCGAGATTAATTTTCACTACATTTCACTCATTTTCTTTGGTTTAGGGAATAAGGCGAGTATGGGATTTCGACATGTACCCATATTGTTTCTCCGAAATAAGCCATTAGAGTAGTAATGAGGCGAGTATGGGATTCCGACGTGTACCCATGTTGTTTCTCCGAATTAAACCATTAGGAATTGCGTTTTAGTATACCAATAAGTTAAGGAGTAAATGTTTGTAATACTTATCATTAATCTCATATTACTTATTCCTTGTTAAAGGTCTATTCCCAAAATGTGTGACATTTGCATTTAAGTTGATTCCTAAATGAACTTCTATCATTTCATGATGCCTAGTCGGGATAATTGACTAACTTCATAATATTTATGATTTGAGAAGTAATGATGTTTTAAATGAATAAAACTAAAACTTTTTGTAACTCTTTTTTTGAGAATAGTAATTCTTGGTGATGTGAATTCTTGTGTAGTAAATGAATGTGTGCTTCTTTGTAGAAAAAAATTGCAATTTTTGATTGACTCACTTAAATACCTCACCTATCATATAGTATTGAAAGTTTCTTGAGAGATTTCTTAATTGTTCTAAGTACATCCACGATTCATCAAGTGTTTTGTCAATTTTGGTGGTGTTTATGTGTTTAAGTATTATTAGTAGGCTTCTTTTAATTTTTGTTTTGCTCGGGACTAGCAAGACGCTAAGTTTGGGGGTGTAATAACCCTAGTAAACTAGAGTTATTTCCCTCTAAATTATGGCATTTTGATAGTTTAAATCCCGAACTTTGGGTAATTAATTGAAGATTTTAGTTAATTTCTTTCATATATGTTTGTTATAAATATGATAAGTTTTTATTAAAATTTTAGCTTAATTAATTGCTTAATTGTGTTAATATTATGCAAGTCACTGTCCTTATTGGAAGGTGGAATGAACAAATCTCGAAGGACCAAATTACAATTATGGAAGTATGCTAGGAAGAGAGTCCAGATCGCGATCTGGACTCGGGAAAATGCCTTACATGAATAAGAGTTCATATCGCGATCTCAATTCCCAGATTGCGATCTAGACTCGCTGGTGGATTAGTTGTAAGGGCAATTTTGTAATCTTCCAGAAAACAATTTCTAATTTTTGCCTTGTGTAATACTTCACTATTTAAGCTACTTTGAAATTGTAATAGAGTAAGTAGAATAGATTGAAGTACAAAATTAGTAGATTTTAGGATAGATTAGGAAAACTTAACTCTCGAGTTTCTTTTGAATGAAATTCCTCTTTAATCATCTCTTAGATCTACTTTTAATTTCTTTGCAAATTTAAATTTTGATTACATAGTTGCAGTAGGGCTTAATCATTAGCTTCAATTAGATATAATTTTTATTTGCTTTCTAGTATAATTAGTAAAAATCTCTTTACTTGCGATCTAGGGTTTCTTAGAAAAATTAGGGTTCTTGCTAATTTCTTGCTTTTTTTTAGTTAAAAATTCTTAATCCCTTGCATTAATTTCTAGTTCATTTTAGTGGGCTTTCTTTATTATCATCAAAAATCCAAAAATATTTAGATTTCAATTTTAACTTTTTCCAATTTCTAGTTTAGAAATGGTTGCTTTTAGTCTTCAAAGTTTCTATTTGTAGTCTTTTTAATTGGGTAATTGCTTGCTTTTAATTTTAGTCTTATTTTGGTCAATTTAGGGTAGAATTAAGTGTTTTTCACTAATTTCTTTTGTTAGAATATAGTAGTTAGTTTCTTAATTTCGTAATTGCTTAGTTTCATTTACTTTTTTTAGTAGATAATTTAGTTTAATTTGATTTTGTTGCTTGAGTTTAATTATGGATTTGAGTAGTGTACTTACTTTGTCTCTCATTGTTTGAACTTGTTTAACTATACAAATACCCATAAACCTTGCCAAGGCATTTGATAGGCTTTCTTGGCCTTTCCTCTATGCAGCTCTACGAAAGTTTGGTTTCTCTGAGTAATGGATTTCCCTTATGAAGAATATTATGGAAGATTGTTGGTTTTCTATACTCATCGATGGTGCACCTAAGGGCTTCTTCAAATCCACCAGAGGGGTTCGTCAGGGAGACCCCTTATCACCTCTGTTATTCATATTAATGTTGGAGACGTTTTCACAAGGATTGAAGGCTCAATTCCATACCGAAAAGATATCTGATCACTCCCTCCTACAGCAATGCCCAACCATTTCTCACTTGGCTTTTGTTGATGACATTGTCATTTTTCACAAAGGGAGATTCCAAATCCATTCGGCATCAAATGAGCTTTCTTTCAAGTTTTGAGAACTCATCCGTGCAGCTTTTTAACAAATCCAAAAGCTTCTTCTACTTATCTAAAAAGGCAGCACCAGCCTGAATTCGGTTGCTTCAAGCAAAGACGGGTTTTGTTCACAAATTCCTTTCTTTCACATATTTGGGATGCCCCATCCAAAAGGCTAAGAGAAGACACAATATTTTCCAACCACTGATTGAAAAAGTAGCTTCCCGAATCCATGGATGGCAGACGAGGTTCCTCTCCCCAGGAGGGGCGGCTTGTCCTAATTAAGCATATTCTTAGGACATTGGATCTCATGGGCTACAATCTACCAGCCAACACATTCTAATGGTCTTGGGACTACTTCGCAAGAGGATATGGTTCGTGGCTTTGGTATCAAACTTTGGTGGAAGTTCCGTCAAGGTAACTCTTTGTGGAGTTCTTTTCTTCAAAGACGCTACCTTAAAGGCCAGCACCCCACCATAGTCACGGCATCATCAGGTGACTCACTTACTTGGAAAAAAATGCTGCGAGCTCGTGATGAAGCAGAAAATGTGTTGTTATTCATCATAAGAAATGCTGATTGTTCTTTTTGTGCCTTATCTGCTTTGACCCTTGGACCGAACATGGGCCTTTATCCCACATGGTGGAACAAGTATACGATGCACAGCTTAAAGTCTCACATGTTTGGGGTCCTAATGGCTGGAATTTTTCCTCTTTGGATGAGAGATACTCCAATGAGGAGACACAAAACATTGTAGTAGCACTCAATGAAAGCCTAATCTTCTTGATTGCAGAGCCGGACCGAATCGTTTGGACCTCCACACCCACAGGCTCCTTCTCACTCTCATCGACTTACCCCCCTAAGGTTTAGGTTTTTTCTGGACAATTGATTTGGGAAGTGAGGCTCCAGTTCAAGATTTCCATTTTCATGTGGAAATTTCTGAACAAGAAGCTGCCATTAGATGATATCTTGTCCAAAAATGGTTTCTCATTAGTCTCCAAATACTGCTTTTGCTACCATGAAGAATCTTTGGATCACCTTTCTGTGGATTGTGTAATCTCACTGCAAATCTGGTACTTCTTTGAATCTGATTTTTCCAAACCTTATTTCTCAAAAAGATCTCAAAGAAATGTGTACTCGGACGAAGGAACGGACGCATGCACGGACGTCCGAACGAAGCTTCTCAACAAAACTGAAAGAAGATCGGACGCTGCCTCGGACGCATTCAATACTTCTCGGACGTCCGAAACCCCAACGGCTATTTTTTGTGCATTTATTATTTAGCCGTTAGGAAGTAGTTGAAACCACTATTTATTGCTCTTATAAATAGGTGCTTTAATAACCTGAAAATATCATCTAATACATTGAATACAAGCCTTAGAAAAGAGTAATTTGAGTGCAAATTGACTATAGTGCTTTGTTGTATTAGTGTGCAATTGTGAGTGTAATTCAACTTTAGAGTGGAGTGATAATCTTGTATGAAAGTGTGGTTGTAAGTAAGATTCTTGGCTCAACTAAAAGAGTTTTGGTGTGAGCAAGAACTTCCCAACTTTGTAAAGATTATTGGCTCACCAAGTGTGTGAAGCATTCAAGAGATTTGATACTTCAAGCTTGCTAGCTTGGAAGTATTGATTGTTTAATTTTTCTCTCTTTACTTTACTGTTCTATTGATTTTGTTATATCTGCATTTAATTTGAAAATCTCAATATTTCTCAAAGTATTTTTTAAGAAACCTAATTGTGTATAAGAGACAGGTTGCTTTGGGGCCAACAATTGGTATCAGAGCTTGGTCTCATTATATTGCTTAAACTGCTTTAGAGTAAAGAACTATGGCAACCAACAATGCTCTGTTTTTTGAGGGTCAATCCGTTACTAGGCCCCCTATGTTTAATGGGGCAAATTTTATTAGTTGGAGAGATAGAATGAGAATATTTCTGCAATCTATTGACATTGATTTGTGGATATGTTGTCAATGAAGGTCCATTTGAAGCTTCTATCATTGATGATCACACAAATAGAAGAAGAGAAAAGACAAGGAATGATGTCACGCCCCAAAAACAGGACCGTAACACGCCGCGCTAATGGTACACCGGCCCAAAGCGCAAGGCACAAACAAACAGAGCAACAAACTTAACCGCAATGTAATAGAACCATCAAACCATTTCTTAACTATAAAACCGAATATTTCATTTTACACAAAAAATACGAATTACAAAATTCCTTCTTAGTACAAAAGATGCTACAACAAAAACAAAGTTCATCAATACAAAACCTATCTAATACACTACCCCTCTCCAAACAAAAGAGAAGCTTGGAAGATTATCCGCAGAGTCCTACCAGTAATGTGGAATCTGGAGAAAATCTAAAAGCTGCTAACGCGGTGGAGAGTCAAAAACGAGCACCTAATCTGAAAAATTATAAATCACGTGGGGTGAGCATAACTAGCTCAGTGGATATCATAAAAGCTTCTTCAAATGGGGCCAAGCATTGCGATAAAAAGAAAACATAAAGATAATAACATTTGTGAAAACCATAGTGTTTCTAAAATGTCTCATGCCATTTAAACGTCAATAAACCATATTTCTTTCCTATGTAAGAGGACTCTTAGAAGAGATGTAGAAGTTAAAGAATGACTAGGGAAGCGAAAATGACGCGAAACGATAGAAAACGACACCAACAGCTCTTTGGTCAAAAATGACCTTTTCACAAATTCCGACCAACTTCGACAAGCTAAAACCCCAGTCAAAACACTTAGTTAACCCCTCAAATTCGTATTACAACTAGATTACGATATAATAAGCTCGTTTTCCGAAAACCGAAAACTTCAGAAAGCTAATAAGATGAGAGAGAACTATATCATGCATGACCAGGGGTGAATGACAGAAATGTTTAAAGTAATCCACCTTGACGTGGTGTCTCTTATACACATCTCTAGTAAGGGTTATATCAATAGCATCCCACTGAAAACACCTAAAACCATCAAAAGATCATTAAAGACCCTTCAAACATAACCAATTATCCAAATTATCCTAGCTGCGCCAAACTTCCGCTTACTTACAAAATGAAGGGAAATCAATTCCACTTGGTTTCAAGTCTCAATTCCTATCCAAACTAACCTTAAAACACTCTTAAAACATCATTATATGCATAGACATAAGCATTCATAGCATAACACTCTAGGGCCACATATGGAAGACAAAACCCCAACTCATAATCTTAAAATATGTGATCTAACCGTGGAAAGTTGTTAAAAATCAACCCCAATCACTTCCCAACCTCCAAAACATGCTAAAAACAACCCATAACATACATAAATCATAACATATAAGGCTGCAAAGAGGGTTTTCTTTCAGCCATAAGGAATCCTACAAAACTTGAAATTAAAGCTTGGATCATAAAGCCCATAAGCCATAAAGTGCTAAAATACATAAAATCTTACCTTCCAAGTGATTTATACTTGATATCCAAGAAAATTTTGGGGGAAAATGGGGAAGAGGAGTTCGGCCAGCAGCTAGGAGAAACGAGGAAGAAACAAAGCAAGAAGAAGACTAAAAAGATTCCAAGGTCTTGGTTATAGTTCCCCATTTGACCAAATAGTCTCCAAGTTGACTATTTAACCCAAAAACTAATTTTTTGTACTAAATAACATTTTTTTCTGAATAATTCAGCCATCATACAACACTCACACACCACAATGCACTAATTACACTTAGTCCAATTTTTGACCCGTTTACCCGCAGAAACCGAAATCGCGTAAACCGAAGATTTGCCGAATTGAAAAACGAATAAGAGAGTTGAAGTACTTAATGACTAAAAATAATATGAAAAACATTTTAAACCAGTTAAAAATCAAAGAACAAGGCTAGTAAAATACTGGGTTTCACATTCTACCCCCCTTAAACAAAGTTTCGTCCTCGAAACTTACGAAATCACGAAGCAAACAAAGCTGGATACTTTGATCTCATGAGGCTCTCAAGCTCCAGGTAGCTTCTCGCTCAGAATGATGTGTATAAGAGAAACCTTCACGACAGGGGATAACTTTATTCCTCAAGGTCTTATCTTGTCGATCCAAGATCCTCTCCGGAACCTAAAGTTATCCCCTGTTTCCCGATCTACTAAAGGTTCATGGCTCAACACATGAGAGGGATCAGGGATATACCTCCTCAACTGAGAGACATGGAAGGTATTATGAACTCTAGAAAACTCCGGAGGCAAAGCCAATTGGTATGCCAAATCACCAACCTTGTTCAACACCTCATAGGGGCCTATATAGCGTGGACTCAACTTTCCACCTTTCCCAAACCTAGCTACCCTACCCCTTTAGTCGGCGATACTTTCACATACACTTTATCCCCAACCGCAAACTCCATTGGCTTTCTCTTGCGATCCGCCCAGCTCTTCTGACGATCTTGAGCCGCTTTCAAATTCTGGCGAACAATAGCAATCTTATCAATCATTGCCGGAATCAAATCTGGGCCCTCCATGAAGTTGATCTCAGAACTGTATCCCAATGTAAAGGTGTGGAGTCTATTTACGACCGTAGAAAGTATCAGTCCACAGCTATATTGGTCTAAGATACAGAGCTAGATGTGTATAAGAGACTGTCCGATTAACATCACATACACATCCCAGGCTTCCCTGAAGTCTATGGCACAAGCTCTTAACATATCCTCCAATGTCCGAATAGTACGCCGATTGGCCATCTGTCTCGAGGATGATAAGCAGACTAAGACTCAAAGTTGTGCCACAAGCTCTCTGGTAGGTTGTCCAGAACCTGGATACAAACCTGGGATCGCGATCAGAAATAATGCTCTTAGGCACGGACCGTGCAAACGGACAATCTCCTGATCATATAACTTCACTAATGACTCCAAAGAGCGTGTATAAGACTGTCTCTTATATCAGGGCGGATGTTTATAAAGGCGGTCAACAATCACCCATATGAAGCAAATTTGAGTCATGCTGTGGTCCGTGGTAACCCATGTACAAAATCCATAGTAATATGCTAGGAACCACGCCACTGGTACCTCCAATGATCGTAGTAAAGATCGCTGGGCCTTTGGTGTTTAGCCTTAACCTGCTGACACACCAAACATCTCGCCACACCACGCCACCTACCGCCGGCGATCGCGTTCAGCTTTGTCTCTCTTTTCATTCCAAGCCACCAAAATCTCATTTTCAAATCCCTATACATCTTCGTACCCCCAGGATGAATAGATAAGCGCGAAGTTTGAGCTTCTTTGGAACTGCACTTTTACCAAGTTTAAGGCTGTCTCTTATACACAACTTTTTGTGTAAAATGACTCTGAGAAGCATCACTATAAACCACAAATCTTTCTTACCTCCAGAACCTGAAGGTAAAGTCAACATTGGAGCTGTCACCAACCTATGCTTAAGCTCTTGAAAGCTTGCCTCACACTTATCTAGACCATTCAAACTTGGTTATTTGGATAAGCCGTTATGCTGTCTCTTATACACATCTGTAAGCTTAGCACTCTAGTTCACCAAAAGGCATAACCAAGAACTCGTAGTGGCCATAGCGAGTCCGAAAAGCTGTCTTAGGTACATCCTCTTCCTTCACCCTCAATAGATAATTTCGCTATAAGATCAAACTTGCGGCTGTCTGGCTATACACATCTAGAGCTGTCTTGTTAGACACAGGTTAGAGGGTGTTCAATAGACAGGATCTTGATGCTACCCTATTAAGCTCACGGTAGTCAATGCAAAGTCTCAAACTACCATCTTTCTTCCGAACAAATAAGAGCGGGGCTCCCCAAGGTGAAACACTTGGACGAATGAATTTCTTGGCCAAGAGTTCTTGAAGCTGCTCCTTCAACTCCTTTAGCTCCGCAGTGCCATACAAGAGGGGGCCTTTGAAATTGGTGCCACCCCGGCTCTAAGCAAATCTCAAAATCGACAACCCGCGACGGAGGTAAACTGGCAGCTCCTTGGGAAACACGTCCGAAACTCCCTAACCACTAGGATATCCTCAATGCCCGGCTCTACTTCAGGTTCTGGACAACCTACCAGCTGTCTCTTATCACACATCTAGATGTGATAAGCTGAGAGCTTGTGCCTTATACTCCATAACCTTCCCGTCCGGGGTCCCCACTCTATAAGGATCCTCTAACCATCTAGGTTTATCGGACAGACATCTAAGAAAACATCTAGCTACAAATGAATGTGATGCCCCACAATCAAATAAAGCAAAAGCGGGTACGGAATTCACTAAAATAGTACCTGCAACTACTGAATCGGTCTGATCGGCTCGCCGACTCAACTGGTCAGCTAGTCTGGCCTAGATTTGGTGCGACCTTAGGACAATCTCTGATCAAATGGCCTCGCTCGCCACAATTAAAGCAAGCTCCAGTCCTCCAATAACACTCCCCAGAGTGTAGTCGACCACAAGACCGGCATGGCGGCGACGGCTGCTGAACTGTCACCGACTGAGATCTCTGAGGCTGGCTCCAAACGTGAAACAGAAGAACCTGTCGACGGACCCCTCCTAGGAAAACCACCCTGTCGACCACGACTCCTACTCCCAGCTGGAGGTGCTAAAGTCCCTGTCCGGGCCGACTGTCCACGCGACTGAGACTGAGGCTGAGACTGAAATGGTCGGCTAGTTGGCCTGTCTGTGCTGGCGCAGAGCTCTGACCCCTCTGAAAGGTATCCCGATCTCTCCTCACGCCTCTAGATGAATCCAGGAGATGGCTAGATTATACATCTCCTCATGGATTCTGGGCCATCCAGCTGGATTCGGAGCGAGGCGTGACGGACTGATCTCGCTGCTCCAGCCGATAAAACTCGTCCATCTTCTGAGCTCTGATGGACGGGGAAAAGTAATGAGCTAGAAACTGCTCCCGAAATATCTCCCAAGTCACAGGATGTCTCGGTGTGGGCAAAGTAGCCTCAACGGTTGCCACCACTTGGCCGCCTCAAGAACCAAGAAAGGAATAGCCAAAGATGTCCGTGACTCCACCGGAATCTGAAATAACTCAAAATCCCTCTCTATCTCGCCCATCCATGACTCCGCCTTGCGGATCCGAGCCCCATCAAACGCAGTAGCCCGGCCTTCTTGAGCATCGAAACAGGATGGAATGTCGGTGCACGCGGTGGTGGAGGTGGTGGAGCAACGGAGGTCGCTCGGCCATGTGTATAAGAGTATAGCTGATTGAATAGCAATTAGCTTTTATGTATTTTAGCACTTTATGGCTTATGGGCTTTATGATCCAAGCTTAAATTTCAAGATTCAACAAAAGAGGTACAACAAAGATTACATAAGCAAGGACCCTTATAACCCCCAAAACAAGTCAATCAATAACCTGTGTCAAGGAATTCCACAGATCCTGTAATGTCGCGAGCAAAACAGAATCTTATATAATTCTAAGCCCGAGCACATCGATTTAAACCTCGAAAGACTCATCGAATACCTATTACTGGGTACTTAGGATTCAAACCTATGCTCTGATACCACTAAATGTTTTGCCCAAAAGCGGGACCGTAACACGCCGCGCTAATGGTACACCGGCCCAAAGCGCAAGGCACAAACAAACAGAGCAACAAACTTAACCGCAATGTAATAGAACCATCAAACCATTTCTTAACTATAAAACCGAATATTTCATTTTACACAAAAAATACGAATTACAAAATTCCTTCTTAGTACAAAAGATGCTACAACAAAAACAAAGTTCATCAATACAAAACCTATCTAATACACTACCCCTCTCCAAACAAAAGAGAAGCTTGGAAGATTATCCGCAGAGTCCTACCACTAATGTGGAATCTGGAGAAAATCTAAAAGCTGCTAACGCGGTGGAGAGTCAAAAACGAGCACCTAATCTGAAAAATTATAAATCACGTGGGGTGAGCATAACTAGATCAGTGGATATCATAAAAGCTCTTCAAATGGGGCCAAACATTGCGATAAAAAGAAAACATAAAGATGATAATAACACTTGTGAAAACCATAGTCATGAAGCAGTTTCTAAAATGTCTCATGCCATTTAAACGTCAATAAACCATCGCCATAAGTAGTTTCTAAAATGTATCATGCCATTTAAACGTCCAAAGGCCTAAAACTTGAAGAAAGATCCAATCATTTCAAAACATAGTATGCTAAAGCATAGCGAACAAATCCAAGTACGCTTTCAATCGGAATATAATAAAATAGCATGAGTATCTTTTAGGCTCAAAGGTATGGCCTACAGTACTAGCCAGATCTAGTAATCTACCACACCTACTAGTCTGACCTGGAGGTCAAGTTATCCCATCACAAGACCCCGCATATCAAATAGTTCATGTGTATCATAGCAGTCACCATGGCGTCCCATGGATTTCTATAAGAACTGGTTCTCCCCAAATCAAACATTTCCAAACACATCCAAAATTATATACCTAGGTCACCTATGAGCCAAAACAGTTATAAAATGCTTTCATATCAAAAGAGTTTGCATTGATAACATATCATTTGATTAACATAAAATGGCTTGGTCCCGATTTCATATGTAATAGTTCCAAAACTTGGTAAAAGTGCAGTTCCAAACATCATACACATTCTAAAATCCATCCAAACATATTTGAAAGTCGTTAAACAAAATACAAGTGGAAGAGGGTCTATGTTACCCACCTATCAAAGCAAAAACTGCACAAATGATCACCGAACGCGATCGCCGCGGTAGGTGGCGTGGTACCTAAAACAGTATAAGAGGACTCTTAGAAGAGATGTAGAAGTTAAAGAATGACTAGGAAGCGAAACTCCACAAAACATGGCTTTTAGATGTGTATAAGAGACCAAAGAGCTGTTGGCTGTCTCTTATACACATCTAGATGACCATGGTGGCCACTGCTTACAAAACTTCTTAGTTAACCCTCAAATTCGTATTACAACTAGATTACGATATAATAAGCTCGATTTTCCGAAAAACCGAAAACTTCGCCTCCCTAGGCTATAAGTAGGTTGCTGCTATTATTGACTGTATCAATAGCATCCCACTACCAAGGAAAACACCTAAAACCATCAAAAGATCATTAAAGACCCTTCAAACATAACCAATTATCCAAATTATCCTAGCTGCGCCAAACTTCCGCTTACTTACAAAATGAAGGGAAATCAATTCCACTTGGTTTCAAGTCTCAATTCCTATCCAAACTAACCTTAAAACACTCTTAAAACATCATTATATGCATAGACATAAGCATTCATAGCATAACACTCTAGGGCCACATATGGAAGACAAAACCCCAACTCATAATCTTAAAATATGTGATCTAACCGTGGAAAGTTGTTAAAAATCAACCCCAATCACTTCCCAACCTCCAAAACACTAAAAACAACCCATAACATACATGCAAATCATAACATATAAGGCTGCAAAGAGGGTTTTCTTTCAGCCATAAGGAATCCTACAAAACTTGAAATTAAAGCTTGGATCATAAAGCCCATAAGCCATAAAGTGCTAAAATACATAAAATCTTACCTTCCAAGTGATTTATACTTGATATCCAAGAAAATTTTGGGGGAAAATGGGGAAGAGGAGTTCGGCCAGCAGCTAGGAGAAATGAGGAAGAAACAAAGCAAGAAGAAGACTAAAAAGATTCCAAGGTTGACCCAAATAGTTCCCCATTTGACCAAATAGTCTCCAAGTTGACTATTTAACCCAAAAACTAATTTTTTGCTACTAAATAACATTTTTTTCTGAATAATTCAGCCATCATACAACACTCACACACCACAATGCACTAATTACACTTAGTCCAATTTTTGACCCGTTTACCCGTCGGAAGCGAAATCGCGTAAACCGAAAAATTTGCCGAATTGAAAACGAATAAGTTGAAGTACTTAATGACTAAAAATATCTTCAAATATGAAAAACATTTTAAACCAGTTAAAAATCAAAGAACAAGGCTAGTAAAATACTGGGTTTCACAAATGAGCTCACTCCACAAGACAAGGCAAACTTGATGTTGAATGCAAAAGCCATGAATGTGTTATATAATGCCTTGGATGCAAATGAATCAACTCGCGTGAAAGGTTGCATTTCTGCTAAAGAAATATGGGATAAGTTGAAAGAAATTCATGAAGGGAGCGATGATGTTCATGAGCAAAAGAAATCTCTACTTGTTGCCAAGTATGAGTCCTTCAAGATGGAACCACATGAGAGCATAGACAAAATGTACTGCAGGTTCAATGACATTATAAAGGATCTTGAAGCCTTGAATAAGGAGTACTCGTTGGGTGAAAAAAATAGAAAAATCCTAAATGCTTTATCCAAAGAATGGGATGCCAAAATAATTGCCATAGAGGAAGCCAAGAATTTAAATTTAATGCCTATTGAATCTCTAATCAATTCTCTTACATCTTATGGAACTCAAGTTAAAGGCCAAGGTAGTGGATGATGAAGAAGCAAGACCAAGAAGGAGCATTGCCTTAAAGACCTCTCAAGAGGAAGATGAAAACAGCTCCATCAATCTAGAAGATGAAGATCTTGATGAAGGAGATCTTGCACTCATCACCAAAGGATTTCTTAAACATTACATCAACAAACGAAGAATGAGAAGAGGCGGAGCTACAAATTCAAATAATTTCAAAGGGAAGTCTAGGCTTGAAATGAAGAAGCAAAACGAAAAATGCTTTGAATGCGGTCAACTCGGGCATTTTGCAAATGAGTGTCCTTCCAAGAAAAAGAAGGAAGGAAGAAAACCAAGATTCAACAACTTTCAAATCACATGGGATGATTGCAACTCTGAAGGAGAAGTTAAAGAAGAAATGGAGTCGGCACAAATGGCCTACATGGCCATTGGAGATGATGAGGTAAATTCTAACTATGACTCTAATGATGAAAATGGTGAAGATGATCTTGAAGCTTTGTTCATTTTGAAATTACATGATAGCTTAAAGGAATCATATGCTAGAAATAAGGAGTTAGCTAAAAAGTCAAATGCTTTATTGAATGCTAACTCTAAACTTGTGAATGAAAACAATAGGCTATCGCAAGAAAATCGTAATTTGAAGAAAAGAATGCATGTGAGATCAAAGGTCAATGAAGAACAAGCCACCTTGAAGAAAAGAATGGATGATTTGAATGCTCTTTTAACTAGAAAGAAAATATTTTTGATATGAAAAGAAATAGAAATGTAGCAATCAACAAAAATTTTGTCATGTTTAGAAGGGATGACTTATGTATTGTTAAACCAAAATCCTCTTTATATGGTAATAAAAGCATTATTTGTAGATATTGCCAACAACATGGACATGCTAAGAATATGTGTTATGTCAAGAGGAATGAGAAACTAGGAATGAAAGTTGCATGGATCGAAAGCAATTTCACTAACTCAAATGGACCCAAGAAAACATGGGTACCAAAAGTTGTTAGGTCATTATATCAATTGATTTATTCCTCTTGATTTTGGGTATCTTTTTTGTTCCCTATGGGAACTCTTTCTTACTGATACCAAAATGTTCTCACCAAAATTTGGCAAATTTCTCACCAAAATTTTTGATTTCCTCAACATTCCTTTCAGCGGAAACAAACAATATCCTCCTTATTTTAACAAATCATACATTCAACGCAAAGGCCTCCATTTTTTCAACGATCAATGGCTAACTAAGGCAGCCTTTGATATTGCACAGTCACAATCCCATGCTTCCACCTCTGATTTTGCTATTCCTCATTCTCCTACTCCTCAACCACCTCCACTTACATCTGAACCATCTACATCTGAACCATCTCTTTCACATATCTCGTGGACTTCTCACCTCTCCGAGCACTCAAGTCATAAGAGATTTCAACGTCGCACAAATCAAAAATTAAAGCGACTTGAAACTCGTCAAATGATTCTCCAAGAGGCACTCAGCCTTGGCATGTCTGCTTCAGCTCAGGTTCAATTTGCTAATCTTCAGCCCCAAAATCCACTTGAGTCATCTTCTGATAGTGATGAACCTGAAGATGGACATACCCGTGAAGACAATGTAGAAGCTGATCAAGGAGCTGCCGATGACGATGACGACGATGATGAGGATGTTGACGACACGTTTGACTTCATCATGCAACGTCGCACTGGAGAGGAGGATGACAGTGAAGCCACTGCTGAAGATGTTCCATCCAAACGACAAAAGACTGAAAAGCGCTCCAAGAAGCGCAATGACTCACATTAGTTCTTTTCACATTTGTATTTTGTTTTCAGCAGTTCTTTGCTTGTTAGAACCTTTTAGCATTTCTTTTAGTCATTTTAGCATTTCATGGCTTGGTTGTATATTTCTTTGACTCTAGCACCATTAAACTTTTTCAGTTGACCATATTATAGAGAAGACTGACTCCCCATTTTGATGATGTCAAAAGGGGGAGTAGTCTTCTCTATACTATTGTGCTTTGATGATTGATATCCAATTGTGATATATTGCAAATTGATTAGTCATATCCAATTGTTTTTACATAAAGGTTTGTCATCATCAAAAAGGGGGAGATTGATGTTTTCTAAACCTTATTTTGATGATGACATAAACACTTAGAACTCAAAGAAACAAGCTTTTGCAGAACAGATCTTTCAGACGCACGTAACCGTCCGAACTAGGTCAAAACTCCTCGACGCATTACATCGTCCGAACGAATCGGCGTAAAGAATGGGATCCTACGCAGGGCCATGGGTGCATGACCGTCCGAAACCTCTGTCGAACGAAGGAACGAACGCATGCACGGACGTCCGAACGAACCTTCTCAACAAAACTGAAAGAAGATCGGACGCTGCCTCGGACGCATTCAATACTTCTCGGACGTCCGAAACCCCAACGGCTATTTTTTGTTCATTTGTTATTTAGCCGTTAGGAAGTAGTTGAAACCACTATTTTTATTGCTCTTATAAATAGGTGCTTTAATAACCTGAAAATATCATCTAATACATTGAATACAAGCCTTAGAAAAGAGTAATTTGAGTGCAAATTGACTATAGTGCTTTGTTGTATTAGTGTGCAATTGTGAGTGTAATTCAACTTTGAGTGGAGTGATAATCTTGTATGAAAGTGTGGTTGTAAGTAAGATTCTTGGCTCAACTAAAAGAGTTTTGGTGTGAGCAAGAACTTCCCAACTTTGTAAAGATTATTGGCTCACCAAGTGTGTGAAGCATTCAAGAGATTTGATACTTCAAGCTTGCTAGCTTGGAAGTATTGATTGTTTAATTTTTCTCTCTTTACTTTACTGTTCTATTGATTTTGTTATATCTGCATTTAATTTGAAAATCTCAATATTTCTCAAAGTATTTTTTAAGAAACCTAATTCACCCCCCCTCTTAGGTTGCTTTGGGGCCAACAGAATCTTGTCTGGAGATGATGCTTGCTCCATCAACGACCAGGGGGTCTTGGACAAGCTCAATTCTTGGTGGTAGGCTGCTGCACCTTTCACTACACTTGGGGCAATTCATAAAATCCTACCTTGCATAATATGTTGGTTCTTATGGAAAGCCAGGAGCGTGGAGGTTTTTGACGGAAAAACAAGTAGTGCAACAAGAATAATTGCTGAAATCTACTCTTACTTGGTGAATATCTCCTCAATTTGTCCTTTTACAAAAGTAAGCACAGCATGATTTGCTATTCTCACAACACATTTGCAATCAATTACTCCAAACCAAACCCAAGAAAGTCCTAGCTGTCAAATGGGAATGCCCTCCCCATGGATGCTTTAAATTGAATGTGGATGGTGCCTCTAAAAGAAATCCAGGTATGGCAGCGGGTGGAGGCATCCTAAGGGATCACAATGGGCAATGCATAAGGGCATTTTCCAATGCCTATCAACAGCAACCAACTTGCAAGCTGAGGCATTGGCCCTTCAAGATGGGCTCAAGATGTGTGGCAAGTTATCCATATGACGGGTGCAATCATTGGAGGTTGAGATAGATTTCTTTATACTAGTCAACACTTTGAATGGATCGTTGGCACCAATTTGGAGCATTGACAATCAACTCCGCTTCATAAATAGATTTTGTGTTGGGAAAGATATTTCTTTTAAACATGTATTCAAAGAGTCAAACCAAGTTGCTGATTGCTTGGCTAATGAGGGTATCTTAAAGCCTAGGTATATTGAGTATGATCACCATACCATCCCTTGCTCTACAAAAGGTTTGGTTCAGCTAGATGCTAGGGGCTTCCCTAATCTCCGCCATTGTAATAATTGATGACATAAATAAAATTCATGCCCCTCCTTCGGGCATTTGCATTAAAAAAAAAATACCCATAAATCTTGGTAATTGCTTGCCAACAATCCTTGTGGGAACGATACCCACTCATCCTATACTACTGTCAACTCCGTATACTTGCAAAAGTTAGGTAGAGTATAGTGGATTAGTGTGGTTAATTATTGCTTATTTATCCTTTAAACATAGTTGAACTTTACATAACGAAGCAATCAGCCTGTGATAATTTTTTTCAACTTTCAACCAATTAAGTGATTAAGACATAATTGGATCTCAATTTGGTTCTCGTAGTCTTTCAAAGACTTTGAGAGTGAACTAAAGAGAGGAAAAAGGCAGTCTGGTGAAAATGGTCTTCCGAGAAAAGAAGAGACAAAGAATAGCCTGAAAAAACTTATTTCCTACTTCTCTCTAAAACACTTTCTCACCTTAAAATTTTTTCTTGAGTCTCAGCCATGGCCGAGGGTGATGCCCTCCAGCCTATTGCTGGAGGGCAACCTAAATCATTCGTACAAGTTCTACTTGGAATCAGCTAAGACAAACAACCGGAACAACCCTTGAAAAAGCTTCAATCCTACAAAGGAGAGCCGGCTGTCTTCTTTTTTGAGGATGAAATTCAAAAGCTGGAAGTCTCATTTAAGTTCACTTTGGTCGGTCACTTCTCGAGAGGCAAACCAAACATGGAATTGGTGCGAAAAAGTTTGACACACTATTGGCTTCAAAGGAGATTTTGCAATCGTACATTAATTGCAAGCATGTTATGATACGTTTTGCATTGGAGGAAGACTATCTAAGGTGCTGGCTAAAAACCACATGATTCATCAATGGTTTCTTTATGCGTGTTCTTAAATGGCATCCCTTCTTCATGGTGGAGGTAGAACCATCAATTGTACCTGTTTGGATTACTTTGGAGGGCCTTCCAATAGTCTTTTTCAATACACTCAATCTTTAGCATTGCTCAAGCACTCAAGCTAGATTTGGCAACACAAAACTTCACCCAGCCTAACATAGCAAAACTGTTGGTAGAAGTTGACCACCTCGCCACCTTGCCTTCACGCATTTGGATTGGAGTTGGTGAGAATGGAAGATGGCAAAAAATTAGTTATGAAGACTTGCCAAGTTATTGCACAAAGTGTCACAAAATAGGTCATGCACCCATGGCCTGTATGGCGGGGAAGTTGAACTCCCGTTCTTCTAATCAACCACCCCATATAGGAGACCACTTCTAAGAATACCCAACAAGTTCAAGAAATGAAAAAGGATAACAAGCATTGTTTTCCAATTGCTAGCAAGGATCCAGGTCCCTCAGGAACAAAACCATCAAGTTCACAAGCTCAAACAGCCGAGGAGGAACTGGACAATTAGGTGGAAGAGCCACCAGCTCCAAGGCAGCAAGGGCCAACCTCAGCATCTCCAAAAATTTTGAAAGTTCAATTGAATCCCTTAGATGGGGGACTGTAACAAATTTGGTTGTTTTGAAACCCTTGGAGGTAGGGACTACCATAACTAATTCGGTTGTTGATGATCCAAACCAAGTATCCTATGATGAAAATGTGTTGACTCATTCAAAGGAAGTTGCAACAAATGTGGAGCTATCTTTTTGAAATTCAAGCAATGAAATCAAGGATGACTCCTTTCTTACTAATGACAAAATCTTTGAGGAACTACCTTGTTACTTTTCAGACAATGACACTCCAGAAAACATGGTTGCTGTCCAAGCTATAAATATTGAACCAGACCCTACATTGAGCAACCCGCTAGTAAGTCCCCTAACAAGAAAAAAGCCAGGCGTAGAAGAATTTACACTATGCCACGTTCAATCAAAAAAAGGCTTGTGTCATAGCCTTCCAACCCACACCCTAATCCGGAATGCTAAATGGATCACATCCTCGTTTGGAACATTAGGGAAATAGGTAATAAACCCTTTCTTCGTAGAGTCAAATTGCTAGGTAAGGAACACAAAATAAAAGTCGTAGTATAGTGGTGAGTATTACCTCCTGTCGCGCGGACGACACGGGTTCAATCCCCAACAACCAAAAAACTTGATGCTTTATACACCTAGTTATAAATTTATAAAACACCTAAATCCTACTACTAACTAGGTGGCATCCTACAAGTATACGTTTGTCAACTAGTAGCAAGGGGAAGTAGGGATCGTACCCACAAGGATTGGTCAATAATTACCGGTAATTTGTTTAGATTACAAGTTGAAGCGATTGATTAATAGAAAGAGATTTAACTAAAACTAGAACTAATAGAGCTAAAGAAGCAATTTTAAGTAAAGATTAATAACTAAGAAAGTAATTAAAAAGGAAGTACCTTTAGAAAGCAAATAAAGGGAACAATTAAAATGAAAAGCATATTAAGCAAGCAATTAGTTAATCTAAACTATTCATTATCCCTAAGCAAGTACAATTAGAGAAAGCCCATAATCTATTCTAAGAAAGCATGTAATAAGAAAGTATTTCTGAAAATCAATTAACTAACCTGAACTACAAATTAACACTAAGAAAGTACAATTAAGGATAACCCATTAACTAATCTACCAATTAAACTAAGAAAGCAAGTAAAGAAATAAATTAAATTAAAAACCCATAAACTAATGTATCCTAATTAACCAATCTAAACTATGAATTATCACTAAGGAAACATAATTGAATGAAAACCCATTAACTAATCTAACAATTACTCTAAGAAATCATGCAAAGAGAGCAAATATGTGAAAGTAATTAAGACTAATTAAACTAAGGAAATGTGAAATTAAAGTTTAACTAAAACAGTTTTAACATCAACAAGGAACTTACCTCTAAAAAGCTTCAATCTATATCTAGGAAATTGTGATTTCAAGAAAGAGAAATCCTACTCTAATCTAATCTAAGAATAACCCTTCCCAAATGGGGAGAAAAAATGAAGAAAATTACTCTCTAATCTAACCTACTTCTGCTATCTAAGTTTTTGCTCAAATGAGATTTAAAAGGGGTATTGCATTAAAGTAAAGACTAACAGTATTTTAAAATCCTTGTTCTTTGATTTTAATTGCATATTATTTTAGGCATTTTCAACTTATTCGTTTTCAAAAATTTTTCGATTTACAAGTAAAATTGGAAGCATTGTGGTGTGTGAATGGCTGATTTAAATGTTATTTAGTAGCAAATGAAAAAATTAGTTAGAAAGACAAATTACTAAACCTTGGAATTTCTTTTTAAGTCTTCTTCTTGTTTTTTTCTTCCTCATTTTCTTCCAGCAAAAAACTCTTCCTCCAACTTAAAGAGGAATCACTTGCAATTAACTAATTTCTAGGGCTGACTTTCCATGGTTAGATTACAAATTTTAAGATTATGAGTTAGGTTTTGTCTAATTACCACTAAGAAGAGTGTTTTAAGGTTATCATAATTAATGAAAGCGCAACCATGGTTTTAATTGAATTATTCTATGGGTTGTAACCAAGCATGAATACCTTGGAATAAAAGATAGCCTAATTATAGAACTTTTAGATTAAGCAATTAAGTCATTCTTTAACTTCTACAGTTTTTGCTTTAATAGGTGGGTAACCTAAACTACAACCATTTTGGAACACCAAGCTATTTTATGTTAATCAATAAACTAGAAAATTTTATGATATATTATGTATTTGGAAAATTTGGGGTGCACGGTTCTATAGTCATCCATTAATAACTTGATCTACCTAGATCCTAGTATTAAATTTTATTATATTCGGATTGAAGGATGCTTTAGCATACTATGTTTTGAAATGATAAAGATTAAGCAAATGGCATGAGACATTAGAAACATAACTATGGTTTTCAAAAGCTTTTATCCAATGCTTGGCCCCATTTGAACTAATATCTAGCTAGTTATGCCTATTTATTACTCTTCACCAATCTTTATAGTATACTTTACGTATTCTTGTATGAATTTATAGTTAAGAAATGGCTTGATGGTTCATTACATTGCTAAGGAAAGCATGTTTAAGAAAGCAAGTAAAATGGAAGCATGTAAAAGAAGAAGTCATGTTTTAGAAAGCATAATTTAAAGAAGCAATTAACTAATCTAGACTACTAATTACCACTAAGAAATCATTTAATGAAAGCCCAAAAATTATTCTATGAAAGCATGTAAAAAGAAGGAACTTTTAGAAAGCAATTAACTACCCTAAACTACAAATTAACTCTTATAGAACATCTAGATGTAGGCTAGATTTGAAAGTAATTTTCTTTTTTTTTCCTCCAAGGAAAGTAAGTATTTTCTTAGATTAGATTAGAGTAGGATTTGCTGTTTGAGCTTGTGAACTTGATGGTTTTGTGCAAAGAGAGAAATTCTAAGATGTGTAATTAGACTAATTAAACTAAGAAAATATGAAATTAAAGTTTAACTAAAAGGGTTTTAACATAAATAAGGAACTTACCACTAAAAAGGTTCAATCTTTAGATAGGAAATTGTGATTACAAGAAAGAGAAATCCTACTCTAATCTAATCTAAGAAAATCCTCCCCAAATGGGGAGGAAAAAAAAAGAAAATTACTTTCAAATCTAGCCTACATCTACTAGGTTTCTAATGGGTCTTCTATGCCTCAAATGATGCTTAAAAGGGGTATAAAAAAGCTAGGGTCGTGGGGTAATAATGCAGCAAAAATTAGTCCCGAACAAAGTCATTTTTGCTCCAGCCGTCTCCAGATCGCAATTTGGAATTTGATATCATGACCTGGACTGAAACTTCAAAAAATGCAGCACTTCACAGTTTTGCTTCGAAAATTTTCATCCGACATCCGATTGATGTGCCCTTTTTTTTCATGCAACCCTAACACATAGGAGAATATTATTATACATAACAAACACTTAAAATAATACCTAAATATATAAATAATGTTCTCACAAAATAGTCCAAAAAATGAATGACAAACAAAGACGAAAGAAAACTTAATTTCCAACGAAGTTAAGTCAAAGACATGACACAACTCTATACACAAGAACCAAATAAAATATGTTAATTAAGACCTAAATAAGTACTAAAATACTTAATAAACACATATTATCACCTTCTACACATGAATGCAAAATAGACAAAAAAACACACACAAAAACACTAAAAATGCTTGAAACTAGTAGCCAAACCTTCAAGTTTAGGGTGCATATAACTCTAGTTTTCTAGAGTTATCACACCCCCAAACTTAAGCTTTTGCTTGTCTTGAGCAAAATAAAAGACAAGAAAAAAGAACAGCAAAAATGAACAACGCAAAACATATGACACAAGACAGAAGACACAACACATTAGACACCACCAAAATGAAAACACAAAAGATGAATAATGGATGTACTTTGAATAATTAGGAGACCTCTCAAGGGACCTCAAATACCATATGACAATTGAACTATTTTAACCAGTCATTCTAAGTTTTTCAATTTTTCTGAAGGAAACAAGTTCAAATGCCAACAAAAGGTTTCAAATAACCAAGTATTAACCATCATCAAAAAAGTTTTTGAAAAACAAGTTCCATTCATCTAAAACATAGTTTTTCTCAAATCAAAAGGATTACAACAATTTTCAACCATCTTGACAAGGCTATATGGAAATAGAAGATCATTAGGAGTCTACCTAATATGCACATGTCACACAATCGGGAATATTTCTCTATCAAGGAGTGAGTAGTATGATATCAATGATGAGTATTACAAACATTTCCTCCTCAACTTGTTAGTATACTAAAACGTAATTCGTAATGGCTTAATTTAAAGCTAAACAACATTGGTACATGTCGGAATCCCGTACTCGGCTTATTACTACTCTAATGGCTTATTTCGGAGAAACAACATGGGTACGTGTCGGAATCCCGTACTCGCCTTATTCGTCAAAGAAAAGTTTTTTTTTTCTTTTTTTCTTTTTTTTGTTTATGCCGCCTAAACCAAGGAACATGAGTAAAACATACCCAAGATTATATTCAAACCAATCACTCACAGGTTAGAAGAAAACTCCCTATGCAAACACATAAAATGACCTAAATCACTTCTATTCCATTTAAACCAATTTTTAATGTAATACTATTAATTTGGTAAAAACAATGTTTCAAATGAGCAACTATAAAAATGTGAATGCCTCACTCTTTGAACATAGTAATACATGGCTTTTGAAATTCTTTTGTCACAAAAGAACTAAACACACCAAAATTTGCGGAATGCCAAGTTTAAATAACTCAATCATATGATATTGCAAGTCATTTATCATCATCCAGTACCATAATCAAGTCAATCAATTTTTCATCCAAAATTCACCACACAAATATTTACATTCACAAAAAGAAAACCATTCCAACACAAGTAAACAACACCCCCAAACTTGTCATTTTATTCAAGTGATGAGTACAACTCATCCAATACCCAAAATAGAACAAACGCATAATAATACTACTAGAAAGCATAAAAATAAAAGACTAGGCAATGATTTTGAATTACACTTGGACAATCAAAAACCAAAAATAGAAGATAAACAAAATATTAACCAAGTGAATATGAATGCAATCAAGTAAGCTCAAATTGAACATAACAACAAGAGTTCTACCCTTTAATTATGAACTTCACCAACATTGAGCACAACATTTATGAAGGCTAAGCAATAAGCAAATATCAAGTAAATCATATAAATGCAATTTTCAATTAAACATGAGTCCTAAAACTTGATTTTTCTTCAACAACCAATTATGATTATACTAAGGAACGGTTCTCGGGGCTTCACAGAGTTCAAACAATTTAAAGAGAAAAAGAAAAGCACATATAAAGGCAACAAGGTTTAACACAACGAAAATGTTATCTTAATGCCCAACTCATCCCCCCAAACTTAGTTTCACACATAATCGGCTTCAAAAAGATATTCAATCACAAAAACTACTCTTAATCCAGATCAAGCATTCATATGATTTCCGCAAAATAAGCTCAAGTATTTAGCACATGAAGTGTATCAACAACTAGAATATCCATAATCAAAAGATAAAACCAAGTCCAAGTTCAACCAATAAGTCATGTACATCATTCACAAATTACAACAAGTCATATATTGTCATCACCATTCTCATTAACAACCATATTTGACCAAGAGATTCCAATAAATCATTTGCCAATAACACAACCAACTAAATTAAGCACAAGGGTACAAGCCTTTTATTACCAACGAGGTATTTAAACTAAAGCAAGTAAAGTAAAGAAAGCATAATAAAGAAAAAAGAAAGAACTACTCCCTCAACACCAAGGAGGTTTCCCAATGAATATTGTAATCCTTGGTGAATTTGCACCATTGTTGAGCTCCTCTGAAATCTCTAAGGAAATTAACTTCAGCATATGTAGGTTGTGCCTCCCTAATCCCCTCTAAAATGTATCCTTCTTCTTCCACTCCTCCTAGAACCGGCTCTTTCTCCACAAACACCTAAAATAGAACCTCTTTTATTGTAACAGGGACAAATGCACTCTCATGCAAAGGGAAAGTTGGTGATTCTAACTTCAACTTCATGAAGCTCTTGAGAACCGGTTTCTTGCAAGACATTTTCAATTTGTTCTTCTTGAACCGGTTCTTCATCCATTGGTAGAGTTGTTGGAATACATTGTTCTTCACCATTTTCTATTCCTTGATCTCGTCAAGTTGGTCTTGTAACTGATTATTAGATGTGGCTTGCTCTTCACGGAGTCTATCTATTTCTTTTTGAAGTTGAGCAAGTTTTTCTCATTTTTTGGCCATAATTTCTCGAAAATGAGCCCTTTCGTCTAGAAGTACTTGGGCTATTTCTTCTCAAAATTCTTGAATTTTCATCCACTTGTCCATCCTTCTTACGTCTTCACTTTCTTGAGTTGGTTGGTGATGGAAATATGACTCCATTTCATCATATGAAGGCTCTTGTGATGGAGGGAAAGAGTAGAAATTTTCTTGATAACTCTCATAAGGATATGGATGGCTAGACCATCCCATTTGATAATATTGGTGGCTCTCATAAGTGTATTGATGTCTAAACCATCCCACTTGATAATCTAAGGGGAAAGAAGAGTAACCATAACAAGAATCATGCTCATTGGGCATACCTCCATTACCATAAAAATGGTAATCTCCTTGGTATGAATCATTCCAATTAGATCCTTGCATGTTCTTGAACAATCACTAACACAAATGAAAACAAGAAAATGATGTAAAACAACACAAATAAGATAATTAAGAAAGTTTAGAATACTAGTTAGTCTAAACCTTCCCTCACAAAGAAAATCTTTTTGGATTTTTGAAAATAACAGATTGTGTCTACAAAATGAAAATCTTTTTGGTTTTTCAAATGGGTGAAACAACTATACAAGAAAACAGAAGGCTTCAATATTACCACTAGTCTTCCCACTAAATTATATCGATATTCCCGAAAACTAATCCCTGGCAACGGTGCCAAAAACCTGATGCTTTACACACCTAGTTATAAATTTATAAAACACCTAAATCCTACTACTAACTGGGTGGCATCCCACAAGTATATGGCTATCAACTAGTAGCAAAAGGAAGTAGGGATTGTACCCACAAGGATTGGTCGATAATTACCGGTAATTTGGTTAGATTACAAGTTGAAGCGATTGATTAAGATAAGAGATTTAACTAAAACTAGAACTAAAGAACTAAGAAAGCAATTTAAAGACTATCTATTGCATTAAAGTAAAGACTAACACTAAGAAAGCATGTTTAAGAAAGCAAGTAAAATGGAAGCATGTAAAAAGAATTCATTTTTTAGAAAGCAATTAAAAGGGAAAAATAACTTAAAGTTCAAGCAATTAACTAATAGTTTTCTCCTCCTTCTCTCTATATTTTCTCACTCTAAAATCCAGACCTCTACACACTCCTATCACCCTTGGCATTCTCGACCATGGCTGAGGAAGCTGCCCTTCAATCGGTGTTGAAGGGCAACCAAAAACTTTCGCACAAGCTCTCTTGGATGGACAAAAATCGAGCTTTCTAGTTCTTGCTTCCAGGGTTGACCTTAGTTCAGGATCAATATAACTATAGATAGATGCCGCTAAAGGGTCTCAGATATTGTTGGTGTCTTTTTTCTCCTTCCCATTTCTTCTTTTATGATTTTATCCACTTGAAATATGCTTACAGGTAAAGTGCAGAGAAGGTACCTGGGGGACCAAACGAAAGGGCACTGAAGAGTCTTCAATTAAAGTTTCGCCAGTGCATAAGCCCCTTTAGAGATAGGGGCGAGTACTACTACACGAGCTCATAAGTCAAGTACGGAACGAGCCTTGTCTACGAAGCAGAACGACCTCATCTTGCTTGCTCATCTGGCGAAGCTTCTAGCACTAGATAATAGGCATTCTGGTATGGCAGGAATACTACTTTTTAGGTCGACCACTACATAGGAGCGATAGCGAAAAGATAGATTTGTAACCATTAATTTTTCACGATGTTTCAGCATATTACGATGAACCACTTGCCCAAAATATGCTCTGACCACTCTCCTTTTCTCCTCAAAACATCTAATGGGTTTTTCAGGTCCAAAGCAGTTTAAATTTTTAAATGTCTACATTAATCAACCAAATTTTATGTAGGTTGTAGAGAATAATTGGAAGTTGGATTGTTCGGGCTCTCTTCTTTCTATTTTTGCTTCCAAACTCAAAAGATTGAATGATAAACTAAGGAATTGGAGTCATACCATCTTTGGGAACATTTTCAATAAAGTGAAGGATGTAGAGAAACAAGTCAAACAACTGAAAGATGCTTGCTTGCTTCAACCAAATCAACACAATCAAATTGCAATAGCATATGCATAAGCTTTTCATACCATGTACATGCTTCTTGCGAAGAAAGAAACCTTTTGCAGGAAAAAAGCAGGAATGAAATGGCTCAAGGAAGGTGATCAGAATTCTTGATTTTTCCTTTCCTTTCTTATGGCTGAGCGGCATAAACTGAACATCTCGAAGATCAAGGTAAATGAGGCTTTGACAGAAGACATGCAAATCATTGAATCTGAAGGTATTAACAATTTCAAGCGTCTTTTAACCGGGACAAACACCTCAGGGATTAATCAAACACTCTTGGGAACCATCATAGAAGTTATCACACAAGAGGACAATAATTTTCTGCTAGCTGAGCTTTCCTTAAGTGAGCTAAAGAAAGCAATTTTTTCTCTAAACCTAGAAGGAGCTACAGGAATTAATGGCTATAATGGAGTTTTTTCAACTACTTGTGTTGGGAGATTAACCAACGAGTTCTTCATAATGTTGTGAAGGACTTCTTTAAGGGTGGCACTACCTAGAACCTTTAGGAGTACCCTCATTACTTTGATCCCAAAATCAGTCAAAAGATCTCTCATCTTTTAATGATTTCAGACCCATTAGTCCTTGTAATTTTTTCAATAAAATTTGTAAAAAAATTTTGGCTAATAGATTGTCTTCTATTTTGCCAAAAATAATCTCTCATGAATAGGAGGATTACGTACAAGGTAGGGAGATCACTGACAACATATTGCTTATCAAGGAATTTATTGAATTCATTGATAGGAAGACGAGATGAGGTAATGTCATCTTTCAAACTCGATTTAACAAAGTCATTTGATAGACTCTCTTGGCCTTTTCTTTATGCCACCATCAGGAAGCTGGGATTTAATGAACGATTGAATGCTCTATTGAAGAATGTCTTGGAGAATTATTGGTTTTCAATACTTACCAATGGTGTTTTAAAAGGCTTCTTTAAGTCAACAAGAGGGGTTCATCAAGGTGATCCCCTATCCCTCCTTCTTTTCATTATTATGACAGAGACCTTTGCAAAAGGACTAAAACTTCAGTTCCAAGCAAGGAGAATTTCAGATTATAGTAGCAATTCCAAGGCAATGCCATCCATTTCTCACTTTGCATTTGCGAATGATATTGTTATATTCACAAAAGGGGAGATAAGGTCCAGTAAAAACCTCATGGATTTTCTTGCTCAATTTGAAGCATCCTCAAGACAGCTCATAAACAAGTCTAAAAGTTCCTTATTCATGCCCAAAAGGGCCTCAATATCTAGAATTCAAATGATTCAAAGTAAAATAGGATTTGTGAGAAATTCTCTTCCATTCATGTATCTAGGGTGCCCAATCAAGAAAGCAAAGAAAATGAAGGCTCTTTTCCAACCAATGATTGAGAAATTTTTTTTTTAAGCAAATGCCCGAAAGAGGGCTGAAATTTTATTGATGAAATCAAGGATTACAAAGCCGAATATTAGAGCAGCCTATAACATCTAGGAAGACCAATCCCTTGACCGGCTGGGGAATGGTATAGCAATCATATTCAACATATATAGGTTTTGATATACCATCATTAGCAAGACAATCAGCTACATGGAATGGTTAGACTCCCTAAAGACATGCTTGAATGAAATCTCTTTCCCAGCACAGTAGCTATTGATGAGGCGCAATTGTGGGTCTATGCTCCAAATCGGTGTCGATGATCCTTGCAAGTGGTTAACTAGCTGGAGAGAGTCAATCTCAACCACCAGTGAGCGGACCCGTAAATTATGACACATCTTGAGTCCATCTACAAGAGCTAATGCCTCAACTTGTAGGTTAGTTTGCTGTTGATAGTTATTGGAAAATGCCCGGATGCATTGGTCATCGTGATCTCGGAGAATGCCGCCACCCGCTGCCATTCCTGGATTACCTTTGGAGGCTCCATCCACATTGAGCTTAAGGCATCCTTGGGGAGGGCAGTCCAATTTGACAACTAGGACTTTCTTGGGTTTGGTTTGGAGAAGTTGCTTGCAAATGCCACATGAGAGTAACAAATCATCTGCTATGGATACTCGTTTAAAGGGGTGGGCTGAGGAGATATTCGCTAAGTAAGAGTAGATCAGGTCCACAATAATCCTTGTTGTACTGCATACTTTGTCCTCCAGAACTTCCATGTTCCTAACTTTTCATAAGAACCAACAGATTACGCTAGGAAGAATTTTATGAATGGCTCCAATAGAGGAAGACGACGCACCATCCCACCACCACGAATTAAGTTTATCCATTATGGTCGTGGATGGAGTAATCACCATTTCTAGCCAATCTTCAAAGAAATGCCAGATTTGTTGTGATGTTTCACATTCCACAAAAAGATGGTTCACGGACTCTTCATTGCAACATAAGTAGCACTTGGAGGCTAATGAAAAGCCAATTTTCTATAAGGTATCATCAAGAGGCAGCCGCTTGTTCAATAATTTCCACATGAAAATGGATATCTTCGATTGGAGTCTTACATCCCAAATCATTTGTCGAGAGTGAATCCGCATCTTGGGAAAGAAATTGGATGAGAGTGAGAAGGAGCCTTTGTGTGTGAGGGTCCAAACAATGAGATCCGGTTCATCTGACAAGAGTAGTGGTCTTGCATTGAGAAATGCTGCAATGTTTTGTATCTCCTCATTGGAATATCTCTCATCCAAAATAGAAAGATTCCAGCCATTAGGACCCCCAACCTGTGAAACTTTAAGTTGTTCATCATATACTTGTTCCACCATGTAGGAGAGAGGCCCATGTTCGGTCCAAGGATCAAACCAAAAGGAACAATCAGCCTTCCATAGTAAGAATAGCAGCCACTTTTCTACGTCTTCATGAACATGCAACATCCTCTTCCAAGTAAACGAATCACCTGGTGATGCCGATACTAAGGTGGGATGTTAGTTCTTAAGGTAACATCGTTGAAGAAAAGAACACCACAAAGAGTCACTGTCACGCCCCAAAAACGGGACCGTAACACGCCGCGCTAATGGTACACCGGCCCAAAGCACAAGGCATGTCTGAACAGAGCAACAAACTTAACCGCAATGTAATAGAACCATCAAACCATTTCTTAACTATAAAACCGAATATTTAGACATTTTACGTCTTCTACGAATTACAAAATTCCTTCTTAGTACAAAAGATGCTACAACAAAAACAAAGTTCATCAATACAAAACCTATCTAATACAAAGATGTGTCCAAAGAAAAGAGTAGCTTGGAAGATTATCGGCATCTCCTACCACTAATGTGGTAGATCAATGTGTTAAAGAGACATAGACCCTCTTATCACCTATGTTGAGCACCTAATCTGAAAAATTATAAATCACGTGGGGTGAGCATAACTAGCTCAGTGGATATCATAAAAGCTCTTCAAATGGGGCCAAGCATTGCGATAAAAAGAAAACATAAAGATAATAACATTTGTGACAACCATAGTCTGTCTCTTATACACATCTAGATGTGTATAAGAGACAGTCCTTCTACTTACCCAAAAAGATTGGATGGATTTTAGAATGTGTAGCATAGCGAACAAATCCAAGTACAGCTTTCAATCCGAATATAATAAAATAGCATGAGTAAAGTGATAAAGCTGTTTCTTATACACATCTTAAATTATATATAAGGTCACCTATGAGCCAAAACAGTCATAAAATGCTTTCATATCAAAAGAGTTTGCAAACATATCAATTGATTAACATAAAATAGCTTGGTCCCGATTTCATATGTAATAATTCCAAAACTTGGTAAAAGTGCAGTTCCAAACATCATACACATTCTAAAATCCATCCAAACATATTTCGAAAGTCGTTAAACAAAATACAAGTGGAAGAGGGTCTATGTTACCCACCTATCAAAGCAAAAACTGCACAAATGATCACTGAACGCGATCGCAGGTATTAAAGCTGTCTCTTATACACATCTAGAGTCGTCAAGATGTAATAAGTTGACAGCTGTCAAGGAAAACACCTAAAACCATCAAAAGATCATTAAAGACCATTCAAACATAACCAATTATCCAAATTATCCTAGCTGCGCCAATTACAAACTTCCGCTTACTTACAAAATGAAGGGAAATCAATTCCACTTGGTTTCAAGTCTCAATTCCTATCCAAACTAACCTTAAAACACTCTTAAAACATCATTATATGCATAGACATAAGCATTCATAGCATAACACTCTAGGGCCACATATGGAAGACAAAACCCCAACTCATAATCTTAAAATATGTAATCTAACCGTGGAAAGTTGTTAAAAATCAACCCCAATCACTTCCCAACCTCCAAAACACTAAAAACAACCCATAACATACATAAATCATAACATATAAGGCTGCAAAGAGGGTTTTCTTTCAGCCATAAGGAATCCTACAAAACTTGAAATTAAAGCTTGGATCATAAAGCCCATAAGCCATAAAGTGCTAAAATACATAAAATCTTACCTTCCAAGTGATTTATACTTGATATCCAAGAAAATTTTGGGGGAAAATGGGGAAGAGGAGTTCGGCCAGCAGCTAGGAGAAATGAGGAAGAAACAAAGCAAGAAGATGCTTAGACTAAAAAGATTCAAAGGTTGACCCAAATAGTTCCCCATTTGACCAAATAGTCTCCAAGTTGACTATTTAACCCAAAAACTAATTTTTTGCTACTTATACACATTTAGATCTGTATAAGATCAGATGTGTATAAGAGACAGTCTCTTAGTACACAATGGTTATTACTTAGTATTCAAACTGTGGTGGATTTATCCGCTACTGAAAGAGCCTTTGACGAAAAATTTGCCGAATTGAAAAACGAATAAGTTGAAGTACTTAATGACTAAAAATAATATGAAAAACATTTTAAACCAGTTAAAAATCAAAGAACAAGGCTAGTAAAATACTGGGTTTCACAGTCATCTTTTCAGAATTTCCACCAAAGTTTGATACAAAAGCCGCAAACCACCTCCTCAAGTGATGAAACTCCTAGGCCATTTGAATACGATGGTTGGTAGATTTTAGCCAATGAGATCCAATGATGCTTTAACATCCCTTCTGAGCAACCCAAAAGAAATTGGTAAATTGTTCCGTTCAGCTCTTTGAGTACTGATTTTGGAGGTGAAAGAACCGACAATAAGTACATAGGGATGCTACTAAGAACATGCTTGATAAGGACGAGCCGCCCTCCAGGAAAAAGGAAGCGTGATTGCCAACCATGAATTCGGGCAGCCACTTTTTCTATTAATGGCTGGTAGAGATTGCGTCTTTTTTTAGCTTTTTGGATGGGACAGCCCAAGTATGTGAATGGAAGACGAAGCCCGTCTTAGCTTGGGTCAACCAGACTCAAGCTGGAGCCATCTTTTTGGGTAAGTAGAAGGACCATTTGGACTTGTTGAAAAGTTGTCCGAAGGAGAGTCAAACCTCGAAAGAAAGCTCATAAGGTGTCGAATGGACTTAATATCTCCCTTTATAAAAATGACAATGTCATCTGCGAAGGCCAAATGGGAGATCGTTGGGCACTGCTTAGGAAGGGAATAATGTGTTATTTTGTCCTTTCAAAATTGATCCTTCAATCCTTGAGAAAACGTTTCCTTCGGGGTCTTGTGACTGTTGAGCATTAGGATGAATAACAGAGGTGATAAAAGGGTCTCCCTGGCGAACCCCTCTGGAGGATTTGAAGAAGCCTTTGGGTGCACCATCAATGAGTATAGAAAACCAACAATCTTCCAAAATATGCTGCATAAGGGAGATCTAATGTTCAGCAAACCAAACTTCCGTAGAATTGCATAGAGGAAAGGCCAAGAAAGCCTGTCAAATGCTTTGGCCAGGTCAAGTTTAACGATCATATTTCCTCCCCTTGTTTTCGATCTATGAAATCAACCAGCTCTTGGACAAGGAGGATGTTATCCACAATGTCTCTCCCTTGAACATAGGCTGCTTGTTCCGGTGAGATGAGTTTCGGCAGAATGGAGGTAAGGCAATTGGCCAAAATTTTAGTACAAATTTTATTGACGAAAGTGCACAAGCTAATAGGCCGAAAATCACTAAAGGAATTGGGGTTGGCTACTTTTGGAATTAATGCAACAAGAGTGCTAGTGAACATCCGTGGCAATCTTGCTCAATAACCTCGCACACACTGCGAGGAGGAGGTCGTGGTGGATGATATCCCAACAAGTAGTGAAAAAGGTCCCATTGTATCCGTCAATTCCCGCTGCACCGTTAGGGTTTAGTGAGAAAATTGCCTCCTTTAATTCCTTTATTGACAGCTCAGACAATAAATACTGGTTATCCACATTCGAGACCTTGCACATGAGGTGGTCAAGTAATGATGGGTCTAAGGCAGTGGTATGATTAGAAGTCAGGAGTTCCTTAAAGTAGGTAATACCTGTATCCTCAATGAGCTGCAAATTTTCAGTCCATTGCCCGTCAACTTTGATTATGGAGATGCGCAATCGCTGCCTTTTGGCAAGAAGGGTAGAATGGAAAATTTTGGAGTTTTTATCACCCTCTTTCAGCCATTTCACCCCCGCCTTTTGCTGCCAAAAGGTTTCCTCTTCCGCAAGGCACCGCATGTGAACAGCTTGTGCATGAGCCAAAGCAATTTGATTACTTTGGCTGTGATGGAGTAGAAGAGCAAGCTTCTTCCTTGCTTTTGACTTCTTTTTCAGCCTCATGTACCTTTGCGAAAACATTGCCAAATACGGTGTGACTCAAATTCCTCAGCTCAGCTTTGAGTCTTTAAGTTGGAAGCAAGAATAGAAATAGGGAACCAGTACAGTGCAAGGACCAATTGTTGCCCACAACCTGCAAAAAATCCTTCTCTTATACACCTACATATTAAGGAATTTAAATGGCTTTGGGCCTGGTGTTATTGGTGAAGAAGCATTGAGAACTAGTGGCGAGTGATCCGAGCACGTCTTGAGAATGTGCACAACATTAATATGTTGGAAGGCTACCATGAATTCAGCATTACAAACAAATCTATCCAACCGCTTCCAAACCACTGTTCCAAACTTGTTCCCACGCCAAGTGAATTTACAACCTTGAAAAGGTAGAGCCAACAAGCCACATTCATGAAGACAATCATTGAATTCACCCATCGCGTCTAGGTGCAAAGAGCTAGAACCTTGATATTCATCGGAGCGTGATTCTTGAGATAACATTAAAGTCACCGCCCACCAGCCACGGAGTTTGAGGTTGGACAACTCGGAGATCCGCCCAGAGAACTCTCCTTTCCAATTTTGTGCATTTTGCATATACAATGGAAGCTTGCAAGACAGTATTGTGAAGAGAAGAGGAGATAGAAACATGTAGAAGCTGGTCTGAGCTAAAAGTGGGGGCTAAACCAAGCTCATTATTCCAAAAAATTCAAATTTTGCCATTGGTGTTACATTCGCAGCGATCAAAAGCTAATTTGTGTGCAAAGAAAGAGATTCGAGCTTTGTCCACCATGGGCTCCAGCAAAGCAAGAATTTTTATTTTGTGTTGTTTGATAAGTAACTTCAACATACGTAATGAAGGTTTATTAGCTATCCCTGTATATTACATATTAGGACACTATCCATTTAATACTGAGGAGAGGAGGGCGAAGTGGTAGTTTTCCTAACCAATCGAGTGCGCATAGGCTTTGGCATGGTATAGATTCTCTTGCGATCTTTTCTTTTTGGACAAGGTCTTACCAATTGGCTGTGGAGTGGAAGAAGATGGCTGGATAACCTCCGTCATTGCATGGTTTGCATGAGGAGATTCATTGTCTGAAAAGTAACACGGTAACTCTTCCATAATTTTACCATGAGAGATGAAGGAATCATCCAATGAGGGATTGTTTGAGATTCGGCCATCCCTTGCTTTTGGGGTAGCCGAGTTTAGTTGTGACTCTTCCAAATCGGATGTGGCTCCACCAGCCAAGGGGTTCAAGATTTGAACTTCCAAAGTTTGCTCATGTGGATAAGGTACCATTTCCTGGTTTGAATTAATAACCATCCAAGGTTGTTGGAGTGATCCCATGGAAGGTGGGATTTGAATTTTGAACCACAGGTTGTTGGGATAATCCCTCCACCGTTTCTGGTTGCTCCACCTGGAGGGCTGAGGAAGTGGTTGCTCCGTCATGGAAGTGGTGGTCATCATCCCATTTTTTGCCAGATTTTTTGAAATTTCATGTCGGTCTTGGGGAGATGACTGGTCTTCCATTGGGTTGAAGGCTACCAGCCCATTTCGTGGCAAAATCTCAGAGGGTTCTTGCCTTTGATGTTGCACATTAACAACAAAATTGCTCGTTGTAAATTCTGGAACATACTACTTCGAAATGCCTGGAGGGTCCGATGCACCTTGTAAATTCTGGGTGTTCTCCATGCAATGCTCCTCCATTCGTGGCTGTTCAACCACCTTAGGCTGTGCATCTCGTTTGTTAACTAAAAGTCCTAGGCTATTTGTGCCGTCTACTTGATCCATATGGTCATTCGCCTGTGAATTTCCATGAGCTACACCAGATAGACCAATCTCATTCCTTTTAACGGGTTGCCATTGCTTCACTTCATTCTTTTTGGGTGGTACTTTGAAAGGAGCCAAGTGGTTTTATTGTGTTGTTTGGCCAGTACGACAATCTACTGGGCTATGTCCAATCTTGTGACATGTGGTGCAGTAATGGGGAATGTCCTCATAGCTAATCCTTCTTCTGCCATTTGCCTTTGTTTCCTACACCTAACCAAACTCTGGAGGGGAGGTCAACTAGTAAGTCAACTTCCACCCAGACCTTGACCGTGTTGGGACGAGTGAAATTTTCCGTTGCTAGATCAAGTTTTAATGGGCTTCCAACTGCTTGTGCAAGGCTGAAAACAGCAAGTGTTTGTGAAAAAAGGTGCTGGCTATCCTTCAAAAGTTATCCAGATGGGCAATATAGAAGGTTCTATTTTCGGGGAAAATAAAGGATGCCATTTAAGAACACGCATGTAGAAGCCATTGATGAACCATGTGTTCTTGAGCCAACAACGAGGGTAGTCCTCCTCCAAGGCAAACCGAATGAGCACATGTTTGTAGTCTAGGAAACCGACTGAAAATTCACCTTTGAATCCAATTGTTTGGAAGCTTTTCCTCATGATTTCCATGTTGGGTTTGCCTCGTGGAAAATTCCCCACCAAGGTAAAACGAAAGGGAGCAGTGAGCTTTTGAACTTCATCTTTTTCAGCGAAAAAGACGGCTGGTTCACCTTTGTAAGATTGGAGTGTCTTAAATGGCTGATTCGATTGTTGTATGGGTGCTAAGGATTGATGCACACCCTTGAGTGCATCCGCAAATGATTTTGCTGGTTGATCAGCCAAGGGCCGAAGGTTTCCCCTTCTTCCATAGCTGAGTTTGATAGGAGACAATGGTTGCTATTTTTTAGTGAGAGAAAATGTAGAGACAAGGAGGACAAAAGTTAGGACTAATGATTGAGAATATTACTTCTAAGATTTATCGCTGGCAAACAAAGTTCCTTTCCCTAGGTAATCCTTATTAAGCACGTTCTTAGTAGCATTCCAATATTCCTTTTGGCTGTTCTTCACCTATCTCCTCCCAAAAATGGTTATTAAAGAATTGGAGTGGCAATTTGCAAACTTTTTTTTGGGGAACCTCGGAATCAGGGTACAACATCATTGGGTTTCTTGGCACTCAATATGCAAGCCAACGGCTTCAAATGAACTTGGCATCTCCTTTTCTCTAAGATTTAGTTAGAGGATCTAGTACAAAATGGTGGAGGAAATTCAGAAAAGGAAATTCTCTTCGGTGCAGATTCCTTTATGGTAGATACTTAAAAGGCAAGACACACCCTTGTCTAGTAAATGAGGCATCTGGGGATTCTTACACGTGGAAATGGATGATAAGAATTTCGTAATGAAGATAAAAAGGAGTTCTTCCTGATTCAGATGGACACTCTTCCTTTTGGTTTGATCCTTGGTTGTCTTAAGGCCACTTATCTCATGAAGTTAATTAGGTTTTTGATAAAAACTTACTATAGCTCAATTGGGAGGCATTAATGTTTGGAACCTATCATCTTTAGACGGATGATATTTGATATGTGAGTTGGAGAAAGTTGGGAAACTTCTTATTGGAGAGCCCTACCAATGATTTATGAGCCGGATGAATTGGTGTGGACCTTAACAACTAATGAAATTTTTTCAATGTCTTCCACTTTTACTTCTCACATGGCAACTCTATGATCAAGGAAGATGATATGGGACGACAAATTGCAACGTAAAATTTCAATATTCATGTGGAGATTGTTAAACAAGTGGCTTCCACTGGATAATATGATTACCAGATTTTAGTTGCGTTGGCTTCTAAATGTTGTTTTTGTGACAACCAAGAGACCATAGATCATCTTTTTGTGGATTCTGCTAGGCAAATGTGGTACTACTTCGAATCATGGCTGGAGGTGATTTTCCCACCATCTTCTACTATTCTTGGAAGTTGAATTCATGGTGGTGGCATGATACTCCTTCTACCACTCTAGGGTCTCTTCACAAATTATTCCATGTTTATTTTGCAGTTTTGTATGGAAAGCAAGGAATATGGTGGTCTTTGAAAGGCATAACATCAAAACACAAAGTATTATCATGGACAATTGTTCCTACTTGAAGGACATATCCTCAATTCATCCTTTTACTGGGTTTGGAGCTACTGAAAATCTCTTATTATCTCGAGATATTTGTCAACAATTGATCTCAACACGAGACCAAGAAGGGCATTGGCTGTCAAGTGGAATCCTCTCCCTTGCGGCTATGCCAAGCTAAATATTGATAGAGAGTCAAAAGGAAATCCCAATTTCGCGGCTGTGGGGGAACAATTAGAGACCAAAATGGAAATCTAATCAATGCATTTTGCAATTTCTATAATCATGAATCAAATTTGCAAGCCGAAGGAATGCCTCTTGTGGATGGCCTCAAACTTTGTGGAAATTTGCAACTCTTAGAAGTGGAAGTGGAACTCAACCCCTTAATCCTAGTGAATATTGTCAAGGGTTACACCATCATGGGGCATTGACCAGCAATGGCAGTTTATCAAAGAATTTTTAAAAGGCTCTGATACCAAATTAATAAAAGAGACCCAAATGTCTATATATGAAAATGTACATATATTTCAGAAGGTAAGCTAGACTTTAAATTGCCATCCTCTTAGGCATATAAGGACCCTGCATTTTATCCAGAATATACATACAAATGAAATATAAAGGAATGAGTAGAAGAATTTGAATCAAGAAATCAAAAAGAATCATTTCCAGGTTATTAAGTTATTGCTTGATATGAGGAGAAGGATCCCTATTCATCATGAGTGATTTAAATATTTTAACTTCACCCTTATTTAAAAAATCCATTTCTGATAAAGTAGATTACCTCTATGAAGTTCCTGTAGTACCTAATAACCAGAAGTCTGGTTCTATTATCCCTACTACTCTTCCTCTTGTAAATCCCTACTCAGCATTCGCTAGATCTCAATTTTCTCCTATTTCCAAATATATTCGGTCTCTAATATCTCCTGAAAAACAAACTGTAAAAGAATATATCCAGTCTTCTAGACTAGATCAACATCATATTCCAACCACCTCATCAGAACATCTTGTTAATCTATATCTTCCTGAGGATTTTCCTAGACAATGGAGAGCTCAAGGTTGTACTCACATCCATTTTGGAGCAATCCAACTTGCTCTAACTTTTCATGGAAGAAAAGGTCTACCAGTAGTGGCCAGAATTGCCTTGTAGCTTAGACACCAAATTCAAGAAATATCAACATGCCTGCATAGCAACTGTTGAAACTACACTAAATGTAAGAACAGTGTTCGTTACTTTGTTTCCTAATTTTAACATGTCACAACAAGACCCCCATCTTCTCTCAGCTTTGAAGGTCCAAATTCAAATTCAAGGAGCTGGGCAAATTCAAGATGCACTTGCTGCGACACTTCACCACCAGACTGTTTACAGAGCTCAAAATCATGCTTTTGATCTATCACTTCCAAGGAAGTGATGATGCTCTTCATCAAGATAGAAGAAGGTCAATCTACTACTTGTACACATATTCTGAGGCAGATTCCAAGAGATGAACTTATAAAGCTACTTCCAAACACATGGATCACAAATTATGAAAATTTTCTTGAAGCAGTTCCCAGACCTCTTGAGTCTTTTGAAACCTTGATTCAGTCCATACAGTATGGAATAGTTTCTTATCCAGTTTAATCATTCTCATCTTAAAAAATCTCGGTCTTTGAGATTTTAGATTGCCAGCCAAAGTAACATATCTTCCAGTTCTCGGCCTTCTTTTTCAATAATGGAAATATCAGTCCAAGATCCTTCAACATAAAAACAAGAGGATTATGGACATGAAAGATGTGTCCTAGAAGACATCACTAGAAGCTTCAAAGAAAATGGCCAGGCAGTCTATTTTTTCACAGATCCTTTTAGTGGACATTGTTATTTTGATGTCTGCTATTGTGATGAGTGCCAAGACAAAGAATGGGAAGAAGAAGATGAGTTTTATTATATTCAAGAAATTGACAAAGAAGAAGAAGAATAAGTGCCATTATCAACATGTTCTTCCTGAAGATCTTGATCCCTCTTCACCAGCTCAAACTGTGAGAAGTACTTTTGATTTCTTGACTGAAGAATTGCCTAATGAAAAATGGGCAATCCAACCTGGAAAAGAAGAGGTGCAAAGAAAGTTCAAAGAATTTGTTGACTCCATTATTCCAGAGCCAGTTCCTGAAACTCCAAGTAAGTCAGTATTGCCTCAGATTTGTATGTTCAACCCAATAGATTTTCCTCTACTATCCAAGTTTGAAAAGGATAAGGAAAGTCATATTCCAAAGATTCAGAATGCTACCAAAGTAGTATTACCCTCAGGACAAGTTGAACCAAAATTGCAAGGAGAAGTTCTAAATTGGCAAACTAAAAATGCACTTGTTCAAAATAAAGCTTTGACCTCTATTGATCAAAAAGTTTCTGCTGTAAAACATGCAGTAGAACAACAATCAGAAAAGAACCAAAACATCATGTATAAATTGTAGATCTTGAAAAAGTGCTTTGAACACTTACAAAATGCAACAGCACCACCGGGAGTATCCTTCATGCATTTCCAATCCCAACAGCTTAACGAGAAGGAATCAGTGCTCAAACAAATGGAATTCTTAAAACAAGAACTCCAGCCAGAAGCATCAAATTCTCAAACACAGCCAACCATTTATGGAATCAACTTTGCAAATCCACCACGACTCAAGTTTGGAATAGAACCCATTGTGCCTACTTATCCTCAATCCTATGGGAAATTTGAAACAAATTCCCCGAGGCCTTACATCCCTATTTTTCCCTCTATGCCACAAAAACCTTATGTACCTTTCCCAGGAGAGCCTTCAATTAATAACCTTCCAGAATGGTACAAATTCAAGAAAGAGGAGATGAAACAACTACAACAAATTCAAAAAGAATAAGAAAAGCAGGAGAAATTGAGGATCCAGCAAGAAAGAGATGAGGCACTAAGAAAAGTTGAAGAAGAAAGAAAAGATGGGAAAAACTGGAAAGAGAAAAGGCATCATCATCGTCCCAAATGATGATAACCCCAACATCTGAAAATGAAGTAAAAAATCCTTTTAGTACTTTTCTCTCTCAATTATCTCAACCAGTTCCTAATCTTGCTTCAGCAGACGCATTTGAAGAATCATCCACAGAAGAAGAACATGATTCAGAAGAAAGTGAGTCATCAGATGAGTTGGACGAATCCTCAGAAAATGAACCAGAACCAGCAGTTATGGACATCTAAATGAGCCAATTGTGACCTATCCAGAAGATGATGATGGAGATGTTGTCATGGAAGAAACAGTAATTGGAGATAGAGCTCCAAAAACATCAAGAAAGTCATCTGGAGGAACAATCCTTTTCACATTGGATAATGTTCTGTACTCTAAGTGGTCAAGCAGAATCCAAGAATTTTATGCATGGCTAGTCACAAGAAAATTAACTATTGACAATAATTTTGAAATTCTAGTTGAGTTCATTTCTAGTTTTACAGGATTATTGAAAGATTGGTGGATGACTGTCCCAAAAAATGATAAATTAAATTTCATGGTTCAACAAGATTTTAATCTGATCATTGAGGCTTTGTATACTATTTTCCTAAGAGAACAAAAAGAAGATTTAGAATTAAAAAGAAAAGAATTTTCAAGTTGAGATGCCAATCTTATACCAGAAGAGACTTAGACAAGCATCTGAAAAGACTAATAACACATTTGTTCTATATCCTTGGTGTAGATTCCAGCCTAAATTAGCAATCTTTTCTCACATCACTCCCTAAAACATTGGCTGATGGAGCAAAAATTTATATTCAGGGAAAATACAATAGAATTATCACTATGACCACAGGGCAAATTCGCCAAGCAATAATGATTGCACATGAGGAACTTTGTCACAAGAGACATGCAATCAGAGAATATCTCAAAGGAGACCCTTGCCTAGATGAAGCATGCAAACGTCCAGAATATGTTCTGAAAGGAAAATGTAAAGGATGTAAGCAAAAAAAGAAGAAAAGGTTCAAAAAGAAGTTCATAAAATTTAGAATCTTCTCAAAATCTTTGTCAAGACCCAGAAAGTGGAAATTCTTCAAAAGAAAGAATAGATTCAGATCAGAAGGAGGAAAAAGCAAGAAATTCAAGAAGAAATCCCAGAGATATTATATTTGCAATCAGAAAGGTCATTTTACAAAAAATTGACCACAAAATCAAGAAGGACAAAAACTGATGGAGGCAATTACAAGAGAAACAGGATATGAAATTTTATCAACATGATGACCTTGAATCAATCTTCTCAGTTGACAGCCAACCTTCAGAAGACACATTGTTTATTGTTGAAACAATTCAAGACATGTTTATGATTAACTACAAATTTGCTCCCATTCATTTCTCGGAATCTACTCCAAGTTTTCAAACAATTTCTTCTACTCCACAAACTTTAGTTTTTATTTATCCTACCAAATATGATAAACCTATTCCATTAATAGCTTTTTTTGATACAGGTGTTGCCCTATCAATTCTTCATCCAAAGGTGTTGCCAGCAAAATATTGGAAACCCTATAAGCAACATTTCAGAGCAGCAAATGGAGAAATTTTCACAGCTGATCTTATTACAAGAGATCAAACAACCATTCAGCTCTTTCCGAATTGCAAAGTTCGAACACAAATTCTAGGGTGTGCTGCCCTAGTAAAAGAAATGGTGTTTGGAATGGATCTCTACAAAAAATCAATGGGTCTTACAATTCTTCCAGAAGGGATTAAATATAAGAAATACTTAAAATCATTAGCTTATGTTGATACCCCTCACTTATTTTCCATTGATACAGGAGAAATCCTAGAACAAATAAAAACTGTTTTAATTGAAAAGTGCCAATTCTCATAATGAGTTCTTATCTAAATGCTCAAAACCATTGTGGACTAACTCTGAGTTTTTTATACAACTTCCATTCAAGAAGAATGAAGATGTCAATCCAACAGAGGCGAGCCATTCGGGGATGAATCCAGAACATGCTGTCCTTGCAGAACAGCAATGTCAAGAATTGCTAAAAATTTGTTTGATTGAGAATTCTGAATCACCATGGGCTTGTGAAGCTTTTTATGTAAATAAAAGGTCTGAACAAGTACGTGGGAAAATGAGACTTGTCATAAATTATCAACCATTAAATCATTTTCTCCAAGACAACAAATTTCCTCTTCCAAACAGATATACCCTATTTTCAAACCTTAAACCTGCTAAATGGTTTTCAAATTTTGATTTAAAATCAGGGTTTTGACAATTGGGTATTCATCCAAGATGACAGAGGAAAAATAGGATTTTACATTCCTAATCACCATTTCCAATGGACCGTTACGTGTTTTGGGCTCAAAACAGGCCCATCACTTTTTCAACTGGCCATGATAAAAAAAAAAATTAACCCATCTTATCCTCAGCTCTAATCTACATTGATGACATTCTACTTTTAGCCCAACACTTGAAGCTCATTTTGAACTCTTAGACCAATTTGCTCAAATAGTCCAAGACTATGGGATTATGCTTTCTGAGAAAAAAAAATGATTTTGGCCCAACAAACAGTCACTTTTCTTGGGATGAAATTTGATGATGGAAAGTATGAACCCGAACAACACATTTCAACTGCCATTTCCAAATTTCCAGATTCAAACCTCACCAAAAAAGAAATCCAACAGCTTTTAGGGATTGTAAATTATGTCCGAGATTTTATCCCTAAAGTTGCAACCTCTATTCATCCATTAACCAAACTTCTAAAGAAAAATCCTCCCCCTTGGTCTTCAACACAAACCGAAGGCTGTCAAAAATCTGAAACTCCTTCTTCATAACATCACCCCTCTTTTCATCCCATCAGAAGGAAAAAAGATCATTTAGATAGATGCAAGTGATAAATTTTGGGGAGCAGTGCTCTTCAATGAAACTTATCACAAAAGACAACTCTGTGGATATGGCAGTGGAAGATTCAAACCCTCCGAAATTCATTACCATTCTACTTTCAAAGAAATTCTAGCCGTGAAGAATGCTATTAAGAAATTTAACTTCTATTTCATTAGTGAAAATTTTCTTGTAGAAATGGATATGTCCTCTTTTCCAAAAATGCTTCAGTTCAAACAAAAGGTAATCCCAAATCCCCAACTTCTCAGATGGTCTAATTGGTTTTCACAATATACCTTTGATGTTCATCACATTAAATGGAAAAACAATCTCATTGCAGACTTTTTCAGTAGATCACGGTCATTTCTTCCAAAAGAGTTTATTGAGTCATCAGAGTCCTAGATGTATATTCCTTCTTTTAATATGTGGAGCACCTGAAACCTATGAGTATTCTGCCCATCTTGAGTCCGTAGAGCCATTTCCTCCAGAATTTAAGTCATTAGATTACCCATGGAAAACAAAAGATCTGAGTAAATATAGAGTTTTTTGGGAACTTCAAACTTTCACACAGTATGGAGGTTCCATTCTTAATCCTTTTGGAGTCCACCTAGAATATCCTTACTCTCAAGTGTTTTCTATGCAACCTCATGATTTTCCAAAGTCTCTATTGTGGTTTTTCTTCTACTTCTGTCACCAATATCATATTATTATTGAGTTGTAAAAAAATTGTCAAACTTAATTCACCTCACCTATGTACATTCCTCTCTTGGTTTGCACCCCTCAACAAACGGAGCAGAATTTTCCTTTATCGCAGAGGATTTGTACTTATCCAGTTTCACCGAGTGTTAAATACATCAGGACAAAATTTTCAAGCACTTTCATGTTATAAGCTTATTCAGGAATCACAGACAACTATTTTAGACATGGAAGAGGATACAATGAAATTCAAAGGATTTTATTTCAAGAAAATAAATGTATTCTTAAAGAAATATGGCCCCCAGCAACATATGGTACATGCAATCATCATTCTGGACACCCTTATTGGAAAATAATTCAAGATGCAAAAAATGAATATCATAAGAAATATGCTGATGCACCATTTTCTCAAGACCACCTCCTGACATTCCTTCACAATCTAGTTCCACTCAAGAGATTCCTCCACAATCAAGTTCCACTCATACAAAAATAGGAAAACAACCGTTGGCCAGAACAGAAAGAAAAAGAAGAAATAGACAAAAGCATTGGGATAGAATTGAAGAACCCAATATCACTAATCCAGATTCTACTCCCTCGGATACTCCCAACTTAGATGATGACAAGACAAGATGGCCATATAACTTTTAATAAAGTAACTTTAGTGTGTCAGGCTTTATTAAAGCATGTATTATTTGCCTTAGTGTGTTAGAATGATAAGATTTCATCATGGATCTTATCTTTTCTTTTCTATTTTAGTTTGTTACTTTAAGTTAGAAATTCGAGTTCCTCACTATAAATAGAACCCATTGCAATTTTGAATAGGCAGAGTGGAGTGTGGAGTGTGGAGTGAGTGTGAAATAATATTGTGCAAATAAAATACCCATGGCTTTCTAAACTCCTATTCTTTCTCTAAGTATCAGTATAGTTTAATAACCATGCAATGATTCTTTTTATTTTCTTGACTCAAATTTTTATATTTCATTTGTATGTATATTCTGGATAAAGTGGAGGGCTCCTTGTATGCCTAAGAGGATGGCAGTTTAGTGCCTAGCTTACCTTTTGAAATATATAGACATTTGAGAACTAAGACATAATTCCATCGACTATTAAAGGATTGTTGCTCTTGGATGCTCAAGGCTGCCCTTATATTCGACATCGTTAAGTTTGAAATTCTTTGAATAAAATTAACCACCCTCTCGAGTGTTGGCTTAAAAAAAAGGAATTTATCCCTAGTGTCCTCATTGAGCTCAATCATAAAAAGTCTAATTTCTTTGACAACCACATAATTTAACCATTCCACTTTGTTTATTTATCCTCTCTTCCTCCCATCACCTTAACCATTGTGGAATCTATCTTAGTGTAGTAGTTAAGGCTTTTGTGATACTTTGAATGAAGAGTTTTTCTGTATTTGATGGTGAATGAAGTCAAGAGTTCAATGTTGTTTATATTTCCCTTTTTGTAATTGTCAGGTTATGCTATTGTTATTGTTTTTTTATGCAAACACCCGAATTAGGTGAGGATTTATTAGAAAAGCTCAAGATTTACAAAGGCGAATGTAGGGATGTCCCTTGGCATCCAAGACAACCAAACCTTTCACATGGGAGGGAATGGTATCCAGATCGTATTCAACATACATCAGCATAATAATGCCCTCATTTGGTAACCTATCTGCTACTTGATTTGTTTCCCTAAATACGTGTGAGAATGAAACAACATTGCCTTCTAGGAGCCGTTTGATGAGCTGGAGTTCATTGTCAATGCTCCACACCAAATGGTGGCACGGATAGCCCTTTCATGATATTAACAAGAAGTAGGGAGTCCATTTCTACCTCCACAGCACGTAGGTGTAAAGAGCAACACATTTTTAGGCCATCTACAAGGGCCAGAACCTCGGCCTTCAAATTGGTTTACGAAGATTAGCCATTGGAGAAGGCCTTGATGCAGTGCCCATGGTGGTTTCTAAGGATGCCCCTTCCCGCCGCCAAACCTGGGTTCCCTTTTGAAGGCCCATCCACATTCAACTTGAGGACACCATAAGGAGAACAGTTCCACTTAACAGCAAGTTCAAACTCAATGGTTGCAAGTAAAGAAGTTGGCTGCAAATCCCGTGTGAAAGAAGCAATTCATCTGCCGCAATTACCTTTTGAAACGGATATATTGAGGAAACTGTCTTCAAATAAGCACAAATTTCAACAATGATTCTAGTGGCTGAGATGCTTGTCCCTTGGAATTTAGCTTTATTTCTAGACTTCCAAATGAACCAGCAAATAATGCATGGAAGGATTTTATGTATTGCCCCCATTGTGGTAGAATGAGCGTGCGCAGCCCACCACCACGAGTTGAGCTTATCCGAAATGGTCGTGGCTGGAGCAAATGTCCATTCAAACCGTTTGTTTAACAATTTCCACATAAAGATGGAGATCTTCAATTAGAGTCTCTTATCCCAAATCATTTGTCTAGTGAATGATTGAGCCATTGGCGGGTAAGTGGATGAGATAGAGAAAGAGCCGTTGGATGTGAGGGTCCAAATGAGCTTGTCCGAATCCGAATCCCTCAGGCAGATGACCTTGTCTTTAATGCAGTTCCCAATGTCACGAAGCTCCACAATGGAATATCTCCCGTCCAGTAAGGATAAATTCCAATCGCCAAAATTCCACACTTGCCTCACTGAAAGGTGGCTATCATAAACTTGCTCCATCATGTTAACTAGCGGTCCGTGATCAATCCATGTATCAAACCAAAATGAAGAGTTGGCATTTTGGATGAGGAACAACATGTTTTGCTAACGTCGACTCACGAATGCACAGCATTCGTTTCCATGTGAATGAGTCTCTAGGTGCTTCTTGAGCTACACAAGGATGAATGCAGCGGTTTAAGTATCGTCCATGGAGAAAGGAGCTCCATAAGGAATGACCTTTCCGAAACTTCCACCATAATTTCATGCTGAAACCATTCACAACAGCTGCCAAAGGAGTAATGCCGAGACCATTGGAGGATGTTGGTTGACAAATGGTAGACCATGCTGACATTTTGGAACCCCTTCCGAAATCTCCCCAGAAGAAACCCACAAATTGCCTTTCCAACTCCTTATGGAATGAAAGTGCAGGAGCGAGGACTGCCATAAAAAAGATTGGGTTGCTACTTAACACGTGTTTGATGAGAATAAGCCGTCCTCCAGGAGAGAGAAATCGTGTTTGCCAGCCATGAATGCGTGCTGTCACTTTTTCTATCATTGGCTGAAGAAAAGCTTTCAGTTTTTTTGCTTTCTGGATGGGGCATCCCAAATATATGAATAGGTAGGGATTTTAGACAAATAAAAAGAACTTTTGGCTTTGTTGCAAAGCTGCCCAGAGGATGTCTCAAACCTTGAAATGAAAGCCATGAGATTTTGGATTGAATTAGCCTCTCCGCTTGTAAAAATTACCACATCATCCGCATAAGCCAAATGAGAGATGATTGGGCATGACCTCAGAATTACGAACTCAGAAATTTTCCCAACGCAAAATAGATCATTCAAACCACAGGAGAAAGACTCCATCATAATTATGAAAAGAAGGAGGGATAAAGGGTCCCCTTGCTGAACTCCTCTTGAAGATTTAAAGAAACCTTTTGGCACACCATTAATGAGAATGGAAAACCAACAATCTTCCAGAATATTCTTCACTAAAGAGATCCAATTCTCAGCAAATCCAAACTTCCTCAGAATTTCATATGCTCCTGCCAAGTTAACCTATCAAAAGCTTTGGTGAGGGCCAGCTTGATGATCAAATTACCACCTCTTGTTTTCCTGTTTAAGAAATCCCACCATCTCTTGGACTAGAAGGATATTATCTACAATTTCTCTACCTTGGACATAAGCACCTTGTTCGGGGGAGATAAGTTTTGGCATAATAGTGGAGAGCCTAGTTGCCAAAATCTTTGTGCAAACTTTTTTGAAGAAAGTACATAGACTAATGGGACAAAATCAGTGAAAGATGAGGGATTCGCAATTTTTGGGATTAAAGTAATAAGGGTACTAGTGAACATACGTGGCAGTGTCGCCCCCTTCAAGAATGCTCCTACAGCATGGAAGAGAAGCCGATGAATAATATCCCAGCAAAAGGAGAAGAAAAAGCCATTATATCCATCAATGCCCGCTGCTCCATCCAGATTGAGAGAGAAAACTGCCTCTTTTAACTCCTTAGTGCTGAGTTCAGCTAGCAAGAGTTGATTGCTCGCATTGGAGACTGTCGTGGGAAGAGTATCTAACAAAGTGTGATCTATCACCGTCGGCTCATTACACGATAAGAGATGTTGGAAAAACTTAATCCCTATATCTCAGCTTTAAAATATTGTGTATCTTCAGTCCAAACAACATCCACTTTAATTTTTGAGATCCGCAAATGTTGTTTCTTGGCCATGAGTGCAGAATGGAAGAAGGTAGTATTATGGTCGCCTTCCTTTAACCACTTTATCCCCACTTTTTGACGCCAAAACATTTCCTCTTCAGCCATGCATCGGGTGTGAACTACTTGTGCATGAGATAGTGCTGATTGATTGTTGGGATTTTGTTACTGCAGAAATGCCTCCTCCTTGGCGTGTACCTCCCATTCAACTGCTTGGACTTTGGAAAACACATCTCCAAACACTGTACAAATTCCAATTCTTTAGCTTTGCTTTCAATCATTTGAGCTTGCAAGCTAGGATGAAGAGAGGCGGTCCAGAGCAATGTAAAGACCAATTTTGTTCCACTACCTGCAAAAAAATCTTTATGCTTAGTCCACATGTTTAAGAATTTTAATGGCTTCGGGCCTGTTGTGACGTCATTTGACACTTTGATATAGAGGAGAGGTGAATTATCCGAGCACGTCTTGATGAGGTGTTCAACATTAATGTTGCAGAAGGCAGCAAGGAAACCATTGTTGCACACGAAACGATCCAGTCTTTTCCACACCGTGCCTCCCATCCTATTGCCCCTCCAAGTATATTTGCAACCTTGGAAGGCAATATCCATCAATCCACAATCATGAAGACAGTCATTAAACTCCGTCATGGCTTCAACATCGAGTGAGCTGCCTCCTTTATATTCATCCGAGCTGGAAATGACATTGAAATCTCCCCCAACCAGCCATGGAGAGTATGGTTGGATAGTCTGGAGGGCCTCCCAAAGGTCTCGTCTTTCTACCTTAGTACACTTTGCATGAATGAAAGAAACTTCCACAGTTGTATGATAGGATGGCAAGGAGCAAGAAACATGAAAGAGTTGATCATAAACTAAAATGGGGGTTAGGACTAACCCCTTATTCCAAAAAACCCAAATCTTTCCGTTAGAATTAGATTGGCAACAGTCACACTCCAACCCTAGCTTGTGGGCGAAAAAAGGAATCCTTGCTTTGTCCACCGTAGGCTCCATTAAAGCAAGAATGTTTATTTTGTTTTGTGTAACTAGCAACTTGAACCTACGAATGGAAGGTTTATTACCTATTCCTCTTATATTCCATGCTAAAACACTATCCATTAACATTGAGGAGGTGGGGGCGGAGTGGAAGGTTTCTTAGCCAGCCTAGTACGCATAGGTCTTGGCATGTTGTAAATACGTTTACGTCTACTTTTCCTCTTGGACGAAGGCTGACTCACCGGTTGCAACTGAACGAGAGATGGTTGCAGGTTGTCATGTGCTACATGTGGTGCATGGGGTGATTCACCATCCAAAAAATAGCATGGTAGTTCAGCCATTATTGTTGCGTGAGGTATGGAAGAGTCATCCATGGGCAAGATGGTTTGCATGTGCACATTGGGGAATGTTGGCTGGATTATTACAGCAAGCTGTTCGGAAGCGGTTGCTTGGACCGTTGCCAAATCTGACTGTGGGATTACCTTACTGCAAGTTTGAACCAAAGACAGCTCCACATTCGTTGCAACCAAAGGCAACATTGTTGCAACCTCCATTGCTATTGTTATTGTTGTTTAAATAAAAAGAATTGCAAGTGTTGTGTTCCTATTCAATAAAGAAGGTTTATCTTACCTTCAAAAGTTAATTTAAATAGAAATAATGTTTTTAGCTTTCAAGTGTTGAATGGTTAAGTCATGTTGGTTTTGGGACTTGTATGATGGGATAGTAGTCCAAGAGTTTGAATAGAAATGACTAAGGTGAGTTGAGTCACTTATATCATATTTATCCTACCCTATTACCATAGCCTATATTACAAGCTTAGATATCCCAAATTATCCTTAACCTGGGCTAATTGATATTAGAGAATCAGGGGTGAAGCATTACTTTGGTTGATGTTCTTTGCTAAACCTTGCAATGCCAACAAATATCCTTGTATGTTCATTTGCATCAATTTGTGATCCTCAAAACAAGTCTTAATTATTATCTTTCTATATTGGGGCAATCTTTGGGAAACTTAACTTGTATGTTCTATATCAACATATATTTGAATGGCATTTCATTGACATTTCATTAGTCAAAGTAATGTTTGTAACAAAAACTACTGCCTATTTTTGTAAATGAAGGGATGGCTGCTGATGTTGCATTTAATGAGTTTAAACCCTATTTTTACTTTTGACTAGTGTTCTGGAGTTGAATACTTCAATTTTCATGGTGGTATTGTGTTTTGTTGTTCTTTTCTTATCCTTTTTTGCTCGGGGTAAGAAAAAGCTTAAGTTTTAGTGATGCGAACCTTGTGCGCAATCAAGATTAATGCAACAAAACCTAATGATCAAGTATGGCACCAAAACCCCAAGGATCGAATCCAATGTTGGTGAACACAAATTTGGATAGCAAGAACACACAAAGAAACAAGAACGAACAAACAAAGATAAGCAAGAATTGACCCACTATTTATATTGATCAAGCAGGAACCAATATCTTAAGTGTAGCAGTTAGAACAATCACTGTTGCTTAAGCAATGATTCCAACAAAGTCTTAATTCTAAGACAAAGAGAGAAATTTTCCTTTCAAAAAAACTCAATTTTATTGATAATAATATGCTGGAAATTTTTGTGGCCTATTTAAAGGCTTCAAAAGTCCTAAAAACTAGTTAAAAATCTCCTAATTCTAACACACAAGTAATTCAGCCAAGGCAGCCCCATTAATAGGTCCTATGGACCTTATTAAAAATGAATAATTAAACCAACACTTAAACCAGCCCAATTTACACAACACATTAAATTACTATTGGATTTTACACAATAATAGACTTAAACAAATAAAAAGTTTAGTAAAATATAACTTAATATTCGGCCCTTTGACTTACAGGATCTCCACTTGTGCTTGACTTTGAAGAATTGGAATGAATTGAGGATAATCCAATCCAACTTGATCCAAACACCACAAATGTGCTTCAATCTTGGCAAGCTCGAGTTCATGTTTGCTCTAGCTTACAAACTTCTTCATCTCCTCATATTGACATATTTTTAACCCCTCCAGATTCGTATCATTCCCTCTTTCCCTGAAAGGATTCATTCTTGAATCCGAACCTAGATAAGAAAAACATGAATTAGTCAAATGGAACACAAGATTGGCAGAAGATAGGCCTTGAAGCTATGCACTATTGTGAACACAAAAAAGTTTTACCAAGTAATGATCCAAACAGTTACACAAATGTGCACGTCAAAGTAGAAAATCATTCAGTTTTGACAAGTCAAGCACAATTTCAGCAATTACCAGAAAACACTGAGGATGACACAAATTGGAAGTTATTTGACTAAAAACAAAAATTTTAGTCAAAGTGCTTTGAGGCAAAATTGATATGACTTCTTTCTTACAAAGTATTTGACCTAAATCACACACAACTTAGGTTGCTGAAAAACTAGGTAAGAAACAAAAATTTGAGTGGTGTGTCTAAGTAAAATAAAATCAAACAAGTTATCATGCCATAACAAAAACTTAACTTCACATGTTCTTGGACAAAATTTGAATATTTTGAAGTTAACTTTACTTGATTCGAAATTCATAAAAGAAGCTAACAAAGTTATCTAATTTATTTTGAACAAAAGTGAAATGTTGAAAATCATGTAGCATGCTAACACAACAATTCAACTAGATTTGATGTCATGTAATTGATTATCAATTAAGGTTTGGACGAATTTATCCAACAATGCTCTACAAATTGGAATTGAAGTCCAAGAAATTGATGCCTTTTTTGGTCAAAACAACAACCAAATCAAAAACCAAGTCAAGGGAATTAATTTTCTATAAGAAATAAACAAAATGTCACTAAAAATAATTCTAAATTCTAAATTCTAAATTAAATTTGTAAAATTTTTTAAGATGCTCAAATCTAAGAATTTCAGCACAAAAAGAAAAAACAAGTTCATACCGTTGAGATAGGGTATTGACTATCATATCTTCCTTACCTCGCTTTGGTTGGAATGATGAGGTACTCAATTGGGAGGTTAGTGCATCTACACGACTTACACATTTGAAGGGCTGGACATAAGAAAGAAAACTAGACAAAATAATTTCTCTTAATCACTTCCTCTTTTCTCTCTTTGTCTTGGGCTATTGCCAAAGCCTTTATAATCTTTTTTTCTTGATTTTTGGCCGCAATTTGACTTTTTCCACTTTTCTTTTCACTTTATTCCATTCAAGATTTTTTTTTTTGAATTTCTATTCCTTCTTCATTTATTTGATGTTGTGGCAAAGGAATAAATTTAAACTTTTACCCCTTTTATACATGTAATACCCCTTAGTATAGAAATCATAAAAACTATTTTTAGATAATTTTCATAGCTTATCAAGTTGTAAATGCCATGTGTGAAAGGGTGCTACATCACAAGCTACCTTATCGGAATGCTTACCAATAGTGAAGGATACAATAACTTGCTCAGTTACCTCAAACACTTCACTTTCAATTGACCATCAGAACTTACAAGATTTTGAATGTGGCGAAGTAGGCAAATTCAACTTTATTCAACCAGACATGTACTTGCCACATTGATCCATATGCTACTATCAATTACAATACCACAAACCCTTTCATTCACAAGAACTTTTGTAAAGAAATTCTCTTCCCGCCAGTGAGACATCACAAATAAAACTCACAAAATAAAGTGGTTAGTGTTAGGAAAAAGATAACCAAAATTTCTCCTCACCACTCAGCCTTGCTCTTTGGGGAGCAATTCACTCAAGTTGTATCACTTAATCCCCCATGTATACCGTCAATTGAATGGCTTTTATCACTCAAATGATCTCACCACACTATCTTTTTCCTCTCCTTAGTTCACTCTCAAAGTCTTTGGAAACTACGAGGACCAAAGTGAGCTCTAATTAAGTCTTAGCTACTTAATTGGTTGGAAGTCAAAGAAAAACAAATAGTCTTGTGTCAATGCCAAATGAATGGATACCAAACTTTCGCATATAAGTTTTAAAGAACAAGAGGCAACAAAATATTCGAGACTTCTAGAAGCAAAAATCAAGAGATAGGAATAGAAAATAGATAAGAATTTGGTAACAAATTTACCAAATAAAAAGGAAACTAAGCAAACAAGAACAAACAAGTAGAACTTAAGACTGACAAAAAATTAAAAGAACCAACAAAAATTAAGTACTTTTTGAAAAAAGTTACAAATTTGGAAAGTGAACTTTGATTTAGAAAGTTTCCATATTTGGAAATTGAAAACTTTCCAAAAAATGAATTGGTAAGTTTCCAAATCTGAAAATTCAAAAGTTTCCAAAAATGAATTTGGTAAGTTTAGAAAATTGGAATTCGGAAAGTTTCTAAAAATGAATTTGGTAAGTTGCCAAAAAAATTAACTTGGACATGGGGAAAGTTTCCAAACTTGACTAGGAAACTTAAACTTCTTGGATTAGGGCACCGATCAAATAATTGCCTACATAAACAACTTAATAGGCAACCCTACAAATTTTTTTCCTCTTATTCTCTCTAGGTATACTACTACTTCTTTTTTGTTTTTACTTTTGGGCAACAATAACCTTTTTTGGCAACAACAACAATAAGAAGCAACAAAGAAGCAACAACAAGAACAACTATTACTCGAATTTTTTTATATCAATAAGAACACGGAAGCAACAATAACGAAGATTAAGAGACAATCAAGGAACAAGGTACGACATGTGAAGAACAATCAAAAAATCAATGATGCAAATTTTGAGACCAAGACAATACAGATTCAAAGCTGTAAATATTTTCTTTATAGCTGAACAGTAACGGTGAACAGCAATGGTGAACAATAACGATGAACAACACTGATGAACAATAACAGTGAACAGTAATGAGGAACACTAACATTTTATATAATATCTAAGATAAGATTTTTTTGGAAAGAAAATCTAAAAGAAAAATTAAAAGAAAATAAACAGAACTGACCAGAATTGGACCAAATTTAATACTAAGTTGATACAAACCTCGTGCGCAATCAAGATTGATGCCACGAAACCCAACGATCAAGTATGGCACCAGAACACGAAGGATCTGAATCCAAAGTTAGTCACGCAAATTTGGACAGTAAGCACACACATAGAATCATGAAAGAACAAACAAAGATAAGAAATAATTGACCCGCTGCTTATATTGATCAAAGCAGGAATTAATATCTTAAGTCGGTTAGAACAATCACCATTGATCAAGTAATGATCCTAACAAACTATTAATTCTAAGACAAAAGAGAGAACTTTTCCTCACGAAAAACTCAAATTTTTATTTATAATAACATGTTGGAAATTTCTTCCATATGGCCTATTTATAGGCTTTTTTTTATAAAAAAAAAAAACCCAAGGTGGGTAATTAATTTATTAAGAACCAAATTCAATTTTTACAACGCCGGATGTAGGGACATTTTTGAGCATCCAGCCGCACCAAGCCTTTTACCATGTTTGGGATTGTGTGCTGGTTATACTCAATATATGTCTCATTTTTTATACCCTCATTGGCTAGGGTGTCTGCTACTTGGTTTGCTTCCCTAAATACATGTACAAAAGAAAAATTCTTTCCTATGACAAAATGATAAATAAGTTGTAGTAGGGGATCGATACTCCAAGGCAGTGTTGCTTTGCCATTCAAAATGTTAATGATTAAGAATGAGTCCATCTCTACTTGAACTGATGAGAGTTGAAACTTGACGCAGAGTTTTAATCCATCTATCAGGGCCATCATTTCCGCTTTAAGGTTGGACTGATTGTGATAGAAGTTGGAAAATGCACCATAAAACTGACCATTATGATCTCGGATGATTCCTCCTCTAGTCGCATTCCCCGGGTTTCCTTTAGACGCGCCGTCACATTAAGCTTTGCCACTCCTTGAGGAGGGGGAGACCAGCTCACTGCAATAAGATTCCTCGGTTTGTGGTGGATGAAAGCATGTCTTCAAACTCGAGATAGAAGGAGTTCATCCACTTGGCAGTAGCGTGTGAAAGGTTGAATCGTGGAAAGGTTTTCCAAGGCAGCACATATTTCAGTTATGATGTAGCTTGGGTGGGTCTTTTTGCCTTCATAGACCGCAGCGTGTTTCGGCCTTTCCATATGGACCAGCAAATCAGGCTTGGAATGATTTTGTGAATGGCTGCCATTGTGCATGAAGGGGTTGGATGCCACCACCAAGAATTGAGCTTTTCTACAATTGTATTTGATTGCGGGAACTCATCTTCCAACCAAGACTCAAAAAAGTGCCATATCCGTGAGGACCAAAGACATGTTGTGAAGAGGTGATTCAAGGTTTCTTGTGATGCTTCACAGAAGCTACATGTGAGGTAAGAGCAAAGCCATGCTGCAGGAGTATATCATCAATTGGGAGCTTTCTATTTATCAACCTCCACATGAAAAAAGAGATTTTTGTCTGTAACCTTGCATCCCAAATCATTGTCCTTGTAAAGCTTGAAGGAGAGGTTGGTAGGGTGGATGAGATGGAAAAGGCTCCTCTTGATGCAAGCTTCCATATCAGCACATCTTTTGCTTGTGAAGTGGTCAATGATTTCCCCGAGATGGCGTGAAATATTCTATCCCGGTCTACTACCATCCATTTTGCAGACTGTGTGTATCTAGTGTCCAACGCATTGAGATTTCAACCCGTAGTACTCCAAACTTGCGCAATTGTGATGCCTTGGTCAAAAACTTGTTCCATGTCTTGAGCTAGAGGGCCACGTTCTGTCCATGAGTCATACCAAAAAGAGGAGTTTCCACTTCGCAGGAGCACCACAAGGTTAAGTTCAGCCTCCTCTCGAACCTTTAACATTCTTTTCCATGTTGAGGAGGCGGTCTGCGTTTCTTTTATTGTGCACGGGTGCATTGAACCACGTATGTATCTTGCTTGAAGAAAGTTGTACCATATTGAATTACCTTGACGAAATTTCCACCAAAGCTTGAGGCTAAAACCGTGTGCTATGTCTTTGAGAGAAGGAATTCCTAGACCATTTGATGACGTAGGTTTACAAACCTCTTTCCAAGCGACCCAATGTCGTCTCTTTCCTAGGGCAGATTCTCCCCAAAAAAAGTTTGTAAGTTGCCGATTCACCTCTTGGATTACAGCTTTTGGTCTTATGGTTGGAGGACCGCCAAAAGATAGATAGGAATACTGGTGAGGACATGCTTTATGAGGATTAGTTTTTCCCCCAGAGAGATAAGCTTGGAGTGCCAACCACTAATCCGAGCTGTAATTTTATCAATCATTGGCTGGAAGAGTGCTCTTCTTTTCTTTGCTTTTTGGATGGGACAGCCTAGGTACGTGAATGGGAAAGATTTCTTAGCAAAGCCCGTCTTATGTTGGATCATGCGTGTTCGAGATAAAGGTGTTGTCTTGGGGAGAAAAAAGGAACTTTTAGCTTTGTTCACCTGTTGGCCAGTGAAAGATGCGAATTTATCCAGGAATAACATTAGATTTTTCACTGATTTTGCATTTCCTCTTGTGAAGATGGCTACATCATCTGCAAAAGCAAGATGGGAGATTGGTAGGCAATGACTGGGGAGACCAAATTCCATTATTCTTCCTTGCCGAACCAGGGTTGTTTAGGTTCCTGGAGAAAGCTTCCATCATAATGATGAAAAGCTTCTTGATAGGTGAAAGGGGATCTCCTTGTCGAATCCCTCTTGAGGATTGAAAGAAGCCTTTTGGGATTCCATTAATGAGCACGGAGAACCAGCAATATTCAATGGCATTTTGTATGAGTGAAATCCAGGTGTCATTGAACCCCATCTAACGCATTATGGAGTATAGACTGGTCCAAGAAAGCTGATGAAAAGATTTTGAGAGGTCCAACTTTATAATGAGGTTTCCTCCTCGTGTTTTCCTATCCATATAATCCACCAATTGTTGATCAAGAAGAATGTTATCCGTAATATCTCGCCCTTTCACGTAAGCCACTTGCTCCTTGGAAATAATTTTAGGCAATATGGAAGCTAGTCGATTAGCTAGCAGCTTTGTGCATATTTTATTGAAAAATGTGCAAAGTCTAATTAGCCGAAATTCATTAAAAGTTGCTGGGTTGACAACCTTTGGAATCAATGCGATTAGTGTACTAGTGAAAGTCCTTGGGAGTTGAGTGCCCTTAACAAAATAGCTTTTACAACATTGTGTAAGTCTTTATGAATGATGTGCCAGCAACATGTGAAGAAGGTTCCATTGTAACCATCTATCCCTGTTGCCCCTTCTGGATTTAAAGCGAATGTGGCTTGCTTTACTTCATCTAGAGTAGGTTCGGCCAATAAGATGTTGTTATCCTCCTGTGAAATCATTTGAGGAATGTTGGCTAGTAGAGATTGATCAACGGCAACATCATTGTCACGCTGCAAGACCCAAAAGAAGTTGATCCCTTTTGATTCTATATCAACAATATTGTCTGTCCACGCACCATTGACCTTAATTTTAGAGATGGGTAGCCTTTGCCGTTTAGCCTTGAGTGAAGAGTGGAAGAAGTGAGTGTTCTGGTCCCCTTCTTTTAGCCACTTGAGACCAGCCTTTTGCTTCCAATATGCCTCTTCCTTTGCTAGGCACTTTGTATAGAGAGCTTGGGCATGGGATAGAGCAATTTGGGTGCTTTGGTTTGGATGATTCAAGAAATTTTACCCTATCATTCTTTCACCTTTGAGTCTGCTTCTTTGACCCGGCTAAAGATTTTTCCAAAGACTGTATGATTTCAATTTTGCAATTCCGCTTTGAGTCACCTTAGCTTTGCAGCTAGGATAAAGAGGGGAGAGCCAACACAAGGAAGATTCCAGTTTACATCTACTACCTACAAGAAATTGTGGTGTTTAGTCCACATGTTTAAGAAGCGAAATTATTTAGGACCCGAGAAGCTCATTGAGTAAGAGCCGAGAGGAAGTGGAGAGTGGTCAGAGCAAGTTTTGGACAGATGTTCCACTGCAATGTTATGGAAAGTTGACAAGAAAGCATTATTGCAAACATATCTATCAAGCCTTTTCCAAATAGTGTGACCAAGACGATTTCCCCGCCAAGTGAATTTGCAACCTTGGAAAGCTAAATCCATCAATCCACAGTCTTGCAGGCAATCATTAAACTTATGCATTGCGTCCAAATCTAGTGTTGAAACCCCTTTGTATTCATCCGATGAGAAAGGCTTCTTCAAGCCCATCAATGACATTAAAGTCACCTCCCACAATCCATGGGGTGGTAGATTGGTAAAGATCTCGAAGCTCACTCCACAACCTTCTCCTCTCATGCTTGGTGCATTTGGCGTAAATGAAAGAGGCCATGCATGGTTGTTGGACGTTTTTCGATGAAATGGAAACATGAAGAAGCTGGTCTGAGCTGTGGATGACTGAAGCATCATGTGCAACACTCCAAAATAGCCATATTTGGCCGTTGGTGTTTGTTGTACAGAATTGAAATCCTAATTTTTGAGTAATTACGTCAATCTGAGCCTTGTCCACCATAGGTTCCATTAAGGCTAAGACTTTTATTTTGTGGGATTTAACTAAAAGTTTGAGTCTTCTGAGTGAAGATTTATTACCGACTCCTCGGATGTTCCATATGAGGACTGAATCCATGTCAATTGGAGGGGGAGGGGCGAGGTGAACCCGGCTTTGAAGAGAGCCTGGTAGCAACTTTTCGTGGCATGTTGTACGTTCTCCTACAACGAGATACTTTACATGTAGGAGTAGGCAGTCCTTTTGGTTGAGGTTCAGTCAGCTTACTTATACTAGCAGGGGGTGCTTGAGCAATGAGGATGTCATTATCTGAAAGGTAACCAGGTAGCTCTTCCATGATTCTCGCATGTGTGAGGGTAAGATCATCCTTAGCTGCTGGTTTTGAAATTTGAGCATTTGAAAAAAGTGGGGGGTTTGTTGCTAGTCGGATGTTTGACTCACTCTCCAGATTTGAATCAGTTGGCTTATCCAAGGTTGTTTTTTCAATCCCTTGAATGGTGGAATTTGAAATTTGAATTTCCAGCAATTGTGATCAGTCGGTTTCGGCGGCTGGTTGCTCTGCCACTACTGGTGGTTTTCCTTTTTCCGGTGGCTGATTTGAAACTGCATTTTAAGTCCGTTGATCGCTTTCATCACATTTGATGGGGGATTTTCCTTCACGTTGGACATGTAAATGCGCCCCTTCTTCTTCTAGTGGTACATCGGGCAGTAAGGGAGAGGTGTGTTTTGTTCTGAGATGGGCCAATTTCATTGCATTTAACTGGTGTCCAACGGGTTTGAGCCGGTTTCTTTGTTGGATGCTTCGTATAATTCTCAAGGCTTGGGGTTTGCGTAACTTCCCTCGGGTTTGCTTTCTCTCATGTATTGGGGAAGTGACCAATTTTCTTGCAATTTGTGTAGTAACTTGGCAGCTCTTCATAGCTAATTTTTTGCCAAATACCATCTTTTCCAACCCCTAACCACACCCTAGAAGGGAGTTCAGATAGGAGATCTACTTCCACACATACCTTTGCAACATTTGGCCTGGTGAAGTTTTCGGTTGCTAGGTCTAGCTAGAGGGGCGTTCCACTGCTTGAGCGAGGCTAAACACCGCATGTTTGTTGAAGAAGACTGCTGGAAGTCCTTCAAACGTTATCCATACGTGGACTATAGATGGCTCTTCGGTTGGGGTGAAGAGTGGATGCCACTTGAGAACTCTCATGTAACAACCACTAATGAACCAAGTGTTCATAAGCCAACTTCAACGGAGATAATCTTCCTCTAATGAAAATCTGATGATGATATGCTTGTAGTCTAGGAAACCAATTGTGAACTGACCTTTAAAGCCTATGGTGAGAAAATTCTTGCGAAGTAGTTCCATATTTGGCTTTCCCCGGGGAAAATTTCCAACCAACGTGTATCTAAAAAGGGCAGCAAGTTGCTGAATTTCTTCATGAGAGTAGAATATGGCGGGTTCTCCTTTGTGTAATTGGAGGGCCTTCAAGGGTTTGTCGGGAGTTTGTGGTCGGATTCCTTGATTTTGGCTGCCCGTGAGCACTTGTGCAAATGTCTTAGTTTGCCCTTCAACCAATGGTTGAAGGGCAACTTGATCGGCCATGGCCGAGAAAGCAAGGAGTAATAGGATTAGGTTCTTTGTGTTTTAGAGTGAGAAAATGTAGAGAGAAGGAAGAGCTTTTTGTTGTGTTTTTTTTTTGGTATTATCAGACCTTCTATTTATAGGCTTTAAAAGTCCTAAAAAATTGCTAAAAAGATATCTCCTAATTCTAACACACTAGTAATTCGGCCAAGGTAGCTCCATTAATGGGCCCAATGGACCTTAAAGACTAATAATTAAACTAACACTTAAACCAACCCAATTTACACAACACTTTAAAATACTATTGGGCTTTACACAATTATAGACTTTTTTTTTGGGTAATACCCTAGAGTGTGGTTATTTTGTTGATAAAAGCATCAAGCGTTCCAATGCCGAATGTAGGGGTAGCTTCGATTATCCAAGACAAACATTCCTTTTATATGAGAAAGAATTGTATCTTGGTTATACTCAAGAAATGTTAGCATGTTTAGTGCTCTCATTCGCAAAAAACAAAAACAAAAAAAAAAAATTCTATTTGGTTTACCTCCCTAAATACAGGAGAAAAGGAAAAATTCTTTCCTATCAAAAAGCTATTAATAAACTGAAAATAAGAGTCAATGCTCCAAGGTGGCATTTCTTGGCCGTTCAAAATGTTGACAATAGACAATGAATGAATTCAATTCCGCTGTTTTACTAGGACCGATGAGAGTTGCAACTTTGCACAAAGGTGGAGGCCATCTACCAGCACCATGAACTCGCTTGAAGATCGGGTTGAATGTGATAAAAGTTAGAAAAAGCTCGAATGAGATGGCCATTATGGTCCTGAATAACTCCTCCAGCTGCCTTCCCTTTAGAAGCACCATCTACATTGAGTTTGACCACGCCATAAGTCGGGTGGAGACCTTTGCACTGCAATTGCTCTTCTTGGTTTCTTGTGTATGAAAAATTGACAAAGATCTCGAGAAAGCAATAAATCATCAGCTGCACTATATTTAGTGAAAAGATGGATTGAAGAGATATTTTTTAGATAGGAGCATATTTCAGTGATTATGTATTTTGATTGGACCTTCTATCTTTCATAGAATGCCTTGTTTCTTGCTTTCCACAATGACCAGCAAATGAAGCTTGGAGTGATTTTATGGACCGCCTCCAATGTAGGTGAAGGGCATGCCACCACCACGAAGTGATCTTCTCAACACATCTAGTCTCAAAATATTAATGGAAGGAGGAAAAACCAATTCCAGCCATGATTCAAAGAAAGGCCACACTTGGCTTGAAATACCACACGTAAAATAGTGATCCAAAGATTCTTGTGCCTTATAAAAATAGCATTTTGATGTCAGAGAAAATCCATATTTGATAGGATTGTCATCTGTTGGGAGCCTCCTATTCTATAATCTCCACATAAAATGGAGAATTTAGGTTGGATTCTTTCATCCCATATCATTGTGTCTCACAATAATAGACTTAAACAAATAAAAAGCCTTGTAAAATACAACATAATATTCGGCCCTTGACTTAAAGGATCTCCACTTGTGGTTGACTTTGAAGAATTGGAATGAATTGAGGATAATCCAATCCACCTTGATCCAAACACCACAAATGTGATTCAATCTTGGCAAGTCCACACTTGCTCTAGATTTCATTTCCTCATCTTGACATATTTTTAGCCTTTCCTAATTATACCATTCGAGGTGTGATAACTCTAGAAAAGTAGAAATTAGTTATATATCCTAAACTTAAGTATTTTTGCACTAGTTTCAAACATTTTCAGGGTTTAACTGTTGATTTTTGCCTTTTTTACTTTTATGTTGTCAAATGTGATAGTTGTAATAATTTTAGTGTTTTTAATGTTATTTAAGTATTTTTGTTATAACTAATAGAGTGTATTTATGTGTAGGGATCAGAGAAACTAACACAAAAATCAGATGGAAAACAAACCCAATCAAGCCATACCAAGCCAAAATTCAGAAACTGTGCCTTAAGTATTGGTGCTTGTGGTCACCAGATTGGTAACCGCAGTGACCAACAAAAGTTGGCCACTTGAACTTTAACCGTGTTCCAGTCACTGCGGTGACAAGATATCTTGGAGCTAAAGTATCACACACTGCGTGACCATAATGAAGAAGGAAAATTGGTCACTACGGTTACCAAGAAAAAGCAATGTGAGCAGTAACCACGGTTACCAAAATGAAGAAGGAATTCCAGTCGTAGTCTAAGAATTATGTCAGAAAATGAGGGACAAAATCATCCAAATAGATGTGAATTATCGCTATAGCATTCTTCCCTAACCCTAGCACTATAAAGACACCCATTAAGCCTCTTTAAAGGCTAAGTAGACATAGTTAGAGTGTGCAAGTTGGTGTAGAATTAGGATAGAGTTCTTGTTTGTTTTTCTCCTAATTTGGGGAGGATTTTCTCAGATTAGGAGTAGTGCAGTGTAATTTCTCAATTCCTAGTTGTAGATTGAAGACTCCCAGTTCAAGTTCTTTTTAATTTATGTCTAATTTCACTTGCTTTGCATTAATTTAGTGTTGTTAGTTTTATGTTTTTTTGTGGAAGATCCTGAATAACATTCTACTAGTAGATGATGTTCTGCAGCAAAAGGGTTTCACCATGGCTTCTAAATGCACGTTTTGCCATAATTTTGAAACTTCTGATCCCAATTAACCAATTATTAGTCGTATAATAATTTAGCGAAAGAATGAGTAAGAAGATAAAAGGAAAATATGAGAGAGAAAATTAAATAAATTGGTAAGAAAAGAAAACAAAAAGAACCCCATGCACAATCAAGACTCGATGCCACAAAATCTGACGATCAAGTAGGCACCAAAATCCCAAGGATTGAAATCCAAAGTTGGTCACACAAATTCGACAGCAAGAACACAAAAAGAAAGCTTGAAAAGAACAAACAAAGATAAGCAAGAATTGACCCGTTGGAACTATGACGCCCCAACTAGGTCTCTAACCCTTAAGATCCAATTGAGCACCTGCCCAGCTCTCGCTAGGACTAGGTAATAAAATCACATTAATAAATCAAGATTTGAAATCCAAACCTAAGCTATACATATATCTTAAAACAAACTTAATATTTAAGACATGTCATCCGACTTCCAAAACATAAACAAAATACAACTCATATTTTAGTACAAACTTACAAACCGTCAACCACAAACTAGAACTTAAATACATTATGCTATTAACTATATCAATATACACAACTAAGAACCACACAGAACTTCTCATTCCTAACCATATGTTCTTCTCACAAGAACCTTGACTCTATAAGGAAAAACAAAGTATAAAATATTATGAACTTACACCCAGTAAGGTCCCACAAACAAAAACAAATCCATATACCATGAAATAAAACATATAAGGCAGTGAAGAAGCAAATAAGACATGTGGAGCAAGTAGTATTTACATAAGGGTGGATATGGTTGGCCTCGATTTGAGACCGTGTCTCTTGTTCGCCAAGATGAAAGTGAGCTCAAATTTGAATAAATCCCTCCAAATAATATACCTCCAGCAATAAACTCAACTCCAAGTGGCCACACAAGATAAGTAAACTCGATAGTACTGAAAGAACATCACATGCCCAAAACACCGACGATCGTCCCATCCAAGGTGTTTGGGTTGCAAAGCCATAGTAGGTAAACCGTTTCGACCAAGTCCTCTACCGGCTAGACTTGTCTAACCCACATATGGCCAGGGCTCAGTTCCCTCCGGTGAAATAAAGTACACAACCAGAAGTACAGCATGCACAAGTAAACTTTTTACGCAAAGGGTTTAACCATGTTCGAGAAGTTCTGATATGGATTCGAATAGCCTGAAAATGTGTCAAGATGAGGAGATGAAAGATGGAGCAAGCATGGATTCACTCTTGCCAAGATTGGAGTACATTCATGGTATATTGATTGAGTTGGATTGGACTCTCTTCAATTCATTATTACATGATGCCCAATTCTTCAAAGTAAAGCACAAGTGGAGATCCTTTAAGTGCAAGAAGGCCGAATTTCTTTAAAGTTTATTTTAGTTTGGTCTTTATTATGTAAAGCCCAATAGTAGTTTAAGTTTGTGTAAATTGGGCTGGTTTTAAGTTGAGTTTAGTTGTTGATTTAATTCTTAGTTTTTAGGCTCATTAATTAGCCTTAATAAGGCCCATTTAGCCCAAATCTTGGGGCAACTTATGGCTGAACCCTAGCACTACTTTTTTAGGAGTTTTTAAGCTAGTTTGTAGGACTTTATTAAACCATTTATAAATAGGCCTCATCATATGGACGAATTACAGCAGATTTTTATCAATAATATTCATCTTTTTCGTGAGGAAAAAGTTCTTCCTTTTGGATTAAGACTTTGTTGGGATCATCGCTTCAGCAACGGTGATTGTTCTAACCGACTTATAGATTTGGTTCTGGCCTGATTCATATAGGCAACGGGTCAATTCTTGCTGTAAATCTTGTTAAGAGTTTGGTTCTTGTCTCGTTATAGGCAACGGGTTTAATTCTTGCTTGATTCTTGTGTGTTCTTTACTGTTCTTGTTTGTGTGTTTGCTGTCCAAATTCTTGTGACCAACTTTGGAGTCGATCCTTGGAGTTTTGGTGCCATCTTGAATTGTTGGATTTCAGGGCATCAAGTCGATTGCGCACGGGGTTCGCATCAAGTTCTTTGTATATATAACTCAAGTAATCTAGGAACACATAAAGTCACCAAAATTTCCAGTCATAGCATTAAATTTAATATAGACACATTTATTAAAATTAAAAGCCTAAAAACACTCACTGTTTGATAGTACTTTACACAAGAACGCCTTTATTATTCTTTAACCTGTTCAATTAACCATAACTAGCCAATTTAGGTTAGGAGTGGGAAACAAAGACAAATGGCAGAAGATTAGCTATGAGGACATTCCCCATTACTGCACCACATGTCACAAGATTGGACATAGCCCGACAGATTGTCTTACTGGGCAAACAATCCAAAAAAACCACTTGGCTCCCGTCAAAGCACCACCCAAAAAGAATGAAGTGAAGCAATGGAAGCCCGTTAAAAGGAATGAGGTTGGCCCTTCTGGGGTGGCTCATGGAAATTCACAGGCGAATGACCATATGGATCAAGTTGCCGGCACAAACAGCCTAGAACTTTTAGTTAACAAACGGGATGCATAGCCTAAGGTGGTTGAACAGCCACGAATGGAGGAGCAATGCATGGAGAACACCCAAACGATCCATTGCCAAATGAAGCAACGTGCGGCGGATCCTCCCGGCATTTCCACCTAGGAGTATATTCCAGAATTTACAATGACCAATTCTGTGGTTGTTGCACAACACCAAAGGCAAGAACCTTCTGAAATTTTGGCAAGAAATGGGCTGGTAGCCTTCAACCCGATGGCGGAACAGTCATCTCACCAAGAACATGAAATTTCTGAAATTCTGGCAAAAAATGGGACAGTTACCACCAATTTTGTGGCGGAGCAACCACATCCTGAGCTCTCCCAAGCGGATGAACCACCCCCAACAACTCAAGAGATTCAAATGTTGAATTCCCCAACTGATGGGGGCAGTTGTAACCCCCGTCCACAATTCATGTAATTCAAAATTTTAACCTTTTGGATAAGGGGCTGTCCAATTCAACTTGCACAGTACCAAATCTGGAGTTATCACAATCACAACAACCTGACTTGCTCCACTCAGAGGAGCAACCAACTACCTCAAAGGAGCCACAAGATCAGCCCATAACGATTACCACCAAAGATGATTCAGCTCTCACTGCAATCCAATTAATAGCTGTGAGTTCTGTGAAGGAACTCCCTAGCTACTTTTCAGACATGGATGTTCCAAGTGCTCCAGTAACCTCTATGGTTCAACATCTTGAGGAATTGGGCGTTCCTTCTGAGAAAATATCTGCCCCAAGGAAAAAGCCAAGAAGGAAACGTACCTACACCATGCCCCAGATGAGGACGAGATTGTCCAAGCCGCTCTCTCCCTCCTTCAATTAATATGGAGCTTTTCTTGGTATGGAACATTCGGGGGATCAACGTTAAACCCTCAATTCGAAGACTAAAGGCGTTGAATAAAGAGTATAAATTAAGCATTAGCACTGTGTTAGAACCAATGGTAGCCAACGACAAATTCTTTTCTTTGCGCAAAGGCTAGGGTTTGATAACTGCTTAACTAATCCCAATGGAAAGATTTGGCTTTTCTGGAATAAAAATATTGCCGTTACAACAGGGCAAATTTAGGCCAACTCATTCACGTTTCTATCTCATCTATCCAACTCCCACATGACATTCTAGTCACTATCATGTTTTATGCCAAGAGCACTAAACATGAAAGAAGCAGCTTATGGCATGAGCTCCAAGCTGTGCAATCCTCGACTCCATGGCTGGTTGGGGGTGATTTCAATGTCATTTCCACTTCAGATGAGTATAAAGGTTCTTCATCCTTGGATCTTGGAGCCATGAAGGACTTTAATGATTGTCTCCTTAACTGCAGCCTGATGGACATCGCTTATCAAGGGTGCAAATTCACTTGGCAAGGGAACAGGTGCGGCAACTTAGTATGGAATAGGCTAGATCGTTATGTTTGCAACCATGCATTCCTCTCAACCTTCCAGCATCTAATGGTAGACCACTTGCCTAAAACATGTTCGGACCACTCTCCATTTCTTCTCAAAATGTCAAATGGAATTATGTTAGGACCTAGACAATTTCGGTTCTTAAATGCATGGACTAACCATCCCCACTTCACAAAGGTTGTACAAAGTAATTGGCAGTTACCTTGCTCGGGCAGCCCACTTGGAATTCTTGCCTCTAAATAACTCAAAAGACTAAAGGCAGAATTACGCAATTGGAGTCACACCATCTTTGGAAACATTTTTGACAAGGTGAAAAATGCTGAGATGCATGTTAAACAATGTGAGGCTATTTGTTTGCAACATCCATCACAACTGAACCAAATTTCTCTTGCCCATGCACAAGCCATGCACACTAAATGCCTTGCCGATGAAGAAAGTTTTTGGAGGCAAAATTCGTGTATGAAATGGCTGAAACAAGGAGACCAAAACTCAAAATTCTTCCACTCATCACTCCTTACAAAGAGACACAAGCTAAACATTTTGAAACTAAAGGTGCAAAGGAACTGGACTGATGATAGGCAGCTTATTGAAGATGAGGGAGTACATTACTTTAAGGAGCTTTTAACAGCTTCAAATGATTCGGCCATTAATCATGCCTTTTAACTACCATTACGCAAGTAATCACACAAGATGAGAATGAAACATTGCTTGCTGAGCCATCCTTGTACGAGCTTAAGGAGGCAACCTTTGTTTGTCTCAACCCACACAGAGCTGCAAGAATTGATGGCTTCATGGAGTGTTCTTTACTACCAGTTGGGAAATCATCCAAGCAAATCTCCATAAGGCAGTGAAAGCTTTTTTCCAAGGCGAGGTGTTACCAGAACTTTCACAAGCACACTCATAGCATTGATCCCCAAAACTCTGAAACCCTCATCTTTTGATAATTTTAGACCTATTAGTCTTTGTACATTCTTCAATAAAATCTGTACTAAAATATTGGCTAATAGGTTTAGCTTTAGTTCTGCCCAAAATTATTTCTCAAGAGCAGGTAGCCTATGTAAAAGGGAGAGACATTACAGACAACATATTGTTGGTGCAAGAGCTTATCGAGTTCCTGAACCGGAAAACAAGAGGCGGCAACATTATCTTCAAGCTTGATTTAGCAAAGGCCTTTGACCGGATCTCTTGGCCTTTTCTCTATGCCATCATGAGAAAGCTTGGATTCAGTGAAAAGTGGAATGTTATCATAAAGAACGTGCTGCAAAAATTGCTGATTTTCTGTTCTAATTAATGGCTCCCCGAAAGCCTTTTTCAAGTCCACTAGGGGTGTTCACCAAGGAGACCCCTTGTCACCTCTTCTTTTCATAATCACAGTTGCGCGAGGTTTGCGAGCACAATTTCGTGCGGGAAATATCTCGGACTAGGTATTGCCAAGGAAGTGTCCACCAATCACTCATCTTGCATTCACAGACGACATAGTCATTTTCACTAAAGGAGAGGCCAAATCAATCAAGAATCTCATAGAGTTCCTCGACCAGTTTGAGTCTTCTTCTAGGCATCTTATTAACAAGTCGAAAAGCTCCTTTTACATGGCCAACAACGCTCTACTATCTAGGATCATAATGGTTCAATTTCGAACAGGTTTTGTGAAACATTCCCTCCCTTTCAGATATCTTGGCTACCCCATTCAAAAGGCGAAGAAAAGAAGGTCACTCTTTCAGCCCATGATTGAGAAAATTACCTCTAAAATTGCAGGGTGGCAAATGCCAGCGAAATTTCTCTCTCCTGGGGGAAAGCTAATCCTGATCAAGCATGTTTTAAGTAGTATTCCAATATACCTTTTCACGGTACTCCAGCCTCCAAAAGCTGTAATCAAGACTTGGAGCGCCAATTCGCAAATTTCTTCTGGGGCAATTCGTACTCGGGAAGCGAGTACCATTGGGCATCATGGAAGTCATTATGTAAGCCAACAGCTTCCAATGGCCTTGGAATCATGTCCCTCTCATATTTGGTCAAGGGTTTTGGCATTAAACTATGGTGGAAATTTCGAAAGGGGAAACTTTATGGTGCTCTTTCATGCGTGCTAGATATTGTTATTCCCACCTTTGTTTAATAAATGAAAGGCACAATTATTCATTTATATGGAAGTGCATGCTTAAAAGCCGTGAGAGTGCATGCTTAAAAAGATCAACACAATTCATACCATATGAGTCATATACACCTAAAACTTGCTTCTCAACATGTTTAACTTGTTGGATAATGTTATCTTATACAAAAACATGTCGCCTGCAACAGCCCTTATACATAATTAGAGCTCTACCTAGTATTTCAGATTAGTTATTCTAGGTTTGTTCGCTCATACAAAACTAAATTAACAGTAATCTAGGTTGAACAGCACCTAAATCACATAATCACACAAAACAAATTGGTCCCAAGTTGAGGTATGCAACCAATTATGCTCAAACACTTAAAACAACCCATTACAACATCAATTATACTTATACATAGACTTAGACTTGCAGCAGGCAAAATAAATTATATCTTAACAAAAACTTAATCAAAAACACATATTTATATCAGTTATCAAGTATATGAACACAGGATTATAGTAGGTTAATGAAACAAAGTTGATACCTTCTAAATTTTCTGGTTTTCTCCCTTGCTTTCTCTCAGCTTTCTTACTCTTTTTTGTTTCTTCTATTTTGAAGCGTTTTGTTACTTATTTTACTGAATTCTACTACTATTCAGGTACAAATAGGCCTAATTACATTGAAAACAATAGGTTGCTTGGTGGCTTCTAGGATAGCTTAGGGGTGACACCTCCTACTAGCTTAAGTTTAGTTACCAAGCTGTTTTGTTTTTTGATCTTGTTTTTTTTTTTTCTAAAAAAAAAAAAAAAGAAATCTAAGATTGTACTGTTGTCCTCATGTTCTCCAACTTATCATTTACTCCCCTAATGTTTAGTTAGTAACTAACTATGTTTTAAGTACCGCTTATAGACGGGGAATTCATGCATTCACACATAATAAATAATATGCAACCAACTTAATTTATGTATATCCTAATAGGAACCAATATCTTATGTCGGTTAGAAAAATCACCATTACTCAAGCTATGATCCCAATAACGTCTTAATCATAAGACTAAGAACTTTTTCCTCACGAAAAAGATGAAAATTTATTGACAAAAATATGCTTCAAAATTCGTCCATAATAGTGCCTGTTTATAGGCTTGATATAAGTCCTAAAAACTAGCTAAAAAATTCTTAAAAAGTAGTGCTGGGGTTCGGTCATAAGCAGCCAAAAATCCAGTTTTAAAGTTTCTAGAACTTGTTTCCTTGAAAAACAAGCAAAAGAATCCCCTTAAACTAGGACACTAGAATTTGATCAAGAGGGCCAATTAACGGGCCTTATGGGCCTTAATAAGGACTAATTAATGAGTCTAAGAATTAAGAATTAAACCAACACCTAAATTAGCCCAATTTACACAACACTAAACAAATAATTGGGCTCACAAATAAAACACAATGTGTCCTAATATTAATTAATCAACTCAGCCATTTAAACATTTTAGCTTTTGAAATCTTGGCCAACATTTGAATCTTCAAGACAGCAACATCTTCAAGAACACCATGAATAAACCAAACATCATGTTCATTGTCACCTTGGATGATTTCAACTACTTGATAACCAATTTTATGTAATCCTTGCTTGAAGATTCTCAACTCATCCAAGATCGTACCATTTTGTCCTAAAACATGAAGACGCAAAGGACAAAGATAAATAAGTTAAGGGGGGCAAACTACAACTGGGGTGTGGTACACTCTAGTTTACTAGAGTTATTTTGCTCTAAATTAAGGCATTTTGTTAGTTTAATTTTGATTTTTGGTGTCAAATTAAGTGTTTTAATTTAATTAGTTGCACTTCATAGTAGCATTCGCATTTCTTGTCAACATCATGAATTTTTAATCAGTATTAGTTAATTTAGTTATTTATTTAGTTAAGTGTGTTGTGGGTTAGGAATTGAAAGACGGAAGTCAATATTACAAAAGTTCGAGGGCCAAAGTGGAATTAATAAAGAATTGAAAGACTTGAGCTGAAACATACTCGATGTCACAACATGGATTTTGATGTCGCGACATCGATGCTAAAATTCAATTAGTAGTTTTCAACTCGACGTCGCAACACCAAATCTGTGTCGCGATATCGAGGTGCATTTGGCTTATGTTTTATGGCATTTTTTGTAATTTTTGGCCTTCCGATTTTTATTTCTTGACTTGTAAAGCACTTAACATATATAGTAGGCAATAGTTAGTGATAGTACTATACATAGTAGGTGGTGTAGTGTGTAATTTTGGATTAGAGTATATTAGAGTAACTTGGCTTTCAAGTTTTAAGCTCAATACAAGTTCTCCTTTTTCTTACATTGCCTTATGTACGGGCAGCCCTGAGCATCCAAGTGCAACAATCCACCAATAGGCCTAGGGAGTGTGTCTTTGTTATACTCTAGATAGAAAGGATTAAAAATACCCTCATTTGCTAGCCTATCCGCCACATAATTTGCCTCTCGGTAAACATGCAAAAAACTATCTAACGTGAAGGCTTTGATGAATTGCCATTGCTGATCAATGTTCCATGGTGGCTTAGATTTGCCCTTTATTATATGCACTAGAGCTAGGGAGTCGAGTTCCACTTTTACTTCCGTGAGCTGCAATTGTGCACAAAGTTTGAGACCATTCACCAAGGCAGATGCTTTCGCTTGTAAATTGGATTAGAGAAGATAATTATTGCTAAATGCTTTGATCAGGTTTCCACGGTGATCTCTGATAACATCTCTTCGCCACCTGCCGTCAACCCTGGATTTCCTTTTGAGGCCCCATCAACATTGAGTTTTGCACTGCCATTCGGAGGCGGGATCCACTTGATCGCGAATGCTCTCCTCGGCTGTGTGATGAGCATATGAAGACAAATGAAATGACAAAAAAATGTGTCATCAGCTGGTCCAGTCCTCTGAAATGGTTGAATGGTAGAGATGCTTCGCAACTGGGAGCATATGTGAGTAATGATGTATTGAGGTGTGGTGAAATGACCTTCAAAGATTGCCATATTACATGCTTTCCATATGAACCAGCATACCAAAGATGGCATAAGCTTCTGGACAGCGACAAGGGTTTTGGAAGGAGGGTCATGCCACCACCAAGAATTGAGTTTACCTAGTATTGTGGAGGATGGGGGAAAAAGCACTTCAAGCCATGATTCAAAGTATAGCCAAATGATGCTGGCGAATTCACATCCTACAAAGAGGTGATCCAAAGTTTCCAGATTGTTGCGAAAAGAGCATTTTTGAAGCCAATCTACAAAGAGACTCCAAAGTTGATTATTATGTCATCAAGGGGAAGCTTTCTATTCAGAAGTCGCCACATGAAGATAGAAATCTTGACTTGTAGCCTGCCATCCCATATCATTTTCCCTGAGAGCATGGAAGCATGTGAGCGGGGGTGGATGAGATTGAAAATTTACCATTTGTTGAGAGAGTCTACACTAGCTCGTCTGGTTCATTAGATATCTGGATAGCACTTCCATGAAGGAGCTGCCTAAGTCTTTCTAGCTCTTGAAGTGAATAATGCTCATTCAAACATGAAAGATTCCAACCATTTGTGCTCCATAACTGGGCAATAATGAGGTTTGACTCAGACACTTGGCTGACTTCATGAAATAGGGGCCCTGTGGGCAGCCATGTATCAAACCAAAAAGAGGACTGTCCATTGCGTATCAAGAATAGAAAGCTGCTTTCTGGTTCTTGTCAACTTATAAGCATGTCACTTATACATATGTACAAGTTTTAAGTGTCCCTCCTGTATAGGCGAGGGTGGGAATGACAAGAAATATCTTGCTTGCATGAATGTGCACCACAAGGAATTACCCTTCCAAAATTTCCACCACAACTTGGTACGAAAACCTTTGGCCAAATCCGATAATGAGACAATCCCAAGTCCATTTGCCTCTACTGCACGACAAATTGATTTCCATGCAGCCCAATGATGTTTACTACCCAATTTTGAGTTGCCCCAGAAGAAGTTGGCGAATTGCCTCTCCAAGTCCTTGATAACAGCTTTAGGAGGTTGGAGCACTGTGAAGAGGCATATTGGAATGCTACTGAGAACATGCTTTATCAAGATTAACTTACCTCCCAGAGATAGAAATTTTGTTTGCCACCCAGCAATCCTAGAGGCTATTTTCTCAATCATTGGCTGGAAAAGAGCTTTTCTTTTCTTTGCCTTTTGAATAGGGCAGCCAAGGTATGTAAAAGGTTTTGTATTTGTACAAAACCTATTTGGCATTGAATCATCCTTACTCTTGAAAGTGGAGCATTTTTGGGCATGTAGAATCAGAGAACTTTTGGACTTGTTAAAGAGCTACCCTTATGAAGCATCAAATGTGAGTGAGAAATTCCATGAGGCTTCTGAAGACTTGGCCTCTCCCTTTGTGAAAACACTATGTCATCCGCAAATGCTAGGTGGGTGATTGGTTGGCATTTCCTCGGCAATACATAATCTGAGATTTTTCCCCCTTGATATTGAGTGAGAAGTTCTCCTTTAATTTCTCTTTAGATCATGTTTTTAATTCATTTCTAGTTTAAATTTTGATTACATAGTTTTAGTGGGTTAATCTTTGGATATAAGTAGATATAATTTTTACTTGCTTTCTAATTAAATTTCTTCAAATTCTAGTTGCTTCCATTTCAAGTTTTCTTAGAAGTAATTAGGGTTCTTTATAATTAGGTGTTTTCTAACTAAAATTTTCATTTCTTTGTTTTAATTTCTAGTGGAATTTCTTTCATCAATCCAAAAATTCAAAAAATATTTAGTTTAAACTTAGTTTTACTAGCAAATTTGCGATAGCATTAGGTCTAAATTAGTAGGAAATGGAGTTTATTCGGTTTTCATGCTTTTTAATTGCTCTCTTTAGTCAATATAGAACTACTTGTCTTGCAATTCTAGTTTAGTCTTAGTTAATTTAGAAGTAATTTTACTTGCTTTCATTAGATTATGTTAATTAGTCTCTCAATATAGTAGTTTACTTACTTTCATTACTTGTTTTGGTCAATAGATTAGTTTAAATTTATATTTTAATTGCATACTTGAATTATGGTTATGAGTAGAGCAAATTACTTCCCTCCTATTGATTTGCCTAACTATACAAAGATTTGTAAATCTCAGTACTTGCTAACTAGCAATTTTTGTGGGAACGATCCCACTCACTCTACACTACTATCTAGCACCGTATATTTGCGAGCGCTAGAGTAGAAGTTAGGAGTTAGCACAGTTTTAATTACTTGTTGATTTGAAATTTTTATATGTCTAAGCTACGGAACAAGTTTTTAGTACCGTTGCCATGGATTGTACCTTGGTTTTTGGCAATATTGAGTGCTTTATGGGTCGTACAGATTAGGCACTTTTTATTGTTTTAGTTGTTAATTTTAGTCTTTCTTTGGTTGCGTTACTTGTTTATGTTGGTGATCTTGCTTGGTAAAGTGATTGACACTTGAGACTAATTGATTGAATTGTCTTTTGTAGTACATGGTAAGAAGAGATAAAGGGCCTTTGATTTGATTGAACTACAAAAAAGAGAAGGAACTAAGGGAAATTTGGAAGCACAGAAGGGTTCAACTTGAATCTTATTTTAATTGGATTACATTGCTCAATTGAATCCTTTTCCAACTTGGAATTAGTGCTATAATCCTATCTCATCCAAGAATATTCTAAATCTTTTTCCTACTAGGATTTTGCACTAATTGTCTCATTCTTGCTCTCAAGCTTAGTATAAAAAAAAATTCCTCATTCAGTTTATTTACCCATAATTTGTTCTCGGGTCAATTAAATAAATTTTGAAATTCTCAAAATACACCTAGTATAATTTCCCCTCGGGTTAATTTTTTCTAGCCCGAAACCCTGGTTTGCTTTGACCATCTTATTGTTTGGCTTTCTAAAGTGCTTTGTGTGTATTCTTTGATTAATCGATCCACCATTACTTTGTTATTTCTTTGCTTCCTTAGACTATAATTACCAATTGTGTTCTAAAGTGTTAGTAATTATTTGTGTCATTCTTGCTGCATACTTGTCAAGTCTACGAAAGACCTTGAAGGAGAATTTATACGAGAGGAAAAAGGCAAGAGTGGTGAGATCATTAAAGGGTGAAAGCCTTGAATTTCAGTGTAACAAGAGTGAAATTGTGTGCATCTTCATATTTGAGTGTAAACACTAAGGGAATATCGTGAGGTCCTTGTTTATTTTATACTAATCCTAACTATCAAAATTCTTTTATTTCTTCTTGTTTTTGTTCTTTTGTAGGTTTAAAATATCCCAAGACGGGGAGAGTTTGAGGTTTAATGCTGTGAAACCCAGTATTTTAATAGCCTTGTTTCTTTGATTTTAACTGGTTTAAAATGTTTTTAACATATTATTTTTAGTCATAAAGTACTTCAACTTATTCGTTTTTCAATTCGGCAAATTTTTCGATTTACGCGATTTCGGTTCCGGCGGGTAAACGGGTCAAAATTTGGACTAAGTGTAATTAGTGCATTGTGGTGTGTGAGTGTTGTTTGATGGCTGATTTATAATGTTATTTAGTAGCAAATTAAGAAAAAATTAGTTTTTGGGTCAAATAGTCAACTTGGAGACTATTTGGTCAATGGGGTACTATTTGGGTCAACTTTGGAATTTCTTTTTAGTCTTCTTCTTGTTGTTTTTCTTCCTCATTTTCTCCTGTCTCTTATACACATCTAGATTTTATAAAAAATTTTCTTGGATTTCAAGTAGAAATCACTTGGAAGGTAAGATTTTATGTATTTTTGCATTTATGGCTTATGGGCTTTATGATCCAAGCTTTAATTTCAAGTTTTGTAGGATTCTTTATGGCTGTAGAAAACCCTCTTTGCAGCCTTATAAGTTATGATTTATGTATGTTATGGGTTGTTTTTAGTGTTTTGGAGGTTGGGAAGTGATTGGGGTTGATTTTTAACAACTTTCCATGGTTAGATTACAAATTTTAAGATTATGAGTTGGGGTTTTGTCTTCCATATGTGGCCCTAGAGTGTTATGCTATGAATGCTTATGTCTATGCATATAATGATGTTTTAAGAGTGTTTTAAGGTTAGTTTGGATAGGAATTGAGACTTGAAACCAAGTGGAATTGATTTCCCTTCATTTTGTAAGTAAGCGGAAGTTTGGCGCAACTAGGATAATTTGGATAATTGGTTATGTTTGAAGGATCTTTAATGATCTTTTGATGGTTTTAAGTGTTTCCTTGGTAGTGGGATGGATAGGAAGCATGTTTGAATCATGCGTGTGGCTAATCGGTAAAAATTTCAGTTTGGTAGTAAAGAGGAATTCCACCCATAGGTTGTTGCTCTAATGTTGTAATAGAGTTAATTGTAGTGGTTATGGGGTATGGATTGTTGTGGAATGCTATTGATATAGTCCCGGCTATTGCTCGGGTGAATCTTTCCGTTTACTAGAATTGCAAGACAAGTAGCTGTCTCTTATACACATCTAGATGTGTATAAGAGACAGAAAATGACCTTTCCACAATTTCTGACCAACTTCGATGTGTATAAGAGACAGGTATAAGACACTTAGTTTACCCCTCAAATTAGGAATTCCTCTCTAGCTTCAGTCTCCTAATCTAGCTGTACTACGAATACTAAGGGGTAAACTAAGTGTTTTGACTGGGGTTTTAGCTTGTCGAAGTTGGTCAGAAATTGTGGAAAGGTACATTTTTGACCAAAGAGCTGTTGGTGTCGTTTTCTATCGTTTCGTGTCGTTTTCGCTTCCCTAGTCATTCTTTAACTTCTACATCTTTTCTAAGAGTCCTCTTATACCTGTTTTAGGTACCACGCCACCTACAGCCGGCGATCGCGTTCTGTGATCATTGTGCAGTTTTTGCTGGTTGATAGGTGGGTAACATAGATTCTCTTCCACTTGCACTTTGTTTAACAACTTTCGAAATATGTTTGGATGGATTTGTGGGTAACATAGATTCTCTTCCACTTGCACTTTGTTTAACAACTTTCGAAATATGTTTGGATGGATTTGTGGGTAACATAGATTCTCTTCCACTTGTATTTTGTTTAACGACTTTCGAAATATGTTTGGATGGATTTTAAAATGTGTATGATGTTTGGAACTGCACTTTTACCAAGTTTTGGAATTATTATATATGAAATCGGGACCAAGCTATTTTATGTTAATCAATTGATATATTTGCAAACTCTTTTGATATGAAAGCAATTTATGACTGTTTTGGCTCATAGGTGACCGAGGTATATAATTTTGGATGTATCTGGAAATGTCTGATTTGGGGTGCACCGGTTCTATAGTCATCCATGGGACGCCGTGGTGACTTCTGTGAATGTGATGAACTATTTGATACGGGGCTTGTGATGGGATAACTTCGACCTCCCGGTCAGACTAGTAGGTGTGGTAGATTACTAGATCTGGCTATTTCTGAAAGTCATACCTTCGAGCCTAAAAGATACTCATGCTATTTTATTATATTCTGGATTTGAAACTGTACTTGGATTTGTTCGCTATGCTTTAGCATACTATGTTTTGAAATGATTGGATCTTTTTGACTATGTTTTGGACATGCCTGACGTTTAAATGGCATGATACATTTTAGAAACTACTTATGATTATGGTTTATTGACGTTTAAATGGCATGAGACATTTTAGAAACTACTTTAAGGAACAAGGACCTCACGGGGTGTGTATTAGATAGTTCATTGTATTGATGAACTTTGTTTTTGTTGTAGCATCTTTTGTACTAAGAAGGAATTTTGTAATTCGTATTTTTGTGTAAAATGAAATATTCGGTTTTATAGTGGAGAAATGGCTAGATGGTTATATTACATTGCGGTTAAGTTTGTTGCTTTGTTCGTTTGTGCCTTGCGCTTTGGTCCGGTGTACCATTAGCCTGTCGTGTTACGGTCCCGTTTTTGGACAGGCGTGACAAATGCTTTAGAATCACATTTTACCAAAATGGCAAGATATCTTGAAAGTATTCAATGCTCTCTCAAGATATTAACTGAGGCACAGAATGAGCCTAGTCAGTAATCTGGCCTAGCTGAGCCTTATGCTTGCACAATGAGACAAGCTTGTCAGGGTATATGTCTTAATTACAATTCCAATGACTATGAATCGAATTATGAATGGTATGATGGAGGTGCAAGGTTAAAGAATTGGCAGCATGCCAAGCAAATCGGAATGATGGGCAGGAGTTAGATTTTTCTAAGAAACTTGCTGTGGTGGTTTTGAGGGCACTCCATGCTCAACTTAAGGACGACCAAAATGGGATACAACGTTCTAGTATTTTCTTCACTATGTTTGTGGTTCAAAATCGTGCATGTGGTTTGATCATTGATCGTGGTAGTTACATGAACATAGCTAGCCAATTTATGGTAAATAAATTGAATTTGCCAACCACTAAACATCCATATCCATATAGGTTACAATGGTTAAATGAAGGTAGTGAATTAAAAGTCACTAAGCATGCATTAATTTCTTTAACCCTTAGAAAATATAAGGATGAGGTTTTATGTGAAGTAGTGCGTATGCATGCTAGCCATATTTTGTTATGTAGGCCATGGCAATATGGTTTGAAAGCTACACATGATGGATTTGCCAATAAGTATAGCTTTGAGAAAGATGGTAAAAAGATTACTCTTAAGTCGTTACTTCCGGTTCAAGTCCATAAAGAGAAACAAATGCCTGTCTCTTTACATTAAAAGATCATATGAAGAACATGCTAAATTATTGGTTGAAAATCGAAAGAAAGGTTAGGAGAAAGCTGTCTCTAATCCTAAGGAAAAATTAGCATTAATGGTAATTCCAAAGGAAGAGAACTTGTTTGTCAAGAAAAAAGTTTTTAAGAGTCTTTATCTTTTGTTGCCTAACGGTTTTCTTCTAAGTTTTGTTGGGCAGCCATTCAAAGAAGCAAGTGGAGATAATGAAAAATCAAATTTACATTTTCCACGTGCAAAGCACTAGTGACTTCTGTATATCATTCGAACTCAAGTGCCAACGGTTTGGTAAAGGGAGTACTTATAAATTTTGATTTGTCAAATTCTCATAATTTTATATTTTTAAATACTTTTAAGTACTCATACTTTGTCGCCTTCCTTACTTATTAATGTTTCTAATTTTTCTTGTACATTTGTTTTTCTTGAGCTAATTTATCAGCCTCATGATTGCCATTCTTTTTGTGTTAAGTTCAATAACAGGTTTTGGGTAGCAATTGTGTGCTTCTACATAAAAATGTGCATAAGTTCTATTGTTCTTTCGATATGCATCAATTTTTAAAGTGGCATGATAATCTTTTTGAGCATGATTGATTCAATGTTTCAAAAATATCTTATTGTTTTTTCATTTGCTAGCCAAAGCAATATGCTCCATGATTTAGGGTTCGTGTGCTCCATGATGTCTTTATTTCACAAGCCATTTTCCCAACATCCGTTTTCAACATTGGTGTTTGATACTTTTGCACTTGAATCGCATATATTGCATTTTTCTTACTTTGGGAGATCATTTGTATAAATTTTTGTCTATTTTATTTAATGTTTGTCCTTTCCATCCAGGTTCGAATTCGAGGACAAATCCTTTCGAGAAAAGAGGGAATGATACAAGAAGAGATGTTCAAGTCCTTAAAGACATCAAGATTGTGAATAGTGGGCTCAACAAGTCAATAAAATTAAGTTTGAAATCCAAGCAAGTTAAGGGTTAGAGTCTTTATGTTAGAGAAGTCCAAAGGCCTAAAACTTGAAGACGAATTTGATCCACCATGAAAGGGGGGTCAAAGAAACCCTAGTTTCTGCCATACTCTAGAATCAGCCACTTTAATCCTATTTGACCCAGGATTTAGCTTCAAGACTTGTTCTTAAGAATTATTATTTTATATGTTTTCTTAATTTGAACAAGTGTTAGTCTACATTAGTCTTCTAGCCAATTTTTAGTCTTGTGTACCAATCCTAAACCTATTTAGATTTGGCAAGTTAGAATTTCTAGAGTTGGTAGGACTCCTATGTAGGGTTTATGGGGCTGATTTTCATGTTACTGATACCCCCCTATAGCCAAAAATATTCATTCAACATTATTCAACATTCAATAATATTTTCTGAGAAATTCTCCTAACTTATCTTCTAAAGACTTGTGATATTCGCGAGAGTGATTTTTGTGATTACCAACCAACAATACTATTGGTTCTTGTCTCATTATAGACAACGGATTGATATCTTGTACAGAAATAAAATCGAGAACAGATATCTTTAAATTCTTGATTTTTTAATCAAAGGGTTTAAATACGTCAAGACAGAATTTTCATTTTTTTTTGTTACAAATTTCGTGTTCTTTGTGTGTTTATCTTGGCTGAATCCCCTCCTAGGGTTTCCCAAAAATTTATTTATATGATTTTTTGTGGGTATTATGTATTCAGGGCAATCTTGGTTCTGCAATTCAAATTCAGGTCTCATCAGTTCAACTGTAAGGTCGCATCAAATCCCAATGTGAATCCTCTTTCAAAGTCAATTATTTGAAAGCTCTTTCTTAAAATCTCCATGCTTGGCTTCTCACGAAAGAACTTCCCTACAAAGAGCATATTGCAATGGCTTTGAGAGTTCCTTAATTTTGTCATGTTGAAAAAATTGCAACCTCTTCTTTGTATTGATCCAACTTCTAGATCTTACACCCCTTATTGCCTTCAGGCTGCAAAATATCTGCAAACGATCTCAAAGGTGTAGCCATGATATCCAGAAATAAAAAATTGAAAATGAAAAAAACTAGGGAAAGTACGGCTAGTTTGTAAAGAGAAATAAGAGAGAAACGAAAGCATTTTGGTATTCATTTTGTAGTGATTATAACATTGAGATATCATTTTACTTTAGAAAAGTAAATTTCTTATATGTTAGAATTTTAGTCCATAGCAACTAAAACAGTACCATTTTGGTCCTTGATTACACATCCGGTGGTAATTTGGTACACACATGTGCTTCAAAAACCTAATTTTTTAGGGACAAAACTGGAAGCAAATATATTTTCACCTCATCCATTCTCAACACCTCCCAAACCACCTAGAACCACCACCTTCTCTCCATCCCAGTCACCATCCTCACCTTTACAACTACAACTCCTACCACCCTATTACCAAACCACATTTACCAACAAGAAAAAGTTCAATCCTCCATTAGTTGAAACGATGGAAAGAAATAACTTATAGCGGCCATGACAATTTCAGCGATTATTGATATGAAATCATGAAGAATCATTAACGGCTTGCATTGGTCAAATTCTGCAATGGAGATTTGAAATTTGAAATAGATTTTTGGGATAAAATTGACTCGATTTGTTAGTTTGCACAATAGTAATCATATAATCCCTCTGTCCCATTGATATTGTCACACTTTTCATATTGGGATATCCTAATAAAAATGTCACATTACTTAAAATGATTGGTTTGCATTGTTTAAATTTCAAATTTACCCTTCCAAATATTCAAAATATTCCCAACTCCAATACCCAATAGGTCCCAATAATCAATTCATCATCCCTCTATCCTATCTTCTCTCTCCTTTTCCCTCCTAATAAAAGCTCTCCAAATTCAAATTTTGTCTTTGAAGTCAATGCAAATCAATAAGGCCATTTGTGGACATTTAGTAAAAATTTATAGTTACTTAAAATTTTGTACAAATATGTAAGGTGACAATTATATTGGAATGAAGGGAGTATAATTTATGGGATCTGGCGGTCATAGTGATGGTAAGACATGTAAACACATATGATATATGTAAGTGAAGGTGGGCACACATGCACTTTTCAGGATAAAATACCAACAAAACTGTGATAAAGGGTATTGCTACAATATATGCATTTTTTGTTTACACTTAATAACGTGATTTGCTAAATAAGTCATCACATCTTTGAAAGTATGTGTGCTATTTGTTATTTATTTATTTGATTAGCATTAGTCGAAGTTAAGACCAAGAAATTAAGGGTGCAATCTCTTTGATAATTTCAAAATGATAGATAATACGAGTGTGCAGTAATTTCTTATGTAATAGATAATATCATAGACATCTATGGCAATTATTATTAAACTTATAAAAAAATTTAAAAAATAAAATAAAATCATTGAGCAATAATTTCTTATGTAATAGACAATAGCATAGACAATAAAATATTTATTATGGCTATACTTTGCCATTAAAGTTTTTTTATCTATTTTGCAGTCCAAAGTAGTTTCTATTCCTATTTAGATTTTTGAATAATCTTAATATGAGCAAGCATGTAGTTTTAATTTATTACAGGCAAAAGATCATATGTAACTTGAAGTAGCAAGAAATCAGTTAAATATAGTTAATAATACAGTAAATAGTTATTTTTCTTTCATTTTCTTATCAATTTTTTATTAATTTAAATAAAAATATATAAAATCCGATCATAGGAAGAAATACATTAGACGTGTAATGTATGTTCTCCCTTACTAGTAATCAAAAGAAAGAAAGATTTGACACTCAAACTACATGTTGAAATCAAACTGAAACTTTAGCAAACTAATTTATTGCAAAATTAAAACTATAGAAATCATCAAGAAAGAGTTTACAATCATCTCCATAGAAAAGAACATGAAGAGTTGGGAAGAAGAACAAAAACTCTTGTCGGGTGCCTTGATCTTCAATCTTCCTCTTGATCTTGGAACTTGGATGATTGATGGCTTTGTTTGTTGTTTTCTATGCTAAATTATGTTCCAATAAATAGAGAAATATCATTTATAAAAGCCCAAGGGTTATACTCTAACTTGTCTAAAAGTGTTTTAGGTCGAAAATAGCCCCAAAAGCCTAAAATGAATGCAATTCTCATCATCAGCTCCTTGGAGCCGTGCCACAGCCACATGGAGCCGAGTGACTGCAGGTAACAGCTGCTCAAAATTTATCCGTTCTACGTGCCAAACACCCCCAATTGACATCTAAACCATTTCAAACATACAAGACACAGAAACACACTATACTAGATGCATTTAAAGATAATAAACACATAAATTAACACTTATTATTAAAAAACCTAAACATGACTAAGATCCTAACATTTTGTACGGAAAAATACCTAAACTGACATAAAACTCTAGTTAGAACATATGTAAATAACTCTCTTTAGGAGAATTAACAGACAAGCAGGTCTATCGACCTTAACCAAGGCCGGTCAACCCCAAAAAGTGCAAGGTTCTTGGAGCGAGGTCCTGTCGACCCTATCACAGAGCTGGTGAGCCTCAGGCACCCTAGAGTTGTGTGATTTTGCATTTTTTTTTTTTTTTTTACTCATTGTACAAATCTTTAGGGTTTTCTAAGCTTGTTTTGGGAGCAAAATTTTTTTTTTCCGACCTACAAATAGCGCACCCCTAGGACTGTTTTTAAACATCTTTTGGCATGCACTTAGACAAGGCAATTTTCTCTTTCTTTTGTTTAGATCTAGTTATTGAAGAATTAAGAAAAGATTCAGACTTCCAGGTCTCGGATCAATTCTTGATTATTCTACTAGAGAATCATTCTTTAAACTCTTCACTATACACTGTGATTCCAATTTCATTGTTCTTTTATCTTTTGCTATGTTCTAATTGTAGAAACTAAGATTTTGACAAGCCTAGTTGTTAAAGCACCAATTCATTTCAAGTTATTCTGTGATCGTTTCTATCTATGAATATCAATTCCATTAGTCATGCTCAAATGAGGATCACTACATCAATGACTATCCATTTCACGCACTTCCGTTATTCATGGTCAAATGAGGATCACTACAATGAATAGCCGAATCCATTTCAAAGCAGTGATGCAACAGCTTGGGACAAATTGAATGCTGAATATTCTGTGAAAAGGATTACTCCACAAAAACCCCCACATCTGTACACAAAGGTATCAATATGCACAAGCTACTAATCGGTTTTGCATGTCAAAACTACTAACTTTGAGTGCAGAACAAGTCAGTCTCCATTCCATACAGAGAGATTTGGGGAGGGATTATTTCTATTACAACTATTGACCCTCAGATAAGATACAAACAACAAAGTTCCTCATCCTCCAAATTGACAGAGACCGAGTAACACTTGTTTCCAGTCCTGAATCTTCCAATAGCTAGAAACCCACTTGAAGCATGACACTAGAGTATATGCTTCTTAAACTAGCTGGCCATGTGTAGTGGTCAATCAACGACAATCCGGAACACCAAAGTGCTTTAGGCTTTCCTCCACAGTTGCCGAGCTTGTGCTAATATGCAACTCCGTCTTGAACAGGATACACTTGTTTAGAACAGTAGAAGACAGATCCAGATCTATTCAGCGCTTCTTAGTGGAAAGAACTCTCCACTTCGGAAGAAAATTTCTTTATCCAAACTTTATCAGCAAATGTCAAAGGAAGTTCTTCATCTCTTTGCTCAGACCATCCTATCAAACTGCTCTCCTCCTTTGAGCATCCTTCTTGAGGTGCATGAGTGGACTCGGGTTCCTCTTGTATATCTCGATACAGGTGTTTCAGTATAAAGAGAGCTGTATCAGGATCTCTCCAATAGTTTCTGAAATCAAAAGCCCACCAAACATGTTTAGAAGAACTTGCAATCAATCAACTCCAAAAAAGATTAACTATTAATAACCAGAAGTAGAGGTGTGTAGCCAAGAAAATTCTTAAAGATGCTAACTGCAGTATCCACAGAATGAAAAGTACTAGTTTAGTGGAGAAGAGTGAAGAAGAGGATGCTAAGTAAAAATACCCACCTAAAAATTCCAAATATGCCGTTTGTTTTTCTTTCTCTTGGTTGGTTGGGAGGCAAAAAAGAGAGACGTACAGGAGGGACTAAGTGAAGCAATGATCATTGATACCAATTAATCTAGACACCATGCAGTTTTATATCTTTATGTGCAATAATTTTCTAGTCATGGCAAAAAAAAAATTCACTATTTTTCTAGTTTAGCTCCAAAAGTTGGCAATTAATTGCTTCAAATAGTGTCTTCTCTTGGAGAGACATATAACAATAAAAAACTAGTAGAATGGAGCTGACACTTACGTATGGGATCCAATGGCTGATAAGTATGGATGACGGAATGTTTTATCCTGCAGTAGCAAAACAGAAAGTAATAAGAACCAATTGTAGAATGAATGCATGATGCTAAAGTACAGGCACATATCATACTCAGTTTGGTAATCACACAGATCAGTTTATTCAAAGAAAGAATAGCTGATAAACCATGGAAAACTTGCAATGAGATTTGAAGGTAAAAGATGGGTGTACCAGTGAACCAAAATTTCATGAAAGAGATTACTAAAGTATCTATTTCATTACCTACCACGTGAAGTACTAAAGTTTATTCTTTAATGTACACCACAAACATTTAGACATAATACGATTAGTAAACATTAAAGCAAAATATTAATGTCAGACTAAGGATAACGACTAGAAGAAGAAGAGAAAAGAAGAAAGAACGCAGATTAACCACCTAGAAACAACCAGAATATATAGCATGATCTTCAGCATCCTCAATATCATCAACCTCACCAAATAGGTTTTCAATCAATCAACTGCTCATCTACATCTTTTATATCGCATAAATGACTCCTCTGAGGATTTTGGATATGTAGACATCAAGTGAGGGATAACATAGCTAATTCCTCCCTTTCTTCCTCAACCACTTGCTCTTGTATCATCTCTCACATGTCCCTCTTGGATGGCTTAATACCCAGACCCAAGGTGCTTGTTTGCATAGAGAGCTCTAGCTTCTAGTGGCTCAAACTGTCCTCGCAACATGCAGCCCACATCTAGGAACACGACCATTTTACTTCGACAGGCAACAATCAGACTTGCATCTGCAAAGTCTGGCTGGACTAGGCGGCTTTCCCTATGGCTGGCAGTCTCAAGTTTGTATCAACTATAGAATCCTCAGCACGAATAGGGAAAACGTGACCATCTACTATGATTCAATCAGCCTAGCAGCACAGAGGGCACTGCTCCCGCATTGTAAATCAAACATCTCCGCATGACAATGCAACAATTGGCATTTACATCCACTCATTCTCAAATAATTGTTGAAAGAAACTTTAACTCGAAAAGAACATCATAAATATGTTTATAACCCAATAAATATGGGAAAAGAAACCGTTTGCAAGTTTGAGCATCTTCCTTGAACAGTTTCAACAAATTAATAGGAGCATACCACGTCAAAGCAATCGAAACTAGTTATTGCACAATCACTAATCACAGCTACGAGGAGGTTTTCAAACGCAATATATCTAACCAATGAAGGGCATCACTAAACTAAAACAGTAGTAAAGATACTATTCCAATTTTTACTGGCAAGAACAAATATCAGATAAATGACTCTCCAGTCTCACAATGCAAATACAATGAAGACAAAAAACACAACGTTTGATGCACTTTTACCTACATCTCATGTATATAATGTATAAAATATATTACCTTCTCTCTCTCTCTCTCTCTCTCTCTCTCTCTCTCTCTTCGAGCCAAAATACAGCTTTCTTGCTATATCCTTCCACTAATGTTTCCACACATCTCACTTCTACAGAACATTCATCCCAATCCATAAACCCAGAAAACCAAGTAGACGTGGGGAAAAAAAATTACCAAAAAGCAGATATCCTGCAACCTTGCATAGCTGCATAATTTGAACCCGCACTATGTTAACAATGTATATAAAACCCATTGGACAATGCAACACAGCAGAAAGTGCTGTGCAGAATCACGCAGATGAAGAGATCATGTGAATAACAGATGTATGCAAACACATTTTATGGTCTCCGCAAGCATAACGAATTCTTAAATCAATGCCATTACAGGGAATAGCCATATCCGAGGATAGTAGTTCCTTCAGTTGTAGAAATGCAGTGACATAGTGCAGACAATACACACAAAAATCATAATGGTGACATTGAAAATCACGGACAGAAAGATTTCGAAGGGCAATTAAATTTGATAGAAAGATAGTAATCCCTATACAAGATTCAGAGGGAGAAAAAAGACCTACTTGCAAAGCATGATCTAGTCGCCCGTCCTCACTTCCTGTCACTCTCTCCATCATAATTGATCCATATGATCTCTCTTCTTTTTCTAGAACATTTTCTGATCCCTCTGCGAGATTTTATACTAAATGGGTCAGACAGGGAGAAGGGACCAAGCATGGTATGCCCAAACAAAAGCACAGAAATCATGCCAGGATTACCTTCCAAGCTATCTTTCTTTCTTGATTCACATATAGTCAGCACTTTAACCTGTTCAAAGAGAAGACATTCAGTCAAATCAATCATATCCAATGCCAAGGAAATACGCATCCGAGATTCCTTATTTTGAATACTTAGAGCCATAGACACACCAAAAAATTACTGCACATACTTCCCACAATACACACATTATTCAAGCATTTATCCACTGATATCTTTAGGTCCAAGTTCAAATCTGAACCATAGACAGTCCAAACACCAGAAACTATCCATTCACGACTAATTTAGTGAATCCTATGTACATATTGAGGAAATAATAAAGATAACAACAGCTCAGATCTGATGAGGTTTGAGCTATATTTAGATGTCTGAATAAAGTAGTAATATAAGCATGTATGATCACAATGGAAGCATGTAAGGGAAACAGTCAATAAACAAAGGAATCACAGATTAAATGGGAAAGGAAAAGACCCTAATATCTAAATGAAACTGTGAATTTATATCTTGAAAGCTATGGAAAGCCATACAACTACACCATGCATGAAAGATAGAAGTACGACTATTTCTTTCCTCATTCAAGTAGAATATGATGTAGCTGCAGTATAGTCCCTAATTACAGTCATAAGGTAATTGCCAAAAGTGCAGAGGATCAGTGACAAGAATCACTACTTTTATTATCTCTACACAGTTCCATTAAGAGCAATTTATCAGGTGTCAAGTAATCATCTTTACTTTTCCTTTTCGGTCAAGCAAGAAAGCTTGAATTAAGGCCATTAAGTTACTGCCTCACAGGCAACAAAGCCTAGCTGTGCATGTTATATAATTCCAGAGAATAAAACCACGTTACATAGACATCAAAATTCAGAACTCTAAAGCATAAGAGTTCACTGTCTCAATATATATATATATTTAAAGTAAAAGAGAAAAAGCACAAGAAACTAGAGTAAGAGTTAGTGATGATCCAGATTACCCTGACTGAACTTATTTGATCCATCAGAGCCCGAGAATGCGAAGCCAACCCTTCCCTAAATTCCTGCAGACCATACCATCAGTGCAAAACAGAGAATAGGGTATTCAATGCTCACATTAAGGAAACTCCAGGGGTCTGACCTGAAATCCAATATACAACCTCTTTCCGCCCTTGTGGTAAGGGATAATCACTGGGCATGTATCTACATATTCTTTACAGACAAGTGGTTCTATCCTGTGACAAAAAAAATAAAATAAAATAAAATAAAATGAAGAGGATATGGCAAGGAATGAGGTATTATAGACTCAGCATGGTTAAATTCAGTAAAGATGAGGCCTTACACATACCGGTAAGCAACAGGATCAAAAGGGTGAAAGATGTTAAACATTTGCCGACAAGCTGGCATCTCTTCGGTTATGTTATCCTCTTCCCAATAGTTTTTCCCTTTGCCTAGTAATCCAAAGAAGAATAAATCAATTCAAAACTGGAAAGCCACGAGTCATGATGTAAAACAATTACACGAGAACATTAATTTCAGTAAAAATATTTCAGTTCACAAGATAAATCAGGATTATAAAATTGACATACTAGAAAATTTTTTAACTTGATGAACAATTGTAAAACTACTTGGCAACAAAAATACAATATTTGCTACTATGCATAAAAATTCAACATGTCCTGCAAATGTCACACCAACATCACTGATCTAGAGCCTTTACCCTTTTAACAAAGTGTTTTGCATGTGAGAGGTACAAAGGCTGTTTATTAACTGTGATCATTTGAAGAAGAACAATAACAACCACACCTTATTTCCACTATGTGGGGTCAGCTAAAACTTATAAGAATCCTTTTGAGCCATTGCGGCACTGTCTGATTATTTTAAGAAATGAATAGGATTGTGTCGTTAAATTTCATACACTAATGATTAAAAGCATACTTCCAAAATGTTTCACATGCGCATGATATTAAGAAAACTTGTTGCTTCTATTGAGTATTGCAGAGAAAACTATGAAAAATTCTCATCTAAGGCTTACTACTTTGGGAGTTTAGGAGAGAAGAGAAAAGAAGAGAAAAGATAAGTTATGAGAGAAAAGAAAAGAAGAGAAGGGATATAAGTTTCTCTCCATATTGTTTGGGAGTTTTGGGAAGAGAGTGAAGGATTTTGGACTCATTGGGTATTTTCATTTAGTGTGTAATATTTTATGGGTGAACTTTCTACTTCCATTTCTCTCCAAAAGTGGAGAAAGTTTTTTAACCAATTCATCCCTCCATTTCTTTCAATTTCTGTTCCTTTCTACCCAATTATTTTTCTCTTCTTTTCTCTCCAAATCTCAACTCCCAATCTAAGCCTAACTCTCCAGAACAAGTGAGAATACTAACAGAATGAAGATAAGGACTCCTAAGATTTATCAACTGAGACTGGATAGTAAAGCATAACAAATAGTTTGGATATGTTACGCTTGAGTTGTTATTTAGGTCAATCACAATTGCCTACCTTGAGCTTTGCCCCTTGTCACAAACAAAAGATAGAACACAATGAATGAAAATAACTGAATAGCCTTCACATTTTTTTAACATGAAAATGAGCAGAAAAGGCTAAATGAGAAAATGCAAAAGATGACAAATGAAAGGTAAGGAAATGTCTCTCCAAACACCTGAACCCATCCGTCAGTTTTCCCCAACAGCTCAAACCCCCAACTTCAAGAATAGGTCCTTCTAGGTGCTGCAAACGAGCCAAGTTAGTCGCAGTTGCTCTGGCTCAATTCAGTCAACAGCTCGACGACTTGGCTTTGACCAAGTTCAAGTCAATCTCGAGCTACTCAAGTATTTGCATACTGCTGAGCCTCATTCAGCTTTTACATTTACAATTTTTTATAAATACTTTGTTATGAATAATTACAAGAGTAACCAAGACTGACAACTATGTTTACATTTACAAATCTCGACTCGAGTTCAGATTGGTCACATGTATTGATTGAGCTTAAACAAGCCGAACAGGGTCAAGTTATCGATTAATTAGCCAAGTTCGCGCTTGAGTTTGAGTAGTAAAATTTTCAATTAAGCTTGAAGGCCATAAGTCAATACTCAACTTGGGTTCAATTCAATGCACCCTCACAGTGGGGTTTGGAAGTTTAGGATGGAAAAGAAAGGAAGAGAAAGTTTAAGTCAGGAAAGAAAAGAAGTAAAGGCAAGGGAAGGGATTGTAATTTCCTTCCATGTTGTTTGGGAGTTTGGGGAGGAAAATGAATGAAATTACAAGTTTATCCTTTTAGTTAAATATTTTGTTATATATGTAGTAGGTAAATTGGCATTAAAAAAAAAATTTTAAAGAACAACCTTAACTTTCCTTCCTTTTCTCTCCAAATTGGAAGGAAAACTTCGTAAGTTATTTATCCCTCCATTTCCCTCCAAACATTTTCTTTTCTTCTCACTTAAATAAAGGAAAACACCACACTTTCCTTTCCTTTCTCTCCTTCTCATTCCAAATCCCAACTCTCAAACTAAGCCTTAGGCCACTTCCACAATCTTCCCCTTAACATAATACCTTGATCCAATTTACAGGCCCATTAACCTCACACAACTTACCATTGCACTAGCAAACAACACTGCAGGATGCAAACCCTTCATCCAACCCCCACATCATATTTTACCCCTTGCCCCGAGTCATTTATTTTAAGTTTTTAACCCACTACTAAAGACACCCATTCAACTCCACTAGCTCCCTTTGGCACCACCTCTACCACCCAAATAGCACAGACAGCCAAACCCTAACTAAGTGCTTCAACCTAATACCTCTGAAGGGGAGGGAGAGAGACATCTTCCGATCAGTGAATGGAGAATCTAAGAACTGGGAGTCGGTCTCTCTCTCTCTCTCTCACACACACACACATACACATTTGGGGAGGAAGTTACACCTATTTAATTCCCCCATGCTTACAGGAAATTATGAAGAACACTTTTTTCTTTCGTGGTGGCAGATGGCACTGTTGAATCCCTCCATCCGTGCAGAAAATTTTGAAGTTTTCTAAAGAAATCAGGCAAACTGAGTCCCACGGTATCAGAAGCAAGTCATGAAACTTTAAGCAAAATGAGATCCACACCAGCTTATAACAATTGGATGTGGAACTAGCCTACAAAATGACTGTTCATCACGATGTATATTTTAATGTAAAACTGAAAATGATTAATTATGTTTTTCATCCCTTGTATGCTTTGTCATAAAATAGACTTGTTAAAGAAGAAATGTATGATGCTGTGATCTCAAGAACAAATTAATAGGATGTTTTGCAGAACATGCACCAAAGTGAACACAATATAACCATGAAATATCTGTTATCAACACCAATACACAAAGAAAATGTTGAAGCATCAGTAAACCTTGAGCTTGGATAATTACCAATTCCAATACGAACATTGCGAAGGGAAAGAAACACACCAAGAGGGGAACCAACAGCGAAGAATGTATCAACCTGACAAAATTAAATTATGTATTCTATCAGATGTGTGTAGGTAAAAAAAAAAAAAGATAAAATAAAATAAATAAAAATAATAATAATTCCAAGTGGGAGTTTGCAATAGAAGAAATTATGTAATTTAGGTATGTTCTTTCTGATGCAGTTGGAAAGCACTAATGGAAATAGTGATGCAGAATAAAAGAACAACATAGCCTACAGTAGTATGACAATTTGGACGAAATACAAGAACAACTCTGTCATGTTACAGTATAATCAAGCAAGAACATCAAGTATAGAATTTCAATGATGGATATGCCCGCAACAGTTCTTCAAAACCATACAAGAAGTATTAGCTAATTCTCACTCAGAGAAATTTATTTTGGTAAAAGAGACGTTGGACCATGTGGAATATCTAATATACTCGCTTGACAAAATTGCTCAAGGATTCTTGGTCTTTACAGATCATTGTTATCACTCTACATAAAGCTCTAGTGGTCCTTCCAAAGAAAAGATTGTTTGCTTTTTAAGTTCATGAAACATTTAGTTAAAATTTGATCAGAATGGCTTCCTGCCTAGTCACAGGTGAAGATCGCCATCATCTACATGGAACTGAGTATTCAAAGTAGAGACTTTTCCAGGAAGAAATACTCCATCTTTTGTAGGGGAGTGGAGTTCTTATTTCTGGTTGAAAAAGGATAGTTCTTCTGCAAGGAACAGATAACCATTCAGCATTCCGGCTTTCATCTAGATGAGATTTTTTCAAATGATATGGGCTGGCAGGTTGGTCACATTTTAAAATAAACCAGTATACAAGAAATGGACAAAACTAGAAGCAATCTCCATCTTTCAGAAGAAGATAATGGACTATCACAGATTCCTAAATAGGAATGGAGAATACTATCCACACGTTATGGTATTGAGGCTTTTAAAAGACAATAGATGTAGAAGCACAAGCACCTGCACTGCTGGTCGTGTCAAGCTCCACTGTCAGATATTTTCATAAGTGAAAGCCAAACGGACATCAGTCATCTTTAATGTTCTGAAGAAAGGTCCTTGCTTCATAAAAGCATCTCATTTTTGCAGCATATAAGAGGAATCTTTGGAAGCAGAAATTACTCTTATCCTAACTCACAAACAGGCAAATTCTGTAGTTGATGAACCGAGCGCCCAGGTTGATAAGGACAAACTTCCAATTTTTCTTTTTTATACTTTTGCCACTAGTCTCTTTCATTAGGGATATTGGCAGATTAGATGAAATAAATTGCTTTAGTTTTGCAACTGTTTTCTACATTCTTATAGGATGCAAGGTTTTATTCAACCCCCCCCCCCAAAAAAATAAACAATAATAAATAAATAAAATAAAAAATAAAACCCATATAGCAATTCTTTTAATATCAGGAAGAAACCCCATACGGGCCCATATCGAACTCCCCACCATCAAAAGTGGCTTTTCTAGTAAACAGAAAAAGGACAGACTAAAGACTACAGTACAAAGAAGAATAACATTACCTTGAACGCCAATTTCGTGTATTTTATGTAGGGGGTGTAACTCTTAATTGCATCACTTGGCCCTGGTGGAAACCCAGATATAGGTTGTTTTAATATAGCTTTAGCCTTCTCCACATTCCCTAGTTCTATGACAACTAGAAGTCAAGAGGAACAGCAGAAGAAAAGATACAATACAATAACTTTTAGAGCAATTTTTAGTTTGCACCTTCATCATTCGACGATTCTAGTTCCTTGATTTTGGCTTTTAGTAGATCAATCTGAAACATGAGGGACTTTGTTGGTCAAAACAAGGTGAACAATTTGAACAGTGGGAAAAACCATATCGGAAGATGTAGATAACCACCTCTTCTTTCAACAGCACAATTTTTTTGTCCTTGTCAATCTCAGGTACTCCCTCGTAACGGTTTTTCTTACAACATTCTACAACCCCATTTTTAATGTTCACAGATTCGCAGGTTCTGCCTGTTCCATAGGAAATCAGATCACATTTATCATTAGGTTAAGTAAGACTTTGATCCAAGTATGATTTGACTTCATGCAGGAGATACCTTTTAGGTTGAGGTCATCTGAGTCTGATGATGCAGGAGGGTTCACTGGATTCCATGAGCTGTGATCCTGGTTATCTGCAAGACCCAACAAACATGGATCCATTTTTGTGTCCTCTTTATCCGTGAAGCCTGCTTTGCCATTATTTTCATCATTATCATTGTTCTTGTCCTCAACATTGGACTCTAAGCAGCAATCAGACGACAAGCCAATTATATTAGGGTGATATGGTCTATGCGCATCTTGCTCAACCTTGTACATGCTCTCCATTGGAAAGGGGGAGGACAATATCTCTTGATGACAAAGGATATCGTAAGACAGAACACTCCCTAGCGAATGGCCATAAATTGAAACCTAATAAAATATAACATTTCCTTTAATATATACATTTGGAATTTCAAAATTTGAGCAAATGCAAATTTACTATGCGCCACCAGCACATACCTTTCCATCATAACCTGGATTTCTCTTAAGAAACTTCAAATATAGCCTATTCAATTGGTTTGACACCTTCATAAGAGATGAACAATTTTAGAAACATCAGAAGAATATAGAATCGATAAGTTATGGACATGGCATAAGAAAGATATGTGATATCATTTCTTTAAAGCCAGAAAGCAAAAGTCACATTCATCTAAACATTCAAACACAAGGTAACAAAATCAAAATGTTAAGCAACTAGGGAACCACAAATTTGAATAAAAATGAGGCAAAAAAATAAAAAATCCCGTTGCAACAATATAAAATAGAAAGTGATTAATTCCCAACATGGAGCAGTATTAGAAACAGTACAGAGGCATAAACAGAAGGAAAGCCAATGACCCTATCATTAGAGACAAGCTTTCAGAAGTTCCACAATGAATTTCGAAGAGACTCAGGAAAACTACATAAAAAAAGATATTTAGAAAGTACCTTAATTTGTGTGGAAATCAAGCTAAGCCAATGAGATGCAACTCCAACCCATTAACAAACAGAGGAGGATATGATTCCGTTATGTAAACCATGAGTAAAGCTGACTTATTTCGTTTTGGAACAAACTTATTGAATTCTATGAGTTCAGAGTGTTCAGATTTCAGAGCTTTGATGGATTATCTAATCCAAAGGAGTACCCTTAAGAACAGATTAATGTACATAACCAACATAGCAAATTCATTTCCTTCAGGCAAAAATCTTGAGATAAAGACCGTCTAACAGCAGTCTTTCGAAAATAATGATTATTATTGTCTGTTAAAAGTGCTAAGCTATCAGTAGATGCTGAGCCAGCAAAGTAAATCACTATTGAGTTGAAAACATCAGTATGCTTCCATTTAAGAATTTAGAAACACTGATAAGTAGTGCAGAATCAAAAACCTGTCCTCGACATGGTAGCACAAGGAAACCAGCCAAATGTATGAAGTGATAAACAACATATATCCAGGAAAATGTAAATTATAGAAGCTATGTCAACTCACCGAGTCAATAATAGCCTGGCAGTATATAGGGCTCATGTAGTACAAGACATCATGGACTGTAGCACTCAACATCACACGAAGCTTCCTCACACCATCTAAAGTAATTCTCTCAACTGCATGTTCGCTACTAAGCTTTAAACCTTTCCTCCACTGGTGAAATCAAATTATCAAAAAATTAAAGTGAATTATTGTTCACTTAGACAGGTAGGACCAGCTTAAATAAGGACAAGAAAATACAAAATTACACCTTTCCGCCTCTGAACTTAGCAAATATGTAAAATAAACCACCCCCCAAAAAAAAAAAAAAAAAAAAAAATTAATTGTAAGGATATTAGCATTTCATGGTTGATGTACCATAGTAAGTTCAAATAATTCTAAATTAATTAATTATGAGGAAAAACATTCTCCTCAACTCACAATAGCAACATATTCAATAGCTAACAGTTGTTGCATTAGCAAATATCTATGGTTAGGGACCAGATGTACAACTTCAAATGTTCTCAGTCATAATTACATAAACAACTACTCCCTCTTTCCCACTTATATGGTCACAACACTAGCTATTTCGGGATGTCTCAAAATAATGTCACCTTTCTAGAAAAGTCATTACTTTATCAAATCATACACTACCCTGAATAAACACTTAAACTAAAACATTTTGAATTGTCTTATCTAAATGAGGGGGGATAACATCGGTATACACACCATAATAAATTGAATTTTCTCAAATAGCAAGTCCACTCCATGGGTGAATAAAATTGGGACGGAAGGAGAATATGAATTCGTATTCCATTCAAGTTGCAAATTTGTTAATAAGTCTTGGGAGACTTCTGTGAATTCTGAAGACGGGGACAATCAAAATGACTAAACAACCATGGAAAAAGTTAACTTAGCATCAGATGGAAAAATATTCCTCCTTAGCACCACATGGAGAAATTTTCACCCAAATGAAGGATTTTACTTTATGCCCCTTTTTATCTGCCCATGAAGGGTTCTCTTAATTAATTTCCAAATTCCCAACAAGGTGTCAACATTGACATTCATTGCTTTACATCCTCCAAATTCTAAGTTAGGAGTAAAAGAAAATGTGGACCGGGAGAGTGATCCACAAAATTACCTAGATCGAAGATCATTCCTGAACTAGTGATGATATCAAGAACAAAGTATGCTACCTATCTCGCAATACAGAATGCTAGGCGTAGGCTTCTTCGGAGTACTTAGAAGGAAACAGGTTTGATATAATTGGAAGGTGCAATGTGTCTTTTAGATCATTCAAACAACATGAGTCTTTTAGAAACTCTTAAAACATGAAGAAGTAGATAGGCAGTAAACTTTCTCAATTTGCGAAACAACATACAAAAACATAAGATAGTTCTGACTTTGGAACACCAAAAGTAGTGTTCCAAATTGCCAACAATCCATGCTTAAGATCATGCTCCAATTCCACCCTCGGAGTTCAATGATGTCTAGTAAACTTCCCCTTCTCCTTTCTTTCCAAACCAAACAAGGGAATTCGCCTACACGTACTTCCATCCTCATTCCTCCCACTATTTACCCAACCAAGCACCAAGCTAAAATCCAAAAGAGGCAAAATCCAACTTACGAAAATCTATGCATCACATAGCATCCAAATGTAGACTAAGCAAATAACCACAAGACTTATTTATGTGTTTCCAGCCATTCAACATTCTATGTTTTAAGCAAAGCATTGTCAATGCCCAAGCCACAATACAGCTTAAATGGCTAGAAGCAATACAGCAACTAAAATGCTCTATCGTTTCCTCATTGTCTTCGAAAGTTAAGCAGATTCTTTTAGCAACTAAGATTATATGACCATTTGTATTGCCTGAATTTTACAAGGAGTCATCCATCTAAAATATTTATAATTCTAGGACTAACTATAATCAAATAATTGACCTATATTTAACCTCTTGGAGCTTATTAATATTACTAATTTAAACGTTTTTATGCATGAAGAGTCAACATAATCTAAAGATAGTATTCCAAGTGATTAATCCACTTGTTAATGCTGAATACTGAATTCTGAAGTCTGAATTATAAGTTCTGAAAGTATTAATTGTTGAATTAATAAATTTATTTCTATTTGATAATCAACTGAATTCAATCTCTAAATTAAATGTCACTTCATACATATATTAATTTATTATAAATAATTGTCATATATGCATAGAAAATAAAATGAATAATTAAGGATAGTATCAATATATATGAGAGAGAATGTGTGTGATAGGGTATGTATGTGTGTGAGAGAGAATTTGTGTGTGATAGAGTGTGTGTATGTGAGTGAGAGAATATGCATGTGTGTGAGTGTGTAGAGTGTGTGTGAATAAGAGTATGAAAAAGTACAAGAGAGAATGTGTGTGTGAGATTAAATGTGTATGTGTGTGAGAGAGAGACAATATATATATGTGAGGAAGTGTGTGTTTTTGTGTGTGAGAGAGTATATGTTTGTGTGAGAGTGTGTGTGCAAGTGAGAAAAAGTGTGTGTGAATATGTGTGAGAGAGAGTATGTGTGTGTTAGACTATGTGTTTGTACATTTATTTAAAATTCAGCAGATTAAGTGAAAATGTTTTTACTTAAAATTTTGAATACAAATTAAGCAGTGCTTAATGTATTAAGTGATAAGAGAATTCTGTTATCAAACATGCTGAATTCAAAAATCTCTTAATCAATTAATTTTCAGCATTAAGTTGAGTTATCAAACAGACCCTAAGAAGAAAGTCTGGACTCTGGCCACGTGTGCAAGGGAATCTTAAAGTAAGAAACAAAGTAACAAACTCAACATCCAAAATAGCAGGAAAGAGTATGATAACTTCAACATTATTGCCCTACTTCTGTATGCTTTACTTCGTATACCTTATAAAGAACCTTATTCTTACACCAATACTGCTTTCAAGGGCTTAAATCATTTTAATCTTCCTGCATAGCTCTTTTCTATTTCCTCCTCTTCTGCTATTGTACATGCTCTCAAAACCACAAGAAACCTCAATGACTTGTATCTCACCTTGAAAAGCCTATGTTCAAAGCCAAAATGTTCCAAGACGAGAGAAAGCCTTGAAGAACCTTCGAAAAGAGGTTGTCGCAAAATAAACAGAGCAATGATCCCCTTTTTTCCTGCCCATAAGAAAAAGCTGATATAGTCCTTCAGGCACTTAACTTTTTCACTAAAACCTTGACAAAACAAAGTCCATTATCTTTTAACAAAAGCAAAAGGCTATAATCAGTCCAAAAAATTTGGGGGCGCTTGGTTCATCCTCCAGAATTGGAATCACAATTGGGTTCATATACAAAAAGTTGGTATGAGTTTTCTCCAATGGAATCATTACAAAGGAGAACTAATGTTTGGTAAATATTTTTGGGAATGGGTATCATATTAAATAATTAATATTTTTTATATTTTCTTTTTTTTTTTTTTTAAAAAATCTGTCCTCTTCCCTCCTTCCACCATTGAACACCACTACACCCATAATCACACCACTAACAACAGTCTACTGGTAGTTAAGGCAACAAAAACGTTCGGCACGCTTATTATCAGTGAAAAAGCCTTCTGCCAGTGTCTTCAACTCAAAGGTTCAATAGATAATGGTATCAACACCCGATTTCAACTCATACTCTTATAATAAATCGGTTCACATGTTTCAGTCTGCAAGTGGTAGTTAAGGCAACGGAAACGATGAACAACATGGCCTTTTTTGCTATCAGTGAGGAAGCGGATGGAGGCACTGTAGATTGTAAAGCCAATCACTTCACCAATGCAATTTGAGCCATCGAATCTTGAGAGAGTTATTGGATCTTGAGATTAAAATAAATAGTCATTAGATCTGCAAATTGTAGGCAGGGTGGAGATGTTGGTAGATGGAAAGAAAGCACGACGGGGCGCAGATGCGAAACGCAAGACACAAAGGGAGGGAGGAAGGGAGAGAATGGGCATGAAGAGTATAAAATATTTTTATTACTATTATTTTATTTTTTTTGGTTACATTTGGGAATCAAGTTTCGGAATCAGCAAAACTCCCAATTTAGTCAGGTGTTGAGAATTGCCAATTAGTTGGGTTTGATTCCAAAATTTTGAATCCCATTCCTAAAATCCAAGCAACCTAAATGGGAATCAATCCAATTCCTGATTCCCATTCCCTTATATCAAGCGCCCCCTTAGTTTCCTACTTTCCTTAATGTCCAGTCTGTAACCTCCATTACTAGATTTATATAAGACTCTTCTCCAAGATAAGGACAAACATACCAGAGAATAGTAACCTGCTTGCATAATGCAACCTACATGCACAGAATTTTTCCTTTCATTCCATCAAATGAAACATGATTTGTGACACTATCACTGGGAAGAACTGTGAATTGCAAGTGGAAGAATGTTCACAAGATACAAAGCAATCATTCAATAATGTTTTGACATGCTTCCACGGAATCAAACAGAAGCATGGTTAATTAAAGAGTGAAAAGCAAAAAATCACAAGCATCAAAGTAAAGAGTCTACCTGACACGGGATGAAGAGAACTCTTTGAGTGCCACGCTGATATGAACTTAAATGTTGTTCAGCAAGGTTTGCAGTGACTTCACGAAAATCTATAACATCATCAACTAAATTAGACTTCTCCAACCTTTGCCCAATACCGTGAACCATGAATACTAGATGTCGCACAGGAACCTACAGCAGAGTAATAAATTAAATGGCTTGCAGTAGAAAGTGAACACTATATCTGGTGATACTTGTTCTCAATCACTGTAAGTAACAGTACTAGGAAGAGAAATTACAACAGAGAAATATTATAGGGAACTTAGTTGGGAAAAAGTAGCAGGAAAAAAAAAAAAAGAAAAAAACACAATAGAAAGATGAATAAACACTTAATGTCTCATACCAGCTTCATCTCCCAATAATTTTCAGCACCATCATGATTCAATAATAGATATGCATACTCTTCCCCTGTTGAGAAATGTTTATAGTAGGAAGCAAGGCAGCTCAAACAGTGGAAGCAATTATTTAAACTAGTTAACATGCAAATTTTCATACTGTTGACCAAGAAAAAGAAACGGGACGACTCCATGTAGATACTGCAGAATTTTCCATCTTCACAGCCAGAAAGAGATCTCCAATATTAGGTGGTCAATATGTAAAAGTTGTGATTTCAAGACGAGTTGCAAAACATTATCATTGCTAACTTTGCATTTGTATTCATTAACCCTAAAACTGCATTCCATAGTAAAATTCAGTAATCATTTTCCTGAGAAGTTTGAGCAATCCCTTCAAACTTCCAGATGGATTGGCACAACCACTGTATAGTCCCTACTTAAAGTCTAACACCATTGACTATCTTAATGTATACAAAGGCTAGACGAAGGCTTGGGTGTAATCACGTTTGAATTCATTTTTCAGAAAATTCCCTCAAGAAGTTCAAGTAATCACCCTCTCGCTTCCTCTGAACCACCTAGTCACTTCCTTATTTTTATAAACACCCATCCTGTTCCTTTTGACCACTCAACTCATTATTCGTGAGCATACTCATTTAGTCTGCCTAATACTACTATGCACAAAACAGGAAGATCATGAGATTACAGCCTCTTTCTTCTTCGACCATTATATCCACAGACATCTATCCTTGTAACAAACATCATGTAGTTTTCAACAATAACGAGTTTAATCTTAAGGTGATTTCCATAAAGATTCATTTCCCAAACTGATTGACAATACAGAGTTAGAAAAGTAATCTTAAGTCACACCGATGAGGCGGCACAAAATTTTATCACAGCTTCCATCAAATTTTGAGTTTCTGATTCAATCAATCCATTTGAGCTGCAAATCCAGGTATTTCTTCTCTCCTTTTCCCATCTTCTCTCTCCGGTTTCTTTTTATTCGTTTTCTTCTCTCTCTCCCTCTTTCTTTCTCTGTTTTCTTTTTTCTTCTTTTTTTCTCTTCTCTCTTTTATTTCCCCTTCAGCAACTTCTCTCCTTTTCTGTTCTCTCTGTCCTGAGAAGGTCTAGTTTCCTCTCTTCTTTTTTTATTTGTTCTGTTTCACTCACTGTACGTCATACTGGGTTTTTTAAATTAATTGTGGGTTGGTAGTCTTTATCGATTCTTAATATTATGTGCCTAACGGATTTGATTATTATAATGGTTTCAGTTGATTCTTTTTTTCTTTTCAGCTGCTTCTTTGCTGATAGTAATAAATATGAGGTTTTGAGATATTTGGCAAAATTCTAAATTTTTCATGGTGATTTATTTATTGCAATAGTGATTTGTTTTTTTCCTCGTGTTGCAACAAGAAAATGCTAGTTTACACATACAAGTTCAGCACCTCTCCATCTGATGGTGCCTCTAGAAATTGGTGAATTACAAAAGTGTGTTATGTGCTTAAGATCTTATGTTAACTTTATTTGTACTCTTTTGGAGGAGAGTCTTGATAAAGCATTGTGTTCCATATGCATATGTTTTGTCATTTTTTAGTTCTGTGAGCCTCGCGCCTAGGACCAGGAAATTTGGCGCCTAGATCCGCCTCTAGCCTCTAATAATGGACAAAACATAGAGAATGAGGCCTAGGCCCAGGCGACTTTGGAGCCTAGATGCACCTCATACCTCTAATAACTATGTTATTGACGGAGCATAAGGCACTGATATCACTACCTTTGAATCTAACCACGAAATACAATTATTCCAAAAATTGTACAAGGGTAACAGTTCTATGCTCAAGGAGCCTTATTGGGAAAAGTCTTTTTCTTTTTTTGGCAACGGATGTGTCTCACTATTAGAGAAAATTCTTAAATTGTGCTTGTTTTGAAAATTGTTCTTTTTTTATGCTGATTTGAAATGGCGTATCCGTGAGGGAGGAACTCGCATTCAGCAAATGCAAGTTCAACGAAAAATAAAATTGTAAAAATTTAAAAAAAAAATATAAAATTTTGATGATTCAAAGTCATTTTTTTTAAAAAAAATTGACTGACCTCGCATTCACTAAATGCGAGGTCAGTCATCACTTGAACATTTTCTGAGGTCAAGAAATTTTTACACAAAGGTGAAAGTGAGTTTATTATGCAACTTTATTTGCACGGAAATTAGGGGGTATAATCCAGTGTTGTGACAAGTATGAGCCTTTTCCCACAATGCTTGAGGTCATAAATTCTTTTGATAACAGACAACAGGATAGCCACAAATTCAATGACATACCAGCATTATATATTTTTTTCTAAACAGAAGAAGAAGTAGAAAAAGAACAGCTATACTTGAGTAGTTGAATCAGAAAGTCACTCACATCTTCTTAGCATGAATGTTAACACTTCCACCAGATCCTCCTCCCCCTCTAGTCCTCCATCCCCTCCTTCTGCAGTTACGGATCCGTTAATAGATAAAACATCCTTCACATCAAGTAAAATTCGTCCTCCACCCTTTCCTCCAAACTTATGTTAGTGGTCGGACGTGCCACCACCCTTGCTCCCATAACCACTGCTCGGACAGACTAGACCAACAGTAGACATCAAAGCCATTTTTTTATAAAAATTGACTGACCTCGGATTTAATGAATGCGAGGTCAGTCAATTTTTTTTAAAAAAAATGGCTTTGACCTCGCATTCAACTAATGCGAGGTCATCAAAATTTTTTTTTTAAAAAAAAAAAATTCACAATTTTATTTTTCGCTGAGCTCGCATTCAACAAATGCGAACTCACTGAACTCGCATTTGCTGAATGCGAGTTCCTCCCTGACGGATTCTCCTTTTCAAATCAGTATTGAAAAAGAACGATTTTCAAAACAAGCACAATTTAAGAATTTTCTCCTCACTATTACAGAAAGCCAAAGGATTTTTGGGTAAAATACCGTAAACCCCCATGTGGTTTACCCTTCTGACCCATAGCCTCCATGAATTTTGAAAATATACCTTCTATCTCCATATGCTTTGCCCCGAAAGTTAAATTCTATCATCTAAATTAATGTGGAACTGTCTAAAATTACTTGCATACCCCCATTTAAATGGACAGAAAGTCCTTCATAAAATGATTTTCCCCAATTTGGAAAGGAAAGAGAACCGAAGAAAAAGAAAGCCTTAGAGAACTAAAAACAAATCAAATTCTATTCAATCTTCCATTTAGCTTTGTAGCATGTATTTTTGGAGAAATATGATTGATAAATGCAAGAAAAATGTGTGCTGGTAAATATAAGCACCAACAGGGGCATTTTGGTCATAAAATACTACATTTTTGGAGAGAAAATGACTTTTTGCAAACCATGGGCACCTGCTGCATGTGTAGGCTAAACACTATCAATTTGGATGATTTCGTCCACTTTACCCTTCAGTCAACAGTGCATGGGGGTTTAAGATATATTTCCAAACCACATGGAAGCTACGAGTCAAGGGGGCAAATAACAAGGGAGTATATGGTATTTTACCCAAGGATTTTCTATTTCATAGTTGTTTCCATATGGCTTGATACGAGGGGAGTATAACAAAAGAAGCATAGCAAGGAAAGTTTCAGCAAAATAGGAAACCTGATCAAGCTCATTAAGTGAAACAGTTTTAATGCCAACAGTAGCCTCAAAATTGCCACAATGCAGTAAGATAAAATATCAAAGCTTGCATTCTTGTTGTACAGACTATAAATGTTGAACTTCTACCATCTTACACAACAAACATAAGTTCCAAAAAACACATATTGTACAAGTAAATATATCTCCAAACATTGTCCACACGAAAAAGAAAAAAAAAATGCAAACATATCAAATCTTTTTATTCTTGTTGAATTCACTACAGAAGTTGAATTTCCATCATCTTACATGTGAAACACTAGTGAACAGAAGCCGACCACATAGTGTAAGACAGGAGGAGTAAGTATACGAGGAGATAGAGGTATACAAGTTGCATAAAAAGATGCAACATGGTGAATTTGAAAAGGATTTTGCTTTAGATATCATTATATTACTCTTTGCATAATCATTAACATCATAACGGTAAAATATCACCCCCTATTAAGTGCAAAAATTGTTAGGCAAACCTGTGAACAATAATCATCCATTTCCTCCTCCTTCCGCTGACGTAGTTCATCCTTCAAAGCAAGAACTCAATTTATTAAGCAATGGAAGTAAACAAGTTCAGAAAATGCAGCACAAGATACTACACATAAACAAACAAACAAACCAAGCCTTAATCCTACTAAGTAGGGTCGGCTACATGAATCCTGCTACGCCATTGCACTCTATCATGGACCATATCCTCCTCAATTCCTAGATGTGCTATATCTTTCTTACAAGTTACCCACCAAGTCTTTTTCAGTCTTCCCTTACCCCTCCTATGTTGACTACTCTCTCTAAAATCTACTCGCCGGACAGGCTCTTCTACTGGTCGTATTAACACATGACCTAACCACCTTAAGCGTGTTTCTCTTATCTTCTCATCAATAGATGCTACTCCAATCTTCTCACGAATATGCTCATTGCCTATCTTGTCCATCCTAGTTCTGTACCCACACAAGATACTACACATGTCATCAAAAAAAGTAAGAATCCTTTTCTGAGACAACAATGGCAAAACTGTTCAAGATTCAATACCCAATGGAAGAGACTATTTCTTCTGGACAAGTAAAACAATGAATGAACTATAAGACATCTTATACAGTCATTATGTTTTCAAATATATTGAAAAGTCCTCCCATCATGAAGTAAACAAGAAATCTTTGAGAAGATGCAGCAAGTATCTAACTAGATTACCAGAAAATAAATCTGCTTTCGTTCTGGCAAAACTTAATATGAAAGGAATAAAAGAAACAAATAGGATGCTTGCTGTGCAATTAAAAAAGTGAAAAAGGAGATGGAATATAAACAAACTAATAGTAATAACTAACTCAAACGCAATAAACATCAGCTGATAAGCACATATTGGATAGGCAGATGAAGTCGTCCAAACAAGAGAAATTTGGAAACCATGCACCCAAAATGCACAATTACAGCAATAAGTGACAAGAAACCCCCCCTTATACAAAAAAAAATGTGGACAAGATTATGCAAAGAAATCACTTCAGACTTGTAAAAGTTACACCTGCATAATGTTTAAAGGTTGTGGAAACTAGAAGACATTTAAAAAAACCAGCAGTGATAATGAGTCAGCTTCAGCTCTGACAATAATGTGCAACAGTTAATACATTTGGCCAGACTTGAAGACAACATGAACTAAGGAATATAGACCCAAAATTACTCAACCAGGCCAGAACAAATGAAAAATATAGAATTATATGATCAAACAAATACATCTTGAACAAACCTAAGCCAGAAACCCCTAAAGCAATTAACCAGCATACCAGCAAAAGAGGAAACCATTCCAAACACCTCTGATCAAGCCTGGCTTTTGCCTCAGTAGAACTTACATTGACTTCTTACTCTTCACCAGAATATAGTAAAGAAAAATACTCTATTTCCCCTGAAACTGTATTCATGTGTGAAAGCTACACACCTTCAAAGTCTTCACCTTGGATACAAAAGCAATCTTTAACAAAACCAAAACTCCTTTAATCCTAATAGGTAGAGAAAAATCTAGACTTTCATAAGGGAGCTGATCCAAAAGTCAAAGCACACTTTTGGTAACATTTTATAACTTTGAATTGGACAAGTGATTTGTTTTTAATCTAGGAAATATTACATAAGGTTGTAACGCCACTATATCTGATTAAATCATCACAAGGAGGGTCTGGGCAATTTATTCGGGAATGAGGAAAGAGGATGAACTAGGGAAAAATGATGCTTTTGCGCTTCTAGTACATAAAAATGATTGATAATCAGCACGACATGGTTGATAATATAGTGGATCCTTTTCTTCATTATGGAAAATGAAAAAGAGTGAATAAATTAAGTTGGATGAGACACCAAAGAATGCCTAAACATTGATTTCTCATCCTTGGATGCTGCATCCTCTCACCTAACCTGTTAACTAAAGAAGCACAAAAGCACTATCACATAGAAAAAACCAAAGCATGAACAAAACCACAAGAGGGATAAAATCCAACTTCCCCAAACATTACAAGGATGATTGACCTGAAGGCAATTTCTAGAAAATGAAGGGAATCATCCCCAGGTAGGGTGGTCTGCCTGTAGATTCTTACATCCAGCAGGACAGAAATCAGTACAGCAAGAAATAGTGAAGGCCTACGATTCGCTGAAGTTGAACAGTGGAAAGTTAAAAATCTAAAGAGTTATGGCCCAATCAAATGGCAAAGAATATGAGAGGTACTCAAAGAGATCTTCACCAATCCTACCACAGTATAAATTGTGTAACATAAACAAATACTTAAAACATTGAGCTGAGATAACCACCCTTGGACATTAAATGAAGCTAATACAACAAAAGAAGGCCTTCTTAGTAGAAATCAAGCGATACTTTTCTTTACAGAAGAGAAAGAATATTCTTTTAATAGTATATACTTGCAATAGAGATCACCCACTAGGTTGACTTATACTCTCACAAACATTCTTTCAGCAAGGTATCCTAGTCCTTTTCTCGCGAGAGAAAATGAAAATAACACAGGTTTCACTTATGGTCCACCAATTAGAATATTCTATAATTACTTGCTCTTCAATTAACATCTATATCCAGAACTTATTATTTGTAAAGCCCTTCCTTTCTTTGTTTTCTCACAAACAGCTGTAGAAGAAAACTCAAAAGGAGATTTGTTTAAGACAAAGTATCTGTAGACCATTCAAATGATAGATCGATGACAACAGGTCAAAATCTTTTCTTTAAAAGATTAAAATATCAAGAAGAAGAAAACAATTAGCACTCAATATCATAAGACAAGCAGATGTACCTGGGTAGGTTTTGGAGACAAAGCAGGTGCATAACCACGCCTCAACTTAATACCAGTCCCTCCCAAGCTAATAACAGTAGAAAACCCAGATGCATCAGCATTTAGCCAAGCTTCCCATGAATCATCTTCCCCAGTGAAAAGGGCATGGAGTCCCTGAAACCAGAAGCCCAATGTTTAACAGAAATTGCAATGTAATAATAATATGGTAAAAGGGCAATATGCATAACACTGCCTTACTGGGGTAGAACCCTGTAAATCAACTCGAGCTGCAAATAATCCTGATGGTTGAAATGTTCTTCGATGCCAAATCTGAGGGCAAACACTGATCTTCAATTAAGGATAAATAATTTAACATGTATAACCCAAAAGAAAGGTTATGCAAAGATCAGGTGGAAAATAACCATCTATTAGATTTAAATGACAAGTTCATCAATTAGCATCAAGTATATAAACAGATTTAAATAAGAAAGGGATCTAGTAGCTCCAAAGATTCAACAGAGAACAGGAGGGTTTCAATAAACAATATCTTTGCTGAACAAAAATAAAGAAGGGGGAAGGGGAGGGGGAATGAGCCCAATTTCAATCTAAAGAAAAGATGTCAGTATCTCCATCAATTTATTAATTTAAATGCTACTACATACTAGCATGATAAAAGAATCACATGTTATATACAGTTGTATCTTGAATATAGTTATCTTCAATAGAAATAGATATAAATTAAAAAAGGCCCAGTCTAAGTGTCCTACACCTTGCTGCGATATGCAAACTCCAATTGCTCAGCAACATCCTCACGTAATGGAAGCCAATCAAGACCCCCTTTACGAGCAAACCAGTGACCTCTAAGAACACGCCGGTTTTCTCCACTCCAGTAGACAGGAAAACAGTGCCTCTTTACCAAATCTACCTGTAGAAATAATATGATTCAACTCAGAAGAAGGATTGTCACCACTCACCACTTATAGCCTGGAGGTGGAAAAAATGAATTTCATTTCAGCTGAAACAAGTTCTGTAACTACAGATACGCTATAATTAAAGCCCGCTCTGTCATAACCAACTGAAAATTATAGAGAGGATCATGATAGAATGATACCTCATACAAACCACCCTTTACAGGAACACCAACTCTCTCTTCTTCGCTCTCCAAGCAAGATTCTTTTAGCTGTTGGTTAAGTGTAGAATAAGTACCAGGCTGCCCTCTTGAGGTCCTTCACTGCATTCTGCATACTCTTTCCACCAACTAGAAAGTAAATCTTCCTCTCTCTGAAAAGAGTCATCGGTTCTTAAGATCTTGAAATAAAGAGAGTTAAGAGAAGCAGGTGATCAAGAAAAATTATTTTCCTATTTACAAACACTGAGACACACACAAAAACATGTTAAGAGTTCTTTAGGCATGCACTTGTATCTTAATATATTCATACAAATCCTCAATGTTTATATCTAGTCACATGGAAATTTTCTCGAATCAATAAATGATGAAGAATACGGAGATCCAGTTGTAACAAATCGAATGAAGATGTATAATAGAACCTGCAAGAAAGATGCTTCTATGGCAAGAGAATCCCGCATACCAAATCGAAAATAATCTCCCTGTCCAACTATCTCTGAGTGAGGGACTGATGCAGCTAGCTCTGAAAAAACAAAAAGACAGAAAATTTCGCTTGGATATACACTTCTTTTAAGTGATACTGATAAGCAGAAGTGAGGTAAAGCAAATGAGTGGTTATTAAAATTCCTATGATGTAATCATACTAAAAGTAGCAAAAGAGATTAACCATTACTAATCAAGTGTTTGACATCAGTTCTTTTACATTTCTGACATGCTAAAAATGACAAAACAAGATTAATTATAACTAACTTGAGTGTTTCAACATCAGTTTCTTCACATTTCCAACACTTTCAATCAGCTACTCAAATAAACTTACTCCTATAATGAATGTAATTTGATAAGTCACAGTTGTAATCATAGACTACCAAGTATTTACTGTTGCTGGCAAGAAATACAGATGAGCTAAGTTAGCTGAAGATCTCCACTAAGCCTTTAATGTTCTAATAATACATGTCATCTACATTACTCTAGCTTTGAGCCCATGTTCCATATAACTGAAACCTACATCTCCTCGAAAGTATTTTTTCCTTTTTCAAAACAAAAACTTCAGAATATTTCTGGCTCCAAGAATCACAGACATGATGCAATCCAGGCAAGCTTACTTGACCTGAATTAACATAAGATTAGTTAACCTTTTCATGCCTTTTAATTCCTCATAATGTACCCTTATTTCACTAACACATCTATTTGGCAGTCTAGTAATGCTGTTATTCTTTTCTTTTATCATTATTACTACATCATTTCCTATTCTAAGGGAAAGGGGGAACAGGGATGCTGCCATTGGAAATGATGAGAGTAGCTTTAACCACTTGAACTAACGCAGAGCTATTTAATGCTAATATTCATTATTCAAATACAAATCCATATGCAACATAATAGCTTTTCTTCACAAATACGTACCAGAAGGTAGAATATAAACAGAGTTGGACTAAATATAACTGCAATTGCACTAACTACAAGTTTCATTTTTTCTTGATCAAGAAAACTGACCATTTTCAGCCAAATGAATCTTGCAAAAGTACCAACGAACATCACCCCCATCAGATGGACTAGTTGTTTGAGCTAGATACTTGTGCCTACCCTCAAACTGCTCAATCTCATCACTTAGCAGAGCTAACCTCCTTATATTTGAAGGTGTATTCTTCAACATATCTGGTGATGATGTTTCCCCAGGTGATGATGCCATTGCCTCCTTTCCACCCTTTTCAGAACCCATAGAAAACCAAAATATTACCTCAGAACCCAACAATCAAAACTGAATTTTGTATTCGATAGAGCCCTGAAACCATCAAATAGCATCTTCACAAAATTCAAGACATGGGTGTTTTTTCTAAACCTCAACCAAATGAAGATTGAAATGGCCTTTCAATCAAAACCGGGTATTAATGTCTCTAAAATCATATGGGCGTACAATTGAGGAAATGAAGACAGAAAAAGAAGATAAGAGACTAATTGATGAATAAGAGAAAAAGGCCCCAAGAAAGGAAATTAGAATGGAGAAAAGGAATTTGTTAAGCTACTCTTGGTTTCGAAGGAATAAAATAGAACTTAACAAAGGAGAGTTTGTAGAAGAAAAGGATTGAAAGTAATATTCTGGTAAACGCAAAACCCCACTGACTAAGATGAAAAGAAAAGAAAAACAAAAACCCAGTAGTGTTGCGGAAATAATAGAAGCATACGCATCCCCGAAGAAACTGAACTAAAACAATTGACATTCGGGAAAACGGAGAAAAAGAGTGTATTTCCACCCACGCCCCTCGGGTTCATAGTAGTGTTGCCCATTTCAGAATGTGGCATTTAGAGTTTTAGAAGGGTTAACTACATTTGCATCACCCCCTTGTGAGTGACGTCGTTTAAATTATTTCTGCTAGTTGCAACGAAATGACAAAAGTACCCATAATCCAAATGCATCAATTATAAATAAAAACGATCAAAACTTGAATTTGGGAGTTTTCTCCTTCTAATCTAAGAGAAAGGAACAACCTTTGAAAGCATAAAGCACACCAGCCATGAACAAGTTGTGCATTCTTCTTGTAAGTTTCTCTAGCGAATGAAAATACAAACTGTTAATGAAATTAAACTTACCTCAGGCTTAGGAGCGATGGGTATATTTTTCTTTATCTTCTGCAAAGATAGAACACAAATTAAGCGAAAAATAAAGAATCAAGAAATAAAAGTTCGAAAAACAAAAAATGTTGTGCTCAAGATACTTACTCCCGAGAGAGGGATTGTGGCCGATGTGGTGGCGGTACCAGCGGCAGAGGAAGTGGACTTGGAGCTGGCCATTGTAAATTGGAGAAGATTATCTCGGATTGATTCAAATTTGGAAGAGAAATTTGATTTGGGATTCTTTATTTTGGGTGGTTACCTATTGAAATAGACAATTGGAAGAATCCCAAATGCGATTGATCCAAATTTGATCGGGCAACGTCTGACTGTGGAATCAATATACGGCTGCTAGCCTTCCACCGTTTACTGCAATTAACCAAGCACCGGAAGCCATTTCAACCCTTTCTCACATTCTTTTCTTTATCTTTATGAAAGCCACTCATAAAATTCGCTGTATTCGAAAATCTCAAATTCTTACTATATTTAGAAAACAGAAAAAAAAAAAAAAAGGATTGTTTTTTATGGTTCAAAACTCAGCAATTGCCAAAAGGCTCGTTGCTGTCGGTCTTGCTCCTTCGGTTTTTACAAGGAGAGAGAAGAGGTAGAAGAGAAAGAAAGGCTACGGTAAGGTTAATTTCGGACTTTCACTAGAAAATCAAAGCTGACAACACCAGTTATCTAACAGTCAATGTTAGCAAATTAACTGTGGGTTAAATATAGTAAACCCCAAGTCTTATTGAGTTTTGCACTATAATTCTGAAGAGCGGTATCACTATGAGTGTGAAAAACTAGATAATGATAATAGGTTTTTTTCAAAACCCACAGACTATTTGGTATATGTCCAATTCAGGAATAGGTTTAGATTTTATTTTATTTTTTTCGCATTATTTTTTTATTCTCCATTTTACTTTTATTTATTTTTCTCTATTATCGTCTTCTCCTCTGTGAGCAAAGTAACATAGTGGCTAGCACCCTCCACTGTCGCCTATGCCAATTGTTTCCAAGGAACGAAAAAATTGCCAATCTCACTTTTTTGACCAATTATCCATTATTCAATTGATTTGGTTGTCGAAAATTCATTTTTGCAATAAGAAAAACCAAGTACAGCCTAATTGCAACAAAATCACTTAATCAAAGCCTCAAACATGCAGCTTCGCCATTGGACCAACACTAACAGCCTCCAAAAACTTTAGCAATTGCAACAAAATATTCTTCTAGGCATCTAATCTCATTCAATATATTCTAAAACCAAAAAATAAAAATAAAATAAAATAACAAAAATAAAACATATGAATCTATTGTACAAACTTCTTGGGGTTGGTTTCCCAATCAAGTTTACAATCGAAGAGTTTCTATTAAGATGAGTTGGAGACAAATCAGAGTCGGAGTCGGAATCAAAGTTGGCAAGAGAGTGCATAGCTTCCAACGCATCGGGGGTGAACGGAAGAGCACATGACCAGAGGGAAAAAATGAGAGGAAGAGGCGAAGAAGGAGAGAGAGAATGATCGGAGGAGGGGGAGGGAGAAGTGAGATGAGTGGCCGGAAAACTGAGGGGGTTGTTGAGTGGCTTAAAACGTCCCTTTGCCCCTCTCCATTTTTTTAATATTTTATTTTTGCAATGAAATTAACTTTGAGAATATGAGGGGAATGAAACCCTTAGATTCATTATCATTGAGTTTTCCAAACAACAAGAATGGGTATCAATAAATCTGATACCTATTCTTGGGTCTGAAATCCCTTTACCAAACGGGTCGTTAATGTTATTTTCCTCACTTTATCCCTTTAATTAATACACATTAGTTATTTGACTATTAAAAATTTAAAAAGACATTTGTTACCCCCCCAAAAAAACTTGAACAAAACATAAAATTAACCCTAATCCCTGACTAAGCTTTGTGTCAATTAACTCACTTTAATCATTAATCAATATAAAATATTATCAAACCACTAAAAACATAAAGATATCCAATAGCAAACATAGTTTTAAAGACAAATATTCCCTAATAATATTGTTATTTTTTCAATCTTTTCATCATATACATTTTTTTCATGTAAAAGAAAACTTCATTTTAAAATGAAAGAAAATGATACCAGAATATATATTGATTTTAATTTAAATACACGAGACCGACAATTATCTATTAAAAATCTATCCTTCTCTTTTCTTTTTGCTTTTATTTATGTTTATTTAAAATAATTTTCTTCTTTCTTTTTTTCAATGTTAATATAATTCAATTATTACCTCAATATAATATGATAATTAACTTCAGACATATTAATTAAAACTCAAATTTAAGTAATTTAGGTGAAATAGGTTTAATAATTTATCAAAAATTTAAAATTAATTATTTCACTATGTTATCTGAGTATTAAATAATGACGCAGGCATAATTTGAGAAATAGAATATTAATTAGTTTGGAGCATATTTATCTTTTTAATAATATTAGAAGTATTATTGTCTTTTATTATTAACACAAAGCATATATGATAAAAACTTATATGAGAAACTAAAGTGAAATCTTGTTTAAACCTTAAGTGCGTTTAATTGTAATTAACCTTTAGAGGTAAATTTGGCTTTTTTGAGAAGATTAACGATAGAGTTACATTTCACTGTTAGTCAAACGGGTACAGTAGAAAAAAATAACATTACAGACTAAAGTACAAAACACACTAAACCTTAAGGGGGGCTTAATATAATTAACTCTAAGTTTTATCAGCTTCTGTAGGGCAGCAATGGGTCATGTTGTATTCCTGTCTTGTCGTGTTGTGTTATTGGTTTGTAGTGTCGTGTCATTATCACATCCGTATCAAAAAATTTAAACTCGAACATGACCTGTTAAACAACCTTATCCGTCAGATTATGACCCATTTGTTAACGGGTTGACGTAACAAGTCATCGCATAATTAACCTATTAAGATTTTTAGATTAACAATTAAAATAATTGATATAGTATGGTTAACCTAAATGACACAATAAGTTTGTAACTAACCTCCTAGCTTGATAAACCCATGACAAACCCAGAATCTAATAACACACAACAAACCCGTTAACTAAATAAAATTTTTATTTTTGGAATTTATGTGAGAAGCTTTCATTTTTAACTTCTAAAATATGTATAAAGTTGTTAAAAAATATCAAAATACCCTAATTATTATTCAAGAATTATAAAATCAGATCAAATGGGTTAAATGGATCGTGTTACGAATATTGAGTTACCTATCAAACCGTGAATTGACACGACATAACCCGTTAAGTTTCCTGTCACTAACTAATTTACACGATAACAGTCTAAATAATTTATGGTCGTGCTTGTACCTATTAATTTTAAATCGTATTTGTATCGTGTTATCGTATTATATCATATTAAAAATTGCCACCCTAATCTTGAGAGACTTTTTCTCTGATATGACCAAACTTGAGCTTTGATATGTAGTTTGGTTAAAGTTAAAAGGAAGGTAAATGTAATTAACCAAAAAATACCAATTCTTGTACTAAAGTTAAAAGGAAGCTTTGATATGTAGTTTGGTCAAGAAGAAAAGAAATATTTTAAGTGAAAGCTACTCCATCATTATGTCGTTTTGCATGCATCTTTATTTTCTTCTCGAAAACTTTTAAGAGAATTGGATTCATAGTAAGTATTATGTACCCTTTAATTCAAATTTATCCACATCATCGTGAAAATGATTATTTTGAAAAGGTGAATTGATATGAATGAATTTGGACTAAAGAGTTCATGACACTTACTATGGAACCGATTTACCTAATAATTTCCCATCTTCCTCCAAACCAACCATCTTCTTCCACTAAAACGATATTTTTTTATTATTATTCTAAACAATGTTTACTGTATTAATCATTGAAGGAATATAATTGACATTTATGAAAAGTGTAGTTGCTAATTAATAATTAGGAAAAGTTGAGAGGGTTTTATGAAAACTAACCAACAAAATAAATTTTTGAAAGAGAGCAAGGTAGGTTTTGAATGATTGTTGGGGTTTAAAAGCGTGTAACTCACGTTGATTATGCATCCATAAGGTCTTCTAGCCAAGGTAATTATAACAAAAGAGTCTGCCTACATTAAGTAACAAATATAAAGTGCAAACAAAAGTCACTGATGTGTCATTAAATCCGAAAAAGAAGGAACGCAATCTGACAAATGATCTAAAATTAGGGAATTGGGCATTCAATATGATTTTGATATGCGGACTGGGTTTGGAAAGTGACTTTGTAAAGTATTTTCCTATATCAAAATAGTGTGTTTTGGTCATGCGCTCAAATCACTAAATGATATGAGAGAAAGGTAAATTTTTTTGTATTTAAAAAAAAAAGAAAAAAGTGTGCTGAAGTTCGACATATAAAATTGGGCAATGATTTGCCACAACAATATTTATTATAATGTCAAGACTATCCTCTCAAGTCAAAATATTTGCCAAGAAAATTTCTACAAGATCCATGAACCTACCAGATATAAATCATTCAAACTTGGATAGTTAGACATAACTAATATAAATAAATGTTCGAAAGAAATGGATAAAGTCTGTGGGTCCTATATTGGTCCAATAATTGGGTCCATATACTTTGCTCACTTATGCGTCCATACAAGAATTTATGAATATTAGTGGGAAAGACACAAATTCTGTGTGTGATCTTAAAATAATTTGTTAAAAAATAGGAAGAAATTTTAAGAGTAGTTATGAGTAGAAATTTTAAAATTATCAAGGGTAAAACAGGGATGACACATAATGACTCACATCAAATAGAAGTTCTTACTTTATATATAGTATAGATACAAACCAAATTTTATGGACCCTACCCATTTTCTTTTAAAAACAATTTGTCAACATTAGCATATAATTTTTCATCATCAACAATGGCGGACCTTTAGGGGGTAGGGAGGGGCGATCTCTTGTGCAACTTGTAATATAAGTTTGATATGCATTTAAAAAATGTCGAGTAGTAAAAAAAAAAATTTAAAGGAAGTTTTTTTTTTTTTGGGTGATTACTTGTAAGTTTTTTTTTTTTTTTTAAAGGCTTTGGGCTATCCACATATCATCATTATTTTAGCCCATCATTTATGTATTAAATCCAAGGACTATTTTGTTGGTCTTCTTTGTCCTTCAAAACTAAACTTTAAGTTATAATTTATTTAAGAAGTTTTTGTTCCTAATTTATATTGGATTTGGAGAAAGTTCAATTTTTTTTTTTTCAAAAAAACTCTTAATAACTCGTAAATGTTTCTAACAAAGTCCCATCTCCACATGCCACATTCTTGTAATGGATGAAATAAGTTATATTTTGAATTTTTTCCCTTATTGTGTCTAAGTAAAAAGTCTAATTTTTTTTAACAAACATTCAAATTTGTTAAAAGTCCATCTTTGTCTTACTCTTCAAGTGAAATATTTGACCTATTATTGAAACACAAATAAGTTAATATATTATTATTTTCTATTTTATTTCATTCTAAAATTTGAAATCTATTATTTAAATTTTGCCTCATTTATTAATAACATATATTATAAGTTTAAATAGTTGATTTTTGCCATCTTAGAATGTTGTACTAATAATATGTTTGTATTATATTAGATAAAAATTATTGGAATAATTTAAGTTTTATGAAATCAAACTTGATTTCCAGCTCGAATATGCTTGAGTTAGCATCAAACTTACTCAAATCTAGCATAAACTCATTATAAGTATGTCAAGCTGGGCCAACCTCAAGTTCTAATTGAGATGCTTTATTGAACTCAATTTCAAGTATTGTATATCTACTAAATTCGAATTTTGAACATACTACTATTCAACATTGAGTCAAATTATTTACACCCTAAACTTTTACTCCTAAAATCTAACTCCTACATCTAGCCTTACCTATTTATGAGACTGTCAAAGTATAAATTTCCAAAATCGGTTAATCGAAAGATTCTGAACTAGTTAATAAGTTCTTGGGTTACACCACTCATCACCAATTAGTTTTGAGATGAAACCCCATGTTCTTTATTGAACTCAATTTCAAATATTTGTATATCTACTAAATTCGAATTTCGAACATACCACTATTCAACATTGAGTCAAGTTATTTACACCCTAAACTTTTACTCCTAAAATCTAACTATCGCCTACATCTGGCCTTACTTATTTATGAGACTGTCAAAGTATAAATTTCCAAAATCGGTTAAGCAAAAGATTCTTAACTAATTAATAAGTTCTTGAGTTACACCAATCATCACCAATTAGTTTTAAGATAAAACCCCATGTTCTTTAACATGATATCAGAGCTACCCTCAATTTTTCTCAAATCCACACGTGCCTTGAGTTCTATATAACTTCCTCCAATTCGCTCTCTCATGTCCAACCTACGTAATGGGTTCCAGTCAACGTCCAACCCATGTAATGGGTTGCAGTCAACGTCCAGCCTAGGTAACGGGTTTCAGTCTACATCCAACCCACTTAACGATTTCCAATTCACGTCCAATCCACGTAACGGATTCTCAAGCAACCCATATCACGCTTGAGAGGGGATGTCAAAGTATAAGTATCTCACATCGGTTAGTCTAAAGATTTTGGACTAATTAATAAGTTTTTGGACCACACTATTCATCACTAATTAGTTTTGAAATGAAAACTCACATTTCAGACTGACCAATATCAAAATGCCGAATCAGTAACTCGATCTCATGGACACCGGAATTCACGTCTCGTGCATCTAATTTTTTCATCATTCCTGCAATGCCATCCACATCTCTCTCTCTCTCTTTAATTATCTCTTTTGTTGGATGTAGTAAGCACCATCCACATCTTTAATCAATTAAACTAAAAAATACAGTAACTCTAACACAGAATACAAGACAAAATGCATAAGGGGAAAAAAAAGTACCCAAAAAATGTACACAATTGTACTAAGAGACGAATGCTAGGATGAAGTCTTAAGGGGAAAAAGTATATAAGAATAGATTGTTTAGTATATAAAGTTATGTGCAAGTTTCGGGAGTGTTAGATTATTTAATTTATAGTAAATAGTCTTATCTTATAATTTTTCATGAGACAACATCTTAAACCCATGACCTTCGTGTCACATGACCGAAAAATATTTTATCAAAATATCACTCTATGAAATAATATTTAAATTGTAATATCAAATTTTTATTATTAACTCTTATTTAAAAAATTCTATTAATGGCTTATTTTTAAGAATAAATTATTTTGGGACATTGTTAATTTAATTGAGTAATTTACAAACACTCTAACAGTTAATGATATAAGTTTTTAATCATACGCTTATAACAATCAAAAAGAAAAAAACTTAATTTGTAAATTATTAACGTTGAAAACTAATTTGTTAATTCACACTATGTATTACTAAATAATGTTAAACACTTGTGATTAATAAATGGTTTAAATTAAGGACTTAAAAAAATTGATCTTAAATATTTTATAAATAAAATAAAATATAATGAGATAACATATTAACTTATTTTATTTTAAAGTGGGACTATGGACACCAAAAAAATTACTGTTAAAACAATGAATCATACATTCAAAAGTAAAATAAAAGTTCAACATAAGTAAGTTGATGTTTGACGAACAAGTTAAGGAACAATTGACATGAAAAACGATATAATGTAAAAAGAACTTACTTTTTATAATAATTGAGAATGATACTCTATTTAAAAAGATGAGATTAAAAAGACCTAGAGATAATAAGAATAATATAGTTCAAAAAAAATCTTGAAATATTTATATCATACTATTAGAATTTTGATTAAGTTGATGTAGATATTAGTTATTTTAGTTTTTCCATAAGATTACATAGACATATATTTTAGGATAATTTTATAATTATATAAAATTATAGGAGTCCAAATTCTAATTTTATAAGGTTGTGAGCGAAATTTTAAGAACTTTAAAGTGAGAAAATATGAAAACTAAAAGTTTGGGTACAATGATATTAAAAAAAAAAAGTTTTGGGAAGGGGGGGGGATAAATATTATACTTTTTAATATCCAACCCTTATAAATATAAATAATATTCATATATCCTCAAAAATTTTGGACAATGGTCCCTCCTTGATTGTACTAATTTAAGTTTTGTTGAGGACAAGTAGTTTGTTCATTTCTTATACATTTCATTTTGTTAATGTCAGGACACAAAATCAAAACTAATAAAATTAAATAGAAGCAGTTGTTTCCCATTTGACGGTGAGACATTCACCAAGCAATTTTTGGTATGAAAAATTAGAGCAGACAATTTCTCACAAAATACAGTGACACGACATGAATATGATATGAAATTAACATGTAATGATACAATTCAAATTCTGTCGGATCATTATTAAGTCTACTGATTTATGACATGAAAGTAATTAATGGGTTGGATTAGATTAACCTGTGAGTTGACACGATAATCTGTTAAATTACTGTATGAATAAATTTTACTAAAGTGTTAACTCGATTATAATTTAATATATCATATGTTAAGATCATGAATATTTAGTTTTATGGTAAGATTATTAAAATAAACATAATAATTCTTTTAAATACTGTCTAACAAATTTCAATAATTTTAATTAGAACATGTTTATAAAAAGTGACTTTTAAAGCCAAAATATAAAGTCACATAGTTGGAATTCTACTTGGCATCTGTTTGACAAAATATTAATCAATAAGGCTATTCAATCAACCACACAAATGGACTGCCACATGTGTGGTTTCGGAATATAACTTTGTAAATAATTTATCTTTTAATAATATGTTTAGAATTACTATGAGAACAAGGTCAATATTAATATTTGTTCAAGTTATTAAAGAATTAAAATTTGAGATTTTTAATTCAAATAGGTCGCAAGCTATTTAACTTGTCAAATAGTCTAGTACATCTTTATTAGGAGTAAACGGGTTAAACGCCCAGTGCCGGCATCCATTAGCACGTGACAGCCACCAGACCCTCAAAAGTCACCTCTCAAAGGTACAAGGCTCTAACAAATCAAACATAATCCTTAATTAAATAATAACAAAGTTCATAATATAAACAATAATTTTTGTCTCACTTGTGCGGCAAAAATAACTAAAGTAAATCAACCCTAAATCTTTAAGTAACATAAGTTCAAATCAAACAAACTAAACTAAGTCGCGTTTATTAATCCGTAGGCAACTCCTAATCGGTACTCATCGTAACCTTGGCACACGTAAAAGTTAAGCTTGCGGATCCTCATAAATCTCTACCTCTACAAATATTAAAAATGGAGTGAACAACAAGTCGCTCAACAAGTAGCTAATATCACCTTTGTTGGACCAGACAAGTTAACACAAACACACATTTGTCAAAAAATTCATCACACACCTTCATATCACATACATAAATTTCTTTTTGAAAGTCATTTATTAAAAAAAAATGTACTTAAATATATTCAAAGAAAGTGGCATCAAATCAAGAATTTATGAAACAGATTTTACTTATATCAGAAGTTTATAGTTAGAGTTGGAATCTAAACTAGAATTCATAATTGGAGTTCAGAAATTCATAATAAAAAAACTAGAGTGAAATTCATAATCGAAGTTCAGAGTTCATCTTGTGGTTCATTATAGACTCATAATACAAGTTATCATCAGCGTACTGAACTCAATTTAGTTTAAGAGACCGTACTAGAAAAGGTTATCAAGGGGTTCAGCTAAAACTTACCTCGACTTAGAAATGGAAGTCTCTATTGGGTCTTAGGTCACCCAAATAGAATAACGGGTTTTAGGTCACCCGAACAGAAAATTAGAACTATAGTACGTACCAGCTATTTATGATTATTTTAGGAGTCTTTGTCTATTATTAATTATTGAGCAAGTAATTCCAATCATACACACATGCGTAACAATCGTACAAAATATAAAGTTTAAAAGTAATCCTTTTATATACAAGTTTATAATGTAAATAATTCAAGTATCTATTTATGGTCCAAGTTTCACAAACAAAATAACACGTTGTCAAAAGTAATATTTAAGACAAAATATTTTTCAAAAAAACAAAGGAGTAATAACCACTTACCTTGAAGTAGTAAAAACTTAGCAAGAACCCGACTAATTTCCTATACAAAATTATCAAATACTATTTAAGTTAAATTTCAAAATAAACATGTTCGTATATAGACTATCATGTTGTTAATAATAATTATTTAAGTTCCAAAAATATATAATCATATCCATATTTTTCGAAAACGTATACAAAGAGGTAATAACCACTTTCCTCAAAGTAGCAAAAAGTTAGCAAGAACCCGACTAATTTCCTATACAAAATTATCAAATACTATTTAAGTTTAATTTTAAAATAAACATGTTTGTATATAGACTATCTGTTGTGGATAACAATTATTTAAGTTCGAAAAAATATATAATCATATACATATTATAATAAAATATTTTTTCCAAATATATCTAAAAGTATAATATTCAAAATACATTACTAGTACTAACACTACAAAAGTATTTAATAAATTATTACAAAAATAGTACTCTACTAACCTTTAAATTACTTTTATCAAAATTATTTAAGTTTTCTATACATAATTCAAGTAACATGAAGCCTACGGTTTTAATATTCAAATAACCTAGCATCTAGTAACTTTACTCCATGACAGAACTTTAACACCCCGGACCTGGGTTGGTTCAATAACTTTTGAACTGAAACAATGGGTTCAAAAGATTCAATCCCTAGCTTTGTAAAAGGAGGTTTGTTGTCTTTGGATGCAAGGGGCTGCCCTTATATCCGTCATTGTAAAACTTTATGTCCTATCAATAAAATTCACCTTCACGGGTGCTTGATTAAAAAAAGTGCTATTTTATTAATAGCCGGTTTTATAGGAAGCCTTAAAGGTTGGTGGGATAATTATTTAATTGAAGAAGAAAGAAATTATATTCAGGCAGCACTGAAAAATGCTGTTCCAATGATTACAGAATCAGTAGGCAGTAATAATCAAATAGTAACAGCTCAAAATACTCAACTTGCTAGTACTAGTGGAGTTCAAGATGCAGTCCCATCATTACTTTATGCTATCACAAAACATTTTATTGATGAACCTCAGAATTTTCAAGAAAGAAGTTCTGAAATCTTATTCTACTTTTACAATAGTTTATATAATTTTGGACAAGCAAGATTAGCGAAGATTTCAGAACTTCTTTCTTGAAAATTCTGAGGTTCATCAATAAAATGTTTTGTGATAGCATAAAGTAATGATGGGACTGCCATCTTGAACTCCACTAGTACTAGCTAGTTGAGTATTTTGAGCTGTTACTGTTTGATTATTACTGCCTATTGATTCTGTAATCATTAGAACAATATTTTCATTGCTGTCTGAATATAATTTTTTTCTTCTTCAGTTAAATAATATCCCACCAACCTTTAAGGTTTCCTCTAAAACCGGCTATTAATAAATTAGCACTTTGATGATCTGTATTACACTTGGCTTTGTATGAAGTAGCACACATTCCCATTTCTTGAATCGTATTATACATTTGATGATCTATTTTTCCATCTAAATTCCATTCACAAATTCCCTGACCATTATAAGATGACAAAGATATTGTATGACTTTCCTCAAACTGCATATCTGGAAAAGAAGACCAAGAATAATTTTTTTTATAAGGCATTCTTTCATTTTTAATACCACCTTTAGTTATTATATTTATTTGATTTTCTTCTAATGATATTGTGACTATTTGACCCTTTTGTTTTTCATCTTTTTTAGTTTTTTGTCCCTGTCTCTTACTTCTAAATTTTTTAACTTTTCTACTATTTCATCTATTAATTTTTTATCTTTATTTAATATTGGAATATCATTTTCTAGCTGGTAATTCGAAGGGTTTAAATAAAGGTTGACTTGGGGAAGGTTCTGGAGGTTTTTTAAAAGGAGATTGAAGGCTTGTAGGGGTTTTAATTTCTTTTTCTAATTCTATCAAATGAGAAGACATTGTATTTAATATTTGATTTGTATAATTATTCTGTTTATATATTTTATCTAAATCTTTTATTGTTGGATTTTTTTCTAAAGTACTTGGGTCACTTATCTTAAAAGGAGATACTATAATAATATTTTCTCTATGTTCGAATTTTACTTTTTCTACTGGAGGATAAGGGGAGTTTACCTTTTGAAAAGAAGATGTAATCCATTCTTTGGTAGTAATTCCTAAATATGGCTTAATAAAAGGATTATTTATTTGCTTATTGCTGTGATAAATTTCAAACCACTTGAAAAAATATATATTTAATTTTACTGACTCGTTCTAAATCTTTGTAATATTGCTCTCTAATTTCTTGTTGTTGATCATGGTTAAAATTTTCAAAAAACCATTTCGTTTATTATTATTTTCTTCACTATTAAAATACTTTCTTAATAAATCCTTATCTAATTTAAAATTATGAAGTAATCATTAATATTTGTTCATCAAAACGCATCTAAGATCTTGTAGTACAAGCAGGAGGACTTGTAGAATTTTTTATATTTTGATATATAGGCTTAGGAATATTGGAAATAAAATCTACACTATGAATCTCTATCTTATTAGAGGCTGCCTTATCATTTTCTTCTGCTTTTTCATGAATAGAAGATAATAGATGCCCTCCCGGGGGCAAAAGCAGATGGTCTATCAAACTATATTTCAACAGATCCATCAGAAAATTCTACCATGTTTGAAATAGTGCATTGAGGTCTAGGCATAGTCTTTATAGGAAATATAAATGAAAAATTCCATTTTGTGGATTTTGTAATTTTATCCCATTCTAAATCTCTTTTTGGAATATGAACATTTGAATGATTTGAATTTGCTTCAAATAAAAGTATTTCCCCTCTAAGAGAACACTTTATAGCTTTAGGATTTACAGTAGTTTTCATCACTTTGTTATGTATTCTATATACAAGAACTAAAGGTTTTGAATTATCATTAAAATCTATATTTTTAGTTTGAATATTTAAAGTTAAGGCAGCTAAAACATTTGTATCATTTAAATCTAAGTCAAAATTTGGATAACAAATAAAATATACAAGGCCATTTTCCAAATTTGATTCTATTACTGCTAATAAAGTATTTGAAAAATTTAAATGTCTTGCATCTCTTGGACATAATAGTATTGGAACATCGAATCCTAATCTCATTAATGGTTTAAAGGCGACTAGTAGAGCTTTTCAACCGTCAAGAAATATTTAATTGATTTAAAAAATCTTCAGAAGTTCCTATTCAAGATACACACACACACACACACATATATATGCATACTAGCAGAACTCAGGTTTGGAAGGATCCTTATTCAGGCCTGTCTGACCAATGAGAAATCGGTGCACGCTGAACGCGATTAACCAACGAAGCCACAAATAAGGCTGAAAATAACTACTTGGTTTCTGACTGGATGTGCCTTCGAATACAAGGCTATTAGGCCGTGCGGTCCCAGATGGGCTTCTTTAATGTTATACATACATATATATATATATGTGTGTGTGTGTGTGTGTGTGTATACATATACATGTATATACATATGTTTATATATCTATGTACATATATATGTATATGTATGTATTCATAGACATGTATATATATGCATACATATATATATATATATATATATATATGTATACATATTGGTAAAGTTTGGGAGGCTCCATCCTTCTACAAACAAAGACTCTTATTTACAAATATGCCACGCAGTCCTTATGTATACATATATATAGATATATATACATACATATATATATGTACATCGTTACCCCTGACAAAGAGTACAAAAGGACAGTAGAGGACAGCTGCTCTTAAGTACAAAAGTGGGCCCCGCAGCCTGATATTTCAATTTCAAAATTTGAAATTTCAAACCTACAATCCCTAATAACTCCCTCCCACCTACAGGATACTCCCTCTATCCCTCCCTATAATAGTACCACTATTTGCCTAACAGTGACATTTTTTGAAAGGCAAAAAAGTCATTTCAACATCCCCAACTCAGCTTGACAATGCCACGTGTCCTCTAATAGTGCATTTTCCTACAAAAACCTGTGCCTGCTTTTTACTCCAGCCAATCAGCACTGACACGTGGCGACAAAAGGGGCCTAGTAATATTATAAGGCCCCTTTTGCCCCCAAGTCCCTCCCTCCTTAAATATGGCATAAAGTTTCGAAGGCTCCTTCCCTCTACAAACAAGCCATTATTTACCAAAATGCCACGCTATCATTCTTTCCGTCTCCAAAATAAGAACGTCTTCTTCATTTATCCCCATTGCTCCGTAGACAAAGAAGAAGCTCTCCTGAAGTTCAAAATCCTTTCACTGCCAGGCAACCAAACCAAATTACATCAAAGTCGCATAGGAATTCCACGAAGACGGTTCTCCCCACCCGCACTGTCTCCTTCAACTTCCATACAAGTTTGAAACCTAGAATCAAAGGCTATTCGACCTCACCCATCCCAGAACCTCTGCAATTTTTCACCCTAATATCCAAGGGGCAAAAAATGCCGCGCCAGTCAAAGAATACATAGCCAAATACGACGATTACTGTGAAGAGGAAAATTTCACTGACAAAACAGCAAAGGGGGATAAGGAATCATACGCAACTGCTCTCAATGCCAGTAATAAACAGGAAGCACTTAATATTATTAAAACTGCTGATCCTAAATCTTTCGTTTTAAATTACGAAAAGATTAATTATCACTTTGATCTTATTTTTAAACCCCCTCCAGTCCAATACCAGAACCAATTCCCTGTAGAATATCAAGTTTTAGATGCATTATAGGAATAGGTCCAGAACAATATAAAAGAGGCCCATACGAGACCGCACCGGCCCAAAAGCCTAATCAGGGATAGAATGCCCATCTAGAATAGGCAAAACTTCTTGGGCACGCAGCTTAGGACGGCACAACTACTATGCCGGACACGTGGACCTCCTTAGTCACGATGGTGATGCCCTGTATAACTTCATAGATGATGTCGCACCACAGTATCTAAAGCACTGGAAAGAGTTCATAGGAAGCCAACACAAATGGTACTCCAATTTAAAATACGGCAGGCCCTGCATTATAAAAGGCGGGATCCCATCTATTATCCTATGCAATCCCGGTGGCAAAGGCTCCTACATCCAATACCTAGAAAAAGAAGACAACAGCGGCCTTAAAGACTGGACCCTCAAGAATGCCACCTTCATTTTCCTTGAAGAAACCCTCTTCCCCACCGAAAATCAAACTGCAACTCCACCAACAGAAGAGGCGGAAGAGCAGCAAGGCAAGTCTCTTTATTCCCCTCTATGCGGAGCTTTTACAAATAGATGGATCCAGAGTCCCAAGAGTACTACAACCTTTGGTGCATGCAAGGCATGCTGGATTTGGAACCTCTCAAATCTCGTACACGTGAAGAGCCTCATGGCCATCAAGCACCAACAGAACTGGATTATGGACGTCCAGTTCCTAATGAATTACAACACTCGCAAAGAGTTGAAGGTGGCCAGTTTCTTCTATAAATGGTGTATATGGATCAGTCCTAGGATCTAGAAAACCTCCATGATACCCAGGAGGTTCCAGCATTCTGTACTTAGATACCTGAATAATCTAGGAATAATCAGCGTTGATTTGTATATTAGGGCCATTAAGTACGTAATTACCAACTACCACATTGTAATTTCTTCGGAATGTACAAGGCAATATATTAATTTTCAATAAACTTTTTATTCCCAACAATCTTTATGTCAACTGATGAATTACAAGTACACTGGTCCACCAAGGGCCACCAATTAAACACTTCCCAAACTAAGCATAATTTACATATATATACATACATACATACATACATACATATATATATATATATATGTATACATATATAGCATACATACATACATATATGCGTATACATATGTATAAGCATATATGTATGTATATATGTATGTATACATATGTATACACATATATATATGTATATATGTATATATGTATACATATGTATACGCTTATATATATATGTATGTATTTTTTTTTTTTAGCAAACACCCGTGGGTGAGAATTTATTTAATAATTCATGATTTACAATGCCTTATATAAGGGCAACTTTGAGCATCCAAGCGCAGAAATCCTCTAATAGATTTGGGAATTGTGTCTTGGTTATACTCTATATAAGAAGAATGAATAATACCCTCATTTGCTAGCCTATCCGCTACTTGATTAGCTTCTCTAAAAATATGAGAAAAAGTAAAGTTCCTATCTGAAATAAAAGCTTTAATGAATTGCACTTGTTGATCAATGCTCCATGGTGATTGCATTCGACCCTTGATGATTTGCGTTAGGGTTAGGGAATCAAGCTCCATTTGCACATCCATGGGCTACAATTTCTCACAAAGTGGGGATACATTAAGGCCATCCACTAAGGCAGACGCTTCCGCTTGTAAATTGGTTAGAAGGTTTTAAGTGTTGCTAAAAGCCTTGACAAGGTGTCCTTGATGATCTCGAATGACTCCTCTCCCAGATGAAGGTCCTGGGTTTCCTTTTGAGGCTCCATCAACGTTGAGTTTTGCAATCCCGTACGGGGGTGGATTCCAGCTGACTGCCAAAACCCTTCTCGGCTGCGTGATGATTGTTTGATGGCAAAAATGTTGAGCTAAAAGGCTGTCATCTGCTGGTCCAGCTTTGTAAAAAGGATGACTTTCGGAAATAAATCTCAAAAGGGAGCAAATATTTGTTATGGTTCGCTGAGGTGTGATAGAAAGGTCTTCAAAAATTACCAAATTTCATACTTTCCATACAAACCAACATACCAGAGACGGTATAAGTTTCTGAACAGCTGCAAGGGTTGCCAAGGATTGTACCACCACCATGAATTAAGTATTCCTAGTACTGTAGATGCCGGGGAAAATCGAACTTCAAGCCAAGATTCAAAGCAAGTCCAGATTTGGCTGGTGAAATCACAACTTGTAAAGAGATGATCCAATGTTTCTTGGTGATGACAAAAGGGACATTTTGAAGCCAAAGAAACCCCAAATGTAGTTATGATATCGTCAAGTGGGAATTTCCTGTTTAAGAGGCGCCACATGAAGATGGAGATTTTGATTTGGAGTTTATTGTCCCAAATCATTCTTCGAGAAAGCGTGGAAACATGTGAAGGAAGGGTGGAGGAGATTGAAAACTTGCCACTAGGGAGTCCATACCAGCACATCCGAGTCGTTATTTACTTGGAAATGTATCCCACAAAGAATCTTCTCTATTCTTCTTATCTTAACATCTGAATAATGTTTGCTTAGTATTGCAAGGTTACAGCCATTTGCACTCTACAATTCTGTAACTGTAAGAGTTGGATCAAACACTTGACTAACCGTGTGAAACAAAGGCCCTTGAGGCAGCCAAGTGTCATACCAAAAAGAGACTGGCTTGTCCATTACGTAATAAGAATAAAAGGCCTTTTTCTGCCTTTTCACGGCTTTTAAGCATGCATTTCCATATGAATGAATCACTATGCCTTTCATTTATTAAGCAAGGGTGGGAATGACAATATCTTTTACTCATGAAAGAGCACCATAAAGAGCTTCCTTTTCGAATTTCAACCATAGTTTGATGCCCAAACCCTTGGCCAAATCTGAGAGAGACAAGAATCCAAGGCCATTGGCAGCTGTTGGCTTACATAATGACTTCCATGATGCCCAATGATACCTACTTCCTGAGTCCGAATATCCCTAGATGAAATTTGCACAAATGACGCTCCAACTCCTTGATTACAGCCTTTGGAGGCTGGAGTACCGTGAAAAAGTATATTGGAATACTACTTAAAACGTGCTTGATCAAAATTAGCTTACCCCCGGGAAAGAGAAATTTCAGTTGCCACCCAGCGATTTTAGAGGCAATTCTTTCAATCATGGGTTGAAAGAGTGATATTCTTTTCTTCGCCTTTTGAATGGGACATCCAAGATAAATGAAAGGGAGTGGACGTTTCACAAAACCTGTTTGGGATTGAACCATTCTGATATGAGATAATGGAGCATTTTTTGCCATGTATAAGGAGCTTTTGGACTTGTTAATAAGCTGCCTAGAAGAAGGCTCAAACTAGTCGAGGAACTCCATGAGATTCTTGATTGATTTGGCTTCTCCTTTTGTGAAAATGACAATGTCGTCTGCAAACGCAAGATGAGTGATTGGTGGGCACTTCCTTGGCAATGCGTAATCGGAGATGATTCCCTCACAGAGTTGTGCTTGCAAACCTCGTGAAAAGGTCTCCATTGTGATTATGAAAAGGAGAGGTGACAAGGGATCTCCTTGACGAACACCCCTAGTGGATTTGAAGAAGCCTTTCGGGGAGCCATTAATAAGAACAGAAAACCAGCAATTTTCAAGCATGTTCTTGATGATATCATTCCACTTTTCACTGAATCCAAGCTTCCTCATGACAGCATAGATTTTTATAGCACAAGCCGAAAAGGCCAAGAGATCCGGTCAAAAGCCTTTGCTAAATCAAGCTTAAAAATAATGTTGCCGCCTCTTGTTTTTCGGCTCAGGAACTCGATAAGCTCTTGCACCAACAATAAGTTATCAGTAATGTCTCTCCCTTTTACATAGGCTACCTGCTCTTGAGAAATAATTTAGAACTAAAGCTAACCGATTTGCCAATCTTTTGGTGTAGATTTTATTAAAGAATGTTCAAAGACTAATAGGTCTAAAATTATCAAAAGATGAAGGGTTTTGAGTTTTGGGGATCAATGCTATGAGTGTACTTGTGAAGGTCCTGGGTAACACCTCGCCTTGGAAGAAAGCTTTCACTGCCTTATGGAGATCCTCTTGGATGATTTCCCAGCTGGTAGTAAAGAATACTCCATTGAAGCCATCAATTCCTGCTGCTCCATTTGGATTGAGACCAAATGTTGCTTTCTTGAGCTCATGCAATGATGGCTCAGCAAGCAATGTTTCATTCTCATCCTATGCTTGATTACCTGCGTTATGGTAGTTAAAAAAGCATGATTAGTGGCCAAGTCATTTGGAGCTGTTAAAAGTTCCTAAAAGTATTTTACTCCCTCATCTTCAATAAGCTGCCTCTCCTCCGTCCAGTTTCCTTGCACCTTTAGTTTCAGGATGTTTAGCTTGTGCCTCTTTGCAAGGAGCGAAGAATGGAAAAATTTTGAGTTTTGGTATCCTTGAGTCAGCCATTTCATACCTGATTTTTGCCTCCAAAAACTTTCTTCATCAGCAAGGCATTTAGCGTGCATAGCTTGTGCATGGGCAAGAGATATTTGATTAGATTGTGATGGCTGTTGCAAGCAAATAGCTTCACATTGTTTAACATGCATTTCAGCATTTTTCACCTTGTCAAAAATGTTTCCAAAGATAGTGTGATTCCAATTACGTAGTTCAGCCTTTAGTCTTTTGAGCTTGGAAGCAAGAATTCCTAGTGGGCTACCCGAGCTAGGTAACTGCCTATTACTTTGTACCACCTTTTTTTTTTGAAGTTGGGATGATTAATCCATGCGTTTAAGAACCGAAATTGCCTAGGTCCTGTCATCATTCCATTTGACATTTTGAGGAGGAGTGGAGAATGATCCGAACATGTTTTAGGCAAATGGTCTACCATTAGACGTTGGAAGGTTGAAAGGAATACATGGTTGCAAACATAACGATCAAGCCTCTTCCATACTAAGTTGCCGCACCTATTCCCACGCCAAGTGAATTTGCATCCTTGATAAGAAATGTCCATCAGACCGCAGTCAAGGAGACAATCATTGATGTCTTTCATGGCTCCAAGATCCAAGGATGAAGAACCTTTATACTCATCTGAAGTGGAAATAACGTTGAAATCACCCCCAACCAGCCATGGAATCGGGGATTGCACAGCTCGGAGCTCACTCCATAAGTTGCTCCTTTCCTGTTTAGTGCTTTTGGCATAAACGATAGTGACTTGAATGTCATGTGGGAGTTGGCCAGATGAGATAGAAACGTGAATGAGTTGGTGGAGCTAAGTTTAGCCGCGTTGTGATGACAATACATTTATTCCAGAAAAGCCAAAATTTTCCATTGGGATTAGCTAAGCAGCTATCAAATCCTAGCCTTTGCGCAAAGAAAAGAATTTTGTCATTGGTTACCATTGGATCTAATACAGCAAGAAAGCTTAATTTGTACTGTTTCTTCAACACCTTTAGTCTTCGAATTGAGGGTTTATTGTTGATCCCCGAATGTTCCATAAAAAGAAACAATCCATATTAATCAAAGGAGGGAGAAGGCGGCTTGGACAATGTCGTCCTCATCCGGGGCATAGTGTAGGTGCGTTTCCTTCTTGGCTTTTTTCTTGGGGCAGATTTTTTGTCAAAAGGAACTTCCAATTCTTCAAGATGTTGAACCATGGAGGTTGCTGGAGCACTTGGAACATCCATGTCCAAAAAGTAGCAAGGGAGTTCCTCAATTAATTGGAGTGCGGTGAGAGCTGAGTCATCTTTGCTGGTAACGATTTTAGGCTGATCTTGTGGCTCCTTTGGTGTACTTGGTAGTTTCTCTGAGTGGTTCAAATCAGGTTGTTGTGATTGAGATAACTCCAGATTTGGTGCTGTGCAAGTTGAATTGGTCAGCCCCTTATCCAAAAGGTTAAAATTTGAATTGCATGAATTGTGGATTTACAATTGCCTCATCTGTTGGGGAATTCAAAATTTGAATCTCCTGAATTGTTGGGAATGGTTTATTTGCAGAAACTCAGGGCTGACCAAGATGTTGGTCCGCCATGGAAATGGTGGTCATCAAGCCCATTCTTTGCGATGAGTTTCTGAAATTACATGTTCTTGGTGGGATGACCGATCTGCCATCGGGTTGATTGTTACCAGCCCATGTCTTAGCAAAATTTCAAAAGGTTCTTGCCTTTGATGTTGCACATCATCTACAAAATTGTTCGTTGCATATTCTGGAACTTCCTACTTTGAAATGCCAGGAGGGTCCGACGCATCTTGTGAATTCTGGGTGTTCTCCATGCATTGCTCCTTCATTTTTGGCTGTTCCACAACCTTCGATGCATCACGTTTGTTAACTAATAATCCCAAGCTATTTGTGCTGTCACCTTTATCCATATGGTCATTCGGCTGAGAAATTTCATGAGCTACACCAGCTGGACCGATCTCATTCCTTTTAACGGGTTGCCATTACTTCACTTCATTCTTTTTGGGTGGTGCTTGGATTGGAGCTGAGTGGTTTTTTTGGGTTGTTTGGCCTGTACGACAATCTGTCGGGCTATGTCCTATCTTGTGACATGAGGTGCAATAATGGGGGATGTCTTCATAGCTAATCTTCTGCCATTTACCTTTGTTTCCCATACCTAACCAAACTCTGGAGTGGAGGTCAACTAGTAAATCGATTTCCATGCAGACCTTTGCCGTGTTGGGACGAGCGAAATTTTCCGTTGCTAGATCAAGTTTTAGGGGGTTTCCAACTGCTTGTGCAAGGCTGAAAACAGCATGTTTTGTAGAAAAAGGGTGCATGGCAATCCTTCAAGAGTTATCCAGATGGGCAGTATGGAAGGTTCTATTTCTGGGGAAAATAAAGGATGCCATTTAAGAACACGCATGTAGAAGCCATTGATGAACCACGTGTTCTTAAGCCAACAACGAAGACAGTCCTCCTCTAAGGAAAAACGAATAAGCACGTGTTTGTAGTCTAGGAAGCTGACTCAAAATTCACCTTTGAATCCAATTGTTTGGAAATTTTTCCTCATGATTTCCATGTTGGGTTTGCCTCATGGAAAATTCCCCACCAAGGTGAAACGAAATGGAGCAGCGAGCTTTTGGACTTCTTATTCAGTGAAAAAGATGGCTGGTTCACCTTTGTATGATTGGAGCATCTTCAATGGCTGTATGGGTGTTAGGGGTTGGTGCACGCCCTTGAGTGCATCCGCAAATGATTTTGCTGGTTGAACATCCAAGGACCGAAGGGTTTACCCTTCTTCCATAGCCGAGATTGATAGATGACAATGGTTGCTGTAGTTTAGTGAGAGAAAAGTTAGAGAGAAGGAGGAGAAATCCTACATATAAGATATTGTTTGGTTTTCTCACTCAAATATTGTATGACTATATATGTATGTATATATGTATACATACATATATGTATACATATGTATTATATATATATCTATATATGTATGTATATACGTATACATATATATGTATATATATACATATATGATTTTGCTATATATAGAATTGGACTTCAAGTTGCTGAACTCTAATTGATATGTTGCTACCCAGGGACAAATTGCCTCTTTGGTAGAGGCATAGGATGTGCCGTAATAAGTCATTTCTATGGGACTTGTCACCGAAAAAGCAAATTCTATCTGCTGGCTATTTGTTCCGGTGAACCTAATATCATATACAGTAACACGTATAGTACCTGTGGTGTTAATTGGGCATTGGAGTTGTAAATGAGAATACAAGAATATATTTTTATTGATTTGCCCACTAGTGGCCTTAAAGAGGCTATAAAAGGCATGGCCAACCTGATTTTTTGGGCTTCAGATTGGGTCCGAGTCAGAATGATTCCGGTTCCAAATGTCAATTATTGTCATCTGCATTTGTTAATTGATTATCAGCTTCTATGCTGAATGTTACAGTGAGGACTATGAGCAACAGGTATGGGAGGAATTAGTCCTTTATATTGACTTTAGGTTGCACTGTTGTAATAGTAGCCGTATATATATAGATATACATACATATATGTATATACATCTACATATATACATATACATATATGTATATGTATATATGTTTACATATGTGTGTGTGTATGTATATATATATATATATATATGTATATGTATATGTATATGTATATGTATCCTACTCTAAGGACTTACTTATGGACATTAATACAACTCAGGTTTGACTATTATCCAGGCTTGTCTGACCCCTGAGAAACCGGTGCAGGCCGAATGCGATTATCTTGTGAAACCGCAAATAAGGCTGCAAATAATTGCTTGCTTTTTAACTAAAGCAAATTAATCCAGGCCACCAGCCATAGTGGTCCTGTTTCCATCACAAACATAGTAATTTCCCTTACAAGATGGCTCGCGGATATTTTAAACTCCCCCCCACTAAGAGTAACAGTCAACCGAAACCTAGTACCCCCTGGCAATAATACCGAAGAAATTCAAATCCGGAGTTTAATACCCCAAAGAAACACTGTTAATTCCCTCCTCTCCATGTAGATAGCTTGATCCAAAGGCTGACAAAGACCCAACTGGATGCTCTCGATGTATGCCAGCTCACATAGTCCCCGTACAACGGACACGGTGAAACTTCCAGGAATCCATTATTTCTCCCGACAAAATGGACAAGAAGCCTACAAAAGGACAACAGCTTTATGTCACATCATGGACCCATAGCCTTTATTTGAAATTTCAAAGTTTGAAATTTGAATTCTACAGTCCCCACTAACTCTCTCTCCGCTACAGGAAAGTCCCTCTATCCCTCTCAAGTATAGTACCCACTATTTGTGCCATATTGAAATTTGTGCAGGGCAAAATTGTCATTGCAATCCCCAAATCAACCAAGAGCTGTCACGTGGAATCCACTAACCATCTCGAAATTGCCGACCAATCTGCTGCTGACACGTGGCGAGGAAAGGGGCCTAGTAGTATTATAAGGCCTCTTTCACCCCTGCACCGTTTAAGTCACTCATTCTCTCCTTATATAGAGTATAGAGTTCGAGAGGCTTTCTCTGCAAAGGGAGCGCCATATTTACAAAAATGCCATGCAATCCTTCTTTCCGTCTACAAAATAAGAACATCTTCCTCACTTATCTCCATTTCTCTATGCACAAAGAAGAAGCCCTCCTAAAAGTTAAAATCCTATTCACTGTTCGACTACCTAATTATATTAAGGTTGCACAGGAATTCCACGAAGACGGTTCTCCCCATCTTAACTGTCTCCTTCATATCCTCTTCAAGTTTGAAACCCAGAATCGAAGGCTATTCGACTTGACCTATTCTAACAGCTCTGCAATTTTTCACCCAAATATCCAAAGGGCTAAAAATGCCGCAGTTGTGAAAGAATCGTAACAAAGTTTGACGATTATTGTGAAGAGGGAAACTTCACAGGGAGTGCAGAACAAAGGGGAATAAGGAAGTATACACAGCTTCTCTTAATGCCGATAATAAACAGGATGCCCTAGATGTTAGAAAAACTTCTGATCCAAAATCTTTCATTTTAAATTACGAGAAGATTAATTATCACTTTGATCTTCTTTTTAAACCCCATTCAGTCCAATACAAAAACCCATCCCTGTAGAATATCAATTCCCAGGTGAATTACAAGAATGGGTGTAGAACAACAATAAAGAGGCCCAGTTGAGACCGCACGGCCCAATAGCCTTATCATCCAAGGCACATCCAGAATAGGCAAAACTTCCTGAACACACAGTTTAGGACGACATAACTAGTATGCAGGCCATGTTGACCTGTGTCATCATGATGACGAAGCCTTGTATAACGTCATAGATGATGTTGCCCCACAGTACCTCAAGCACTGGAAAGAGTTCATAGGAAGCCAGCACAACAAGTATTCCAATTTAAAATATGGCAAGCCCTGCATTATAAAGGGTGGGATCCCTTCTATGGGTATCTTATCCTCCACAACCTTGGTGCCAACAGCTGCTACTTGTTATACCTTGAAAAGGAAGATAATAAGGGCCTGACAGACTAGACTCTAAAGAATGCCATCTTCATATTCCTTCAAGAAAGCTATTCACCCCAGAAATACCAGTAACCGAAGTGACGCAAGAACAACTGGGCTAGTCTCAATATTTGCCACTGCACAGACCTTTTAAATATAGATGGTTCCAGATTCCTAAGATTACTACAGCCTTAAGTGCCGGCGAGGCACTTGAATTTGGATGCTGACAAATCCTATACATGTGAAGAGGTTCAACTCCTTCAAGACCCAAAGGAACTAGATTATGGATGCCCAGTTCCAAATGAATTACAACACTCGCAAAGAGCTCAAGGTGGCCAGTTTCTTCTGTACATGGCGTATATGGATCAGTCCCCACTAATCTAGAACCTTTCCAAGATACTTATGAGATTCCACCATTTTGTACTCAAATTCCTAAATAACCTAGGAATTATCAGTGTTGACTATTACAATTTATATATTAAAACTATTGAGCATGTTATTAGCAGCTACAACATCATAACTTCTTCTCAATGTACAAGGCAATATATTGATTTTTAATAAAATTTTTGTTATTCTTAACTGTCTTTTTGTCAACTGATGAATTACAAATTTCCTCGCCCATCAAAGGCCACCAATTACATAATTTCCAACTAACTACCATTCTCTAAGGACTAACTTATGGACATTAGTAGAACTCAGGTTCGACCATTATCTAGGCTGGTCTGACCCTTGAGAAATCGGTGTAGGCCGAATGCGATTAAAGAACGAAGTCGCAGATAAGGCTAAAAATAACTGCCTGGTTTCTAACTGAAGCAAATTAATCCGGCCACCAGCCACAGTGGTCTTGTTTCCATCACAGACATAGTAATCTCCCTTAAAAGATCGCGGACATCGTAAACTCACCCACTAAGAGTAACAGTCAATCGAAGTCTCGCACCCCCTGACATCTTCCAACAATACTCGAGAAATTCAAATCCATCGGAGTTTAATACCCAGGAAACACTGTTAATTCCCTTCTCTCCAAGTAAATGCCTTATTCAATGCCGAACAGAGACCCAACTGGACGGTCTAGATGTATGCCAGCTCACATATTCCCCGTACAACGGACACGGTGAAACTTCTAGGAAGCCTTCATTACTCCCGACCAAAATGACAAAAGGCCTGCAAAAGGACACCAGCTTTATGTCACATCATAGGCCCATAGACTTTATTTAAAATTTCAAAATTTGAATTCTACAGTCCCACTAACTCCCTCTCTGCTGCAGGAAAGTCCTTCCGTCCCTCCCGTGTACAGTACCTACTATTTGTGCCACATTGAATTTTACGGAGGGCAAAATGGTCATTGTACATCCCCAAATCAACCAGGAGCTACCATGTGGAATCCACTAACCCTTTCCACCAATCAGTTGATGACACGTGGCGGGAAAAGGGGCCTAGTAATATTATAAGGCCTCTTTCATCCCTGCAATATTTAAGTCACTTCCTCATTGCCTTATATAGAGTATAGAGTTTGGGATGCTCCCTCCGCAAAAGGAGCGCCATATTTACAAAAATTCCATGCAATCCTTCTTTTCGTCAGCAAAATAAGAACATCTTCCTCACTTATTCCCATTGCTCCATACCCAAGAAAAAGCCCTCTTGAAACTTCAAATCCTGTTCACTGCTTGACCACCTAATTATATCAGGGTTGTACAGGAATTCCACGAAGATAGTTTTCCCTATCTTCACTGTCTCCTTCAATTCCCCTTCAAGTTTGAAACCCAAAATGAAAGGCTATTCGACCTGACCCATCTAGCAGCTTTGCAATTTTTCACTCAAATATCCAAGGGGCTAAAAATGCCGCAGTTGTGAAAGAATACATAGCAAAGTACGGAGATTACTGTGAAAAGGAAAACTTCACAGGCAGTAGAACAAAGGGGGATAAGGAGGTATATGCAGCTGCTCTTAATGCCGGTAATAAACAGGAAGCCCTAGATATTATAAAAACTTTTGTCTTCCTAAATATTTCATTTTAAATTACGAGAATATTAATTATCACTTTGATCTTCTTTTTAAACCCGCTTCAATCCAATACGAAAACCCATTCCCTGTAGAATATCAACTCCCAAATGAATTACAAGAATGGCTACAAAACTACATTAAAGAGGCCCAGCTGAGACCGCGCAGGCCCAGTAGCCTCATCATCAAAGACCCCTCTAGAATAGGTAAAACTTCCTGGGCACGCAACTTAGGATTGCACAACTACTATGTCGGCCACGTTGACTTGCGTCACCATGATGACGAAGCCCTGTATAACATCATAGATGACGTCGTCCCACAGTACCTCAAGTATTGGAAAGAGTTCATAGGAAACCAGCACAACTGGTACTCCAATTTAAAATACGGCAAGCCCTGCACTATAATGGGCGGGATCCATTCTATTATCCTCTGCAACCCTGGTGCCAACAGCTCCTACATGTCATACCTTGAAAAGGAAGATAATAAGGGCTTGAAGAATTGGATTTCTAAAGAATGCCACCTTCATCCTTCAAGAAAGCCTATTCACCCCTGAAACGTCGGCAATCGCAGCGACGCAAGAACAACTGGGCTAGGCTTAATATTGTTCACGCAACAAGATGGATATTGTTACACAAGAGCAACCTAAAGTCTATATAAAGGACTAATTCCTCACATATCCGTTGCTCATATCCCTCATTGCAACCTTCAACATGGAGCTAATAATCAATTTATAAATGTAGATGACTATAAAATCAAAATCATCTAGACCCGGGCTCAATCTGAAGCCCAAAAAATCAAGCTAGATATGCCTTTTATGGCCTCTTTAAGTCTACTGGAGGGAAAATCAATAAAAATAGATACTGTATTCTCATTTACACCTCCTATTGCCTAATTACCACCACAGGTACTGTACGCATTATTGTATATGATACTAGGCTAACCGGAACAGATACTCGACAGGCAGAATTTGCTTTTTTGGTGACATGTCCTGAAGAAATGACTTACTACGGCACATCTTAGGATATTTCTATCAAAGAGACATTTTGTCTCTGGGTAGCAGCATATCAATTAGAGCACAACAACCTGAAGTCTAATTCTATATACAGCAAAATCAAGGAATACGTCAAATTTACAACAAGCAAATTCCCAGAGTCTGATAAATTGCAAATGCCAAGTGTATGCATTAAGGCTGACAAATTCACACCCGATCGGTAGACGTTTGGCATTGTAGACCAAAAATCCCAAAAAGGGCTCTATGCAGGTCCTTTTCCAGGACCTATATAAATCGAAGCACATCAACATACTTATTGCCGGTCCAGGACACGCTGTCTCAGAGATTGTTGGTCCACATCATCTATCCAGAGAAAGATTCTTACTGGACAACATGCAAACAAAGAAGCTAGAAGACTGCGACCCTGGGCCTTCCATAAGCGAAGTGGGCTTCCTTAACTCATGCCAACATATACAGTTAGGCCCAGAGGCTTTGTTGTAAATGCTGTAAAGGCTGAGTGCTTAAAATCAGCAACTTCAAAACCCAAATGCTAATTAATATTTACAACTTTAGGCCTATTAACTTTTTGTTTCCATTTTTGCAATTTCTTAACAATTACGCTGCGTTATCCTTTTTCACTATAGGATTAATTGAAGCCATTTTTTAATGGCAAAAAGCCTTGTGCCAACTTGGCACATCACATCCAAATCAATAATAATATTTCATTCTGGTATTTATGATAAATTATAAATTACATTCGCTATCACATTCCCAGACTATGTAAACTAATATGGCATTGCATTTTATATTTGTATAAGCTCCATTAGTAACTATGTTATCCCTAAATGCGTAACTATCTTGTTACGACTGCCCTTAAACGACAAATATCTACTCCACGGGATGCTCACCTTCCTTAGTCCCTCTTTATAGCCCCGAGAAACTATCCTCACATCACGCAAAAGCACCTTAAAACTGTTCAGATAATTAGACTTTATAAACAGCCTATTCTTGCTTAGTATTGGTCATGATCCATATCGTAAAGCCTCTTCAAACACCTTATCAAAATTGGGCAGCTCCGTTTCACTAGGCTCTCGGTCCAAAACAACATAGATGCCAATAAGCCCATTAAGAGCCTCATCTTCCTGTTGCCCAGGATCAATTTGGAAATTTTCCATCATATTGTACGACCACAGCTTAATCAAATGACCATTGCGGTCATTAGATCCCTGGCCCAGAGAAGGCATATGTACATAAGTCTTCCAGGGATCAGATACATTGGGTTTCTGTTGGTCTCTATCAGTACACATGGCCTCACAAATATCCCGCAATTGGGCATACTTGACCTCTGTGAATGACGAACAGCCTTATGCCTGAAAAATGGTCGTGGAGGGGTAGAGCAACCACCCAGGGACAAGCATCACCTTACTGGAGTCCAAAAAGAAGTATCCATCGCATAACTCTTCCTGCCAAAAGTAGAGTCAGACCAAATCCTACTAGGCCCCAGAGCCCAAAAACCCCAGCTCTATAGGTACTCAGCCCAAAAGCTAAAATTCTATTTATAGAGGGATGCGCCACCTCAATACCCAACTTTTAAAATTTATACTTTGACCTACTCCCTCCGTGCTTTCCATGTATAGTATCCAATTTAATTGCACCTTCAGTCATTCCTCTAATAAACAGTACCCACGAGCTCTGACACAAAAAAGTGTGAAATGACCGACAACCCAGAAACTTTCTCAATATGCTTCCTATTGTAACCAGTACAAAGTAGGGCATCTATCCCGGATGGACGCCACGTCAGCAACCCAGATTAATCTGGGTAGTGTACATATTTCAGCCATTAGCTTAATCTGGGTTGCTGACGTGGCGTCCATCTAGGAAAGATGCCCCCACGTTGTACTGGTTACAGTAGAAAGCGTACTGAGGAAGCTTCTGGGTTGTCGACATTTTATACTATTTTGTGTCAGAGCATGTAGGTACTATTAATGAGAGGAAGGACTGAAGGTGCAATTAAATTGGGTACTGTACATGGGAGGGACGAATGTAGTAGGTCAAAGTATTAATTGTAAAAGTTGCAATAGATACACTATTGGTGCTGTGGTCGCGCATCTATGAATATCATTTAAACTTTTGGGCTGAGTACTTGTAGATCAGGGATTTTTGGGTTATGGAGTCTAGTAGGATTAGATCCGGCTTTGCTTTTGGTAGGAAGAGTTATGCTTTGGACACTCTTTTTTGGACTCTGGTGTGGCGACGCTTGTCCCTGGGTGGTTGCTCTGGCCCTCCACGACCATTGTTTGGGCGTAAGGACGTTCGTCGTTTGCAGAGGTCAAGCATGCACGATTGCGGGATATTTTATGAGGCGTTGGGTACTGATAGGGACTAACAGAAGCCCAATGTATATGAGCCCTGGAAGTCTAGTGTACACATACCTTCTCTGGGCCAGGGATCTAATGATAGCCATGGTCATTTGATTAAGTTGTGGTCGTACAATATGACGAGAAATTTTCAAATTGATCTTAGGCAACAGGAAGGTGATGCTCTTAATAGGCTTATCGGCATCTATGTTGTTTTGGACCGATAGCCCAGTGAAATAGAGCTGCCCAAATCTTTGATGTGGTGTTTCAGTGGCCCTACGACATGTATCAGGACCAGTACTAGAGCATGAATGGGTTGCATATAAAGTCTCACTATCTGAGCCATTTTAAGGTACTCTTGCGTGATGTGAGGACAATTTCTTGGGACTATGGAGAGGGATGGACGAAGGTGAGCATCTCGTGGAGTAGATATTTGTCGTTTGGGGATAGTCGTAACAAGATAGTTACTCAGTTCAGGGATAACATTGTTACTAATAGAACTTATACAATTGTAAAGCGCAATGCCATATTAATTTACATCGTCTGGGAGTGTGATGGAAAATGTAATTTATAGTTTATCGTAAATACTAGAATAAAATATTATCATATACTTGGATGTGATGTGCCAAGTCGGCATAAGGCTTTTTGTCATTAAAGAATGGCTTCACTTAATCTTATGGTGAAAAAGAATAGCGCAGTTTAATTGTTATGAAATTGCAGAAATGGAAACAAAAAGTTGTTATGCACAAACTTGCAAATGATATTAATTAGAATTTGGGTTTTTAAGTTGCCAGTTTTAAGCACTCAGCCTTTACGGCATTTACAACAGAGCCTATAATCTAGCCCACTTGATCTGGGCCTAACTGTATATGTTGGCCTGAGTTATGGGAGTCCACATCGCATATGAAGGCCCAGGGTTGCAATCTTTCAGCTCTTTTGATTGTAGGTTGTCTAGAAAGGATATTTCTCTAGAAAGATGATACGGACCAGCAATCTCTGAGGCAGCCTTTCCTGGACCAGCAATAAGTATTTTAGATGTGCTTTGAGTTGTATGGTATTGAAAAAGAACCTACATAAAGCCTTTTCTGTGATTATCGGTCTATAGTGCAAAACGTCTGCTTGGTCGGGTATGAATTTGTCAGACTTAATGCACACATTTGGCAATCATAGTTTATCAGATTCGGGCAATTTGCTTGTTGCAAATTTGACGTATCCCCGAATTTTACTGTATATAGAATTGGACTTCATGTTGCTGTGTTCTAATTGATATTTTAGCTACCCAGGGACAAAATGCCTCTTTGGTAGAGGCATAATATGTGTCGTAGTAAGTCATTTCTATGGGACATGTCACTGAAAAAGCAAATTTTGCCTGCCGGCTATCTGTTCCGGTGAGCCTAGTATCGTACACTGTATCGCGTGTAATACCTATGGTGTTAATTGGGCATTGGGGATTGTAAATGAGAATACAAGTATCTATTTTTATTGATTCGCCCACAGTGGCCTTAAAGAGGCCATAAAAGGCATGCCAGCATGATTTTTTGGGCTTTAATCGGGTCCGGTTTGAATAATTTCGATTTTATAGTCATCTGCATTTATTAATTGATTATCAACTTCCATGCTGAAGGTTGCAGTGAGTAATATGAGCAATAGGTATGGGTGGAATCAATCCTTTATATGGACTTTAGGTTGCTCTGGTATAATAGCATCCATCTTGTTGACGTCATGGTGATGTCATTCCCTCTCTTGGAGGGAGCTCTCTCCAACTTTACTCCTATATAAGGAGATGGTTAAACAGAGGGAGGGATTAGTTTTTTAATTGCATTTAGGGGCCTATAACATTACTAAGGCCCCTTCCCCCGCTACGTGTTAGCTACTAATTTGATGGAGAAAAAGTAGACTGATGGGTAACGCAGGTCATTTGCACAGTAGTCCGTGTAGGCCCCATGTGTCTGGATGGGAATTTTTTTGAAAAAGATATCTTAGCCGTTGGATTAATCTGGGTTGCTGACATGGCATCCTCTGGGAAAGATGGCCCTACTTTGTATTGGTTACAGTAGAAAGTGTACTGAGGAAACTTCTGGGTTGTCGATCATTTCTAACTGTTTTGTGTCAGAGAACATGGGTACTGTTAATAAGACGAAGTACTGAAGGTGCGAATAAATTGGGTACTGCACATGGGAGAGACGGAGGGAGTAGGTCAAAGTACAAATTGTAAATGTTGGGTACTGAGGTAACGCATCTAAAAATAGCATTCAGCTTTTGGGCCGAGTACAAATTGTAAATGTTGGGTACTGAGGTAAACTTAGAGCTGACGTTGGGTATGGGTTTATCGGTATCTAAGTTATTTTGGACCGATAGCCTAGTGAAATGGAGCTGCCGAACTTTGATGAGGTGTTTCAGAGACCCTGCGATATGGATCAGTACCTGTACTGGGGCAGGAATGTGCCGCTTATAAAATCTCATTATTTGTGCCGTTTTAAGGTACTCTTGCATGGTGTGCGACAGTTTCTCGGGGCTAAGGAGAGGGACTGACGAAGGTGAGCATCTCGTGGAGTAGACATTTATCGTTTTGGAATTGTCGTAACAAGATAGTTTTGCAGTTTAGGGATAACATTCTTACTAATGGAGCTTATACAAATGTAAAGCACAACGCCATATTAGTTTACATAGTTAGGGAGTGTGATCGTGAATGTAATTTACATTTTAACATAAATAACAGAATGAAATATTATCGTTGACTTGGATGTGATGTGCCAAACCAGCATAAGGCTTTTTGTCATTAAAGAATGGCTTCAGTTAGTTCTATGTTGAAAAAAGATAGCGCATCGTAATTGTTTAAGAAATTGCAGAAATGGAAAGATAAAGTTGTTATGAATAAAGTTGTAAATATTTATTAGGATTTGGGTTTTGAAGTTATCGGTTTTAAGCATTCAGCCTTTACGACATTAACAACAGAGCCTATAAGCTGGCCCATTTGATTTGAGGGTAACTGTGTATGTTAGCCTGAGTAATGGGAGCCCACTTCACTTATGGAAGGCCGAGGGTCTCAGTCTTCCAACTTCTTTACTCGCTTGTTTTCCAGTAAGAATCTTTTCCCAAATAGGTGATGCGGACCAGCAAACTCTAAGACAGCCTGTCCTGGATCAGCAATGATGATGTTAGATGTGCTTCAGGTTGTATGGGTACTAGAAAAGTACTTGCATAGAGCCCTTTTTGGGATTGTCGGTCTACAGTGCCAAACATCGACCTTGTCTAGTGTGAATTTGTCATGCACAAACTTGGCATTTACAGTTTATCAGATTCGAGGAATTTACTTGCTGCAATTTTGACGAATCCCCAGCAGAAATTTTACTGTATATAGAATTAAACTTCATGTTGTTGTGCTCTAATGGATGTGTAGCTACCCAGGGACAAAATTCCTCTTTGGTAGGGGCATAAGATGTGCTGTAGTAAGTCATTTTAATAGGACATGTCACCGAAAAGCAAATTTTGCCTGCCTGCTATCTGTTCCGGTGAGCCTAGTATCGTATACTGTAACGCATACAGTACCTATTGTGTTAATTGAGCATTAGGGGTGTAAATGAGAATACCAATATGTATTTTTATTGATTTTCCCACTAGTGGCCTTAAAGAGGCCATAAAAGGCATGGCCAGCCTAATTTTTTGGGCTTTAGATTGGGCCCGGGTTTGAATGATTCCTGTTTTATAGTCATCAGCATTTATTAATTGATTAGCAGCTTTCATGCTGAAGGTTGCAGTGAGTAATATGAGTAATGGGTATGGGAGGAATCAGTCCCTTATATAGACTTTAGATTGCTCTGGTGTAATAGTATCTATCTTGTTGACGTCATAGTGGCGAACCTGTCTAGTGCCCTCTCTTGGAGGGAGCCCTCCCCAACTCTATTCTTATACAAGGAGAGAGGGAGGGACTAGTTTTTTAATTGTATTAAGGGGCCTATAACATTACTAAGGCCCCTTCTCCTGCCACATGTCAGCTGCTAATTGACTGGAGAAAAAGTAGGTTGATGGGTACCACAGGTCATTTGCACATTAGTTTGTGTAGGGCCCATGTGTTGGGATGGGAATCTTTTTGAAAAAGATTCTCAGCCGTTGATTAATCTGGGTTGCTGACATGGTATCAATCCGGGAAAGATGCCCCCACTTTGTACTGGTTATAGTAGGAAGCATACTGAGGAAGTTTTTGGGTTGTAGGTCATTTCACAGTGTTTTGTGTTAGAGCAAGTGGGTACAGTTAATGAGAGGAAAGACTGAAGGTGCAATTAAATTGGGTACTGTACATGGGAGGGACAGAGGGAGTAGGTCAAAGTATAAATTATAAAAGTTGGGTGCTGTGGTAACGCATCTAAAAATAGCATTTCAGGAGATTTTTGGTCGAGTACCTGTAGATCTAGGGTTTCTGGGCTATGGAATCCAATAGGATTAGATCCAGCTCTGCTTTGGGTAGGAAGAGTTATGCTCCGGACACTCTTTTTTGGACTCTGGTATGGCGACGCTTGTCCTTGGGTGGTCGCTCTTCCCTTCCACGGTCATTGTTCGGACATAAGGACGTTCTTCGTTTGCAGAGGTCAAGTATGCACAATTGTGGGATATTTGATGAGGCGATGGGTACTGATAGGGACCAACAGAAGCCCAATGTATCTTGAGCCCTAGAAGTCTTGTGTACACATGCCCCCTCTAGGCCAAGGATCTAATAACAGCCATGGTCATTTGATTAAGCTGTGGTCGTACAATATAATTGAGAATTTCAAGATTGATCTTGGGCAACAGGAAAGTGATGCTCTTAATGGGCTTATTGGCATCTACGTAATGTTTTGGATCGATGGCCTAGTGAAATAGAGCTGCCCAACTTTGATAAGGTGTTTCAGAGGCATCCTACGATATAGATCAGGACCAGTATTGGAGAAGCAATGGGCTGCTTATAAAGTCTCATTATCTGAGCCGTTTTAATGCGTCATGTGAGGACAGTTTCTTGGGGCTAAGGAAAGGGACTGACGAATGTGAGCATCCCTAGAGTACATATTAGTCATTTTGGGGTAGTCGTAACAAGATAGTTACGCAGTTCAGGGATAACATTGTTACTAATGGAGGTTATACAAATGTAAAGCACAATGCCATATTAGTTTTAGGGAGTGTGATTGCGGATGTAATATATATTTTATCATAAATACGAGAATGAAATATTATCATTGACTTGGATGCGATGTGCCAAGCCAGCATAAGGCTTTTTGTCATTAAAGAATGGCTTTAGTTAATCCTAGAGTGAAAAAAGATAGCGCAGCATAATTGTTAATAAATTGCAAAAATGGAAAGAAAAAGTTGTTATGCATAAAGTTGTAAATATTTATTAGCATTTGGGTTTTGAAGTAGATGGTTACAAGCTTAAACACTCAGCCTTTACGGCATTTACAACAGAGCTTATAAGCTGGCCCATTTGATCTGAGCCTAAATGTATATGTTGGCCTAAGTTATGGGAGCCCACTTCGCATATGGAAGGCCCAGGGTCGTAGTCTTCCATCTTCTTTGTTTGCATGTTGTACAGTAAGAATCTTTCTCCAGATAGGTGATGCGGACTAGCAAACTCTGAGGCAGCCTGACTTGGACTAGCAATAAGTATGTTAGATATGCTTCAGGTTGTATGGGTACTGGAAAAGTACCTGCACAGAGTCCTTTTTGGGATTGTCGGTCTATAGTGCCAAACGTCTACCTGGTTGGGTGTGAATTTGTCAGACTTAATACGCACACTTGGCATTCATAGTTTATCAGATTTGAGGAATTTGCTTGTTGCAAATTTGACATACACTCTGATTTTCTGTGTATAGAATTGGATTTAAGGTTGTTGTACTCTAATTGATATGTTGCTTTCCAGGGACAATGGCTCTTTGGTAGATGTTAGGGAATAAGATGCGCCGTAGTAAGTTATTTCTACGGGACATGTCATCGTAAAGCAAATTCTACCTGCCAGCTATCTATTTTTGTGAGCGTAGTACGTATACTGTAACACGTACAGTACCTATGGTGTTAATTGGGCATTAGGGGTGTAAATGAGAATACAAGTATCTATTTTTATTAATTTGCCCACCAGTGGCCTTAAAGAGGCCATAAAAGCATTGCCTTCCTGATGTTTTGGGCTTTAGATTGGGTCGGGTCTGAATGATTCCGATTTTATAGTCATCTGCATTTATTAATTGATTATCAACTTCCATGCTGAAGGTTGGTGTGAGTAATATAAGCAATGAGTATGGGAGGAATCAATCCCTTATATAGACTTTAGGTTGCTCTAGTGTAATAGTATCCATCTTGTTAACGTCATGGTGACGTCATTCCTTCTCTTGGAGGGAGTCCTCCCCAACTTTACTCCTATATAAGGAGGGAGGGAGGGACTAATTTTTTTAATTGTTACATTAAGGGGCCTATAATATTACTAAGGCCCTTCCCCCACCGCGTGTCAATTGCTAATTGGCTGGAGAAAAAGTAGGCTGATGGACAACGCAGGTCATTTGCACAGTAGAGTCTGTGTGGGGCCCATGTGTCAGGATGAGAATCTTTTTGAAAAAGATATCTCAGTCGTTAGATTAATCAGGGTTCATGACATGGAATCCATCCGGGAAAGATGGCACCACTTTGTTATGGTTACAGTAGGAAGTGTACTGAGGAAGCTTCTGGGTTGTCGATCATTTTACATTGTTTTGTGTTAGAGCGTGCGGGTACTATTAATGAGAGGAAGGACTGAAGGTGCAATTAAAATGGGTATTGTACATGGGAGGGACGGAGAGAGTAGGTCAAAGTACAAATTGTAAAAGTTGGGTGCTAAGGTGGCAAATCTATGAATAGCATTTCAGTTTTTGGGCCAAGTATCTATAGATCTGGGATTTTTAGGTTATAGAGTCGAGGAGGATTAGATTCGGCTCTATTCCTTTTGGCAAGAAGAGTTATGCTACGGAGACTCATTTTTGGACTCCGGTGAGGCGACGCTTGTCCCTTGGTGGTCGCTCTGCCCCTTCACGGCCATTGTTCTGGCGTAAGGACGTTTGTCATTTGAACAGGTCAAGTATGCCTAATTGCGGGATATTTGATGAATCGATGGGTACTGATTAGGGCCAACAAAAACCTAATGTATCTGAGCCCTCAAAGACTTATGTACATATGCCTCATCTCGGCCAGGGGGATCTAATAACTGCCATGGTCATTTGATTAAGCTGTGGTTGTACAATATGATGGGTAATTTCCAGATTGATCTTGGGCAACAAGAAAGTGATGCTCTTAATGGGCTTATTGGCATCTACGTTGTTTTGGACCGACAGCCTAGTGAATTGGAGCTGCCCAACTTTGATGAGGTATTTCAGCGTCCCTACGATATGGATCAGGACTAGTACTGGAACAGGAATGGGCTGCATAGAAAGTCTTATTATCTGAGCCATTTTAAGGTAATCTGTCGGTCCACTCTTACGTGATGTGAGTACAGTTTCTCGGGGCTAAGAAGAGGAACTGACAAAGATGAGCGTCCTGTGGAGTAGATATTTGTCATTTAGGAGTTGTCGTAACAAGATAGTTAGGCAGTTCAGGGATAACATAGTTAGTAATGGAGTTTATACAAATGTAATGCACAATGCGATATTAGTTTACATAGTTAGGGAGTGTGATAGCGAATGTAATTTACATTTTTCGTAAATACTAGAATGAAATATTATCATTGATTTGGATGTGATGTGCCAAGCCGGCATAAGGCTTTTTTATCATTAAAGAATGGTTTCAGTTAATCCTATAATGAAAAAGAATAGCGCGGCGTAATTGTTAAGAAACTGTAGAAATAGAAAGAAAAAGTTGTTATGCATAAAGTTGTAAATATTTATTAGCATTTGGGTTTCGAAGTTGTCGGTTTTAAGCACTCAGCCTTTTTGGCATTTACAATAGAGCCTATAAGCTGGCCCATTTTATCTGACCCTAACTGTATATGCCTTGGCCTGAGTTATGATAGCCCACTTAGCTTATGGAAGGCCCAGGGTCGCAGTCTTCCAGCTTCTTTGTTTTCATGTTGTCCAGTAAGTATCTTTCTTCAGATAGGTGATACAGACTAGTAGACTCTGAGACAACCTGTCCTAGACAGTAATAAGTATGTTAGATGTGTTTCGGGTTGTATGGGTACTGGAAAAGGATCTACATAGAGCCCTTTCTGGGATTGTTGGTCTGCAGTGCTAAACGTCTGTCTTGTCGGGTGTGAATTTGTCAGACTCAATGCACACAGTTGGCATTCACCATTTATCGGATTCGAGGAATTTGCTTGTTGCAAATTTGACGTACATCCTGATTTTGCTGTATATAGAATTGGATTTCAGGTTGTTGTACTCTAATTGATATGTTGCTACGTAGGGACAAAATGGATCTTTGGTAGAGGCATAAGATCTGTCGTAGTAAGTCATTTCTACTGGACATGTCACCGAAAAAGCAAATTCTACCTGCCGCTGTGCCATATGCTCCTGTGAGCCTAGTACGTATACGGTAACGTGTACTGTATCTATGGTTTTAATTGGGCAATGACAGGTGTAAATGAGAATACAAGCATCTGTTTTCATCAATTTGCCCACCAGTGGCCTTAAAGTGGCCATAAAAGGCATGGCTAGCATGATTTTTTGGGCTTCATGTTGGGTCGGGTCTGAATGATTTCGATTTTATAGTCATTTGCATTTATTAATTGATTATCAACTTCCATGCTGAAGGTTGTTGTGAGTAATATAAGCAACAAGTATGGGAGGGATCAGTTCTTTATATAGACTTTAGGTTGCTCTAGTGTAATAGTATCCATCTTGTTGACGTCATGATGATGTCATATTCCCTATCCTCCCCAACTTTTCTCCTATATAAGGAAGGAATGAAGGTCTAGTTTTTTAATTGCATTAAGGGGCCTATAATATTACTATGGCCCTTCTCCCGCCACATGTCAGCTGCTAATTGGCTGGAGAAAAAGTAGGTTGATGGGTAGCGCAGGTCATTTGCACAGTTTGGGCTGGGAATCTTTTTGACAAAGATATCTCTGCCGTTGGATTAATCTAATTGCTGACATAGCATCCATCAGAGAAATATGGCCCCACTTTGTACTGGTTACAGTAGGAAGCATAGTGAGGAAGATTATGGGTTGTCGATCATTTTACACTATTTTGTGTCAGTGCATATGGGTACTATTAATGAGAGGAAGGACTGAAGGTACAATTAAATTGGGTACTATACACGGAGGATGGAGGGAGTAGGCCAAAGTGTAAATTGCAAAAGTTGGGTGCTAAGGTGGGGCATCTATTAATAGCATTTCAGCTTTTGGGCTGAGTACCTATAGATCTGGGGTTTTTGGGTTATGGAGTAGAGTACGATTAGATCCGGCTCTATTTTTGGCAAGAAGAGTTATGCTACGGACACTCTTTTTTGGACTCCGGTGAGGCGACGCTTGTCCCTCTGTGGTTGCTCTGCCCCTTCACGGCCATTGTTCAGGCGTAAGGCACCACGTTCGTCATTTGAAGAGGTCAAGTATGTCTGATTGCAGGATATTTGATGAGGCAATGGGTACTTATAGGGACCAACAGAAACCCAATGTACCTGAGCCCTGGATGACTTATGTACACATGTCTCCTCTAGGCCAGGGATCTAATGACTGTCGTGGTCATTTGATTAAGCTGTGGTAGTACAATATGATAAGAAATTTCCTGATTGATCTTGGGCAACAGGAAAGTAATGCTCGTAATGAGCTTATCGGCATCTATGTTGTTTTGGACTGATAGCCCAGTGAAATAGAGCTACCCAACTTTGATGCGGTATTTTAGTGACCCTACGATATGGATCAGGACTAGTACTGGAGCAAGAATGGGCTGCTTATAAAGTCTCATTATCTGAGTTGTTTAAGGTACTCTTGCATGATGTGAGGACAGTTTCTCGGGTGTATGGAGAGGGACTGAAGAAGGTGAGCATCCCATGGAATAGATATTTGTCGTTTAGGGGTAGTCATAACAAGATACTATAAGTTATGCAATTCAGGGATAACATTGTTACTAATGGAGCTTATACAAATTTAAAGCGTAATGCCATATTAGTTTACATCGTCTAGGAGTGTGATAATGAATGTAATTTATAGTTTATCATAAATATTAGAATGAAATATTATCATTGACTTGGATGTGATGTGCAAAGTCGGCATAAGGCTTTATGTAATTAAAGAATGGCTTCGGTTAATCCTATGCTGAAAAAGGATAGCACAGCATAATTTTTAAGAAATTGTAAAAATGGAAACAAAAAGTTGTTATACATAAAGTTGTAAATATTAATTAGAATTTGGGTTTTTAAGTTGCCGATTTTAAGCACTCAACCTTTACGTCTTTTACAACAGAGCCTATAAGCTGGCCTATTTGATCTGGGCCTAACTGTATATGTTGGCCTGAGTTATGGGAGCCCACTTTGCTTATGAAGGCCCAGGGTCGCAGTTTTCCAACTTTTTTGATTGCAGGTTGTCTAGTAAGAATCTTTCTACTACATCTACGAAAAGATGTCGTGGACCAACAATCACTGAGGCAACCTTTCCAAGACCGGCAATAAGTATGCTAGATGTGCTTCGGGTTGTATGGGTACTGGAAAAGAACCTGCATAGAGCCCTTTCTGGGATTGTCGGTCTGTAGTGCCAAACATCTACCTAGTTAGGTGCGAATTTGTCAGACTTAATGCACACACTTGGCTTTGCAGTTTATCAGATTCAGGGAATTTGCTTGTTGCAAATTTGACGTATCCCCTGATTTTGCTGTATATAGAATTGGACTTTAGGTTGATGTACTCTAATTGATGTATTGTTATCCGGGGACAAAATGGCTCTTTGGTAGAGGCAAAAGATCTGCTGTAGTAAGTCATTTCTATGGAACATGTCACCGAAAAAGGAAATTCTGCCTACCAGCTATCTGTTTCGGTGAGCCTTGTACGTATACGGTAACGCGTACAGTATCTATGCTGTTAATTGAGCTTTGGGGGAATGTAAATGAGAATATAAGTATCTATTTTTACTCTCAAAGCTCAGTTGATTTGCCCACCAGTGGCCTTAAAGAGGCCATAAAAAGCTTGGCCAGTCTAATTTTTTGGGATTCAGATTGGATCGGGTTTGAATGATTCTGATTTTTTAGTCATCTGCATTTATTAATTGATTATCACCTTCCTGCTGAAGATTGCAGTGAGTAATATAAGCAACGAGTATGGGAGGAATCAGTGCTTTATATAGAATTTAGGTTGCTCTGGTGTAATAGTATCCATCTTGTTGACGTCATGGTGATATCATTCCCTTTTTGGAGTCCTTTCCAACTCTACTCCTATATAAGGAGGGAGGAAGGGACTAGTTTTTTAATTGCATTAAAGGGCCTATAATATTACTAAGGCCACTTCCTCTACCACGTGTCAGTTGCTGATCGGCTAGAGAAAAAGTAGGTTGATGGGTACCGCAGGTCATTTGCACAATAGAGTCCGTGTGGGGCCCATGTGTCGGGATGAGAATCTTTTTGAAAAAGATATCTCAACCGTTGGATTAATCTGGGTTGCTTATGAGCATGGCGTCCATCCTGGAAAATGGCCCCACTCTGTACTGGTTACAGTAGGAAGCGTATTGAGAAAGTTTCTGGGTTGTCGGTCATTGCACTGTTTTGTGTTAGAGCACATGGGTACTATTAATGAGAGGAAGGATTTAAGGTGCAATTAAATTGGGTACTGTACATGGGAGGGACGGAGGAAGTAGGTCAAAGTATACATTCTAAAAGTTTGGCATTGAGGTGACGTATCTATAAATAGAATTTTAGTTTTTGGGCCGACTACCTATAAATTTGGGGTTTTCGGCTATGAAGTCTATTAGGATTAGATCCGGCTCTGCTTTTGGTAGGAAGAGTTATGCTTCGAACACTTCTTTTCGGACTCTGGTGAGGCGACACTTGTCCCTAGGTGGTCGCTCTGACCCTCTACGGCCATTGTTCCGGCTTAAGGCCGTTCGTCTTTCGCAGAGGTCAAGTATGCCCGATTGTGGGATATTTGATGAGGCGATGGGACCAATAGGGACCAACAGAAACCTACCCAATGTATCTGAGCCATGGAAGACTTATGTACACATGCCTTCTCTGGGCCAGGGATCTAATGATTGCCATGGTCATTTGATTAACCTGTGGTCGTACAATATGATGGGAAATTTCCAAATTGATCTTGGGTAACAGGAAGGTGATGCTCTTAATGGGTTTATTGGCATCTACGTTGTTTTGACCAAGAGCCCAGCGAAATGGAGCTTCCCAACTTTGATGAGGTGTTTCAGAGGCCCTACGTTGTGGATCAGGACCAGTCTTGAAGCAGAATGGCCTGCGTATAAAGTCTCAATATCTGAACCGTTTTAAGGTACTCTTGCGTGGTGTGAGGACAGTTTCTCGGGGCAATGAAGAGGGACTGATGAAGGTGAGCGTCCATTGCTTTAGGTACTGTAGGGCGACGTCATCAATGACGTTATACAAGGCTTCTTTATCATGATGATGTAGGTCAATGTGGCTAGCATAGTAGTTGTTCTGTCCTAAGCTGCGTGCCCAGAAAGTTTTGCTTATGGCTCTTGATGGGCCTTCAATGATGAGGCTGTTGGGCCTGTTCAGTCTCGGCTGGGCCTATTTAATGTTATTCTGTACTATTCGTGTAATTCATCTGAGAGTTGATATTTTACAAGGAATGTGGTTTCATTTTATAATGGAAGGAGTTTAGAAAGAAGATCAAAGTAATCTCCCTTTGCTATGCTACCTGTGAAGTTTCTCTCTTCACAGTAATCGCCGTACTTTGCTATGAATTCTTTCACAGCTGTGGCATTTTTGGGTCAGGTCGATTAGCCTTTGATTTTGGGTTTCAAACTTGAAAGGAAATTGAAAGAGACAGTGAAAGTGGGGAGAACTGCCTTCATGGAATTCCTATGCAACTCTGATAAAATTAGGTGGTCGAGCAGTGAGCATGGTTTTAAGTTTCAGGAGGGCTTTTTCTCTGGGTATGGAGTAATGGGGATAAGTGAGGAAGATATTCTTATTTTACAAATGAAAAGAAGGATTGTGTGGCATTTTTATATCTATGGTGCTCCTTTTGTGGAAAGAGCTTCCCGAACTCTATGCTCTATACAAGGAGGGAGGGAGGGAGGGACTTAAACAATGCAGGGGTGAAAGGGGCCTTATAATATTACTAGGCCCCTTTCCACGCTATCTGATTAGTGGAGAGGGTTAGTGGAGTCCACGTGCCCGATCCTGGTTGATTTGGGGATGTGCAATGACTATTTTGTCCTCCGCAAATTTCATTATGACACGAATAGTTGGTACTGTACGTGGGAGGGACAGAGGGACTTTTTTGTAGTGGAAAGGGAGTTAATGGGGATTGGAGGGAAAGTTTTAAATTTGAAATAAAAGCTGTGGGCCCGTGATGTGACATAAAGCTGCTGTCCTTGTCTGTCCTTTTGTAAGCTTGTTGTCCTTTTTGTCGGGAATAATGACGGCTTCCAGGAAATTTCAACATGTTGGTATGGGGAATATGTGAGTTGGGTCCCTCCATCCCTCCCATGTACAGTACCTAATTTAATTGCACCGTCAGTCCTTTCTCTCATAAATCATTAACAGTACCCACTGCTCTAACACAAAACAGTGTGAAATGACCGACAACTCAGAAGCTTCCTCAGTACCTTTTAACTGTAACCAGTTCAAAGTGGGGACATCTTTCCTGGATGGACGCCACGTAAGGAACCCAGATTAATCCAATGGCTGAGATATCTTTTTCAAAAAGATTCCCATCTCTACACATGGGTCCCACACAAACTCTACTGTGCAAATGACCTGCGGTACCATCAGCCTACTTTTTCTCCAGCCAATCAGCAGCTGAAACTTACAAGAATGGGTGGAGAAAACATTAAAGAGGCCCAACTGAGATCGCACAGGCCTAATAGCCTCATCATTAAAGGCATATCCAGAATGGGCAAAACTTTCTGGGCACGCAGCTTAGAACGGCACAACTACTATGCAGGCCACGTTGACCTGCGTCATCATGACGAAGATGCCTTGTATAACGTCATTGATGACATCGCCCCATAGTACCTAAAGCACTAGAAATAGTTCATAGGAAGCCAGAACTCTACAACTAGTACTGCAATTTAAAATACAGCAAGCCTCGCATTATAAAGAGCGAGATCCTTACTATTATCCTTTGCAACCCCGGTGCCAATAGCTCCTACATGCTATACATTGAAAAGGAAGATAATAAGGGCCTCAAGAACTGGAATCTAAAGAATGCCACCTTTATTTTCCTTCAAAAAGCCTATTCACCCCTGAAACACGGGCAACCGAAGTGACGCAAGAACAACTGGGCTAGGATCAATATTTGCCATTGTGCGGACCTTTTAAATATAGATGGTTCCAAAATCCCTGTCCCAAGATTACTACAGCCTTTAGTGTCGGCAAGACACTTGGATTTGGATGCTGACAAATCCCATACACGTGAAGAGTCTCAGCACCTTCAAGACCCAAAGAAGCTGGGTTATGGATGTCCAGTTCCTGATGAATTACAACACTCGAAAAAAGCTAAAGGTGGCTAGTTTCTTCGGTACATGGCGTATATGGATCAGCCCAAGGATCCAAAACCCTTCCAATTTTATGGATACCCATGAGATTCCACCATTTTGTACTCAAATTTCTAAATAACCTAGGAATAATTAGTGTTAATTTATATATTAAATATATTGAGCATGTTATTAGTAGCTACCATGTCGTAACTTCTTCTCAATGTACAGGGCAATATATTAATTTTCAATAAACTTTCTATTATTCTTAAATGTCTTTTTTGTCAACTGTTGAATTACAAATATCTTGGTCTACCAAGGGCCATGAATTACGTAATTCCCAACTAACTATCTGATAAATTCATAATTGTGCTATATTTTATGTGTCATTTATCATGTTTTTATGTGTTGTAAGCAAGATTTGAGTTATTATTGAGCTTAATTTGGTTTTTCTTAGTTTTTGTAGGGTTAAAGTGAAAAATAGCTGAAAAAGATGGACAAGATAAAAGAAAATGATAAGGGCGGAACATGCATGAGTATGAAGCCATTTTGGATGTTGTTTCGTATTTCAAGCATAACTTTCGAGTCCAAGTCTGATTGAGATGATTTTGGAAGATTTGGAAAGCTATTTTAGAGTTCTACAACTTTCATGTTTTGAGTTTTCCAGGATTCTATAGGTATCTTGTTCAAAATTACAAAATTTGAAAATATGCATTGGCGAGGAGTGATTATGACACAGTTTGGTAGATTGAGCATAACTTTCTTATCTGAGCTCCAATTTATGTGATTTAAGATTTTTTTAGAAACATAGACATAGAGCTACAACTTTCATGTTTTGAGTTTTGCCAAATTCGGTTTGCATCAGAGTCAAAATCGAAGCCGAAAGTGATGGTCCAGCGCACATGTGAGGGGTTAGTGCAGCGCATGTGCGCTGTGACCAGAGAAAGATTTTCCAGCTCTGCCTAGGGTGCACATGCACCCAAAATAGGCAGCGCATGTACGCCCGAAACAACAGTGTTGTGTATTTTTGGATTTTTGGCAAATCTCTTTGCCCGGTTAGAATCTTTTTTAGTCGATATCACGTTCTTATCCTTAGACCTTGATTGTAGTTATAACAATACCCTAGTACTCATTATAAATATCCCAAGTAGGGTGATTAGAAGAGGTGGACACTTTTAATTTCACGTTTAGCTAGGGTTTTCAGTAGAAAAATTCTTCTTTATTCTTTCATGGAACTTAGTGCCTAAACCCTTTTCTTGGTCGAGAGATTTGAAACCATGGTCAATTCTATTTATGTTGTGAGACTTTTTGTTCTTGAATTTATTCAATTTTATATCAAGTATTGATTATTTTTCTACAATTAATTTTAATATTGTTCTTTTTAACTTATTATTGCTACAGAATATTAAGTTATTAGAATTAATCTACTGCTAGATTGTTTTAACCGCGTGTGTTTAATTCAATATGTGAGGCAACTAAATTTGATGCTCGATTAGTGTTATTGAATTTAGGAAAAATAAACATCTAATTGGCATAACCACGTGTGTTTATGTTTAATTAGCATAATTGTTATAATTGATTTTAAAGCTTCTATTAATTAATCTTTGGCACGTGTCTAGACTGTTAAATTAATAATTAGGGTTAATTGGATCGCGTGTTGAAAATTAACCAATTTTAAAAAGAAACAAAAATCAACTTTGAATTAGAATTCGTGTTAATTCTTCAATTAGTGCTTGATATAGAATTGAATTATCTTGTGTGTCAAGGATCGACTAGTGAAATTGCCATGGTGGATATGACCGAAACCAGGAATGTCTTTACATCGAATTCTCTTTAGTTATTTTGTTGTTTTAATTTTTAGTTTAAAAGCATTCAAAACCCCCTATTTTATTTAGCACAAGAATAAACTTCGTTCTCTGTGGGATGAACTTGACTCACCACTACTATATTATTATTGGGAGTTGTTAATTTTGGGTACCTACGATAGCATTTCAACTCAGCATTTCTCATTCACCACTACCCTACTCTAAGGAATAACTTATGCACACTAGTAGAACCCAGGTTTGACCCTTATTCAGGCATGTCTGACCCATGAGAAACCGGTGCACGCCGAACACGATTAAGGGCCCAGCGAAGCCACAGATAAGGTCAAAAATAACTGCCTGGTTTCTGACTGATGCAAATTAATCCAAGCCACTAGCTAGAGTGGTCCTATTTCCATCACAGATAGAGTAATCTCCCTTAAAAGATCACAGACATCGTAAACTCCCCCACTAAGAGTAACAGTCAACCGAAGCCTCCCACCCCCTGGCATCTTCCAAGAATACCTAGAAAATTCAAATCTAGAGTTTAATACCCCTAAGAAACATTGTTAATTCCCTCATCTCCAGGTAAATATCTTGTTCCAACGGCGTACAGTGACCCAGCTAGATGGTCCAGATGCATGCCAACTCACATATTCCCCGTACCATGGATATGTTGAAATTTCCTGGAAGCAATCACTACTCACGACAAAAAAGACAACAAGCCTACAAAAGGACAAACAAGGGCAGTAGCTTTATGTCACATCACGGGCCCACAACCTTTATTTCAAATTTCAAACATTCCCTCCATTCCCTACTAACTCCCTCTCTGCTATAGAAAAATAATGGCCCTCCGTCCCTCCCACGTACAGTACCAACTATTCGCGTCATAATGAAATTTACGGAGGGCAAAATGGTCATTGCATATCCCCAAATCAACCAGGAGCTGCCATGTGGACTCCACTAACCCTCTCTACTAATCAGATGCTGACACGTGGCGAGAAAAGGGGCCTAGTAATATTAACCCCTGCACTGTTTAAGTCCCTCCCTCCCTTATTCTTATATAAAGCATAGAGTTCAAGAGGTTTCCTCCACAAAGGGAGCGCTATATTTACAAAAATGCCATGCATTCCTTCTTTCTTTCTGCAAAATAAGAACATCTTCCTCACTTATCCCCATTGCTCCATACCTAAAGAAGAAGCCCTCCTGAAACTTAAAACCATGTTCACTACTCGACCACCTAATTATATTAGGGTTGCACAGGAATTCCACGAAGACGGTTCTTCCCACATTCACTATCTCCTTCAATTCCCCTTCGAGTTCGAAACCCAAAATCAAAGGCTATTCGACTTGACCCATTCTAGCAGCTCTGCAATTTTTCACCAAAATATCGAAGGGAATCAAAATGCCGCAGCTGTGAAAGAATACATAGCAAAGTAATGCGATTACTATGAAGAGGAAACTTCACAGGCAGTAGAACAAAGAGCGATAAGGAAGTACACGCAGCTGCACTTAATGCTAGTAATAAACAGGAAGCTTCCTTCAAGAAAGCCCATTCATCCCTGAAACACCGACAACTGAAGCAACACAAGAACAACTGGGCTAGGATCAATATTTGCCGCTATGCAGACCTTTTAAATATAAATTTCTCATATTCTTTGTAATAGTTTGGAGGTAAAATTTGAGCATAGCACCAAAATCTTCCCACCACTCATAAAACCATCTAGGAAATCATGTAATATTTTTGTCAAATTGAATAAACCATGAATGATTGAATGGTCTGCATAATATAGTATATTTCCATGCCTTGATATAATCCACATAAGTATATATTGGAGGGTTCCATGGTTTTGGGAATGCAACTTATCGGAGTGTTATAATTTGCACAAGGCCAATTTGCCGGTCTGAATATCTTTAATATCTTCATCTTGGAATAAGTATAAAATGTACTTGAATCACTACCACTTGCTAATCTCTTTTTCCTTCTTTCTTCATCTTCTGGATTGTGCTGTATTATAACTAATTTAGTATCAACTAAAATAAATTCATAATATTGTCGAGTCTTTTTAGGATTTCTTAAATAAAATAATTTTTAGAGGAAGCAAAAATATCTATGGCTGGAGTAAAGAAAATTTCAAACAGTTCTTTGAAAGTAAGATTACTATATCCCTATTCTAGAAATAGAAGAGGTTTAACAAATTCCTTTAAAACATAGGTGTTTTTATCAGAAGAGGAATTTGTTGGAGTATGAGAGGGATTAGAAGTAGAAGGGTATGGTTGATTGGTTTTTTTCTGGGGTTTTTGGAATTTAGGCTTTTTTAACATTTTGGACTGCTCCAAAATAAGAAGCAGGTTCTTTATAAGATTCACTAGTCAGTTATGATTCCTTTAGGTAGGGTATTGGTAGAAAGAGAAATTGGAATAGTCAAAAAATAGGGTAAAGCTGGAAAAGTTGGAGGATTTTGAATATATTGTTGAAAAGAAAGATTGGGTCTTAGACCTGATGATCTAGGATTATTTGCTCTTATTCTCCTGGAATCCATGTCCCTGTAAAAATTCTCTTGTAAGAAAATCTGGAAGAGAATTATCCTCACCTTTAATATATTCTATCTGAAAATCAAAATTTGAGAGTAATGCTAGCCATCTTGCAAAAATTTGTTTAGAAACTAAATTTTTAACATCTTTTTCTAAAACTTCTTTTGCAGCTTTACAATCAACACGGAGTAAAAATATTTTGTTTATCAAATCATCTTGAAATTTAGAAATACATAATACTATAGATAAAATTTCTTTTTTAATAGTAGAGTAATTCTTTGGAGAACTTATCCAAATACTAGAATGAAATCGAACTAATTGTTCATTTTTGTTTGAAAACTTTTGAGTTTTAAAATTCCTCCATATCCTAAATCTGAAGCATCTATTTCTACTATCATAAGATCATTTGGATGAGGTATTCCTAAACATGGTAAATTATTAACAAGTTTTTTAAGTTTATTAACTGTGTCAGTATGCTCTTGATTCCAACTAGGAGGATTTTTTCTAACTCTCTGATATAAAGGCTCACAAATTTGCCTAAGGTTTAGAATAAAATCTTATATATAATTTAAGCATCCCAAAAATCTTTGTAATTGATTTTTATCTTTAATTTCTTCTAAAAATTTAGAAGAAAATTCTAGAGCTCTACAAATAGGTTTATAACTTCCTTGATGTAATTCATGACCCAAAAATTTAATATTAGTTTGAAATAATTTCAGTTTAGATTTTGGTAATACTAATCCATTTTTCTTAATAATTTATAAAAATGTATTTAAATGTTTAAAATGTTGATCTAAATTTTCTGAAAAAACTAGTACATCGTCTATATAAACTATTGTAAAAGTAGAATAAGGAGTATTAAATATAATATTCATAATCTTTTGAAATTCAGAAAGTGCATTCTTTAATTCGAAGGGCATTATATTCCATTCGTAATGTCCAAATGGTACTGTAAAAAATGTCTTATATTTATCTTTTTCATCAATTTGGACTTGCCAGAATCCACTTCTCATATCAAATTTTGAATAAATTACTGTTTTAAAAGTCCTTTTCAATAAATCTCTTTTATCAGGAATTGGATATCTTATCCATTCTAAAACTTTATTTAATGGTTTACAATTTATTAGTAATCTTGGAGGTCCTCTTTCTATTTCAGCTTGATTATTAACATAAAAAGCTGAGCAACTCCAAGGAGATTTGGAAGGCCTTATTAATTTTTTCTTTATTAATTCATTTATTTCTTTTTTACAACATTCCATTAATTCATGATTCATTTGAATTGGTCTAGCTTTAGTAGGTATATATTTTTCATTAAATCCTTTAATACAAGGTAATCCCAAAAAGCATTAGGAAGATCAGAACAAACTCTGTTCTTCAAATACCTTAGTGAAATCAGAAATTTTTATTTTTATTCTATCATCCTTAAGCTGTTGTTTTATTCTTTCATAATTTATTTCTCCCTTTAAAAATCTTATTTGTTTTTGTAGTCTATTTATAGAATAATTTTTTATTAATTTTAATTCTTTATTATTTTGTTGAATATTATTTATTTGAGAAATTGTATATTGTTTTAATAAACTAACACCTTTGGAAGTAGGCGAATGAATAAAAGGAAAATGAAGAATTTAACCATGTATTTCAGTTCTATTTCCTTCTTCATCCGTTAAAACTGAATATATTTTGGTTATAAAAGGAGTTCCTAAAATAACATCTTGAGCTAAATTATTAATTAGAATGAAAGAGTTTCTAAAGCATATATTTTGATCAGATAATTTATATTTAATATCTAAAGGTTCCCCACTTGCAGAATATAGTTTTTCAATAGTTCTTTCATAGTATCTGATGGGAATTTATCCTTCACATATATAATTTTATATAAGATTAGCTCCCGAGTCTATTAAAACTATTAAGTTTATAGAAAATTCTTTTTTAATATTAATGTTAATGGGAACATACCATTTTTCAAATTTTATTCAATAAATTACTGCGATAAATTCTTTATCTGGTCTTTCTTGAGAAATAGATAGTTTATCTTGACTTTCTGCTTCATTTTGTAGTTTTAAAGACAAAATAGAAAATTTTATTTCTCATTTTCTTGTTGTAAAATTTTTATTTCCTTTTTAATTTGATTTATTTCGGCTTGTAAATCTTGAATAGAAACTTCTAAAGGCTTTTTAAATCTATTAAATATTTCTTGAAGATTAAAAGGTTCTACTACAGGCTTTTCTGCGTGTATAACTATATCTCTTAATTTTAATAAATATTCCTTATTAATTTCAGCATCTTCTATTTTATCTATTAAATCAAAAATAAAATTATTTTGATTTGAAATAACATTAATAGTTTGATATGAACAGGAACAAATTCCTGCACATCCAAATTTAGACCAATGTTCCGATTCATTGTTTTCATAGTCAGAAGATTCTTCTTGAATAAAATTAACTTCTTCTATCTCTTCTTCATAAGTACTTTCTTATGAATATCTTCATTTAATATATTTAATATTTTCTCTTTAGTTTCATCTTCTAATTCTAATAAAGATATTTTCTTTCTAGCATCACAAACTTTTGTAGTATGTCTTGCTAAACCACATTTCCAACATACTAAATTAGAAGCTGATGAAGATTTAGGTTTCTTACTATTCTTTGAAAACTTAGATTTTGAATAAGGAGTTTTTTATTTATATTTTGACTTAGACTAAGAAAGTCTATGATAGGAAGAAGAATAAGTTTTAGACTAGGATCCTATATTTCTAGATTTTAAATATTTTTTAGAATGTTTAACTTTACTAAAAGGAGGAGATAATTTTTCAAAACCAAAATCTTTACAAAATGATCCTAATTCTTTCTTAGTTTGCTTATGTTCTCTTTTAAGTTGACTTTTAAGTTTTAAGATATTTGTACATAATGCTAAAGCTTCTGCATTAACATTTATTAGACCTCCATAAGTGAGTTTAGCGTAAGGTATTTCTCCATTATATTTATCTCTTATTTTTTGTCTTAATTTTTCTACAAACAATTTTGGCAATCCTGCTACAAATCTTTCTTTTCAATAAGCATTGTTGCAATCTGTCCTAAAGAATACTTTATTAAGAAAAACATCTTTGTACCATCTAAAATCATGCAATTTTGGACAAGTAAGATTAGCTAATATTTTAGAACTTCTTTCTTGAAAATTATGAGGTTCACCAATAAAATGTTTTGTAATAGCATAAAGTAATGTTGGGACTGCATCTTGAACTCCACTAGTACTAGCAAGGTGAGTATTTATTATTTGATTATTCCTGCCTACTGATTCTGTAATCATTGGAACAACATTTTTCATTGCTGTTTGAATATAATTTCTTTCTTCTTCAGTTAGATAAGTATCCTACCAACCTTTAATGCTTCCTATAAAACCGGCTATAAATAAATTAGAACTTTGATGATCTATATTACCCTTGGCTTTATATGCAGTAGCACTAAAGATAATTATCCCACCAACATATGTACATATATGTATACACACACACACACACACACACACATATATATATATATATATATATATATATATGTATATATATATATATATGTATTTATATAGATATATATATATACACATATACACACACACATATATATGTATGTGTACTTATAAATACACATATATGTATATGTACATAAATATATATATATATATATATATACACACACACACACATATATGTATATATATACGTGTATATGTATATAACCATACATATATATGTACATATTTATGAATATATATAGACATATATATATATTTATAAATATTTATATATGTGTGTGTGTACATGTATATATATACACATATGTATACATATATACATACATATGTACATATACATATATACATGTATGTATGTATGTGATATTATACATCATATGTGTGTATATATATATATATGTAAGAAATTCTCTAGTTAAGAAATTAGGAAGAGAGTTGTTTGTCCTTTAATATATTCAATATCAAAATCAAATATTGATAATATTGATTGCCATCTTGCAAATAATTGTTTAGAAGCAATATTTTTTACGTCTTTTTCCAAAATATATTTTGTTGCTGAATAATCTGTTCTAATAAAAAACTTTTGATTTAATAAATCATCCTGGAATTTGGAAACACATAAAACAATGCTGAGGATTTCCTTTTTAATTGTAGCATATTTTTCTTATGTATTGTTCCAAATACCAGATTATATCTAACTAATTCTTCTTTATTGTTATGGGGATTTCTTTGTTTAAGTATTCCTCCATAACCAATATCAGAAGTATTAGTTTCAACAATTTTAAACCAATTAGATTGCTAAATTTAAAAGTGAAAATTTTTTAACTTTTTTCTTGATCCTTTGAACAGTAGCTATGTGTGCATTAGACCAACGTGGAGGATTTTTTCTGAAGTCTGAAGTCTTTGATATAAAAGCTTACAATCATGTGCAAGATGTTTGTAATATTCCCCAATATAATTTAAACTACCAAGAAACCACTGTAATTGGGTTTTATCTTTTATTTTGTCAGGAAATTTATCAGCAAATTCAATAGATCGAGCATAGGAGTAATATGACCTTTATTTAATGCATATCCAAGAAATCTAACTTGTGTTTGAAAAAGCTTAATCTTACGATAGAAACGACGATACCATTATTTATGGCTATATTTAGAAAAATATTTAGATGTTTAAAATGTTAATCTATTGATTGAAAAATTATAAGAACATCATCTATGTAGGTAATGATAAAAGGATAAGAAGATAATATATCATTCATAATGTTTTGAAATTCAGATGGTACATTTTTAAGACCAAATGGCATAGTAAATGCAGTTTTATATCTATCACATTCAGCAACTTGAATTTGCCAAAATCTTGATTTTAAATCAAATTTTGAATAAATAACCGAATCAATAGATTTCTATTAAGCAAATGCTTTTTATTTGGAATAGGGTATCTAATCCATCTCAAAACTTTATTTCATGGTTTGTAATTTTTAACTAGTCTAGGAGTGACCCTTTCAATTTTTGAATTTTTATTAACATAAAAAGCTGAACAGCTCCAAGGAGAATGAGATTTTCTAATGATATTTTATAAAGCAAATCATTAATTTCTTTTTTGCAAAATTCAACCATTTCACTATTCATTTGAGATGGTCTAGCTTTAGTAGGAATCATTTTTTCATCAAAATATTTTTCACAAGAAAGATACAAATATGCTTTTTTCTATGCCAAAATGCATTTGGTAAATCATTGCAAACTTTTGAAACAATAGTATCATTTATTTGTCTAATTTTTTCTTGAATAATAGGATCTTGCAATTGATTTTCTATTCTATGAATAAAAATTTCTTTTTGTAAAAATTAAATTTGATTTGTTTTTAATCTAATATTCTCATGCAAAGAATTTACAGAATAAGAATTTAAATCATGAGCTTGTTGCTGAGTAACAAACTCAAAAGTTACCTATCTTTTGTTTATCTGAGATTGTTTTTCCATCAGAAATAATATGGATGCATTTGAATAATTAATGGAGTTCCTAATATAACATGTTCATTGATATTAATAGTTAAAACAAAGGGTAAACAAATATGGGACTGAAATAGTCCTTCAACTTTTTTACTTTAGCCAAAATAGTCTCTCAAATTTTTTTGTAGCCAGAATGGTTCTCCAACTTTTATTTTTTAGCCAAGATAGTCCTTTTATGTGAAATTTATCAAAAAAAAAGAAAAAGGTTTTTATGGTGACTCCACCATAAAAGGACTTTCTTCCAAAAAATAAAAGTTGGAGGACCATTCTGGCTACAAAAAAAGTTGAGGGACTATTCTGGCTAAAAAAAAGTTGAGGGACTATTTTGGCTAAAGTGAAAAAATTGAGGGACTATTTTGGCAATTTTCCCAACAAATATAGTTTTTTATTTTTTGAAATATGCAAACATTTGAAAGTTTATATAAAAAAGCATTAAAGAAACAAACAAGAAAAGAGAAGAAATATACTTACAAAGAAACCATCAATAATTTAAACTTCAACCTTTATTGATAATTAGAAAAAGGAAAAAAAAAATTACAAGAAAAGAAGTAGACAAGATTTCTTAAGGTTTCTAAACTCTCTGAAGGAAAAAAAATTGAAAGAGAAAACCTTGCCTACTCTATTCCAAAAGGAGGCTATATATAAGAAATTTTAAGATATTGATGACGTCATTGCTTACATTATTTTGTAAATGACATCATTGCTTACATTAGAAAAAGCATATTCTTTCAGCATCAGCATCTCATTTCTTTTGATTTCCTTTTTTGTTATTTTTGACAGATTCTTCTTATTTAGATTTTTTCAAATTTTCATCAGAAATAATTTTTTCTTCATAGAGGAAGTGTCTATATGCTTTGCTTCCAAACTTTTTGCAACTCTTGTGAGGGTCTCTGCTTATTTTAATAGAGTTTTGATATCCACATCCATATCAGCATCGAGATATTGAGATTCATCGAAATCATCATCATTAATCAAATGAGCAAAGGAATTTGAAATATCAATTTTTTCTTTTCCTTTCGAATTTGTTGATTTTTCTTTGTCTCTGTCTTTGTCTGATGGAGTATTATGTTGTTCAATGACTAATTTTATAGCATCAGCAATATATATTTCAATATCTGCATTTTTCAAAGAAGAATTTGCTTCCAATGGTTTTGAAGAAGATGCTTCAAATTGAGAAGGGTTTATTTTAGGGCCTAACCCTTTCATAGGAGAAGATACTCCTAAACATTCAAAATTAATATCTCCATATTTTATCCATCACTACTTGTTATTAAATGGTTTTATCAAAACTACTACTTGTTATATTGAGTTTTTTAAATGGTTTTATGCTGAATATAGAGCATCTTTAATTAATAATAAAATAAATATTTCTATTTTAGAAGATACCTATAAAACTTATGTTTTATCTAAAAAAGATCAAACTGGTCAAAATTATAATACTATTCTTTCTATTCATCCTCCCAATACTGAGTTAGATTAAATGACGTTGGTATTGCTACTCCTTATTTAGATCAAAACAAAGTTGATTTACAAAAATTAGCCCTTCAAGGAAACTATATTGTTTTAAATCTATCTACTATTTCAAAACAATTGAAGGATGTTTCTACTAAATTAAATAATTCTTCGGGATATCTTAATTTTGATAGAAGACCTCCTATTGATGCGAATAAATGTCATATTCCTATTACTCCTAAATCACATCCTTCTCTAATTAAACCAATGGATAATAAATTACTATTCAATGTTTTTTCTACTCCTATTGATGAATGTTTACTTCTGATTAATCAGAAGTTAGGAAAGTTAAATATCAACACTATTTTTGAATCTAGAGGCCATGAAATTTCTCCTCCTCTTTCTCCTCATCATAATGAAAATGATGAAAATCTGGATCAACTTGATTAGATTATTTCTATGTTTCAAGCCGCTGGACAAAATAATTTCTTCTAGAAAATTTGACTTATTTCGAAATTCAAATTTGTTTCCCCTTAAGAAAAGTAAATCCAAAAAATATGAATATCCTAAACAGTTTCAGCCTCATTATTCCCATATAGATAGCTATTATCAAAGCCCAACACCTATAGATTTGGAATTAGAAACTACTGTTCCTCTTGATAGTCTCAGTGCTTATTCCATTTATGAATGGAATATTGATAATCTAACTCCATATCAAATTATTACTACTTTGAGAAAAATGATGACGTATATTCAAATTTTGAAAAACAAAGGCACCTCTGAACGGGATGTTGTACATGATATGATTTTACTGGTGTTTTAAATGGTTGGTGAGAAAATTATCTTTCTAATCAACAAACAGGATATTGTAAATACTATTAAAACTATTATGAAACAAGAATGCATTAATATTGTCCAGACTACTATTTCTGATGCAACTTTTACTCTTACAACTAATGTTGTTAAACATTTTATTGGAGACACAACGGTCATTTCTAAGAAAATGTTCAAAAAGAACTTCTAATAAATTTAAAATGTCCTACTTTATCTCACTTTAAATGGTATAAAGATACTTTTCTTGCTAGAGTTATGCAAAAACCTGATTGTAATTCTAGTTTTTGGAAAGAAAAATTTATTTCTAGTCTCTCAAATTTATTTGCTCAAAGAATTATTTCCACTTTGACATCTTATCATGATGGACAAAATGTTTCTTATGACAATATTACTTATGGTGATATTATTTCTGTTTGTACTGATGAAGGTTTAAAATTATGTAATGACATTAAATTAAAAGCACAAATAAAGAAATATAGGCAAAGAATCGATTTAAGTGATTTTTGAACACAATTTGCTGTTAGTGAGCTCGTATTACATTTGATAAGGCCAAAAGAAAGGTTCAGAAAAAGAAAAAAATTTTAAATCATTTTTTAGAAAGAAAAGAGAAAATAGGAAGACTGACCAAGAAGTAAAATATTGGATTAGACAGAATACTACTTGTCGTAAATTTGACATGGTAAAAAACTGTCATTATACTAATACGTGTAAGGCTAAAAATATCACAAATTTGTTAGAATAAATTAATAGTTTTTCTATTAATGATAAAGAAAAAGAAGAATTGATCGTTTCACTTATTGATAATTATTATTTTGATAGTGATTCTAACAATATTGATGATTATATTTCTTCTTCAAATTCTTCAAATTTAGATGATAATTGTATTATTAATAATGGTGGTATCTATTACCAAAATGAATTTTTCCTTCCATTCTTGAGGCAAATAATTTTAATGTTTTTACTTTGACTGATAGGCAAAACCTTTTCTTTGATTTAATTAATGAGTTACAGGATGATAAACAAAGAAAGCAATTTTTGTCACAATATAAAATGATTTTAGAAAATGAAAAAATAAATAATGTTCAGAAAAATGAAAACTATTTTTCTTTACCTCCTCCCATAAAAGACAAAATTAATGACTTCCATCAAAATTTTACTTTTAAAGAGGTTTTAGACACTGAAATATAAATCAAAATTCTTTGAATATACCTATTACCATTCTTATTTTAAAAAGGGAAGTTAATCAACTTAAATCAGAAATAATGGATTTAAATCATAGGATGACTATGTTAGAAAATATTTATTCTTTGGAAAAGATTTTTCCAAAAGAAAATTCTTTGGAAGAAAAGCTTGAGTCATCTTCTTCTAGACACAATGAAAAATTTGACAATGATTTCTTATAGATTTCATCAGTATATTTTGCTCAAAAATATTTTATACAAGTTACATTAGTAAATAATAAAACTTATGTTTTTAATTCAATTGCTATGATTGATTCTGGTGCTGATATTTGTACTATGAGAGAAGGCTTAGTTCTATCTGAATTTTTTGAAAAAACTTCAACAGTCTTACATGCTACAAAAGGATCTCAAATTCATGTAAAATATAAACTTTCAAACATTTGCATATTTTCAAAGAAAAAACTATATTGTTTACCCTTTGTTTTAACTACTAATATCAATGAACAGGAATGTTCTATTAGGAACTCCATCACTGTTCAAATGCATCCATATTATTGTGATGAAAAAATAATACATAATAAAGAAAAGGGTTTAACTTTTGAGTTTGTTACTCAGCAACAAGCTCATGATTTAAATTCTTATTCTATAAATTCTTTGCATGAGAATATTAGATTAAAAACAAATCAAATTAAATCTTTGCAAAAAGAAATTTTTATTCATAAAATAGAAAATCAAGCAGGATCCTATTATTCAAGAAAAAATTAGACAAAATAAATGATAATATTGTTTCAAAAGTTAGCAATGATTTAGCAAATGCATTTTGGCATAGAAAAAAGTATATTGTTTATCTTCCCTATGAAAAAGATTTTGATGAAAAAATGATTCCTACAAAAGCTAGGCCAACTAAAATGAATAGTGAAATGATTGAATATTTACAAAAAAGAAATTAATGATTTGCTTTCAAAAAATATCATTAGAAAATCTCATTCTCCTTGGAGCTGTTCAACTTTTTATATATAATAAAAATTCAGAAATTGAAAGGGGCACTCCTAGACTAGCTATAAATTACAAACCATTAAATAAAGTTTTGAGATGGATTAGATACCCTATTTCACATTTAAAAAAAATTGCTTAATAGAACTATTGATTTGATTATTTATTCAAAATCTGATTTAAAATCAGGATTTTGGCAAATTCAAGTTGTTGAATGTGATGGATATAAAACTGCATTTATGTGCCATTTGGTCATTTTAAATGGAATGTTATGCTATTTGGTCTTAAAAAAGCATCATCTGAATTTCAAAACATTATGAATAATATATTCTCATCTTATCCTTTTATCATTACTTACATAGATAATATTCTTATATTTTCTCAATCAATAGATCAACATTTTAAACATCTAAATATTTTTCTAAATATAGCCATGAATAATGGTATTGTTGTTTCTACTTACAAGATTGAACTTTTCCAAACAAAAGTTAGATTTCTTGGATATTAATTAAATAAAGGTCATATTACTCCTATTGCTCGATCTATTGAATTTGTTGATAAATTTCCCGACGAAATAAAAGATAAACCCCAATTATAGAGATTTCATGGTAGTTTAAATTATATTGAAAAATATTACAAACATCTTGCACAGGATTGTAAGCTTTTATATCAGAGATTTCACAAGAATCCTCCACCTTGGTCTGATGCACACACAGCTGCTGTTCAAAGGATTAAGAAAAAAGTTAAACATTTACAACTTTTAAATTTAGCAAATTCTAATTGGTTTAAAATTGTTGAAATTGATGCTTCTGATATTTGTTATGGAGGAATACTTAAACAAAGAAATCCCCATAACAATAAAGAAGAATTAGTTGATATACATACGGTATTTGGAACAATACACAAGAAAAATATGCGACAATTAAAAAGGAAATTCTTAGAATTGTTTTATGTGTTTCCAAATTCTAGGATGATTTTTTAAATCAGAAATTTTTGATTAGAATAGATTGTTCAGTAGCAAAATATATTTTAGAAAACTCAGACATAAAAAATATTGCTTCTAAACAATTATTTGCAAGATGGCAATCAATATTATCAGTATTTGATTTTGATATTGAATATATAAAAGGAACGGCTAACTCTCTTCCTGATTTCTTAACTAGAGAATTTCTTCTTACAGGAAATTCTCGTGAATCTTCCTCCGGGATAGGGAAGAGGGGGTACAACCCCTCCACATGGAAATGGTATGCAAGGGAGATGAGCAAATTCTCCTTCCTCCTCAATTATCAGACAAATAGGAAGGATTGGTTATGGGCATATAGCTATTACTAACAAATATCCTCCAACAGCCTACTTTTCACAAATCCTAAATAGTTAAAACCCATTTCTACAAACCATTCTTCATCTTCTTCAAAAATGACTATTTAAGGAAATATTCCTAATCCTTCTTCTGATGGATTTAAACTTAATGGTCAACAACTTCACATTTTATATATTGAAGCCTAAGAAATAAATCAAAATGCTTATACCCTTATGTCTAAAAAATATATTGTCCTGACTTCTATCAAAGTTATTATATTGCAACTGGCCACCCTTTGAAATTTAGACATGTTAATGTCGATTTCTTAAATTTCATCAAAATTCAACAGCACAATATCGTTCAAATTGTTGACCATGATCCCAAAAATACTATAGGTTGGATCCCTTCTGAAAGGGATTATGAAATTAAATTTTCAAAATTTTTTATTAAAAAGGTACCCACCATTCAAGAGTAGGGAATACCTAATTGCTCACCTTCGATTTACTTCTAATTTTTAATAATCAAAGTTATTGTTTCACGTGTTATGATCTTATTTCTTCATTCTTTAATACCTTCTATTACCAAAATATAGATTATAAGCATTCTTGATGGATTCGTTTAAGTCCATCCATATTGAAAAATAAAAAATCTCTTCCTAATTGGTTCTATCAATGGTTCCAATATTTTGCTATTCCAGAGGAACTACTTCCTAAACATGTTCATGATGCTTATCTTTGCTATTTAGAAGTATACATTTGCTTCAATCTTTTTCTGATGAAGAAGAATATTCTTCTTTTATATCCACCAAAAAAGCCTTCTGTCATTTTATGATCCAATTTAATATTCCATGGTTATTTGCACGGAAACATCAAATTCATATTTGTTCATACTGAGGTCTTCCACAAATTTGGAAGATTTTTGAGAATAAGTGGGGGATAAAATGTGGAGCTTTTAATTTTGAATGTGTAAGAGTATCTTCTCCTATGAAAGGGTTAGGCCCTAAAATAAACCCTTCTCAATTTGAAGCATCATCTTCAAAACAATTGGAAGCAAATATTTCCCTGAAAAATGCAGATATTGAAAAATATATTGCTGATGCAATAAAATTATTCATGGATCAACAGAATACTCCATCAAACAAAGACAAAGACAAAGACAAAGGCAAAGAAAAATCAACAAATTCCACAGTAAAAGAAAAAATTGATATTTCAAATTCCTTTGCTCATTTGATTAATGATGATAATTTTGATGAATCTCAAGTGAATCCCAATCCTGATACTTATTGGATATCAAAATTCTATTAAAATAATCCATATCTCTCACAAGAGTTGCAAAATGTTTATAAGCAAAGCATCTTAGACACTTCCTCAGTTAAGAAAAATTTATTTTCTGATGAAGAAATGACAGAATCTAAATCAAAAGAATCAATCAAAAATAACAAAAAGAAAAATAAAAAAGAAAAGCAAAAGAAATGAGATGTTGATGCTGAAAGAATATGTTTTTTTTCTAATGTAAGCAATGACTTCATTTACAAAATAATGTAAGCAATGACGTCATCAATATCTATTGAATTTGTTGATAAATTTCCTGACGAAATAAAAGATAAAACCCAATACTATTTTAACAAGTAGTAGTTTTAATAAAATCATAATACTTATTTTGAATTTCTTTTTGTCGATTTTTATCATAACAAGAAAAGAACCAATTTCTAAAATTAACATATGTATCTTGTTGGAAATCCTTGATAGCTATTTTTGAAATTTCCTTCTATTCGTTCATCAGAAAGAGTTTCCTTTTTTATGATTTTAAGATCATATCTAGAAGTAGAAGTAGAAGTAGAAGGTGGTTGTTCAACATGATAATTCATTTCAGAACCAATTTCTTTGTCTAAAATATTATTAGAAGAATTTACTTCTTTTGGGATATATAAACCATGTAAAATATGATTTTTTTTTCTTGAAGACCTTCAAACTGAAGTTGAGTATATCTTCGGAAAGATAAAGAGTTTGGATTGGATCTAAAAAGACTTTTATTATTTGAAGATGATGAAGTTGAATTTTTGGAAAATGCAATAGTGACAGTACCAGAAGTACTTTCACTGACTTGAGCCAAAGAAGAGAAAGGAATAGGTAAAGATGGAGGTGTGATTTTCTCAAAAATCCATTGATTTGGAATAGTAATCTAATCTCAATTCAAAACATGAGGAAGTCCTAAATTAGATTTAGTCTTTATACATATATATATATATATATATATATTCATATCATAACCAATTTAACAAAAATCATAAGAAGATAATATATCATTCATAATGTTTCGAAATTCAGATTGTGCATTTTTAAGACCAAATGGCATAACATTCCATTCAAAATGACCAACTGGCACAGTAAATGAAATTTTATATCTATCACATCCATTGATGACTGATCCAAGAACAACAATAACTAGTCAAGGAAACTCAACAAGTTGCAAAGTACAAAGATAAAAAATGCAATAACAATAACTAAAACTACTACAAGCACTAGTCTTTTTCAAAGCCAAAAAAGCAACATCCTATTTTTTCTTGCACTCGACCTCCTTCAAACCAACACCAAAATACAAGAAAGTTGGATCAGTGGCACTTTCTTTGTAGTAAGCAAACACCATGGTGCTGTTATCGTGCATGCTCTTCGCTGAGCTTTGAGAGCAAGAACTTGGTTACGGCCTCAATATTCTTCTTAAAAAGCTCTTGCTTCTTGGCCTCTAGCTTTGGCATCAACAACTTGATATACTTCTTTATGTATACCTAACAAATTGCTTATTGTCAAAAGGAGGTTGCTCTTGGAGCCTGAACGTGTCAACAATGTCAACCACCTTCTGAGCCTGGTCATCAGCACCCTCATTATCCTCACAACCTTCGGAAGAAGGGTTTGCACCAATGTCTACATCAAGGGCCCCCTTAACAAACCACTTTCCCTCAACTTCCCAGAGGATTCCATTTTTAGGTTCCTTGTACTGAAAGGAGTCTGAGAGAAGCTCATCGCCAGTGTGTAAATCCTGATAGACCAACATGATGATGATGAAGGCAAGGCTAGCTCTCGGATCACTGCAGAAAATGGGCTAATATTGCTAGGGAGAGATGCTCCATAAGCCACATAATGTTATGAATAGATCTAGGAATAACTAATCCTTAGAAACTAATTTAAGCTTCCATGGCTCTGATACCAAATATAGCATTGATCTAGTAATGACTAATTCTTAGATCTGGTTATTCTTCCAGGTTTTGTTAACGTTTATTACTATGTCTTTATTTTTTCAATATCTTCTTCTTTGGCATCTTCTTCTCAAATTAAGTGTACTAAAAATGAAGAAAATTTTGAATTTATTGATATTGAGTAAACTCTTCAAAATTGGCATATTTCTAAAGTAAAAAATTCTGAGATTTATAATACAAGTATTCAAAATTTGAATATCAATATATATATATATATATATATTGAATACTTTGATCCCTGGAGCTAAACATATCAATTCTGGTAGAAAAACTCCTTTTTTTTTGAGCAAACACCCAAAGTAGGTGTAGTTTATTTAATGAATCGTAATTTACAATGCCTTATGTCCGGGCAGCCCTGAGCATCCAAGCACAACAATCCACTAATAGGCCTAGGGAGTGTGTCTTGGTTATACTCTAGAAAACCCCTTCGATTGAAACAAATCTTACTAGATCCAATTTAGAATTTCCTCATGTTTTGAATTGGGATTAGATAACTATTCCAGATCAATGGATTTTTGAGAAAATCACACCTCCATCTTTACCTATTGTAAACAAGCTTTTATATCAGAGACTTCAAAAGAATCCTCCACCTTGGTCTGATGCATACACAACTGTTGTTCAAAGGATCGAGAAAAAAGTTAAAAATTTACCACTTTTAAATTTAGCAAATTCTAATTGGTTTAAAATTGTTGAAATTAATGCTTCTGATATTGGTTATGGAGGAATACTTAAACAAAGAAATCCCCATAACAATAAAGAAGAATTAGTTAGATATACATCTGATATTTGGAACAATACACAAGAAAAATATGGCACAATTAAAAAGGAAATTCTCAGAAATGTTTTATGTGTTTCTAAATTTTAGGATGATTTATTAAATAAATTTTTTTTTATTAGAATAGATTATTCAGAAGCAAAATATATTTTGGAAAAAGACATAAAAAATATTGCTTCTAAACAATTATTATACATATATATACATATATATATGTACATATATATGTATATAAAATTAATATATTGCCTTGTACATTGAGAAGAATTTACTACGTGGTAACTGATAATGTGACATACTCAATAGCCTTAATATATAAATCAACACTGATTATTCCTAGGTTATTTAGGAATTTGAGTACAAAATGGTGGAATTTCATGGGTATCTTGGAAGGGTTCTAGATCCTCCGGTTCATCCATATACGCCATGTACAGAAGAAACAGGCCAGCTTAAGCTCTTTGCGAGTGTCGTAATTCATCAGGAACTCGACATCGATAATCTAGTTTTGTTGGGGGTTGAAGGCCCGAGACTCTTTACATGTACGGAATTCGGAGTTTAATAACCCCGCCAAACACTGTTAATTCCCTCCTCTCCAAGTAAATATCTCGCTCCAACGGCAGATAGAGACCTAGCTGGACGGTCCAGACGTATGCCAACTCACATGTTCCCCGTACCACGAAAAAGGCGAAACTTCCAGGAAGCCATCATTACTCCCAACAAAAAGGATAATAGTCCTGCAAAAAGAAAGACAAGGACAACAGCTTTATGTCACATCATGGGCTCAATAATCGTCATTTTGAAAATTTAAAATTTGAAATTCGAATTCTACAGTCCTCACTAACTCCTTCTCCACTACAGGAAAGTCCCTCTATCCGTCCCATGTACAGTAGGCATTATTTGTGCCACAATGCAATTTCGTAGAGGGCAAAATGGTTATTGCACATCCCCCAAATCAACCAAGGGCTGCCACGTGGACTCCACTAACTCTCCAACCAATTAGCTGCTGACACGTGGCAGGAAAAGGGCCTTGGTAATATTATAAGGCCCCTTTTACCCTTATACTATTCAAGTCCCTCCCTCCCTCTTTATATATGGCATAAAGTTTGGGAGGCTCCCTCCGAGAAAGGTATCGTCATATTAACAAATATTCCACGATGTTCTTCTTTTTGTCTGCAAAATAAGAACATCTTCCTCACTTATCCCCATTGCTCCATACCCAAAGAAGAAGCCCTCTTAAAGCTTAAAACCCTGTTCCCTGTTCACTGCTCGACCACTAAATTATATCAGGGTTGCACAGGAATTCCACCAGAAAACGGTACTCCCCATCTTCACTGTCTCCTTCAATTCCCGTATAAATTCAAAACTCAAAATCAAAGGCTATTCGACCTTACCTATTCCAGAAGCTCTACAATTTTTCACCCAAATATCCAAGGGGCTCAAAATGTACGGCGATTACTGTGAAGAAGGAAACTTCACAGGCAGGAAAGCAAAGGGGGATAAGGAAATATACGCAACTACTCTTAATGCCGATAATAAACAGGAAGCCCTATATATTATAAAAATTTCTGATCCTAAATCCTTTGTTTTAAATTACAAAAAGATCAATTATCACTTTGATCTTCTTTTTAAACCCCCTCTAGTCCAATACGAAAACCCATTCCTAGTAGAATATTAACTCCCAGATGAATTACAAGAACAGGTCCATAAAAACATTAAAGAAGCCCATCTGAGACAGCACAGGCCCAATAGCGTCATTCTCGAAGGCCCATCCAAAATAGGCAAAACTTCCTGGGCACGTAGTTTAGGACGGCACAACTACTTATATGCCAGCCATGCGGACATGCGTGAACATGATGACAAGGACCTGTATAAAATCATAGATGACGTCACCCCACAAAACCTAAAGCAGTGGAAAGAGTTCATAGGAAGCCAACACAATTGGTATTCCAATTTCAAATATGGCAAACTCCGCATTATAAAGGGTAGGATCCCTTCAATTATCCTCTGCAACACTGGTGTTAACAGCTCCTACATGCTATACCTTGCAAAGGAAGATAATAAGGGCCTAAAGGATTGGACTCTGAAGAATGCCACCTCTATTTTCCTTGAAGAAAGCCTATTCACCACTGCAACACCGACAAGTGAAGCGACGCAAGAACAAGAGGGTAATTGCAATATTTTCCGTTGCGTGGACCTTTAAATATATATGGTTCCAGAATCCCACTTCCACGATTACTACAACCTTCAGTGCCGGCGAGGCACTTGGGTTTGGAAGCTGACAAATCCCATACACATGAAGAGTCTGAAGGAATTTAAGCCCCAACAGAATTGGATTATAAAAATGATGTCCAGCTCCTGATGAATTACAACACTCACAAAGAGCTAGAGGTGGCCAGTTTCTTCTGTACATGGCATATATGGATTAGCTCGAGGATCCAGAACCCCTCGAAGATACCTATGAGATTCCACCATTTTGTACTCAAATTCCTAAATAACCTAGGAATAATCAGTGTTGATTTATATATTAAGGCTATTGAGTATGTCATTAGCAGTTACCACATGGTAACCTCTTCTCAATATACAAGGCAATATATTAATTTTCAATAAACTTTTTATTATTGTTAACTGTCCTTTTGTCAACTGATGAAATACAAATTTCCTGACCCTATATATGTATGTACATATACATATACATACATGCATACATATATATATATATATATGCATGCATACATACATATATATATATATATAAATGTATACATATATGTATGTGTGTGTGTGTATATATATATATATATGTATATGTGTAGTATATGTGTGTATGTATATATATATATATATGTATGATATATATATATATGTGTGTGTGTGTGTATTATATACATATATATAGATAATAAATGTATATATGTGTGTTATATATATATATATATATATATATGTATTATATACATATATGTAGATAATACATACATACATACGTATACATATATATGTATGTATATGTCTTTGTGTCTTTGTGTGTCTATATATGTATGTATGTATGTATATATACATAGATACATATATATATATATATATGTGTGTGTGTGTGTGTGTGTATATATATATATATGTATATATGTATATGTATGTACATTTTCACCCATTAAGGGAAGTAATTAGAGTAGTTATGGGGCACTCAATACGCCTAACTTCAATTTTAGCTTCCTTTATTTCTATTGCAATAAATGTTAGTTGTTAGTTATCAAGTGGGGTGCATAGAGGTATTTATGTCTGGTTGCCACTTTTCTAATATCTGTTACATAATTTTGTCTGTTACACTAACTTTTTTTTTTTGCCCCGATTTACCTTGTGTGCCTGGGCCCTGTATCCATCTCTGTTAATGCCATTTAAGTCGCTACTATCTCTGTAATGAAAATTTTGACATTTCATTAAATAATGAGATAGAAATCCTTAACCATATTACTGTCGTTGAGATGACTAAAAGTGGGTTGCTCCCATTATGATATAATTCCTGGATTCATTTAATAGATGGGAAAGCAAGCGCAGAAGTTAGTTTGCTAAATATATCATTTTTTGAAGAATCAAAAGGAATGTGATTCGTCATAATTACTGTATGGCAATATTGTATGTAACTTTACTCCTTTTTTTCTTTTTCTTTTTTTTTGAACTCACATATTTCCTCTACCTTCTAGTAACTCGAACCCATGTCCTAAGCGTCTTATTATCTTAGTGCCAATTCCTAATGTTAATTTGATATTTAGTTCAATTTTTTTCATTCTTTTAAAGATATAGTGACACATCAATAATCTTTCCAAATCATTATTGTACCTCATATGCATTGCTCAATTCGATCAAGGGATAATGTATTTTCTTTTGGTTTGCAAACTGGTTGGGGGATGAAACATTGCTGGTAAAGTTGATCTTGTTGAATATCCTCCATACAAATAATAATGGATGGATCTTGGATATAGTGGAGGGTTTTCTATCGGCTAATGTCAAGAGGGATATACTTAATTTTCCTATTCATCTTTCACATGAGGATGACAAGCCGATTTGGAACTTAACTCCTACAAGTAAATTTAATACCTCTTTGGCTTAGACATGTTTATATTCTGTGTCCAATAGAAAATTTCCATTATTTAAAAAAAATAATCCCTAACCCAAATGTAGATTTTAGAATGGTCATGGGACCAACTACTCATAAAGGTGTAAAATTACTCATTCTTAAGTAGTAATTTTTGCACATTCTACATGTGCGCATTAATCAGAAGGAATGAAATATTTTAATTAAGAGTAAGACTTTTTGGGATTTATGTGGGAGAATGGGATTTATTGGCCAGAAAATGTATAACGGAATTGATGGGCTTAATTGTCAATAACATTTCAAGATAAAAGTTTTTGGTAATTTTTCTTTTGTGATTTCCTACCATTTGTAGTTAAAGAAAAATCGACAAATATTTAGGTAGATCTGGTTTTTGGGATTGAAAAAAAAAGAATAAAATGAAATAGAGTTGTTCTATTTTGTAATTCGAAAAAGTATGAATATTTGGAAACTCTCCCTAGACATTGTTTTATAAATTGATACTGGTTTATATATATATCATATATAGTGACAAATGATTTGTATTATTGGTGTGAACCAATGTTACACATTTTGGTTTGTTGGTAGAATACTTTTAGTTACTAGTTACTGATAATACAATCTACTTGGTGTCTTTTTGTGTAACTTGATCCGTAGAATAGTTCATGATTGATAAGGTACACAAATAGTACAACTAAATAAGAAAGGTCTGTCTTGAACGGGCATCAATAGAGTTTATTGACACCATTCATTATTGCCCTAATATCCTAATCTTGGTTTCTACAATTAAGATGGGATAATAAAAAGTTATTTTTATTTGAGATGTTTTGCATCTGATCTTATTCTAGTTGAATGTCATGGTATTAAAGTAAATTAATGGTTATTCTCCTAATTAATTTCATAATAGAAAGTGTCTTAGTACAAATATGTCATTGTAGTTAAATTTTCATTTAATATATCTCATTTTATAAATAAACTAAAACAATATAATTTGATTACAACCCAAAATGAAATATTACACTCATCAGAAAGTTTTTGCAAAGTAAGAACTGGTTATAAGTTGAGGGTACAAAATGAAATTAGTCCTAATATGATTTTACCACATTGATTAATTTTGACAAGTGATTTTAAATTTGTGATATAACTAATTTTTTTTTATAATTAATTTAAGTATTTTTTATAAGTTTAACTGATAGCCTAGACTTAGCTTGGCTCCAGTTTTACTAGCTGGAAATAATTGGAGAAGATTTGAGAAGGAGACACGAAATAGTTCTGGGTACTATTCTTGCATAGATGCCAAACAAAGCCTAGGGACCAAAGATATATTATCCCATTTGCAAAAGAGCACTAGGTTTTGGCCATCTTGTGTAATATTGTTGGATGAATTTCATTATTTTTGTTGCATTTTGGTAGGACTGGAAACCCTAAAAACTTTGTCAAAATTATTTAATAAGTCTTTAAAGACGATAATGAAGACAAGAGAAATACAAAGGCCCTAATAGCTTACTAATGCTTTCTTGACTTGGTGCACCCAAAATCATTATAAAGGCCCTTTGTTTATAGCCTTCGGTGGAAGAGAAAATACCCTTTTAAAACTGATGTGGGACAAAACAAAAGATACAAGACACACTCAATATATTCCAATTTGTTCTTGATGTAGTTCTCAGTTCTTCTAGGCAATCTCTTTGCAACTTCTGCCCATTTGGTACGTATTCAGTGGAGAAAATTTTAGATATTAGCAAAATTCCAACTTTCTTCATTTATTTAATGAAATATCATTTACGAGATTACAAAATCAAAATTATTTGTCAAAATTGCACATAATAAAATTATATTGAATCATGAATTCTAAATTTTGAATGAACTGTTGAAAACAAGGTCCAAATTTATTGATTATTTGAGAATAAGGGTCGTTTCTAGTAGGTAAAAAAGATTTTTAATTGTAAAGCTAAGATTGATTTAGTTTACAGTGCAACTTGCATATTTGAGATTCTTCAGTACCAGACTAGCAAGCAGCTTTCATTATCCTTCCAGTGCTATTTGTTTTGCCTTTCCAATTTTCTAAATTTCAGTAAAGTTATATAGAGATGTTTAGTGGCTCCAATTATAAATTATCTGATATAAACTAAATTTAGGGTTAATAACACTTTCTAGCATCCACAAGGCTTTGGTGGTCAGAAAAAGAAGCTTCAACAAGGTGAGTTCCTTGCTTCTTGAAAGACCATAACATTTGTAGCTTATCAATGTCAGGGCCAATCTATCAGAAAAATCTGCATTTACGGGATGGGGTTCAACTCCCTCATTTCCTCATATTTCGTTTCCTTGTACCTATCACTTTCAGATCTATTATGACCTCCCCCTCCATTCTGACTCAAGTTTTAGACAGCCCATTAGATCTTCCACTGATCGTCTATCAAAAGTCAACTCTCCTGGCCATCTCCTTTCTTATATTAGACTTGATCAACGACTTGGTCAGCTTCTTTTGGATTACTAAATTTGCATCTGAAATGATTCCACGAGAATAAATATTTAGATAGATCCGTTTTGAATCTTACTATAGATCTTGTGATTATGGTTAAATCTTCATTCCAATATGAACTTGATAAAGATTTCTAGTTTAGAGGCATTGATTTTCTAATGTAGGTTCTTAATGAAGCAAATCTCACAAATGAAGCAATCTCTGTTAGATCAGTTCTCACTCGTAGCGATGTTGGTGGTATGAAAGGTGGGGAGTAGATGGGAAGTTTCTTAGATTGAAAAATGAAAGTAGCAAAAAAGGAAAAAATAAAGGAAATGAAAGCAGCAAAAAGGGAGACAATAAATAAAGTAGCTGCTAAATGATTTCATTTCAACTCATGATATGTGCTTTAATTGAAAACTTAATTACTGGGTCCTATCATTCGGCCATGTGAAGTTTTGGTAGAGCTAATGTAACTTTTTTATTAAATAAATTAATAAAGGCAAAAAAAAAATTAAAAAAAAAATCAAGTGACCTGGCAGTTGAATCGGTTTGGACAAGTCTTCGAAAAAAGCTTATCCTTGGTCTGTAATGGCATTGGTGTTGAGGTATTGTTCGATGTAGATTTAATTGATTTTTCAATGCTTTCTAAATATCTTCAGGTGGGCATCGATTGTGGTGACAACTTCAACATATCTTCTTAATTGCGTAAATTTTTTTGATTAAATCTACCAAGTGTGATAGTGCACTCATTTGGTTTTTAGTCCCTTAGTTCCAATCCATTTTGGCTTAACTCGTGCACTTCTCTCCTTTGCTCTCGTCTTTCTTGTAAATTAGTCCCATCTTTATTATCAAATAATATGCAAAGACATAAATACCCTGGGTACTTTAGCTGATATAAAAAAGGATAAACAGGATAGCCTGCCCCAATGAAGGTCACAGGTTCAATTCTCACAATCTTCAATCCTGCTATTGGTCATTATAAACCACAAAATGTTCAGAATATATATAGTGAAGATAGGCCTGATTTAGAGATGAACTCTACAAAGAATGTATTCGATGGACAATTCAGATTGGCTTTCTGAACATACCACTAGTTTTTCTCATTGAGTAGATCACCATCTCCAAAAATCAAGTTATTGGGAAGAAATTTAGCCATTGAATTTATGTCAAATTGGAGCAACAATTTTGAAATTCTGGTAAAACACAAAATTGCTTAATCAAATAGTAAAATGTTATTATATTCTTTTGATTTTTGCAATAAATTTATATAAAATATTATTTGAATAATGATTGTCCCAAGCGAGTTGTAATCCATCTCTAACTACCCAAAATTCAGCAAAAATATAGTAGTGGAGCTGATACACCTACTATACCTTAGGATCGAAGAACCAGTGATTGAGACATGTCTCAACATTCAGTGCTTGTCTAATTGTTAGCTACTCTTTTAGGATCACCTAGTTTAGAATGACAAGTGGATGAGGTAAATTTTTCCCCTGACCACTAGCCCAAATGTTTGGTTGAATTTTGTTAATTATTCCATTTTTCTTTTTCGAGTCCAGTTTCTCTATTTAGCATTGATAGGTTCTTCTATACCCTTTTTTTTTTTTGGCAAATTTATGTTGGCTTCATATTATTACCAATGTTTGACAATTTTGTGGATTTATAATTTTTGCTAAAATCTTAAAATACAACATTAGAGGTAAAATAAATGGAATTGGGCCAAGGAAGGTCATGAATATGTTGACAACATCTATGAAGGACAACGTCTTTGCTTCCAAAACTTTGTCAACTGCCTACAATCATCAAAATCACAATTTTTGAGCACATTTTCACTGTCTCTTATAAAAAATATTTAAAGAAACATAAATAAGAGAAAAGCGTTAGAAGTGTCTAGAGTCTGTTTTGTGTAGATTAAATTTCCAAGGAAAGTATTTAGAATACCAACAAAAAATGAGGATTTAGAGTCCTATAATTATGCAACTACTTTCCTTAAAGTAATACTTAACAAGGGCCCACCTCCCCAAAGTATAACGTTTGGGTTCACTACTTCTCTAAAATTTTATTTCTGGGTTCACAACATATTTGTGATCAAATTAATATCAATTAGACAGATTACACCAAAGATTGTATCATGAGCATATATATATTTATATACCTTTAATCCAACTGTAAGGTTTCAACTACACACTTCACCTGCATTAGACATAAAATGAAATAATTAGACAAATATACTAACTTAAAACATAACAATCAACTATAGACATTATAAATATGAATTTTCATAGAACAAATCCAAACAATGTCTATGTTATGGCATGCAAGCTTGAACAAGTGATTCCATATCACAGATAAAGAATATCAAACAAAGAAAGCTATCGCAATAAGTATCTATGGAAATTGTAGTGGAAGTCATAATTAGTACAATGAGCATGGCGTGATTAGGCAACAGTGTGACTTGTAAGTAAGGCACAAGATGATGTATGTGTAGTTACCCGAATAATGTAAAGCAATGTTTTTTGGATGAAATGAAGGATGAATTTTTGGAAAAAAAAAAAAGGGTGATGTCCATCCTCCATAAATACGAGGCTGCCTCTGGACAACTGGTGAACTTGGAGAAATCAATAGTCTTCCAAAGCAAAACCACATCTTCTAATTGCAAACAAGAATGGTGGGGTTCAATTAACTTCTAAGAATTACGTAACATGATTTTCTTTCTCCTTCTTTTCTTTGTCATCATCTCGACAATTAATTGTGTTGGCCCCAAAAGTAACCTAAGATGGGGGGTGAATTAGGTTGTATCTAAAACAAACATTTTTAAGTGCTTAATGAAAATACAAACTTTATGCACCAAATGAAAACTTAAGCACAAATGAATACAATAGATATTCAACAATTTAAGCTTAAAGAACAAATAAGAATAGTTGAGATTAAGAGAATCAAACCAAACTCCCAAGCTTCTCAAGCTTGGAGCTTTCAACTACAAAGAGCTTCTTACAAGGCAACTACCAAGTTTACAACTTGAAGTTTAGCCACTAAAAGTCTCTTCAAAGTAGGTGAGACAATAACCTCTTGTACACAAATGAGGATCACTCTTGCTCACACTAATTACCTTTAGTTGAGCCAAGAGTTTTACACTCACAACCTCCATTTGTTACAATCGTTATCTCTCCACTCTTACACTTCTAAGCTCTTTTCACAAAACTACCTACACTATTACAACACTTGTTTCCACTATTTCTCCCAAATAGCTCAAGAGTTATTTGTAATCAATGTAGAAGTCTCTTCTTGCTTAATTCAGACCTAGGGGTATTTATAGTTGCCAAATATCTGCTTCCAACAACTTTCCAACGGTTATTTTCTGTTTACTGGAAAACTAGCCGTTGGACCTTTCGACGGCCGATGCAACTAGAGGCTGTCTCAAATCCTGTCTCTTATACACATCTAGATGTCTATTATACACATCTAGATGACTGCCCAACGAGACACTCAGATTTTAGAGTTCAGTGTCGTCCGTGGAGTCTTCTGGTTGTTTTGTTTTTCTGCACACTTTTCAAACCATTAGTGCGATTTGGTCATCATCAAAACATGATTATCATAACTGGGGTTCAACAAATTGTGAATAGAATAAAAAACATTTTTTATTTTGTTAATATGACAAATATTTTGAGATATTTTGCGTCAGACATAACATATTTAATTCTCATAGAGTTTGATTTCAACCGCTTTAGGACAAATTTAAAATTTTAATTAATTACATGGAAAAAGTCACATGTCCCTTTTAACCAACCTATCAACTGTCTTTATGGGTATAACATTGCCATATTTATGAATGCAATAAGATGGGTCACAATAAGCTGGCAGATTTTAAATTTCATATTCTTAAATTGCTCAAACGGAAAAGAGCTCTTCATATGAATGAAAGTAGACATAGGTAGCTTTCCAGAATGTGCTAGAACTCTAAAATTTGAGTTCGTTTGGGCAGTCAACCATGGAGCTAATGTCAAAGCTGAACTCCAAATAATATGTTTGAAAATATAATTCTAGTTATCCTAAAATTTTGTGATAAAGCATCATAGAGAAAAATTCAACAGACAACTCACATGCTATATCACTATTCTTTTAAAATCATATTAAAACTTTTACAAAAAGGAAAAGGAAATATATGAATACCCAAAAAAAAAACAGGAAAAGGTCTCATAAAATCAATGCCTCAAATATCAAATAGTTCTTAAAATTGTATCAGGATTTGAGGCATTTCATTCTTTTGGAAAATGTTACTTGCTCTTTGACAACTATCGCATGTTTGGCAGAAATAGATAAGAATCTCAAAATATGTTGGGCTAATAAAAATCACATTCTATCACCTTTTTCTATTTGATGAGATAAACTTATCCTACTCACCTTTTGATTTGACTTTTAATACAGGTTGGTTAGATTTTAAATTTTCATCCATTTTTCAAAAAATTCAAATCACAAGAGAATGTATTATAGCTTTGTAAACTATAAGTACATGAATATTAACTAAACCATAAAGCGTTCCTTATTATTGGGTCCTTTGAATGTAATGAGATTATGAATAAACTGGTTAGTGACAATAATGATAACGATGAAGAAATTCAAGCATGGACTCGATGGAGAATTTAATGTCTAATTTATTTATGAAAAGTTATAAATTACTTCTTTAAAAATTAAAAAAAGCATTGTGGGTCAAGAATTAAAATAATTTTTAACTTTTCTAAACATGAAAAATAAAAACATATGTTTGCAATTTTCGTCATCAAATTCTCTTAAAAAATTATTTTTAATTTCAAAAAATTTAATTATAATGAATGTTCAATAAGTTATTGAGAACAAGTCATTATGTAGAGATTCATAATGTATTCCCAATTTGACCTTGCTGTCAAATACTCTTTACTTTCTATAAATAAAAGTCCAGTAGAGGTTTGTTACAAAAATCACATGATGGAGCTTTGCATGGTTTTGATTCACGCACGGATGGAGGCGCTTGGCATTCCATGTAACATGCACATCTACATTCGCTCCATGGGCTTCAAGAGTTCTCGACTTTTGTTAGCTCTCGATTGGGTGAGTCCGAACTGATTAGCCATGAAGAGGGGCAATGGGAGCCAGCTCGCAGAAAATGGAAATACTACACGGTCACTAGCAGTATTCAAACCAAGCTTAGTGTTAAGTCTGACACGAACGTTTCCCCCCCGGGATCCTCATGAATAATATTATCTTTTATAATATCAGAGGATTAGGGATAAAACCTCACAAAGACGTATTAAAAAATTAGTTCGTATGTAGATGTGCTGAAAGATGAATTTAACCCCATGCTAAGCTTGCTTTTGATTTACTGAATGATCAAGATTAATATAATTAAAAAGGAAAATAATAATAATAATAATAAACATTTAATTAGATTTTCCAAATTATGATTTATTAGGTTTTTTAGTACAAATTTAACAATAAAATCGGATGGAAGGTAAAGCTTGTCAATTTTTGTGATCACATCCTCACTAATCCTCTTGGAAACTTTATCTTTCGCTCCACAAGTTACAACGAAACACTTGTAGACCTCAAACCTCCTCTATTTAGATTTTTGAAAACCGCATAAGACATGAGATTAATCAAAGCACCTAAATCACACAAGACCTTTTTAAAATTGTAAACCTCCAATTTCACTCGGTATAGTGAAGAAATTGAGGTCCTTAAGATTGGGAGGTAACTTCTTTGCGAGTAATGCATTAAAGTTTTCAGTTAGACATAGGATTTCATTTCCGTGCAATTTACTCTTTGATGTGAGGATTTATTTCATAAATTGGGCGCCCAAGCAGTTGTGTAGGTAAATTAGTATATTTTAGTACTCTATCAGTTTAAGAAAATTTCCATCATGTTTAGCGAAGTGTGATGTCCTTTCTCTGTTGTAATTATGAATCAATGAAATCCTTATGCTTAATCCCAAGTTTTCAATTCATTCATTACAATTTTTCAAGAAGTTCATGCAAGATGAAATGTCCCGTGGCCAGTTCTATTTGAATTTTGATGTCTCCTTTCTTGATTATTCCAGCTTTCTGCTGGCTAGTCAAGAATGCAGCAATTGATGCACCACATACCTTATAATGTGTATTGTGTTTATCAATCCCTTTGCGGCGAATAGTAATTTTGCTATAACAGCTTGGGTAGCAAATGCCATAGCTTCCTTGAGTTTCAAATACAGTAGAAGTTAGCGACCATCTTTCTTCACTTGGGTTATTTGCTTTTGCTTCATGTCATCTAGCATTTTTTTTTTTTTTCCAGTTTCAGTTAGGGTGTGATTTCCTTTTATCTAGTCTGCATACAGGAGAAGAAGAGGGAGGGAGGTTTAGCTGCGATTGTTCCTGGGTTGTTCTCTGGGAGTTCTGTCAGTTGCATGGTTATTTGTTAAGGGACATTGACTTCTAGTTGGTGTTATTGATAAAGTATCTTCAAGAAGGCCAATCTGACAGACCAGAACAGGCGATATTCATCAGTCATTCATTTCGTACTGGTTCCATTAGATTGAAGAAGGCGACTAGTATAGGGTCCTTTAGGTCCAAATGCAGTAGAAGTTAGGGACCATCGTTCTTCACTTGGCTTGTTTGCTTTTGCGTCATGTCATGTAGCAATTTTATTTTCAGTTTCAGTTAGGTAGTTAGGATGGGTTTTCCTTTTATGTCAATATACAGAAAGGTAAGGGGTTTGCGTGGGATTGTTGCCGGGTTCTTCTCAGGGGTTCTGTCAGTTGCATGGCTATTTATTAAGGGACAATGACTTCTAGTTGGTGTGATTGATAAAGCATCTTCAACAGGGCAAATGTATATGACTGACCAGAACATCAGTTCTGGCACTATTCATTAGTCTTCATTTGTACTGGATTCCATTAGCTTCAAGAAGGCTCCTAATAAGCTTTACTGTGACATTTCTTCCTTTTAGCCAATGGAAATCTAAGTGGACGACGAAGCCAACTACATATATATAATATATATATATATATGGGAATTCTACAGTTCCTTTTAGGGAATCATTCCCTGTGCTTTAAAAGCTTGTACATATATATATGGGAATTCTACAGTCCCTTTTAGGGAACCATTCCCTTGGCTTTAAAAGCTTGTACAGTACAAGCTTTTAAAGCACAGGTTTAAACTGTACAAGCATTTAAAACACAAGGGAATGGTTCCTTAAAAGGGATTGTAGAATTTTTCATATATATATATACACGTGATATGGGATTTGATTAAATTTTATTGGAAAATTTTAATACTTGTCCCCCCAAGCTTTTTTATTTAGTCATTGCCCCTAAACTTTTTTTTTTTAAATTTTATTTTTTATTTCGATTGTCCCAATCTCATTATCATTTTAGCTCATTATTTATGTGTCAAGTTTCAGGAATTTTGTTAGCTTTCTTTTGTCCTCAAAAATCATTTCTCAATTGTCCCCAAAACTTTCAGCTTTGATCGATTAAAGAAGTATTTATTCATGATTTCTATTGGATTTGGGGAATTTGCCTTGTCAAAAATATCCATGTTCATATAAATTACAATAACTTAATGAATGTGGTGAAGTTAGAATAACTAAACAAGTTTTAATTTCATTAGCTATTGAAAAGTATAAGGATGAAATTTTGTGTGATATTGCGCCAATGCAAGCGAGTCACATCTTGTTAGGCAGACCATGGCAATTTGATAAGTACACTAACCATGATGGCCATACTAACAAGTACAAATTCTTTAAAGATGGCCAAACGATTGTATTGAACGTAAATCTCTTATTTTGTGACATAATAATTTGTCCCAAAGTGAACATGCTCGAGCACACGTAGACCATGATAGACGAATAAGCCACGTTTGCGTCAACTTTACACTACTGTTAGTTTGATAATGAATCCAGTAATTTAGTTTTCAAATTAATCAACTGATTAATATAATAAAACCGTTTCCAATTTAATTAAACAAGTAAGGAAGTTGCAACTTCAAATTGATAACGAAATTGCTGAATTCAATATTTTTGAGCCTTATAAAAATACTTTCTAACGGTCGTGTGATATTTACATGGATTTCAGAGTGTAAATTGTCTCCAAAGTTGCAAATCTTCAAGTACTCCTTAACACGAGTGTAAACTATCTCCAAAGTTCTACGTCTAAGCTCTCCTTGACATCAGCATAAACTGTCTTCAAGTTTCAAGTTATTACAAGCCTTCTTGACATGAACATAAACTGTCTTCAAATCTTCTTCATGATCTTCAACAACATTGCAATTCTTGTTTTGATTCGATATGCTTTTGAATAATCTTCCCTTCTTAATTCTGCTGCATTTTGAGACAATGTTGTTGGTGGCCGCGACCTGATCTACAAATTTATCAAATTTATCTGTATCTTCCTGATTATATATCCTTTTATGCCCACAAGGGTGACAATCTTCATCAACAATAATACTAATAGGGTAAAATCTGACAGTTCTTTTGGTAGTGGCAAGTGATACTGATTATTTGGAATTGTGATGCCTCTTGTTCCTTTCCCAATTCGAAACTTTTGATTCAGAGATTTCAGTTTCTTTGTTCTTACCCCACAGCAGAATGTACAATCCAACAATTACAACAAGTGACCCCATTAAACTACATGCATATACTATAGGGAGCGTAAGATGGAAATAATAATAATAATAATAATAATAATAGCAATTAATTACTAATTAATGTTACTAGTACATATTTAAAAGGTGTAGTCATAATACTGCAGTTGGAGAAGCTGATTGAAAGCTGAAGACAGAGAAATATGATGCTTCTGTTTCAGTCATTGTCAATGGTTGATTGGTCGATAGTGGCTGGTCTTCAAAAATCTTTTCTAGTTTGCAGTATATTTCCTCGAAACCCAAAATATATTCTGATACAACAAAATACTATTAACCCTTTAAACGCACATAGTTTTAAAATATGAATTCAATCTTAAACTCAGATAATCAATACTAGAGGTATTCATAATCCAATTCACATTTTGCTCACTCAAAATATTCTTTATTACTTCCATGTCCTTCCTCCTTACAAAATTCTGATATTGATCATGAGACATCTCAGGTATATTATAGAATGCATTAATACTTTTGCGGGAAAAATAAATGAATTATCAAGATTACTTCACTAAAATTACTCCATAGAATCTTATTAGTTCATTTGATAGTATGATAGGAGGTGGGACAGAGTATGAGATAGAAGATACTGTGGCCTGTTAGACATAACAAAAATAAATGTTTAACTCTTGCTCACCCTCCTACATTGATAGCCATATACTTGTGGATATTAGTGGAAGAGTGGGACAAAGAATTAAAACTTGTTCAGCACGTGTCATGCCGCGCTCTACACTAGTCCTTAGTCTATAACGCTAGCGTAGAAACTCATCCCTTTTGAATTGGTCCAAAGCCGGTAGACTATCCCATTTGACAATTATAAGGGTAAGAGGAGTAATTACAAACAACATGTTCATTGGTCATGTCTCCATTAGCATAAGGATGATAATATCCTTGGCATGAATTATTCCAATTCATTTCTTGCATGTTCCTAGAAAATCAACACTAAAAATAATAAAAACAAGTAAAAGAACTAAATAACAAACAAAAAAAGGAAAGTTTAGACTAATAACTAGTCTAAACTATCCATCAAATGAAAATCTTTTTTGAAATTTTCAAAATAAGACAAGCAAACTATTAAAGCAAAAATTTTATTGGATTTTAAAAATGATGAGGGACTTAAATATACAAAATGAAAATTTTTTCTATTGAACAAACATAAATTTTGTAAAAATTTGTCGTATGGATGAAATTAAGATTTGTGATTAAATGATATAATCATCTGCATGACAATTAATATTCAATAATCAATTTCTCATTTATTGTAGGACAATAATGTAACAATTTTAATTGAACAATTAACAATCATTTTCTTAGTTGTCTTCTTTGTGTGTGTGTTTTTTTAAGTTTAAATGATGATGTAGAACTTATTAATCTAATCTAATATAAGAAAACCCTCCCTAACTAGGGAGGAAAAAGAAGGAGAAATTTGGAAGTATTTCCTTTTATTTCATTACTTTGCTTCAATTTGATTGCCTTTGATTTCATTATTTTGGTTCAATTTGATAACTCAAAATTGACGTAGTTCTTCTAAAACTGTTAAGAAAAGTTAAAGTTTTTGAATCAACCATCCCAAATTCAAGGAATTTGTCGAGTATGAATTTCTCAAGCCAATAGGGAATAGATATTAGATCACATTGTTAAACTTAAAAAAAAAAAAAAAAAGTTTCCAACAATGTTTATGTTTTCTTATTTAGAATTTCATGTAATCCATGGATGTTAAGTACAAAAATAACAAATTAAGTAAAGATAGAGATAAGCATAATCTATAATTTAATCTCAAACAGTTTTGGTTCATTTAAAATACTTATCTAAGATGTAGATAAAGATAAATATGTATATTTTTGAAAAATTTTAATTTATTATTTAAAATATGATACAAACTTTTAACTATGCACAAACTTTTAACCATGCATCTTAATCTTGCAAGACAAATAGGCATTCCAATTATCATCTACTGTAATGAATTGAAAAGGCACAGTATTTTTTTTATAAACAATAATGATTTCATTTGCTAATACACTTTGAAATTTTCCCATGAGATCTCCTATTAATGAATTGCATTCAACCTCTCCTAACCGTTTATTTCCATTAAATTTGAGTAGTGGAAATTTTTCTTGTTTTAATACTGTGATTGATGACAATAATTGGATGTGGTATTTGCAGTTTGGATATTTAAATTTTGACAGTTTGAGATTTTTGGCTAGTAGAAGAATGGTTGGCGGATTGCCTGGTATTAGTATTCTTGGGAGAGTTTGTGATACTTGTGCTTTGGGCAAGAAGCAGTAGCAAGGATGTTTTTCAAACAAGAAAATCATGGAGATCATTGGAGATTATTCATTAGACGTGTGTACAGTAGAGGTTCCTTCTAATCGTGGCTGTAGGAATTTTATTACTTTTATTGATGATTTAGCAGAAAAGCTTGGGTTTATTTTTGGAAGCAAAAATCTGATGCATGTGAGACTTTTAAAAAATTCAAGATTTTTGTTGAAAAACAAAGTGGTTGCCAATTTTTTTTTTTTAAATTGATAAGGGTCAGGAATATCTTGGGTGAATTTAAATTCGGAATTCAAATCATCATAGGTTGTCCAAACAAATTAATTGATTTAGTTGAAGATTTGAAATTCACCAACCAATGAGAGTGTAATTTTAATGATTAAATGAGTGAATTTCAAATTCACCCACATTTCATGTCATTTTAAATCTACCCAATTGAAATCCATTAATTTTAAATCATTCCAATAATTCAAATCCACCCATCCAAACACGACATTATTATTTTTCATGTTTAGATAATCGTAGAAATTATTTTAAAAACCAACCCTACAACTACTTTTTTAAAGTTCTTTTTTCAATTTCAGAAAAGCATGATATGGACAAACATCTAGCCTTTTCTCCCTAAATTTTTATCAATCTTCTTCTATCTTTCCAACCTTCTATCTTATCTACTTACATAAATTTTGACAATAGTATTCAAGTTCAAATCTAAATCGTTGTCTCTCTAGAAGCAATGGATAAATGTTCTTATTCTTCCTGTATTGGTAAGAGCAAAAACAATCTTGTAGTAGAGTTGATATTTTAGGAGTACGGTTTGCAAAAACAACACCACTTAATTCATGATTATGTCAATTATCTTGGCTTATTTGTTTCTTTGATCTAAGACCTCCCCTTCTTGTACCTGGAATGCAATGACCTCAAGATTGACATTGAGCGAGCCATTAAAGATAGGTTTCTACAGAGATACATCCTCAGTAGTAATATATCTAAATACCTTATTTAAACGGAATACCGAAAAATTCTTACTCAGTTAAAGACGATTATGAGTTGAGAGATTTATGGAGTATAATTTTGAAAAAAGGAAAAAAGGTTATAAATAAAAAATAAAGAGAAATATAGTCATTAGTTTTTTCTTCAAATCCAAAACATTTTTCTTATTTTATACATAACATATAGGTTGTCAATTCAACATAGGATAAAATGGCAAAATGCCCATTTTTACAGGAAGTGCTTGAAATCATTTTATCAAAATGTTCTCTATCGATAAAATATTCATTTTGAACTATTTCTATATTAACATAGTGGTAGAAAGAGTACCATGCTACATCTATACTTCAAACAGTTATCTTCCAAAGACTTTTGGTATTGGAAAAGTGATTCTTTTGATTACCAACTAAGAATACTATTGGTTCTTGTCTCGTTAATAGACAATGGATCGATATCTTGTACAATCAAGAACAGATATCTTTAATTGATGATTTCTTAATCAAATGGTTTTTTTTAATGATTTATATATTTTCGTTATGATTCAGAGTTTTGATTGGATTTGAAGTATTAATTGTTAGATTTATACTAGATTCAGAGTTGATTGAGAGAGGTGTTGTTTTGTTTGCGGTGTTAAATATATGAGGGATGTACAATGTGATGCAAAACACTTAAAAATACCGGAAAATTTTCTAAAAATCTACTTGAAGTCCTTTCTAGCTCAGCCAAAAGTATTTATTGCTCATGAGGTGCATAATTGGATAAACTTTAACACAATTTTGCATGCTCATCAAACAAATCAAAAGGTTTGCTGATGTTGTATATCATTTGAGTTCAACCCCTTTGAAATAGAAGACTATAATTGTGAAACATATCTACTTACTCAAAAAAAAAAAAAGCAAATTTTTGGAACTTCATACCCATTCTTTACCAAAGAGATTTAGATCTCTCTCTTTCTCTATCCCCCTCTCTTTCTCTCCCTAAAGAGTAAATAAATGGATACAATAATGCATGATGTACAACCTCCACAAATCCCTAGCACATCTTAGGGGGAGCACTGAATATATCAACTCTGCATTTTCTTTTTTTTAAATAATTGGGTCATTATTCTTCTGATCCTAATAATTTTGATGATGTTTTAGATGGTATTCCAATGACAATTACTGCAAATATTAATTTTCAATTGACTAAGCCTATTTCTGAAATTAAATTTAAAGCTGCTATTTTTTCAATGGCCCCAAATAAATCTCATGGTATTGATGGTATGACACCTTATTTTTTTTCAGAAATTTTGGAATATCATTGCTAATGATGTGTCATTGCAGCAATATCTAGTGAGTATCTTTCTCCATAAAAGAAAGCTAGTTAAGGATTGCACATTTAACGCCACTCGTTGCACATACACTAAGTATAAAAATTGTAATCTTTCTTAATTGTGAAGTTCAAATCGTTTCTCCGTGCAAAAGATAGGAAATAACAGGAAAGATAAATTAATTAAGAAATAAAATACTCATATCAAGAGAGCATTATGGAGCAAAAATAAGATGCATAGAGCCATCAATTTTTCAGTCAAACAATATTTAGGTAAGGAGGAAAGTCAATTGGGAGAGTAAACTCTCATATGATTATTAATCTGTCCCAGATCTGAAATCTCTTTGCCCATCAAATATTTCTGCATTGGGAAAGATTTTATTCATAAAGAACACTTTATCTCTTAACTTCTATTCTCGCGATTTTGTATTGCTAATTGATACAATTCTGTGTTTAGAGCCACCAAAATGGCTAATCGAACAAGGTAAATTACGCGAAGCTCTAGTAGTTCTCAATACTCATGCTTATAATCCTAACTGCAATGATTCGGGTTTTTCCATGAAATATTATAAAAATAAGAATCAAACGTGAAAGATGGATAGTAATCAATCTTTTATCACTACTTTATTGAAGGACAACAGTGAAGATTAAAAAGGAAATTAATCCAAAGGTCACTATATATTATTATACACCACTAGAATCAACAGTCAGGATTAAAAAGGAAATTAATCCAACAGTCAACAAAAAAGAAAACGTTAAAATCCATAAAAGATTAAACAAGCGCCGATTTTTTGTAGCTTCTTGCTTTTACTGTGCTTTTTGCGCTTTAGCATTGCTTTCTCACAAGTGCTGGCTTCGGCTGTGAAAAGGTGATGTATTATCGATTCAAAATGTTTCTCGCTTAATCATCACCTTTCCTCACTTCTAACCACTATGATTTGAACTTGGACCTGTTTTACCTTTAGAATAAAAACCATCTTACTATTGATATATTCTCTTACAATTTTTGTTTTCTTTGGTTCCTAATTGCTTATCTAATATTAGGATAAAAGACTACATAGTGATTTTGTGAATCCTTAACTTTTCGTGTTTTATGGAAGCAATTTCAAAAATTCAATGCAACTATTGTTCTGGGGGAGGGGAGGGGGCCAGAAAATGCAAAATAGAGAATGCGAATTCTTCATACCTTTTGCATTGTAGACTTAGCCATGTAAATGAGAAACACATTTCCAAACACATTTCCAAATTACACAAAGATGGCTATTTGGGCTCTTTTGATTATGAAATGAATCATATGAGACATACGAATCTTGCTTACTTGGAAAAATGACATAAACTTCTTCAACTTAACCCATTCCAGACCTTCTGCAATTTTTCAACCAAATATCCAAGAGGCTAGAAACGCCGCAGCCGTGAAGGATTATATCTCTAAATATTGCGATTACTGCAAAGACGACCAATTTCAAGGGAATAGGCCAAGGGCGACAAGCAATTATACTCTACTGCCCTTAATAGCGACGATAAACTGGAAGCCCTAGAAATTATTAAAAAAAAAATGTGATCCTAAAGATTTTCTTTTAAATTACAATAAGAAGTAGAGAAAAATGGTCGAGTACTAGGTTAGCAATTATCTTGAATATATCAAATTTTGGGTCAATTAGTTCAATTCTATTCGATAGAGATTCAATTCCCAAAATTCAACCCAACCCTAACTTTCGACGATTGAATCTTATTAAATTAATTAACTAGGATTCAAGACTTTCTGTAACTAAACTAAATAATTCAAGTCTTATCTATGTATATGGAATTCAACTTTCCAGCAAGGAACACTCAGCGAATCAACTAGTTAATCCTGTCACTTTGGTCTCAGATCAATTAGTTTAATAAAATAACACTAGTCCATGACGGAAGTTAAAAAACCTTATCCCCTCGGCCAACGCGACCAAACTAAAGTTAGCTACTCTTTATAATTGTCCATTCATGTTAATTATTAGCCAATTAATATAATTTAATACTCAAACTTTGATTCAATTAATCCATGGATAATTGCATCACCCACATACCCTTTATGTCATTGCCAAGTGAATTTTTGAATTTCCCATTAGTGTCCATGAATTTGTGGAATATATTTGATTCACCAAGAAAATAGGAATATAAAATATTGTAACCTCTATTTCTCAAACACTCCTCGTTATCTTTAGACATGCACTACCTGAACTTAAAATTCATTCAACAAAGGCATAATTAAAATTTATTTGAATGTTTTATACCTTCAAAATTATAGATAGTATCAATATGAGTATGTAGGCTTCTAAAGGGTCTGTGGAAATAAATTCAAGAGAACAAACTCTATTGCATCCAAGTTCCACAACTCATTTCCTACTGCCTCCATGGAAATGATAAATTGTTAGCCTTCCAGATCCACTTTCTAATTCTTCACAATTAAAATAATTCAATCATATGGTATTGCAAGTCATTTATCATCATAGAGTACTAATTTGATCAATTTTTCCATCCAAATTCCATCAAACACATATATATATACAAGCACAAAAAGAACCTTTCCTGACACAAGAAAAGAACATCCCACTACATTGATAATTGTATACTTCGGGAAATCAGTTGACTGCTGAGCATAAGTTAATTTAACTTGCACCTACCACATGCAGCACATTAAGTTTTTTCGTACTATTGTCAGGGAAGTATAATTTTAGGCAATAGTACAAGTCTAGACGTCTCCTAATTTAGACCATTTTATTTTTATTTTAGAATAAATTTTTTTCCTTGTAAAACATTGTTTTCTTATTAATTTACTCTCTCATCGTGGTTTGTTTATTGTATACTAGTGTGCTTAATTATGTTCTTGAGTATTTTGTAATTTATGTGCTTTGCCAGTGGTATCATAACTTTTGATCTAGAGATCGAAAGAACTCTCAGAAACAAGAGAAGAATATTTGAGTGCTTTCTTTACTTTTTGCTTTTGATCATCTTGTGAGTGAGAAAACAAATTTTTAACAGCCAAAACGCTAGCTTTTAAATTTTAAGAAATATTTTATCTGCTCTAATCTTTCACATAATTTGTGTGTGTGAGAGATGATAGAGTTTAATATTTTTTGACCAACATGTTCATCCCTAGCTCCCTGTTTATATAAGCGAGCACAATAATCAAAACTATTGCAAGCATAAATAGTTCTAAAGTGCAGCCAAAGAAGAATGGAGGAAATATAAAATGGTAAATAATGCATCTGTGGACTCATCAAGATTGAGAAATGCATAGAAGTTTTCATGGATGATTTTTTAGTTTATGGTTCTTCATTTAATGATAATTGCTTACATAATTTATCAACGGTTCTTAAATGATGTGAAGAGACAAACTTAGTCCTTAATTGGGAGAAATGTCACCTCATGGTTCAACAGGGAATAGTTTTAGGTCACAAAATTTCTACTAAGGGTATCCAGTGGTTTCATTCATAACTTGCTATGAAGCTCAATTGATTTGATTTATTTTGTTCATGATTATGATCTTATGCTTGAATTGCATTATTGTACAAATTTTCTATAAAATTTTGTAATTTTTTGATATCCTTTAGTATTTTATACTTTTAATATTTGGCTTAACTGTGTAAATTGTGATGTCGGACATAATATAATTCAACATTTTCTCACATTTTTACTCCCTAAAGTCAAAGATATCAATATGTTATTATAATTTTTTTTTAATTCTTTTATAACTATCAAGAATCAATTAAATACATAAAAAATTAAAATATAATATTAAGGTATTTTAGACATTTAGCTAAATTCAAACTGTGATATAAAGATGATAAGAAAACAATATTCTCTAGAAAAAAATTAATTCTTTTGGCACAGATCTAAATCAAGACTCTGAAGTCATTGGTTAATTCTCCATTTCTATACTATAGAAGGACCCTAGGTTTAGATGGTCAACAAGAGTACCCCGATCATACCGACATGTCAAATAATGTGAAAACCACTCATCCAAATAATTTAGATTTTTATTGACCCACATGAATTCTTGGCCACAAGTTTCCTAGGTTTGGTCGTATAACATGGAAAAATATTATATGGATCGAATTTATGATATTATGTTAGTTCATAATTCTCCACATCATCTAACGTTACCCTATATCAATTTAGTGGGTGATGTGGAGATTTATGAATCAAGAAATTCATGGTAATAATTAGACTCGTTTGGTTGGAAAGAAAGTAAATTTATCTAATTTTTACAAATTTAATTGTGGAATTCATAGGTAATAGGGGCCATCAGAAATACTTTTTGAGGGTGGAGTTTTCCAGCTAGCATTTCAAGTGCCAGAGCAGATCCTTTGCAGCCACCTCAAGTGTGGTTCTTGACCAAAATATTTCATCCAACTGTACATTTTAATGATTACTCTTTCCTCGACTCTTCTCCAATTTCAACTTTCCACCTTTGGAAAATCCAAATAGCCAGCCCTCTGTTGGTGGACCATTGTGTCAACCTGGCTATGTTTCTAATGTTAGTGCTTTCATCACCATATTGCTACTTCTTTCCTTTTTCTGAATAATACACTATTGCTACCTTTTCTTGTTATGTAAAGATTTCATTGACTAATGATAGGGTTTGTAAGGTGATATTAAAAATGCTAATATTTAACTATTTATAGCATTTAAGTGGCTTCACCTTATTTATTTATTTAGTTGTTTGTCAATAATTCTAGACAAGATATTCTTTTCTCATCATAGACATGTGTGGTGGGCCAAACCCTTTTTTGAGTTCAAAATGGATCCAAAATTCTTTAACAATATTGTTTGATAGTAGGTTAATATTTCTCTGTCCATTTCACTAAGCCCAAAGCAAAAGTAGAATTCATTAGTGCAATATTAGCTTATTTCTATTAAAAAATCATCCACTCATTATTAGTACTATAAATTATTTAAGATTAATCATCCATGTCACCCAAGAAAAACAAGTTTAGATGGAATTAAGTATCTCACAATCTCGACTTTTGAAAAAAAAAGAAGGAAATAAGACCCCATGGAAGACCGTCATGAATACTTAATCTGCAACAATGAAAAATGGGAATAATGAATACTTTACTACTTGCACAGGAGTGGATCGAGAAGTCTGGTGCACGAGCACTGTTCCGTTAGGCTTCAGAATTTTTGAAATATTAATAAACAACTGACCATTTGTAAACTCAGATGAATTAGAGACAACTACAACGATATCTATTGAAGACGATTCAATTGGTATTACACCTGTAATTGAAAAAGAATTGAACTTTTTGAGATAGTGAACAACTGTAACTTCAAAGACAAATAGCATAAAATCCTAACAAAAAAAGCAGTTTCAGTTCTTCAATTCTTTCTAGGTGCCAGGTATCCAGAACCCCAAGACAATGAACTATGAGTCAAGAAATTTCAGACATGGTCTAGAAGAATTGGAAACTATAAGTTTTATCAATAAACAGCCAGTAGGTCAAATGATACTGATTTAAGATACCATGTGACATCAGATAGCAAGAGTAATAGCAGTAGACAATCATTTCAAATAAGCATAAAGAAGAGAAAACCGAAAAAAAATGGGTCAACTATTGCACCTGTAAATAGGTTCTCTTCTGTACACAGGTCTAAATTTCTTTTTCAATTATTTCCCAAACAAAAAATGAAGAATCACAGCAGTTTAAAAGATTCCATTTCAGGGTCACCCATGCACTCGACATCACTTATTTGAACCAGATACCCACTAAAGGCAATAATGGCGACCATCAATTCCAAATTATGTACTAACAAAGAAATCTTGTCGAATTTTGTCATTAGGGTCCAAAACTTCGAGCCTATAATACATATCATCCATACTACCGAGATGCCATCCCGCTAGAGAGTAATCACAAGTTGTCAAAGAGAGTGCATCATTTTGACAACCAAACTTACAAAAAACAATTATTAGAGTGCATATGTGGCACCAATAGATGAGTTAGCCGAATGTCCTATTTGAAGAACATAATGCTTTACTTATTTAGAATTAGAACCCGTCGTCGGCTATCATCAGTAGGCGGTATACTCAGATGATAGGAACATTTTTTAACTTGATTTTCACGTAGAACGTGATGTCAACCTCAGATTTCACCCAAAAGGAATGGGGAGCAGCCAAACGGATTGAGACTCAAGGCAACTCCTTCCTTTCACATCATACTTCTAGTCATTTTTGTGTTACATTATTGTTTGAATCATATCTATTCATTCTCATGAATATTTTGGTATAAATTTTACAAGATTTGGTGTTAATTTGAGCGGTGAATTGTGGTGGTGGCTCGTCGGAGTTTGGCAAAGAAAAGCAGCAGCAGCCATCAATTAGGGATGAAGAAGAAGAAGAAATGAATTGAATAATTGCAACCAAACTACCAATTTTACCTTGCTTTACATTTCAACCCCTCATCTTTTAGTAATTTTTGCATCAAAGTCCCTAAAATTGAAAAAGTCAATAACTAATCTAATTATACACTTATTTATATTGTTAGTGGACGATTATAACCTTAATTTTTCCTCTCTTCTTTGGTTTAACCACAAAACCTGACAAATGGTCACAAGTTACCACTTTTTTTTTTTAGTTTAATTCACTTTCTTTTCTGATTCAATTATATTTTTCATTGGAAGTTCTACAGTACAATTCTATTGAAAAACTATCCTGTTTACTTTAAAGATTTATATAGTGTAAATTTTTAAAACACATAATATTTTACGTACGATACTTTAAAGAAAAATGGATAATTTCATAAAGACAAGTAAAATTTTTCTACTTTATAAGCCATCTTGTTGTTTATTTTGTTTTGTTCTTGTATTACCTTGACTTCCTTGATAGGAAAACGATGTCTCTAAATGCAATGAAATTTACATCTAAGGATCTGTTTGGTACATTGCAAATTATTTTCCCAAGGAAAAATTTTTCCATGAAAACCTCTTCCAGGAAAATAATCATATTCCTAATGATTTTCAGGTGTTTGTTTATGGCTTCCTTTGCCCCTTCCCTTCCCTTTTCGCTGCCACAATCCCATTGTCGTTGCTGCTATACCACCATAAAACTATCTAGCACCACTAGCCTTTGCCCATCAGAAATGAAAAAAGAGAAGAAATAATTTGGACCACCACCAGCCCTTGGATTTGCCGCTGTCTTTCTTATTTCATACGATTACAGTGTACAAAAATAAAGAATTTGTTTAGAAAAAGTTGCGTGTTTTCGTTAAAAAGAAAGAAAGAAAGAAAGAAAGAAAAAGAGACGCTCTTCTTATGGAAAACAACTTCAATAACTTGTTTACTGATGTTGTTTTACATCGAATGGAGGAAAAAGTTTAAACCTGTAAAATATTTTCCCCAACATTTGAGCAACCACTTAACATCGAAAATTTTGAAAAATGTTTTCAGGCGAATCGAACAGACCCTAAATGCATGAGATTGAAGTCGTCAATTATTTATTTTGGTGAGTAAATCAATATATTTTAAAATCAAATCTAATAGGTCAGCCTAGGTTGTGCTCCCACGTCTCAGTTTTGTTCTCCCCACCATATTATAGGATCAAAATGAGACCAAAATGGTACTTCTTCTTCTAAGATGCTGCTAGAAAACCCTCCGCTTTCTTCTCCAATCCCCTTTTCTCCACTACTATCTAACCCTAATTCTCTCAATCCATTGCCTCTCCCTTTCCTGCCTTCTGAAGGAGTGAAAAAATCTTTCAAAGATACCGTGGCTCCACCAAACCTCGATCATATTGATGCTGCAAATTTAGGGGTTTTGATCCAGTGGATTCACTTATTACAGAGGAAGACCTGGAAAGGATTAGAGCCCCTTGGAGAACATCCCTAATAGTCAAAGCCTTTGGTAGAAGTTTTGGCTTTCAATGCTGTCTTTGAACGGAGGATCAAGGAGCTGTAGAAACCCATAGGTAACTTCTTTGTTATAGATTTAGGTAAGGACTACTTTATCACTAGATTTGGTGATTCGGATGACTTCATGAGAATTATCTCTAGAGGACCTTGGTTCCTCAATGGCTATTTCCTCATAATTAGACTGTGGAAATTAGATTTTTATCCTAAATTGGCAAAATTTTCTTTTAATGCAGTATGGATTAGGCTCGCTCCCTGGGTTACCAGTGGAGTATTTTGATTTTGTTATGCTTATAAAGGATGGTTCTCAACTTGGTAAATTGCTCAAAATTGATGCAAGAACTTCTAAAAATTTAAGGGGAAGATGTCCTAGAATTTGTGTCCAGATCAATCTAGACATTCCTCTAAAAAGGTATCAATTTTGGAATAGAATCCAACTAGTCCTCTATGAAGGTATCAACTTTTGTTATAATTGCAGTTTGATTGGACATCCTCCAGATAAATGTCTTAATTCTGCTATAAAGAAAGTAAACTGTTACCTTCATGAGTGGTATGGAATCAGCTGAGATTAACTTAGATAAGAAATTCTAGTTCCTGGTTTTGGTCCTTGGATGAAGGTTAATTTCAAATCTAAGTCTCTTATAAGCCCTCATCTAGCTGGACACAAATCTGCCTTGCCTGATAAGGTTTCTAACTTAGTTTCCCTTGTTCGTGAGAAGAACTCTTATTTGAATTCAAATTTGAATTCTGGCAAGAAGGCCCAGAAAATTAGTAGTAAAAAGCTTGGTTCAGTACCAAAGTCAAACCTTCTTATTTTGAGTAGGAAAAAACTTACATAAACTTGGTTTTTGATCCCACCTGTAGACTCTGTTGTCAAGATTAAATCTTATAAAATCTTGATTACATCAACTTATGTCATAGATTCCATAACATTTAATCCACACACCGGAACTCTCACGATTGCAGCGGAGTTTTGGATCTTCTCGAACCGAATCATGTGTTAGGTCGGTGCATTTAACACGATATTATAAATTTTTTAAAAGATAATGAATCATGTGATTGGAGGATAAAGTGTAATTTATGTAGTTCAATCGAAAGACCTACGTCCATGTGTAGACAATGTTATTATATTAAATAGATATAGTATTTTATATAGGCCAATTATACTCCATAAAGAGTATATGTTAGACATAACAATTTAACTAAGGGAAGCCGAAGGCGGAACACAATTATAAAGCCAGCGCACATGCGCTGGAGTTGTGCAGTGCATGTGTGCTGCGTCCAGAAGCGAGATTCCGGTCTACAAATGGGGTCAAAGATCAGGTCTACCTAAATCTTTCCCTTTTGAGTAATTCTTTTGCTGCACTTCTTTTGCTATGATTTGATTTTCAATAGTCCACCTCTTGTGATCATTCAGGAGGATTCAATTAGGCTAGTACTTCTTCTTTCCTAGACAAAAAGCTTTCAAGCAAAGGTAGTGATGAAAATGCCTCCCTTTCTACCTTTTCACCCTTATAGAAGAAATCAGATGTCTCAGGAAAGAAGAAATGTGTGATTAACTCTATAATAGAAAGGAGGGTTCCCCAAACCCTATGTGAGGCTTCCACCTCAACCACCCTTAAAAACAGAAAGAACAACCCTATACTTACCTGAGAGGAAAAGTTGCATCAGTGGGAATTGGTAGGGTCTCACCCATTCCCAAAATCCCATGTTCCCCAACATCTTTTTTTAGGAAGTCTGAACAGGGAGCTAATCCTAGGAATGCTGCATATTTGGAGGTCAAGACCAACTCAAGAAATGGCTATAACTCTAGAAATGGACCCATTAAGGGAAGTGAGGAACTGGAGGAGGGAGAACTTCGTGAGAGTAACCTCTAGAAATCAGATGACGAACCCAGACTTAGACAGGTTGTATAGAGAAATGGAACTAGATCAAAGGCTTTACCAAAATCCTATAGGGCTTCCAGATCAGGAGAATAGAGAGGTAGTATGGCAGTCAGAATCCCTTTCTTACTATCCTATAAGTCTAAAAATTGAGGGAGAAAGGGAAACAGGGCACATTATTACTTCCATTGTTTAGAGACATCAATAGGGCAAGGATTCTTATTAAAGTCTCATATGTCCTAGGAATAAAAGCAAGGGACTACTTTGTTCAGCTCATCCCAAGAGCTCAAGATCAGAGAGGAATCCTTTGCGACCTAAAAGGGAACCAAATAGAGTCTCAAAAAATGACTCAGAGGGAGCACATGTACTTAACCATTAATAATACGAAGATCTTGATATGGAATGTAAGGGGAGCTGCAGCTCCTCTTTTAGAAATCACCTTTTACAGCAAGTTACTGCCCACAAACCTAGCATAGTTATCATAGCTACAACTAAGATTTTTGGAGCTAATGCAAGTAACATGTGTGCAACCTTGCCTTTCTCCAAATCGATCATTTTGGATGCTTAAGGGTTTAAAGGTGGATTGTGGCTGCTTTGGGATCAGAAGGAGGTTCATCTGAAATTGATTGAAAAATTTCTAAAAATATGCCACTTTTCAAATTTCTTCTATTTTTGTGCCTATTGCAATGTGCAATTCCGGACCAGTTGGAACTCGCATTCGGAGAATGCGAGTTCCAGGAAAAAAAATTTTTTGTTCTTGACCTCGCATTCAGGGAATGCGAGGTCTATTTGACTAACCTCGCATTCTCAGAATGCTTTTTTTTTTTTTTTTTTTAACCTCGCATTTAAAAAATGCGTTGTAATTTTTTTTTTTTTTTTTTGATTTAGCAAATTTGACTATGTATATATATATATATTTTAGGATTTAGCAAATTTGACTATGTATATTGCGAATGAAAATCGTGCACTATTACAAAATAGAAAAAATGAATGATTTAGCAAATTTGACTATGTATATTGCGAATGAAAATTGTGTACTATTACAAAAATAGAAAAATGAAGGATTTGACTGTAAGATAAAATCATTTAAATACTAAATCGTAAATTATAATCTATAACATTAACGAAGTAGTACGATATTTGGGAATAGTAAACCATTATCTTTAAATCATAAACTATAACATTAACGAAATAGTACGTGAATGAAATGAACTGTAAACACGTTAATTTATTAATTTATCATATTTTTTATAAAATTTTGACAGAACCTCCCCTATTTTACGAATATTCTCCCTGCCAACAGGAGTAGGAGGAATTTTTTTTTTTGGTATTTGGGGCTTTATCTTCTTGACCTCGCATTCGAGGAATGCGGTCAAGAACAAATTTTTTTTTTTAAAATTTTTTTTTTCTGGCCGAATGCGAGTTCCACTTGTCCGGAATTGCACATTGAAATAGGCACAAAAATAGAAGAAATTTGAAAAGTTGAATATTTTTAGAAATTTTCCGGAATTGATTAGCAAATCCAACACAGGCTATTCATGTTTTCTAGAAGGTAATTTCCTCTGATTCTTATTGGGTTCTTAGTGTTGTTTATGCTAGCCCTGATTTTGAAACTAGAAAGCTTCTTTGGGAGGAACTTATTTATCTTTCTAACTCTCATTCTTTTCCTTGCCTGTGTGTGGAAGACTTTAATGACATTCTTCACAATCATGAAAAAAAGGAGAAAAAGATGGTATCAATATGTCTAGAGTGTCTGCTTTTAGAAATTGTCTTAATACTTATAATCTGATGGACCTAGGTTTTGTTGGGTCTAAATTTACTTGGTTGAATAAATGGTATTTAAGGGGTTTTATTTTTGAAAGGATAGATAGAGCTGTCTGTAATAGTTTGTGGAGGAATCTCTTCCCTGAAGCAATAGTATACCATCTTGTCAGAACTAGATCGGACCATTGCCCAATTTTGGTTAATCTTCATGGCAGTTCTAGCTCTTGTAGTTAAAGACCTTTCAGGTTTGAAATTTTCAGGTTTAAAGCCCCCTCTCTGGAACCTTTGGTTAAAAAGAATTGGTGTGTCAGTAATCACTCCATTGTTTTTTCTATTACTAACTTTATTAAATATGTTAAGGAGTGGAGTAAAGCTTCCTTTCCTAATATCTTTAAGGAAAAGATAAGGGTTCTTGCTAGACTTGAAGGTATTCGAAAGGTTTTGCAATCCAATTATTCCCCTAATCTTGTCTCAGCTGGAGCTTCACCTTCAGAATCTTTTTAGATCACTGATTCAACAAGAGAAAGATCTGTGGAGTATGAAGTCTAGAAAAAACAAAATGATGTGGGATGATATGAATGTGAAGTTCCTTAAAGCTACTACTTAGTTAGGAGGAACAAAAATAAAGTTTTAGTAGTTCAGAATTTATCGAGGGAATGGATCGAAGGGATACATAATATAAAGGATCTCTTCTTCTCTTATTTTAATAATCTTTTTTGTTCTAGGGAAGTTTGCTCTTTTTTGTTACCTAAATCTTTTCCCTCTGGTATCAAGTGTATTCTTGAGCTACAGTCAAATAATATTGCTAAATTACCTTCCTTGCTGGAGGTTAAAAAAGTTGTGTTTGATCTCATTCCAACTAAGAGCCGGGAACCTGATGGGATCCACTCTCTGTTTTATCAAAAATATTGACCTCTTATTAATAAGTCTCACTCTATTTATTCAAAAAGCCTTTTTCTCAGAGCCTTTTCCTGAGGTGTATCAATGATACTTTTTTGGTTTCTTATTCCTAAAGTGGAATGTCCAGAATCTGTGTTACAATACAGGCCTATTAGTTTATGTAATTCCATTTATAAAATCCTTGCTAAGGTTCTAGTCAACAAAATTAGACGTTTAATGCATGAACTGATTTCCGCGTTTCAAGCTAGCTTTATTCAAGGCAAAAGAGCTTCTGATAATATTATAGTCGTCCAAGAGGCTATCTATAAAATGAAAAAGATGAAGGGTAAAGAAGCTTTTTGTCCTATTAAGTTTGACCTTGAAAAGGCCTATGATAAACTTGAGTGGAGCTTTATCAGAGAAACCCTCTCTCACTTTAAATTTCCTAAGATTATCATAGAGGTGATCATGGAATGTATATCCTCTATAAGAATAGGTGTTCTGGTTAATGGGGCACCTACTGACTGGTTCTTTCCCTCAAAGGTGATAAAACAAGGTGATCCAATATCTCCCTATATCTTTATTCTTTGTATGGAGTACCTTCCTTGTATCATCCAAGAGGCGTGTAATCAGAAAAGGTGGAAGCCTATGAAGTTTGGCAGGAATGGTCCACAAATCTCTCATATTCTTTGCTAATGATATTCTCCTTTTCAGTAGTTGCAACTCAACTTCCATTGACTCTATCAAAGAGGCTCTAGATAATTTAGCCTCAGGTCTGGCCTGAATATCAATCTGGCTAAATCTCATATATACTTTTCTGGTAATATCCAAGAGGACAGGAAGAGATATATAGCTCAGTTCTTAGGAATTAATAGCACTGAGGATCTAGGAAAATACCTAGAGTTTCCTATCTGTCAATCCAGAATTTCTAAGAACACTTATAATTTTGTTCTGGAGAAAATAGAAAAGAAGCTTTTTGGCTGGAAGGCTAATATGCCCTCCTTGGTTGGTAGAAAAGTTGTTGTCCAGCAAGCAGTGAATTCTATTCCAACTTTTTACAGCAAGTCTCTGTCTAAACATAGCCAAAATCCAAAGGAGATTTCTGTAGATGGGGATCAACTGATGAGAATAGGAAAATTCATTTTGTTAGTTGGGATAAAGTGTGCAAACCCAAGAGTCTAGGTGGTTTGGGATTAAGGAAAACTTTCGATACCAATACAGCACTCTTGGCTGGGTTGTGCTGGAATATGGTTACTCAGCCAAATCAACCCTGGTCTAAGATTATTTTTAACTCTTACGTGAAATGTGAGCTGTCAGCCAGGAAGGCTTACCCTTAAGAAGAAAAATGGGTCTATTAACTTTAAATGTCTTAAAAAGTGTATCAGCACTTTCAATAATGGAGTGATGTGGACCGTCAGAAATGCAAATCAATTAGTGTTTGGAACCATGATTGGACAGGGAAAGATGCCCTGAGAAATCAAATTCAAGGACCCCTAACTCAAGAAGAAGAGGAAATGAAAGTGGTTCAACTCTTTGACAAAGAAGGAGGATGGGATCTGAGCAAAGTCTCTTTTAATCTTGATCCGTCCTGGATTACAACTATTAAGATGTATTCCTAGACAAACTGAGACAGATCTAGAAGACTCTATCAGATGGAAGGGATCAGCCAATGGAGCCTTTTCATCAAAATATGCTATTCAACTGATCCAAGATATTAATGATAGCGGCATGGAGTGGAACTGGATTTGGAAAATTGACAATTATTCCAAAATAAAAATGTTTATCTGGTTTTCTATTTGCAATAGATTGCCTACTGGTGAGCATTTGTTTCATAGGAAAATTGTTCAGGACCCTATGTGCTACCTTTGTAAAAATAGAGATGAAGATCTGCGTCATATTTTTAGTGATTATCCTCCTGCAATTAATCTGTGGGAATCTCTAAATCCACCCTCTGCTGTTCTGCTGAATTCAGAATCAAATCTGAATGTCTGGCTGCAAAATGGCAGTTCTAGTAAGACTTCTTCACCTTTCTTTGGGTTACCTTGGGGAACCATCTTCTCTAAGCTTGTTGGTGCCTCTGGAATCATAGGAATCTGGCCATGTTTCAGCCCAATAACCACCATCTTTTTCTTTATTCTCAAAAATCTTAGCTCTCTCTGTTGATTACTTTTTTATTGGACCTTATCAATTCTCTGTGAGATCTAAATCTTTGGAATTTATTTGCTGAATTCCTCCTAAACCAGGGTACTTGAAGTTGAATATGGATGGGGCAGCAAGAGGTAACCCAGGCCTAGGTGGTGCTGGAGGTCTTAATAGAGATCATCTTGGTGTGTTTATAACAGTATTTAAAAGAAGGATGGGACCTGCTATTAATGTCCAGGCTGGGCTCCAAGGCTTGAAGGATGGATTGTTGTTGGCTAAATCTCTTAAGCTGCAAAATCTAGAAATTGAACTGGATGCTGTTGCTGTAATAGAACTGATTTTGAAGGCTGATGCTAGATTTCGTGGTCTCTCAAATTTAATACTTGATTGTAGGTCCTTGATGAAATCCACGAGGATGTCAGCATCAAACATTTGTTTCGTGACCCCAATAGATGTGCGGATCTTTTTGTACAAAGGAGGTGGATAAAGTGTTCTTTCGTTTCTTTCTTTGAATGTTCACCCTAATTATGTAATTTAGCAGCTGAGGATATTAGAGGGGTTCATTTCCCACGATTATGTAATTTTGGAACTGCTTGAATTTGTTGAATTGCATTTTCTTACCAAAAAAAAAAAAAAAAAAAAAATTTCTCTTCTTACATGTGATAGATTAACTAATTCAGTTCCAAAATAATAATAATTCATGATTTCATTCAATAAACAACTCATTTAGCTTTAATTTTCTTATCATCTTAGCACCTAAACCTCACAGAAATTTGTTCTACTATCAATTATCATCATTAGATTTCCATACCAATCATTACAATAAAAAAATAAAAAAAATGGGCATCATATATTCAATAAAATCAAGCAATTAACGAATCCCAAGTGAAAAAAAAGTAGACTTTACAAAATCCTAATTCCAAAATCAGAACAAATTTCAAAAGGGTTTTTGCAGAATAACAAGACATCGTGAATAAAAAATGTAATCACAAATAACACGATTAAGCTCATTTTTTAAACACAAACATATAGAACAATGTTCAAAATGTGAATTTAATAATCCTAAATATTAGATTTATCATTCCCCAACTTAATCTTTTACTCGTCCCGTATAATATTGCTTAATTGCCAATTACTTGAGTTCGTATCTATTACTATTAATGAAGTGCGTGCTGTAAAATCTAGATGATGTAACAGAATTACACCAGCCCAAAATCAATAGCAAAATGTGAAAAGACAGCCAAAGCAAATGAACTCTTAGTTTCTCAATAAACAGAATAATTAGACACTTCTTGACAATTTCATAGAAAGCAAACATAGACTCAATATAAAGGGTAAGACACTACATCTCATAAATGTCAAGTAACAACTAACTAGCATTTAGAGAAACAAAGATGATTATAAACTCTATTAGAAACTACAAAAGTCAACTAGACCACTAAACTTCCTGGGTTCCAAAAATATAACTTTAATGTTCAACACTCCCCTTAATAGTGATTTTTTGGAAACCAGTCCAAGCTTCGTGCGGAGTAACTCAAAATAAGTTCTAGGGAGTGCTTTTGTGAACATATCAGCAACATTCCCGTGTCTACGTACATCCTGAACTTTGACAGTACTATCAAGGACTTTCTCTCGAATGAAATGATGCTTTAATTCAATATGTTTTGTTCTTGCATTGCAAACAGGATTTGAAGTAAGCTTGATAGCACTTTGATTATCACCAAAAATCTCTGTTGGATTGTAAATGGGAAAATACACATCTCCGACAAGTCTTCGAAGCCGTACACATTCTTGAGTAGCAAGAGCAGCAGCCTTGTATTCTGCCTCTGTAGTCGAGAGGGAAACAAAATCTTGTTTCCTACTGCACCGAGACACACCTGTAGAACCACAGAAAAATATATAACCGCTAGTAGATCTTCTATCATCCAAATCAGCATCTGTATAACCATACAATGAAAAATCAACACTTCTCTTGTATAGCAATCCCATATCTTAAACAGTAGTATTTACATATTTCAATACTTTCTTTGCTGCATCCAAATGTGGCTTACGCCGTGCTTGCATAAATCGACTCAGAAAGCTGACAGAAAATGCAATATCCGGCTTAGTTATTGTCAAGTAGAGAAGACTTCCTATCAAGGCACGATTGGGGCGAGGATCCTTAAGAGGGGAGCCTTCGTTGCTACTTATCTTCATATTATCATCAAGTGGAGTAGAACATTTTTTTGCTTATTCTCAATCCAAACCTGTCAACAAGTTTCCTAGCATATCCTTCTAGTGTTAAGAAAATTCCATCCCTCTCATTTTTCATTTCTAAACCCAAAAAATGACTAAGTTCACTGAGATCTTTCATTTCAAATCTAGTTGAAAGTTCAAGTCTCAAATTTGCAGCTTCTCTTTCATCATTACCTGTACAACAAAACCACCATGTGAAAATCTCCATTTTTCTTCACAAACAAACTGGAATCAGATTGGGCAGCAAAATATCCACAAAAATGTCTCTTAAATACTCAGCAATTTTTCCATACCAAGCTTGTGGAGCTTGTTTCAAACCATAAAGTGCCATTTTGAGTTTGCAAACAAATTTTGAACGAGTCTTTGAAATATAACCTGGTGGTTGTTCCATGTAGATATCCTTGTGTAGTTCACCATACAGGAATGCATTTTTGACATCAAGCTACCATAGTTTCCATCCTTGAGAAGCTGTTAGGGAAATGATGACCCGAACAGAAATCATTTTAGCCACAGGACTAAAGGTTTCATCATAATCTTCTCCATATTTTTGAGAAAAACCACGTGCTACCAGCCTTGCTTTAAATCTGTCCACGCTTCCATCTGCCTTTCGTTTCAGCTTATAAACCCATTTACATGTAATAGGCTGCACACTTTCTGGTTTTGGAACAAGGTCCCATGTTTCATTTTTCGTGAGGGCCGTCATCATTCATAGCATTTGTGGCGCCCCAAGTAGAACACTAACTCCTAGTTCCTATTTGAGCGCCTGCCTATGCTCTTGCCAGGACTAGGTGTTACATAAACTTATAATTTAAGACTAAAAGAAAACATCAAACATAGGTAGTACATATAAACTTAAAACAAACTTAGTGTTTAATACTTAACGGAAGACCGAACTCGGCTTCAAGTATAACTTCTATGCTAATACAAACTACTACAAACTTATATTAAAAAAAAAAAAACTAGGATTTATATACATTAAGCTATTCATTACATTAGTATAAACAAATATGAACAGAAAAAAACTTCAAAATATCCAACTTATTCTTTTCATGGAAACTCCAACTCTGTAAGGAAAACAAATTTTAAAATATTATGAGCTTATGCCCAGTGAGGTCTCGCCAACTAAACCAATTCATACTTTTCAAAAATGAAATGTATAAAGCAATGAAAAGTATATAAGACATATGAAACAAGTAGTAATCACATAAGGGTGGATACAGTTGGCCTCGTTTTGAGACCAAGTCTCTTATTCTCCAAGATAATAATGAGCTCCAGCTAAAATGAGCAAATCCTCCAATAATAAACCTCCAGCAACAAATCCCAACACCAAGTGGCCACACAAGATAGGTAAACTCGAGAATACCAAAGGAATATCACACGCCCAAAACACCGACGATCGTCCCGTCCAAGGTGCTTGGGTTGCAAAGCCATAGAAGGTAGACCATTTCGACCAAGTCCATTACCGGCTCGACGTGTCTACCCTACATATGACAAGGGCCCAGTTCCCCTTCCGGTGCGATAAAGTACACAACTGGGGGTACATCATGCACAAGTAATTTTGTATTAACAAGTAAAGCAAATTTGAGCATTCAACGTGAACAAGTACAACAATTAAAATATGTACTGTTCAAGTTGTCAAAAAGCACATAAAGTCATCAAAATTCCAGATTTGGCATGAAATCATTATAAGCATACGTATGAGAATTAAAAGTTAAAGACACTCACCAATTAATTGTAGATTACTCAAGCTTTCTTTTCCTCACTTCTTTATTTCCAAACCTAGTGTTCATTTAACCAAACACACTAGGTTTAGATTATTTTCCCCATAAAGCTTAAGAAATAAGATGGGTAATTTTACAATCTACTTGTTAAGGACAAAATGTATTATACATAAGTATTTTTAGTTGGTTATCTCACTTTTTCAGATTGTATAGGAAACCTTAATCCTAATCACCCTAAATTAAGTAATTAGAGTTATACTAGGCTGGAAGTTAATTCCAGCAATTACACTACGAAAATTAAACTCCAATTCTACATGATTTTAACATTTTTCAGTTATTCCTTTCCAAAATAAGTGGTCTTTTGTGTTAAATACAAACTGACCTTCAAGGATTTCCTACAAATTATGCAGCTGGTTGCTTATTCTTTAGCATGAACACAAGCAATTACCTAGTTGTTACAAAGTTTAAACATGGAAGAACTTTTAACAATATATTTTTAGCCTATTAGGGTGTTGGAATGTTACCTCCTTAATTTTTTTTAGGCCTTACTCCTTCTTCTTCTCCACTGTTCACTTGCCCCAGCTCTCTATCATTTCTTTTTGGTTCTTTCTTGCTTTGGTTTCTTTTGGCTATTTTCTCTCAATCTCACCAGAATTTTTTTGTGCTACTTCTTAGGGTAATTCTAAGTGTTTAGTTATGCATATCAATGTAATACAAGCTGGGGTTATATGGGCTGCAACATGGACGAATTTTAGGGAGCTGATTTGGTGCCACCACTTGCTTGCTTAGTCCTTGTCATGCTTGCAGCCATTTGGACATTATTTTATTACTTTATTCAATTATCTACATATTTTATTTAGTCTAGGTTAATTACAACACAGCCCCCTCTAATCCAAGTTTCTCCTAATCTCATTTTCCTCCCCACACGTTTAGCTAGTAGCTAAATAAAACCGACCAGCTTGTAGGTAATTATAAAGGTGAATTTTATAAACTACATTTGATAATTAGGATACAATTAAATAGATTTAGGTGTATCATCATAGCATTCCTCCAATCTTCAAAATTCTTGGCCTCTTACAGATACCATGATGGCTCATCTTCATCAATTGGTCTTGCAAAAAAATATGAATAAGTACTGACAAAGTTTTCATCTCGATAACGAGCTGGTTTAACTACATTCCTCCATGGCCTTGGATTAATTGGACTTGGTGATTGTCCAGAAGATAAATCCTGAATTAGATTATCTTCCATTTGAAAGCTTGTGCTCCCCCTTTCACATGGCAACAAATCTTGCAATTGAGAACCATTTGAAGATTCAGTCGACACAGGCAAAATTGTTGTCTCAGATTCTTGGAGACCCTGATACGTGGTTGTCATTTTTGGTCCATAATAAGATGAGACCTCGTCAAAAACCACATCTCTAGAAATAGTGAATTTGTGAGTTTCAGGATCCATGCATTTCCAACTTATTTTCCGATCATCATAACCAATAAAAATGCATTTTTTTGCCTTTGAATCAAGCTTGGTCCTTCTAGATTCTGGAATGTGAACATAGCACACTGAACCAAACACCTTAAAATGCTTGACGTTAAGTGGACTTTTCCCCATTCAACAGCTCATATGGCGAATTCATATTGTTCGGACTTAGAGGCATTCGATTAATCACATGTGCAGCACACATCATGCCTTCTGCCCACAACAGTTTGGGCAAGTTCTTCGCATGTACCAGCTTTTGCAAGTCTCAGTGAGGTGTCAAATTTTTCTTTCGACCACACCATTTTGTTGCAGTGTTTCAGCACAAGAAAGATGCCTTCTTATTCCTAGTTGTCAACAAAAAGCAAAAAAATCATCAAAAGTGGATTCCCCTCCATTGTCAGTCCTTAAACACTTTATCTTCTTCCCAATTTCCCCTTCTACAGTTTCTTTGAATTCCTGAAACCTTAACAGAACATCTGATTTTTGCTTTACAAAATAAACCCAAGTAAATCTTGTGAAATCATCAACAAAGACTAACATATAATTAAATCCAGATAATGAAGATGTTCTAGTAGGTCCAAATAAATCTCCATGAATGCACTCTAGGGGAAATTTACTTCTTCAGGCCAATGGTGAGAGATTTTTCAAAAAGAAGTCTATGAGATTTTCCATATTGACAACCTTCACAAATCTCCTTGCCACCAAAGTTGGTTAGCTGTGGCAAACCATCAACTAATTTCTTTTGCACCAGTACCTTCAATATATCCATATTCTCGTATCCCAACCGAGCATGCCATATGGATGTACTATCATTGCAGCTCATTTTCTCAACATATGATGAAGAGGCTGATAATACAAATAGATCATTTACTCTCCTACCTATGTGAACTACATCGGCTTCCAAAATTTTTGTATTCTAGAGAAATTTTACATCTTTTGGACCAAAGAGAACATAATGATTAGAATCCACAGCATTAGTTACAGAAAATAAATATTTCTTCATTCCTGGAACATGAAACACACTATTAAGAGTGATTGGATTGTTATCCTTACCATCAATGATGGCCTTTCCTTCCTTTGATACTGAATGAACTGAATTGTCTGATGTAACAATGGCATATTTGCCATTATAATTGGTGAAGGCCGGAAAACTTGGAGTCATCACTAGTCAAATGATGCCTGCAACCAGAATCCACAATCCACAATCCACTCATCTTCAAAGTTGATAGAAGCTAATGCATCAATTGATTTTGCTTCAGCCACGAAACATTTGCCCTAATCTTTATCTATTTGAGAATCATCTTCCTCCGTTGCTGCTACATTAGTTTCTTGTATCCTAACATGACATTTTTTCTTAATATGACCAAGTTTGCCACACCGATGGCAAGTAATTAACTTCCTGCCACCTTTCTCGGAGGAATCCGCAACATCTCTATTATGATCAAATTTCCACTCTCTTCTTTTAAAATTCTTTCCATCAGCCAACAAGGCATCTCTTTCCCCTTCTGATATGTGAATACCAGCCATTTGCTTGGCTAAGGACTCCTGTGAGTTCAAAAGATTTTCAAGCTCTTCCAAAGATGGCTGCTGTGCCCATCCTTGAATAGAGGTAATAAAAGGTGTATACTCTGATTTTAATCCTCGTACATTATGTGGCATCTCAAATGCGCTTCAGAAATGGGCTCGTCTGGATCTAGTAATGATATCTCTGAACACAAATTTTTTATCTTTACAAAGAAATGAGAAATAGAGAGATCGCCTTGTGTTGCATTTGCCAACTCATTTTCTAGCATTTGCAATCGACTGACATCTTTTTTATTGAACAATCGATTTAGAGTTTCTCAGATCTCATTTGCAGACTTGCATTTTATTATATGCTCAAAGAGACCATGAGAAATAGATCTCTTTAGAGCAAACTCAGCCTTACCATTCAAAATTTTCCATTTCTTCATAATTTCAGCATTTCCTTCATTAGGCTTTCGTGGTTTAGCATTATCACCTCCAACAATATCCCACAGATCTTCTCCAACCAAGTAAGATTCCATGCAAGATCTCCATACCTTGTAATTGGATTGATTCAGCAACTCCATGCCCAGTCCGTTGAACCGAGAAGAAGAGTCCATTCTTATCACACGGCTAACCTTCTTCACCAAGGGATATGGACTAGTACAAGAGATAACAATCACACTTGAGGCTCTGATACCATGTAAAATCTAGATGATGTAACAGAATTACACCAGCTCAAAATCAATAGCAAAATGTGAAAAGACAGCCAAAGTAAATGAACTCTTAGTTTCTCAATAAACAGAATAATTAGACACTTCTTGACCAATTCATAGAAAGCAAACATAGACTCAATCTAAAGGGTAAGACACTACATCTCATAAATGCCAAGTGACAGCTAACTAGCATTTATAGAAACAAAGATGATTCTAGACTCTATTAGAAACTAGAAAAGTCAACTAGACCACTAAACTTCCTTGGTTCCAAAAATATAACTTTAATGTTCAACGTGCCTCTGGATATTCCCAAATGCTTGGAATATCTAAACGACAGACCATATAGAATTGCTTTTCTTATCCAAATTGCTCGTAGTCTCTACTAGTACAACCATCGTCTCAAATTGAACATCAAATTCGGGAGATGCATAAAAACCATCCGTACTGAAGAGAATACTTGGTTGAGTTTAATATCTGGAAAGGGAATTTCACCCATATAATCCGCAAGCTGACCATCTCCTTGCCAATTATCAAGCAGAAAAGACATATCCCCTTAGTGATGTGTTTCAACATGAAACAAGAGATTCATGACATTCATGTAAGACCCCAAAAATTGATCCGACAAGGTCCGACAAATCTGGATATGAATCTCCTTTTATAGACCCCAAAAGGTATCCGGATTCAAATTCGAATCAGTTAATATTAAATGGATCCCAGTTTGAATATGCAAGATCTGACCCGAATCCGACCCGTCTAATCGAAGACTCCACTCCAGTTATTAGTAAAAAAGTTTAAAAAATAACAATGCAAATAAAAAAATGGCAATTGTGAAGATTCTTTGCTTAATCTCACCATACTGCATTTGATGAAGACACGTTGTTCAAAAACATTTACATAATTATTAAGTGAATATTTTTTAAAATATAAATAATGAACGAAAAAAACTTAGGTAGATATGAGATATTTGGCCCCATCTGTAGATTTTGTGGTCAAGATTTAATATTATGAAATCTTACTTATATTAGTTGATATTATATATTACATAAAGGTTTAATCCACGCTACAGATTCTTTCTTGAAAAAAAGTGAAAACAACACTGTAGAGTGAGAAGAAGCCCCAGAAAACAGAGAAGAAAAATAACATACCAATCTGCCCATAGGAAGTGAACTTTGTCAGTATCTTTGTCCATAGAGGCTTAAATAGTAAACTATGCAAAATTGTCAAGCAACAATGAGAATACTTGTATGATGTATCAAAGGTGTTATTATGATCTTTTCCTTCCAGTATGGTCCATTTTAGACATTTTACATCCCTAATTCTCATATCCATTGCAAGGAAAAATAAATATTAGGATGATACAGAATGACTGAGAATTATTCAAATAATATTTTAAAATTAGCTCAGAACACTTTTTTTAATTAATTTTTTATAATTACAGCCAAAAAATTTATACAATAATTAACTTTGTAAATTATTCTCGTCTAAACAAAATTTAGAGATAGCTATTTGACTTGAGTTACTATAACTTTTATAGCTTTTTTCTTGAAATGTTCAAATAAATATTCAACGAACATTGGATTTCAAGTGTAGGCGCAATGACGTCGAGAGATAGGTGTCGATTAAACTTGATACAACATAGAAGGAATTGTCCTTCTTTTGTTTCTTTCTTTTCTTTTTTTTTTTTTTCCTTTTTAAATGTTTTTCTTTCTTCTTCTTTTGTTTTTTTTTTCTTTTTCACAACGTAACATAAACATAGGGAATTTGCAATAACGAGACTTATAATTTGCATGATCAAACTTCCGAACCCAATCTTTGTTCGAAGAATTCACAGTCTTTTTTAAGATCCACTTCAACTCTCAATTTGACTCCTCAACTTGATCCAAAGACTCATTAAAGGCCTTGACTGCCTACCTTATTAAAATGAAGTGTGTCACTTGTATCGATTTCGGTTCTTATTTTTCTTTCGTCCCCGTTTAGGAAAATACTACTAAAAACTTTACTTTTATTCTAACACTCAAACAAACACTGATTAATGATAACATATAGTTTATTAACTTATTCAAAAAATTTCCACAGAATCCTTATCTTTAATAACATCATTTTAAAAAATATTGGTTTAGAGTAACGATGGATGAGGTCGAAAATATGTTCAACTCATAATACGATGAATGCCCAAGATATTCTAAACTGAGGAATTAGAAGCAAAAGAAGAACTCGCAGCTTGTCGATTGACATGGAATGGGTAATAGTATCCTACTTTTTTTATTGGAAAATGACAGAAATATTGGAGAAAATCTGTTTGTATTGATGAGTGATACAATGGCTTATAATTGTAGGCTTATAGGTACAATGAATTTAGATTGTACAATGAACCTAGACAGTTGGGGGGAGTTGACAACTCTATATTTAGAGCTATTTTTGTACCTCTTTTCTTAGGTGTTTAGGTGTGTTTAGTTCTATTTATTGTGTTTGGGGAAGTACATCTACAATTGATTCATGTTTAAAATGTTTGAAGTTGATTGTGATGTTTTAAGTTATTTTTTGTGTTTAAGTAGTATATTTGTCTATTAATTTCCTTTTGTGTCTTGTGCAGGTGTAGCAAGGGGTAAAATGTTCAGTTGCCAATGAAAGATAGAAGCATGAGTGGTAGGGGCAAGAACTGAGGGTACTATGAAGGACTAGTTGTAGACTACAGCTGGACAAATGAGAAGTAGTTGTAGAATAAGGCTAAAATAGAACCATATCTACAGTTTGAAGCTGAACAAATTGATTCACCTGCATTCTGTGGGTGAGCCACAGACTGGTTGAACAAGGTGAAACCACTCGCAGTTTGTGGGTTGTCTAGTCTGGGCTTGGGCTCATTAAGTTGCTTTATAAATTAGTACCCATTGTAAGGATGAAAAAGAGAGCATACTTCAAACTTTTTTTTCCGCTTTTTGTCTAGGGTTTTTAGAGCCACTTTTTTCGCACTTTGGAATTTAATTGTCCTTTAATTTTCTCGTTTGACTTTCAACTTTGGGATAGTTTAAATTATTCAATTCAAGTTAGTTTGCAACGAATTGAATTCTGATAACCTGTTCTTTAATATATTTATTTATAATTGCACATTTAGTTTTTTTTTATTGTTTTATCATGACTTTTGGCAAATCAATCAATTTATGTTTTTCTCCACAAATCATGATATGCTAAATTAATTATGATTCAGGTATGGGTGATGCAATTATCTGTGGATTAATAAAAATTTAAGGTTGATCACTAAATTATATTAATTGGCTAATAATTAACATAAATAGACGTATCTAAAGAGTTGCTAACTTTAGTTTTGTTTAGCTTGGTTGAGTGGATAAGACTTTTGAACCACCATCATAGACCAATGTTAATTCATTAGACAAATTGATCTGAGACCAAGGTGGCGGGATTGACTAGTTGATTCACTGAATATTCCCGGCCGAAAACTCAAATTCCTTATGGATAAGACTCGACTTATTTAATTAGGCAATCTCAAATCCTTGTTGAATTAATTTGATAGGATTCAATTGGCGAAGTTTTGAGGTTGGATTGAATTTTGGGAGTAGAATCTCTATTAATTATAATCGAATTGATTGACCTGAGATTTGTAGCCTAGCACTTGACCCATTTTAATCTACTGATTTACACTCTATTTTCATGTAGTTATTCTTTAAGTTCAGTTATTTACTTATTTTAGTAATTTAATTCTAAAATTCAAAATTCCTCACAAATTAGCTATTTAGATAGAAATTAGACTAGAATCTCGGTGTTTGTTTACCAGTTCTTGTGGGATCGACCCTTACTCAGCTTACTACACTGATAGCCGTGCACTTTCTGATATTAGTGGGAAAGTGTGATAAGGTAATTTAACTTTTCTAATGTGGATCAAATTGCTTAAAATTATTTTGATTGATAATACTTATTTGAAAATTGTTGAGATCATTTCCTTATGATTTGTCGATAAGGATAGAGTTTAATACGAGGTATCCTTTGCTAGTTCATATGTGTGAAGTTAGTCCATGGAAAAGTACTTGGTTCTATTACAGTTGTTTAAGTCTTACAAGTTCATACAACCCGTTCTTTTGTGGCTAATTCCTTAGGGGATCCAGTGTGTATAAAAATGGCTTGTTTTGCGTGAAAATATGTAGGCATGGTAAGAAAGAATAATAGAAGGCTGCTTGCTTGAAAATGTGCCTTATTGAGCCCAAAATAAAAGATGAACCGATTAAAAGGTGGTCATAAAGGAATAACGAAAGGTTGTGTTGCCATTTTGAGTTAAATGATTTTAATGGTTTTGTAATACTTTGCTGTTGTGTGAGACTATAAGTCTCTACTGATATTTTTTTGCCCTATTGATGGTTGTGAAGTCTTCATCTTGAGAATTTTCAGGTTGGTTGTGGGAAGTCAATATTTTGGGTGATGTGGCCCATATTAGTTAATTTGAATTCTTGAATTTTTATTTTAGAAGGTCTGCTTGACGTGTATCCGTATGACTGTTTTGGTAAGCATACTCTGTGTGACGTGAGTTTCATGCGATTGATTGGATTTTGGACTGTGTTTGTGTGCCAATTACTTCAATCTACTTTTATTATCACAAATGTGTAGTCATGTTTTTTTTTTTTTGTCTTTTATTTTATTCATTTTGTTTTTCTCGAAACTAGAAGAACCTCAAGTGGGAGGCTGTTGATAACCTTACGAAATTCATGTTATTTCTACTTTCTTTGGCATAGGTTTTGCACTAGTTTCAGCATTTTTAGGTTTTATGCATTTGTTTTCATGCATTTCTAGTTATTGTGTTAATATATGTTTAGTTTATTGTTTTAATGTTTATTTGATTTTATTTAGCTTATAATTATGTGTGTATTTATTTAGCATTGTGTTTAAATTGTTTACCTAATTCTTACTAAAGTAAAGTTCTATGTGTGTCCTTGATTATCAATAGCTTATAGTTTTAGTAAGTGTTTAAGTGTTGTTTTAGAGTTCTATTATAGCTATTAATATGTGTTTTTGTTCTACGGCTCTTGTAAGAACAAGCTGTATGTCAATCGAATGTTAGACGAAAATTTTAGAGGCAAAACAATGGAACCGTGCAAAGTTATCAGGTAAAAGGCAATTCAAGCGTTGGAAATCAAGTGCTATCAGCACTTGGCTCAATTGGACCATAGGCCTTCAAGCACTATCAGTGCTTGGTTAGACTGGACCAAGAGCCTATGCAATTTTTGTGATTTTTAGAGTTCCATGTATCCGTTTTTGTCCTATTTTAGTGCGTTGCGAAGCTTATTTAGAGCCCTACATTTTGTAATCTTAGAAATTATGAATAAGGGTCTTTAGAACTACAAAAATAAGTTATCTTTTATCTTCCCTTCAGGGGTTGCAAGATTAGACTAGGATTTTCTTCTTCTTTTTTTAAAGAAAAGTAGAAGAGAAGATTCGAGATTGACAACCTTGGACGAAGAACTTGCAATTCTTCATTAAAGAAGCTTTGTTAAACCTTTTTAGATCTTTATTATTCTATTTATTCCAGTTTTATTGCTCTTTAATTGTTCACCTCAATCAATGCATTTTTTATTTACTTTTTAAAATTAAAGTTTAGATTAGTTTACTTGCTTTCAATGTTTTCTTATGTGTTATTACTTTATTTTATGTTCTAAGTAGTATGGATTAAAGTTGGATGATGCTAATTCATTTAGATAATGATTAATTTGATCACCAATTGGAATAATCATAATAATTGAGCAATCAGTGGCATAAATTGGCAAATTAAGAATGTAGCTAATTCTTGTTTTGGTTAGGTTAGCCGAGGTGATACAGAAGTTGACCTCCCCATTATACCCTTTTGTTAATTGTTAGATAAATTTAATTTGCGATCAAAGTGGTCGAATTAAACAAATAGTTCATGAAAATTCTATACAGATACGACTCGAATTGATTAATCTTGGACGTAGAGGAATCTACCTCTAGTTAATTAATTTGATAGGACCTAATCATCGAAAGTCAGAGTTGGGTTGATAATTAAGAATTGAAATTAATTCCATACATTATATTGGTCAAATTAATTGATGAATTAATGAAAACTGAGAATTTGATAGTCTTAACCCTATTCCATTATTTTCATTAGTTAAAATCTTTAATTCTAGTTTGGTTAGCTCTCTTTTCCAATGTTCAATCTTCAAATAGCATTCAAGCCAAAGAACCAGTACTTGTTAAACCAATCCTAGTGGGTTCGACCCCTACTTCTACTATATACTATTTGACGCCGTGCTCTTGCGGTGCATTATCTAGTTAATAATAGAATTAGGTGTTTATAAATTTAATAAATAGATTGTTTACATATCATAGCTTCAACCCATTTTGAAATATAATCAATCACTACCAAAAGATGCTTCTTGTAGTATGAACTTTGGAAAGATCCCAAAAAATTGAATCCTCGTACGTCAAACACTTCACAAATTCGAATGTTGTTGAGTGGCATCTCATCTCTCCTTGATGGATTAACCACTCGTTGGCATTCATTACACCGCAAACAAAATATCTTGCATCCTTGAAGAGGCTTGGCCAAAAGAATCCATATTGTAAAGCCTTAGTTGCCGTTCGTTTATAGCAATGATGTTCACCTATCGATGATGAATGGCAATGGTAGAGGATGTCCAATTCTTCCTCTTTCAGCACATATATTTCTAATAATTTGATCCTTCCACTAGCAGTAGAGGAAAGGATCTTTTCAAAAGAAATATTTGGTTTCTAAAAGAAACTTCTTCTTTTAATTTCCATACATTGTTGAAGGACGTCTTTGCTACAAGGTAATTAAAAATATTTACCTACCAAGGTGTCGAATCCTTAACCATCATAAGTTGTTCTTCTGGAAAACTTTCATGAATGGATGGATCTTCTTAACTTTTTCTCATTGGCCTATCTATCCTTGAGAGGTGGTCGGCTACGGTGTTCTCGTTTTCTTTTTTATCAGCCACTTCCTAATAAAACTCCTGCAAGAGTAAAATCCAATGAATGAGTATTGGTTTTGCATCATTCTTTATTACATCAAGAAATTACTTTAGAACGAATGATCGATATGGAAAATTACTTTTCTCCCAATGAGGTATGATCTAAACTTGTCAAATGCAAATACTATAGCAAGGAGCTCTTTTTTCTTTGTAGAATAATTAACTTATGACTCTTTCAAAGTACAACTAGCATAGTAAACAACATGTAGGACTTTATTTATCTTTTGACAAAGAGCCGTCCCTATGGTATAGTCACTTGTATCACATGTAAGTTCAAATGGCAAGTCCTAATTTGGAGCAACTATTACCAAGGCAATAACTATAGCCCTTCTCAAAAAATGGAAAGCATATAAACACTCACTATCAAAACAAATAGAGCATCTTTTTGCAACAAATCACATAAATGTCTAAAAATGTAAGAAATTTTTTTAATGAATCACTGGTAGAAACTGGCATGTCCAAAGAAACTCCTAATTCCCTTCATAGTAGATGGAGGGTGTAACTTCTATGTCACTCCAACCTTAGACTTGTCCACTTCTATTCGAACCTTGGAAGAAATTTTGTGTCCTAAAAATATTCATTCACTAAACATAAAGTGACACTTCTCCCAATTCAAAACAAGATTTGTTCGTTCACTCCTTTCAAAAACAAGAGACATATTAAGCAAGCAAGCATAAAAAAGTCACCAAACACACTAAAGTCATCCATAAAAATCTCAATGAAATTTTCAATCATATCATGGAAGATAGCAAATATGCAATGTTGGAAGGTACTTGAAGCATTACATAGACCAAAGGGCATGCGCCTATAGGTAAAAGTGCCATAAGGACAAGTAAATGTAGTCTTTTCTTGGTCTTCTGGGGCAATCACAATTTGAAAATACCACAAATAACCATCCAAGAATTAATAGAAAGCATGTCTTGAAAATCGCTCCAATATTTGATCAATGAAAGGAGTGGGAAAAAAGTCTTTCTTAGCGGCATCATTAAGCTTTCTAAAATCAATACAAATGCTCCACCCAATTACAATCCTAGAATGTAACAATTCACTGATTACTTTCTCATTGGATATAATTACGACCCCTCCCTTTTTAGGAACAACTTGTGTTGGACTCACCCATTCTCTATCACTAATGAGATATATTATCCCGGCATCAAGAAATTTCACAACTTCTTTCCTTACTACCTCTTTTAAAATGAGATTTAGTTTCTTTTGAGGTTGTCTACAAGGTTTGTGGTTTTCATTCAATATATTATGCATGCACAAAGTGGGCTTATCTTTTTATGTCATCTATGCCCCAAGTAATGGCTCCTTTATGTTTCTCAACACCACAAGCAAGTCAAACAGTTCATCATGAGTAAGAAGTGCACTCACAATAACAGGATATGTTTCATTATCTCCTAGACAAGCATAACGGAGATGTGAGGGAAGTGGTTTCAACTCAAGCTTGGGGGTTTTGTTGGTCAGAGACCCACCTTTACCTTTTTCTTCATTGATGTACTCTTGCTCTTTTAATGATTGAATTTCATCTTGTAAGCCAATGTCAATTTGGATATCCTTTTCATTGTCACCTTCTTTATCTTTACACACATGTGCCATTTCCAAGTATTACTTCTAGAGATTGTCTTTACAAATATTATCAACAAGTTCATCAATTATGTCAACTCTTATCACATCATCATATAAAGAAGGAAACTTAGGAGAATTAAAAACATTAGAAGACACAATGTCATCATCGACTCTTAAATGGAGTTTTCCTTCTTGAACATCAATCAAAACGCTTTTCGTTGCTAAAAATGGACTTCCAAGAATGAGTGGCATTTCGGTGTCTTCATCCATTTCAAGCAGAATGAAGTCAGGTAATAAGAACACCTTTCCCAGTTTCACAATGACATCCTCTGAAGAATGAAATTACTATGGTAAGCAAATATTTAAAAAAAATTAATGTAGTAGAAACAATCAAATAAATGACTAAACCCCTCATCCATGGATTGATCTATAAAGTTTTATTGTTAAGAAGTGACCCAAATGGTCAAGAAAATAAGTTTACCTCAAAAACCGGAAATTTTTGTGGTAAACTGACAAAGTCCCTGTCTAAAGAAGAAGAATGCCAAACATATAACATCTCTAACAGTCCACACGAGCACTTGGTCAAGAAACTCCTCCTCTTGGACAGTTGTTATTACCCCATGCTAGCAAAGATCCAAAAGTAAACTAGCAAGTGAAAGAATTCACTTTTGGCAAAAAATTCTAATCCTAGAAGCACTAAGAAAGGGGAAAAGAGAGCCGATTTTGAGAGGGGAAGGGAGAAAGAATTTCTACCTTTCTTTGAACATTAAAGGCTGCTCTTTATCTAACTTGGGGAGCTTAATTTTGAGTATTTATATACCACTTAAAGGAATTTAGAGTTTGGGTAAACCTAGTTTAATATGACTGAACCAAAAAACTTAATTTTTTCCCCAAGTTAATTATATATTTTTGGGTTACTAATAACTGACCATGGACAATCTAAAATTAATTAATCAGCCCTCATAGGTTATTTATTTTCCATATAATCATATTTTAAGCCCAAAATAAGTCTCAACTCGGCTTAAATACGATGTCTAAAGAACGAAGTTTAATAATTCACATACAAAACATTTTTCATGTATTGTTCAACTTCAAACTCTTTTAAATCAACCCTCTTGTTGTTCCATCTTTAAAATTGGCCTAATTCCCTTTTAAGGCTAATTACTGCATCCCATGCATCACCATAAAATACGATGCACACTGTGCAACTCTTGCACTTTTATCTGCTAGGTTGAATTAATTGATCATCATGCCCTTGTGTGTGGGACCAGCTAGATTCATGATCCTTGTAAAATCAGGATGATTATTGATAACTCTAGTTTACTAGAGTTATTTTCCTCTAAATTATAGCATTTTGATAGTTTAAATTCTGAAATTAGGTAAGTAATTGAAGATTTTAGTTAATTTCTTTCATATGTATTTGTATTTTCATTTTTGAATTAATTGTGATAATTTTTGTGTTAAATTTTTAGTTTAATTAAGTGCTTAATGGTGTTAATATTATGTAGGTTTAAAAATTAAAAGTTAGAAGCTGGAAGAACAAAGCTCAAGGGACTAAATTGCAAAATGAAGGAAATGAGGATTGCTGGAAGGAGAGTCGAGATCGCGGTCTCGACTATTCCAGACCGCGATCTCGACTCGGGAATCAGACCTATCATTTTAGAGTCGAGATCGCGGTCTCAAAACTTCCAGACCGTGATCTCGACTCGCTAAATGTTAAGTTGTAAGGGCAATTTTTTTAATTTCCAGCCCAAAAATCCTGATTTTTACCTTGTATAATGCTGCACTATTTAAGCTAAGTAGAATGAGTTTGAGAGAGAGTAGAAAGTAGAGTGAGAGTAGATAGTTTAGAATAGAGAATTTTAGATAATTCTAGAGAGATTAGGATAGCTTATAGTACAAGTTACTTTTTCTAATAGAAATCTCTTTCATCTTCATCTTAGATCTTCTTTAAATTTCTTGTCAAGTTTACATCTTTATTAGATCATCGTAGTGGGTTTTTCGTAAGCTTACAGCAACAAGTAGATATAATTTTTAATTGCTTTCTTATCTATTTTAGTAAAAATTTCTTTGCTTTCAATTTAGGGTTTTTAGTAAAATTAGGGTTCTTATCAATTTCTTGCTTTCAATTTAAGAATTTTCAATTTCTAGCTTTAGTTTCTAGTTAATTCTTAGTGGGTTTCTTTATTTCTAATCAAAAAATCCAAAAATATTTAATTTCCTAGTTAATCTTTTCTTAATTTCTACTTTAGAAATGAATGCTTTAGTAATCAATTTTTATTGCTTTATGGTATTTTTAGTTGATTTATGCACTTGTTCTAAATCTTAGTCTTAATTAGATTAAATTAAGTTAGAATTGAAGTTATAGTTTTAATTAGAATAGTTCTTCCATCCACTAATTGATTTAGCTTAACTACACATTCACTCTTAAAGCCTTGGTAATTGCAATCGACAATCCTCGTGGGAACGATCCCTACTTCCCTTGCTACTAGTTGACAACCGTATACTTGCGGGATGCATATCTTCACCTAGTTAGTGATAGGATTTAGGTGTTTTCATTGATTTAAAACTAGGGTGTTAAAAGAGGCATCAATTATGAAGTAAAATGATCACAATAACTAGGTCACGGGTTTTTTTCCATTATCTCATAACTGATATCATAACCATAAAAGTATCTTTTGGGAGATAATATCTCTTAACTCCCAAATTGCCCCCAAAGTCTACGAGTGATGCTAGCACATCTTGTGGCTATCAAAAGAATATGAATGAGAGGAATTCATCGTAAACCTTCATATCATCATTATCATGTGGTAAAATCTTTATATTTTTGTATCCAATCTATATCACGGCCACGGTTTCCTTGTCAAGCAGATTTGTGATCTCTTACATAATTTGTGTATATTTTAGCATTTGTACTTAATTAGGAAAGTCTTTCTTTTATACGTCAACTACCTTGGCCAAGGATTTCCTTTCTAAGATTCACCATCATCATGTCATTGACAATTTCTTTTCTTTTTTTCACTTAAGAGGTGATGGATTCCTATGTGATATGCAACCACTCCATGTTTGATCTATATGATGCCAATTAATGCTTTATTATACCCTAAATGTGGACAATATTATACACCATGAACTTCGTGTAATCAAGCATGAGGTGTTCATAACAATATAAGTCAAAGGATCAATCCACACGATCATGACATTATTGGATCATTGACAAGTCAGTGATAACCCCATGTGATCCAATATGAGTTATGGTTTAGTTCAGTGCCTTGTTTTAGCAATTGTCTATTATGCCAATCCTCACAACTCTTGTGAAATCATATAAGACTCGATCATTCTTATTTCTGAATAACTCATGTCATATTCAGGAAAAGTCATGATATTACCTTCTAAAGGTAATTGTGCCGAATTGAGTACTCTCCTCTACCAACTACAAATATTCATGAATAATGTAATAAAAGATTTAGTGTCTGATATACACAATCTTGTGAATAAATCTTTGACATCATTCAATGGACATATTCAAAACAATTCTTAAGTCAATTATTAGAAATACATGAATTAAACATAAGTTGTCCATTGATTAAAATGTGCAATAATTTTAAACATAAAGATATTCTATTGTACTCATGATGACCAGATTGGATTTAGTGCACTACTCTAACAATTTTCCACTTGTACTAAAGCCAATCGCTTTGCTATCTCATACCCATGTTCTCAAGATGTCAATCAAGCTATTATAGTGTTAGTACCTTGGTAAATAGATCTGCCGCATTGTCAAGCATTCCAATTTTCTGTACCATGAGGTCTTCTCATCCAACGATTCCTTTGATCAAGTGATACTGCCCTCAATATGTTTGGATTTCCTATGAGATCTTGTTTTATTTTCCTGTGTAATGACTTCATTATTGCCCTAATACAAAGGTATTGGATCATTAATAGTAGGAATGACCCCAAGTTAATGAACTTCTTAATCCAAACATCATTTTTTTCCAATAGCTGATGCAACAATGTATTCAATCTCACTGGTTGAATTTCTGAGTCGTATTTTGTTTGGAACTCTTCCAACTATCTACTTCGCCATGAGAGTAAAACAAAAAACCGATGTGGATTTTCTATCTGTTGAACCCTAGTTATGTTAATCATGTTTTGATGATGACCAAATTGCACTAATGGTTTGAAAACAAGTGTGCAGAAACACAGGGAGGCTCGGACGCAAATGATCATCCGAGCAAAACAACCAGAAGACTCCACGGATGCAAATGACTGTCCGAAAGATAGAGTTTTGAACAATGGTAATCTTCTGACACAAAGAACCTGAAGCAATCTCGGACAAAGAACAGCATCTGATCATATTTCCAGAAGACATTGCATCAATCAGACGCAGGTTCAGAAGCATCCTCGGACGTCTGAATGAAAACTCTCAGAGAACTGACGCAGGGTTGGACACAGAGGTTAGCAGTGGCCGTCCGAAAGATCCAACGGCTAGTTTGTTTGGACGCACACCCACTGCAATGGCCGTCCGAAAGGTCCAACGGCTAGTTGTCTCTAGTAAACAGAAAATAGCCGTTGAAAAGTTGTTGAAAGCAAATTTTGGGCAACTATAAATACCCCTAAGCCTGAATAAAATAAGAATGGACTTCTACATTGATTACAAGTAATTCTTGAGCTATTTGGGAGAAATAGTGAGTACAAGTGTTGTAATAGTGTAGGTAGTTTTGTGAAAAGAGCTTAGAAGTGCAAAAGTTCTTCAAAGTGTAAGAGTAGAGAGATAACAATTGTAACAAAGGAATGTTGTGAGTGTAAAACTCTTGACTTAGCTAAAGGAAATTAGTGTGAGCAAGAGTGATCCTCACTTGTGTACAAGAGGTTATTGTCTCACCTACTTCAAAGAGACTTTTAGTGGCTGAACTTCAAGTTGAGAACTTGGTAGTTGCCTTGAGAGAAGCTCTTTGTGAATGTACTCCAAGCTTGAGAAGCTTGGGAGTTTGGTTTGCATTTCTTAATCTTAATCTTTTTATTGGTTCTTTGTGATTCAATTGTTGAATCTTTACTTGTGATTATTTGTGCTTAAGTGTTCGTTTGTTGCATAAAGTTTGAATTTCCATTAAGCACATTATAAGGTTTATTTTTTTAGAAACAACCTAATTCACCCCCCCCTCTTAGGTTGCTTTTTGGACCAACAATTGGTATTAGAGCTTGGTCTCATATATTGAGCTTAATTGCTTTTGAGTAAAGACCATTATGGCAACCAATAATGCTTTGTTTTTAGAGGGCCATTCTATTACTAGACCTCCCATGTTTAATGGCATGGTTTGGAGGGATAGAATGAAAATTGTTGTTCAATCTATTGATATTGATTTATGGTATATTTTTTGTGAAGGTCCTTTAGAAGCTAATATTCTTGATGAAAACACTCATAGATTAAGGCCTAAGACTAGATATGAGTTAAATGCACAAGATAAAATAAATTTATCTTTAAATGCTAAAGCCATTAATATTTTGTTTAATGCCTTGGATGCAGATGAGTTTTCTAAAGTAAAAGGTTGCAAATCATGGAGGCCAAGGAGATATGGGACAAATTGAAAGAAATCCATGAAGGAAGTGAAGATATAAGAGAGCAAAAGAAGTCACTTCTTGTGGCTAAATATGAATCTTCAAAATGGAACATCATGAGAACATTGACAAGATGTATTGTAGGTTCAATGATATGGTAAAGGATTTGAAAGGTTTGGGTAAAGAATATTCCTTGGGTGAGAAGAATAGAAATTTTTTGAATGCTTTACCTAAGGAATGGGAACCTAAATCCATTGCCATAGAGGAGTCTAAAAATTTAAATTCTATGCCTATCGAGTCTTTGATTAATTCTCTAACCTCCTTTGAATTGAAGATGAAATACAAGGTACAAAATGGGGAGGCAAAAGGAAAAAGAAGCATAGCATTTAAAGCTTCATAAAAAAGGAGAAAAGACTCAAGGAAGCCTTACTTCAACAACTTCCAAATCACTTGGGATGATTGCAATTCAGATGGAGAGTTGAAGAAGAATATGAGGATGCTCAAATGCATTGCTTTTATGGCACTTGGCAATAATGAGGTATCCTCTAGTTGTGATTCTTGTGATGATTCATGTGATAATAATGATGATGATGTTGAATCATTTATTTTTAAAATGCATGAATGTTTGAAAGAACCATATGCTAGGAACAAAGAGTTAAAAATTAAAGCTAATGCTTTAATGAGTACCAACTCAAAACTTGTGCATGAATATAATTCTTTGACAAAAGAATATGATGTTTTGAAAGAAAAATTTGCTGGAAAAACCAAGAGATCATGGAAGAACAAGCTTCTTTGAAGAAGAGATTAGATGATCTTGATGATATTTTGAAAAATAAGAAAGAAAATGTTTTTGAAAAGAAAAGAACTAGAAATATGTTTTTGAACAAAAATTTTATCACCTTTAGAAAAAATGATTTGTGCTTTGTTAAATCTAAATCTTATTTTTATGGCAATAAGAATATTATTTGTAATTATTTTCATCAACATGGCCATGTAAAGAAAAATTGTTATGGTTAAAAGAAACAAAAAATTGGGAATAAATTCGATTTGGGTGATTAAGCATGTTACTAATCCAATTGGACCCAAGAAAGTTTGGGTACCAAAAGTTGTTGCTTAACTTTGCATGTAGGTATGCTTGGAGAGCACCAAGGAATTCAAGGTAGATTATCAATGGAGGGAGTTCAAGGCATATGAGCTAAGATGACATTAAAATGGGTAACATCTAAAATTTTGTGTTAAGAACGTGCTTTCATTTATTAAGTTGAACTATGTTTTCTTGAATGTTACTCATCTATGTGATTGAATTTGTTTAGAATGACAGGGAATATGTATCCCCAATTTTTTGTCTATAATAAATCACTACTTGCAAAAGAAAAGGGGAGCATTCAAAATTTTTTTTTAAATGGATTATTTTGCAAAAAATTGCATCACACATGCTTCATTGATTTGATGATGCTTTTTGGTGCGGAATGAGCGACAATTGTTTTGATCCTAATTCTTTGTATGCATTCCATCATATCGCATACTTGAATATATATTCTTGAAGGGAAGAAATGTTTTGCATAACTTGACTTATTCTCCATGTACTCATACTGTATTATATTCACCTTTCTAGGGGGAAAACAAACTAAGGGAGAGCTTAAATTGCATTCTCTTTATCTTGTTTTGATGATGTCAAAAGGGGGAGAAAAATGGACAAAACTTCTTAACTTATGCTTCATATGGTTGTTTTTAAAATTGTCCAATTGATTTGTCATCATAAAAAAAGGGGAGATTGTTGAACCATCCAGTTATGTTAATCATGTTTTGATGATGACCAAATCGCACTAATGGTTTGAAAACAAGTGTGCAGAAAAATAGGGAGGCTCGGACGCAAATGATCATCCGAACGAAACAACCAAAAGACTCCACGGATGCAAATGACTGTTCGAAAGATAGAGTTTCGGACGATGGTAATCGTCTGACACAAAGAACTAGATGTGTCTAAGACGAAGAACAGCGTCCGATCATATTTCCAGAAGACATTGCTTCGACATCGGACGCAGGTTCGGATGCATCCTCAGACGTCCGAATGAATACTCTCAGAGAACGGATGCAGAGGTTAGCAGTGGCCGTCCGAAAGGTCCAACGGCTAGTTCGTTCGGACGCACACCCACTGCATCGGCCGTCCAAAAGGTCCAACGGCTAGTTTTCCAGTAAATAGAAAATAGTTGTTGGAAAGTTGTTGGAAGCAGATTTTGGGCAACTATAAATACCCCTAAACCTGAATAAAATAAGAATGGACTTCTACATTGATTACAAGTAATTCTTGAGCTATTTGGGTGAAATAGCGAGTACAAGTGTTGTAATAGTGTAGGTAGTTTTGTGAAAGAGCTTAGAAGTGCAAAAGTTTTTCAAAGTGTTAGAGTGGAGAGATAACAATTGTAACAAAGGGAGGTTGTGAGTGTAAAACTCTTGACTCAGCTAAAGGAAATTAGTGTGAGCATGAGTGATCCTCACTTGTGTACAAGAGGTTATTGTCTCACCTACTTTGAAGAGACTTTTAGTGGCTGAACTTCAAGTTGAGAACTTGGTAGTTGCCTGGAGAGAAGCTCTTTGTGAATGTACTCCAAGCTTGAGAAGCTTGGGAATTTGGTTTGCATTTCTTAATCTTAATCTTTTTATTGGTTCTTTGTGATTCAATTGTTGAATCTTTACTTGTGATTATTTGTGCTTAAGTGTTCATTTGTTGCATAAAGTTTGAATTTCCATTAAGCACATTATGAAGTTTGTTTTTAGAAACAACCTAATTCACCCCCCTCTGAGGTTGCTTTTTGGACCAACACTATCATCCATGTCAGACTGAAAATCTGAATCCGTATACCTATCTACTTTTAGCTCTCCATTTCTATGAACCAAGAAATATCCTTATTCCTACTCAAGTACTTAAGGAAGTTCTTACCAACAATCCAATGTTTTCTCCTGGATTAGACTAGTTTCTACTAGTAACACTTATTGTAAGAATAATATCAGGTTTTGTACATAACATGGCATACATTAGACTACCTCTGTTCTTATAGCGGATGCATAAGGTATCTTTTTCATTCAATCCCCTTTTTCAGGTGATTTTGGGCTTAGCTCTTTAGCAAGGTGAATTCCACGTATAAAAGGTAGTAAACCTCTCTTAGAATTCTCCATGCTAAACCTCTTCAATACAATGTCTATGTATAGACTTTGAGAAAGACCTATTATATCTTTAGCTCTAACTCTTTAGATTCAAATTCCAAGGATATAGATTGCTTCTCCCAAATCTTTCATGGAAAAATTTTGTGACAATTATGCTTCGATTGATGTTAACATCCCTATATCATTACCGATCAATAATATGTCATCAATATAAAGAACTAGGAAGTTGATTGCACACTCTCTAGACTTCTTGCAGACACATGGTTCATCCTCATTTTTAATGAAGTCAAGCCTTTTTATTACTTCATCAAAACGGATGTTCCAACATCTTGAAGGTTGCTTACGACCATAAATGGGTCTCCTAAACTTGCACACCCTATTGGCTTCAGCATATGGATTCAAAACCTTTAGACAATTCCATGTATATGCCTCTTGAATATATCCATTCAAAAAATGTAGTATTGACATCAATTTGCCAAACATCATAATCATGATATGCTGCTATAGGTTTCTCATAGTCTATTCTATGGACTTGACAATGCCCTTCAGCTGCAAGCCTATTCCACACTAATTTTTCTCTTGAAAACCCATTTGTTACAATTGGAACTATTCCTTTAGGAAGATCTAGAAGATCCCAGACTTGGTTGATATGCATTGATTCTATTTCAGATTCCATTGCTTCTAGCCAATTTCCAGAATCTATGTCAGACATCACCTCTTTATATGTAATAGGATCATCTGTATTATCACTATCTCCTAGAGAAAACAATTCTTGTGCTCTTTCTAGGACTAAGCCATATCTCTCTAGTGGATCAGATATCCTAGTAGATCTACGAGGAGTTTGTGCTACAACTGGATTTGGTACTTTTGCTGAATTTTCTTCCACTTTGTTCATGTTACTAGATTTGTTGAGAGGAAGTTTCTTCTAGTTTTATTGTCACGCCCTGCACCCGCATACGTCGGCACGTGATAGCCACCGTACCCTCAAGAGTTACCCCCCAAGGGCACAAGACACCAAAATGAAGCATAATTAAAATAACTTCATTAAATTACTAAACAATCTATATCAATAATGACTTGATTAAGCGGCTAAACAAACGTAAACTAAACTATTCAATGATCCTAAAGTAACACAAAACGAAATCAAAAATAATTTTAACATATCTAAATTCTTAATTAGTAAATAATACTAACTTTCCTTGGAAGTCAAAATCTAATTGTTTGCATGCTCCAATTTTCCAAACGCTTGATTGTCCTCATAAAGGTCCAACTTTGCAAAAATGTGATAACGGGGTGAGCGAAAAATCACTCAGCAAGGAGCTAATATTGCCTTTGTTGGACCAAACAAGTTACATACATACATATTTACAAAGTTTTAACACAATCATACAAAAGTATTTCAAATTAAAGTTTTTATTCGACATCAAAGCAAAAACTTATTTCACATAATTGCAAAGGTTTCTTTTCAAAATGTCTTTTCAAAAATAAAACGTATATAAGTTACAACAAGTGGCATTATATCAAAGATTTTCAAAACTGATTTCACAAATATCAAAAGTTCAAAATCAAAATCAGGATACAAGAATCATAATTCATAATCAGAGTTCGAAAATTCAGAATCAAAATCGATAATCGGAGTTCAAAGTTCATATCATGGTTCATTATAGGCTCATAAAACAAATACGCTTTCATTGGCTTACACAGTTCAGCCTAGTGCAAAGAGACCCCACTAGAAAAGGTTGTCAAGGGATTCGACCAAAACTTACCCTGACTCGGAGACAGAATATTGGGTCTTAGGTCACCCAAAAAGAATACCAGGTCATAGGTCACCCGGAAAGAAAGTCATAACTATAGTCCCTACTGACTATTCATGATTATTTTAGGAGTTTTGGTCCATTATTAATTACCAAACAACGTACAAAATACTTCAAACATATAAATACAAAGCAATCATGTTAAATTTAAAATAATGCCACTTATATAAATTTCTTAATTTAAAACAATTGAAGTATCCACGTAAGATCCAAATTTAAAAACTAAAATAATATGTTGTCAAAAATAATATTTAGACAAAATATTTTCAAAATTACAAGGGGTAACAACCACTTACCTCGACGTAACAAAACATAACCGTAGCAAAATCCAATTAATTTCTTATACAAAAATTCATCTCGCAATACTTAAGTTCAATCGCTAAACCAACCTACTCGTATATAGACTATCGTGCCATCTACAAAATTTTCAAAACCCAAAATGTCTTAGCAAATGTATTAACTCAAAATTCATTAATTTTTTGAAAATATTACTTTCAAAAATAATATTTAAGACCAATCTTTAATTTATCACAAAAATATTTATCATATTTATTTTATAAAACTAATACTACAATAGTATTATATTTATTCATTCCAAAAGATATACCCAGTAATGTAGACGTTACTAAAATAAATTTTCAAAAGTAAAAGTTTAGGAATAACCCCTTATAATATATTTATTAATATATAAGCTTCTAAAAATATTACTCTTACTAATTTATACTTTCAAAACCATTTTATTTGGTTAGAATAAAAATTAGACTTGTAATATCTTATGCTTACCTATGTCAAAATAGCACAAATATTTTGATTAGAAATCGTATTAGAAATAATTTTAGTACTTAATATGCAAATAACCAAAGTATTTATCAAATCACTACTTAAACTATGTAACCAAGCATATAAAATTTTTATTCTTTATCCTTCCTTATGCCACTACAAATAAACAACCAACATCATCATCCAAGCCAAACCAAACACCATCCCAAATTTTGTCAACACCACCAACTAGCAACCTGATGGCATAGCAGCAACATCAGTGGCCGATAACCAGTGACCACGGGATCAACGGCAGCCTTTCGAAAGCTGCTCCTGGTCTCCTCTTTTTTTCTTTTTAGTTTTTCTCAGATGTGAAAATAATTTCTATTTTCCAAAATAAATTTTCCAGTTTTCAGAACATTTAATAACAAGTATTTATGGATTTAGAGTCATAATGATACTGAATGAAAAATAATTCTAGGCATGATATCTTATATATGAGAGGATGAACAATATAAATGGATCTACCAGGGAATAGGACTTAAGAAAATATACCGAATTTGATATACCACGAACTCTTAATTTGTATGAAAACTCTCTCTTCAAAGTTCTAAAACCAAGCAAATAATAACATAACCCTATGAAGTCTCCTATTTATACCTATTTTAACTCCCAAAAGTTTCCAATTTCTAACTCCTATAAGTTCATTAAATTTCCACAATTCCTACAATGATTTAGTCACTAAAAGTTGGATGAAAATTTAATTAAAATTAATCACAAAAATTCACTAATAATTTGGAAAAGAGTTGTGCTATAATTGGAAAATTATTTCTGACACTAGTCTAGTCCAAATTAAACGAACACAGGATGAATAGGAGTTCCAAATTGATAAGAATTAAGTCATCCTATATGAACATACCCTATAACAAATTTTTGTCCAACAATGGCAAGTAGTTCAAATCTAAATAAAATTTGTAGTATATTAAATATTATCAAATACTAATATATGTTTTTTCAAAAAAATATGTGGGTTTACATTCTACCCTCCTTACAAAAAGTTTCGTCCTCGAAACTTGCTTACCTTGCTTTAATGGAAACATGTTTCTCGTCCATACCCCTTCTTATGGTTCCGATGTCACTACTCCTATATCTTGACTAGTCCATTGAAGCTGTACATGTGAAATTTATTTTTATTTTTTTTGAATGTTTTCGTTCTTGCGGTTTATGATCTTTAGTGGTGGTCCTTTCATGAAATTTCCTGTAACGTCTATTGATTAAAACTTAATCACATAACACGAGTCATGTGCATACTTTTATAGTTGCCATACTTGAAATACATCATGTACTCTGGCAAACTAGGTGTCAAAACGAAAATTATAACTAATACACTTGTTTTCCAATCCATTCCGATATCTTGAATGGCCCTACCCATCAAGAGCCTAACCCAAATAACCTTTACCTTTTTCTATTTTTTGTCACCCAATTGAATTCATAAATTCTTTTTTTTTCACTGAATCAATTTCAATATAATGAAAATCTACGCTTGCATCCATATAAATTTTCAAATAGAGTCATTTCAATACCACTTAGTAACTTCATTGGTTTCAATAGTCGATCATAATTTCCTCCAAAATCTAATGTATAAATTCGTAACTTATCTTCTAATGTTTGGATGGTTTTCTTAGATTGACTGTAATGGTACTATGTCCCAAATCAATTCTAATAACCTTTTAGTACCAAACCCAAAACAAGAGTAAAATGACGATCTCGGTTCGACATTATGCTCACAGATAGTCCACACAACTTCAAAATTTACCTACCTATAACTCCATTAATTTTTTTTATCCAAGATATTCTAAGTAATCCTTCTGGATTAAAGAGTTCTGAACATTGCTTAACTATATGATCCTTAAGTTCTCCTCATTCTATTTATTATCTATCACAGAAGTTAACTATCCTTAATAACTTTTCTACCTTCATTGCTTGTACTGCACTCACTAATATTTTTCGAGGTGTCTTTCTTTTACCCTATTACCTTGATAAGTCAATTATACTCATCTAGAAAAGATTACACACTTATTTCTATAGTCCATCTTAATACCATGTTTAGCTTACAAATTGATTCCTAAAGATAGTATCGAAATCACTTATATTAATTTGGACCAATTTAATTTTAGATTCTCATCCATATTTTTTCACAATCACAATCACTAAATTTCAATTGAGATATCAAAATTCAGTATTCTGTAGTGGCTACACATAAGAGACCTAAAACCACTCGTGTCGTACCAAAAATATTCCAAAATGTTTTCAAATTTTGAGTTCCGAGCATTTATACATTTTCTAAAGTCCTACATTTACCAACTTGGTTTGAATCCTTCTATACTTGATTTCATCTTTGATAACTTATTATCGTCCATCTTAGTAGGAACAAAACTTCCCAATATATCAAACAATGCTCCATAACCGGCATATTAGGTGCTTGCTTCAAAATTTCAATTTAATGGATCTTGTAATAGGCAATTTTTCTTAAATCAATTATCAATTTATGAAAAAATTATAGTTTACAAATTGTAACATAAGTACATAAATTTTTTCTTTTACAAAAAAAAAAAAACAAATTGAGTTGTGACAAAATTATATTTTTTGGAAAAAAAAAAAACAATTCAGGTTTTCCAAAATATGAGGCAAGTACAACAAAATCCTATCAAAAGTAAAATAATTTGGAACAAATCGTACTTTATCTAAATGACACATAATATTTTCTAGAACCTATTCTTAGCAATATCATAACATCAAAATAAATCAAGAACCAAACTGATTTATATTACAACTAGCTACTAAAATTCCAAACACTAAGTAATATTGTTGTCTCCTTAATTTCATTATTGTGCTCCAAAGATTCCTTAAAAATATTAACCTTAGCATGTACTTTATCCTCAGAAGTGGTACATTGAAATCCTCCAATTAGAAATTTGATCGAACAAAAATCAATCCAAAAATAAAACTCCTAAGATCAAAAATTAATTCCTTAAGAGTCGTATACTTTTTTTTTTGAATTTGTCCTTCAGTTCCAATATTACTAATTCATTTCTCTTATCGTTAATATCTTCATATCTATACTTTTATCAAACTCAATCTGATACTCATACTCTAAATAACTTGCCCAAGAAATCCCAATTTAAAAATATTCAAAGTCCCAAAAGAGTACTTAACCTCCATGTTCTAGTCCTTAGTAGTTGCCTTGTGAGTTCTACAACCAGGCTTTGATACCACTTAAATTGTCGTGCCTCGCACACGCTCACATTAGCACGTGATAGCCACCGTACCCTCAAGAGTTACCTTCCAAGGGCACAAGGCAACAAAATGAAACATAATTAAAATAACTTTATTAAATGAGAACTACTAAACAATCCATATTAATAATGACTTGAGTATGTGGCTAAAAAACCGTAAACTAAAGCATTCAATGATCCTAAAGTAACACAAAATGAAATCGAAAATAATCTTAATATATCTCAATTTTTAATTGGCTAATAATACTAACTTCCCTTGGAAGCCAAAATCTAATTGTCTTCGTGCTCTAATTTCCCAAACACTTGATTGTCCTCATAAAGGTCTAACTCTGCAAAAATGTGATAATAGGGTAAGCGACAAATCGCTCAGCAAGCAACTAATACCACCTTTGTTGGACCAAACAAGTTACACATGTGCATATATTACAAAGTTTTAACACACAATCATACAAAAGTTTTTCAAAAAGTTTTTATTCGGCATCAAAGAAAAATCTTATTTCACATATTTGCAAACGTTTCTTTTCAAAAACAAAACGTACATACTTTTATAGCAAGTGGAATTATATCAAAAATTTGTAAAATAGATTTACAGATGTCGAAAGTTCAAAATCAGAGGAAGAATCAGGATACAAGAATCAAAATTTATAATTAGAGTTCGAAAATTCAGAATTAGAATATCAGAATCAAAATCTATAATCGGAATTCAAAGTCATATCACGGTTCATTATAGACTCATAAAACAAATACGCTATCATCGGCTTACTGAGCTTAGCCCAGTGCTAAGAGACCCCACTAGAAAAGGTTGTCAAGTGGTTCAGCCAAAACTTACCTTCACTCAGAAATAGAATATTGGGTCTTAGGTTACCCAAAAAAATACCAGGTTTTTGGTCACCCAGACAGAAACTCAGAACTATAGTCCCTACCGACTATTCATGATTATTTTAGGAGACTAGGTACATTATTAATTGCCGAACAACTAATTCAAACATACACATGAGAAGCAATTATGCAAAGTTTAAAATAATGCCACTTATATAAATTTTATAATTTAAAACAATTCAGGTATCCATGTGAGGTCCAAGTTTAATAACTAAAATAATATATTGTCAAAAATAATATTTAGACAAAATTGTGTTTTCAAAATTACAAAGGGCTAGTAACCACTTTCCTCAACGTAGCAAAATATAACCGTAGTAAAATCAAATTAATTTCCTATACAAAAATTAATCACGCAATACTTAAGTTCAATCACTAAACCAACCTACTCATATATAGACGATCATGTTATCTACAAATTTTTCAAAATCCAAAATGTCTTAGTGAAAGTATTAACTCAAAATCCATTAATTTTTCAAAAATATTACTTTCAAAAATAATTTTTAAGACCAATCTTTAATTTTTCATATAAATATTTTTCATATTTATTTTATAAAAATAATACTACAATAGTATTATATTTATTCATTCCAAAAGATATACCTATGTAGACATTACTAAAATAACTTTTCAAAAGTAAAAGTTTATATTCATTAATATATAAGCTTCTAAAAATATCACTCTTACAATTTATACTTTCAAAACAACAAAAATTAGACTTGTAATATCTTATACTTACCTATGTCAAAATAGCACAATAGAAATATAAATATTTAGATTAGAAATCATATTATAAATAATTTTAAGATTAATATGCAAATAACCAAAGTATTTAACAAATCACCACCTAAACTAATTAACTAAGTAACCAAGTATATAAGCATTTTATTCTTTATCCTTCTTTACGCCACTACAACTAAACAACCAACATCATCATCCAAGCCAAACCAAACACCATCCCAAATTCTGTCAACTCCACCAACTAGCAGCCTGATGGCAAAGCAGCAACATCAGTGGCCAATGACCAATGACCACAAGATCATTGGCAACCTTTCCAAAGCTGTTCGTGGTCTCCTACTTTCTTCCTTTTTTTTTTTCTAGATGTGAAAATAATTTCTATTTTCCAAAATAAAATTTCTAGTTTTCAAAACATTTAATAACTAATCCAGAATTTATGAATTTAGTCATAATGATACTGAATGAAAAACAATTTTAGGCATGATATCTAATATATAAGAGCATGAACAATATAAATGGATCTATCAAAGAATTTAGCAAGGACTTAAGAAAATATACCGAATTTGATATATGACAAACTCTTAATTTGTATGAAAACTCCCTTGCTAAAGTTCCAAAATCTCAGCCAAGTAAATAACAGTATAACCCTGCGAAGTCCCCTATTTAAACCTATTTTAGCTCCCAAAAGTTTCCAATTTGTAACTCCTATAAGTTAGTTAAAATTTCTACAATTCCTACAATGATTTAGTCACTAAAAGTTGGCTAAAAATTTAACTAAAATGAATTATGAAAATTCACTTATAGTTAGAAAAAGAGTTGTGCTATAACTGGGAAATGTTTTTAGACACTAATTAGTCCAAATAAAATAACATACGATGAATATGAGCTCCAAATTGATAAGAACTAAGTCTTCTTATATGAACATACCCTATTACAAATTTTTGTCCAACAATGACAAATAGTTAAAATCTAAATAAAATTTGTAGTATATTAAATATTATCAAATACTAATATTTTTTTTTGAAAAAAATACGAGGTTTTACTTTTATATAGTCCTTCCGGTGCCTCATTTTCTAACAAACTCTTCTTCAAGAAAAAGGACATTCCGACTGATAACAAACCTTTGTTCATCCCAAACATAAAACTGACATCCTAAATATCTTTAGGATATCTAACAAACTGTCCCTTAACAGACTTAGTTTCTAATTTTTCTATGTTAAACTTTCTAATAAATCCATACAAGCCCTTATTTTAATGTGACTAAGGGTAGGTTGTTTGCTTTTCCACATTTCATATGGAGTTTTTGGGACAGATTTAGATTATACCTTTTCATGTCTCCCTCTCGCGAAAGCATGACTGCCATGTCCTAACCGTTCTAGGGGACAAAAGGCATAAAACCTCAAATATCCGATACGAAGTCTTGCAAAATATTTAATAACATGGGGTGAGGAAAGGACAAGGTCAGTCAGTAGTCCTCGTATTCTCTTATCAAATTGAGCAAGTTACTGCATATACATTTTCTTCTCAAATCTATCCATTCTTTAGTACACATACAACAAACCAAAACAATTCGATAGGCATATATATAGCAAGTGATCATAAGACAATCAAATATTTCATTTATCAAATTCAAATATCAATTATGGCAATCGATAATACTTGGTCATGTGAGATTCTAGAGGTGGCTCGAACAACATTTAGTTTTCACACTAGCTCCCATAAAGCAATACCGTCAATTGCATCATCAGTCAAATAATCACTCCAATCATATAATTCATTATGTTTCACAAAAGACCACTTAGCATATACTTGTACAAAAAAGTCAAACATAAACACTTCACAATTTGATTTATAAAAAAAAATAATTTTTTACAAATATTTTATTTTTAAAATAACACTTGAAAAATATAAGAGAATACTAGAATCACATGCCTAATCAAATCTGAATATTAGAACCTAGAAAAGACATCCCAAACTACCATTTTTTCAACACCTAAATATATATTAAATTGGGTTTAAATTTTTTTCAAAATACTTTAAAATTACCTTAAAACACAATAGATAATCGGGTTAAAAAGTCAAAATCGAGCCGGAGCAGTACCTGGCACTACGACCCCGAGCCCGAATCCACAATGCGAGGGTGATCTAGTAGTCCATTGTTTAAGGCCAATCTTGTTCTATCTCAGGCTTTGAGCAACGATAATATGTATATTTTTTCCAACTTATTCCCGTAGCCACCACACATTATTATCAGTCCTATTTTATCTTAACAGTAACCATTAAATAATTGAGCAAATGATTACTATTCCAATCCTCATAATACCCAAACATGTTAGTGTCATATACCAATTCAGGTACTAATAAGAAGATATAGAAATAGCTAATAGACTTCCATCTATACCAAAATCAAAACTTAATTATCCGTACCAATGTCCTAATAAAAGACTTGATTAAATCAATTAGATGAACAATTACTTACCTAATTGTTGAAGTTCTTAGCCTCCCATCTTCCTTATCCTCTTGGTCTCTTCTTTATCTCTATCTCACTATTTTAACAAAAGAAATGGAAGAAAAAAAATAGAAAATATTTTTTAATTAGCTAACCACCGGAACATTAGTGGAGGAGCTATTCCTAAATTTTATTAAAATTATTGAAATCAATTACAAAGAAGAGGAATAGGCCAAAATCTCTTGAAAATGACATATTATAAAGCTAAAAGCAATAAAGTTTTAAGTCAATTGATCTTTCGAATACTAACGTATCCTATCTCATCTAATTAGACAATTCCTGTCAATTCTGAGGATGTGTTTACAGATGAGAAAGTATATTCTACATTAATCAAACCACTTCCCATCTTTGACAATTTAAAGAAAGTAAAGAAGAAGAGAGTTGAAATGGGTTGGGGGCTTTTATAAAGGTATTAGGCTTGTATAATTTGGATAAATGTAGTGAAACTTTATCCACTTGTCATAACCTATACATGCAGTAATTGGTTTTTAACTTTTTTTTTTGGCAAAATTAGTATTTGCATCCTAAGCCTCAAATTCTTAGCTAATTATACTTGGAATCTCAAATTTTAAACTTAGGTTCATCACATACCTTATTTAGTATATAGATGGCAGTAAGAAGCGCGAAACCACAGAAGGATTCGGGTAAGTCAGTGTAACTTAGCATGGACTGGACCATGTCCATCAAATTTCTTTTTCATCTCAGAAACACCATTGAGTTGTGGTGTTGTCGGTGGAGTTAATTTTGAAACTATTCCAGACTTGAGAAATTCATCAAATCTATCACTCAAGTATTTGCCTTCTTGATCAGATTGTAAGGCTTTAATACTTTTGCCAAGTTGATTCCCTACTACAGCCTTAAACTGATGCGAACTCCGCAGATAAATTGACGAGACCCAGAATTGATGCAGACCCAAGAATGCCTAAACAAATCCGACTTGACGGATTCAAACCATTTGATTAAGAAATCAAGAATTCAAAGTATCTACTCTCGACCGTACGAGATATCGATTTGCTGTCTATAACAAAACAAGAACCAATAGTTTTCAGGTTAGGTAATCACAAGAATCAATCTGGCAAAATCGATTCTTGATCCACGTCTTTGGAAGACAAGTTTGAGAATTTTCTCACAAAGTTTTTTCTGAATAATGTTGAATAAATATTTGGCTATGGGGGGATGTTTTTAACATAACAAGGGGTTGGCCAAACCCTATAAAATAGGTCTAATACTACTAAGAAACAACCTTGCCAAATCCCAGCAGGTTCAGGATTGGCTCACAGAACTAAAATGTGTTAGGACTAAAGTAAACCTAGGTTGGATTTTCGAACATCATTAAGAAAATAGTCAACTAACAACTTGTTAAAATAAGTGCTAACACTAAATCCTAGAACAATTAGGATTGGAATGGCCGATTTAGGACTATGGCCGATTAGGGTTTTAAAAACACTTCTTGGAGTTCTTCAATTTGTGGGCTTCTTGGACTCGAATCTTCTTGGATTTGGACTTCTCAAATATAGACAGGCCTTTTAACTAGGGCTTGAATCAACTCTTGGCCTCTATTAGGTTGAGGGCCAAGAATTTGCATCATAAACTCTTTGACATGGAATTTTTCAAAAACTTTAGACTTGTACTTCATTAAGTACACAAAATCATACCTGCAGTGATCATCAGTGAAGGTTATGAAGTCTCTATAATTACCATGTGTAGTTACACTGACTATTCCATGTACATCTGTGTGTGTGTGGGCTAAAAGATTATTTGCTTTTTTGTTTTGTCCAACAAAGGGTGATTTGGTCATTTTGCCGAGGATGCAAGACTTATAAGGTCATAATAGTTCAAAACTAGAAAAGCTTATATCATCTTGTCTATTCTAGATTTCCCAATATGACCTAATTTAAGTGCCATAAATTCTCAGAGTTAATAGTTTTTCTAGTTTTATTCTTGGCGTTATTATTTATGATGACACTTTTGCTAAGCTCATCAACTCTCAAATTTAGATAACAAATAAATAACGAACCAATACCAACTAATTTATTTTGAAAATAAATATAGAAAACATTATTCTTGAAAGAAAATTCATAATTGTCTTTCATCAAACATAGTAAAGATAAATAATATTCCTAAAAACTGGAGGTACTAAAATAATGTTCTTCAAAATCAAAATATGAGATGAAGGAAGAATGATTCTTGTAGTTCCTTCGACTAAAGCAGCAACATTAGCCCCATTATCGACTAGAAGAACTTTCTCCCCTTGAACGAGCCTCGTACTTCTGATTAGATCCTGAAAAGATGAAAAAACATGTGGGCATTGCTCCAGAATCTAAAACCCAAGAAGTAGTATTGGAACCAATTGCAAGACTGGTTTCAATAATTGATGAATTGTGCATACTGTCAGTCGCCTTGCCCTTCAAGGTCTTTAGGTATTCCACACAATTCCTTTTCTAGTGGCCTTCCCTTTTACAATGGAAACACTTTCTCTTTTCTGCTGTAGCTCTCTTATTTTTCTTATCTTTCTTGGAATCACTCCCACTAGACTTAGTATTAGGAGCCTTTCTTTTCTTGCGTTGCTCTTCTTGGGCTCAAACATTTTAGCATTGCAAGTGCTAACAATGAGAGTAGGTCTCCTTGCCTTTCCCTTCATCTCTTTCTGAGCAAGAGTTAGCACCTTCAAAAGCTTTGCTAATGTATGCTCTTTCTTAGTCACATGATAATTTATTATAAACTGAGAAAAAGAGTTAGAGAGAGACTGGAGGATCAGATCATCTTGAAGATCAGCTTCCATAAAGAAATTAAGGCTTTCTAGACGCTCTGTAAGCCTAATCATATTTAGGATGTGCTTATCCATATCCAAACATTCAGCCATCTTGTAGCGGAACAATTTTCTTGATATCTCATATCTGGTAGACCTAATTTTCTACAACTTTTGCAAGTGTAGCAAAATTGCACGAGCTCTTGGCATCTTTTCATACTATCTCTGCCATTCATTACACATAGAGGCTAGCATGTAACACTTAGCCCTATTGTCGTTATCTTGTCATTTCTTAAAAGTGTCCACTTCCTCTTGCATCGCACCCTCAAGAAGGGTTGCCAAAAATAAATGATCCAAGACAACAAATTTTCTCACAAAGTTGAGAACAATTGTCAAATTTCAGAGCCAATCAATGTAATTATTGCCAACAAGGCAGTGGATATCAAGGATAAGAAAAATAGGACTTAAAGTGCTATTAGACATTTGCAAAAAATATAAATGAAATTATTAGTTAATTTAACTTATCCCTCTATTTAATTTTGGTCTTTAAATCAAAATATTACCACCATTCACTAAGTTTTTTGAGTTTCATACTTCCAAATGAAAAATATAAATGCCTGTTGGAAGCATTTCTAGTGAATAGATTGATAACCCATTAAAGTTAACAAACCTCACATAGTAGTTTATTGATTTATAAAGTTTAATGTGTGAGTAACTCTTACTCAATGTATTTCATATATTATAATTAATTTAACCCTTAATGATTTGAAACCACACATAATAGTTTCTTGGTTCATTTCATTAGTTAGGTCTAGACCCACTATCGTAAATATGATTGGAGTTGAACATCATTACCCTCACATAATATTTTCTTGACTATATAGTTATATATCCTCAATACATTGACACCACATGCCTTATGATCCATATGGGCCCACTAATATGGAGAGTTACATTAGTACTTTTATAATGTTCAAGCCCAATATTTTGATGTTTAGAAGATTTAGGTTATTAGCTAGATTTTTCTTAGCACATGCAACTATTTTATTCATCTCATAATTAAAACCATACACATATCACATATGTATATAAAATAAGATAATGCTAATGGGTCAGTAAGGGATTCAATTTGAGCCATTAAGTAGGATGAGTCTCAAGGGTACTAAACAATTTTAATGGCCCAAAAATTTGGTGGGTATAGCTTCCACTGGAGTCTTTAACTCTTCTAGGTTCCATGTTGGGCTTGAGGTCTACTCCAACTTCTTGGATTTACCATGGTTTACTCCCACTCCATGATCTTGTAATGCTTCCAAAATTTGCAAGAATATATTCTAACAGATACAAATATTTTCTTTTATTTGGGGAATTACAACACCTAATAGTTTGACAAAAAGCATGTAGGCCAATAGTAAAATTTTTACAACTGACAAGAAATTAAATCATACTATAAAACAACATTAAATGGTCTCCTGAGACCCATTAAGCATCATAATCAAGAATTAAAATGGAATAATTATATAAAAATGCAAAAATTCAATTGGAAGCTTACTTTAAACCCAAAATCAAAATTTTGGATTAAAGCTAATTTAATTGATTAAATAATTATCTCTGGTCTATCAACATGCTAAGAACACCCTTTTAGACATGTAGCTAAAAAATCATAGAAAAGTAAAATTAAAAAATTTTAGGTTAAAATCGAGAAAATAATTAATACACAAAACATGTAAAAACTGGAATGGATATCACGTATACAAAAATTAGCAGTTCACCCTGGTAGTTCTCCAAGGCCCAAATAACTCAATTTTCCCGTTCCTGGTGGTATCGGTATCAAAACGCTGCTATGTCGGGATACCTTATTTGTCTCTCCAGGAAAATGGATATCTCCAGAAAGATGATTTAATTTATTTGGAGCTATTAGAGAGGGATCCACTTTTTGGGGAATATGAGTCGAAGCAATAACAAGAATATTTCTAGTGGAACATCTGTCACAATCCCTGGAGAGATGGTTCACTAATAGACTACGTGATAAGTAATTATTGGCCTACTAGTCCATTGAGGTTCACTCCAAAATCCATACTAGCCCCTAAAGGGTTGTAATAGGCTGCCAAAGCAGCAAAACGATGAGAAGGTCACAGTACAATCTAGGGTTTAAACCCTAATTTTTTTGATTTCTTCCCTTTTTACGTTTTATTTTTATTTTCTATTGAAACTATCACCACGGTTTCTTGATGCCTCTTTAAACACATCTAGTTATATATTCAATGAACACCTAAATCCTACTACTACTTAGATGGCATCCCGCAAGTATACGGTTGTCAACTAGTAGAAAAGGGAAGTAGGGATCGTTCCCACAAGGATTGTCGAATGCAATTACCAAGGTTTAAAGGTATTTGTGTAGTTAAGCTAAATCAATTGGTAGATATAGAACTATTCTAATGAAAACTATAATTTAAATTCTAACCTAATTTAATCTAATTAAGACTAAAACTTAGAACAAGTGAGTCAATCAACTAAAAAGATCAAAGAAGAAAGAAAAATTGAATATTAAAAGCATTCATTTCTAAAGTAAAATTTTGATAAAGATAAACTAGGAAATTAAATATTTTTGAATTTTTCAATTAGAATTAAAGAAACCCACTAAGAATTGACTAGAAATTAAAGCTAGAAATTAAAAATTCTTAAATAGAAAGCAAGAAATTGATAAGAACCCTAATTTGAAAGCAAAGAAATTTTTACTAATTTAGATAAGAAATCAATTAAAAATTATATCTACTTGAAGCTTACAAAAAAGCCACTTGATTATCTAATAAAAATGTAAACTTGACAATAAATTTAAAGAAGATCTAAGATGAAGGTAAAGAGAAATTTCAATTAGAAAGAGTAACTTGTAGTTTAAGCACATATCCTAATCTATCTAGAATTATCTAAAACTCTCTACTCTAAACTATCTACTCTTACTCTACTTCTCTACTTACTAAAAAACTAATTCTACTTAGCTTAAATAGTGCAGCATTATACAAGGCAAAATCAAGGTTTTTGGGCTGGAAGTTTACAAAATTGCCCTTACAACTTAGTATTTAGCAAGTCGAGATCGCGGTCTGGAAGTTTTGAGACCGCAATCTCAACTCTAAAATAGTAACACTAATTCCCGAGTCGAGATCGCGGTCTGGAACAGTCGAGACAGCGATCTCGACTCTCCTTCCAGCAATCTTCATTTCCTCCATTTTGCAATTTGGTTCCTTGAGCTTTGTTCCTTCCAGCTTCTAACCTTTAATTTTTAACCTGCATAATATTAACACCATTAAGCACTTAATTAAACTAAAAATTTAACACAAAATTATCATAATTAATTCAAAAATGAAAATACAAATACATATGAAAGAAATTAACTAAAATTTTAAACAATATTACTTATCTAATTTCGGAATTTGAACTATCAAAATGCTATAATTTAGAGAAAAATAACTCTAGTTTACTAGAGTTATCATTGCATGTATCCAAGACCAAAATCCTAGGTTTGGATCATCCCTACATTGGTTGAAAGCTAGGGTTTCAATGAATCCCTAGTTTGTGGAAGCCCTAGGTTATGGTTTTCCATTTTTATTTTTTGGTAAATCACAACAAATCAATCACATCAATAAAGTGATAAGTAGATTATATGGACCAAAAATTTTAATCCAACCAATAATGCATCAAAATAATCTAACAATTACTTTTGTAGTCACGGCTCTAATACCAGTTGATGGATGAGGTTAAATATTTTAAAAAAAATTAAACACAGGAGAAACAATCAAATAAATAATCTAATCTCCTCATCCATGGATCAATCTATGAAACTTTATTGTTAGGAAGTGACCCAAAGGGTCAAGAAGTAATCTTTACCTCAAAAATCAAATTTTTGCAATAAACTGACGAAGTTTCAGACAGGTTGAAAAAGAAGAACGCCAAATGTATGACGTCTCTAGCAGTCAATATGAGCACTAGATCAACCAACTCCTCCTCTCGGATAGTTGTTAATTCCCCGTTCAAGCGAAGATCCAAAGAAATAAACTAGCAAGTGAAAGAATTCACTTTTTGGTCAAAATCCTAATCCTAGAGGTAAATAATTCTCGATGTAAAAACATAGAGCCGGGGTCTCTTTCATCTTTTTAGGTTTGTGCTCTACTCATGAGAAAGATTCGCTCGATTTTGGATTTGTAGATCATCATGAGCTACCCCGTAATAAAACAAGTTGTTGTTAATAACCTTTTTTCAGTTATGCACCAAAAATTTAGTTTCTTTGGGATGCCATTATATTAACAATTTCAAAAAAGTTGTAGCTCTTATAGTCATAAGCTTTCCTTAATTTTCTTTCTTCCCCATAGGGGAAATAAGGTTATTCGAGATACTTAGAAATTTATCTTTCTATAATTTCCTAGAAAGCCCAATTCTAACTTCTTCTAATTGATATTTAAATATTCGAAAGACAAATTCGGTGAATTATATCAAGAAAAAGATATTTCAAAACCTGTACAATTGACAAATACGGAAATATGGAAGGAAAAGGACAATATACAGGATGGTGAGAAAGGTAATCAAGAAAAGAAAGAAAATTTTTGATATCGAATTCGAAGTGCCATGCTATTATTACTTAATATTAAAGAAAGTTTTTCCAAAATCAAAAGAACGACTAGGTTGAAAATTCATTTTGTTTGGCTAATGTGACATTGCCTTAGTAAGCTATAGCCTCACCAACTAGGTGATAAAGTAGTTGGAAGACATGGAAATAAGGGTAATATTTCAAAAAATTTGCAAGAAACTCTTAGATTTCATCCGAAAGTAGATGAGTATCGTGAGACAGCAATAGGCAGAGGGAAAAATAGTAGACTTATAGTGGCTCATTCTCAAATAAGAAAGTGGAGCTCGGCCATCCTGGACTTGAACCAGAGACTCCAAGTATTGGCTCGATGTGGTGGCATCGCCCATCGAAACAATAGGGCGTTATGCTCATTACTAAACTGGCTAAACAGATGAAATAGATGTCTAATGGCCCAAAGAAACGAGACACTAAAAAAATTAGCATTTTATGAGTACATCAAAAATAATTTGGTGAAAGGAGGATTTAGTTTTGAATTATATTTGATTCACATAGGAATATAAAAAGGTGATCCATTTTTTGTGATCTTGTAGCACTTACCAATGAGGCCCTATCGAAATATATGAATCTTCTCCCTGCAAACATGTGAAGTAAATCATCGCACCTATCTTCCATGGACTATTAATAACTAACCATGGATCATTCAAAATTAATTAAATCAGCTCACATAGGTTATTCATTTCCCCTATCATCAAATTTTAAACCCAAGTCTCTTCCCTGCTTAAATACGATAACTAAAGACACAAGTTTAATAATTCACACACAGAATTTTTTGCGCGTATTTTTAAACTTCAAACTCTTTAAATCAACCCTCATATCGTTTGTCCCATCTTTAAAACTGGCCTAAGTCCATTTTAAGGTGAAATGCTGCAACCCATGCATCACCATACAATACGATAAATACCGTGCAACTCCTGTGCTTTCATTTGCTAGTTTGAAGTAAATTGATCATCATGCTCTTGTGTGTGTGACCAACTAGATTCATGATTCTCATGACATCAGGATGATTATCAAATAAATTGATAATGAATAACTAGGTCAAAGGTTTCTGTCCATTATCTCATAACGACATCAAAAACCTAAAAGTATCGTTTGGGAGATATTAACTCTTAACTCACAAATTGTCCCCAAAGTCCACGGGTGACATCCAGCAACATAACTAGGTTCATCACACTAATAAAATTGTGATGATTATCAAATTAATTGCTAATGAATAATGAGGTCAAAATTTTTGTCCATTATCTCATAACCATCAAAACCGTAAAAGCATCTTTGGGAGATATTAACTGTTGACTCCCAAATTGCCCCCGAAATCCACGGGTTCGACATCTAGCAACATATCATGGATATCAAAAGAATATGAACACATCTAGAATTCAACACTAAAGACAAACACAAAAAAGCAATTAAAATTTCTCTCTTCCTTCTCTCTACATTTTCTCACTCTAAAGCCTAGAATCCACATACTCCTATTACACTTTGTTTTCTCGGCCATGGCCGATCAAGCTGCCCTTCAACCACCAGTTGAAGGACAACCCAAAACCTTAGCACAAGTACTCTCGGCTGGCCAAAATTTGAACATTCAAATCCCAAATTCCAACACTCCATTGAAGGCCCACCAATCGCACAAGGGAGAACCAGCAATATTTTTCTCCAATGAAGAAATACAATAGCTTGTTGCACCATTTCGATACACACTGGTTGGTAACTTTCCAAGGGGTAAGCCAAATATGGAAATACTCCAAAAAAGCTTTCATACCATTGGTTTTAATGGTCAGTTTACCATCGGATACCTTGACTACAAGCACATACTTATTAGATTTTCTTTGAGAGGAGGATTATCTGAGATGTTGGCTCAAGAACACTTGGTTTGTTAATGGATACTACACGAGAATTCTTAAGTGGCATCCACTTTTTACCACCAAAGAGGAACCGTCCACAGTTCCCATCTGGATTACTTTTGAAGGTCTTCCATCAGTCTTCTTCAACAAACATGCTGTGTTTAACCTCGCTCAAGCAGTTGGGACTCCTCTCAAACTTGACTTGGCAACCACAAATTTCACCAGGGCAAGTGTTGCAAAAGTATGCGTGGAAGTTGACCTCCTTTCTGAGCTCCCTTCTGGAATTTGGCTGGGGGTTGGTAAGGAAGGCATTTGGCAAAAAATCAGATATGAACAAGTGCCACGCTACTGTACAAAGTGCAAGAAAATAGGCCACACCAACGAAGCATGCAGGAAAGGAGAGCCGGTGTTGGCAAACAAACCAACGGGTCTTAGTGAGCACATGAAGAATCACGCAAAGACATCAATCCAAACGCGCTGGACACCAGTGAAGGACCATAAGCTGGACCTTCTGGAACAAAGCAAACTTTATCACCTTCACGCAAAAATGATGGGACGACTTTGATTGATCAAGTTTAACCTCCTTCATCAGAGAACCCGTTGACAACAAACAAAAACCCAACGGAAGTACTTACAGAACATGATCTCACCACGGTTCAACCCATGGAGGCGGCACAACATCAAGAACAAGGAGTTTCTAAAATTTCGGCACCAATAGTAGCGGTTCCACCAATCTGGTGGCTAAACCACCACCACTTTGGCCCCCAAAAAACCTGGAATTTCAAATTTTGAATTCAACAGAAGATAAGGTGGTTGCAACCCCTCAAACAAGCCTATCAATTCAGCATCCTAATCCCTTGGAAAAAGGGTTGACCAATTCAAACTGCATAATAACAAACCTGGATTTATCCTTATCTAAACAAACGGAGTTGACCCATTCAAAAGAGCAGCCAATTCCTCCAAATGAGACACATGAACGGCCAACCCAACTTCTTACCAACAGATGACCAAGGCCTTGCAGCTGTCCGAATATTGGCAGAGCTTCCTTGCTACTTTTCAGACACGGATACCCCACGAGAAATAATAACTATGTCGGCACAACACCTCATGGATTCAAGGAATTTGTCCGAGAATAGGCTACCCCGAAGAAAAAGATTAGAAGGAAATGCACCTACACCATGCCTCGGATGCGAACGAGGCTCTCCAAACCGCCATCCTCCTCTCCCAATTAATGGACTATTTTCTGGTATGGAACATTCGAGGGGTGAATAATAAACCCTCAATTCGAAGAATAAAATAGTTAACGAAAGAACACAAAATAAAAATCCTTGCTCTGTTAGAACCGATGGTTGACCAAAACCGGATTCATTCTTTGCTCGTAGGTTAGGCTTTGATAGCTGCATATCCAACCCTAATGGGAAGATTTGGCTTTTCTAGAACCAAATTTTTGCAGTCTCTACATTGGTAAGCTCGGACCAGCTCATGCATGTTTTCAACTCTTCTAATAGAACCAACTCCAACATGATATACTAGCCACATTCATTTATGATAAATGCACTAAATACGAAAGAAGAAGTTTACGGCAACAACTCTGTGCGGCACAATCCTCAAATCCATGGCTGGTGGGGGGGATTTCAATGTAATCTCCAATTCGGATGAGTATAAGGGTTCTTCTTTGGTGGACCTTGGAGCCTTAAATGAATTCAACGATTGCCTCCTAGATTGTGGCCTTATGAACATGGCATATCAAGGCTGTAAATTCACTTGGAGAGGTAATAGGTGTGGCAACTTGGTTTGGAAAAGACTTGATCATTATGTATGCAACCAGCCATTCCTATCTACCTTCCAGCAAATTACGGTGGAACATTTGCTCAAAACATGTTCAAATCACTCTCCGCTGCTCCTCAAGACATCAAATAGAGTGTCATCTGGGCCAAAGTAGTTTAGGTTTTTAAACGCGTGGACTAACCACTCTTTCTTCATGCAGGTTGTCAAAGATAATTGGCATCTTCACACATAGATGTTTGGACAGCCCACTTAAAATGCTTGCCTCAAAGCTCAAAAGGCTAAAGGCAAAATTAAGGAATTGGAATCACACCATCTTTGGTAACATTTTTGACAAGGTGAGAAAAGCTGAGTTGCAAGTCAAACAGTGTGAAACTACCTGTTTGCAACAGCCGACTCAACACAACCAAATTCCACTTGCCCATGCACAAGCCAAACATGCCAAATGCCTTGCCGAAGAAGAAAGTTTCTGCAAAAAAAAATCGGGCATGAAATGGATCAAAGAAGGAGATCAAAACTCAAAATTCTTTCATTCCTCACAGCTTACAAAGAGACACAAATTGAACATTTCGAGGCTTAAGGTTGATGGGACGTGGACGGAAGATTGGCAACTCATTGAAGAAGAGGGTCTCAATCACTTCAAGGATCTTTTAACAGCCCCAGGTGACTCAGATATCAATCATGATCTCTTGAACAACATCTCACAAGTAATTACACAAGAGGATAACAAAAAGCTGTTCCTTGCGAGCCATCCATGGACGAGCCCAAGGAGGCAACTTTTGGCCTTAACCCACATGGGCTGCAGGAATGGACGGTTTTAATGGAGTATTTTTCACCACCTTCTAGGAAATCATACAAAATGACCAATGCAGTGAAAGATTTCTTGAAAGGGCAGCCGCTCCCCAGAGCTTTTACCAGCACACTCATAGCATTGATCCCAAAAATTACGAACCCTTCATCTTTTGAGAACTTTAGACCAATTAGCCTTTGTACTTTTTTCAATAAAATCTGCACCAAGATATTGGCTAATAGATTATCTTTAGTGCTGCCCAAAATTATTTCTTGGGAGCAAGTAGCTTATGTACAAGGTAGAGACACCACCGATAACATATTGCTGGTTCAGGAGATTGTCGAGTTCATAAACCGAAAAACCAGAGGAGGTAACATCATTTTCAAGCTTGATTTAGCAAAGGCCTTGGATCACCTCTCTTGGTCTTTTCTTTATGCAGTTCAGCGAAAACTTGTGGTTTACCGAAAACTGGAATGCCATCTTGAAGAATGTGTTAGAAAATTGCTGGTCTCCATCCTTCTTCAAGGCTCACATATTAAGGAATTTAAATGGCTTCGGGACTGGTATTATTGCTGAAGAAGCGTTGAGAACTAGTGGCGAGTGATCCGAGCACGTCTTGAGAAGGTGCTCAACACTAGTATGTTGGAAGGCTGCCATAAATTTAGTATTATAGACAAATCTATCCAACCACTTCCAGACCACTGTTCCAAACCTGTTCCCACGCCAAGTGAATTTACAGCCTTGGAAAGGTAAGGCCATCAAACCACATTCGTGAAGGCAATCATTGAATTCACCCATCGCATCGAGGTGCAAAGAGCTAGAACCCTGATATTCATCGGAGCTTGAAATAACATTAAAGTCATCGCCCACCAGCCACGGAGTTTGAGGTTGGACAGCACAGAGGTTCACCCAAAGAGCTCTCCTTTCCAATTTTGTGCATTTTCCAGATACAAAGGAAGGTCTTGCAAGACAATATTTTGAGGAGAAGAGGAGATAGAAACATGTAGGAGCTGGTCCGAGCTGAAAGTGGGAGCTAAACCAAGCTCATTATTCCAAAAAACCCATATTTTACCGTTAGTGTTACATTCACAGTGATCAAAACCTAACTTATGGGCAAAGAAAAAGATTCGAACTTTGTCCACCATGGGCTCCATTAAAGCAAGAATTTTTATTCGGTGTTGTTTGATAAGTGACTTCAACCTACGTAATGAGGGTTTATTAGCTATCCCCCGTATATTCCATATTAAGATACTATCCATTTAACATTGAGGGGAAGAGGGCGAAGTGGTAGTTTTCCCAACTAACTGAGTGCGCATTGGCCTTGGCATGGTATAGATTCTTTTTGGAGGACTTACCAGCTAGCTGTGGAGTGGAAGGAAAAGGCTGGATAACCTCAGTCGTTGCATGGTTTGCATGGGGAGAGTCATTGTTCGGAAAGTAACATGGTAACTCTTCCATAATTTTACTCATGAGAGATGAAGGAATCATCCAATGAGGGGTTATTTGAAATTTGATGATCCCTAGCTGGCTTTAGGGGAGCCGAGTCTGCTTGTAACTCCTCCAAATTGGATGTGGCCGTACCATCCAAGGGGTTCAAATTTTTGTGAAACCCAGTATTTTACTAGCCTTGTTCTTTGATTTTTAACTGGTTTAAAATGTTTTTCATATTATTTTTAGTCATTAAGTACTTCAACTTATTCGTTTTTCAATTCAGCAAATTTTTCGGTTTACGCGATTTCGGTTCCGGCGGGTAAACGGGTCAAAAGTTGGATTAAGTGTAATTAGTGCATTGTGGTGTGTGAGTGTTGTATGATGGCTGAATTATTCAGAAAAAATGTTAATTTAGTAGCAAAAAATTAGTTTTTGGGTTAAATAGTCAACTTGGAGACTATTTGGTCAAATGGGGAACTATTTGGGTCAACCTTTGAATCTTTTTAGTCTTCTTCTTGCTTTGTTTCTTCCTCATTTCTCCTAGCTATGCTGGCCGAACTCCTCTTCCCCATTTTCCCCCAAAATTTTCTTGGATATCAAGTATAAATCACTTGGAAGGTAAGATTTTATGTATTTTAGCACTTTATGGCTTATGGGCTTTATGATCCAAGCTTTAATTTCAAGTTTTGTAGGATTCCTTATGGCTGAAAGAAAACCCTCTGTGCAGCCTTATATGTTATGATTTATGTATGTTATGGGTTGTTTTTAGTGTTTTGGAGGTTGGGAAGTGATTGGGGTTGATTTTTAACAACTTTTCACGGTTAGATCACATATTTTAAGATTATGAGTTGGGGTTTTGTCTTCCATATGTGGCCCTAGAGTGTTATGCTATGAATGCTTATGTCTATGCATATAATGATGTTTTAAGAGTGTTTTAAGGTTAGTTTGGATAGGAATTGAGACTTGAAACCAAGTGGAATTGATTTCCCTTCATTTTGTAAGTAAGCGGAAGTTTGGCGCAGCTAGGATAATTTGGATAATTGGTTATGAACTTTGAAGGGTCTTTAATGATCTTTTGATGGTTTTAGGTGTTTTCCTTGGTAGTGGGATGCTATTGATATAGTCCCGGCTATTGCTCCGGTGAACCGCTGTCTCTTCTACACATGTCATTATATAAGATGTGTATTTGGCTTCAGTTGTTGACCAAGGTCCCTTGAATACCTTGGAATTGGATTTTGTTGGCGGGGAGGATAACCTACTTATAGCCTAGGGAGGCGAAGTTATGTGTATATGTCTAATACCTGTCTCTTATACACATCTAGATCTAGCAGTCGACAATCTCCTGGGTTAACTAAGTGTTTTGACTGGGGTTTTAGCTTGTCGAAGTTGGTCGGAATTTGTGAATAGGTCATTTTTGACCAAAGAGCTGTTGGTGTCGTTTTCTATCGTTTCGCGTCGTTGTCGCTTCCCTAGTCATTCTTTAACTTCTACATCTGTATAAAGAGTCCTCTTATACCTGTTTTAGGTACCACGCCACCTACCGCCGGCGATCGCGTTCAGCACATGATATTTGTGCATTTTGCTATGATAGGTGGGTTCATAAACCCTCTTCCACTTATATTTTGTTTAACGACTTTCGAAATATATTTGGATGGATTTTAGAATGTGTATGATGTTTGGAACTGCACTTTTACCAAGTTTTGGAACTATTACATATGAAATCGGGACCAAGCTATTTTATGTTAATCAAATGATATGTTTGCAAACTCTTTTGATATGAAAGCATTTTATAACTGTTTTGGCTCATAGGTGACCTAGGTATATAATTTTGGAAGTGTTTGGAAAATATAATTGGAAGAGGGTCTATGTTACCCCTGTCTCTTATACACATCGAGGATCTTTCTTGTGGTGATCTTTTGCTATGACTGTTATGAACTATTTGACTGCGGGGTCTTGTGATGGGATAACTTGACCTCCCGGTCAGACTAGTAGGTGTGGTAGATTACTAGATCTGACTAGTACTGTAGGTCATACCTTCGAGCCTAAAAGATACTCATACTATTTTACAACTTTTTTGTTCGCTATGCTTTAGCATACTATGTTTTGAAATGATTGGATCTTTTTGGCTATGTTTTGGACATGCCTGACGTTTAAATGGCATGATACATTTTAGAAACTACTTATGATTATGGTTTATTGACGTTTAAATGGCATGAGACATTTTAGAAACTGCTTTATGACTATGGTTTTCGCAAATGTTATTATCTTTATGTTTTCTTTTTATCGAATTGCTTGGCCCCATTTGAAGAGCTTTTATGATATCCACTGAGCTAGTTATGCTCACCCCACGTGATTCATAATTTTTCAGATTAGGTGCTCGTTTTTGACTCTCCACCGCGTTAGCAGCTTTTAGATTTTCTCCGTTCCACATTACTGGTAGGACTCTGCGGATAATCTTCCAAGCTTCTTTTGTTTGGAGAGGGGTAGTGTATTAGATAGGTTTTGTATTGATGAACTTTGTTTTTGTTGTAGCATCTTTTGTACAAAACATAAGAAGGAATTTTGTAATTCGTATTTTTTGTGTAAAATGAAATATTCGGTTTTATAGTTAAGAAATGGTTTGATGGTTCTATTACATTGCGGTTAAGTTTGTTGCTCTGTTTGTTTGTGCCTTGCGCTTTGGGCCGGTGTACCATTAGCGCGGCGTGTTACGGTCCCGTTTTTGGGGCGTGACAATTTTGAACTTCCAAAATTTGCTCATGTGGGTAAGACTCCATCTCCTGATTTGAATTAATAATCGTATCCAAGGTTGTTGGAATGATCCCATGAAAGGTGGGGTTTGAATTTTGAACTGCAGTTTGTTGGGATAACCCCTCTACCGTTTCTGGTTGCTCCTCCACAACTGGTGGCGCCGCTTCTCCTGGTGGCCGTCCTTGGGCTGAGTTTCCAAACATATTTGCACCATCAACGCCTTGTTAAACACTCGGTAATGGAGTTGTTGTGTTTGCAGCTGGTGGGACAACATCAAGTGGAGCATGGCCAGCCACATTTGTTCTGACACAACATTATCAACAAGTGAAGTTGGTGGAGTTTGCTTTGTTCCCGATGGACCTGCTTCTTGGTGCTTCACAGGTGTCCAACGTGTTTGAATAGGCTTCTTTGCTGGATTCTTAGTATGTTCACCTAGTACCATAGCTCGTTTTGCCCGACTCGGTTATCCCTGCCTACATGATTCAATGGCATGACCAATTTTCTTACACTTTGTAAAATGGTACATCTTCATAGTTGATTTTTTGCCAAATGCCCTCCTTTCCAACCCTTAACTACCCTAGAAGGGATTTCGGATCGGAGGTCAACTTTAACACATACTTTTGCAACACTTGGCCTGGTAAATTGTTCAGTGGCTATGTCTAGTTTGAGAGGAGTCCCTACAGCTTGAGCAAGACTAAACACGGTTTGCTTGTTGAAAAAGATTGCTGGGAGTCCCTCAAAAGTGATCCATATAGGGACTATGGATGGTTCCTCATCGGTGGTAAAGAGTGGGTGCCACTTAAGCACACGCAAGTAATTACCTCAAGTTCAAAAACCATTTATGAGCCAAGCAGTCTTAAGCCAGCAACGGAGATAGTCCTCCTCCAAAGAAAAATGGATGATAACGTGCTAGTAATCAAGATTTCCGATGGTAAACTGACCTTTAAATCCAATTGTGTGGAAACTTTTTTGAAGAGTCTCCATGTTTTCCCCCCTCGGGAAATTCCCCACCAGTGTGAATCGGAATGGCGCTGCAAGTTGTTGAATTTTGTCATTAGAGAAGAAAATGGCTGGTTCTCCTTTGTGAGATTGAAGGGCCTTAAGGGGTGTGTCGGATTTTGGTGGTGGAATGCCTGAATTTTGTCTATCCAAAAGGGCTTGTGCGAAGGTTTTTGGTAGCCCTTCAACTGGTGGTTGAAGGGCACCGATTGAAGGGCAGCTTACTCAGCCATGGCCGAGAATGCCAAGGGTGATAGGAGTGTGTAGAGGTCTGGATTTTAGAGTGAGAAATTATAGAGATGAGGAGAAAAGTGATATTCCTACGACGCTTCTTTTGCACTGAGGTTTACAAGCACAATTCTGTGCGGGAAATATCTCGGATTACGCATTGCCAAGGAAGTGTCCACAATCACTCATCTTGCGTTCACGAACGACATAGTTATTTTCACTAAAGGTAAGACCATATCAATCAAGAATATCATGGAGTTCCTCGACCAGTTTGAGTCTTCATCTGGACAGCTTATTATCCTTTTTCATGGACAACTCCACTATCTAGGATCAGAATGGTTCCATTTCGAACAAGTTTTGTGAAACGTCCCCTCCCTTTCACATATCTTGGCTGCCCCATTAAAAAGGCGAAGAAAAGAAGGTCACTTTTTCAGCCCATGATTGAGAAAATTACCTCTAAAATTGTAGGGTGGCAAATGAAATTTCTCTCTCCTCGAGGAAAGCTAATCCTGATCAAGCATGTTTTAAGTAGTATTCCAATATACATATTCACGGTACTCCAGCCTCCAAAAGCTATAATCAAGGACTTGGAGCTCCAATTCGCAAACTTCTTCTAGGATGTGTGCAATTCGGACTCGAGGGCATCATGGAAGTCATTATGTAAGCCAACAGCTGCCAATGGCCTTGGAATCATGTCCCTCTCAGATTTGGTCAAGGGTTTTGGCTATGGTGGAAATTTTGAAAGGGAATTCTTTATGGTGCTCTTTCATGCATGCTAGATATGGTCATTCCCACCCTTGTTTAATAAATGAAAGGCACAGTGATTCATAGATATGGAAGTGCATGCTTAAAAGCCGTGAGAACGCAGGAAAAGGCCTTTTATTTTTGTTACGCATTGGACAAGTCTCCTTTTGGTCTGACACTTGGCTGCCTCAAGGACATTTCCTTCACGAGGTTAGTCAAGTGTTCGAGCTAACCCTTACAATTGCTGATTTGTGGAGTGCAAATGGCTGGAACCTTGCAATTTTAAGCAAACATTATTCAGGCCTTGAGATAGAAAGACTAGAGAAGCTTCTTTGTGGGATACATTTCCAAGTTAGTAATGACTCGGATGTGCTGGTATGGAATCCCTCTCTCACCTAATGGCAAGTTTTCGTCTCCTCTACCCTTCCTTCACATGTTTCCACACTCTCTCGAAGAATGATTTGGGACAATAAACTCCAAATCAAAATCTCTATCTTCATGTGGCGCCTCTTGAATAGGAAACTCCCACTTTACGATATCATAACTACTTTTGGGGTTTCCTTGGCTTCAAAATGTCCCTTTTATCATCATCAACAAACATTGGATCATCTCTTTGCAAGTTGTGATTTCACCAGCTAAGTCTAGACATACTTTGAATCTTGGCTTGAAGTGCACTTTTCCCTGGCATTTACAGCACTAGGAAAACTTAATTCGTGGTGGTGGTACGATCCTCCTACGGCAACTCTTGCAGCTGTTCAGAAACTCATACCATCTCTGGTATGTTGGTTTGTATGGAAAGCATGAAATTTGGCAATTTTTGAAGACCTTTCCATCACACCTCAGCAAACCATCACAAACATTTGCTCCCTTTTGCAAACTATCTCCGTAATCTCTCATCCTTCTTATAAAGCTGGACCAGCGGATGGCAGCCTCTTAACTCATCATATTTGCCATCAAATTCTTACCACACGGCAGAGGAAAGCTTTGGCAGTCAGATGGAATCCACTCCCGCACGGCATTGCAAAACTCAACGTTGATGGAGCCTCAAAAGGAAATCCAGGACCTTCATCCGAGGATGGAGTCATTCGAGATCATCAAGGACACCTCGTCAAGGCTTTCAACAACACTTACGACCTTCAAAACAATTTGCAAGCTGAAGCGTCTGCCTTAGTGGATGGCCTTAAACTTTGTGAGAAGTTGCAGCTCATGGATGTACAAGTGGAGCTTGACTCCCTAACCTTAGTGAACATCATTAAAGGCCGATCGCAACCAACCTGGAGCATTGATCAACAATGGCAATTCATTAAAGCCTTTATTTCAGATAGGAACTTTACTTTTTCTCATATTAATCCCTAGTTACCCAATCTGGATTTTCTGTTCTTAGCGGCCAAAGGCCATAGGTGACCATTGCTTTCCCTTTACCCTTGCCTTTAGCCATAACCATAGTTCACAATTCACCAAATAATCACATAGTCACAAATAGCACAATTCAATTCAAATCAACCCCAAAATAATCCGAACAACAAATTGAAACAAACACAACTCAACAATAATATGCAAGAAATTTGCACAAAATTCTTACAAGAATTGCCTTATGAAATTTAGAGCACTTACAACCTAGGAGCACAAAATGGAGCATTTTTTTACCTGTGGGGGTTGCACTTGAGAAGGCACCCCTTGTAGAATCCTTGAGCAATTCCACCACCAAGGGAGGTAGAAGTCCAGATTTGTGTTTGGGGTAGATTTTGAGTGGTTTTCATGGAATTTATGGGGAATTTTTGTATCAAAGGAAAGAAGAAGAGGTTAGCATCATGGAAGAATTTGAGGGAAAGTGGTTTGTGCTAAAAAATTCAGCCAAAAACTTACCTATACCTATTAGGGTACAATACCGCAATGTCAGAATCCTGTTACTTTTCCCTATTCATTAAATTTAGCATTGTGGTATCTAAAGCAAATTAGGGTTTCCAAAATTTGGGCCCGTTACCACAATGATGAAAATTCCTTCTTTAAACTCAACACCGTGGTGTCATGTACTTAGGCATTTTTTTTCTTAAACATCCCTCGATACCAAGAACCAGGCTCGATGTCACGTCTAGACGCACATTTTAGTTCGGCACTGTGGTGACTAGATTTGGAACTGTAGTGTCAAATACAAAAAAAATTTCATTTTGAAGGTTGCTTGGCACCACAGTCACCAGGGCACGGTGCCACTTCTAGTTGCTTGCTTTGGCTAGGCACCACGGTTACCAAATTCAGAATCGTGGTGTCAAAGATTTTGAAATTTTTGGATTTTTCAGAATTTCTCCTTTGCTACTCAATGAATTCCCGTTCACCTAAAATAAGTAAAACATCATATTAGAGGTCATTCCTACTTACAATTTCACAAAACACTTAAAAAATGAACGATCAAATAGATTAACCCTACATTTTAATTAATTAACCTTAATTAAAACCAAAATAACTAGATAAGCAAAAAATCAAATTAAAGCAAAAGTAAATGAAAGAAAAGTTTGGGTTGCCTCCCAATAAATGCTTGTTTATAGTTGTTAGCTTGATTGTGGTATGGGAGTACTTTAAGCATCAACATAAAGGACGGTTGTTCATCTTTTTTCCTTCGGATTCGAAGGGTACATCCACAACTTATGTTTGTTAGCCACAAATATTCTACTGTTGCCTTGCAAGTAGATATGACCAAGTGGTGAGATGTCAACAATGAGGAATGAACCATCCCAAATACAATTGCCCCTCTTGTACCAACATGATAAATTCCTTTGTCATCATCACTTTTTCCCCAACGTTAAATTTTCGATGCTTGGTACATTTAGTTTTAATCCCCCTCCCGGTTGTCTTTGTCCTTTTTGGGTGCCCTTTCACATGTCATATTTACACTTGTTAACCTTCGAGTGTGTTCTTTCACCAACAAGAGGTACTTGACTTCCTTCTTCCTATCAACAAAAGGGATAAGTGAGTTAATGAGAAAACATTCACCAACATTAGAAACATTTTCATATGACTCAGAAACGTTAAATTCAGCAATTTTGTTCTCAATCTGGCATGTCGACCTCCCTTTGTTGACATCAATAATGGCAGTATTATGAGGTACACAAGAATGGTCCCCCAAGAATTAGTTGGATGTTAGCATCTTCCTGCATTTCTAGTACCATGAAATCCGCTAGGAAGATCAATTTGCCTACATGAATCAAAACATCATCCATTATGCCATGTGGTATCCTCACGGTTTTGTCCACCAATTGAAGAGCGAAATTTGTGGGTTTTGAATGTGCAATCACCAATTTTTCATAAATTTCCATAGGCATCAAGTTAATATTTGCATCCAAATCACATAATGCCCGCTTGATTCTGTGATCGCCAACGGTCACGAGGATAGAGAAATTTCCTAGATCTTTCAACTTGGGTGGTAACCTATGTTGCTTGAGTGTCACTACATTATTCATGTAGACAAATGGTCTCTTCATTATCCCATCTTCTCTTCTTGGACAAGATTTCCATCACAAATTCCCATAATAAGACATCTTGGTGAGTGGATCAACCAAGAGTATGTTGACTTCGAGCTTTTTGAACATTTCAAGGAATTTTGTAAATTGTTCTTCCTTCTCTTTTGGTTTATGATCAATTAACCATTATGGGAAGGGAACTTTCACCGACATATTGATTCCCAAGGATTCCTCCCATTTTTCAAATTTACACTTCTTATTCTTTGGGCTCTTGACCTCATCCCTTTCATGTCCCACTTTTGCATTGATCATCTCTTCAATTTGAATGTCCTAACCTCCAATTGTTTTTTTCCACTTGTGCTTTAACATCTTTCTCTTTATTTTCACAATTTCCGCCCACTTCTTAAAGTGATGGCGTTGCAATGTTCCAAATGGCACTCTTGGATTGGGAAGAGCATCACTTGGGAATGAACCACTAGGCCTTTCTGAGAGAACATTCATTTGTCTAACCACTTGCCCTAATTGTGTTTCTAAATTCCTTATGAAGGCTCCTTGATTTCTCATAAACGCCTCATGGTCTCTCCTAAAGGCTTCATTCTCCCTCCTAGCCGTCTCACTTTCCCTTCTCACCACTTCAAGTTCCCTTCTAGTCCCTGCTAATTGAGCATAAACATCCTTCAGTTCTCTTTGGGAAGGTGAACAACTCATCGAGGATTGTTGATTTCAAGGTAGTTGATAAGATGTACTAGCTTGGGAACATTGTAAGTTTGATTGGAAAGGTCTTTAGTGTGGGATTGGTAGGGTCTAGAGAAAAAGGATTAATTTTGCTGGGTGGATTGGTTGGCATTTTGAGATAATGATTGACCACTCTATGAGAAATTGGTGTGGTTCCTCTAAGAAGTAGGTGTTGCCATAGTAGTTCAGTTGGGTTCTAGATGATGAGGCTTGGTTACTTGCATAGTTTGCTTGCTTCTTACCTATAGACATCCCATCACTTGAAGCATATTGTCCAATCAGGTGATTACCTAAACAAAATTCACAACAAGTGCGCTTGAGGTTGAAGTGATACGGCATTCACTCTCAAAATATTCCCTAATGTCCGTGTGAGATTGGCCATCATGTTTGTCATCATACTGTTTGATACGAACCCCACAATTAAACTAGGGAGAGCTGAAATTGAATGTGGAACTAAGATCGCCTTGAAGACACAATTCCCACATGATTAGGTCACAAAATAATGTCATGGATTCAGTCTAGGGGGATTGGCCAAGATGAACAAACAAGAAATAAGGAAACCAAAAATGTTGGCAACAAAGAAACAAAAACACAAGCTCTGACTTGACAGATTTAAACCCTTTCATTAAGAAATCAAGAATTTGAAGATGTCTATTCTCGACTGTATGAGATATCAATCAGTTGTCTATAATGAGACCAGCACCAATAGTATTCTAGTTGGTAATCACAAGAATCACTCTCACAAATACCACAACTCTTTGGAAGACAAAATGTCTGAGAATTTTCTCACCAAAATTTTATTGAATAAATTGCATGCGTGATTCGGCCATAGAGGAGTGTATTTATCGTGAAAAAGGATTGGTACAAAGAAGTCCTATCAATAATAGGACAATAACTTGCAAAATCCAAACAAATTTAGGATAGGTACAAGACTAAAACAACTAAGCCTAATTAACTTTGGACTAATTTTTTAATATAATTAAGAAAGAAGCGAATTACTAACTCCCTAAAACAAATGCTAAAACTAAATCCTAAATCCAATGGGAATGAATCGCCAAATAGAGTAGTTGGCCGAAAACTAAGGTTTCTAGAATCCTTCATGATACTCTTCGAATCTTGGGCTTTTGGAGCTTGAATCTTATTGGATTTGGACTTCTAAAACACGGACGAGCCTCTTGACTTGAGCTTGTATGAACTCTTGGTCACCACTTGCAAATAGTAAGGCTTGTTGGTCCAAAATCTCATTTACAAAGCCCATTGTGGCTTGTTGCAACTTCCTTAAGAGGGGCTCGGCTGGCCCTTGATCTTGTGACTGTATAAGACCAGAACCTGAACTAGATTAACTACTTGAACTCCTTGAGCTTGGTCCACGACCTGATCACTAGATCCTTGGTCACGTGTGCATCATCTCCCATTCCCCTTTACATGTCTATTTTTGAATCGCTTCCAACATCAAAATCAAAAGAAAAAATATCAGTAACATTAAATGTAGCACTAACATTATACTCACTAGGAATGTCAATTTTAGATGCATTTCCATTGAACCTTTCAAGTGGTTGGAAAGGTCCATCCCCATGAGGATCCAACTTAGATTTTCTTCTGTTCGAAAGTCTTTCCATTCAAAAATGTACCAAAACCCAATCTCGGGATGGAAAACTACATGTTTTCACCCTTTATTAACTTTGGCAATATGTTTGTTCATTTTGAGCATTTGTTGCCTTTCTTTTTCATGGATGCACTAGATTAATTTAGCTCTTTTCTGTCAATCAAAACTAGTTAACTCCTTCACAGGTAAAGGAAGCAGAAATCTTAAGCTATCAATGGATTAAAGCCATAAACAACTTCAAATGGAGAAAACACAGTGGAAGAATGAATTGTAGGATTATAAGCAAATTCCACAAATGGTAAACAATCTTTCCATATTTTCAAGTTTTTTTTTTAAAAAAAAAAACAACATGCAACAAAGTTCCTAAAGTTCTATTGACCACTTCATTTTGGCCATCAGTTTCAGGGTGACATGCTGTAGAAAATAACAATTTAGTCCCCAGTTTACCCCTTAAGATATGCGTGAAGTGACTTAAAAACTTGACATCTCTATCACTAACTATTGTTTTAGGAGCCCCATGCAAACTAACAACTTCTTTAAAGACCAATTCAGCAACATGTATAGCATCATCAGTTTTATTACATGGTATGAAATGTGCCATTTTTGAAAACCTATCCACTCTCACAAAAATTGAATCACGTCCCTTTGGAGTTCTTGGCAACTCTAAGACAAAATCCATTGACACGTTTAACCAAGCATGACTCAAGAAACAGGCAAAGGCATGTAAAGATCACATGGATTAACTTTCAACTTAGCTTTCTTGCATGTTAGACACTTAGCACACACACTTTCTACATTTTTTTTGGGTCCTAAAGGGTGGTTATTTTATTGATAAAAGCATCAAGTTTTATAATACCGAATGTAGGAGCAACTTCGAGCATCCAAGAGCAACAATCTTTTCATATGAGAAGGAATTGTGTCTTGGTTATACTGAAGAAATGTAGCATGTTTAATACCCTCATTCAAAAAAAAATTTGCTATTTGGTTTCCCTCCCTAAATTCATGAGAAAAGGAAAAATTCTTTACTATCAAAAAGCTATTAATGAACTGGAAATGAGAGTCAATGCTTCAAGGTGGCGTTGCTTGGCCATTCAAAATATTGACAGTGGTCAATGAACCCAGTTTCACTTAGACTGATGAGAAATGTAACTATGCACAAAGGTGGAGGCCATCAACCAGTGCCATGAACTTCGCTTGAAGATTAGATTGAATGACCCTGATAAAAGTTAGAAAACGCTCTTATGAGGTGGCCATTATAGTCCCGAATAACTCCACCTCCTCCTGTTGCCTTGCGTAGATTCCCTTTAGAAGCACCATCCACATTAACTTTGACCATGCCATAAAGGGGTGGAGACCATTGCACTACAATTGCTCTTCTCAGTTTGCTGTGTATGGAAAATTGACAAAGATCTCGAAAAAACAATAAATCCTTAGTCATAATATATCTAGTGAAAGGATGGATCGAAGAGATATTTTTTAGATAGGAACATATTTCAGCAATGATGTATTTTTTATTGGACCTTCTATTCTTCATAAAATGCCTTGTTTCTTGCGTTCCACAATGACCAGCAAATCAAGCTTGGAGTGATTTTATGGACCGCCTCCAATGTAGGTGAAGGGGTAGCATGCGACCACCACAAAGTGAGCTTCTAAAAAATATTAGTTGAAGGAGGAAAAGCCAATTCCAGCCATGATTCAAAGAAAATACACACTTGGTTTGGATTATAAATACCACACGTTGTGAAAAGGTGATCCAAAGATTCTTGTGCCTCACAAAAATAGCATTTTGATGTCAGAGCAAATCCATATTTGAAAAGAATGTCATCTGTAGGAAGCTTCCTATTCAGTAATCTCCACAAAAACATGGAGATTGTAGGTTGGATTCTTTCATCCCATATCATTTTTCTTGAGAAAATTGTAGGGAAAATAGGGAAAGTGGAAGAGATTGAGAAGTTGCCTTTAGCCGTGAGCTTCCATATCACCTTGTCTGATTTTATAGAGATGTTTAGAATCCTTCCATTAAGAATTCCTCCAATTCTGTCCAGCTCTCTCAAAGAGTATCTATCATCAAGCAAGCTAAGGTCCCAACCATTGTGGTTCCAATTTGTGCAACCATGAGGTTTTGATCAAATACCTGTTCCACTTCACGAGCAAGTGCCCCCTTTCCAATCCATGGATCGAACCAAAAGGAGGATTTTCCATTCCTTAATAAGAACATTATGTTGTTTCGTCAGCTTTATCTCGTACTCCTAGCATTCTTTTCCACGTGAAATAATCTCCTAAGATTTCATTCACGACACAAGGATGAGTATTTCCTTTTAAGTATCATGCATGAAGGAAGTTGCTCCAAAGTGAATTACCCCTCCTAAGTTTCCATCATAGTTTGATGCCAAAGCCCTTTGATAAGCTAGCAAATGAGGGAATCCCTAGTCCATTTAAAGCCGTTGGTTTACAGATTATCTTGCCTTGAGATCTAATGGAGTTTAATTCCAAATTCAGAAGTTCCCCAAAAGAAATTTGGGAAGTGTTTGTTCATCTCATCCAACACTGATTTGGTAGGGCAAAGAACTACCAAAAGATAGATGGGGATGCTGCTGAGAATATGTTTTATGAGAATTAACTGTCTTCCTGGAGAAAGATGCTTGGACTGCCACCCATTAATTTGTACACTAGTTCTCCACCCTAGTTTGGAATAGTGATCTTCTCTTCTTAGCTTTTAGGATTGGACAGCCTAAACCACAGGTATATGAATGGGAGAGCTTTTTTAACAAAACTCATTCTGTGTTGAACCAGTCGAATCCGATACAAGGGTGCTTTTTTAAAGAGGTACAAAGACTCTTTGAATTGTTGACAAGCTGTTCGGATGAAGCTTCAAAATGAGAAAGAAAATCCATGAGATTCCTAACCGACCGTGCTTCTCCTCTAGTGAATATGACTATGTCATCAATAAAGGCAAGATGAGGAACAAGGATACAATGTCTAGGAAGGCCAAAATCAAGTACTTTTCCTTCTTTGAAGAGATCCTTGATATCATTTGAAAAGGTTTCCAGCATGTTAATGAAAAGTGGGGATGATAAAGAATCACCTTGCCGAACCCCACTCGTGGATTTAAAGAAACCCTTAGGAACGCCATTGATGAGGATTAAGAACCAACAACCTTCAAGCGTAATCTACAAAGAAATCCAATCTTCATTGAATTCCAACTTCCTCATAGTAGCATAAAGGAAGTGCCATGAGACTCTATCTCAAATGCTTTCGTTAGGTCCAACTTGAAAATCAGATTTCCTCTCCTTCTTTTCCTGCCAATAAAATCAACCATTTCCTAAACAAGTAGAATATTATCAGTGATCTCTCTTCCTTTCACATAAGTAACCTGTTCCATGGAAATAATTTTAAGCAACATGAAGGATAACCTATTAGCCAAATTTTTTGTACAAAGTAAAAAGGCAAAGAAATTAGTGTACTCATGAATGTTCTTGGGAGTCATTTTCCTTTCAAGAAATCCCTGACTGCATTGTGAAGATCATGTTGAATAATGTTCTAGCATATAGTGAAGAAAACTCCGTTGTATCCATCTATTCCTGCTGCACATTCTGGGTTCAAAGCAAAAGTAGCCTCCTTCAATTCATCTAACACTACTAAAAAATTGTTAATTACCTGCATATTTTGCTGCGGATTATAATGAAAAATCGGCAGCACTCAATTTTTACACTAATAATCTTGGAAAATTTTCATGAAATTCTAGTTCTGCCTCCCAATGTCTCTACATACACATCTTTTGTGCTGGTAATTCCGCATCAAAATTTCGTCACTTGAACAAGTTCACATCTAGATTTATTATAAGAGACAGGCTGGATACAGATTATCCCTGTGTAAATTTCCGACTACCAATTTCTCCTGTCTCTTATCCACATCTGATGTGAATTTAGGGAGGGAAACCATATACACATACATAATACACATATTCGACCCTAGGTCCTGTCTCCAAGACACATCTAGATGTGTATAAGAGACAGAATGTGACATGATGATCAATGCGAATTGTTTTTTGTGATGAAATTGCGACAAAAATCCCCAAATAATTTTCAGAAAATTTTTGTTAGTATTGTTTGGTTTTTCTTCCCCGTGAAATTGCTGGAATGTGGCATGATGGTACCTGTCTCTTATACACATCTAGATGTGTCATATGTCACATTCGAGCAATTTCATCTCAAAAAACAATTCGCATTGAAAGAAATATAATACGAAACAAATTCAAATACAATACATATATAACATTTAGTTATCTAAGTAAACAATCAAATACAGTCTAATCATCCGAGCTACCATCTGCATCATCCTCATCATCTGTATCAAGGGGTAGGGAACGCTGGTGGCGAGAGAATTGTTTAGAACGCCTAATCGCTCCATCAAAGTATGCAATGGTTTCTAAATTCGTTCAATTTTACTAAAATATAGGTTAAAAAGTGACCAAATTACACTTTTACACTAATTTTTCCTAACGACATAATTCGCTCCTTTAATAGATATACAAACACTAAATTTTTCTTAAAACAATTCCATTTCATGAGATATTCAGAATGGAGAAGCTATTTAGGAGCCTTTTTCTTCTCAAAGTTCTCCTGCAAAAGTCATATAACAAAGATCAACTTTTTGGAAACAAGAATATTAAAGGACAAATCATAAAAGATTGTAATAAAACCTTAATGACTTACATAAGCAGCTTGGGCCCTGTCTCTTGAACACAATCTAGATGTCTGTATACGGCTTTAAATGGACTAGGGATTCCCTCAGAATGGCGGGTTTTCAACTATTTAATCCTTGCCTAATTAAAAGAAATAAATATTTTCAAGTCATCAATAACAAAGGCATTGTAATATAATGAAGTATTAAAAGTACAAGAAATTAATTAGTATTACCATTTTCTTGAAATGCACTCTGTGTGGTATGTCTCATATTGTTATATATGCACTATCCCCCATCCTGCACAGTTTTCCACCATTCACCCTCCATTTTTTTTTCAACTGTTTGTTATCCATATTACCAACCACAATCGTTGAAAAATGTCTCTTATATACATTGTGCCTGTGGCTTATCTACATTTTTTCTGCAACGCTCAAAGTAAGTTTTTATATAACAATATGAAACATATAATTACATAGTCAATTAATACGTTGAAACAATATAGACCATAATACCTGAAATTCCTCAAACCACATGTCTTTTGTGGCCGTAGAAAACTTCTTCCACGAGGGTTTGCCTTCTTCAAACTTGGTCTTTATGCATGCAGCGATGCCCTCAATTGCTGGTTTGTGAGGCCAAAACCTAGTTTAAAACCTTTCCTCAGAATATGAACATTCACCATATCAGGGACATGGTGTCGCTCATTTTTGCACTTCACACAGGGACATCTAATAACTCCTCGCTTAAATAATTTGGTTGTTGATAAGCTTTCAGATTTATAAACCCAGCCAAACCCTAATCCAAAAATTCTTCCACATATCCCCGGCGATTTGGAAGAAGCCTATTGTACATCCACCTTCGATGCTCCGGAACTTCCATTTTGCCTAACCAAACTAATGACTTACTTAGTCTCCTGTTAAATAATTAATTTCCAGACAAATATAAGAATATAATTTCATGAAAATTTTCCACTTGCTTATTATAGTAAAAATTTAGTATATGATAGTAAGTTGACTAGTCCAACAACACAAATATATGTATGTGTTCATGTTTTTCTTTATTTAATTACATATAAATATCCTAAATGATACTCTTTCATATTTATTTGACAATTTTTAATTAATATAAGCCTAACCACCTTTACATTGTTTGGGAGGCATAACTAGAACTTTTAAGTAGTAGGGTAATATTATTAGCAAAAATTAATCCAATTAATAACATTACGATGTTTGGCTTAAATGAATAAATCAATTCATTTATTTAAAGTGTCAAAATAATTGATGTGTTAACAAATTTGCCAAATAAAGGATCAAATATCTAAACCTAATAGTTGGTGAATAAATATATTTTTATTATGTAGTTACGGAAAGTTATGAGTATGCAATTAAGAGACAACAAAGGGAGCGGAGAGGGTATAATTGACAAATAAAAAAAAATGATAGATACCAAATGTTGTTCCCTTCACTTTTACTATCCTGTTTTAAAATAATTATCATTTTTACAATATATCCTATATTAAATTATTTGTTGTTATCAAAAATTAAAAAAATAGTAAATAAATTTTTTTAAAATTTTACCATGCATTTGCATAAAATTTAATATAATCAACTATTTTAATCACCTTTTCCCTATTATCTCATAATTAAAGTCTACTAAGTATCATTCCAATACATACATTTATATAACATTTCATTTAGAAACATTATTCATGGTTTAGTATTTTGCATATAATATGCATTATGAACTTGTTCAACCCAAATTGTATAATCCTAGTAAAAAACTTGAATATCTCATGAAATGGAATTGGTTTTAAGAAAAATTTAGTGTTTGTATATCTATTAAAGGAGCGAATTATGTCGTTAGGAAAAATTAGTGTAAAAGTGTAATTTGGTCACTTTTTAACCTATATTTTAGTAAAATTGAACGAATTTATTTATTTTTTTTAATCTGTATCCAAAACTCAAAGTAGGAGTTATTTCGTAAACACAAAACGAAAAATTACTTACTTAAACTCTAGAAGACAAATAAACTATAATAATAGTTAAACGGAAGATTTTTTAAAGGTTGAAAATTATTCTATTTAAATATTCTCGTAATGACAAAAGGTTGAAACATATTCGTTAAAATAGTTATTATTTTTAAAATATTATTTAAAAGAGTACGTAATAATGTTTATTAAGATATATATATATATATATTAAAAAATATATAAAATAATTATAAAATATTATTTAAAAAATAATAAGAAAAATTAATCATCCAACTTTTCGTTCAAGGGACATGTTTCCAGATATTACTTGGTTAAATTAAGCTAGGCCCAAATGGCAAGGTTAGGAATCGCGTACTATGATAGGCTATATCCGGCCTGGAGAGTGCTGAGATCAACAATATATTTAGACTCCGAGAATTTAATTAGATGAACTATAGAAGTCTCTTTTGTTATTATTTTAATTTTCATATAATAAAGTTGGTTGTTATATTAAGGTTGACGATATATTTATGATAATGTTAATTAAAGTGCGAAGCTTGTAGGAACACGGAAATCCCTAAACAAACAAGTTTAGTATAGGTGTTAAATATTGTCATTATATGGAAATAAATTGAAAATAACATAGCAAAAATCCTCGACAAATTATGGATAACAAACAGTTGAAAAAAAAATGTAAATAACATAACAAAAATCTATACGATAACAAACAAACCTAAAGTTTCCAATGTGCATCAAACTGCAAAAATTATAGCAAAATCTTACGAAAGAGACAGGTGCCCACTAAATAATCACTTGCAATTATCTATATGATAACAAACAAAATAAAAATAAAATATAAAAATAAAATAAAAATAAAACTGCAAAAATTATAGCAAAAATCCTACAGAAATTAGGGATAAAAAAAATGAAAATAACATAGAAAAAATCCTACACAATTTATTGACAACAAATAGCTGCAAAAAAATAAAAAAACTGAAAATAACAAAATAAACCACTCACAAAAATTATGGATAACAAGAATTAAAAAAAAAAATAGATAAAAGAAGAAAAATTGAAATGGTAGATCAAAATTGCTGGAATGTGGCATGATGGTACAGCTGTCTCTTATACACATCTAGATGTGGACAAATCAGAATTATTAGATGTTAACACCTGTTCACGCGGCAAAAAAGAGCGATCAGGATGTCCCAAAATGGTGAATGTTCATATTTTGAGGAAAGGTTTTAAACTAGGTTTTGGCCCTGTCTCTTATACACATCTAGATGTGTATAAGAGACAGTGGTGGTGGTGCAGAAATGGAGAGGAAAAGGGATATGTGGAAGAATTTCTTCCAAATCATGTGCTGGGTTTCTGTACTGTAAATTGACATTTCCTGCGGAATTTTTTGCAGGAATTTCCGCAGCAAAATTGTTGCGGAAATTAACTTTAAATTCCGCAGCAAATTTTCTATTGTCCTTAATTTTTCCTTCGATTTTTGTTGCGTAATGTTTGTAAATAATACGTTCCCGCTTTATGGAGGGAATGTTATCTGCGGATTTTGATGCGGATTTTTTAATCCGTAGCAAAATTTTAATCCCAAACCTAGAAAACTAAAATTTGCAGTAAAATCCGTATATAATTCCTGGGGAAAAAATCCGCAGCAAAAATCCGTATGAAATTTGCAATTTTTTTGTAGTGTAAAGAGGGTTCAGCTAGAAGGAGCTAGTTGTCCTTTCTCGTAATCACTGTGGGAATATTGCTGAGGAGTGAGTGATCAATCGAATGAGCATCCGCCTCTATTAGATGCTCCTGAAAGAACTTAATCCATTTTTCTTCAATATGTGTCATGTCCTTGGTCCACACCTAACGTTCACCTTGATTTTTGAGATGTGCATTTTTTGCCTCTTAGCTTTCAGAGAGAAGTGAAAAAATTGAGTGTTCTGGTTCTCGTTTCAACCCTGCTTTCTGCCTGCAATAAGCTTCTTCTTTAGCCAGACATTTGGTATAATAAGCTTGTGCCTGAGCCAGGACAATTTAGTTACGTTGGCTCAGCTGGTTCAGGAAGAGCTCCTCTTAAGCATTAACTTTCAAATCAGCATCTTTAACTTTATTAAAGATGTTGCCAAAGATCATGTGAGTCCAGTTTCATCACTCAGTTTTCAATCTTTTGAGCTTGGATGCTAGAATGAAAAGGAGAGAACTGACACAATGAAGTTTCCAATTAGTTTCTACAACCTGCAAGAAATTGGGATGTTTAGTCCACATATTGAGGAATCTAAATTTCTTTGGACCTAATAAAGCCATTACTGATGTCTTTAACGGGAACGAAGAGTGGTAGAGAATGTTTTAGACAAATGATCCACTAAATTGTTATGGAAATTCACTGAAATTCATTATTGCAAACATATCAATCATTTCCATACAATGTTGCCAAACCTGTTCCCCCACCATGTTAACTTACACCCTTGAAAGGCTATGTCCATCAAACCACAATCTTGGAGGCAATCATTGAATTCTCTCACCTCTGCTATGTTGAGAGAAGAGAATCCTTTGTATTCTTTTGAATTGGAGATAACGTTGAAATCTTCGCCCATGAGCCATGGAACATTACACTGACGAAGTGCACGAAGCTCTCCCTACAAACGTCTCATTTCCTGCTTGGTATACTTTGCATAAATAGATGAAATTGAAATGTGAAAAAGCCGGTCCGAAATGTAAATATCCGATACAATCAAATCTTTATTCCAGAACAACCAAATTTAGCCACTTGTGTTCGATTTGCAGCAAGCAAACCCTAGCTTGTGAGCAACCGAATTAATTCTCACATCATCCACCAAAGGTTCGAATAATGCCATAATTTTTACTTTATGTTCTCTTACCTGTAAATGCTTTGAGTCTCCTTAAGGAGGGTTTATTTCCTATTCCACGTATATTCCATATTAGGATGTTATCTACATCAAGAAGAAGGGGAGGGCACGGGGAGTTTGACTTAGAAGAAGCCTGGTTCTCATTTTTCTCGACATATTGTATGTTTTCTTTTGCCAACCTTTATGCTTTGGAGTAGTTTTACCTTTTGCATGGTGGTTAATTAAAGCTTCCTTGGGAGAAGGATTCACATGAAAAATGTGAGGGTTATTGTCCAAGAAGTAACAAGACAGCTCTACCATAATTTTCTCGTGCATAAGAAAAGAGTCATCTTTTACTGTTGTGTTTAAAGTTTGAATGGGAAAAGAAATAGGAGACTTGGTGGGCAATTCGGTTTTGTTGGACTCATTCAACAAATTTGAATTTAGGAGATTATCCAAAGTTGTTAAGGAAATCCCTTGAATCATGGGGCCTGAAATTTGAACTTCTGGTTTTTGTGGGAGAGTAATAGCCTCCTTCACAACAATGGTGGCTCCACCATCGGATTATCCGAAGTGGTTCGTCAGTTCCTTGCTCTTGTACCTACATCAACAACTCTTCGTCAGATTCATAGTATTTGGAATCTTCATTAAGACACGTACCTCAATGAGGTTGCATGAATCTATGAGCATGATACTCAGTTCAGTTAGTGGGTTGAGTTGGCTCATTCCATCCCTTAGTTAATATATTAAGAGAGCATTGAATACTTTCAAAAGATATGGCCATTTCAATTACACGGGATTCCAAGCCATTAACCCTTGAACTGTCCCCCTCTTGAGACGTCTTAAACCTACAAAACAAACCAAAAGAAATAAGGAATTTCAATAATTAGGGTTAGTAAAAAAAAAATAAAGAAAGACCTCACGACACTTCCTTAGTGTCTACTCTCAAATTTGAAGATGTCACACAATTTTACTCTTGTTTAGCTCAAAGTCACAGCATTTACCCTCTAATGAGCTCACCACTGTTGCCTTTTTTCTCTCGTATAAATTTTCGTCGAAGTCTTTTGTAGATTTAAAAAGTACACATCAAGAATGACACAAATAATTACTAACATTTTATAATACAATTAGTAATTATAGACTAAGGAAGCAAGAAGCTCATTAAAATAATTGGCAGATCGATTTAACAAAGAATAAACACACACTTTTAGAAAGCCCAAAATAAGATGGTCAAACAAAAACTAGGGTTTCGGGTTTGGGAAATTACCGGAGTAGGAAGAAGGGTAGTTTCGAGTTTTCGCACTTTTTTTTCATAACAGTATGCTGTTGTATGAAAATTAGTACCCTCAAATAAAGATAGGAACACCCAAATTGAAGATCACAAGAAGAAAACTTGCACAAGACAAACGAAAGTAAAGAACAAGGAAAGCCTAATCTGTTAGGGTTTTTTTTGTTTCAGCTTTTCTTTCTTAATAGTAGGTTATTGCATGAAGTACCCACAAAATAATCAATAGCACGAGACAAGAAAACTTGCACAAGAACAATTGAAAGCTTGAGGATTACACACAAGAAAATGCAAGAAAACCCTAATCAGCTAGGGCTTTCAGTTCGGTTTCCTTTTTTATATCAATAAGAACGACGTAAGACCACTTGGATATTGGCAAAATCACAACAATAAATAGCAAAAAAGAGCAAGAATTAGGCCACAATTTAAAAAACAAGAACAAGGAAATACACAAACAAGGATAAGTACAAGAACAAGCCGCATTTTTTTCAACCAGAAATTAATAGGAATAGTATGAAACGATTTCAAAAGGATGTAAGAAACACAAGAAAACAAAAGTGTCTTAGGGAACCAAAACTCTGATGCCACTTTGATGCGAACCCTACAGTTAAACTAGGAGACCTGAAATCGAATGTGGAACCAAGATAGCCCTGAAGACACAATTTTCACGTGATTAAGTCGCAAAATAACATCTTGGATTCACCCTAGGGGCTTAGCAAAGATAAACAAACAAGAAATAAGAAAACCAGAAAAGTTAGCAACATAGAAACGAAAACACAAGCTCCTACATTAATGGATTTAAACCCGTGATTAAGAAATCAAAAATTTAAAGATGTCTACTCTCAACTGTATGAGATATTGATCCATTGTCTATAATGAGACTAGAACCAATAGTATTCTGGTTGGTAATCACAAGAATCACTCTCGCAAATACCACAAGTTTTTGAAAGATAAATTGGAAAATCACCAAAATTTTATTGAAAAAATTGCAGCATGATTCAGCCATGGATGTGTGTATTTAACGTGAAAAAGGCTGGCCACAAACCCTACAAAGAGGTCCTATCAATACTAGGACACTAACTTGCAAAATCCAAACAAGTTTAGAATTGGTACAAGACTAAAAATGACTAACGGACTAACCCTAATTAACTTTGGACTAATTTTTTAATATAATTAAGAAAGCAGCTATTTACCAGCTCCCTAAAACAAATGCTAAAAATAAATCCTAAATCCAATAGGAATGAATGGCTGAATAGATTAGTTGGCCCAAAACTAGGGTTTCTAGAACTTTTCCAGGAGATATGATACTCTTTGAATCTTGGACTGTTGGAACTTGAATCTTCTTGTATTTAGACTTCTAAAACATGGACAAGCCTCTTGACAAATGCAAATAGTAAGGCTTTTTGGACCAAAATCTCCTTAACAAAGCCCATCATGGCTTGTTACAACTTCCTGACCGTTGATCTTGTTATTAGCCCAGCTGGAACTTGATCTGAATCAACTTCTTGAACTCCTTGAGCTTGGTCAACACCCCATCATTAGATCCTTAGGTCACGTGTGTAATACATGTTTATTGTAGTGTTTTAGTGTGTATTTAATATTATTTAACTTACATTTATTTGTGTATGTGTTCAGCATTGCATTTAGCTTGTTTACCTCATTTCTTCTAGAATTAGAGTTCTTTGTGTGTTCTTGTTTGTCATTCGTTTGTAGTTTTAATCAGTATTCAAGTGTTATTTTTGAGTTAAATTATAGATATTAAAGTTTGTTATTGTTCTACGATCGTGTAGGAATAAACAATGCACAATCAATTAGACGTCAAATGAGCTTGCAAATTGCTAGTGGATAAGGCAAAATCACTTGTAGACTACGTAGGAAAGAAGCATTCTCGCAGTCTATGATATACACTCACAAATTGCGGTTGGTTATAGACTGCTGTGTGATTTTGATGATTTTTAGAGTTTCGAGTGTCTATTTTGGACCCATAATAGTGTGTTTCTAAGCTTTTTAAGAGCTCTACATTTTGTAACTCTTAGAAGCTATAAATAAAGGATTTTAGGACCTCAAATTTGCATTCTAGTTCAGTCTACCCCTTGATGCTGCAAATTAGACTAGGGTTTTATTACTTTTTCAAAAAGGGTTGAAAAGAAGGTTCAAAATTGACAACCTTGGACCAAAAACCTGCGATTTTTCATTAGAGAATCTTTCTTAAACCCTTAATTCTTTTTTTATTGCTCTTTAATTGTTCGCTTTCAATCATTGATTTCCTTATTTGGTTTCTAAGATTAATGTCTAGACAAATTTACTTGCTTAAGAAGTGTCAATATTTTCTCTTGCATTATTTCTCTTATCCATGCTCTAAATAGTTTGGATTAAGGTTGGATAACGTCAATTCCTTTGCGTAATGATTAACTAGATCGTCAATTAAAATAATCTAATAATTGGGTAATAATTAACACAAATCGACAATTTTCGAGATTGATCAACTTTAGATTTAGTTTAGTTGGTCGAAGTAATGCGGTCCATTGATTCTCTGTCATAAACTCGTGTTAATTGTTAGATTAAGTTAATTCAAGACCAAGGTGGCCAGATTAGTTCATAATAATTCCATATGGATAGAAATTTAAGATATAGAGGCATCAATCCTTAGTTAATTAATTTGATAGGGTTCAATTGCCAAAGGTTTCGAGATTGAATTGACAAATGGGAATTGAACTTCCATCTATTATAATTGGACCAATTGATTGATTAAATTAATCAAAATCAGGAATTAGTTAGTTTTAACCCTAATCTATTTTTTTCATTACTTAAAGTCTTTAATTATTTGATTTCATAGTTTACCTAACAATCTCTCACATTATCGATTCTTTAAATAGCATTCAAACTAAATAACTGGTACTTGCTAAATCAATCATTGTGGGTTCAACCCCTACTTCCACTATATATTATTTAACTCAATACAATTACGGTGCGTTATCTAGTTAATAGTAGAGCTACATGATTATAAATTTTATAATTAGATATTGAACGTATCAAGTTTTTGACACCGTTGTCAGGGATTGAAATTTTGACAATTTTAGTATAATTTGGCAAGAATACTATTTTGAAGTGTAAATTGTGTATATTTGTCTTGGATTCATCGTGTGTTTTTAATATTTCAAAACGTCAAAAAAGATTTTCCTTTTTCATGTTTTGTGTTTCGTATATTAAAAAAATCCAAAAATTTTGTTTCTCTTTTTAGTGGATTAATTTAGGCTATCTACTAGTCTAAAATTTTCTCCTATTTTTCCATTTTGTGTGGTTTTTCTGTTAAGTATTCGTTTTTGTACTTTGTTTTTGTGTTGGTATCAAGGATATCAAGTGATGTTTTTGTACTCTTTTTTCCTGGACCATGATTTTGTCCTAATAAATTTCTCATGTAAGGTTTTTAATGAAACAGCATGCAAAATTCTACTATAAACATTATGTACTTTTTTTCTTTCACTAAATTTTTGTCCCACTAAATTTTTTCTAGTAAGATTTTAACAAGATACATTATTTTACTAATAGAAATCCAAGGGGCAATGTTATAAATTCCATATCTAGTGATATCTACTTATATATTTAAATTTTATAAGTTATAATGGAAGTATATCTACATCTAAATATCTTATAAGTATACATACACGTTACGTATTTATATCACCTAACTTATAGGTTATTGTACTCGTATAAATAAGATGTATTACATGAAAAATAAAATAACAAACAATCTGATATTTTTCATATTTGTACTCCCCTTTCCAAGTATCTTATAAGTATAGATACACATTACGTTATTTATATCACCTAATTTATAGGATTATTGTACTCATATAAATAAAATGTATTACATGAAAAATAAAATAACAAACAATCTGATCTTTCATATTTGTACTCCCCTTTCTCTTCAACTAGATATATTTTTGTTTATGTTTTAACAAAAATAGGTTTATAAGGACAACGAAGAGTAACTTAGGTGATATGATACATTCCCTATGATCTATTGGTAGTATTTAAAGTGAAGAAAAATTATGGGATCAGTCCAACCTAGGGGTAGAAACGAGTCGACCTTCTCGCAAGTAACTCGTGAGTAGCTCGATAAAATGTTCGACTCGAACTCGCTTTGATCGAGAGCTCCTCAAACTGAGTTTCGAGTTCGAATTCGAATTCGAACTCTTGACCACTCGACTCACAACTTGCTTCAAGACTGAAAGAAAGAGTGATCTTATTCCTCAATACATTACTCAGTTGTCTTGGTATCCCTTGTTAGGAAGTCAAAACACTCCTTGCCATTGCCAAACACGTATAACACTCCTTGCCACTGGTCAAACACTTGTGTTGAAGTCTAGGACAAGCTCGTCCAACTTTTCTAGTATGTATAATTAGTTTTTTTTTAATATATTTAATTATTACAAATCATAGATAAAATTACAATTTTATATTTTCAAATCAAAATTACAATTTTATATTTTCAAATCAAGTCTAATTTAAACTTTCTTAAAGTCCAAAAGTCCAACTCATCATATATGGGAAAGATTTAGATAGATCTTATCTTTGATTCTATTTGTACACTTGTGATGTGAATTAAATGTTATAGAGTTTATGACATAAGTTGATGTAAGTAAAATTTTATAAGATTTAATTTTGACCGTAAGGTTTACAAGTGAGATCAAAAATCGATTTTATGTAAGTTTTTTCCATCATATATTCGATCAAACTTTCTTAAAATCCAACAAATCCAACTCATCATATATTCGATCTAGCTCGTGTTTTGAATTTTTTTTTTCTGAAATTCCATATCAAACAAAGCACTATTCCGGCTCTCTTAAACTCTATTCCAACCAAACATATTTCAGCGATTTTCCTAAAAACATAAACGGATCTTTCTGAATTCTAGTACTTCCCGGTGTAGTCTCTCTGGCTGTCTCTTCCCACCTGATTTTGGCTGCTCAACCCAGCAAAATCTGTAAGTAAAAAAAAGGATCTTTGTCAGCTTAATTTCAATATCTCACCCCTTTCAATCTTTTCAATAAGATTATTAATTGTTTCATACATCTTTTTCTGAGCATATAGCTCTCTCTTTATTATGTGCTTCACTTTTTCTTGTTTTGTTGTTTTGGAAATGAAAGAATCTTGTTAGGGTTGGGACTAATATACCTAGAAAATTCCAGAATTTTCCAGCTACATGTGTGATACTTTTTGTATGGGGATACACATTGAACTAGAAAGAGTTTCTAATTTTTTTTTTTTAAATTTTTTGTCGGCTTTTTGTGGGAAAATCAAAGGAAAAATGCTCTGTTTGTATTTCGGAAACTCAAAATCCAATCCGTAAAAGTAGTTTGCTTCATATGTTTGATCTTCCACTAACCTATTTTGCCTCTCAATTTGGGGTTGCTGTATAGTAGTAAATTTTTTTGGGTTAAATTTTGTGGTTAATATTAGTATTGCACTGGGTCAATTGAGTTCAGGAATTCTAGATATTTAACTGAGACAAAAACAGCTAGAGATTCCATTTGCTCAGAATGTTGACACGGGGGGATGATTTACATTTTAACTGGATTTGATCTGCTTGAGTTAGAAGCCACGGTTATTAAATTACATAGAGAAGAATGGGTGTCTTAAAAGGGGCAAAATGCAAAAAATAGCATGTTTCAAGAAAGGGGGGGGGGGGTGTTATCTATCTCTATGTGACATTTTGAAGATTTCAAATCTCTTTTTGTTTCTTTAAGTTTTGATGCTCGTAAAACTGCCTGAATTGTCACACAACAGTTGGGACTATGCCTGTGCTGCTAGGTACTGAAAGAAAGGAATCTGACCGAAAGAAAGCTGTTAGTGAAATAATCTCCATTCTCACCACGAAACATTCTTGTAGGGGGTTTAGGTTTTTATGGTTTTCTGTCAATGACCCGGGGCTCTCTCGAGTTACAATACTACGTCAAATATCAATTAGCTTGACAGTAACAGGTTAAGTAGGGTATTAGTCAAGTTGGGTGTATAGATTGTGTTGGGAAGGAAGGAAACTAAAGAAACAAGACACCGCTTTCTTCTGGTAAACTGCATTAATTAGTTCATTTGCTAATAGGCAAAGCAATTTACAAGCATTCTTTGTGACATTTCCTTCAATTTTTCTTTACCATTACTCATCCTCATGTATGTTTATGGTTTTCTCTGGTGAATAAAATTGATTTCTTTTATATATCTGTGTGTTTCTCTAGACACACATGCACGCAACACAAACACTTAAAAACATTTCTATAATTGACTTGACAATGTGTTTTTAGTTTATATAGAAGTAAACAGAATGGCCTCCACAATGAGAAATCTGAAAATAAGGACATCAACATGCAAACGCATTCTGTGAAAGAGCTCCATTCATATGAAAAAGAAGTGGAGAGAGAGGCTGCTAAGGTTGCTGACATGAAGAACAAAGGCGCTGATCCATATGATCTCAAACAACAGGTCTTGCTAAATTTCTAATCGTGAATGTGTTTGACAGTGTGTTTATGTTAACCTATAGAATTTGATATCATACTTAATGCTAAGGGTCTTTATTTATCATTGTCAAAAGAAAATTGCCTTTTTATTGATCAGAAAGTTGAGGAAAGAAATAGGAACTTCATATTTCGATGGCAATATTTTTTGCTTTTGCTTCAAATCTTTGCTCATGACCCATTAGTTACAAGCTTAATCTTATCATACAAGTAAAATAGAATAAAATTGGAGATCTTTACATTAATTGAGAAATTTCCTAAAGCAGATTAAACAAAATGGGTTGGCATAAGGCAGATATTGGATACCCTCAATCACTTAAATAAGCTAGCGACATCATAGATTGGGCAGTTAACAAGTTTGGGAAGTTTGCTTTTCTTCTTTATTCTATTTTTTTTTTCAATTTGATGAGTGGCCAAAATCTTGTCACCTTTATGGGGGGCAGTGAGAATCTTTTAATGATGCTTAGATAATAGTCAGCAGTTTGGCTCTTTTTGTTGCTGCGGAGTTTAAATCAATTAGAAATGCCCTTTTTCTTAAAACTATTTGAATGAAATGTCTTATTTGACTGTTGCTTAATTACTGCAATCCTCTTGAATAAAGCATTTGATAAATGATTGGATTGCAAAGTTTTTTGGTATTAAAAGTAATCATTGAGTTATTATTTTATACTATAATGCACTTTTTATGCTTTTGAATCTCTTAATCAGCAAAGTCAAACCTATCTAGACTCTGGAGGGAATGCTTGTGAATGCTGTTTACTTGTCTCTCCTTACTTATTCCCAGCCAGTTAGCATACTGTCTGCATCATTGCCATTCCACTATATGTCCTTAGGCTATTTGGTTTGACCAGAAAATCAGGAATCCCAAAGTCAACTATTTTGACCTCTTGCAGAAGAAAACTTGAATGGTTAATCTCTCTGCTTGTTGAATAAGGTTGCGTTGAGATAACTCTTGTAAGATATGGCCAGTTAGTGGTTGGAGTGTCGTGCTATAGGCATGCTCTTTTGTCAACTTGTTTATATGTCAGTATATATGTCATTATGGGCCTGTTCTATTATTTTGGTTTTTTTTTTTTTTTTTTTTTTAAAGCTTTTTAAAGACAATGACTTATTTATTTATTATTTTGGTTTTGTAAAAGCTGATCAAACACTGGAAGCTTGTTTATGTTTTGAAAACTATTTCAAGAGCCAAAAGCTATTTATAAAATCAAATTGGGGGCTGCTTCTCAAAATCAATTTTAATAGTTTAAACTAAGCTAAGGGAAAAATTAAAAGTGAATTCAAACACCTCAAAACAGCTTTTAGCTTAGTAGTAATAGCTGTGATCAACTGATTTTGAGTAATCAACTACAGGCCAATATATAAATGAGAATTTTCTATTTCCTGATGTGCAACTAGCCCCACAGCAGGAAAAATATATATATATATATATATGTATATTTGTGCTACCTTCTTACCTTGTCCTTTAGTTGGTTAACTGTTTCTTTGCTCTGAGGATGGTTTTGAACACAGTTTGTTGCACGTCGGAGTTATAAGCTCTTTTTAGTCCGATGTATCTGTTCTATAGACAGGGCCTTTAATTGTTTTGCTGATTCAACTCTTAAGGATGGCCTGATTGGTTGAAGCTTTCTTTTGATTAGTCAGACTATTTTTAAATCAGATTCAAGACATACATTTTGAGTTTTTTCTCTTATACTTCTTTCTTTCCAGAAGGATATTCTATTGTAGTCATTTTCTTGTGATTGATGGATTATGCAGGAAAATGTGCTTGCTGAGTCCAGGATGATGATTCCCGATTGCCACAAACGTCTTGAAGCTGCATTGGCTGACCTGAAATCTATTTTGGTAAGTATCCATATGATGTTCAATGCAACAACAATTGTATCCGAAGGTCTTCTAATAATATGCCAAAGTACCCTAATGCAAAGAACTTCTGAATTTGGGGAAACAAAAGGGGTTAAATACTGTAAACCCACTTAAGGTTTGGGCTATTTTGCAATAAACCCCCTAATGTTATTTTTTTTTCTCACTTTACCCTTTCACTAATAGTCAAATGTAACTTCGTGGTTAGTCTTTTCAAAAAGACAAATTTACCCTTAAAGTTTAACTACGGTAAACCCCCTTAAGGTTTAAGCGAGATTTCACTTTAGTCCCTCATGTAAGTTTTGTATCATTTAATACTTTGGGATAAAAATAAAATCAATAATACTGTCAATGTTGTTAAAAATATAAGTATGTTCCAAATTAATTAATATTCTAATTCTTGAAGTATGCTTTTTTCAATATTTAAAACTTAAAAACTAATTAATTTTTAAACTTTTGATGAATTATTAAAGATATTTCATCTAAATTATTTTAAGGATTAATTACACTTGCCCTCCTTACTAAAGTTATTTGTGTCTCGATTTACCTCCTGAGAAAAATTTATATACACTTACCCCCTCTGACTAACTGTCAAACCCAACCGTCAGTCAAAACATTAGAGAGTTGGGCGAAAATACTAAATTTTCCTTATATAATTTTAGGGTTAGTTTCTATTTACCCCTTGTAATGATACAAACTTGTATTTTACCCCTTATAATGTCTCAAATTTCTACTTTACCCCCTGTAAAATTAGATAAGATGTCAAAATAAGGGATTTTTTAATACAATTTTATTAATGCAATTTTATACGTGATTTATATATGTTCTAAGTGTTTATAAGAAAATGTCATCACGAGTCTCCACTGTTCAGCTGCTCTCTAGTAATGCTATTTTATACATGATTTATATATGTACTAAAGCTCTAGAGAGCTGCTGAATGGGGAGACTCGTGATAATACTTTTCTTATAAACGCTTAGAATATCATATATATATATATATATATATATATAATGTATTTAAGTGCATTAATATGATCCTAAGTATCAGGGATTATAGAACTGAAATAAAGGAACAATTTTACCAACAAAATAAGAGAATATATGCGAATTTGACTAAGCATACCTACTCTAAAGCTCTAATTACGTTAATTTCAATCTTAAAATTCATAATTGGTCAAATAGAAATCATCACAAGGATGATGACGAATGAATTAACACATTAATTAATTGGAAAAATAATGACCCTTCGGAGAAAAAATTCCTTATTCTGACATTTTATCAAAATTTACAAGGTTTAAAGTAGAAATTTAGGACATTATAGGGGGTAAATACAAGTTTGTGTCATTACAAGGGGTAAATTGAAAGTAACCTTAAGATTATATAAGGGTAATTTAGTATTTTTGCCTAACTCTATAACGTTTGGACTAACTGTTAGGTTTGACCGTTAGTTAGAGGGGTTTGAGTGTATATAAAGTTTTCTTAGTGGGCAAATTGAAACACGGGCAATTTTACAAGGGTGCAAAGTGTAACTAACCCTTTTCTTATATTTGAGTTTTAGTTTATATGTGTGAAGTTACTTTGTATAATTTAGGGGATAGTTGCACTATATTAACAAGGGACAAAAAAGTAAGAAAAAAATCATTTTAAATAAACATAAAGAAAATAAAAAAGAAAAGAGAATGATGGAACTTTAATAGATGATTATGAATTTTATATATTTGAAAATTTGCTTTAAATGAACAAATAATGTGATGAAAAGGCCGAAAAAATACCGATAGTGTTGGGAAATTTTTCTATTTAAATTTTTTTTACAACGCAAGTATTTAAAAAAAGAAAATCACTAGTGTTGGTGGACATCATTATATCTTTATTTTGACAAATTATATTGACTAATGCCTAAAGTCGGTTGTTGACAGAAAATTGGAATTAGGGACTAAAATGACAAATATAATAAACTTTAAGGGATTAACAGTGTCTAGGGGTAAAAATGTCTTTCTTGACTTTTTAATAATCAAATTGCTAATGTGTATTAACGTAAGGGGCAAACTGACGTGAAGAAAATAACATTAGGGGGTTTAGTGCAAAACAGTATAAACCGTAAGGGAGTTTACTGTATTTAACCCAAACAAAAACTTAACTGTCTCCCAAAATATATCTTTGTTTTTGCCCTATGTTTATTGTGAAATTTTAGTAGAGTAATATACTGCAGAGTTTTTGCAGAGTGGTTGCTTCTGGTAACCTTATTCTGTTATCTTGGTTTCCTGGTTTTAGTGGAAACTTGCTGTCTGTAGCTTGAAATGACTCAAGTTGGTTTTTTTAATGTGGTACATAGCTAATGACATTTTGTGTAGCATAAAATATTTCTATTTTGCCAAACCATTAATGAATTATTCTGGTTGGTGTTGCTAGAGATAAGTAATTGATTTCATATGGAGTGCTTGTCAATGTTGGACCTTTACTGTATCTTAGTTGTTGCATGTATCACTTACCTTTTGCAGATATTATTGTCATTTGTCAAGACTGGAAATGTGGTGGTGCTGAACTGCTTTTTAGAACATAAGTTTTTGAAATATCTCCTGAAGTTTTACTTGAGTCATGTAGTGCTGCAAAGAAAAACAACAAATCAAGCCTTATTCTCACTAACTGGGGTCGGCTGCATAAATCCTGTTACGCAGTTGCGCTTTGTCATGAGCCATATCCTCGTAATTCACTTAGTGCTGCAAAGAAATAGAATTTTTTTCATATCTATTTTTTACTTGACTTCTAGTTCTGCTTCTGTGTTTTACTTGTGTATCCAACTCTGGCATTAACTTTATGAAACTATTCTGGGTGTAAGGAATTTTGCTTGCTCAGTGCTTATTACACAATCTTGTTTCAGGTTGAGTTGGAAGAGTCAAACCAACATCAAGGTGCAGAATTTGAAGAAGCAGAAAAAGTTATAACTGAGGCCGAACAACTGTTTCAAACAGATGACTAGAGTCGAGGCTCTTGTCATTGTTTTGCATCAGATTAATACTAGAATTTATGTCAATACCTATATACAGTTGCACCTAGTATACTATTGATGCAGCTCTAATGGGATTGAAAGCGTCTCTTTGTTTCATGTTCGAAGGATGCATATTTGTTTTTTCATTTAGTAAAAAGTTTGTTATTGTACTTTGACTTTCTCTTTTTCTAGTAAGATTCTGCTTATAATGTTCAGAATCCGTACATTGGGATGTCAATTACAGGTCAAGCTTCAGATCTTTTCTATGTTACCATGTAGAAGATGTCAGCAGAAAATAAGTTAGGCAGTGTCTTTGTAACAAACAAACAAACCAAGTTTTAATCTCACAAAATATGGTCGGTTGTATAAATCTTGGTAAGCCATTGCATTCTGTCATGTACCATATCTTTTTTAAATTTTAAATAGGTTATATTTTTTTTATAAGTTATCTACTAAATTTTTTTTGCTCTTTTCCTATCCCTCTTATATTATCTACTCTGTCTAAAATATAGTCGTTTGACAGGCGCTTCTACTGGTCGTTTCAATATATGACCGAACCACCTGAAGCGTGTTTTTTTCATTTTACTTATCAATAAATGTTATTCCAATTTTCTTTTGAATATGTTCATTGCATATTTTATCCATCTTAGTATACGTACATATTCATCTTAACATTCGTATTTTTGTTACTCTCATCTTTTGTTCATGTGTGTAATTTATTACCTAATACTCAAACCCATAAAGTATCGTTAGTTTAATTGTCGTTCTATAAAATTTACCTTTAAGTCGTAAAGGAATTTTGTGGTCGTATAATATTATCGATGTCATTCTCTATTTAGTCCAACCTGCGTGTATCCAACGTGTAACATGTCGATCTATACCACCATCATTTTGAAGAACTAATTCTAAATATTTAAAATTTTCACTTGTAAGTCACTTAAAGGCAGTGTCCTTTGTAATTGTGTTTTTTTGAATTCTCTTATATTGAGTTTGGATCGATGGATTTGGAAAAAAATTTAAAATATATCCATTTGTTGAAGGGATTTGTAAAGTTAAAATAGATGAATTTCAAATCCATTCAAATAATGAAAAATGTAAAATGAAGGATTTCAAATAAAATTTTAATTTAGGTATATTTGTAATTCATCCATTTGCGCTCTATAAATCTCATAAAATAAATGAGTGGATTTCAATTTTTTTTTCAAATCTATTAATCCAGACACAATGTTAGAGTTGTCCAAATTACCTGTTCTGAAGTTGCGTGGACGCTATTGTATGAACTAGAAATGGTAAAGGATCCGAAGGATATGCTTGAAGAGGTGATGATACAACAATATTATCTAAGAAGTATGTCATGCAATTTTTGGTGTCAGTAAACTTTCTGCTAACCTTTCTTGCCTACCCTTTGGAATGACTGAAAGGAGATAATTTGCTTCTACACTTCATCAAATTGTCTTAGGTGGATTATGATGTTCAAGTATTTTCATATTGCAATAGCTTCTTGCTAATCTTTCAGTAGAAAGGCATTCCATTTTGTTTCTTTGTTCAGACTTCGGAGCTCCTTGGAAGATTCTGTAACATTGTATATCGTACTTTTGAAGGCTTAAAAGTGCCAGCAAAACAACATGCTTCAAAATTTCGGTCACTCTTAATTTGACATCTTCGCTGGTATGTGTTGATAACGAAGTAGTTCTCATTTTAAACAGATCATTATTAGCTTCATGTTGCATTATGATTGGTCGTACGGTTCTGTAACATCGTATATGGACTTTTGAAGGCTTAAAAGTGATATGTGCTGACAACAAAGTAGTTCTCATTCTAAACAGATCAATTATTAGCTTCATGTTGCATTATGATTGGTCGTAAGGTGAAATTATGGACGCGTCTTCGAGAGTCCGGAATAATTGGTTAATGTGATCATGCCCATTACCCCATATCGAGACTTCTATTTCAAACTAGTACTACACCCGTACATTGCATGGGACCACGTTTTATTTAGAAATCAGTCTTATAAAATAGAATTTTTTTTTTTTAAAAAAAAAAAATGTAAAAGATTCTATTGAACTTCATTAGGATGTTAAAGCAAGGATTTTTTATCTTGAATCTTGACAAAGTAAGGTTAATTTCTGAAGGTAAATTATATAATCTATTTATTCATCTCAATTCAATATTTTCTCACTCTAAAGCCTAGAATCCACATACTCCTATTACACTTTATTTTCTCGGCCATGGCCGATCAAGCTGCCCTTCAACCGGTCGTTGCACAAGTACTCTCGGCTAGCCAAAATCTGAACATTCAAACCCCAAATTCCTACACTCTATTGAAGGCCCTCCAATCGCACAAGGGAGAACCAGCAATATTTTTCTCCAATGAAGAAATACAACTGCTTGCTGCACCATTTCGATACACACTGATTGAAAACTTTTTGAGGGGTAAGCCAAATATACACCATACTCCGATGTGTAAGCTTTCATACCATTGGTTTTAAAGGTCAGTTTACCATCGGACCCATTTTAGACAAGTACATACTTATCAGCTTAAACTTTGGAGGATGCTTATCCGAGAGGTGTGGCATATTTTCTTGGTTTGAATAGTGGATTCAATCATGGAATTCTTAAGTGGCATCCACTTTTTACCACCAAAGAGGAACCGTCCATAGTAAGAATCTGGATTACTTTTGAAGGTCTTCCATCAGTCTTCTTCAACAAACATGCCGTGTTTAGACTCGCTCAAGCGGTTGGGATTCCTCTTAAACACACTAGCATGTGTATAAGAGACAGGCCTAGTGTTGCAGAAGTATGCGTGGAAGTCGACCTCCTTTTCGAGCTCCCTTCTAGAGTTTGGCTGGGGATTGGTAAGGAAGGCATTTGGCAAAAAAGCAGCTATGAAGAAGTGCCATGCTACTATACAAAGTGCAAGAAAATAGGCCACACCAACGAAGCATGCAGGAAAGAAGAGCCGGTGTTGGCAAACAAACCAATGGGTCTTAGTGAGCACATCAAGAATCACGCAAAGACATCAATCCAAACGCGCTGGACACCAGTGAAGCACCATGAAGCTGACCTTCTGGAACAAAGCAAACTTTATCACCTTCACGCGAAAATGATGGGACGAGTTGCTTTGATTGATCAAGTTTCACTTTCTTCATCAGAGAACCCTTTGACAACAAACAAAAACCCAACGAGAGTAGTTACAAAACATGATCTCACCACGATTCAACCCATGGAGGCAGCACAACATCAAGAACAAGGAGTTTCTGAAATTTCGGCACCAAAAGTGGCGGTTGCCACCAATCCGGTGGCTGAACCACTACTACTTTGGCCCCCAACAAACCTGGAATTTCAAATTTTGAATTCAACAGAAGATAAGGTGGTTGCAATTCCTCAAACAAGCCTATCAATTTAGCATCCTAATCCCTTGGAAAAAGGGTTGACCAATTCAAACTGCATAATAACAAACTTGGATTTATCCTTATCTAAACAAACGGAGTTGACCCATTCAAAAGAGTAGCCAATTCCTCCAAATGAGACACATGAACGGCCAACTCAACTTCTTACCAAAGATGACCAAGCCCTTGCAGCTGTCCGAATAATGGAGGAGCTTCCTTGCTACTTTTCAGACACGGATACCCCACGAGAAATAACAACCATGTCGACACAACACCTCACGGATTCAAGGAATTTGTCCGAGAATAGGCCTGCCCCAAAGAAAAAGATTAGAAGGAAACGCACCTACACCATGCCTCAGATGCGAACGAGGCTCTCCAAACCGCCATCCTCCTCCCCCAATTAATGGACTATTTTCTGGTATGGACTATTTTCTGGTATGGAACATTAGAGGGGTGAATAATAAACTCTCAATTCGAAGAATAAAACAGTTAACGAAAGAACACAAAATAAAAATCCTTGCTTTGTTAGAATCGATGGTTGACAAAGACCGGATTCATTCCTTTGCTCATAGGTTAGGCTTTGATAGCTGCGTATCCAACCCTAATAGGAAGATTTGGCTTTTCTAGAACCAAATTTTTGCAGTCTCTACATTGGTAAGCTCAGACCAGCTCATGCATGTTTCCATCTCTTCTAATCAACTTCAACATGATATCCTAGCCATATTCATTTATGCTAAATGCACTAAATACGAGTTCTCTAAGAAGAAGTTTATGGAAACAACTCCGTGCGGTACAATCCTCAAATCCATGGCTGGTGAGGGGGATTTCAATGTAATCTCCAATTCGGATGAGTATAAGGGTTCTTCTTTGGTGGACCTTGAAGCCTTAAATGAATTCAACGATTGCCTCCTAGATTGTGGCCTTATGAACGTGGCATATCAAGGCTGCAAATTTACTTGGAGAGGTAATAGGTGTGGCAACTTGATTTGGAAAAGATTTGATCGTTATGTATGCCCAGGCATTCCTATCTACCTTCCAGCAAATTATGGTGGAACATTTGCTCAAAATGTGTTCAGATCACTCTCCGCTGCTCCTCAAGACATCAAATGGAGTGTCATCTGGGCCAAAGCAGTTTAGGTTTTTAAACGCATGGACTAACCAGCCTCTCTTCATGCAGGTTGTTAAAGATAATTGGCATCTTCACTGTTTGGGCAGCCCACTAAAAATGCTTGCCTCAAAGCTCAAAAGGCTAAAGGCAGAATTAAGGAATTGGAATCACACCATCTTTGGTAACATTTTTGACAAGGTGAGAAAAGTTGAGTTGCAAGTCAAACAGTGCGAAACTACCTATTTGCAACAGCCGACTCAACACAACCAAATTGCATTTGCCCATGCACAAGCCAAACATGCCAAATGCCTTGCCAAAGAAGAAAGTTTCTGGAGACAAAAATCGGGCATGAAATGGCTCAAAGAAGGAGATCAAAACTCAAAATTCCTCACTCCTTACAAAGAGACACAAATTGAACATCTCGAGGCTTAAGGTGGTGGGACGTGGATGAAAGATTGGCAGCTCATTGAAGAAGAGGGTCTCAGTCACTTCAAGGATCTTTTAACAGCCCCAGGTGACTCAGATATCAATCATGATCTCTTGAACAACATCTCGCAAGTAATTACACAAGAGGATAACAAAAAGCTGCTTGCCGAGCCATCCAGAGACGAGCTCAAGGAGGCAACTTTTGGCCTTAACCCACATGGTGCTGCTGGAATGGGCTAGGTTTTAATGGAGTATTTTTCACCACCTGCTGGGAAATCATACAAAATGACCTTCACAATGCAGTGAAAGATTTCTTGAAAGGGCAGCCGCTCCCCAGAGCTTTTACCAGCACACTCATAGCATTGATCCCAAAAATTATGAAGCCTTCATCTTTTGATAAATTTAGACCAATTAGCCTTTGTACTTTTTTCAATAAAATCTGCACCATGATATTGGCTAATAGATTATCTTTAGTGCTACCCAAAATTATTTCTCAAGAGCAAGTAGCTTATGTACAAGGTAGAGACATCACCAATAACATATTGCTGGTTCAGGAGATTGTCGAGTTCATAAACCGGAAAACCAGAGGAGGTAACATCATTTTCAAGCTTGATTTAGCAAAGGCCTTTGATCGCCTCTCTTGGTCTTTCCTTTATGCAGTTCAGCAAAAACTTGGGTTTAGCAAAAACTGGAATGCCATCTTGAAGAATGTGTTAGAAAATTGCTGGTTCTCCATCATTCTTAATACTCTACGGCTCCCCGAAAGGCTTTTTCAAGTCCACCAGAGGTGTTCGCCAGGGAGACCCCTTATCACCTTTCCTTTTCATAAATTGCAGTGGAAACTTTCTCACGAGAATTGAAAGCTCAATATCAAGGGGGGAAAATCTCAGATTATGTATTGCCGAGGAAATGCTAACCAATCACCCACCTAGCATTTGCGGATGACATAGTTATTTTCACAAAGGGAGAGGCCAAGTCTATCAAAAGCCTCATGGTATTTCTCACTCAATTTGAAGCTTCATCCGGGCAGCTCTTTAACAAGTCCAAAAGTTCTTTCTACATGACCAAAAATGCTCCACTTTCAAGAGTAAGGATGATTCAATGCTAAACAGGTTTTGTACAACGGTTCCTTCCTTTTACACCCTAATCAAAAGGCAAAGAAAAGAAAAGCTCTTTTCTAGCCAATGATTGAGAAAATAACCTCTAGGATTGCTGGGTGGCAAACAAAATTTCTATCTCCCGGAGGTAAGTTATTCTTGATAAGAAAGCATGTTCTCAGTAGCATTCCAATATACCTCTTCACAGTGCTTCAACCTCCTAAAGCTGTTATCAGGGACTTGGAGAGGCAATTTGCCACCTTCTTCTGAGCAACTCAAAATTGTGTAGTAAACACCATTGGGCTGCATGGAAATCAATTTGTCATCCAGTAGAGGCAAATGGACTTGGGATTGTTTCATTATCGGATTTGGCCAAAAGTTTTCGTACCAACTTGTGGTGGAAATTTCGGAAGGGTAATTCCTTGTGGTGCATATTCATGCAAGCAAGATATTGTCATTCCCACCCTCGCTTGATACAGGAGGGACACGGAGACTTGTACATATGGAAGTGCATGCTTAAAAGTCGACAAGAAGTAGAACGCAACTTTCTATTCTTGATACGCAACGGATAGTCCTCTTTTTGGTTTGATACATGGCTGCCCACAGGGTCCCTATTTCATGAAGTCAGCCAAGTGTCTGAGCCAAACCTCACTATTGCCCAGTTATGGAGCACATAATGGTTGGAATCTTTCATGTTTGAATGAGCATTATTCACTTCAAGAGCTAGAAAGACTAAGGAAGCTCCTTCATGGAAGTGCTATCCAGATATCTAATGAACCAGACGAGCTAGTGTGGACTCTCTCAACAAATGGTAAATTTTCAATCTCATCCACCCTCCCCTCACACGCTTCCATGCTCTCTCAGAAAATGATAGGGGATGGCAGGCTACAAGTCAAGATTTCTATCTTCATGTGGCGACTTCTGAACAGAAAGCTTCCCCTTGACGACATAATAATCATCTTTGGAGTCTCTTTGGCTTCAAAATGCTCTTTTTGCAACAATCTTGAAACTTCAGATAACCTCTTTTTAGGATGTGAATTCGCCAGCAGCATTTGGCTATACTTTGAATCATGGCTTGAAGTACTTTTTCCCCCATCCTCCACAATACTAGGTAAACTCAATTCTTGGTGGTGGCATGACCCTCCTTCCAAAACCCTTGTCACTATCCAGAAGCTTATGCCATCTTGGAATGGTATGCTGGTTCACATGGAAAGCACGTAATATGGCAATATTTGAAGGTCATTTCACCACACCTCAACACATCATTACTCACATATGTTCCCAGTTGCGAAGCATCTCTACCATTCGACCATTTCATAGGACTGGACCAGCTAATGACAAATTTTTTTCTCATTTCATTTGCCGTCAAATGCTCATCACACAGTCGAGGAGAGCATTCGCTGTCAAGTGGATCCCGCCTCCGAATGGCAGGGCAAAACTCAACGTTGATGGGGCCTCAAAAGGAAATCCAGGTTTGGCGGCTGGTGGCGGGGTTATTAGAGATCACCGTGGAAACCTGATCAAAGCATTTAGCAACAATTATCTTCTCCAATCCAATTTACAAGCGGAAGCATCTGCCTTGGTGGATGGCCTCAAAATTTGTGCACAATTGTAGCTCACGGAAGTAGAAGTGGAACTCGACTCCCTGGCTCTAGTGCATATAATCGAGGGCAAATCTAAGCCACCATGGAATGCAGATCATTGACCAGCAATGGTAATTCATCAAAGCCTTCACGTTAGATAGGCATTTTACTTTTTTGCATGTTTACCGAGAGGCAAATCATGTGGCGGATAGGCTAGCAAATGAGGATATTTTTAATACTTTCCATCTAGAGTATAACCAAGACACACTCCCTAGGCCTATTAGTGGATTGTTGCGCTTGGATGCTCAGGGCTTCCCGTACATAAGGCATTGTAAATTATGATTCATTAAATAAACTACACCTACTTTGGGTGTTTGTTCAAAAAAAAATGTAATTATAGGCTTAAGGTTTGCATAAAAATACAAATGATTCTATGTAGAGTGAAAAAGTATCCTTCAAAAAGATAATACGGGAATTTTATCAAATATTATATGATAAATGAAAATATCCTAGTAGCGAAAGGTTATTTAAATGGAAACAACACACAAGGGCGGGAAAAAACCTCACGAAAACTCTCCTCCTTCTCTCTAAAACCTCTCTCTCCCTCTAGCTTTGTTCCTTGATAGATTTCTGCAATGGCCGAGGGTGATGCCCTCCAGCCTATTGCTGGGGGGCAATCTAAATCATTTGCACATGCTTTATTGGGTGGCACAACCGATGCACAACCAGAACAACCCATGAAAAAGCTTCAATCCTACAAGGGTGAGCCAGCGGTCTACTTCTCCGAGGATGAAATTCAAAGGCTGGCTGCTACATTTAAATACACACTGGTTGGTCACTCCCCGCGAGGCAAACCTAACATTGAATTACTCCGCAAAAGTTTCCACACTATTGGTTTCCAAGGTTATTTTACAGTAGGCTATATTGATTACAAGCATGTCATGATTCGCTTTACATTAGAGGAGGATTATCTAAGGTGTGGCTTAAAGCCACATGGTTCATCAATGGTTTTTTCATGCGTGTTCTTAAATGGCACCGTCTTTTCACGCCGGAGATAGAACCATCCATCGTGCCCCTGTGGATAACCTTGGAGGGCCTCCCAGCAGTCTTTTACAATAAACACTCCATTTTTAGCATCAAAGTACAAGCAATTGGCAAGCCACTTAAGCTGGACTTGGCTACCCGCAATTTCACTCGGCCGAACACTGCCAGGTATGTGTAGAAGCTGATCTACTTGCAATTTTACCTTCGCAAGTTTGGATTGGTATTGGTGCGAATGGAAGATGGGAAAAAATCAGCTATGAAGATTTTCCAAGCTACTGTACAAATTGTCACAAAATCGGTCATGCATCATTGGATTGTAGGGCGGCAACCCCCGTCCGTCAAACTAGCATCTCCAGCAGCAACCCATCCCAAAAAATGTCCCACAACTCTAGCAAATACAAAAAGGCTACCAAAAAATGGATTCCACTTTCAAGCACGGACCCGGGTCCCTTGGGTACAAAGCCATCAAATTCACAATCTCCAGCAGCTGCGGAGGAGTTGATCAACCGGGTGGAACCACCACCATCACGGCTGCAAGAGACGATCCAGTCATCTCCAACAACCCCACCAGTTCAAATTTTGAATTCCTTACAGATAGGAGCTGCCATTACTAGATTCGGTTATGGATCCCTTGGAGATAGGAACAACCTTATATCATTCGGTTGATAATCCTAATCTTCTCAACAATGCTGAAGATGTGTTGACCAAGTCAATGGGCGTTACAACAAACGTGGAGCTACCTTTGATTCAAACTTGCAGTAAGGTAATCCAACCAAATTTGGCTACTGTCTAAACAACTGCTCCCGAACAGCCGGCTGTAATAATCCAGCCAACATCCCCCAATTTGCACATGCAAACCATCATGCCCATGGATGACTCTTCCATTCCTCACGCAACAATTATGGCTGAATTACCATGCTATTTTTCGGAGGGTGAATCACCCCATGCACCACATGCAGCACATGACAACCCGCAACCATCTCCCGCTCAATTGCAACCGGTGAGTCAATCTTCGTCCAAGAGGAAAAATAGACGTAAACGAATTTACAATATGCCAAGGCCTATGCGTACTAGGCTGGCTAAGAAACCTTCCACTCCGCCCCTACCTCCGCAATGGTTTACAGTTAATGGATAGTGTTTTAGCATGGAATATAAGAGGAATAGGTAATAAACCTTCCATTCGTAGGTTAAAGTTGCTAGTTACACAAAACAGAATAAACATTCTTGCTTTAATGGAGCCTATGGTGGACAAAACAAGGATTCCTCTTTTCGCCCACAAGCTAGGGTTTGATTGTTGCCATTCTAATTCTAACGGGAAGATTTGGGTTTTTTGGAATAAGGGGCTAGTCCTAACCCCAATTTTAGTTTCTGATCAACTTTTTCATGTTTCTAGCTCCTTGCCATCCTATCATACAATTGTTGAAATCTCTTTCATTTATGCAAAGTGTACTAAGGCAGAAAGACGAGACCTTTGGGAGGCCCTCCAAACTATCCAACCACACTCTCCATGGCTGGTTGGGGGAGATTTCAATGTCATTTCCAGCTCGGATGAATATAAAGGTGGCAGCTCACTCGATGTTGAAGCCATGACAGAATTTAATGACTGTCTTCATGATTGTGGATTGATGAAGTGATATTGCCTTCCAAGGTTGCAAATATACTTGGAGGGGCAATAGGACGGGATGCGGAAAAGACTGGACCGGTTCGTGTGCAACAATGATTTCCTTGCTGCCTTCCGCAACATTAACGTTGAACACCTCATCAAGACGTGCTCAGATCATTCACCTCTCCTTATCAAAGTGTCAAATGAAGTCACAACAGGCCCAAAGCCATTTAAATTCTTAAACATCTGGACTAAGCATAAAGATTTTTTGCAGGTAGTGGAACAAAATTGGTCTTCACATTGTTCTGGACCGCCTCTCTTCGTCTTTGCTTGCAAGCTCAAACGATTGAAAGCAGAGCTAAAAAATTGGAATCGTACGGTGTTTGGAGATGTGTTTTCCAAAGTCCAAGCAACTGAACGGGAGGTACATGTAAAGGAGGAGGCATTTATGTAGCAACAAAATCCAAACAATCAATTGGCACTATCTCATGCGCAAGTGGTTCACACCCGATGCCTGGCCGAAGAGGAAATGTTTCGCAAAAAGCGGGGATAAAGTGGTTAAAGGAAGGCGACCATAATACTACCTTCTTCCATTCTGCACTCATGGCCAAGAAACAACGTTTGCGGATCTCAAAAATTAAAGTGGATGGTGTTTGGACTGAAGATACACAATATATTGAAGCTGAGGGGATTAAGTTTTTCCAACATCTCTTATCGTGTAATGAGCCGACGGTGATAGATCACTGTTTGTTAAACCGTGTATCCCACGACAGTCTCCAATTCTTGGCCATCTCTGTTATAAGAAGAATGTCCGCATTGGAGACTGTCGTGGGAACACTATCTAACAACTGTCTCTTATACACATCTAGATGTGTAGCAGAGACATTGATGGTATAACGATTTTTTCTTCTCCTTTTGCTGGGATATTATTCATCGGGATTTTTTCCATGCTGTAGGAGCATTCTTGAAAGGGGCGACACTGCCACGTATGTTCACTAGTACACTCATTACTTTAATCCCGAAAGTTGCGAATCCCTCATCTTTCATTGATTTTCGACCCATTATGAGTCTATGTACTTTCTTCAACAAAGTATGCACAAAGATTTTGGCTACCAGGCTCTCCACTATTATGCTCAAACTTATTTCCCCCGAACAAGGTGCTTATGTCCTAGGTAGAGAAATTGCAGATAATATCCTTCTAGCCCAAGAGATGGTGGAGTTCTTAAACAGGAAAACAAGAGGTGGTAATCTGATCATCAAGCTCGACCTCGCCAAAGCTTTTGATAGGTTATCTTGGTCTTTTTTATATGAAATTTTGAGGAGGTTCGGTTTTGCTGAGAGTTGGATCCCTTTAGTGAAGAATAGTCTGGAATATTGTTGGTTTTCTATTGTCATTAATGGTGTGCCAAAAGGTTTCTTTAAATCTTCAAGAGGAGTTCGGCAAGGGGACCCTCTATCCCCCTTTCTTTTCTTAATTATGATGGAGTCTTTCTCCCGTGGTTTGAGTGCTCAATTTTGCGTTGGGAAAAATTTCTGAGTTCGCTCTTCCGAGGTCATGTCCAACCATCTCTCATTTAGGCTTATGCGGATGATGTGGTAATTTTTACAAAGGGAGAGGCTAATTCAATCCGAAATCTCATGGCTTTCATTTTAAGGTTTGAGACATCCTCTAGGCAGCTTTGCAACAAAGCCAAAAGCTCTTTTTATTTGTCCAAGACATCATCCACATGTCGTATTCGGATGATTCAAGCCAAAACGGGGTTTGTAAGAAAATCCCTACCATTCATATATTTGGGATGCCCCATCCAGAAAGCAAAAAAATGGAAAGATCTTTTTCAGCCAATGATAGAAAAAGTGACAGCATGCATCATGGTTGGCAAACACGATTTCTCACTCCTGGAGGACGGCTTATTCTCATCAAACAGGTGTTGAGTAGCATCCCAATCTTTCTTATGGTATTCATGGTTGGCAAACACGATTTCTCTCTCCTAGAGGATGGCTTATTCTCATCAAACACGTGTTGAGTAGCATCCCAATCTTTCTTATGGCAGTTCTCGCTCTTCCACTTTCAGTCCTTAAGGAGTTAGAACTAAAGGGAATTTGCGGGTTTCTTCTGGGGAGATTCGGAAGGGGTTCCAAAACGCCATTGGATAGCATGGTCTACCATTTGTAAACCAACATCCTCCAATAGCCTCGGTATTACTCCTTTGGCGGCTGTTGTGCATGGTTTTAGCATGAAATTATGGTGGAAGTTTCAGAAAGGTCATTCTTTATGGAGCTCCTTCCTCCATGGACGATTTTTAAACCGCTGCGCTCATCCTTGTGTAGCTCAAGAATCACCTGGAGACTCATTCACATAGAAACGAATGCTGCTCGTTCGTGAGTCGGTAGAGCAAAATATGTTGTTCCTCATTCGGAATGCCAACTCTTCATTCTGGTATGACACATGGACTGATCACGGGCTACTATTTAACATAGTGGAGCATGTTTATGATAGCCACCTTTCAGTGTGGCAAGTATGGAATTCTAGTGAATAGAATTTATCCTTACTCAATGGGAGATATTCCAGTGAGGAGCTTCACAACATTGGAAACTGCAGAGCTTTAAAGACAAGGTCATCTGCCAGAGGTATTCAGATTCGGACAAGCTCATTTGGACCCTTACATCCAACGGCTCTTTCTCTATCTCATCCAGTTACTCGCCAATGGCTCAATCATTCACTAGACAAATGATTTGTGATAAGAGACTCCAACTGAAGATCTCCATCTTTATGTGGAAATTGTTAAACATACGGCTTCCAACGGATGACCTGATTTCCAAGATAGGCATCCCATTACCATCCAAATGCCGCTTTTGTAACAATGAAGAATCTGTCAATCATCTCTTTGTGGTATGTACATTGGCAACACAAGTTTGGAGTTTTATTGAAGAGTGGTTCGAATGGAGTTTTGCCCCAGCCACTACCATTTCGGATAAGCTCAACTTGTGGTGGTGGGCTGCACACGCTCATTCTACCACAATGGGGGCAATACATAAAATCCTTCCATGCATTGTTTGCTGGTTCATTTGGAAGTCTAGAAATAATGCTACATTCCAAGGGACAAGCATCTGTACCTCCCTCAGCCACCAGAATCATTGTTGACATTTGTGCTTATTTGAAGGCTGTTTCCTTACTATATCCTTTTCCAAAGGTAATTGCAGCAGATGAATTGCTTCTTTCACACGGGATTTGTAGCCAACTTCTTTACTTGCAACCCAGGAGAATACTTGCTGTTAAATGGAACTGTCCTCCCTATGACGTTTTCAAGTTGAATGTGGATGGGGCTTCAAAAGGGAACCCAGGTTTGGCGGCGGGAGGGGGCATCCTTAGAAACCACCATGGACACTACATCAAGGCCTTCTCCAATGGCTACTCTTCTCAAACCAATTTGAAGGCCGAGGTTCTGGCCCTTGTAGATGGCCTAAAAATGTGTTGCACTTTACACCTACGTGCTGTGGAGGTAGAAATGGACTCTCTAATTATCGTTAATATCATGAAAGGGCTGTCCGCGCCACCATGGACAATGAACTCCAGCTCATCAAACAGCTCCTAGAAGGCAGCGTGTTTCATTCTCACATGTATTTAGGGTGTAACAAATCAAGTAGCAGATAGGTTAGCAAATGAGGGCATTATTACGCCCATGTATGTTGAATACGATCCAGACACCATTCCCTCCCTTGTGAAAGGTTTGGTTGTCTTGGATGCCAAGGGATTTCCCTACATTCGCTGTTGTAAATCTTGAGCTTTTCTAATAATTCCTCACCTTATTTGGGTGTTTGCTTAAAAAAATAATAATAATAAAATTAAATGGAAAAATAATTTCAAACTAATCAAAACCCATGAGTTAAGCAATCTTGAAAATTTGTTTTTGGGATATTTGATGCTTGCCAATAACACTAGAAAATGCAATAGTCAATTAGTAATATAGACTTAATAGTATAGACTGTCGTTTCCTACGACTAAGAGTAAATAAGTAGCAAGAAATTACAATTAAACTATGAACGTATGAGATATAGATATAAGAAGCTTATTAATTAACTAAATTAAACTAAAGACTTAATTAAATAAACTAATACATGAATGAAATGAAAGATAACTCTATTATAAGGATTGTTAGGGAATTACTTCGCCTACGTTAACACAATCATGAGACTTAAATCCAATAAATTCACTCAATAGGCACATAAGATGGTAAAATTCCCTTTTGTGTATTAGTCATATTTTGGAGCCAATAAATTTTCTAGGGCTAATTACCTTCGAATAATCGTTGTTGGGTTTAACCTAAGCAATTAAACTTAGAATGATGAAGATCTTTAGAACACCAAGATGTTAGTACCTTTTCGAGACAACAAAATTGACCATGCAACCTATTTATGGCTATCGTCTAGAAATAAATAAAACAAATTATTTGCAAATCTCTTGACCAAGATTCAAATATCAATTAAGGATTTAATCAATTTAATGAATTAATGACTCATTTTAGATGATAATTAGAACAAATCACCGATCATACAGAGAAAAGTATTAAGCACAATAGCACGTACTCTTATGAATATAGAACCAAAGAAGTGAGACTTATTCAATTTAACAACTGATGGCATATGCAGTTTATATGACTACATCAATCCTTATCCATACTATTGAAATAAAGAGCATAACTAAACTAATCATAACTACTAAAAACAAGACACAACTGAAGTAACAATTATTTGAATGCTAAATAACAATAAAATAATGATAACAAAAGAAAGAATGTTGAAGATTTGTAAAGAAAGTAGCTTCTTGGTTCTTCTCTAGAATGAAAATGGCTTCCTCCTTCAACAAGTCTCAAAACCCTTATAGTTCCTAAACCAAAACCTAATAAACCCTAAACTAATGAAGGAAAAGCTAATAAAAACTAAACACTAAGATGTTCATTATGTTCCTAGAGAGCCCTAGTTATAGATAGAGAAAGTCTCAAAGTGTTGGAGTTCGTCCCAACTCAAAATAACTCAAAACGGGTCCAAAATCAACCTTGTCGATGAGGCACGTCCAAGAAATCATTAGAACAACATGGCGTATGGAATTGTCTAAGATGGAACATTGTGGTATTTGACCTTATGTCTGAAATTCTGTTGATCTTGGAACATCACGACACTTGAGCTTCTGCTTAGGTTCTCAATTTTGCGCCACTTTGCATTTGCTTTGCACTTTACATGTTCTAAACCATCCAACAACTTGAAAAATATACAAATGTAATATAAATAAAATACAAACACACAAAACATACTAAAAGCACAACCAAACATTAAAACCTAAAAGCATGAAAAACAAACAATAAAATCCTAAAATCCACGTAACTTATTAACTTTTCTAAAGAGAGTTATTTACATGTGTTTATCAAGGGTTTCATGCAAGTTCCAATGTTTTCCAATTATAGTGTTAGTGTTTTTAGCCGTTTTTAGTGTTTTAGTAAGTAATGTTATTTTATGCATTTAATTTAATTTATAACTTTTTTTTTTTTTTTGGTAGTACGAAACTGCATGCCTCTAAGGCATTCCACAGCCCTAGAGCCACGCAGCCCCAAGTGGAGTCCATGGCTGCTTCACCTTGGCCAATGGATTGGAGGCATGCAGTTTCCAACCTGCCGGGCCATACGGCCTCAATACCGGGAAACTAGGTAATTTTTGCTTTAAGTCTTTTTTCACACTTTTCATGGTTATTTCGACTTAAAAACTTATACTATCCTAAGACTTATATAAATAGGGGGTGCTAGAGTTACTTTAGAGGGATTAGAAAGTAGATTTAGAGAGATTTGACATCAAAGAAATGATCAATCATCAAGATTCCAAGGTCAAAAGAGAGATTGAAGATCAAAGCATTTGACAAGAGTTTTTATTCTTTTTCCCTATTCTCTTTGTTCCTTGTTATGAGGTTGATTTAAACAGTTCCTTGGTTATTTATTTTGCTATAAGCATGCACTAATATTTTTCTAGGGTTTTAATTGAATCTTATCATATAGTTTAGATTATTGAATCTCTTTCTCTCTTTTGATTATGAACGAAGTGTTTGCTTATTTAGATTTGTGTTTAAAGCTTTTAATTGGATGGTCAACAATTGAATTGATATGGAAATTGATACAAGCTAAAATACACCTATTTATGTACATGATATAGATCAAATATAGTATCGGAAAATAGGCTCGTTCTTGCCTCAAAATTATCGGTATTTAAGTTAATTTACTATTTGGATGACCTAAATGAAAATGGGGCTTGTTTTATAAACTAGAGATGAAAGCTAAACAAAACTAAAAAATGATTTTAGAAGTAGGTTAGGGTTTAGACTAGTCAATTCGACCGGTCAATTGGTTCAATTAACTAAATTAGAGGTTAATTCCCAATTTTTACTTAATCCTAATTTCTAGTGTCAATTAGGTCTATCAACTCAACTAGTGTAAATGTGGATTTCTCCTACAACCTACAACAAGCCAAATTTGACAAATTATCCTACGGAATTCTAGGCGACCAACTAGGTAGGTTAATCTCGTTAAGATCAAATTCTAGTTCTAATGGTGCAAAATTCAGGGCCAACTCTCGTTCTTGCCTCGATTTACCAAATAAGAAAGAAATCAATTCCCTTAATAACTACTTAGCTCATCTTTTAACAATATCCAATTTGCCAATTTCACCAAATAACCATCACCACATGGGGATTAACTTCATCCAAACACTAATCCATAACTAACTAATGCATAATTAAAAGCATTAACATCAAAGAAAACATTTCAAGGCATATAATCTAAGCCAGCATTAAATTGCACAGCACAAGTAATGAAAGAATTTAAAGAAGACTAGTAGATTAAAGCATTAACAAAAGCATTAATAACCCTGTAAATAGGGTTAATTTTTCAAGTTTTTTGACATAGTTTTAATTGCATTTAGTCCCTATTTATATGCTTATTCGACTTTAATTGGTGACTTTAGTATAAATTAGGGATCATGTGTTAGTAAGTTTAGTGTTTTTTATTCTTTATTTTATAATAAAAATAGTTTGGCTATTTCTTTATATAGAGTGAGGGTAAAATTGTCCATTCATGGGTTTAGGAATAGAAAATTCAAACAGTCAATGTTGTAGAAAAGTCAACATTCCAATCAAGACCCTTTGTTTCGCTACTGGCAAAAGGTACAAAGTATAAGACATTGCTGCCGATGAAGCTAAGGAGAAACACTTTCGTTGGCGGCCAAGTAGCAAGAACAAATCGCCGAAGTGGTCAAAAACCCTAGTCAATAGTATTGAGCAGCTTCGTCGCAGGTGAAACCACTAACATAATATCTTTCGCCATCGGTGAAAGGTCGAGACAAGGCAGTTTACTTTACTTATTTTCTATACCTATTTGGACCAAGTAGTCTTAGTTCTAGTTAGATAGTTTTAGCTTAGGGTTTTAGACTCTCTGTCTCTAGAATTTAAAGTAGTCTTGACAATCTACCTTTTTCCATTTCACTTTTACAAGCTTTTATCCTTCATTTTTTTAGCTAAAACTAGTAGAAAAAGTTCTCTCTCTAGCCTAGCTGTACTTGGAAGAAAATATTGGAGATTTTTGTAAGATTCTAACTCTATCCTATGTATCTAATGTCTAGCTTCCATTTTAGTTGATGCTCTTTTACGTATATCGCTTTAAGCTGCTTTACTTAGTTTTTACTTTTCCTAGAATTCCATTTATTAGCAAAGGATTTCACATTTCCATTTCAAAGTCTAGTTAATTATGTTTAAACATTTTATTATCATTTTACCCTATACTTTTTCCCTTGCAAATATGAAATAATTTATCCATGGTTTGAATGCAGGTTATACTAATTTCCAATGGGTAGCACATGAATTGAAGAATTGATAGGAAAGATGGAACCTTTGGGCAATTACTAGTAAGCCTTAAAGACAGATGAGTAATTTGTCCAATTGCTTGAGTTACTTAGTTAGTGAGGGGATAGGGCCATTGAACCTCCAAATTAGACCTAGACTAGTGTTGGGTTGGGTAGATTAGTGACCTTAATTGGCTCTCTTTTACCTAATTGGTGATAGAATAATTCCACGATCTTTGTTGTACCAATTTACCCTTTTGAGGTGTTAGGAGGAATCTTGATAACCATTAGAAATGAGGATTAATCATGCTTTTTTCATACGACTTTTTTGCACTTGTTTCGACGATTTTTAGGTGTATGTGCTTGCTTTTATGCATTTCTATTTCAATGTATTAGTGAGTGTCTTGTTCAATGTTTATTTTTAATCATCTTATATTAATGAGTGTTAGCATTTGTTCATGTTGTATACTATTGAAAATTCAAGCAGTCAAGTAATTCAAACTGCATTTTGAAAGTTTTGTGCATCACTTAACCATTTTTTTTTTTTAAGCAAACACCTAAGGTGAGGATTTATTAGAAAAGCTCAAGATTTACAATGGCGAATGTAGGGAAATCCCTTGGCATCCAAGATAACTAAACCTCTCACATGGGAGGGAATGGTATCCGGATCGTATTCAACATACATGGACGTAACAATGCCCTCATTTGCTAACCTATCTGCTACTTGATTTGTTTCCCTAAATACATGTGAGAATGAAACAACGCTGCCTTCTAGGAGCCGTTTGATGTGCTGGAGTTCATTGTCAATGCTCCATGGTGGCGCGGACAGACCCCCCTTTCATGATATTAACGATAATTAGAGAGTCCATTTCTACCTCCACAGCACGTAGGTGTAAAGTGCAACACATTTTTAGGCCATCTACAAGGGCTAGAACCTCGGCCTTCAAATTGGTTTGAGAAGAGTAGCCATTGGAGAAGGCCTTGATGCAGTGTCCATGGTGGTTTTTAAGGATGCCCCCTCCCGCCGCCAAACCTGGGTTCCCTTTTGAAGCCCCATCCACATTCAACTTGAAGACACCATAAGGAGGACAGTTCCATTTAACAACAAGTGAATTCTCCTGGGTTGCAAGTAAAGAAATTGGCTGCAAATCCCGTGTGAAAGAAGCAATTCATCTGCTGCAATTACCTTTGGAAACGGATATATTGAGGAAACTGTCTTCAAATAAGCACAAATGTCGACAATGATTCTGGTGGCTGAAATGCTTGTTCCTTGGAATGTAGCATTAGTTCTAGACTTCCAAATGAACCAACAAACAATGCATGGAAGGATTTAATGTATTTTGCCCCCATTGTGGTAGAATGAGCGTGTGCAGCCCACCACCACGAGTTGAGCTTATCCGAAATGGTAGTGGCTGGGGCAAAACTCCATTCGAACCACTCTTAAATAAAACTCCAAACTTGTGTTGCCAATGTACATACCACAAAGAGATGATTGACAGATTCTTTGTTGTTACAAAAGCGGCATTTGGATGGTAATGGGATGCCTATCTTGGAAATCAGGTCATCCGTTGGAAGCCGTATGTTAAATAATTTCCACATAAAGATGGAGATCTTTAGTTGGAGTCTCTTATCCCAAATCATTTGTCTAATGAATGATTGAGCCATTGGCGAGTAAGTGGATGAGATAGAGAAAGAGCCATTGGATGTAAGGGTCCAAATGAACTTGCCCGAATCCGAATCCGAATCCGAATCTGAATCCCTCTGGCAGATGACCTTGTCCTTAATGCAGTTCCCAATGTTGCGAAGCTCCTCATTGGAATATCTCTCTTCGAGTAAGGATTAAATCCATTCGCTAGAATTCCATACTTACCTCACTGAAAGGTGGCTATCATAAACATGCTCCACCATGTTAAATACCGGCCCGTGATGAGTCCATGTGTCAAACCAGAATGAAGAGTTGGCATTCCAGATGAGGAACAACATATTCTGCTCTGCCGACTCACGAACGCGCAGCATTTGTTTCCATGTGAATGAGTCTCCAGGTGATTCTTGAGCTACACAAGGATGAGCGCAGCGGTTTAAATATCGTCCATAGAGGAAGGAGCTCCATAAGGAATGACCTTTCTGAAACTTCCACCATAATTTCATGCTGAAACCATGCACAACAGCTGCCAAAGGAGTAATACCGAGGCCATTGGAGGATGTTGGTTGACAAATGGTAGACCATGCTATCCAATGGCATTTTGGAACCCCTTCCGAATCTCCCCAGAAGAAACCCGCAAATTGCCTTTTTAACTCCTTCAGGACTGAAAGTGGAGGAGCGAGAACTACCAGAAGAAAGATTGGGATGCTACTCAACAACGTGTTTGATCAGAATAAGCCGTGCTCCAGGAGAGAGAAATCGTGTTTTCCAACCATGAATGCGTGTTGTCACTTTTTCTATCATTGGATGAAGAAGATCTTTCCATTTTTTTGCTTTCTGGATGGGGCATCCCAAATATATGAATGGTAGGGATTTTCTTACAAACCCTATTTTGGCTTGAATCATCCGAATACGAGGTGTGGATGATGTCTTGGACAAATAAAAAGAGCTTTTGGCTTTGTCGCAAAGCTGCCCAGAGGATGTCTCAAACCTTGAAATGAAAGCCATGAGATTTTGGATTGAATTAGCCTCTCCCCTTGTAAAAATTACCATGTCATTCGCATTAGCCAAATGAGAGATGGTTGGACATGACCTCGGAAGAGCGAACTCAGAAATTTTCCCAACGCGAAATTGATCACTCAAACCACAGGAGAAAGACTCCATCATACTTAAGAAAAGAAAGGGAGATAGAGGGTCCCCTTGCCGAACTCCTCTTGAAGATTTAAAGTGAAACCTTTTGGCACACCATTAATGAGAATAGAAAACCAACAATATTCCAGACTATTCTTCACTAAAGAGATCCAATTCTCAGCAAACCCAAACCTCCTCATCTATTTCATATAAAAAGGACCAAGATAACCTATCAAAAGCTTTGGCGAGGTCCAGCTTGATGATCAAATTACCACCTATTGTTTTCCTATTTAAGAACCCCACCATCTCTTGGGCTAGAAGGATATTATCTGCAATTTCTCCACTAGGGACATAAGCACCTTGTTCGGGGGAAATAAGTTTGGGCATAATAGTGGAGAGCCTGGTAGCCAAAATCTTTGTGCATACTTTGTTGAAGAAAGTACATAGACTAATGGGTCCAAAATCAGTGAAAGGTGAGGGATTCGCAACTTTTGGGATTAAAGTAATGAGGGCACTAGTGAACAGTCATTAAATTCCATCATGGCTTCAACATCGAGTGAGCTGCCACCTTTATATCATCCGAGCTGGAAATGACATTGAAAGGGATCTCCCCTAACCATCCATGGAGAGTGTGGTTTGATAGTCCGGAGGGCCTCCCAAAGGTCTCATCTTTCTGCCTTAGTACACTTTGCATAAATGAAAGAGATTTCCACAGTTGTATGATAGGATGGCAAGGAGCAAGAAACATGAAAAAGTTGATCAGAAACTAAAATGGGGGTTAGGACTAGCCCCTTATTCAAAAAAACCCAAATCTTCCCGTAAGAATTAGATTGGCAACAATCAAACCCTAGCTTGTGGGCGAAAAGAGGAATCCTTGCTTTGTCCACCATAGGTTCCATTAAAGCAAGAATGTTTATTCTGTTTTGTGTAACTAGAAACTTTAACCTACGAGTGGAAGGTTTATTACCTATTCCTCTTATATTCCATACTAAAACACTATCCATTAACATTGAGGAGGTAGGGGCGGAGTGGAAGGTTGACTCACTGATTGCAATTGAGCGGGAGATGGTTGCGGGTTGTCATGTGCTGCATGTGGTGCATGGGGTGATTCGCCCTCCGAAAAATAGCATGGTAATTCAGCCATAATTGTTGCGTGAGGAATGGAAGAGTCATCCATGGGCACGATGGTTTGCATGTGCAAATTGGGAGATGTTGGCTGGATTATTGAAGCTGTTCGGGAGCGGTTGTTTGGACAGTAGCCAAATCTGGTTGGATTACCTTACTGCAAGTTTGAACCAAAGGTAGCTTCACGTTTGTTGCAACCCCCATTTACTTAGTCAACACATCTTCAGCATTGTTGAAGAGATTAGGATTATCAACCGAATGATATAAGGTTGTTCCTATCTCCAAGGGATCCATAACCGAATCTGGTGTGACAGCTCCTATCTACAAGGAATTCAAAATTTGAACTGGTGGGGTTGTTGGAGATGCCTGGATCGTCTCTTGCAGCCGTGATGGTGATGGTTTCATCCGGTTGATCAACTCTTCTGTAGCTGCTGGAGATTGTGAATTCGATGGCTTTGTACCTGAGAGACCCGGGTCCGTGCTAGAAAATGGAATCCATCCAAATGACGCTTCAGAATTTTTTGGTAGCCTTTTGTATTTGCTGGAGTTGTGGGACATTTTTTGGGATGGGTTGCTGCTGGAGATGCTGGTTTGACGGACGGGGGTTGCCGGCCCTACAATCCAATGATGCATGACCGATTTTGTGACAATTTGTACAGTGGCTTGGCAAATCTTCATACCTGATTTTTTGCCATCTTCCATTCGCACCAACACCAATCCAAACTCGCGAAGGTAAAATTGCAAGTAGATCAACTTCTACACATAACTTAGCAGTGTTCGGCCGAGTGAAATTGCGGGTAGCCAAGTCCAGCTTAAGTGGCATGCCAACTACTTGTACGATGCTAAAAATGGAATGTTTATTGTAGAAGACTGCTGGGATTGGTGTATACAAGGTTACTCCACACGGGCACGATGGATGGTTCTATCTCCAGAGTGAAAAGAGGGTGCCATTTAAGAACACGCATGAAAAAACCATTGATGAAACATGTGGCTTTAAGCCAGTACCTTAGATAATCATCCTCTAATGTAAAGGCGAATCATGACATGCTTGAATCAATATAGCCTACTGTAAAATCACCTTTGAAACCAATAGTGTGGAAACTTTTGCGGAGTAATTCCATGTTAGGTTTGCCTCGCGGGAAGTGACCAACCAGTGTTTATTTACATGGAGCAGCCAGCCTTTGAATTTCATCCTCGGAGAAGTAGACAGCCGGCTCGCCCTTGTAGGATTGAAGCTTTTTCAAGTGTTGTTCTGGTTGTGCGTCGGTTGTGCCACCCAATAAAGCCTGTGCAAATGATTTAGATTGCCCCCCAGTAATAGGCTGGTGGGCATCACCCTCGGCCATTGCAGAAATTCAAGGAAGAAAGCTAGAGAGAGAGAGAGGTTTTAGAGAGAAGGAGGAGAGTTTTAGTGAGAGTGGTTTTAGGACTCTCTTTAAGTTATGGTTGATATTCATCACTTAACCATATCGTATCGTATGTCTTTTTTAAAAACCAATTATCATATCTCATAATCATTTCATATCATGTGCTTATTTTTATGGCTTGATTAAACTAAATACACATTCATCGGCTTCTGAGTACTTAGCTCAGTGACTAACGCCACTAAAAAGGGTTGTCAAACAGTTGTGCAGTTCCTCCTAACCTATCTATAATCAGTGTTTTCAAACTTAGACCAGACTAACTGGTTCAACAAGTTAAACCAGGAACCAGCCATGATCCCAGTACAGATATATGTAAACTTGAAAAAGGAGAAAAAATCATTAAAACCTAGTAAAATCTAGTAAGCTGATAAAAACCAGTTAACTCGAGCAAGACCATATGTTATATTTCCTTCTCAAAAATCATAATTATCAAAATTGATTTGAAGGAATTAAATAAACAAAGAACATTCTTCCATCAAAAATCAAATATGTAAAATCCCAACAAAATTAAGTAGATCCTAATAAAGTTATTCCCAACGATTCAGAAATCATCAAATTTTAGTAACCATTTCTTTTTTCTTTTTTTGTATGTTGCAAAATTTGAAAAAAATACCCCTGCTACAACTTCCATATCGGAGATCTGAGCTTTGGAGGAAAAAGGAAAAGAAATAGGAGAAGGAGAAAGAAATGGAGGAGATGGTGGTAGTGGAGAAGGAAGGGAAGTAGTGGCAGTAGAGGAGGAGAGTGAAGGGGATCGGGAGAACAGGAAAGGAATGGGGTTGGAAAAGAAGGCAAGGAGCTAGAGAAGATGGAAATAGTGAGGCTGCGGACTGGAAGCGAGAAGGATGAGACGAGGGAGTAGGAAATGGTGGTGGCAGAGAAGGAGGAAAAGGAAGGGGAAAGGGAGATGAAGAGGAAGTTGGTTGCTAGGAGAATTTTAATGAAGATGATAAATGCTTGCTAGGGTTTTAATGCTAATTGAAAAAAAAAATAACAAAATTACAACTCTTGAGTTTCGAACCCATAAACAAAGAAAAAGACTAACTTATAATTTTGCCATTGTCAACTTGGTCACTTTGCTTTTGGTGAAGATATAGTTTCATTGCTATGTAATAGTAAACTGTGTGACTCGGACAGTTAGACCACAATGTATGTATTTAAATCGGGAACCGAACATCCTTCTGAGTCACTATTTGGTCCAACTTTCAAAACATTGTCTATAAACTATTTGTATTGCCAAGTCTCTCATTGCTCTATTATCAACATCTCTCTTTAATGTATTCTGGATTATATTCCCTACTGATTATTTCATGTTTGTTCAAAAGAAGCACCTCTTGTTATTACCCATACAACACATACGTATGAAGCATTTTCAAATTGTGCATTTATCACATTTCTATAACTATAAAATCAAGCCGATAAAAAAAATGAAAAAAAATCAAGCAGATAACATATCCATAAATGATCCAAATTTCTTATAGCAAAAATAATCATTTCATTAAACACATTTTCATAAATACCACTTTGTGAAAATATGAAAGTTCATAAATCTATTTAAGAAATATATGGGTTTGTAAAACAATTTGAAATTTCATAGGATAAGCATCACCTATCTCAAACAGTCTAGTAATCGTACCTTTACTTGCGTTCGTCACTAAGTTGTCAAAGATCCTTAAAAAGAACCAAAAAACTTTATTACAAATAATTCAAACAAATATTTTTCAATCCAAAAGAATCCTAATGCAAAGAGACTGTGCCATATTTTCTAGGCTCTAATAACCTCAGATATTTATCGTACGAATAAGGAATTTACATAAATTTTACTTTAAAATAATATTTGTACTAAAGTCAATGACCTTTTGTAACAATGATATCTCAGATAAAAAAAAATATTTTACATGTTAATTTGGCCAAAATAATCAAATCATTTTGTTGACTAGTTTATGCCGAGTCAAAAATACCTTTATTACTTGTTTCTAAAACTTCTAGTGCTTTACTATGTCTTTTCAAAACTTTTATGAAATATTTTTTAAAAACTTTTGAGAGCTTTCCTATAAATTTATAAAGCACTAGGACCTTCTTATAAACTTAGAAAATCATTTAGGAGCATTTTAGTGATTTTCAAAAAGAATTAAGGCCTCTTGGGTACTTTGTAAAACATTTGAAGGCAGGCACATGATACTTTGGTAACTTTTGAAACTCATTTTGGGACCTTTATTTACTTTATAAAAACTTTGGGGTGGTTTCTTGACTTTATAAAACTTTCTGGGTATTATTGTAAATTTTAGAAAATTTCTTGGGCCTTTGTGAGGTATTTATAAATTGTAGGGGTTTTCTATAAATTTAGGAGACTTCTACTCCTCTAGGGACTTATAGGGTAACTTTGAAATCATCTAGTTCATGTTATAGTTTTCAGAACTTGAAAATGGCCTAATATGATATATTAAAAGATTTTGGGCTATAGTGAAAGTCCAAAGATACATTAAGCACCAAACTATAATATTTGAAATTCCTTCTCCCAATGTGTAACCATAGCCAACTCTACATCTATAAATGCCTAAACCCTACTACTAACTAGATGGCGCACCACAAATATATGGGGTCAAATAGTAGCAAGTTGGAGTAGGATCAAATCCACGAGGATTGGTCAGTAATTATCAATTATTTAGTTGAATTACTATTTCAGATAGAATAGTTTGAACCAATCGTTAGCAAGGACCCAGGCCCCTCGGGTACAAAGCCATCAAGTTCACAAGTTCAACCAGTTACGGAGGAGCTGGATAACCGGGTGGAAGAGCCACCATCTCCAAGGCAGCACGGGATGGTTTTAGACTCTCCACAAATTTCGGCGATTCAAATTTTAAATACCACGAAAGTAGGAGCTTAGAATCCACATACTCCTATTACACTTTGTTTTCTCGGTCATGGCCGATCAAGCTGCCCTTCAACCACCGGTTGAAGGGCAACCCAAATCCTTCGCACAAGTACTCTTGGCTGGCCAAAATCTGAACATTCAAACCCCAAATTCCAACAATCCACTGAAGGCCCTCCAATCGCACAAGGGAGAACCAGCAATATTTTTCTCCAATGAAGAAATACAACAGCTTGCTACACCATTTCGATACACACTGGTTGGTAACTTTTCGAGGAGTAAGACAAATATGGAAATACTCCGAAAAAGCTTACTGGTTGGTAACTTTCCGAGGGGTAAGCCAAATATGGAAATACTCCGAAAAAGCTTTCATACCATTGGTTTCAAAGGTCAGTTTACCATCGGATACCTTGACTACAAGCACATTCTTATCAGATTTTCTTTGGAGGAGGATTATCTGAGATGCTGGCTCAAGAACACTTGGTTTGTTAATGGATACTACATGAGAATTCTCAAGTGGCATCCACTTTTTACCACCAAAGAGGAACCGTCCAGAGTTCCCATCTAGATTACTTTTGAAGGTCTTCCATCAGTCTTCTTCAACAAACATGCCGTGTTTAGCCTCGCTCAAGTGATTGGGACTCTTCTCAAACTTGACTTGGCAACCGTAAATTTCACTAGGCCAAGTGTTGCAAAAGTATGCGTGGAAGTCGAACTCTATTCCGAGCTCCCTTCTAGAGTTTGGCTGGGGGTTGGTAAGGAAGGCATTTGGCAAAAAATCAGCTATGAAGAAGTGCCATGCTACTGTACAAAGTGCAAGAAAATAGGCCACACCAACGAAGCATGCAGGAAAGGAGAGCCCGTGTTGGCAAACAAACCAACGGGTCTTAGTGACCACATGAAGAAACACGCAAAGACTTCAATCCAAACACGCTGAACACCAGTGAAGCATCATGAAGCTGGACCTTCTGCAACAAAGCGAACTGTATCACCTTCACGCAGAAATGATGGGACAACTTTGAATGTTCAAGTTTCACTTCCTTCATCAGAGAACCAGTTGACAACAAACAAAAACCCAATGGGAGTAGTTACAAAACATGATCTCACCACGGTTCAACCCATGGAGGCGGCACAACATAAAAAACAATGAGTTTCTAAAATTCTGGCACCAAAAGTGGTGGTTGCCACCAATTCGGTGGCTGAACCACCACTACTTTGGCCCCCAACAAACTTGGAATTTCATTATTTGAATTCAATAGAAGATAAGGTGGTTGAAACTCCCCCAACAAACCTGGAATTTCAAATTTTGAATTCAACAGAAGATAAGGTGGTTGCAACTCCTCAAACAACTGCCTATCAATTCAGCATCCTAATCCCTTGGAAAAAGGGTTGACCAATTCAAACTGCATAATAACAAACCTGGACTTATCCTTATCTAAACAAATGGAGTTGACCCATTCAAAAGAGCAGCCAATTTCTCCAAATGAGACACACGAGCGGCCAACTCAACTTCTTACAAATGATGACCAAGCCCTTGCAGCTGTCCGAATAATGCAAGAGCTTCCTTGCTACTTTTCAGACACGAATACCCCACCAGAAATAACAGCCATGTCGACACAAAACCTCACGGATTCAAGGAACTTGTCTGAAAGTAGGCCTGCCCCAAAGAAAAAGATTAGAAGGAAACGCACCTACACCATGCCTCGGATGCGAACGAGGCTCTCGAAACCTCCATCCTCCTCCCCCAATTAATGGACTATTTTCTGGTATGGAACATTCGTGGGGTGAATAATAAACCCTCAATTCGAAGAATAAAACAGTTAACGAAAGAACACAAAATAAAAATCCTTGCTTTGTTTTAGAACCGATGGTTGAGAAAGACCGGATTCATTCCTTTGCTCGTATGTTAGGCTTTGATAGCTACACATCCAACCCTAATGGGAAGATTTGGCTTTTCTGGAGCCAAATTTTTGCAGTCTACATTGGTAAGCTCGGACCAGCTCATGCATGTTTCTATCTCTTCTAATCAACTCCAACCTGATATCCTAGCCACATTCATTTATGCTAAATGCACTAAATATGAAAGAAGAAGTTTATGGCAACAACTTCGTGCGAGACAATCCTCAAATCCATGGCTGGTGGGGGGGATTTCAATGTAATCTCTAATTCGGATGAATAAGGGCTCTTCTTTGGTGGACCTTGAAGCCTTAAATGAATTCAACGATTGCCTCCTAGATTGTGGCCTTATGAACATAGCATATCAAGGCTGCAAATTCACTTGGAGAGGTAATAGGTGTGGCAACTTGGTTTGGGAAAGACTTGATCGTTATGTATGCAACCAGGCATTCCTATCTACCTTCCAGCAAAATCACGGAGGAACATTTGCTCAAAACGTGTTCGGATCACTCTCCGCTACACCTCAAGACATCAAATGGAGTGTCATTTGGTCCAAAGTAGTTTAGGTTTTTAAATGCATGGACTAACCACCCTCTCTTCATGCAGGTTGTCAAAGACAATTGGCATCTTCACTGTTTGGGCAGCCCACTTAAAATTCTTGCCTCAAAGCTCAAAAGGATAAAGGCGGAATTAAGGAATTGGAATCACACCATCTTTAGTAACATTTTTGACAAGGTGAGGGAAGCTGAGTTGCAAGTCAAACAGTGTGAAACTTCCTGTTTGCAATAGCCGACTCAACACAACCAAATTGCACTTGCCCATGCACAAGCCAAACATGCCAAATACCTTGCCGAAGAAGAAAGTTTCTGGAGACAAAAATCGGGCATGAAATGGCTCAAAGAAGGAGATCAAAACTCAAAATTCTTTCATTCCTCACTCCTTACAGAGAGACACAAATTGAACATCTCGAGGCTAGTTAAGGTGGATGGGACGTGGACGGAAGATTGGCAGCTCATTGAAGCAGAGGGTATCAGTCACTTCAAGGATCTTTTAACAACCCCATGCGACTCAGATATCAATCATGATCTCTTGAACAATATCTCACAAGTAATCACACAAGAGGATAACAAAAAGCTGCTTGCCGAACCATCCATGGATGAGCTCAAAGAGGCAACTTTTGGCCTTAACCCACATGGGGCTACTGGAATGGACGGTTTTAATGGAGTATTTTTCACCACCTGCTGAGAAATCATACAAAATGATCTTCACAATGCAATGAAAGATTTCTTGAAAGGGCAGCCGCTCCCCAGAGCTTTTACCAGCACACTCATAGTATTGATCCCAAAAATTACGAACCCTTCATCTTTTGATAACTTTAGACCAATTAGCCTTTGTACTTTTTTCAATAAAATCTGCACCAGGATATTGGCTAATAGATTATCTTTAGTGCTGCCCAAAATTATTTCTCAGGACCAAGTAGCTGATGTCACAAGGTAGAGACATCACCGATAACATATTGCTGGTTTAGGCTATTGTCGAGTTCATAAACCGGAAAACCAGAGGAGGTAACATCATTTTCAAGCTTGATTTAGCAAAGGCCTTTGATCGCCTCTCTTGGTTTTTCCTTTATGCAGTTCAGCGAAAACTTGGGTTTAGCAAAAACTGGAATGCCATCTTGAAGAATGTGTTAGAAAATTGCTGGTTCTCCATCCTTCTCAATGGCACCCGAAAGGCTTTTTCAAGTCTACCAGAGGTGTTCACCAGGGAGACCCCTTATCACTCTCTTTTTCATAATTGTCTCTTATACACATCTAGATGTGTATAAGAGACAGTCAATCCGCAAATGGAAAAAGGGTGATTATGTGGCTGAGAAAATCAGCAATACATACCCACCTAGCATTTTTCCATGACATAGTTATTTTCACAAAGGGAGAGGCCAAGTCTATCAAAAGCCTCATGGAATTTCTCACTCAATTTGAAGCTTCATCCGGGCAGCTCTTGGTTAACAAGTCCAAAAGTTCTTTCTAAATGCCCAAAAATGCTCCATTTTCAAGAGTAAGAATGATTCAATGCCAAACAGGTTTTGTACAACGGTTCCTTCCTTTTACACCCTAATCAAAAGGCAAAGAAAAGAAAAGCTCTTTTCTAGCCAATGATTGAGAAAATAACCTCTAGGATTGCTGGGTGGCAAACAAAATTTCTATCTCTCGGAGGTAAATTAATCTTGATAAAGCATGTTCTCAGTAGCATTCCAATATACCTCTTCACAGTGCTCCAACCTCCTAAAGCTGTTATCGAGGACTTGGAGAGGCAATTCGCCAACTTCTTCTGGGGCAACTCGGAATTGGGTAGTAAACACCATTGGGCTACATGGAAATCAATTTGTCGTCCAATAGAGGCGAATGGACTTGAAATGTTTCATTATCGGATTTGGCCAAAGGTTTTTGTACCAAGTTGTGGTGGAAATTTCGGAAGGGTAATTCCTTGTGGTGCACATTCATGCAAGCTAAAGATAAGATATTGTCATTCCCACCCTCGCCTGATACAGGAGGGACACGGAGACTCGTACATATGGAAGTGCATGCTAAAATGTTGACAATAAGCAGAACACAACTTTCTATTCTTGATACGCAATGGACAGTCCTCTTTTTGGTTTGATACATGGCTACCCACAGGGCCCCTATTTCATGAAGTTAGCCAATTGTCCGAGCCGAACCTCACTATTGCCCAGTTATAGAGCATAAATAGATGGAATCTTTTGTGTTTGAATGACCATTATTCACTTCAAGAGCTAGAAAGACTAAGGCAGCTCCTTCATGGAAGTGCTATCTAGATATCTAATGAACCAGACAAGTTAGTGTGGACTCTCTCAACAAATGGTAAATTTTCAATCTCATCCACCCTCCCCTCACATGCTTCCATGCTCTCTCAGAAAATGATATGGGATGACAGGCTACAAATCAAGATTCCTATCTTCACGTGGCGACTTCTGAACAGAAAGCTTCCCCTTGACGACATAATAATCGCAACTTGGGAGTCTCTTTGGCTTCGAAATGCTCTTTTTGCACCAATCTGGAAACTTTGGATCACCTCTTTGTAGGATGTGAATTCGCCACCAGCATTTGGCTATACTTTGAATCATGTCTTGAAGTGTTTTTTCCCCCATCCTCCACAATACTAGGTAAACCCAATTCTTGGTGGTGGCATGACCCTCCTTCCAAAACCCTTGTCGCTGTCTAGAAGCTTATGCCATCTTTGGTATGCTGGTTCATATGGAAAGCACGAAATATGGCAATCTTTGAAGGTCATTTAGCCACACCTCGACACATCATTACTCACATATGTTCCTAGTTATGAAGCATCTCTACCATTCGACCATTTCATAAGACTGGACCAGCTGATGACATCTTTTTTTCTCATTCCATTTGCCATCAAATTCTCATCACACAGCCGACGAGAGCTTTCGCAGTCAAGTGGATCCTCCCTCCGAATGGCAGTGCAAAACTAAACGTTGATGGGGCCTCAAAAGGAAGTCCAGGGTTGGCATTCCTCCATGGCCTGTGGCGGAGGTCACCGTGGAAACCTGATCAAAGCATTTAGGAACAATTATCTTCTCCAATACAATTTACAAGCGGAAGCATCAGCCTTGGTGGATGGTCTCAAACTTTGTGCACAATTGCAGCTCACGGAAGTAGAAGTGGAACTCGACTCCCTAGCTCTAGTGCATATAATAAAGGGCAAATCTAAGCCACCATGGAACATTGACCAGCAATGGCAATTCATCAAAGCCTTCACGTTAGATAGGCATTTTACTTTTTCACATGTCTACCGAGAGGCAAATCATGTGGCGGATAGGATAGCAAATGAGGGCATTTTTAATCCTTTCTATCTAGAGTATAACCAAGACACACTCCCTAGGCCTATTAGTGGATTGTTGCACTTGGATGCTCAGGGCTGCCCGTACATAAGGCATTGTAAATTATGATTCATTAAATAAACTACACCTACTTTGGGTGTTTGCTCAAAAAAAAAAAAAAGATCCAATTCTCAACAAAACCAAACCTCCTCAGAATTTCATGTAAAAAAGACCAGGATAACCTATCAAAAGCTTTGGCGAGGTCCAGCTTGATGATCAGATTATCACCTCTTGTTTTCCTGTTTCAGAACTCCACCATCTCTTGGGCTAGAAGCATATTTCTGCTGAACTGCATAAAGGCTGTCTCTTGTACCTTGTTCGGGAGAGATAAGTTTGGGCATAATAGTGGAGAGCCTGGTAGCCAAAATCTTTGTGCATACTTTGTTGAAGAAAGTACATAGACTAATGGGTCAAAAATCAGTGAAAGATGAGGGATTCTCAACTTTTGGGATTAAAGTAATGAGGGTACTAGTGAACATACGTGGCAGTGTCGCCCCCTTCAAGAATGCTCCTACAGCATGGAAAAGATCCCGATGAATAATATCCTAGCAAAAGGAAAAGAAAAAACCATTATATCCATCAATGCCCGCTGCTCCATCCGGGTTGAGGGAGAAAACCGCCTCTTTTAACTCCTTAGTGGTAGTTCAGCTAGCAAGAGTTGATTGTCCGAAATCTGTCTCTTATACATTGGAGACTGTCGTGGGAAGACTATCTAACAAAGTGTGATCTATCACCGTTAGCTCATTACACGATAAGAGATGTTGGAGAAACTTAATCCCCTCAGCTTCAATACATAGTGTATCTTCAGTCCAAACACCATCCACTTTAATTTTTGAGATCCGCAAACGTTGTTTCTTGGACATGAGTGCAGAATGGAAGAAGGTAGTATTATGGTCGCCTTCCTTTAACCACTTTATCCCCGCTTTTTGACGCCACAACATTTCCTCTTCGGCCAGGCATCGGGTGTGAACCACTTGTGCATGAGATGTGCCAATTGATTGTTTGGATTTTGTTGCGACATAAATGCCTCCTTCTTTACATGGACCTCCTGTTCAGCTGCTTGGACTTTGGAAAACACATCTCCAAACACCGTACGATTCCAATTTTTTAGCTCTGCTTTCAATCGTTTGAGCTTGCAAGCTAAGACGAAGAGAGGCATCCAGAACAATGTAAAGACCAATTTTGTTTACACCTGCAAAAATCTTTATGCTTAGTCCAGATGTTTAAGAATTTAAATGGCTTTGGGCCTGTTGTGACGTCATTTGACACTTTGATAAGGAGAGGTGAATGATCTGAGCACGTCTTGATGAGGTGTTCAACGTTAATGTTGCGGAAGGCAGCAAGGAAATCATTGTTGCACACGAACCGGTCCAGTCTTTTCCGCATCCCGTCCTATTGCCCCTCCAAGTATATTTGCAACCTTGGAAGGCAATATCCATCAATCCACAATAATGAAGACAGTCATTAAATTCTGTCATGGCTTCAACATCGAGTGAGCTGCCCCCTTTAGATTCATCCGCCATTGGAAATGACATTGAAATCTCCCCCAACCAGCCATGGAGAGTGTGGTTGGATACATCCAGAGGGCCTCCCAAAGGTCTCGCCTTTCTGCCTTAGTACACTTTGCATAAATGAAAGAGATTTCCACAGTTGTATGATAGGATGGTAAGGAGCAAAAAACATGAAAAAGTTGATCAGAAACTAAAATGGTCATGGGTTAGGACTAGCCCCTTATTCCAAAAAACCCAAATCTTTCCGTTATAATTAGATTGGCAACAATCAAACCCTAACTTGGGGGCGAAAAGGAGAATCCTTGCTTTATCCACCATAGGCTCCATTAAAGCAAGAATGTTTATTCTGTTTTGTGTAACTAGTAACTTTAACCTGCGGATGGAAAGGTTTATTACCTATTCCTCTTATATTCCATGCTAAAACACTATCCATTAACATTGAGGAGTTAGGGGCGGAGTGGAAGGTTTCTTAGCTAGCCTAGTACGCATAGGCCTTGGCATATTGTAAATTCATTTACGTCTACTTGTCCTCTTGGACAAAGGTTGACTCACCAGTTGCAATTGAGCGGGAGATGGTTGCGGGTTGTCATGTGCTGCATGTTGTGCATGGGGTGATTCACCCTCCAAAAAATAGCATGGTAATTCAGCCATAATTGTTGCATGAGGAATGGAAAAGTCATCCATGGGAACGATGGTTTGCATGTGCAAATGGTCTTGGGAGATGTTGGCTGGATTATTACAGCCGGCTGTTCGGGAGCGGTTGTTTGGCCAATTGCCAAATCTGGTGGGATTACCTTACTACAAGTTTAAAACAAAGGCAGCTCAACATTTGTTGCAACCCCCATTGACTTGGTCAACACATCTTCAACATTGTTGAGGAGATTAGGATTACCAACCGAATGAGATAAGGTTGTTCCTATCTCCAAGGGATCCATAATCAAATCTGGTATGGTAGCTCCAATCTGCAAGGGATTCAAAATTTGAATTGGTGGGGTAGTTGGAGATGTCGGGATCATCTCTTACAGCCGTGATGGTGGTGGTGGTGGTTCCACCCGGGTGATCAACCTCTCGCCACGACAGTTCTTGAAATTGAAATTGTGAATTCGATGGCTTTGTACCCGAGAGAACTAGATGTGTATAAGAGACAGAGCAAATGGAACGTCATGCGGAGGAGTTGATCACCCGGGTGGAACCACCACCATCACGGCTGTAAGAGATGAAAGGCTGAGTGAAATTGCGGGTAGCCAAGTCCAGCTTAAGTGGCGTGCCAACTGCTTGTACGATGCTAAAAATTGAGTGTTTATTGTAGAAGACAGCTAGGAGGCCCTCCAAGGTTATCCACACGGGCATGATGGATGGTTCTATCTCTGGCGTGAAAAGAGGGTGCCATTTAAGAACACGCATGAAAAAACCATTGATAAACCATGTGGCTTTAAGTCAGCACCTTAGATAATCCTCCTCTAATGTAAAGCGAATCATGACATGCTTGTAATCAATATAGCCTACTGTAAAATCACCTTTGAAACCAATAGTGTGGAAACTTTTGCAGAGTAATTCCATGTTAGGTTTGCCTCGCGGGAAGTGACCAACCAGTGTGTATTTAAATGGAGCAGCCATCCTTTGAATTTCTCTCCTCGGAGAAGTAAACCGCCGGCTCACCCTTGTAGGATTGAAGCTTTTTCAAAGGTTGTTCTGGTTGTGTGTCGGTTGTGCCACCCAATAAAGCCTGTGCAAATGATTTAGGTTGCCCCCCAGCAATAGGCTGGAGGGCATCACCCTCGGCCATTGCAGGAATTCAAGGAAGAAAGCTAGAGAGAGAGAGAGGTTTTAGAGAGAAGGAGGAGAGTAATTCCAAATATGCAATCTAACATTCCACATATGCTCTAATACCCTCATATGCTAACCAATCATCTATTTGGTTTGTTTCTCTAAATACATGAGTGAAAATGTAGTTTTTTCCTTTTACAAAATCTGAAATGAACTGAATTTGGTAGTCAATATTCCATGGAGCTCGTGCCTGGCCACTGAGGATGTTTTTACTAGGGCCCTCGTTGAATCAATCTCCACCTTGACTTGCTGAAGCCTTAGTGTCCCACATAACTTGAGCCCATCACTAAGCGCCAAAACTTCTGCCTGCAAATTGGTGTGAGTGTTATAGAAGTTGAAAAAAGCTTTGATAAGCTACCCATTGTGATCTCGTATGATGCCTCCACCTGCTGCCATTCCCAGATTTCCCTTTGAAGCTCCATCACATTTAACTTATATGCCCCCCAAGGAAGGCAAGACCAACAAACTAAGATTGCTCTGCTTGATTTAGTTTGTATGAACTGATGTATGACTCCTTGAGCTAATAACGCGTTATCAGCCCCCACTCTTTGTAAGAGGTTTGACAAGAGAAATATTCTTCAAGTGGGAACAAATTTCTATTAGAAGCCTCTGGGGTGAAACCTTTTGTTCATCATAGAAGAGCTTGTTCCGCGCTTTCCATGCAAACCTGCAAATGAAACTTGGTATGATTTTGTGAAGGGTACCAATTGTGGCTGAATTTGATGAGTGCACCACCATCATGAGTTTAGCTTGTCCATAATGCATGTTGTAGGTGGAAAAGGCATCTCCATGTAATTTTCAAAAAACAACCAGATTGGCCTTATCATTTCACATTCAACAAATAGGTGATTGGCTGTTTCAATGCTATTACAAAAACAGCACTTTGAAGCCATAGAGTAACCAATTCTTACAAGGGCATCATCTAGGGATAGGCGGTTGTTTAACAAGGACCACGTGAAGATAGAAATTTTTAGTTGAATTCTATCATCCCATATCATTTTCCTTGTGTATGAGGCTGCTCTTGTCGGGAAGGTGGAGGAGATGGAGAAAGTTCCAGTTAAGGTCGGCATCCATATTAATCTGTCTACTTCTATATTTGTCACAAGCACCTTGTCTACAAGAAGTTCCCTAATTCTCCGCAGCTCCTCGTTGGAATATCCTATGTTTAGCATGGATAAGTCCCATTTGTTTGTCCCCCAAACTTGTGAAACCTTGAGATGTCCATCATATACATGTTCAACAAATAAGGCTGGGATAACTAGTCCACAGTTGAGCTAGGGGCCCTTGTTCCATCCATTTGTCATACCAAAAGAATAGCCAGCATTCCTTGTCAAAAAAATCATGTGATTTTCAGCATAGTCTCACACAGTTAGCATTCTTTTCCATGTGGAATAGTCGCTCGGATTAAGGGCAACTAAAGTGGGATGCATGCTACTCTTGAGGTATCGCCCTTGGGTGAAATTACTCCACAAGGATCCACCTTTTCGGAATTTTCACCATAGCTTGACGCTAAAACCATTTACCACATCTGTGAGTGAGTTAATACTGAGGCCATTGGCTGTTGTTGGCTTGCAAATGGTGCTCCAAGAGATCTAATGATGTTTGTTCTGATTGTCCTTCTCCTCCCAAAAGAAGTTGGTGAGTTGCTTCTCCAATTCGTTGATGATCGCTTTGGGCAGAGGTAGAATAGCCATGAGATACATTGGTATGGCAAATAACTCGTGCTTTATGAGGATTAACTTGCCTCCAGGGGATAGAAATTTTTCTTGTTTCCAGCCATGAATCTGAGTTGTAACTTTCTCAAGTAATGGTTGAAATAAGGATTTCCTTTTCTTGGCTTTCTGAATTGGGTATCCCAAGTATATAAGAATGGTAGAGATTTACACAAAAAACCTATTAGATTGCGTATCTTCCGAATCCTATGCGTTGGAGCTTTTTTGGGCAGGTAGAACGAGTTATTTGCCTTGTTGCAAAGCTGTCCAGATGAGGCTTCGAAAGTGGTGAAGAAATGCATTAGATGCCTGATGGATTTGAGGTCCCCTCTTGTGAATACCGCAATATCATTGAATACCGCAATATCATTCGTAAAAGCTAGATGTGTTATGGCTAGGCAATGCCTAGGCCGAGAATATTTCACTATCATGCCCATGTGAAATTGGTGTCGAAGTCGTCTAGAGAAAACCTCCAACATTATGATGAATAGAAGGGGCGAGAGGGGGTCACCTTGCCGGACTCCTCTTGATGACTTAAAAAATCCCTTTGGTACTCCATTAATAATGAAAGGATAGAAAACCAGCAATTTTCAAGTGTATTTCGCACCAAAGAGATCCTTTCTTCTGCAAAGCCAAACTTACGTAAAATAGCATAAAGAAATTGCCATGAGAGCCTGTCAAATGCTCTTAGAGGATAACCAAGACACAATTCCCAAATCTCTAGAGGATTGCTGCGCTTGGATTCTCAAAGTTGCCCTTACATAAGGCATTGTAAATCATAAATTGTTAAATAAATTTTCACCCATGGGTGTTTGCTCAAAAAAAGCCTGTCAAATGCTTTGGTTAAGTCAAGCTTGATGAGCATGTTTTCTCCGCGTGTTTTTTTGTCAAGAAAATCCACCATCTCCTCCACTAGTAGGATGTTATCCGTAATTTCTCTCCCCTGCACATAAGCCACCTGCTTAGGAGATATAATTCTAGACAAGAGGGGGAAAAGCCTATTTGCCAATATTTTGGTGCACACTTTATTAAAGTAAGTACAAAGGCTTATGGGACGAAAGTCATTAAAAGAATCTGGATGGATTTTTTGATTTTGGAATGAGTGCTATGATTGTACTAGTGAAGGCCCTTGGCAGCTTTACTCCATTCAAGAACGTCTTGACAGCTGAGAAAAGGTCTTGGTGAATGATATTCCAACAGGTGGTGAAGAATATCCCATTAAATCCATCTATTCCCGCGACACCATCTGGATTCAATGAGAAAACTGCTTCCTTTAATTCGGACAAGTTAGGCTCTGCTAACAATAGCTTGTTATCTTCTTGTGTGATTGATGCTGTGATATGCTCAAGAAGCTCGTGATGAGCCTTAAGGATGTGTCCTTGGTTAAAAGATTGCGAAAGTAAGCCACGCCTTCGTTTTCAATACGTTGCATGTCATCTGTCCCAGAGCCGTCCACCTTGATTTTTGAGATGCTTAATTTTTGTCGTTTGGCCAGTAGAGAGGAGTGGAAAAACTTTGAGTTTTTATCCCCTTCTTTTAGCCATGTCATTCCAGATTTTTGCCTCCAAAAAGTCTCTTCCTAGGGTGTGTTCCGCAAGGCATGTGGTATGAATCGCTAGGGAGTGACCTAAAGCTAATTGGTTGGTGTGGCTTGGCGTTTGCAAGAAAGCGACCTCCCTTTGTTTGATGTCCTGTTCAGCAAAAATTGTGTGACTCCAATTTCTAAGCTCCGCCTTCAGTCACTTGAATTTGATCACTAGGACCTGCAAGGGATCTCCAATGCAATGGAGTTGCCAATTTAGCTTCTACAATCTGCAAGAAATTGGGGTGCTTAATCCACATATTTAAAAATTTAAAGGATTTCGGCCATGAAAATGGCATGTTGGGCAGCCTGAGAAGCAATGGCGAATGATCCGAACAAGTTTTTAAAAGATGATCCACTGTGACTTGTTGAGCAGCCATTAGGAAGGCATTGTTGCAAACAAACCTATCCAAGCGTTTCCACACTGCATTGTCGAATCTGTTGCCTATCCATGTGTATTTGCAACCTTGGAAGACTAGGTCCAACAAATCGCAATCGGATAGGCAGTCATTGAATTCCTGTTATCCCTTCATAGTTTAGAGAGCTCGCACCACCTTTATATTTATCAGAGGTTGAGATGACATTGAAGTCGCTCCCAACTATCCATGGAGTAGTTGTAGTGCTTTGGGCAGCTCTGAGCTCCATCCATAGCTTTCTCCTTTCCACCTTTGTGCATTTTGCATAAACAAATGATGCAAGGACATCCATGTTGTTAAGACTTGAAGAAACTTTAACATGAAACAAATGGTCAGAAGTGAACATTTCCATGAGGATAACATCTTTATTCCAAACTAACCAAATTTGGCCATTTGTGTTTGATTTGCAATGATCAAAACCTACCCTGTGTGCAAAAGAAATGATCCGGCCTTATCCACCATTGGTTCTAGTAAGGCCAGGATTTTTATTTTGTATTCCCTTACTAATTGAGGATTTATTGGCCACCCCCCTTATATTCCATACTAACACGCTATCCATTTAAAATAGCTGGTTTTGGAGGCAATATGGGGTTGGTTTTTGATCTTTATTCGGTTCGAATGCTTCTCGACATGTTGTATAATCTTCTCCTTCTTGCTTTCTTCTTTGCTTTGCTGTCCATCCGTGCCTTTGGTGAATCCCCCAATGGTAGTGGCTCGTCTACATTAGCATGCTCTTGTGCATGGGAATTGGCCTCATTTTCAGAAAAATAACATGGCATTTCTTGCATGAATTGTGCATGTGGTAAGAAAGAGTCATCCTTGGACAACTCCCTTGCATTTTGCATGTGAGGATTTTGGAGGGATTGTTGCTGAGTTGGATTGGTCATCATTTGTTCAGCTGAGTTTGTTGCAGTTGCATTCAAATTGGAATTTGCAATTCCTTGATCCAAGGGGGTTGAATTGGTCAACACTTCTTCAACCGAATTGGTTTCGATTGCATTCAAGTTTGAATTTTCAATCCCTTGATCCAAGGGGTCCAAAAATTCAGCTCCCAAATTTTAGGAGAGGGAGGTTAGGGCACCCTCAGCAGTGTGAATTTTCAAAATTGCCCTTAAAAACCAGTGTCATCCTCTCCAATGAATCCGCCCTTGGTGCGTCTGGCACCTGGTGGTTTTCCTTGTATTGTTTTTCCATCCTTGGCCGGTCAGCCACCGTGTGATTGTCATTCACTAATTTGTATTTCGTTATTTCCTTCCCTAGTAGCTCCAAACTTGGTGTAGCATCAACATGGATCCTAGGGACATCCTCATGGCCTTTTTCATGAGCTACTCCAGAAGGACCTGTTTCCACGGTTTTGTCGTGAAGCAAAGTGTCTTTTGGTGATTTGTTTTGGGCCGCTCCGGATGTACTTGCATCATTCTTCTTGATCAGCCTCCAGTGCGACCTGCCTTTTGCCTTTTTGTTGCTGCAGGTTGGAGGATGCTGAGGGTTCAATTTGCTTTTTAGTGGACTTTAATGCATCTGCAAAACAATCTTTGAAGCAATGTCCAAGTTTGTTACATTTTGTACAATGGCTTGGAATCTCTTCGTATCCAATTTGCTGCCATTTACCTTTGTCTTCTATACCTTATCCAAATCCTTGTGGGGAGGGTAGCCAAAATATCCACTTCAGCGCATACTTTAGTCGTGTTGGGACAGGTAAAATGTTCAGTAGCCATATCTAATTTGAGAGGAGTACCAACCGCTTGAGCAAGGCTGAAAATTGAATGCTGGTTGAAGAAGACGGGAGGTAATCCTTCAAGTGTAATCCAAATAGGCACAATTGAAGGCTCAACATCTGGAGTATAAAGGGGATGCCATTTGAGAACCCGCATGTAGAAACCACTAATAAACCATGTTTTTTAGCCTGCAACAAAGATAATCCTCCTCCAAGGAAAATCGGATAAGGACATGCTTGTGATCTAGGAAGCCGACTGTAAAATTTCCTTTGAAGCCAATGGAAGCTCTTCCTTACAGTCTCCATGTTTGGTTTTCCTCTAGGGAAATTGCCTAAGAGCGTGAAACAAAATGGTTCAGCAAGTTTTTGTACTTCTTCTTCGGAGAAGAGAATGGCCGGTTCTCCCTTATAAGATTGCAAAAGCTTCTTCAAGAGGTGATCCTGCTGTGGCGTTTGTGTTTGTTGCGGCTGAGGACCAAGAAGGACTTGTGCAAAGGATCTTGGCTGTCCTCCAGCCAACGGCTGAAGGGCTTCTTGATTGGCCATGCCGAATGTTCAGCCAAGAGTGTTTTTAGAGAGAGAAAGTGTAGAGAGAAGGAGGAGGATAGTTTTTCATTTATTCTAACTTGCAAGTAATTTAAAACTAAATCTTTGAAGCATATTTTATCAATAAATTTCATCTTTTTTTGTGGGGAAAAAGTTCTTTTAGTCTTTGGATGTAACAATATTTGAATAACTACCACTAACTCCACTACCAAATTCTTTCTATTTTTTTTTTCTTCTTAATTTTTTAAAGGGAAAGTCGCTGAAATAGTCCTTCAACTTTTTTACTTTAGCCACAATTGTCCCTCAACTTTTTTTGTAGCCAGAATGGTCCTCCAACTTTTATTTTTTAGCTAAGATATTCCTTTTATGTGAAATTTATCAAAAAAAAAGAAAAAGATAAAGATTTTTATGGTAACTTCACCATAAAAGGATTTTTTTGGCTAAAAAATAAAAGTTAAAGGACTATTCTGGCTAAAAAAAAGGTTGAGGGACTATTCTGGCTAAAAAAAGTTTGAGGGACTATTTTGGCTAAAATGAAAAAATTGAGGGACTATTTTGGCAATTTTCCCTTTTTTACTATTATTTTCGGTAGCTCCTAAAATTGCGGGTATCACATGAACAGTCACATAACTATCGGTCATTTAGATGATGGACTCGTCGGCGTCATCGAACTTAACTTCCCTGCCGGAGGAGGAGTCTCCGATTGAAGAAGCAGCCGCCGCCGCCGCCGCCGAAGATTACAACAATCATTTCAATGAAGTTTCTTCCGTATTCTCTTCCGTCCTTACTCGTCCTCCAATTCAGTCAGTTCACTCTCGCTTATACTTCAATTTATACATATTTTACACAGGAAATTCGTTGTTTTTTGACATACTTTTTTTATTGAATTTATTTGTTTGAATTTCCTAATTACCGTATGTCAAAATTGAGCCTGATCATTCTAAATTGAGTTTTTATTTCTAATTTAAAAAATTCTTATTTGTTTTAATTGTTAGGTTTTCTTGCTGTTTACTTAGTAGTTTAATTTTCTGATTTTTTTTAATCCTTTAGGCATATATTTGTGATCAACAATTTTTGCTGTTGTAACTTGTAAGACTTGATTGTTTGAAACAATTTGGATATAATTCTTATCAATTGGTATTTGGATTCTCTCCATTTAGTTTTCTCCATTTATTCTCCATTTATCTATATCTAAATAATTAAAACTTAAAAAAAAAAAATCTGAACATATTATTAGTTTTATCTCATCTAATTTGATCATCATATCCAAAAATCAATTCATTCGAAAAAAATTCACAGTTGAATTATATGTCACATTTGAATGGTGCAGAAATTTTCAAATTTTGATGAAATATAAAGTAGCTTAATCAAGCAGTAAAACATCATTATTTTTTTTTTTTCTGATTTTTGCAAGACATTTATATAAAACATTATTTTAAATTATGAACGATTTTGAGTTTTGAAAAAAATTTATTTTTTAAGGGTAAATGGAGGTCCATTTACCCTCAAATGGAGAGGATTCTTGTCCTATCAATTGAATAAGATTTAACCTTGAAAAGCCTTAGAAACTCGAAAACCTTCTAAACATGCTGGCAATCAAGTTACCCTCCTTTGATATCCGAATTGTATCCTTTATCTATGACGAGAATAGGTGATCTTAGCAGTGGTATTGGTATGAAGAAGTAATGACTAGAGAGGGTTAAGTGTGAATGAAAGAGAATGAAGAGAAGTTGACGTTAGTGAGATGATAAAGATGGAGATGGGATCAAGGATTACATTCGGGAGGAATCATCTGAAATATGTCATGTTAATATTATCAACTATACTAGATATATGCATAGGAAGATTAAGATGGAAGTATGCAACTTATGTGCTAATCTGATGTTCTCCTTTTCATATCGGGGAATTCGTTTCATTTCCTTAAAAAATGCCATAATACAGAATTCACTTCCCATCACCCCCTTCGATTTTTCACTACTCCCTCTATCCTATTGAAAGTTTCATTTTTTTTTTTGTTGTCTGTCTCAAAGTTATTGTCACACCTCAAAAAGGCAAAGCAAAATGGAGATAGCAAAGATTTCTTTTTTTGTCTGTCTCAAAATTATTGTCACACTCCCAAAAAGGCAAAGAAAATTCCACCTGTTCACAACTTCTACGTTTTTTGTAGAAAATGGAGATAGCAAAGAAAATTTTACTACTCCCTCCGTGCCTGATTTGAGTGTTGTCTGTTGTTTCTGAATTCTTAAGATTAAGACTCTTGTAGTAGAAAATGCAACAATGCATTTTCTTGTCATCCTAGATTAAGGACCTCTATCAATTTGTGAGTGTAATAAACATGTATTAGTGTTAGTATAAATGGAGATGGCTTCTTTTTATGTTTACATCGTGTTCTGCTTGTAATAGTTCAGAAGTTCTTCTGTTAGAGGGAAAAAATTATCATAAGATGGTCAAAATATTGTAATAATTACCTGCCCAAGATGTTCTTTACTTTTAAAATGTAAAAACTGGATTCTTATTTTAGAAAAAAATTTTGACTGAAGAAATTTCTGAGGTTGGATGTCTTAATGACATGGTTCATGCTCGATACAGATGAGATGAGGAAGGGAGAGAAGAAAAGAGGTATAAGAATTCAAAAAAGTTGTAGATGACTTCTTGCTTTTTGCTTCATATTATACTAAATGGTGCAATTAAATGGTTCTATATCATTTCGAAGGAGCTGTTCAAGCCTATCTACCAATTAGAGCTACTTTTCAATTTGACAATTGCTTTCCAAGAAAGGATTTCCATTTTGTCTATCCTAAGTGTTCTTGATGACCTGTTGCTACTTCGAATTTTAATTTAGCGTTGTAAATATATGTAAGTTCGTTTATATATCAGCTCTCCCTCATGTCTATACATTATTTAACATTAAGCTGTTTGTTAATGAGTTTGGATGACAAGCATATTGAATAAGTAACTTGTCATCCTGCAAAATGTTTCTCTCTTATCTGCACAGTATTTAAATTCTGGATCCTATATCTTTTGATTTGTTGTTGCAGGACATCTTCTCAAAAGTATGCACCTTTAGATTGGTCTGGCTTTTTTGACCGTGAGGATGATGTTTGCGTCCCTGGTTCCAATGATGTCAGTTGCTTTGCCAACTCTTCTTTAGCTGTTTTTTATCTGTTTTTGTTTTGTGAAATTATTATCCATGTGATGTCTTTTCAGGTCTTTCATGTCTACTTGGCAGGAACGCAAGGACCAGTTATCTTTTGTCTACATGGAGGTGGCTATACTGGGTATGGTTTGGCTTGATTTTTGTCTAGCATTCTCTCTCTCTCTCTCCACCCACCTCTCTCTCTCTGTGTGGTGTGTGTCTCTGTCTGTAGGTACCTTGTTTTTCTGTTAATGTTCTCACTTAGTGGGACAAGGTCTTGGCTGTTGTTATTGTCACTGCTTGATTCTATATGTTACAAGGGTCCTTGATATCAACATATGGTAGGGTCTTGCTGATAAATGACCCAAAATAGAGCACATAATATTTGGTGTGTTCTAGTGGGTGAAAACTGCTCAAAAAATGGAAAGAAATGCTGCCACTAAAAATCTGAGTTGCTAAAGTTTTTCAGTGGAGGAAGGCAAAGAAAGATTCATTTCTGTTCGCATCTCATGATGCAATGTAATTTGATCCCTTTATACAATGGATTGCGGTATAGTTATTAGAAATGACCAAACATTTACTCTGATGAGTTTTCCCTAATCTCCTCCCAAACTGAATCATCATAGGTGCCTTTGATCCTATAAAGTAGTGAAGTAATTGCTTTATGACCTTTAGATGGGCTGTAATTTGTAGCAATACAGTTCAAGGTTTACATAATGTAGAAAGATTGTTTTCTTTTGTCTGCATGTAGCTCACAGTTATGAAATGGCTAATGAATGGACTTAGGCAACCTTGTCTTCATTAACATAGTGTTTGCATTATCCTATTAGGTTACTTTTTTCAGTCTTAACCATGATAAATATTTCCTACTTGGAATTTGAGTCTGCTGATGACTGCTCAAATTGTTAAAGGCAACTTCTTGTCATTGAATTCTTTCTCAGGAAAGGGGTGGTTTAAAGGAAATTATATTTTACCATGCATAGAACTCTGTTCTCCACCCTTATGTGTGTTATTATACCATGAAGTAAAAAAAAAATGCTTGCATTTCTGATGTAATTTAAGTAAAACAATGAGAACTTCTGTATGGAATCCGATTTATATAAGGTCAAGTTAATCAATGCAGATTTCAATTTGAACATTTTACAATCAATGAAAAAGTAGCACAGATTTTGTGCTAATTCAACATTGAAATAATTCAGAATCAGAATGCAGAATAACACTGATTTCATGCTAATTCAACTATTCAAGTGGATAGTTAAATGTTTGTTCATGTTTGCATTTGAGAAGATACTCTTAATAGTTTAAGATTGTACATTAGATATGGATCTGCAGATATGTATTCCTGTTGAGGCAATGATAGAATGTATTTATTTAGATCCTTCTTTTCATTTCTTTGTTTACTTACAGCCATTTCATTTATGTGAAACGTATGGACAATTAAGTATAGTGAAATTATTCTGTGCAACGCTCATTGTGTTCCATTTGACAGATTAAGTCAACCATGGAATATGCATCCGTCATTCGATCCCCAAAGAAGTCTTTTCAACTCTTTCATGTACTGGAGCACTAGCTCTTGCGAAACGTTCTGTCTGTTTGTGTGAACATCTGAATATGATTTTTTTGATTAACGTTTCTTGATCATGTTCAATTTCCCTCTCTGGCTAAATGTCCAGCTGTAAATTGCATTGTAGTGGGTATAACTCTGGGGTGAAGGTTTTGAATATCTCCTTGACCCTATTGTAGATCCACCTCACATCAGTAACTTTACCACTATATAATTTTAGACATTTCTTGAACTAGGTATGTAAATGCTATGTATGCCATCTGTCATTCAACACATGCAAGGATTGGTTCTCCATTTGCTGTTATTTATGTATTGAAATGTAACCCACTTTTAGCCACTAACTTAGAGCAGATTCTCTAATTTTATGTTGTGTATCAAACAAAAGTGTTTGTTGAGTTCGATTTTAAATCCAGTGAATGAGATTGGATGACATGTCTTTATCAGAAAACTATACATACATAGGTGTCACAAAAAATCAAAATCATTAGAACTTCAAAGACCTAAAATTCTCTAAAAAGCTCCCATAACTGGAATTACTGGAATGCTTTTGTTAGTTTTGATTACTCGAGAGCTAAGTTACCCGGACTCGAATATGGGCGTCAGGTACGGGTATATATGTCTAGGTGTCGGATAAGATTAATTTCATAAATTGAGGATATGGGGACACTCTTGAGTCGGATACGGGTGCGGGGGTGCATCTTGTATGCTTGTATGTGTTAGTGTAGTAGTAATGTAATTTGATGACATAAAGCAATTTAACATTATTTTATAACTCATTTTTCTAAAAATAAATATGTTTATGTCGTATAAGAATATGTAGTATTAAAGGATAGTGGCGCACTGAGAAAAAGAAGATATTATAAGGATATAACTATAATAAGATTTAGTGATTCGATATACAATTCTCATATGTTTCTCCCTCGTATTTTATTTTTCTCCCTATCTTATCGGTCCTTTCACGTAGTGAAGTCACAACCATGTTGAAGTCAATATAATTTTTGGCTTGGCAAAAAAGTCAAAGTACCCAATTGAAAGTTGACCATATGGACACGGATCCCACATCCACAACCATGTCGACACGGCAGGACACGGGTACTCTGGGGTTGAGAGAAGAGTCCATGTAACATAGCTCGAGAGATGCATTACCCTTGCATTGTTTAACCTTTTTCCTCTGTTTCCATTGTGAAAGCATGTGAAAGTTGTTTTCTTATTTCCCCAGGCTTTCATTTGCACTGTCTGCAAGTAAAATTAAGGAGAAAGCTCGTGTTGTAGCTATGGATTTCAGAGGACATGGAAAGTCATCCACAGAAAATGAGCTAGATTGAGCTGTCTATTGAGGTATATTTACATGCTTGATGCAACCAGGATTGAGGATTTTTGTCCACTATCATTGCGCTCGAAGTTTTTCTTGAGTTATAGGTTGAATATTATTTCCAGGAAATTTTTTTGATCATTTATTGCTTGCATTGAAGTTGTTTATATGATCACAGACCCTGTGCAGTGATGTGCTAGCTGTGTTAAAGACAATGTATGGAGATACTCCTCCAGCAATTGTGCTTGTTGGCCACAGGTTATGACCTCTCTCATTAAGTTAGGAAATTTCGTCCATATGTGTTCGCCTATTATCGTTCCTACATCTGTCTGTTTAGCATGGAGAAATTGAGGGGAAGAAGATGACACTAAAACCAGAGGTATGAATAAAGGAAACCTATTACGAGAGAAATTTGAACGAAACTTACCATCAAACCTATTATGACATCAAATTTCTCACTTATTATGAGAGAAATTTGATCGGAACTTATCATCGAACATGGTGCTCGATAAAGTAAGTTTTAATAGTTACATCAGTTTAGGTCCTAGCAATGTTGTAATATTTTTGTGTCTAACACAGACAACCCTGCTTCTCAATGTGATTATTGGATCTGCAATTTTATTTGCAATAAAAGATCCACCTAAAATCTGAGTGCCCCCAGCAAAGGCTTCTGCATTTTATCTTTCCCTAGGAACAGAAAAGCTCGTTTATTCTATTGAAGACCAACTAATTAAGTTGCTAGCCTTGGTTGAACTGCATAACTTTTGTGACCCCCAATATATTATATATGAAGGGGACAAAATACTATAGACAAATTTGTAGTACTGTCTCATAAAATGGAAAACAAAAAATTTTTCTCTGGATGTGTTGTAAGATTCAAATTAGCAGTAAAATTATTTTATGTCTTGGTTCTTGTATTGATTTGGACCTTTTTTTTTTTTTTTTTTTTTGGCTTTGTCTCTTCCTTTTGTATGTTAAGTAGCATTCTCTATTAGTGCCCTGCTGATGGTCTGACTTCTAATTAGAACCTCATGCAATGTGTTGAAAGTGTCGCTTCTTTTTGGAATTGTCATTATGATGAACTATTCGAGCTCTTATTGAATTTTGCAAATTAAAAGACTTGGAGAATGTGACCTTGCCTTTTCAGGCTACTTCATGAGCTCTAATTAGTTGTGGATGAGCTGTTTTTCACAAGTGGGAGGAAGGAACACTATTAACAATTATTGGATGAGGAAAGAATATATGCCAAGAGATCACATACATAGGGGATGGATGGACTTTCTTTTGGCTAAATAGTGGTTACCACTAGTCATGGGGAAAAGGAAATTTTGGTGCACAGAGATCTTAACCTTTTGGTAGATAACAAGTTCGGATATACCTAAGTAGGTTTGTTAAATTAAGTAAAAGTATGTGCTACGAGGTCTCATGAAGAGAGTGATGGAGGTATAAAATGATGGTGGCACTACAGGGCCTAAGGTGGTTTGAGTAGTTTTCTAGATGTGAAGAAGTGATACCACTTAGGGTTGTGCTGATGAAAGGAAGGTTTAAGTTTGCAGAGGATATTTGCTTTTATCCTTTGGCTTATATAAGGAAATTTGCTTCTAGTGGCTATTGTTCTTACAGTTTTTTCATTATTTTTATTTTTATTTTTTTGTCTTAGTTTTATTTTTTATTTTATTGTTTTTCAATCTTCATCCTTCATAATATTCACGTATTCAAAGATGCAATGCACTCATTCGAATTTTTTTTTTAAGAATAGACATATCCCAATTCCATTGGGATCCTTGTGTTTTGAAATGCTTTTTCTTCTTTAAATTTGGTACAGTATGGGAGGGTCAGTTGCAGTTCATGTTGCTGCGAGGAAATTGCTACCTAGCTTGTCTGGACTTGTTGTCGTGGATGTTGTTGAGGTTGCTTTTACTATTGCACTTTTTCTGCAGTCATACTATATACCAAGTCTTAATCTACTCCTTTCACAGAAATTTCTTATAATCCCAGGGAACAGCAATGGCTTCTCTGATTCATATGCAGAAATTCATAATTCTTACAAACAGACTGCAGCATTTTTCTACCATTGAGAAAGCGGTACATGGTCCCTTGCTCTGCTCTCTTCTTTTTTCTTCTAATTAGTGCAGATTAAATTATTAAGTTTTTCCTGGTCAATAATGTCCTACTGTTTCCATGTTCACTTGCTCTTTTAGGCATTTATGTATCAACTTTATCAATACAATAAGATACTACATTCATTCACAGCAGCAATGGAAAAGAGAAATATCCTTATTCCTTGTGTATATGGATTTTTCTTTTATTACGGTTAAAGAAATTGAAACCAAAACAAAAAATTAGTCTAAAGTTATACAAATTGTTTCTAGTAATGTGGGAGAAGAAAATCAGGACATAATATTACGTAATTGACTTTTCTATAAGCTATATGTCTTGCCATGTTTTCTTACAAAATCTGACTCTTTTGCTTTGTATTTCATTCAAAAAAGAAAAATCAAAAGAAAAATGAAAAACCAGTTTTTTCTTACAAGGCAGACTAGGCATCCTGACATGGAGAGAGTACTGAGTGATAAAATCAAGTGGATGATTTCCTGACACATCGATTACTTGCCTAAAAATGAGAGAAATGAATTGGATGTTGTATTGCTCTGGCAAGGAGAAGTTCTGCTAATGGACCACCAACTGCTCTCACGAACTGATAAAGAAAGAGCAGCACAGGGCATGAGATTTTCTAAATTTAAGCAGTTACATGTTGTTCATCAGATCATACAAAACTAGGATGTTATTTGCCATGTACGCAGCATGATGTGTATAAACTAATTCAATGACATACAATTAGATATTTGTTGCTATACCAATTCCCCAAATGAAACATATGTGGGTTTAAATTTGTGAGTCCAAATTTTTTTAGTAATTGCATTTAATAACAATTACTTAAGTGCTACCAGCAATTTGTTACAAAAAACTTGGTCTTTGTAAGCGGTTCAAGAGTTGAAGATCGGTACAAACATTGTTTTCTATATTGCTTGTTTTTCCACTATCTCATGTTGCTTATTTTTTGAAGAAATAACTTCAATTTCCATATTGTGAGCATATGATATGACTTACGAGGAGTGAAATTAATTAGATTCATAATGGCAGATGGTCATCATCTTTCTCATATTCATATGGTTTATTAAAATTAGTTTCCAGAACCAGATGCCAATCACTGATGGTAGATGTATATATTGATAGATGAGCTATGGGACCATGTAATCTTTTTGTCAATGTTTGAGCATTAGGTTCATGTATTCTGCCCAACAATATGTTGGGCAGATTTATTTTTTCGAGAAAACGCACACAACAATATGTATCAGTTATGCGTTGAATATGTTTGCAATCCTACTGGGTCAATTGATTTGTACATAGCTTCAAACTCATAGAATTCTCTTCATTGCCCTCTGTTATTCTAATTTCAGAACTGGCTCTTGAATTGCCTAATTCTCAATGTTCTTCATTCCTTTGATCGACATTTTTTTTATTGGTTTTTATTTCATACTTACATTTCAATTACTACACATGACACATAGTCAAAGTTCTTTATCACCAAGTGCTTCTACTTGGTGCCTGTACAATATCATTTCAGAGTGTCTTGTTGCTCAAGTCATCCTTAGAATATGTAAACTGCTTACATGTCTACTGCAGTTTTGGTTTGGTTTAAATGATTATCTTGTGGATCGGCTTCTGACATTTAGATTTTGGCTATCATAATGACTTGAACACTTGAACTTCTTGATAGATTGAATGGAGTGTCAAAGGAGGCTCGTTAAGGAATATAGAGTCTGCATGCGTATCAATTCCTAGCACTCTATTATATGATGATTCCAAGAGATGGTAAGAGTGTCCTATAGTTAGAGCTTCCCAGCTTTTTTTGTTTTTTTTTTTACCTAGTATTTTTTACTACTAGAATAAACTTTTATCCAGTAATATGTAATCAATGTTAAATAATATATATTTTTGAACAACTGTTCTGCTGCAGTTATACCCACAGAGCGAAACTGGAGGAAACAGAACAATATTGGAGAGGCTGGATGAATAAGTTATTGCTTAATGGTTTTAAGAGAAAAAAAGGGGGCGGGGGGGGGGTTTGTCAAAGGACCAGAACACAAGTCTTTTAATCAAATACAAAGAGTGACAATAAGAACTAATTCAAATATTTTTTCCCCTACATTGCAAAAGCTCTTTTTAGTTATGTATTTTTCTTGTGAACTCGATCAGCACAGTTGCTTATGTGCTTTCATTATGGATTCTTTGTTGCCATCTTTTTGCTAGTTCTCTTTGTATTTTTAGAGATTTGTGGTTCTTTTTTCTCTCAATATTTTTCTGCTTAGACTCTCTTAGTGATATTTGTATGCTGTGTGAATTGAGTATCATCCTGAAAATTCCATTGTAATCAGCTGAAAATAAACCCATGAGTACATTATGGGCATCACTGTTCCTCTATTCTTCCACTTTATGTGGGCCTTTTTCTTCTATTGATTCATTCAATCCTACTTTGACATTTCAACATTTCTTATTTCCTTGTCGAAGATTTTAAAGTTGGCTGCTTCATGGCAAGTAATTATATTTCCTTGTCTAAGATTTTTAGGCACTCTTATGGCCAAGTAATAGCAGCTTGGGTTAGGTATTTCATACATCTTATTTGGTTTAAGTCATTACTATTCTATAGGTAATATTTAGTTATGTAAAATTTTAATTCTTCATGGCTCGATGTCGGATTTTCTATATTATCAAATTGCCAGTGCTAGCATTCATGATGGCTTAAAGTTTTAATATTAGAGCAGTCCATGGGCAAAAATCTCTTTCAGCCTCAGAACAATGGGCTAGATAGAACACGCTACTCAAGAGATATCCTTTCCCTGTTAAGCAAGTGAATCCACTGCTTTAATAATTCTATCCATTTAGATGAGCAATTGTGGATACACAACCTCCACATTCTTGTATAAAGGATTTGATCACTATGGAAATCCTTAAGCATGCAATTCCTATGCTTCGTTACACAACTTTGTCTGCTTTTAAATTGCATCAGTGACGTATGGAGCTTAGTTTTGCGGCGCAATTGTGGATTTCTTACTATTTACTTGTTCAAGGTTTATGTCCTTGAATGGAAAGGCTATATGAACAGCAAGTTGCGTTATCCTTATTTTTCAGGTATGAAGGCCTTTCAGAAAAGTTTTTGTCAAGCCCTGTACCAAAACTCTTGCTTTTAGCTGGAACAGACAGGCTAGACAGGTTTTTCTCTAGTTAACTCAACAAAAAGCTAAATACGCCTGTATATGGTACTTGGGGTAAATTCCAGGCTGCTCTTTAGAGTTGCATTTATTGCATTTTACCACCCAAATTCAGAAAATTACCTTCCAAAACTTAAGTTTTTGACAAACTATATTTGTTTTCTATCACCCACTTGTTTTTATTGACTTCATATTTATCTGCCTATTGTTCAATTCCAATTTATTCTTTTATGGTTCTACGGAGAAGGAAGACAAATGTGTAGGTTTCCAGCTAGACATCAGAGTATAATTATTTTTGTGCTACGTGATTTGCATCTAAAAGGCATGTTATAATTGCCATATATCTCCTATCATCCACTGAATTATGATAAGTTGAATTTTTCCATTATCCACTTGAGTGCCAGTTTACCTATTCCTTAAAGGTAATGCTGTTAACCATGATCATGAATGTTGGAAGTTTTCATATCCAACACTACTACAAACAAACCCATCTTGCTTGCATTTTCATAAGGGTCCATTTGGATGGGTGGATTTGATTTGTAGGAAGGATTTCAAATGAATGGATTTGAGATGGGTGGATTTAAAATGACTAGAAATTTGGGTAAATTTGAAATCCACTCATCTTAACCATTATATCCCACCCTCCCTTCTTGGTGGATTTCAAATAACCAAATAAATCCCTCAACTTTTTTGGATAAACTGGGATGGATTTGGATTTGAAATCGTAATCCACCCTAATCCCTCCATCCAAATGCAGCCATATGTCATTCAGCATTGGATGTGGTAAGGATTATCTTTTTTAAAATTCAACTTCTCTACCTAAGACTGGCGATCCAACTGTCATTGTCCTTCTTACTTGAAGAAAAAGGGAAATGCATGGTAAAATTGGTGTTCACAGTAGTTGGTGCTTCTCTACAGATAAGAAGATACGAAATTATATTCATATTTACCGTGACTTTTTTAAGCTTAGGTGCCAGGTTGTAATTTCTTACTCGTCATTCCTGTTGAGTGTACAATTTATCACTTCAAATGTGCTTTTTATTTCTTTGTGATTTAGCTTCAAACTAAGTTGCTATTGAGCGGGTAAGAGGTGTTTATGACAGATAAAGAGCATTACATTGTTCTGGTCAATGAGCTGATATGTTCTGTGTCTCATCTCAGAGCTCTCACAATAGGACAGATGCAAGGCAAATTCCATATGGTGGTCGTCAGACAAACAGGGCATGCTATACAGGTTTCCCTACTACTTTTAGGGATCTTTCGATTTCGGTTCAATTTGAGATATAAATATCAGTACTTCTTCGTATGCTGCAGGAAGATGTACCTGATGAATTTGCCAAGAACATTTGATACTTAATTTTATTTCTCGGAATCGAATTGGTCCTTATGGAATTGAGGTTGGTATTCTTATAGAGATGACTCTTCTAAGAGATATGACTTTCTAACTGAAGCATGTTGGGTGTTTCTTAATTAAAAGTAATTTTAGATTGGTGCATCGTTTTTAATAGATTGGTGCATCTATAGTCCTGTTATTGTCAAGAAGATTCTTGTAAACTCTTCTGCTAAAAGATGAAATGGACAAATAACAATCGAAGCACCTCTTCTGTTCTTTTTCTGGTCTTTGCATCACTTATTGTGCCTCCTTTTATCATGTGCATGAAAAGCTGACATAGGGTTACATGGGTTGAGAAGGATAGAAGAACCTTGGCTTGTTATAAGAATTTAAGGCCAATTGGTTTGCAGACATTTTCCTGCTTGTGGATAGGATGTGATTTCTGAAGATGGTTTGTCAATCTTTTATTGCAGATACCAGGAATAAAAAGCTGGAGATCATAATCAAATGACTAACAAATGAACAGTGGTGGTCAGTTGGAGTGCTACCATGATGGTCCGATGGCTGTTTGGGTGCATTTGTATTGATTTTGTATGTGTGGCTTTTGTTTATCTTCAACAGCTATGTCATGAAGAATTGCTCAAGCAGATGTTAGCTTCATTAGGTGTCACAAGGTTAAATTAGTGAAAAACGAAAGTAGGGTATGCTAAGGTTGCAGGGTTATATATTCCAGCTCTTTTGGTTACTGACTCACTGTAATGATCAAGAAGTTGAAACCCAGCTCAAGTAATTATCGAATCCATTAGAACATTCTTCTCACATTTCTGTTATGTTGTTTCCTTTAATCCATTAGAACATTCTTCTCACATTTCTGCAATTTGTTTCCTTTTTGTTTTCATTATCCTGAATATGCTGAAATTTTGTATGATGAATTTTCTGGTGAACTGGTGAAATCGTTTTATTTATTTTGAATTAACATGAAATAATCATATTAATGCGATGTCTATATCACAAAATGTGATGAAGGGAGAAATACATTTTTATTCTCCAAAATTTTGTTCATGAACCATATTGGCCTTTGAAGAAAAAATAAATCATGTCTCTCATCTTGCTAATCTTAATCTTAAAAAAAGTAGGACAGTTAACAGAAAAGCAAAATTTTAATAGAGAGAGGTGGATCATAAGTTAGTCAAAATGGCACCAAATATTTTGCGTTATTAACAGAGTTTCACTCTAATGGTGCATCTCTCAAGCCTGGAACTGAGCAAGTGGAAATGAAAAGAAAAGGTATTGGTATCCAAGATGATATGTTGCCCGTTGCCTGTTTCCAATTTCTAAAGGACAAAAAATTCCCATTCTTACTCATCCTACTCAGATGCCTAAGGAATTGTCTATTTTTTTTTCCAACAAAAGAATAATTGGACTAATAACTCGAATAAAAAAACTGAGATTCGGAAACAATTCAAGAATAACAACATACTTGCGTAAATAATCACAACAAAAACATTAAATAAGTACGACCAGAAGTAAGGATTCAAAATCATAGAACTTTATCCAAAGCTCTAAATTGAGCATGAGTTCATAATTCTATGCTCTTTTATTATTATCTTCGTTTAGTTTTTGTTCGTTGTATTCTAATATAGTGATGTCTAGTTCTTCTTCCTATATATGCATATCATTAAACCATAAGTTTCGTAAGCCACCTTCTTCTTCTCCTTGTCTCCAAGTGTCCATTTATTCGAAACTGAAATCAGGTTCAATCTCCAATTTGAGAAATGCTCTCCTTGGTGTTGCATTGTTGCTGCATAATCCTGAAGGTGTAGAAATTTTGTATGATGAATTTTCTGGTTAACTGGTGAAATCATTTTCTTTATTTTGAATTAACTTGAAATAATCATATGCAAGATGCTCTTATGGTGTTGCATAATTTTCCTTCGAGTTCTTCCATATTGGCTGCTTTTACAAGAATTCCCCTTCACATGCCAAGTAACTATTTTCTGTGAAGGAAACACTGATATCTTCTCAGACAGCATCTCATTTGCCTCTCTCCATTAAGGATTTGCTATTTTCTAATAATTGTCCCAATTCAGTAAAAAAATTAGAAGATGCAAGACATATATATATATATATATATATATATACACACACATACATATTGATTTTGGGAACCAATAATATTAACAAACTAAACTTGGGGACTAAAAATATTTTCTCCTTTATCATATTATCCGTTATAGAATGTCTTTATCACGATTGTAGCATCTTTGAGAAAATGGCCTTTACGGGAGTTTAAATCCTAAATTATTAAAATTAAGCCTAAGGTAAGAAAATGATTTAGTTATGAACTCTAAAATCTTTTAGTTGAACCCCTTTCATTGGGAGTTATAACAATGATTGATTTTCAATGTTTAATGCTTGAATAAAACTCCAAAGCATGTTACGCCTTCCCTTTTCCAAAATTCTGAGGCAAAATAATAATTATATATTATTCCTTAGAATGAATCACTTGTTACATGTAGGTGACATCAAGAATACCAACCAAACTGATCATGCATACCATGTAAAAGGTGAAAAAGTAATGAGTTCTTTTGCATCCTTACAAACAATGATTGATTTTCAATGTTTAATGCTTGAACAGAACTCCAAAGCAGGTTACGCCTTCCCTCTTCTAAAATTCTGAGGTAAAATAATAATTATATATTATTCCTCCAAATGAATCACTTGTTTACATATAGGCGACATGAATACCAAGCAAACTAATCATGCATACCGTGTAAAAGGTGAAAAAGTAATGAGTTCTTTTGCATCCTTACAAACAATGATTGATTTTCAATGTTTAATGCTTGAACAGAACTCCAAAGCAGGTTACGCCTTCCCTCTTCTAAAATTCTGAGGTAAAATAATAATTATATATTATTCCTCAAAATGAATCACTTGTTTACATATAGGCGACATGAATACCAAGCAAACTGATCATGCATACCGTGTAAAAGGAGAAAAGGTAATGAGTTCTTTTGCATCCTTACATGTAACCTATTTCTATCTGTAAAAGATAGTCGCAAAGTTTGACATAAGATTTAACTTTCATCCCTTTTTTTAGTACATGAAATATCAATAATAGGGATAATATATCTAATATCAACCAATATTGTACACGAGAAACACTCTAAAATGAAACTTTATGAATGAAACAGAAATCCAAAGCGAAATACCAGAAAAGATATTCAGTCATTAAGCATCTAAAGAAAACTAACTCTCCAATTCTTAAATACTTATAGTACACTGTGAACCAAAACTCCCAATTCATTAAAAGTGCACAGTCTTAAGTGAACTAGTGTAGCAAAAAAAAAAAAAAAATGAAGTCGAATTTGTCCCTCTAAACCATTTATGCCCAACAATTTGTCAAAATGAACAAATGTGCACAAAATTCTCTCTTAAATCTACCTTCATTGTCCCTTAATAGTGTTTGTAGCAAGGGGTTTTGATGACTGTTACCACCCTTACACTATATTACTTTTATCTTTGGCCATCATCTTCATCGATGGTATTAAATTTAAATAAATATTAGAGATTAAAGATTCCATCTTTTTATTGTTGCCCTTTAATTTCCAAATGGATATGCTGTTGTGTTTATTAGATGGCATTGCAAAATATTAGGAAATGATTCAAGTAGTGATATGCTACGGGTAGTGAATGAACAACTAGAAATAATTTCTTCGTAACTAATAACAATAGTGGTATGTTGAACCAATTGTACTGAAGTGTGGATAAGAGACTTGATTGACAATGATAAATTTGACCAAAATCATAAAAAATGCTTGAATGAAATCCTAGGGTTGAGGCAACAAGCAATGTATAGTTTTTATAGAAATGTTGGTGAAACTTGAGGAGGGCTTAGAATTTCATATAGAATGGAGAGAGAAAGAGAGTATTCAAATGAAGAGCGATACAGTTGCACTCTCTACGAACTAACCATCTAAAGAAAGTGTACCCAATAATAAATCATTATACATGTTTAATGAAGTGCATAAAATGCCATACAAGGATTAAAAATTTGTCAACATGAGTTTCATGGATGAAGATTTAATGAAGTAGTAACAGAGCATGTAGTTAAATGGTTATTCCCTCAAACATCTACATCGAGAAAGAGATTTCTTCTTCCAGTCACCCTAATTTCAATTTAGTTTGGATAATAAGGTAATCTATCACAATACTCTTTCTAGTTTGGCCGGCTATAAAAACCAAGCATCTCAACATTCTGCATTACCTACTTGTTCTGATTTGGTGAATATAATTGAACCTAAAGCCAATGATATTTTCCAATAATTAGGTAGGCCCTTAATAAATAAGTTGTATTTGATAACGAAGTGCAACCTTGATGGTAAGACACATCTCTTATAACGTATAGGTTAGAGGTTCGAGTCACCAAGAGAGTAGGTAGAAATCCAATATTGAACCATATATATGACATAGGTAGAAATCCAATATTGAACCATATATGACATAGTTTATATATACTCGATTAATGAAAAACCTTTCTTCAGGGAGAAGAACAAAGGTTGTACAACAATGGTAATACAAGTGTCAGAGGTATGTGGAATCCAAATTGATTTCTTTGTAGCAATGATAGATTAATGCAATTGGAGCATTCCTAAATATGCCAAGGTTGATGTTTATTGATTGATGCTATTTCTTTCAAAAGACAAAAAAGTTTGACATGAACTAGCTGTCACTAAGTGTTTGAATACGTTTTGTCCTAGCCACTATCCCCAAGTATCTAATCATTAAATTTTAATAGCTAAGTCAGCATGTTATGTCTCTTGGCGTTGGACTTTATGCTTTAAACTTTATCTATTTGTCTATGAACCATGAAGTGAGGTTATTGTTACTACCCTACCTGCGCTCTTGTATGCTTTGACATGCGGAATGAAAACAAAGAATTGGTTGAATTTATAGGTTTTGCACAACATCTAGTGTTTCTGAAGGATACTTTTAGATGCACATATGCTGATATACCTATCTTTATACTTTTTGTCATTTAATTAGTTGTTATGCAGACATATTGAGCATACATAAAAGTAATAAAGATGAAAAGTGAGCCATTTCGGATTTGTACCTCCTACACAGCTTCTAGGTAATTATGGATTATACCCTCAGTTCACATGTTTACTTAAATGGATTATAGTGGACCTATTGGGTATTCAAATAATCCCTTTGCATTCCATCAACATCTTATATTTAGTTAAAGAAAGTCCAGATTTTGTGAACAAAACTCTATTTATTGAGACAAATTATGGTAGACCACTGAGATAGCTGATAACTCTATTATACAAAGTTATTTTACCGACAAAATCCATGGTAGTTTGCTAGGTTTTACACAATTTACTAGTGTTATTTGGTGTTTTCATGTGTGTTAGAGTAAAAGTAATATTTTAGTAGTATTTTTATATTAATATTAATATAATTTAGTATTTATGTTCATTTGGTATTATTTGTAGGTTAAAATAGATAAAATTGTATGCATGAGTGAAGAAATCAAGAAGTTAAGGAACCAAATGCAAGATTGAAGATTTCAAGGATTATTCTAGATTAAGAAATCAGACCGCAATCATTCTTAAAGAAGATTTTCCCACACTGTGGTCCGAAAAGCTAAATAGCACGTGCCATTGAAGATCTCAGACCGTGGTCTGCATTGTAACTCGTGTGTTAAAACACCGCAGTCCAAGTGTTACTCTGAAATGTAATTTGAGCTATTTTTGGCTAACTTGTACAGAAAGTTTTGTATATCTTAGCCTAGAGTGGTATGCCAAGGGTAATTAGTTAGCATTAGGTGGATGAGCTAGTAAGTTTTAGATATAGAGTTTCTAGTTTTAGTTAGGGAAAGACACACTTTTACTCTTTATTTCCTTTTTAATTTCAAGTATTTCTTTCTTTAATTTCTTGCTCTTAATTCTTGCAATTTACTTGCTTTCTTTTAGTTTAATTTTGAGGGCTTTTTACTATCTTTAATCTAGTATAAAAAGTTGCTATTTTTCATTTCATTTGCTATGTTATTTATATGGAGTGTATTTTTATGATTATTTTGCCCTTGCCCTTTTTTTGTGGTCTTTTTTTTTAATTATGGATAGTTAGCTTACTTCAGATTGAACAAGGAAATGTGAATCCTTATGAGGTAATGGATAAATTGCTTGGATAATGTGTGAAGTGGTGGAAGAATTCAGTATTCGTTGAGGTTGTTGGTAGGGTTTGAGAAGGTAGCCAACTTTTTGAATCCACTTGTGAATATTGGGTAAAATATGAAAGTTGCATCCTTGATTTAGACCAATCAACATCTAGATTAGGCAAGAGAATAGTCTAGCCACGACATTGTCTTCCTAGTTGGTTTGAGAGCTTCATGAATAGAATTGGGTTATAGAAATCAATTGCCCGGTAAAGGAGTTGATTCACAATTGGGAGTGATTCCTTAATTTGACCCCATTGAACTATTAGGCAAGAAAATTTACCTAAATTTGGGAGTAACATTTTTGAAGCCCAATTCCTTCTTTTTATTTGGAAAATCTTATTTGTTGCATTACTTATTGATTGTTTATTAAGACTTGGTTTAATTGAGTTCTCTGTTATTTTCATTGCTTTATCTTAGAGAAACCCAAACTCAATTCATTTCATTGTGTTCCTTAGTCTAGTAATTGCAAGAAAATCCTTGAGAGAACGATCCTCTCACCCTTACAACAACCGTAGTACATGTACTTGTGGAAGTAGGTCGCAAGTTAGAGAAAAGAATGTAAATTTTGCCTTCAAGATTATATTGAAAAATATGCCTCAACAAGTTTTTGGCACAGTTGCAGGGAATTTGACCTTTTGGCAATATAAGGTGCTTTGGAATTGTTACTGATTTAGGATGTTGTTTCTAGTTGTTTGGTTTTCATTCTTAGTTGTTTTCCTGTTTGCTAATTCAGACTCTACTCTGTTTGTTATATTTATTATCAATTATTGGTATGTTTGATGTGTTTTCGGTAATTGTTTTGATAGTGCATGATTGGTGAAGAGGACAACTTATTTTCTCTTGACTTGGATATTGAGAAAACCTTGAGAAGAATTAAGGGGAAAAGAAAAAAAAAAAAGAGCAAGGAGAACCAACATTGACTTCATGAAGTATAATGCGAAATAGTTGAGAATGAAGAGAATAGAGAGGAAGATAGAGAAGAAGGTGTTGGATTTAATAGACGTGGTGAAAATGGTAATGGTAGAATGGGAATGGAAACAGAAGGTCACTAAAAGATTATACTAGGCCAACAATTTGATGGAACTAACTCTAGAATTACAAGGATTCCCATACAATCAATAACTTAAACAAGCCGGCTCTCATTCAAATAACTTAGAATTGTGATGTTTGGCGATAGACCCAATGAAGATCCCAATAGATGCTAAATTTTGAAGAGATTTTGGATACATTCAAAATCAATGGAGCTTTACCAGATAGCATTCAATTGAGATGTTTTCTTTATTATTTATGGATAGAGCCAAGACATGGTTACAAAAGTATGACTAAGGAACCTTCACTTCATGGAATGGGCTTGCCCAAGAATTCTGGTCCAAGTACTTTCTTCCATCCAAAACGGTAAGGTTGAGAAATGAAATCATGTCATTCACCAAGATCCAAGCTTTTCCTTAGGATTTTGAAGGTATTACTGAAGCTTAGGATCAATATAAGAAAATATTTGGAAAATTGCCACCTCATGCTATTCCTCTTTGGAGACAAATCCAAACCTTTTATAATTGGCTATTTCAAGACACGAAGGCTATTATTGATGCCTCAGTCTTTGTCTTTTAGAATTTCGGAGGAGGTCCAAAATTGCTAATATCATTGCTTTGAACTATTATCAACATGGTCCATTGACTATTTCACAACCACAATAAAGGAGAGGGATGCATAATCCAGACCACAAAAATACCATGCTACAAAAAAAAAAAAAAAAAAAAAAAATGGTTCTCACAACTCTTATGGCGAATTTATCAAAGACTTTGGAGAACATGAATATGAATCTGGTGTGACCTAAGTTAACCAATTTTTCATTAATCTACTCTTCTACTTGCAAGTATATGAGGTTCATTGTAGAGCGGAAGTTGGCGATCCTTCAAGGAACCGGGGAAAATTTATGCGGATTAATTATTTTTACAAGAGACGTAAAGATTATAAGTTTTTGGTTTGAATAAAATGAAAAATTCAAATAAAACAAATAAATGAGCAATAGAATAAATTCTACCAAAAAACAAAAACCTAGGGTTCTAGTCTTACCACTACCTTTTGCAAATGAATCCACCAAGAAGTATCGAATTCGATTGAGCTATACTAGTGACTATGAAAAGTAACAAGCCCAGTTGCCCTAGAAAGATAGCCTAACTTGGACTAATGGTCATAATCCATCTAACTAAAGAACAGAGTATTTGCTCATCCACAATTAAACTTCTGTGATTGCTAGTTTGGGTTTTCATGCATAGGACTACAAGAACTACACATGGGTCATTCCAAATATCACAATCAATTAACTGAAAAGGTACAAGTATAATTGATAAATAATTTTAGTTATCCGAGAAACTATTCACATAGCGAATGTAGAGAATAAACCATAAACTTACATAAACACCATCTTCATTAATAAATCAAAGCAAATCAATCCACAAAGATATGGGACAGCTAGAGTTTTTTCTAGATCCCTAGATAATCAACTAACTACTAATAAAGAAAACACAAAGAATGATGCAACCTTTGGAGACACTTGAACTCTATAGATAAAGGCCGAAGAACTTCCAAAGGTTGCAACGTTACAAGAGAAAATATGAATGTAGGTTGATAAAACCCTAATCTAACCTAAAAGATAACCCTAAAATTACTGTAAAACCTATTTTAAAGCTCTTTGTTTTGTTCAGCATGATTTTGGTATTTATAGAGATGGAAGTTGCTAAAAAATTGCTAGAATTAGTTGTAGATCAGGTATGTTCTCCATAACCAAAAATGCTATTGCCGTGGTCAATAATGAATATAGCCACAACCAAAGAGATCTCGGCATTTTTCTATATGTTTTACTTGCCACGGCCAAAAGGACCTTGGTCGTGACCAACGTCCCCTCCGCCACTTTAGTTCCTTTAATCCTTTTTGAGCATTCTTTTTCATTCCCAACTTTAGTGATCCAATTGAAACACTAGATGTCTCCAAAACAACACAAAACATCAATTATACACTAAAATAACAATGAAAACACACAAAACACATTTAACACCACAATACGCAAATAGATACTTACATACTCTAAATAGGCACAATTAAGGACAAGAATAACCCACATTCATGGATTTATTTGAATGTCGTGTCTACACCTCATCCTTATACATCCCATCCCTAATTTTAATTGTTGAGTGATTTTTGTTCAAGTGACAATCCAAATGGCCAATGTACTATTGATGGAGTTCCTACCTATCGAGAGCAAGTCAATTACATGCATAATCCATCTCCACTTAATCCTCAAAATAGTGTTTATGGAAATACCTACAGCCCTTCATGGAAAAATCATCCAAACTTGTTTTGGGGTGGACAAGAACAAAAGTAACATCAATCTAATTTACAAGCCCAATCTTTACAACAAAGGCGTTCTTACCAACTACGTCATCAAACAAACTACCACAAAAATCCTCAACCTCATCAACAAAATTCCACGACCACCTCAACCACCTCAATTGCACTATCTAACTACATTGGTAATTGAAGCACCTTCTCAAAGAAGCATAAAAGACGTTCTCACAATTGATGAATGGTAAAGAAGAGACAAGAAGGGAAAATGAAGCTTTAAGGAGAGAACAAGAGGCCTAAAGTGGAATACCGATGCCACTATCAATCTTTGGAGAATCAAATATGCCAACCGGAAAGAATAATAGCCGAAGACATCTTTACGTTCTTCTAAGTGATACCATTCCTAATCATCAGGAACAAAATCCAAGAAAACAATGTAATGCCATATCAGTGTTACTGTTCATTACCAAAAAAAAAAAAAAATCATCTTGCTCGTGTATTGTTCATTCTTGTTATGTCCTTATGAAAAGAAAAGAAGAAGTCCCTCTTGATTCTTGATTCTTGACTCTTGATTCTAGATTCTTGTTCTTATTCTTGAAATGGCAGCCTTAATTCTTGTTTTCTTGATCCTTTTATTGCTCTGATTTTTGTCAATATAATATAAAAAAAAATTCAATTCAAGAACAAAAACCCTAAAACCGTTGCCAGTGATCTTGTTATGACAATTGGAATCTTGATTCTCCATTGTATCTTTTCGTGTAAATTTTGCTGGTTTTGGCTGCTGAAGTCGTGCTTATTCTTATGTGAAAAATCTATATAAAAATCCAGTTTTGCCTGTGTTTTGTTTTGGAGCTGCAAATTCAATCTTCTTGTTCGATTTTTCTGCCCATTTTTTTTTCCTAAAATTGGGTACTAGTTTGTACATAATTGTGCTGTTAAAAGAATAGCCGAATTTAAATAAAATGGGAAAAATCATACCTCAAAAACCCTATCCAATTGGGTTTTCTTATGTTGGACTTGTTCTTTAAGTTGCTAGTTGATATTGTGCAAATTTTGACTTGATTATTTTCTGGAAACTCATGCAAAATCTTGCTGTGTGTTTTTTGTTAAATCGATTCGCCATTACTTTGTTATTTCTTTGCTTTAGTAGTATAACTAGCAATTATGTCGTCTAAGTGTTGGTAACTGTTTGTGTCGTTCTTTCTTTGTGCTTTCAAGTCTGTGGAAGACTTTGAAAAATATTTAAACGACAGAAAAAAGGCAAGAATGGTGAGTTCATTAGAGGGTAAAAGCCTTGAATTTGAGTGAAACACGAGTGAAATTGTGTGACATCTTCATTTGAGCATAAACACTAAGGGAGTGCCGTGAGGTCCTTCTTTATTTTACTAACCCTAACTATCAAAAATCTCTTGTTTTTGTTTTGTTTTTGTTCTTTTTCAGGTTTAAAATGTCCCAAGAAGGAGAAAAGTTTAAGGTTTAATGCCTTAGAATCTCTTTTTGCCAAAATGGCCAAGTCTATTGGAAGTAGTTAATGCTTTCTCGAGACATTAAATATGGCACAGAATGATCCTGGTCAGCAATCAAGCTCATTAAGGTATGTGTCTTAGATTTCAATGACTATGAATCTAATGACGAATTGTATTATGTAGGTGCAAGGTCAAGAAATCACCGGTGTCACATACTCAGAATGATGAGCAGGGAGGTAGATATTTCGGAGAAAGCCACCTTGGTGATTTTACGGGCACTTCATGCTCAACCTAATGATGACCAAAATGAGGTACAACATTCTAATATCTTTTCTTCACTAAGTGTGGTTGAAAATCCATGTGGTTTGATCATTGATCGTGGTAGCTGCATGACTATAGCTAGCCAACTCATGGAAGATAAATTGAATTTACCAACCACTAAACATTTATATCCATATACACAATGGTTAAATGAAGATGGTGAATTAAAAGTCACTGAACAAGCCTTAATTTCTTTAAACCTTGAAAAATATAAGGACGACGTTTATGTGACATAGTGCTTATGCATGCTAGCCATATTTTATTTGGTAGGCCATGGCAGTGTGATCTGAAAGCTACACATGATGGATTTGCAAATAAGTATAGTTTTGAGGAAAATAGTGAAAAGTTACTCTTAAGCCATTACTTTCGGATCAAGTCCATAAAGAGCAACTTTATATTATGAAAAGATCATATGAAGAACATGCTAAATTGTTGACTGAAATTTGAAAGAAATGTAAGGAGAAAGCCTTATCTAATCCTGAGGAAAAATTAGCTTTAATGGTAATTCCAAAGGAAGAGAACTTGTTCGTCAAGGAAAAAGTATTTAGTAATTTATCTTTTGTTTCCTAACTATTTTCTTCCAAGTTCTTTTGTGCAGCCATTCAAAGAAGCAAGTGGAGACAATGAAAAGTTCGAATTTGCATCTTGCACGTGCAAACCTCTAGTGACTTTTGTACATCATTCAAACTTGAGTGCCAATGGTTTGGTGAAGGGAGTATTTAGAAATTTTGATTTGTCAAATTCTTGTAGTTTTAGTTTTTTAACTACTTATAATGTGTCTCCTTCCTTACTTGTTAATGATTCTAATTCTTCTTGTAAATTTTCTTTTCTTGAGCTAATTTTTAGCCTCATGATTGCCATTCTTTTGGTGTTAAGTTCAATAACATTTTGGATAACAATTGTGTGCAAAACCCCTTCTACATGATAGTGTGAATAGGTTCTTTTGTTCTTTTGATGTGCATCAATTTTTAAAGTGGCGTGATAATCTTTTTGAGCATGATTTGTTCAATCTTTCAAAAATATTTGTTGGTTTTTGTTTATTTGCTAGCCGAAGCAATATGCTCCATGATTTAGGGTTTGTGAGCTTCTTGATGTCCTTATTTCACAAGCCATTTTCCCAACATCCGTTTTCAACATTTGTGTTTGATACTTGCATTTAGCTGCATATATTGCATATATTGCATATTTCTTGCTTTGGCGAGATCATTTGTTTAAATTTTTGTATACTTTTATTAATGTTTGTCCTTTCCATCCAAGTTTGGATTCAAGGAGAAATCCTTTCGACGAGGGAGGGAATGATATGGGTATGGATAGGCTAAGGATGTACCAAGTACGGGAGATGAAAATTGGAGCAATCTTGGATTCAAGCTCGCCAAGATTGGAGCATATTTTTGGTGTTATGATCAAGTTGGATTCGGACTATCCTCAATTCATTAATACAGAAAGTCCAATTCTTCAAATTAAAGCACAAGTGGCTAGATAACATCCAAGTCCAAGAGGTTTTGAGCCCAAGAATTGAAGAGCTCTAAGAAGGGTTTGAAAAACCCTAATTCGTCTGTAGTCTAAAATTGGCCATTCCAATCCTAATTGTTCTAGGATTTAGTGTTAACACTTATTTTAACAAGTTGTTAGTTGGCTGATTTTCTTAATGACGTTTGAAAATCCAGCCTAGGTTTAATTTAGTCATAGCTAAATTTTAGTCTTGTGAGCCAATCCTAAACCTACTAGGATTTGGCAAGGTTGTTTCCTAGTATTATTAGGACTATTTTGTAGGGTTTGGTCAGTCCCTTGTCAGGTTAAAAAGGCTTCCCTTAGCCTATTATTGAATCATCAATATTAAGAAAAACTTAGTGAGAAAATTCTCCAACTTGTCTTCCAAAGACTTAAGCATTTTCCAAGATTGATTCTTGCGATTACTATATTATCTTGAACACCATTGGTTCTTGTCTCGTTATATACAACGGGTTGATATCTCGTATAGTCGAGAATAAATCCTTCAAATTCTTGATTTCTTAATCGATGGGTTTGAGTCTATCAAGTCAGATTTATTTAGGCATTCTTATATTCTGCATCAATTTTGGGTCTTGTCAGATTTTTCTGCGGGGTTCGCATAACGAAGGGTGAATTCATGAGGGGAAGTCAATTGATGTGGGCCAAATTATCCATTGGTATACTTGAACAATATCCAAAGTGGCGACCTAGTTTCTTTCTTCCTTGTTTTTTTATCGCATTTTTGTCTTGATGCCGGACATACAATTGTAGTTAATGAGGCAAAGACTTATCAAAGAGGAAGAACAGAGGGAAAACAACCAATTGCACCATCTTGAGCTCCGTACCTCAACATGCACCATCTTAAGCTCCATACCTCTCAACATGCCCCAATTAATGAACTAGGAAAGGAAAGAATTAATGAGGTACTAGACTTATTGCCACATAGGAGGTTGGTCACCATAATTTATCCCTCATAGGTTAGGCTCTACAAATCAGTACTGTCAACACCTACATGCATCCATGTCCACCTATGGCTTGGCATTGTGGACCACCAAGAGGACAACAAGCATTCCAACCATTTGAAGAAGGTGGTGAGTAGGAAGATGATTTTTGAGCAAGCCAACAAGGTGGACAACATGATGATGATAGTGATGACAATGGAGTGATGACTTACCCCACTGAAAAGATCTCTCTATTCCTACTTCTTTATTCACCCCACTTTTGTCTTTATTTTGAGTTCTTGGAAAAATGAGAGATTCCCATTTACATTTCTTGTTGTCATTGATAGAGTTCAATTTAGTTTGGATATCTTTTCTTCTTGGATAATTTAACTAAGGCTAGAGTAGTTTATTGTATGTTTTGATGATAACTAGATTTATGTTAATTGGTGCTTTATTGGATAATACTACTTTGGCTTAGTTGTTTTTGTCTTTGGTTTGCTTATTTGATTGTTTGAAGATTAATGTGCTTCAATCCTTCATGTTCAAAGATAATATTTGGGCCTATTTTTCTTTTTAAAGCAACCGATAGAGATGGAACAGGTTACATGATGTGTCCTAAGGGTTTGTAATTCGAATGTAAGGAAAATGAATAGAATCTAACTTAATAATTGTTTCTAGAAGTCTAGGTAAATTCGATAGATTGAAAATAATTTTCCATTAAACAAGAGATAAACAAGAGATAAACAATAATTTTTGATTAAATCAGCAGCCTTATTGGCTTCACGATAGACGTGTTTAAAAGCGAAGTTCTTCCTAGCTGAAAATTGGAGAATCATTTTAATGTATTTGTTGATTTTCCAAGGAATGTTGCATCAGTTTGTAACCATATTTTCGAGGATGTTGGAATCCATCTCAAACTCAATATCGTCTAGGTGTTGCCTTTTGCAAAATTGAATTACTTCTTGAAGGGCTCGCGCTTTGCTTCTATGTTAGCGAGTTGACCGTAGAATAAAGAGAATGACAACATATAGAACTTGGCTATGGTGCACATCCTTATTCGGTTCTGCTTGGAAGAAGACTATTTGCATTGCTAGCTCAAGAACTTGTGGATCATTAATGGCTATTACATGTGCGTTCTAAAGTGGCATCCTCTATTCACCCCGGACAAAGAGCCCTCGTCATTCCCGTATGGATCACTTTTGAAGGACTTCCGATCGTCTTTTTCACTAAACATGTGGTTTTTAGCCTGGCACAAGCAGTTAGAACCCGATTGAAGCTAGGCATGGCCACAAAAAATTTCACACGACCCAACACCGTCAAAATTTGTGTAGAAGTGGACCTCTTGACTACCCTCCCCACACGACTATGGTTAGGGGTAGGAGAAGATAGTAGATGGCAGTCAATAACATATGAGAACCTCCCACCCTACTGCACCAAATGCAACAAGATTGGTCATCACAGTGAGGATTGTAGAATGGGAACTTTGAAGACATCAAAACAGCAAGTGCAAACTGCAGCCATAGGGAATGCCCCCATGAGGAAACCTTCATCTCAATCCAGGGGGAAAATTAAGCAAAATGGAGCTGGACCTTTGGGGGTTACCAAGGAGCACCCAGAGCCCATTATGGTTCAATCCACGGCAGAGGCACAACGCCTAGGTCAAGCCAATTCTGAAATTATGGCAAACTAGGTGGCGGTGGACATCATCCGGTGGAGAAGGCACCAGCTCCTCAACCCCCAAAGGTAGTTACAACATCCCCACCAAACCAGGAGATTCAAATTTTGAATTCGTTGGCTGAAGCTCTAACAAACCTGATAAGTTAACATCCTAATCCCTTGGAAAAAGGGTCGCCAAATTCAAACTGCACAGCAACAAACCAGGACCTAGCACATTCAAATCTAACCAATTTGACTCATTCAGAGAAGCTACCAAACCCCTCAAGTGAGCCACACGACAAGCCAACTCAAGCTGCTATCAAAGACGACTTAGCCCTTGCAAATGTCTAAATAATGGAGGAACTCCCTTGCTACTTTTCGGACAATGATCTTCCCTGTGGTGTGGCAGCCTCTCCGTTACAAAAACTTGAGGAACTAGGGAAACAATCAGAAAAAAGGCAATATGGAAGCTAGCCGGTTAGCTAGAAGCTTTGTGCATATTTTGTTGAAAAATGTACAGAGGCTAATCGGCCAAAATTCATTAAAAGCTGCTGGGTGACCACCTTTGGAATTAATGCGATTAGTGTACTAGTGAAAGTCCTTGGGAGTTGAGTACCCTTAACAAAATCTTTTACAGCGTTGTGTAAGTCTTTATGAATGATGTGCCAGCAACATGTGAAGAAGGTTCCGTTGTAACCATCTATCCCCGCTGCCCCTTCTAGATTCAAAGTGAATGTGGCTTGCTTTACTTCATCTAGTGTACGTTCGGCCAATAAAATGCTGTTATCCTCCTGCGAAATCATTTGAGGAATGTTGGCTAGCAGAGATTGATCAACAACGACAACATCATTATCACGCTGGAAGAGGGTTTGGAAGAAGTTGATCCCCTCCGATTCTATATCCACCATATTGTATGTATACACTCCATTGACCTTAATTTTCAAGAGATGGGCAACCTTTTCTGTTTAGCCTTAGTGAGGAGTGGAAAAAGTGAGCCTTCTTTTAGCCACTTGAGACCAGCTTTTGCTTCCAATATGCCTCTTCCTTTGCTAGGCACTTTGTATAGCGGGCTTGAGCATGGGATAGCGCAATTTGGGTGGTGTGGTTCGGATGATTCAAGAAATTTTTGTCGCATGCTTTCACCTTTGAGTCTGCTTCTTTGACCTGGCTAAAGATATTTCCAAAGATTGTATGGTTCCAATTACGGAATTCCGCTTTGTCGCCTCAGCTTTGTAGCTAGGATAAAGACGGGAGAGCCAACACAAAGAAGATTCTAGTTTAGTCCACATGTTTAAAAAGTGAAATTGTTTAGGACCCGAGAAGCTCATTGAGGAAGAGTGGAGGAGAAGTGGAGAGTGGTCGGAGCAAGTCTTGGATAGATGTTCCACTGCAATGTTATGGAAATTAGACAAAAAAGCATTGTTGCAAACATATCTATCGAGCCGCTTCCAAAATAGTGTGGCCAAGACGATTTCCCCGCCATAGCTGAATTTGTATAATTTGGATCTGTCTCTAATTCCATCAATCCACAGTCTCGAAGGCAGTCATTAAACTCATGCATTGCATCCAAATCTAGTGTTGAAACCCCTTTATATTCATTCGACGAGGAAATGACATTAAAGTCACCCCCCACAATCCATGGGGCGGTGGATTGGTGAAGGTCTCAAAGCTCACTCCACAACCTTCTCTTCTCATGCTTGGTGCATTTGGCATAAATGAAAAAGGCCATGCATGGCTTTTGAACATTTTTCGGTGAAATGGAAACGTGAAGAAGCTGGTCTGAGTTATGGATGACTGAAGCATCATGTGCAATACTCCAAAATAACCATATTTGAACATTGGTGTTTGCTGTACAGAACTGAAATCCTAATTTTTGTGCAATCGCATCCATCCTAGCCTTGTCCACCATAGGTTCCATTAAGGCTAGAACTTTTATTTTGTGGGATTTAACTAAAAGTTTGAGTCTTCTGAGTGAAGGTTTATTACCGACTCCCCGGATGTTCCATCTGAGGATTGAATCCATATCAATTGGAGGGGAGGGGTGAGGTGAACCCGGCTTTGAAGAGAGCCTGGTGGCAACTTTGTGTGGCATATTGTACATTTTCCTACGACGAGCTTTACATGTGGGAATGGGCAGTCCTTTTGCATGGGGCTGAGTCAGCTTACTTATACACGTAGGGTACTTGAGCAATGAGGATGTCATTATCTAAGAGGTAACCAGGCAGCTCTTCCATAATTCTCTCATGTGTGAGGGTAAGATCATCCTTGGCTGCTGGTTTTGAAATTTGAGCATTCAAAAAAAAATGGAGGGTTTGCAATGGTAGTTGAGGGTTTGACTCGATTCTCCAAATTTGAATCAGCTGGCTTATCCAAGGTTGTTTGTTCAATCCCTTGAATGGTGGAATTTGAAATTTGAATTTCAAGCTGTTGTGAATGCTCGATTTCACCGACTGGATGCTCCACTGCTGGTGGTGGTTCTCTCTTTTCTAGTGGCTGTTATCTGAAACTGCATTTTCAGTCCGTTGTTCGTTGTCATCCATTTGCTGGGGAATTTTACTTCACGTTGTACGTGCAAGGGTGACCCTTCTTTCTTTAATGGTACTTCAGCCAGTAGGGAAGGGGTTTGTTTTGTTCCCGATGGGCCAACTTCATTGCGTTTTGTTGGTGTCCAGCGAGTTTGAGCCAGTTTCTTTGTTGGATGCTTCGTATAATTCTCAAGGCCTGGGGTTTGCGTAGCTACAATCGGGTCTGCTTTCTTGCATGTATTGGTAGTGTGGCCAATTTTCGAACAGTTTGTAAAGTAACCTGCCAGCTCTTCATAGCTAATTTTTTACCATATACCATCTTTTCCAACCCCTAACCATACCCTAGAAGGGAGCTCGGATAGGAGATCTACTTCCACACATACCTTGGCAACATTTGGCTTGGTGAAGTTTTCAGTTACTAGGTCTAACTTGATGGGCGTTCCCACTGCTTGAGCGAGACTGAACACCGCATGTTTGTTGAAGAAGACTGCCGTTGAAAGTCCTTCAAACGTGATCCAAACGGGGACCATAGATGGCTCTTCGGTTGGGGTGAAGAGTGGATGCCACTTGAGAACTCTCATGAACCAACCACTAATGAACCAAGTGTTCTTAAGCCAACAATAGATATAATCTTCCTCCAATGAAAATATGATGATGATGTGCTTGTAGTCTAGAAAACCAATTGTGAACTGACCTTTAAAGCCTATGGTGAGGAAACTCTTGTGAAGTAATTCCATATTTGGCTTTCCCTGGGGAAAATTTCCAAGCAAAGTGTATCTAAAAGAGGCAGCAAGTTGTTGAATCTCTTCATGGGAGAAGAATATGGCGGGTTCTCCTTTGTGTGATTGGAGTGCCTTCAAGGGTTTGTCGGGAATTTGAGTTCGGATTCCTTGAGCTTGGCTGCCCGTGAGCACTTGTACAAATGTCTTAGTTTTCCCTTCAACTGATGGTTGAAGGGCAGCTTGATCGGCCATGGCCGAGGAAGCAAGGAGTAACAGGAGTTAGGTTCAGCTTTTAGTGTGAGAAAATGTAGAGAGAAGGAGGAAAAAAATTTACCCTACTCTTTAGTTTGTTTCTTTTCTTCGTCCCATATCATTTTCCTTGTGAATGAGGCTGCTCTTGAAAGGAATGTGGAGGTGATGGAGAAGGTTCGGTTTGGGGATAGAATCCATATTAATCTGTCCGTTTCTTCATTCAACACAAGCACTTTTTCTTCAAGAAGTTTTCCAATATTCCGCAGCTCCTCATTTAAATATCTTGTATTCAGCATGGAGAAGTCCCATTTATTTGCTCTCCAAACTTGTGAAACCTTGAGATGTCCATCGTATACTTGTTCTACAAGTTGAGCTAGTGGCCCTTGTTCCATCCACTTGTCATACCAAAAGGAGCAGCATGCATGCCTAGTCAAGAATAGCATGTGATTTTCAGCAGCGTCCCTCGTACTTAGCATTCTTTTCCATGTGGATGAGTCTCTCGGATTAGGGTCAACTAAGGTGGGATGAATACTATTCTTTAGGTACCTCTCTTTGATGAAATTACTCCACAAAAGGCCTCTTTTACTGAATTTCCACCACAACTTGATGTTGAATCCATTAACCACTTCTGTGAGAGAGTTAAGGTCGAGGCCATTAGCGATTATTGGCTGGAAAATGGTGTTCCAATAGATCCAATGGTGTTTGTGCAGATTTTCCTTCTCTCCCCAAAAGAAGTTGGCGAATTGCTTCTCCAATTCCTTAATGATCGCGTTGGGTCGAGCTAGAACAGCTATGAGGTACGTTGGAGCTATGATGTGGTTTCACTTTAATCAAATGTGAAACGATATTCGACCCTTCGTAGTAGAGCCCTCTCTTTTCGGTGCATAGCTTCTTTCTGACCAGTAGTCGAAGGTTCAAGCGTAGATCGGTTGGTTTATTCTCGGCGATAAGCCTACCTTCGAAAAGCAAAGGAAGCGAGGGGCATGAAGCCTTTAAGCCAAGGGTTGTGCCAATGAAAATCTACCAGTACCCGTTGAAGTTAGATCCACTTCAGCATCATTAACAGACAGAGAAGAAATGGACAAAATGTTATTTGCGGACTCGCCTTAGGATGGAGAGGAAGCTATTGTGGAAGAAGGCAGTTCTCGAGCAAGTGACATTGGTTTAAGTTCAATATGAATATACATCATCAACTGGAGAAGATGAAGATTCCGCTTAAGATATCGAGTTAAAGCACGGATTTAAATTGTTCTCTTACAGTTCCTCCACCAAACTGTAGTATAGATGGAACAGCCGTGACGTGGATCGTTCAGTCTCCAAGCCCATCTCTCTCTCTCGTTGTCGCCTTTACTCTACAGAACCAGCATAGCTCATGGACGAGCATTCTAATAAGGCTCAAAATGAAAAAGCCCTTGGTGGGAAAGGGAGGACGGGGAGAAGGAAGAAGTCTTACCTGAGTAAGCCTTAGGCCTTAGGGAGTTACTTCTTGATTTGGGTTCATTGATTAAGGAGTTTGAGCCCATCCCCGGTGAAATAGTTGTTGATTCTCTTCCTTTAGATAAGTAAAGTCCTTCTTTCTTTAATTGATTCGATTCCTATCTCTCCTAAGGGGTATTCTCTTTAAGTTGTTTTTTTTTTTTAAGCAAGGGAACTATTTTTTATTGATGGAATCAATGATTACAAAGCCGAATATTAGGACAGCCCCTAGCATCTAGGCCAACCAAACCTTTAACAGTGTAAGGAATGGTCTAGCGATCATATTCAACATACATAGGTTTTGAAATGCCCTCTTTAGCTAAACTATCAGCAACTTGGTTGGCTTCCCCATATACATGCTTGAAAGTGATGTCTTTCCCAGCACAATAGCTGTTGATGAATCGAAGTTGGAAGTCAATACTCCAAATCGGTGCCGATGAGCCCACCAAAGTGTTAACTAGCACAAGGAAATCAATCTCAACAACCAATGAGTGCACATGCAATCTGCTACACATCTGAAGTCCATCTATTAAAGACAATGCCTCAGCTTGTAAGTTTGTTTGTTGTTGGTAGCCATTGGAAAATGCCTAGATGAATTGTCCATTGTGATCCGTTACCTTATGATGCCACCACCAGCTGCCATTCCTGGGTTTCCTTTAGAAGCACCATCCACATTCAATTTAAAACATCCGTGTGGAGGGCAGTCCCATTTGACGCCTAGGACTTTTTTTGGTTTGGTTTGGAGAAGTTGGTTACAAATGCCTTGCGACAGTAGCAAGTCATCGGCTGTGGTTACCTTTTTAAAGGGATGACTTGAGGAGATGTTTACTAAATAAGAGTAGATGTCCGCAGTAATCCTTGTTGCACTACACATGTGTTGTGTATAAGAGACATGTTCCTAGCATTCCATAAGAACCAACATGTTATGCAAGGAAGTATTTTATGGACTACTCCAATTGCGGAAGAAGGTATAGCAGCCCACCACCAAGAATTTAGCTTATCCAAGATAGTCATAGATGGAGCAATAGGCAACTCCATCCAGGCTTCAAAGAAATGCCATATTTGTCGTGATATTTCACATTCCACAAAAAAGTGGTCGAAGGATTCTTCATCATGACAGCAAAACTAGCAAGCACTTAGAGGCCAACAAGAAGCCAATTTTCCATAAGGTATCATCTAACGGCAGCCGCTTATTCAGCAATTTCCACATGAAAATGGAGATCTTCAACTGGAGTCTCATGTCCCAAATCATTTGCCGAGAGTATCTGCACCTTGGGAGGGTACGTGGATGAGAGTGAAAAAGAACCTTTGGGTGTGAGGGTCCAAACGATGAGGTTCGGTTCATTGGTCAGAAAGAGTGGTCTCGATCTGAGAATTGCTGCGATGTTTTGAAACTCCTCATTAGAGTATTTCTCATCGAGAAGGGAAATGTTCCAGCCATTGTGACCCCCAACATGTGAAACCTTAAGTTGTTCGTCATATACTTGTTCAACCATGTGGGATAGAGGCCCATGTTCAGTCCATGGGTCAAACCAAAAGGAGCAATCCGTATTCCGTGGGAGAAATGACAACCACTTTTCTGCATCGTCACGAGCTCGCAACATTCTCTTCCAATTATATGAGTCACCTGGTGATCTCCTGTCCAGATTAACGTGGAATGATGACTATTAAGGTAGCGACTTCGAAAGCGGGAGCATTATTATTCTCATAAACTTTTTTTCTCCTCCTTCTCTCTAACAAACTTCTTTGCCTTCTCGGCCATGGCCGATCAAGCTGCCCTTCAACCACTGGTTGAAGGGCAATGAATAACCTTTGCACAAGCACTTTCGGATGGCCAAAATTCAGACATTCCTACGCCAAAATTCGATGCACCCCTAAAGGCCCTCCAATCTCACAAAGTCAAACCAGCTAGTTTCTTCTCTAATGATGAAATTCAACAACTTGCTGCACCATTCCATTTTACTCTGGTGGGGAACTTTCCGAGGGGGAAACTGAACATGGAGACACTTCGCAAACGTTTCCACACAATAGGATTCAAAGGTCAGTTCACAGTAGGATATCTTGATTATAAACAAGTCCTCATTCGTTTCTCATTGGAGGAGGATTATCTCCGTTGCTGGCCGAAGAATACTTGGTTCATCAATGGTCAATTACATGCGAGTCCTCAAGTGGCACCCATTTTTTACCACCGATGAGGAACCATCCATAGTTCCTATTTGGATCACTCTTGAGGGACTCCCAACAATATTTTTTAATAAGTACGCTGTTTTAAGCCTCGCTCAAGCTGTTGAGCTGTTGGGACCCCTCTCAAATTGGATATGGCAACTGAACAATTTACTCGGCCAAGTGTTGCAAAAGTGTGCGTTGAAGTTGACCTCCTGTCCGAACTCCCTTCAAGGGTGTGGTTAGGGGTGGGAAAGGAGGGTATTTGGCAAAGAATCACCTACGAAGATGTACCATCCTACTGTACAAAGTGCAAGAAAATTGGTCATTCTATTGAATCATGTAGGGCGGGTGAACTGTTGTTGACCAAACAACCAACGGCTCTAGGTGAAAACATTCAAAATCCAGCAAACAAGACTGCCCAAAAGCGCTGGACACCTGTAAAGTATCATGAAGCAGGTCCATCGGGAATGAAGCAAGTAACATCAACTACTCTATTATACTGGCTTTGTTAACAAAGGGATGAATTCAATCAGCCATACTCCACTTGATGTTGTCCAATCAGCTGTACACACGGTTGCTCCATTACTAGGTGTTTCACACGGAACAAATGGCACACAAATGTGTGGTAGTTCAGCCAAAAATAGCCACCAGCTGAGGCGGCACCACCACTAGTGGAGGAGCAAACAGACACGGATGAGGGATTATCCCAACAACCTGCAGTTCAAAATTCAAATCCCAACAAACTAGGGATCACTCCAACAGCCCAGGATAAGGTTAATAATTCAAATCAGGAGATAGATTCTAACCAATATGAGGATATCTTGGAAGATCAAAATTTGAATCCTTCGGCTAGTGGGGCCATCTCGATTTTGGAGGAATTACATGATGTTTCGGGTGTCCTAAAGGAAGTTGAAGATTAGCCAAAGCATCCCCATATTCGAACCTCAAATAATCTTTCATTGGATGATTCCAACATTTCTCATGGTAAATTAATGGAAGAATTACCATGTTACAGCTTATTTTCTGACAATGACTCTCCTCATGCAAACCATGCAACGACTGAGGATATTCAGCTATCTCTCCCCACTACACAACATGCCGATAAGTCCTTGTACAAAAAGAAATGGCGGAAAAGAATTTATTCCATGCCAAGGCCAATGCGAACTCGGTTGGCTAGAACAATTACCATCTCGCCCTCTTCCCCTCAGTGTTAAATGGATAGCACCTTAATATGGAATAATCGGGGGATAGAAAATAAACCTTCGTTGCGTAGGTTGAAAGCACTCATCAAACAGCGCCGAATAAATATTCTTGCATTATTGGAACCAATGGTGGATAAAGCTAAAATTTCTTTCTTCTGGGTTTTGAATGTTGTGAATCTAATACAAATGGCAAAATATGGATTTCTTGGAATAGCGAGCTAGGATTAGCTCCCAACTTCAGTTCGGACCAGCTCTTACATGTTTCTATTTCTTCTTCTTCTCAAAACACTGGTTTGGCAGCTTCTTTTATATATGCAAAATGCGAACAAAATCAGAAAGGAAAGTACTCTGGGAGGATCTCCGTGCCGTACGACCTCAAACTCGTTGGCTGGTTGGAGGTGAATTCAATGTTATCTCAAGTTCCGATGAATACCAAGGTTCTTGCCCGTTGCAACTTGATGCCATGGGTGAATTCAATGATTGTCTTCATGACTGTGGCTTGATGGAGTTACCTTTCCATGGTTGTAATTTCACTTGGCGTGGGAATAGGTTTGGTACCATGGTATGGAAGCGGTTGGAAAGATTTGTATGCAATGCAGAATTTATGGCAGCGTTCCAACACGTTAGTGTTGAACATCTCCTCAAGACCTGTTCGGACCACTCCCCACTCGCTCTCAAAGCTATTCCAACAATAACACCAGGTCCAAAGCCATTTAAATTCCTTAATATGTGGATTAAATACAAGGATTTTTTGCAGGTCGTGGGTAACAATTGGCAATTAGAATGTACCGGTGCCCCCATTTTCATCCTTACTTCCAAACTTAAAAGACTCATTAAGCCGAGCTCAGGAATTGGAGTCATACAGTGTTTGGTAATGTCTTCACAAAGGTGCATAAGGCTGAACAAAAAGTAAAGAGTAAGGAAGAAGCTCTCTTACTAGATCACAGCCAAAGTAATCAAATTGCTTTGGCCCACGCACAAGCTACTCATATGCGGTGTCTTGCGGAAGAGGAGACCTTTTGGCAGCAAAAAGCAGGAATAAAGTGGCTAAAGGAGGGGGACCAAAACTCAAAAATTTTCCACTCTACCCTTCTAGACAAAAGACAGCGATTGCGCATCTCTAGAATCAAAGTAGATGGGAATTGGACTGAAAATACGCATCTCATTGAAGAGGCCGGGGTTAACTTCTATAAGGAACTCTTGACCACTAGCAACTCTGTAGCCTTAGACCCATCGCTTCTAGACCACCTTAAAGGCAAAGTCTCGGTTGAGTATAATTAGCACTTATTATCCGAGCTTTCCATGAAGGAACTGAAGGAGGCAGTGTTTTCTCTTAATCCAAACAGTGCAGCGGGCATTGATGGCTACAACGGGACATTCTTTTCCATTTGCTGGGACATTATTCACCATGATCTCTTCCTTGCAGTGCGTGATTTTCTCAAAGGTGCAAAGCTGCCCCGTATGTTCACTAGCTCCCTTATTGCACTAATTCCAAAAGTAACCAACCCTAACTCCTTTAGCAATTTTTGGCCCATTAGTTTGTGCACCTTTTAAAACAAAATTTGCACTAAAATCATGGCCAATCGCCTTTCCTCTATTCTGCCTAAGCTCATTTCTCTCGAACAAGCGGCCTACGTCCAAGGAAGAGACATTGCGGATAACATCCTTCTTGTGCAAGAACTGGTTGATTCTATAGACCGGAACACAAGGGGAGGGAATATGATCATTAAACTTGACCTCGCCAAGGCTTTTGACAGGCTTTCTTGGCCTTTCCTTTATGCCAAACTTCGGAAGTTTGGATTAGCTTCCATTGGACGTTATGCAGCATATATTAGGCATGGTGAGGACTGTTGGTTTTCTACACTCATAAATGGAGCACCCAAAGGATTTTTTAGGTCATCCAGAGGTGTTCGACAGGGCGACCCCTTATCACCTCTGCCATTCATCTTAATGCTTGAAACGTTCTCTCAAGGATTGAAGGATCATTTCCAAACAGACCAAATATCGCACCTTTCTCTCCCGAAGAAGTGCCCTATCATCTCTCACTCGGCTTTTGCAGATGAAGTTGTCATCTTTACAAAAGGAGAAATCAAGTCCATCCGAAACCTCATGAACTTCATTTCAAGGTTTGAGCTCTCCTCCGGGCAGCTCTTTAACAAGTCCAAGTGCTCCTTCTACCTACCCAAAAAGGCACCTCTAGCTTGGGTTCTGTTGATTCAAGCATAGACCAGCTTTGTTCACAAATCCCTTCCTTTCACCTATTTGGGCTGTCCCATTCAGAAGGCAAAACGAAGACGTTCCAGCCACTAATAGAAAAAGTGTCCGCCCGGATTCATGGTTGGCATATACATATTCAAATGGCCTAGGGGTTCCCTCACTGGAGGAGGTGGTTTGTGGCTTTGGTATCAAACTTTGGTGGAAATTTTGGCTGTCTCCATCATTGTGGTGTTCTTTCCTTCAAAGTCGTTACCTTAACAGTCAGCATTCCACGTTAATCTCGGCATCACCAGGTGACTCATATAATTGGAAGAGAATGCTGTGAGCTCGTGACGACGCAAAAAATTGGCTGTTATTTCTTCCACAAAAAGCGGATTGCTCCGTTTGGTTCGACCCATGGACTGAACATGGGCCTCTATCCCACATGGAGTTGAACAAGTCTATGATGAACAACTCTAGGTTTCACATGTTGGGGGTCACAATGGCTGGAACCTTTCTATTTTGGATGAGAAATACTCTAATGAGGAGTTACAAAACATTGCAACAATTCTCAGCTCAAGACCACTCCTTCTGACCGACGAATCGGACCTCATTGTTTGGACACTCACATCTAAAGGTTCCTTCTCACTCTCATCCACGTACCCCCCTAAGGTGCGGATACTCTCTCGGCAAATGATTTGGGACAATAGACTCCAGTTGAAGATTTCCATATTCATGTGGAAATTACTGAATAAACAGCTGCCGTTAGATGATATCTTACGGAAAATTGAATTTTTGTTGGCCTCTAAATGTTGGTTTTGTTGTCACGAAGAATCCTTGAATCACCTTTTTGTGGAATGTGAAATATCATGACAAATCTGGCGTTTCTTTGAAGACTGACTGAAATTGCCTATTGCTCCATCTACGACTATCTTGGATAAGCTAAATTCTTGGTGGATCCATGGGTTGCTATACCTTTATCCGCAATTGGAGTAGTTCAAAAAATACTCCCTTGCATAATATGTTGGTTCTTATGGAAAGCCAGAAACATGGCGGTTTTGGATGGCAACGTAAGTATTGCAATAAGGATTACTGCGGACATTTGCTCTTATTTGGTAACTATCTCTTCAATCCATCCTCTTACAAAGGTATCCACAGCCGATGACTTGCTAATGGCTCGGGGCAATTGTAATCAACTCATCCAAACCAAACCAAAAAAAGGTCCTAGCCGTCAAATGGGACTGCCCTCCATACGATTTTCTTATATTGAATGTGGATGGTGCTTCCAAAGGAAACCTAGGAATGGCAGCAGGTGGCGGCATCCTAAGGTATCACAATGGACAATGCATCCGGGCGTTTTCCAATGGCTACCAACAACAAACAAACTTACAAGCTGAGGCATTGGCTTTAGTAGATGGACTTCAGATGTGTAGCAGACTGAATGTGCACTCACTAGTTGTTGAGATTGATCATCCCTTGTGTCAGTTAACACTTTGGTGGGCTCATCGGCATCGATTTGGAGTATTGATTCCCAACTGCGATTCATCAACAGCTTTTGCACCGGGAAAGACATCAATTTCAAGCATGTATATGGGGAAGCTAATCAAGTTGCTGATAGTTTAGCTAATGAGGGCATTTCAAAACCTATGTATGTTGAATATGATCGCTACACCATTTCTTACACTGTTAAAGGTTTGGTTGGCCAAGATGCTAGGGGCTGCCCTAATATTCGATTTTGTAATCAATGATCCCATCAATAAAATAGTCGCTTGCATAAAAAAAAAAAAAAAAAAAAAAAGATAGCGACTTCGAAGAAAAGAGCACCACAAAGAGTTGCCTTTCCAGAATTTTGACCAAAGTTTGATGCCAAAGCCGCGAACCACCTCCTCCGGTGAAGGAACCCCTAGGCCATTTGAGTTTGTAGGCTGGCATACTGTAGCCCATGAGCAACCCCAAAAGAAAATAGCAAATTGCCGTTCCAACAGGTCTTTAAGTACTAATTTTGGGGGAAAAATAACTGACAATAAGTAAATTGGGATGCTACTTAGAACGTGCTTAATGAGAACCAACCGTTCTCCGGGTGATAGGAACTGCGTCTGCCAACCATGAATTTGGGCGACCACTTTTTCTATTAGTGGCTGGAAGATATTAAGTCTTCTTTTAGGCATTTGAATGGGACAGCCCAAATAGGTGAAAGGAAGGGATTTGTGAACAAAGCCCGTCTTTGCTTGAATCAACCGAACTCGAGCTGGAGCTGCCTTTTTGGATAGATAGAAGGAGCACTTGGACTTGTTAAAGAGCTGCCCGGAGGAGAGCTCAAACCTTGAAATGAAGTTCATGAGTCTTCAGATGGACTTGATTTCTCCTTTTGTAAAGATGACGACATCATCTGCAAAAGCCAAGTGAGAGATGATAGGGCACTTCTTCGGGAGAGAATAGTGCGATATTTGGCCTGTTCAAAAATGATCCTTCAATCCTTGGGAAAATGTTTCAAGCATTGAAGATGCCCTTGGCGAACCCCTCTAGATGACTTAAAAAATCCTTTGGGTGCTCCATTTATGAGTACAGAAAACCAACAGTCCTCTAATATATGCTGCATAAGAGTGATCCAGTGGTCGGCAAATCCAAACTTCCGTAGTATTGCCTAAAGGAAAGGCCAAGAAAGCCTATCAAAAGCCTTGGCGAGGTCAAGTTTAATGATCATATTCCCTCCCCTTATTTTCCGATCTATAGAATCAACCAGCTCTTGGACAAGAAGGATGTTATTCGCAATGTTTCTTGCTTGGACGTAGGCCGCTTGTTCGAGAGAAATGAGCTTTGGCAGAATAGAAGAAAGGCGATTGGCCAAGATTTTAGTGCAAATTTTGTTAAAAAAAGTGCACAAACTAATGGGCCGAAAGCCGCTAAAGGAGTTGGGGTTCGCTACTTTTGGAATTAATGTAATAAGGGTACTAGTGAACATACGGGGCAGCTTTGCACCTTTGAGAAAATCGTGCACTGCAAGGAAAAGATCTAAGAGATGGTGAATAATGTCCCAGCAAGTGGAAAAAAAGGTCTTGTTGTAGCCATTAATGCCCGCTGCATTATTTGGATTGACAGAAAACACTGCCTCCTTCAGTTCCTTCGTTGAGAGCTTGTACAATAAGTGCTGATTATCCTCAACCGAGACTTTGCCCTTAAGGTGGTCAAGAAGTGATAGGTCTAAGACTGCAGAATTGTTAGTGGTCAAGAGTTCCTTATAGAAGTTAATATCGGCCTCTTCAATGAGCTGCATATTTTCAGTCCAATTCCTATCTACTTTGATTCTAGAGATGCGCAATCGCTGTCTTTTGGCAAGAAGGGTAGAGTGGAAATTTTTTTGAGTTTTGGTCCCCCTCTTTCAGCCACTTCATCCCTGTTTTTTACTGCTAAAAGGTCTCATCTTCTGCAAGACACCGCATATGAGTAGCTTGTGCATGGGCCAAAGCAATTTGGTTACTTTGGCTGTGATTTAGTAAGAGAGCTTCTTCCTTACTCTTTACTTGTTGTAATCAGCCCTATGCACCTTTGTAAAGACATTGCCAAACACCGTATGACTTAAATTCTTGAGCTCGGCTTTGAGTCTTTTCAGTTTGAAAGCAAGGATGAAAATGGGGAACTAGTGCATTCCAATTGCCAATTGTTACCCACGACTTGCAAAAAATCCTTGTGTTTAATCCACATGTTAAGGAATTTAAATGGCTTTGGACCAGGTGTTATTGCTGGAGTAGCTTTGAGGGCGAGTGGGGAGTGATCCGAACGCGTCTTGAGCAGATGTTCAGCACTAATATGTTGGAACGCTGCCATAAATTCAGCATTGCATACAAATTTGTCCAGCCGCTTCCATACCACGGTACCCAACCTATTCCCATGCCAAGTGAATTTACAACCTTGGAAAGGTAAGTCCATCAAGCCACATTCATGAAGGCAATCATTGAATTCACCCATGGCATAAAGGTGCAACGGACAAGAACCTTGTCGGAGCTTGAGATAACATTGAAGTCACCTCCAACTCATCCAAGGAGTTTGAGGTTGTACGGCACAGAAGAGTGCTATCTTTTCTGATTTTGTGCATTTTGCATATACAAAGGAAGCTGCCAAGGCAGTGTTTTGAGGAGAAGAGGAGATAGAAACATGTAAAAGCTGGTCCGAACTGAAGTTGAGATCTAAGCCTAGCTCGTTATTCCAAAAAATCCAAATTTTGCCATTAGTGTTACATTCACAACATTCAAAACCCAGCTTTTGGGCAAAGAAAGAAATTCTAGCTTTGTCCACCATGGGTTCCAATAATGCAAGATATTTATTCGGCGCTGTTTGATGAGTGATTTCAACCTATGCAATGAGGGTTTATTTGCTATCCCCCGTATATTCCATATTAAGACGCTATCCATTTAACACTGAGGGGAGGAGGGCAAGATGGTAATTGTTCTAGCCAACCGAGTGCGCACTGTCCTTGGCATGGAATAAATTCTTTTACGACTTTTCTTTTTGGACAAGGACTTACCTGTCTGTTGTGTAGTAGGATTTTTTAGAGATAGCTGAATATCCTCGTTCGTTGCATGGTTTGCATGAGGAGAGTCATTGTAAAAAAAGTAACATGGTAATTCTTCCATAATTTTACCATGAGAAATGTTGGAGTCATCTAGTGAGAGATTATTTGGAGTTCGAATATGGGAATGCTTTGGCTGATCTTCAACTGCCTTTAGGACAACAGAATCTTCATGTAACTCCTCCAAAATTGGGGTGGCCCCTCCAGCCAAGGGATTCAAAATTTGAGCTTCCAAGTTATCCTCATGTTGGTTAGACTCTATCTCCTGATTTGAATTGTTAACCTTATCCTGGGATGTTGGAGTGATCCTTTGTTTATTGGGATTTGAATTTAGAACTACAGGGTTGTTGGGATAATTCCTCCTCCGTATCTGGTTGCTCTTCTACGAATGGTGGCGCCGCCTCAGCTGGTGGCTATTTTTGGGCTGAGCTACCACGCATTTGTGTGCCATTAGCACCGTGTGAGACACCTGGTAATGGACCAATCATGTAGTACAGCTGATTGGACAACATCAAGTGGAGCATGGCTGGTTAAATTCGTCCCTTTATCAACAAGAGTAGTTGGTGGTACTTGCTTCGTTCCTGATGGACCTACTTCATGATGCTTCACAGGTGTCCAACGCTTTGGGCAATCTTTTTTGCTAGATTTTAGATGTGTTCACCTGGAGCCGTTGGTTGTTTGGCCAAACTCAGTTCACTCGTCCTACATGATTCAATAGCATGACCAATTTTCTTGCACTTTGTACAGTAGGATGGTACATCTTCGTAGGTGATTCTTTGCCAAATACCCTTCTTTCCCAACCCTAACCACACCCTTGAAGGGAGTTCGGACAGGAGGTCAACCTCAACGCATGCTTTTGCAACACTTGGCAGGGTAAATTGTTCAGTTGCCATGTCCAATTTGAGAGGGGTCCCAACAGCTTGAACAAGGCTAAACACAGCGTGCCTATTGAAAAAGATTGCTGGGAGTCCCTCAAGAGTGATCCAAATAGGGACTATGGACCATTGATTCCTCATTGGTGGTAAAGAGTGGGTGCCACTTGAGTACTCGCATGTAATGGCCATTGATGAACCAAGTATTCTTCAGCCAGCAACGGAGATAGTCCTCCTCCAATGAAAAGCGAATGATGACGTGCTTGTAATCAAGATATCCTACTGTGAAATGACCTTTTAATCCTATTGTGTGGAAACTTTTACGAAGTGTCTCCATGTTCGGTTTCTCCCTCGGTAAGTTCCCCACCAGTGTAAAATGGAATGGTGCAACAATTTGTTGAATTTTGTCATTAGAGAAGAAAATAGCTGGTTCGGCTTTGTGAGATTGAAGTGCCTTTAGGGGTGCATCGAATTTTGGCGTGGGAATGTCTGAATTTTGACCATCCCAAAGCACTTGTGCGAAGGTTTTCGATTGCCCTTCAACCGGTGGTTGAAGGCCGGTTGAAGGGCAGCTTGATCAGCCATGGCCAAGAAGGCAAAGGAATTTGTAGAGTTCTTGATTTTTTAGTGCCTTTTGTAGAATCCAGTTCCAGCGGAAGACTAGGTAAGGTACAGTAGCAAGTCGAATAAATCTCCTCCAATAAAAGGAATGAACCTGACCATAATCAATTAGTCCATTGTTCTGGTTCTAGAGAGTCTAACCCCGTAAAGAGAAGAGAAGAAACCGTTTCATCAATTTTTTTTTTTTTTATAAAACCCGAACCGGGTGGTTTATTTATTAAGAACCAGATTCAATTTTTACAATGCCTGATGGAGGGACATTTTTGAGCATCCAGTCGCACCAAGCCTCTTACCATGTTAGGGATTGTGTGCTGGTTATACTCAAGATATGTCTCATTTTTTATGCCCTCATTGGCTAGAGAGTCTGCTACTTGGTTTGCTTCCCTAAATACATGTACAAAAGAGAAATTCTTTCCCATGAAAATATGATAAATAAGTTGCAGTAATGAATCGATACTCCAAGGTGGTGTTTCTTTGCCATTCAAAATGTTAATGATTAAAAATGAGTCCATTTCCACTAGGATCGATGAGGGTTGCAACTCTTGGCACAGAGTTTTAATCCATCTACCAGGGCCATCATTTCAGCTTGAAGGTTGGATTGACTGTGATAGAAGTTGGAAAATGCACCATAAAACTAACCCTTGTGATCTCGGATGATGCCTCATCCAGCAGCATTGCCCGGGTTTCCTTTAGACGCACCATCGACATTAAGCTTTACCATTCCTTGAGGAAGGGGGAACCAGCTCACTGCAATGAGGTTCCTGGGTTTGTGATGGATGAAACCATGTCTTAGAACTTGACATAGAAGTAGCTCATCCACTTGGCAGTAGCGTGTGAAAGGCTGAATTGTGGAGAGGTTTTCCAAGGTAGCACATATTTCAGTTATGATGTAGCTTCGATGGGTCTTTTTGCCTTCATAGAGCACCGTGTTTCAGACTTTCCATGTGGACCAGCAAATCAGGCTTGGAATGATTTTGTGAATTGTCGCCATTGTGGGTGAAGGGGTGGGATGCCACCACCAGGAATTGAGCTTTTTCGTTATTGTGTAAGATTGCGGCTGAACTCCAATTCCAACCAAGATTCAAAAAAGTGCCATATCCGTGAGGACCAAGGACATGTTGTGAAGATGTGATCCAAGGTTTCTTGAGATGCTTCACAGAAGCTACATCGTGAGGTTAAAGCAAAGCCGTGTTGCAGGAGTATATCTGTTGGCCCCAAAAGCAACCTAAGAGGGGGTGAATTAGGTTATCTCTAAAGACAAACCTTTTTTATGTGCTTAATAGAAATTCAAACTTTGTGCACCAAATGAAAACTTAAGCACAAATGAATACAATAGATATTCAACAGTTTAAGCTTAAAGAACAAATAAGAATATTGAGATTAAGAGAATCAAACCAAACTCCCTAGCTTCTCAAGCTTGGAGCTTGCAATTACAAAGAGCTTCTCACAAGGCATCTACCAAGTTCACAACTTGAAGTTCAGCCCCTAAAAGTCTCTTCAAAGTAGGTGAGACAATAACCTCTTGTACACAAATGAGGATCACTCTTGCTCACACTAATTTCCTTAGATTTAGTTGAGCCAAGAGTTTTACACTCACAACCTCCCTTTGTTACAATTGTTATCTCTCCACTCTTACACTTGAAGAACTCTTACACTTCTAAGCTCTTTTCTCACTACCTACACTATTACAATACTTGTACCAACTATTTCTCCCAAATAGCTCAAGAATGATTTGTAATCAATGTAGAAGTCTTCTTTTCCTTAATTCAGACCTAGGGGTATTTATAGTTGCCAAATATCTGCTTTCAACAACTTCCCAACGGCTATTTTCTGTTTACTGGAAAACTAGCCGTTGGACCTTTCGGACGGCCGATGCAGCAAGAGTGCGTCCGAACAAACTAGCCGTTGGACCGTTCGGACGGCCGCTGCTAAACCTTGCGTCCGACACTGCGTCCGTTCTCTGAGGGTATCCGTTCGGACGTCCGAGGATGCGTCCGAACATGCGTCCGATCGAAGCAAAGTCTACTGGAATATGAACGGACGCTGTTCTTCGTCCGAGGCTTGCTTCAATTTCTTGTGTGTCGGACGATTACCTTCGTCAAGCTCTTGTGGTTGTTTTTGTTCGACGATCATTTGCGTCCGAACCTACCTGTTTTTCTGGCACAACCACTCCAGGTGCTGTCTCTTATACACATCTAGATGTGTATAAGAGACATGATTAACATAACTGGGGTTCAACAATCTCCCCCTTTTTGATGATGACAAATCAATTGGACAATTCAAAAAACAACCATAAATTATGAAGTACTACACAAGAGAATTTGTCCATTATTTCTCCCCCTTTGGCATTATCTAAACATAAGAAAAAAAACGAATGCAGTTAAAGCTCCCCCTAAGTTTATTCTCCCCCTTGAAAGATGAATAAAATGAGGACACGGAGAAAGAGAGAATTCATGCAAAAAATTATGATCAATTGCACTTATGATCAAACAATTTTCCCTTATTCTTAGGTAAAGTTTTGTACCAAAACAATTTAACAGAGTTGATGTTTAATTTCTTGTAAAACAGATTCATTTTAATTTTTTGCTCACCCTTTCTTCTTGCAAGTAGTGATATTTATAGACAAAATTTTGGGGATACAAGTATCCTAGCATTCTAAACACATTTGACCATATAGATGAGTAATATTCAAGAGAACATAGTTCAACTTGATAAATGAAAGCACACAAAACTTTAGATGTTACCCATTTCAATATGATCTTAGCTCATATGCCTTGAGCACCCTTCATAGATAATCTATCTTGAATTCCTTGGTGCTTTCCAAGCATACCTACATACAAAGTTAAGCAACAACTTTTGGTACCCAAACTTTCTTGGGTCCAATTGGATTAGTAACATGCTTAATCACCCAAATAGAATTTATTCCTAATTTTTCATTTCTTTTAACATAACAATTTTTCTTTATATGGCCGTGTTGATGACAATAATTACAAATAATGTTCTTATTGCCATACAAAGAAGATTTAGATTTAACAAAGCACAAATCATTTTTTCTAAAGGTGATAAAATTTTTGTTCAAAAATATATTTCTAGTTCTTTTACTTTTCAAAAACATTTTCTTTCTTTGTTTTCAAAGTAACATCAAGATCATCTAATCTCTTCTTCAATGAAGCTTGTTATTCCATGATCTTGGTTTTTCCAACGAATTTTTCTTTCAAAACATCATTTTCTTTTGTCAAAGAATTATTGTTATGCACAAGTTTTCAGTTGGCACTCAATAAAGTATTAACTTTAATTTTTAACTCTTTGTTCTTAGCATATGATTCTTTCAAACATTCATGCATTTTAAAAATAAATGATTCAACATCTTCATCATCATTATTGCATGAATCATCACAAGAATCACAACTAGAGGTTACCTCATTATCGCCAAGTGCCATAAAAGCCATTTGAGCCTCCTCATATTCTTCTTCAACCTCTCCATCCGAATTGCAATCATCCCAAGTGATTTGGAAGTTGTTGAAGTGAGGCTTCCTTGAGTCTTTTCTCCTTTTTGATGAAGCTTTAAATGCTAAGCTTCTTTTTCCGTTTGCCTCCTCATCATTGTAGCTTGTATTTCAATTTCAATTCAAATGAGGTTAGAGAATTGATCAATGAATCAATAGGCAAAGAATTTAAATTTTTAGACTCTTCTATGGCAATGGATTTAGGTTCCCATTCCTTAGGTAAAGAATTCAAAATTTTTCTATTCTTTTCACCTAAAGAATATTCTTTACCCAAACCTTCCAAATCCTTTACCATATCATTGAACCTACAATACATCTTGTCAATGTTCTCATGAGGTTCCATTTTGAAGGATTCATATTTAGCCACAAGAAGTGACTTCTTTTGCTCTCTAATATCTTCACTTCCTTCATGGATTTCTTTCAATTTATCCCATATCTCCTTAGCCGATATGCAACCTTTTACTTTAGAAAACTCATCTGCATCCAAAGCATTATACAAAATATTAATGGCTTTAGCATTTAAAGATAAATTTATTTTATCTTGTGCATTTAACTCAAATCTGGTTTTAGGCCTTAATCTAAGAATATTTTCATCAATTTAAATATTTGCCTCAATAGGACCTTCATAAATAATATACCATAATTCAATATTAATAGATTGAACAAAAATTTTCATTCTATCCCTCCAAAAAACAAAATTAATGCCATTAAACATGGGAGGTCTAGTGATAGAATGCCCCTCTAAAAACAAAGTATTATTGGTTGCCATGATCTTTACTCTAATGCAATTTAAGCAAAAATTAAGAGACCAATGCTCTGATACCAATTGTTGGCCCCAAAAGCAACCTAAGAGGGGGGGTGAATTAGGTTATCTCTAAAGACAAACCTTTTTATGTGCTTAATAGAAATTCAAACTTTGTGCACCAAATGAAAACTTAAGCACAAATGAATACAATAGATATTCAACAGTTTAAGCTTAAAGAACAAATAAGAATATTGAGATTAAGAGAATCAAACCTTACTACACATCTAGCTTGGAGCTTGCAATTACAAAGAGCTTCTCACAAGGCATCTACCAAGTTCACAACTTGAAGTTCAGCCCCTAAAAGTCTCTTCAAAGTAGGTGAGACAATAACCTCTTGTACACAAATGAGGATCACTCTTGCTCACACTAATTTCCTTTAGTTGAGCCAAGAGTTTTACACTCACAACCTCCCTTTGTTACAATTGTTATCTCTCCACTCTTACACTTGAAGAACTCTTACACTTCTAAGCTCTTTTCTCACTACCTACACTATTACAATACTTGTACCAACTATTTCTCCCAAATAGCTCAAGAATGATTTGTAATCAATGTAGAAGTCTTCTTTTCCTTAATTCAGACCTAGGGGTATTTATAGTTGCCAAATATCTTCTTTCAACAACTTCCCAACGGCTATTTTCTGTTTACTGGAAAACTAGCCGTTGGACCTTTCGGACGGCCGATGCAGCAAGAGTGCGTCCGAACAGACTAGCCGATTGGACCGTTCGGACGGCCGCTGCTAAACCTTGCGTCCGACAGTGCGTCCGTTCTCTGAGGGTATCCGTTCGGACGTCCGAGGATGCGTATTCCGAACATGCGTCCGATCGAAGCAAAGTCTACTGGAATATGAACGGACGCTGTTCTTCGTCCGAGGCTTGCTTCAATTTCTTTGTGTCGGACGATTACCTTCGTCCGAAGCTCTTGTGGTTGTTTTTGTTCGGACGATCATTTGCGTCCGAACCTACCTGTTTTTCTGCACACTTGTTATCAAACTATTAGTATGATTTGTTTCATCATCAAAACATGATTAACATAACTGGGGTTCAACAATATCATCAATTGGGAGCTTTCTATTAAGCATCCTCCACATGAAAATTGAGATTTTTGTCTGTAACCTTGCTTCCCAAATCATTGTCCTTGTAAAGCTTAAAGGGAAGGCAGGTAGGGTTGATGAGATGGAGAAGACTCCTCTTGATGTAAGCTTCCATATCAGAACATGATTTGCTTGTGAAGTGGTCAATAATTTCCCCAAGATGGCGTGAAATACTCTATATCGATCTGCTTGTGTGTATCTAGTGTGCAACGCACCAAGGATCCATTCCAGCCAGTAGTATTCCAGACTTGCGCAATCGTGGTGTCTTGGTCATAAACATGTTCCATCTCTTGAGCTAGAGGATCCCGTTCAGTCTATGAGTGATACCAAAAAGAGGAGTTTCCACTTCGTAATAACACCTTATGGTTAATTTCGGCCTCCTCCTGAACTTTTAACATCATTTTCCATGTTGTGGATGCGGTTTGCGTTTCTTGTATTGTGCCCGGATGCCTTGAACCGCGTATGTATCTTGCTTGAAGGAAGTTGTGCCAAAGTGAATCGCCTTGACGAAATTTCCACCAAAGCTTGAGGCTGAAACCGTGTGCTATGTATTTGAGTGAAGGAATTCCTAGGCCATTTGATTCCCTTGGTCTACAAACCTCATTCCAAGCAACCCAATGTCGTCTCTTCCTAGGGCGGATTCTCCCCAAAAGAAGTTTGCAAGCTGCCGATTCATCTCTTGGATTATTGCTTTTGGTAGTTGATGGACCGCCAAAAGATAGATAGGGACTTGTTGGAAAGGACATGCTTTGTGAGGATTAATTTTCCCCCCGGGGAAAGAAGCTTGGAGTGCCAACCATTAATCCTAGCTGTAATTTTATCAATCATCGGCTGGAAGAGTGCTCTCATTTTCTTTGCTTGTGAATGGAAAAGCTTTTTTAGCAAAGCCCGTCTTATGTTGGATCATTTTGTTCGAGATAAGGGTGTTGCCTTGGGGAGGAAGAAAGAACTTTTAGCTTTGTTCATTTGTTGGCCAGTGAAGGATGCGAATTTGTTCAGGAATAACACTAGATTGTCCACAATTTTGTAATTCCCCTTGTAAAGATGACTATATCATCTGCAAAAGCGAGATGGGAGATTGGTAGGCAGTGACTCAGAAGACCAAATTCCAGTATTCTTCCTTGCCGAACCTGGTTGTTTAAGTTCCTGGATAAAACTTCCATCATGATGATGAAAAGCATAGGTGAAAGGGGATCACCTTGCCGAATCCCCCTTGAGGATTGAAAGAAACCTTTTGGGATACCCCCATTAATGAGGACGGAGAACCAGCAATGTTCAATGTCATTTTGTATAAGAGAAATCCAAGAGTCACTGAACCCTATTTTCCCAATTATGGAGTATAGGCTGGGCCAAGAAAGCCGATCAAAAGCCTTTGTGAGGTCCAACTTGATGATGAGTTTTCCCCCTAATGTTTTTCTATCCATATAATCCACCATTTCTTGAACAAGAAGAATGTTATCCGTAATATCTCGCCCTTTCACATAGGCCACTTGTTCCTTTGAAATAATTTTAGGCAATATGAAAGCTAGCCGGTTGGCCAGAAGCTTTGTACATATTTTGTTGAAAAAGGTACAAAGACTAATCAGCCAAAATTCATTAAAAGCTGCTGGGTTGACAACCTTTGGAATTAATGCGATTAGTGTACTAGTGAAAGTTCTTGGGAGGTGAGTCCCCTTGACAAAATCTTTGACAGCGTTGTGCAAGTCTTTATGAATGATGTGCCAGCAACATGTGAAGAAGGTTCCGTTGTGACCATCTATCCCTACTGCCCCTTCTGGATTTAAAGTGAATGTGGCTTGCTTTACTTCATCTAGTGTAGGTTCGGCCAATAAAGTGCTGTTATCCTTTTGTGTAATCATTTGAGGAATGTTGGCTAGCAAAGATTGATCAATAGCAACATCGTTGTCACGCTGCAAGAGGGTTTGGAAGAAGTTAATCCCCTCCGATTCTATATCCACAATATTGCCTGTCCAAGTTCCTTGACCTTTATTTTAGAGATGTGCAACCTTTGTCGCTTAGCCTTGAGTGAGGAGTGGAAAAAGTGCGTGTTTTGGTCCCCTTCTTTTAGCCACTTGAGCCCAGCCTTTTGCTTCCAATATTCCTCTTCCTTTGCTAGGCACTTTGTATATCGGGCTTGAGCGTGAGATAACGCTATTTGGGTGTTATGGTTTGGGTGATTCAAGAAATTTTCCTCGCAAGCTTTCACTTCTGAGTCCGCTTCTTTGACCTGGCTAAAGATATTTTCAAAGATTGTATGGGAATCAGTTCCAATTACGCAATTCTAGTTTTAGTCGTTTCAGCTTTGCAGCTAGGATGAAGAGGGAGAGCCAATACAAGGAAGATTCCAATTTACTTCTACTACCTGCAAGAAATTGTGATGTTTAGTCCACGTGTTTAAGAAGAGAAATTGTGTAGGACCCGAGGAGCTCATTGAGGAAGAGTGGAGGAGAATTGGAGAGTGATCGGAGCAAGTTTTGGACAGATGTTCCACTGCAATGTTCTGGAAAGTCGACAAGTAAGCATTATTGCAAACATATCTGTCAAGCTGCTTCCAAATAGTATGGCCAAGACGATTTCCCCGCCATGTGAATTTGCAGCCTTGGAAAGCTAAATCCGTCAATCCACAATCTCGAAGGCAGTCATTAAACTCGTGCATTGCGTCCAAGTCTAGTGTTGAAACTCCATTATATTCATCTGATGAGGAAATGACATTAAAGTTACCCCCCACAATCCATGGGGCGGTCGATTGGTAAAGGTCTCGAAGCTCACTCCACACGCAAAACTTCTCCTCTCATTCTTGGTGCATTTGGCGTAAATGAAAGAAGCCATACATGGCGTTTGAGCATTTTTCGGTGAGATGAATACATGAAGAATCTGGTCTGAGCTATGAATGACTGAAGCATCATGTGCAGTACTAAAAAATAACCATATTTGGCCATTGGTGTTTGTTGTACAGAAATGAAATCCCAATTTTTGTGCAATCACATCCATCCTAGCCTTGTTCACCATAGGTTCCATTAAGGCTAAAACTTTTATTTTGTGGGATTTGACTAAAAGTTTGAGTCTTTTGAGTGAAGGTTTATAACCAACTCCTCGGATACTCCATATGAGGACTGAATCCATATCAATTGGAGGGTGAGGGGCAAGATGAACCCGGCTTTGAAGGGAGCCTGGTAGCAACTTTACGTGGCATGTTGTACATTTTCCTACGGCGAGCTTTACGTGTGGGAGTGGGCAATCCTTATGCATGGGGCGTAGGCAGCTTACTTATACACGTAGTAGGGGGTATGGTACTTGAGCAATGAGGATGTCATTATCTAAGAGGTAACCGGGCAGCTCTTCCATGATTCTCGCATGTGTGAGGGTAAGATCATCCTTGTCTGCTGGTTTTGAAATTTGAGCATTCGAAAAAAGTGGAGGGTTTGTTGGTAGTTGAGAGTTTGACTCATTCTCCAAATCTGAATCAACTAGCTTATCCAAGGTTGTTTGTTCAATCCCTTGAATGGTGGAATTTAAAATTTGAATTTCAAGCTGGTGTGATTGCTCGATTTCAGCCACTGGTTGCTCCACCACTGCTGGTGGTTCTTCCTTTTCCGGTGGCTGATCTGAAACTAGATTTTTAGTTCGTTGTTCGTGGTCATCACTTTCAGTTGGAGATTTTTCTTCACGTTGTACCTGCGAAGGCTCTCCTTCTTCCTCTAATGGTACTTCGGGTAGTTGGGGAAGGGTTTGGTTTATTCCAGATGGGCAAACTTCATTACGTTTTACTGGTGTCCATCGAGTTTGAGCCGGTTTCTTTGTGTGAATGCTTCATGTAATTCTCCAGGCCTGGTAGTGTAGCTACAATCGGGTATGCTTTCTTGCATGTGTTGGTGGTGTGGCCAATTTTCTTGTAGTTTGTGCAGTAACTTGGCATCTCTTCATAGCTAATTTTTTGCCAGATACCATCTTTTCCAACCCCTAACCATACCCTAGAAGGGAGCTCGGCTTGGAGATCTACTTCCACACATACCTTAGCAACATTTTGCCTGGTGAAGTTTTCAGTTGCTAGGTCTAACTTGAGGGGCGTTCCCACTGCTTGAGCAAGACTGAACACTGCATGTTTGTTGAAGAAGACTGCCGAAAGTCCTTCAAATGTGATCCAAACGGGGACTATAAATGGCTCTTCGGTTGGAGTGAAGAGTGGATGCCACTTGAGAACTCTCATGTACCAACCACTAATGAACTAAGTGTTCTTAAGCCAACAACGGAGATAATCTTCCTCCAATGAAAATCTGATGATGATGTGCTTGTAGTCGAGAAAACCAATTGTGCAAACTGACCTTTAAAGCCTATGCTGAGAAAACTCTTGCGAAGTAATTCCATATTTGGCTTTCCCTGGGGAAAATTTCCAACCAAAGTGTATCTAAAAGGGGTAGCAAGTTGTTGAATCTCTTCATGGGATAAGAATATGGTGGGTTCTCCTTTATGTAATTGGAGGGCCTTCAAAGGTTTGTCTGAATTTGCGTTCGGTTTTCTTGAGTTTGGCCACCTGTGAGAACTTGTGCAAATGTCTTAGGTTGCCCTTCAACCAACGGTTGAAGCGTAGGTTGATTGGCTATGGCCGAGAAAGCAAGGAGTAACAAGAGTGGTTTTAGTTTTTAGCGTGAGAAAACATAGAGAGAAGGAGGAGAGTTTTTTTGTGAAAATAACAATTTTTTAGCTTCTTAATCAAGCAATCGTTCCATTATTTTGAGCCTGGTCCAGGTGTGGGATCTTTCCTATCTAGTAGCCCGGCCCTTCCGACAAAAGAATCTACGCCTTTTCCTAAAGCCCTTACTAAACCACCGCCTAGTGACCACGGAAAGCATAGTCAAAAGAGTTAAAACAATAGCCATGTCATATTCCTCTGGAATTGCCTTTCGAACTGAACTACCATGACTCTTGTTAACTGCATCGGATTCGTGAATCAATTGCTGCAGATTATCTCATTCAATTGTAGCGGCTTTAGCAGACATCTCTTCAATTTGCGTAGATAGAAGATCCGGCTAGAAACTCCTTTTCATTGCCTTCTACTTTCAATTTTCAATGAATTTCTCTATATCTAATTCCAAGTGAGATGTCGAAGATCAAAGGAAGAAGGGAAAGAATCGACGAGAAATCTATAAGATAAAATCGTGAATTCAAAAGCGTGACGAGAATTCCAAACTCGAGATGTTAGAGGGTGCAAAATCAATGGGTGCCGAAGCTGCTACAATTGCTTCAGCGGGAGCTGCTGTCAGTATAGGAAACATCCTTAGTTCCTTGATTCATTCAGTGGCGCAAAATCCATCTTTGGCTAAACAATTATTTGCTGTTGTAGCAGTTATGCCATTTTGGGCTTTGCTCTAACCGAAGCTATTGCATCGTTTGCCATAATGATATCTGTATTCCTATCGAAGGTTGAAGTTTCATAAAGCAAGCATCTCTTTCTTTCCAGCCTTAGTGAAAAAGGGGGTGGGACGCAGTTCTTAAACAGAAGAATGACGATAAAGAGGAAGTGATTAAAATTCAAGAAGGCAAATTGGAATAAATGAAAAACTATCCTCCTCATTCTCTCTACACTTTCTCTCTCTAAAAAACCAAAACACCCAGCATGGCCGATCAAGAAGCCCTCCAGGTAGCCGAGATCCTTTGCACAAGTCCTTGGTCCACAGCCGCAACAAACATGCCACAGCCGGATCACCCCTTGAAGAAGTTGCAATCTTACAAGGGAGAACCAGCCATTCTCTTCTCCGAAGAAGAAGTACAAAAACTTGCTAAACCATTTCCTTTCATGCTGGCAGGCAATTTCCCCAGAGCAAAACCAAACATGGAGACAGTAAGGAAGAGCTTCCATGGACACCATTGGCTTTAATGGAAATTTTACAATCGGCTTCCTAGATCACAAGCATGTCCTTATTGACAACTAAACTACTCCTAATTTTTACCAACTATTCTCCGACTATGTGTTCTTACATGTCCAACTTTTATCCTCCTTCTCTTTAACTTTTCTCACTAAAATACAACAGCCATTGTCATCTATCAAACTCGGATATGGAAGAAGGGGAAACCCTTCTGCCCTTGGTTGATCAACCAAAAAAATCATTTGCGGATGCACTCAAGGGCGTGCATCAATCCCTAGCACCAATACAGCAATGAAATCAGCCATTGAAGACGCTCCAATCTTACAAAGGTGAACCAGCCGTCTTTTTCACTGAAGATGAAGTCCAAAAGCTCGCTGCTCTCTTTCGTTTCACCTTGGTGGGGAATTTTCCATGAGGCAAACCCAACATGGAAATCATGAGGAAGAGTTTCTAAACAATTGGATTCAAAGGTGAATTTTCAGTCGGCTTCCTAGATTACAAACATGTGCTCATTCGTTTTGCTTAGAGGAGGACTACCTTCGTTGTTGGCTCAAGAACACGTGGTTCATCAATGGCTTCTACATGCTTGTTCTTAAATGGCATCTGCCGGGCTACCCCAGAAATAGAACCTTCCATACTGCCCATCTGGATAACTTTTGAAGGATTGCCAGCACCCTTTTTCACAAAACATGCTGTTTTCAGCCTTGCACAAGCAGTTGGAAACCCCTTAAAACTTGATTTGGCAACGGAGAATTTCACTCGTCCCAACATGGCTAAGGTTTACGTCGAAGTTGACTTACTAGCCGACCTCCCCTCCAGAGTTTGGCTAGGAGTGGGAAACAAAGGCAAATGGCAGAAGATTAGCTATGAAGACATCCCCCAATACTGCACCACATGTCACAAGATTGGACATAGCCCGGCAGATTGTCTTACTGGCCAAACAATCCAAAAAAACCACTTGGCAGCATCAAAGCACCACCCAAAAAGAATGAAGTGAAGCAATGGCAGCCCGTTAAAAGGAATGAAGTTGGCCCTTCTGGGGTAGCTCATGGAAATTCACAGGCAAATGACCATATGGATCAAGTTGAGGGTGCAAACAACCTAGAACTTTTAGTTAACAAAGGGGATGCAAAGCCTAAGTTGGTTAAATAGCCACGAATGGAGGAGTAATGCATGGAGAACACCTAGACGATCCATTTGCAAATCAAGCAACGTACGGCGGATCCTCCCGGTATTTCCAAGGAGTATATTCCAGAATTTACAACGAGCAATTCTGTGGTTGTTGCACAACACCAAAGGCAAGAAGCTTCTGAAATTTTGGCAAGATATGGGCTAGAAGCCTTCAACCCGATGGCGGAACAGTCATCTCACCAAGAACATGAAATTTCTGAAATTTTGACAAAAAATGGGATGGTGACCACCAATTCCGTGGCGGAGCAACCACTTCCTCAGCTCACCCAGGCGGATGAACCAACCCCAACAACTCAAGAGATTCAAATTTTGAATTCCCCAATTGATGGGGCGTCTAACTCACGGGTTGTAACCCCCATCCACAATTCATGCAATTCATTTAACCTTTTGGATAAGGGGCTGACCAATTCAACTTGCACAGCACCAAATCTGGAGTTATCACAATCAAAACAACCTGATTTGATCCGCTCAGAGGAGCAAGTAACTACCTCAAAAGAGCCACAAGATCAGCCCATAACTGTTACCACCAAAGATGATTCAGCTCTCACTGCAATCCAATTAATGGAGGAACTCCCTTGCTACTTTTCAGACATGGATGTTCCAAGTGCTCCAACAACCTCTACGGTTCAACATCTTGAGGAATTGGGCATTCCTTCTGATAAAAGATCTGCCCCAAGGAAAAAGCCATGAAGGAAACGTACCTACACCATGCCTCGGATGGGGAAGAGATTGTCCAAGCAGCTCTCTCCCTCATTCAATTAATATGGGGCTTTTCTTGGTATGGAACATTCGGGGGATCAACAATAAGCCCTCAATTCGAAGACTAAAGGTGTTGAAGAAAGAGTATAAATTCGAATCTCAATCTCAACAAAGCATTCTCGCTGTGTTAGAACCAATGGTAGCCAACGACAAAATTCTTTTCTTTGCGCAAAGGCTAGGGTTTGATAGCTGCTTAGCTAATCCCAATGGAAAGATTTGGCTTTTTTGGAATAAAGGTATTGCCGTTACAACACGGGCAAATTCAGCCCAACTCATCCATGTTTCTATCTCATCTGGCCAACTCCTACATGACATTCTAGTCACTATCATTTATGCCAAGAGCACCAAACATGAAAGAAGCAGCTTATGGCAAGAGCTCCGAGCTGTGCAATCCTCGACTCCATGGCTGGTTGGGGGTGATTTCAACTTCATTTCCACTTCAGATGAGTATAAAGGTTCTTCATCCTTGGATCTTGGAGCTATGAAGGACTTTAATGATTGTCTCCTTGACTGTGGCCTGATGGACATTGCTTACCAAGGATGCAAATTCACTTGGCGAGGGAACAGGTGAGGCAACTTAGTATGGAAGAGGCTCGATCGTTATGTTTGCAACCATGCATTAGGGTTAACACTCAACCTTCCAGCATCTAATGGTAGACCACTTGCCTAAAACATGTTCGGACCATTTTCCACTTATCCTCAAAATGTCAAATGGAATGATGTCAGGACCTAGACAATTTCTGTTCTTAAATGCATGGACTAACCTTCCCCACTTCACAAAGGTTGTACAAAGTAATTGGCAGTTACCTTGCTCGGGCAACCCACTTGGAATTCTTGCCTCCAAATTCAAAAGACTAAAGGCAGAATTACGCAATAAGAGTCACACCATCTTTGGAAGCATTTTTGACAAGGTGAAAAATGTTGAGATGCATGTTAAACAATGTGAGGCTATTTTCTTGCAACAGGCATCACAACCTAACCAAATTTCTCTTGCCCATGCATAAGCCATCACGCTAAATGCCTTGCCAATGAAGAAAGTTTTTGGAGGCAAAAATCGGGTATGAAATGGCTGAAACAAGAAGACCAAAACTCAAAATTCTTCCACTCATCACTCCTTACAAAGAGACACGAGTATGCTAAACATTTTGAAACTAAAGGTGCAAGGAAACTGGACTGGTGATAGGCAGCTTATTGAAGATGAGGGAGTACCTTACTTTATGAAGCTTTTAACAGCTTCAAATGATTCGGCCATTAACATGCCTTTTTAACTACCATTACGCAGGTAATCACATAAGATGAGAATGAAACATTGCTTGCTGAGCCGTCCTTGCACAAGCTTAAGGAGGCAACCTTTGGTCTCAACCCACACGGAGCTGCAGGAATTTATGGCTTCAATGGAGTGTTCTTTACTACCAGTTGGGAAATCATCCAAGAGGATCTCCATAAGGTAGTGAAAGCTTTCTTCCAAGGCGAGGTGTTACCCAGAACTTTCACAAGCACCCTAATAGCATTGATCCCCAAAACTCTGAACCCCTCATCTTTTGACAGGTGGCTATTATAAACTTGCTCCACCATGTGAAATAGCAGCCCATAATCAGTCCATGCGTCATACCCAAATGAGGAGTTAGCATTCCGAATGAGGAACAACACAAATGCGTTTCTCCGCTGACTCACGAATGCGCAACATTCGTTTCCACGTGAATGAGTCTCCAGGTGCTTCTTGGGCTACACAAGGGTGGATGCCATGCCTTAAGTACCGTCCATGGAGATAGGAGCTCCATAAGGACTGATAATATGGAAACCAAATCTACTTTATTTTTTTTGGGTTCTTGCCGCACGAAGGTTGTATTTGAACCTGGTGATTGGGTTTGGGTTCATTGGCATAAGGAAAGGTTTCCCAACTTAAGGAAATCTAAGATAGCCCCTCGTGGAGATGGACCATTCCAAATTTCGGAACGCATTAATGACAATGCTTACAAGCTTGATCTTCCTAGCGAGTATAATGTTAGTGCTTCGTTTAATGTTTCTGACCTTTCTCCTTTCGATTTTGATGAAGGTTTGGATTCGAGGACGAATCATTTTGAGGAGAGAGGGAATGATACGAGCCAAAGGGCATCTTCAAGCTTGACTAAGGTTCGTGAAAAGTCATTGCAAGTGCCTAAAACTGGACCAATTAAAAAGGCACGTGCAAAGAGAATCCAACAAGCCATGCAAAGTTTGGTTCGAGGTGTTCTTGACGAGGAAGCCGTCCAAAACAACTAGAAGTGGAACGGGCTTGTAAATTTGATTGGAACATTCTTCTAGTCCAAATCCATAATGGAGAAGTCCAGTAGTTTGTGTTTACTCTATTATTTTATAAAGCCCAATAGTAGTTTAAGTTTGTGTAAATTGGGCTGGTTTAAGTCAAGTTTAGTTGTGATTTAGTTCTTAGTTTTAGGCTCATTAATTAGCCTTAGTAGGGCCCATTTAGCCCAAATCTTGGGGCCACTTATGGCTGAACCCTAACACTACTTTTTTTGGAGTTTTTAAGCTAGTTTTTAGGATTTCTATAAGCCTATAAATAGGCCTCATCGTATGGACGAATTTCAGCAGATTTTTGTGCAAGGAATGAAATGTGCCATCTTAGAAAATCTATCAACCACAACAAATATGCAATATTTCCCGCGATCTAGACCTAGGTAAACCCAATACAACATCCATAGAAATCTCAACCCAAGGATGATTAGGTATGGGAAAGGGCATGTAAAGACCATGTGGTTGCACTTTAGACTTAGCTCTTCTACAAATCACACATTTAGAACAAATCTTTTCAACATCTTTATGCATATGCGGCCAGAAAAAGTGCTCATTCAAAATGTCTAAAGTTTTAAAACACCAAAGTGCCCCATCAGCCCTCCTCCATGTGACTCTCTTACAAGCAATTCATGCAAAGAGCATTGTGGAATACAAAGTTTGTTTTCTCGAAAAAGATAATCATCAGACCTATAAAATTTTTCAAAAGTCCTATTTTTGCAAGTACCAAAAATAGATGAAAAATCATGACCATTTGCATACAAGTCCTTAATATGCTCAAATCCAAGAAAATGTGTATGCAATGTAGAAATCAAAGCATACCTACGTGATAATGCATCAGCCACAACATTCTCTTTACCATGTTTATATTGAATTGTGTCTCACATATGGAAACATATCAATGAATTCTACCCATCTCGCATGCGTTCGATTCAACTTATTTTGGTCTTTTAAATGTTTCAAAGATTCATGATCAGTTTGAATATTGAACTCTTTTGACCACAAATAATGTTGCCAATTTTCTAAAGCCCTAACCAAAGCATACAATTCCTTGTCATAGGTAGAATAATTCAAAGCAGCACCACTCAATTTCTCGCTAAAGTGAGCAATTGGTTGCTTGTCTTGTATCAACACGGCACCTACACCAATACTAGAGGCATCACATTCAATTTCAAAAGATTTATCAAAATTAGGCAAAAGCAATAAAGGTGCAGAAGTTAGCTTATCGTTAAGCGTTTGGAATGCCATTTCTTGCTCGGGCCCCCATTTGGATCCAACCTCATTTTTGATTACCTCAGTCAAAGTTGCAGCAATTGTGCTAAAGTCTTTCATGAACCTCCTATAGAAACTTGCCAATCCGTGAAAACTTCGCACCTTAGAATAGTAAGTGGGAGTTGGCCAATCTTGAATGGCTCTCACTTTTCCTTCATCCACTTCAATTCCTTTGGAAGTCACTACAAAACCAAGGAAAACAACTCTATCCAAACAAAATGAACATTTTTTTAGGTTAGCATAAAGTTGTTCTTTCCTTAAAACCTCAAGTACCAAACGAACATGCACTTGATGGTCTTCAAAAGATTTGCTATAGATTTAGATGTCATCAAAATAAACTACAACAAATTTACCAATGTAATCTCGCAAAACATGGTTCATTAATCTCATAAAAGTACTAGGTGCGTTAGTTAAACCAAACGGCATTACCAACCATTCATATAATCCATGTTTGGTTTTAAAAGCAGTTTTCCACTCATGGCCTTCTTTCATTCGAATTTGATGATATCCACTCTTCAAATCAATTTTAGTGAAAATCTTTGAACCATGAAGCTCATCTAACATGTCATCTAATCTAGGAATGGGGTGGCGATACTTTACAGTAATGCGATTTACCGCACGACAATCCACACACATTCGCCACGAACCATCCTGCTTGGGTACCAACAAAACTGGCACGGAACATGGACTAACACTCTCACGTATGCGTCCTTGTGCCAAAAGCTCCTCAACTTGCCTTTGAATCTCCCTTGTTTCCTCTAGACTAGCAGGATATGCTGGTCTATTTGGAATCACGGCTCCTGGAACAAAGTGAATTTGGTGCTCAATCCCACGAATTGCTGGCAATCCTGGCGGAGTCTCTTCGGGAAACATATCCTCAAATTCCTACAAGAGAGACTTAAAAGCACTTGGAATAGAAGGATCAAGGTCAGAGTTAGTAAAATAAGCTTCTTTAAACATCAGCAAAATAATAGGCATAGTATTTTACAAGCACTCACGACCTATCTAGGTTTAGCATACAAACTCAATTGTTTATTCTTATCCGTCTCTTTAGCCAAATTTTCTCCTATTTCTCTAAGCTGATTGTCAATCACTTTACCTTTTATCTTACCTTCACTCACCCTTCAAATTAACATGCTTCTCAAGTGATTTGCGAAGTTGTAATTGCTCTGATACCAATCTGATGCGAACCCCGTGCGTAATCGACTTGATGCCACGAAACCCAACAATTCAAGATGGCACCAAAACCCCAAGGATTGAATCCAAAGTTGGCCACAAGAATTTGGTCAACAAACACACAAACAAGAACAATAAAGAACACACAAGAATCAAGCAAGAATTCAACCTGTTGTCTATAACGAGACAAGAACCAAACTCTTTACAAGATTTAAAGCAAGAATTGACCCGTTGCCTATATGAATTAGGCAAGAACCAAATCTATAAGTTGGTTAGAACAATCACCGTTGCTCAAGCGATGATCCCAACCAAGTCTTAATCGAAGACTAAAAGAAAGAACTTTTTCCTCACGAAAAAGATGAATATTATTGATAAAAATTTGCTGAAATTCGTCCATATGATGAGGCCTATTTATAGGCTTACTAAAGTCCTAAAAACTAGCTTAATCCTGGAGAAACTCCTAAAAAAAGTAGTGCTAGGGTTCAGCCATAAGTAGCCCCAAGATTTGGGCTAAATGGGCTTATTAAGGCTAATTCATGAGCCTAAAAACTAAGAATTAAATCAACAACTAAACCCAACTTAAAACCAACTTAAAATCAGCCCAATTTACACAATACTTTAAATTATTATTGGGCTTTACATAATAAAGACCAAACTAAAATAAACTTGAAAGGAAATTCAGCCTTCTTGCACTTAAAGGATCTCCACTTGTGCTTCACTTTGAAGAATTGGACTTCATGTATTATTGAATTGAGAATAGTCCAATCCAACTTGATCAAAATACCACGAATGTACTCCAATCTTGGCAAGAGTGAATCCGTGCTAGCTCCATCTTTCATCTCCTCATCTTGACACATTTTCAGGCTATTCGGATCCATATCAACTGACCTTTCTGAAACTTCCACCATAATTTCATGCTGAAACCATGCACAACATCCACCAGAGGAGTAATGCAAATCAATGGCCATTGGAGGATGTTGGTTCACAAATGGTGGACCATGCTATCCAATGCCGTTTTGGAACACCTTTTGAAGCTCCCCAAAAGAAACCTGCAAATTGCCTTTCCAAATCTTTAAGGACTGAAAGTGGAAGAGAGAGGACTGCCAAAAGAAAGATTGGGATGCTACTCAACACGTGTTTGATGAGAATAAGCCGTCCTCCTGGAGAGAGAAATCATGTTTGCCAACCATGAATGCGTGCTGTCACTTTTTCTATCATTGGCTGAAATAGCGCTTTTCATTTTTTAGCTTTTTGGATGGGACATCCCAAATATGTTAATGGTAGGGATTTTCTTGCAAACCCCATCTTGGCTTGAATCAGCCGAATACGAGATGTGGATGTTTTCATGGACAGATATAAAGAGCTTTTGGCTTTATTGCAGAGCTGCCCAGAGGATGCTTCAAACTTTGAGATGAAAGCCATGAGATTTCAGATGGAATTAGCCTCTCCCCTTGTAAACATTAGCACATCATCGGCGCGCGTAAGCCAAGCGAGAAATGATTGGATAGGTCCTCGGAAATGCTTCGAACTCAGAAATTTTTCCAGAGCGAAATTGATCATTCAACCCACGGGAGAAAGACTCCATCATAATTATGAAAAGATGGGGGGATAAAGGGTCCCCTTGTCGAGCCCCTCTTAATGATTTAAAGAAACCTTTTGGCACTCCATTAATGAGAATGGAAAACCAACAATCTTCCAGAATATTCTTCACTAAAGAAATCCAAATCTCAGCAAATCCAAACCTCCTCAAAATTGCATATAAAAAAGGCCAAGATAACCTATCAAAAGCTTTGGCGATATCCAGCTTGGTGATCAAATTACCACATCTTGTTTTCCTATTTAAGAAATCCATCATCTCTTGGACTAGAAGGGTATTATCTGCAATTTCTCTACTTTGGACATAAGCACCTTGTTCGGGGAAGATAAATTTTGGCATAATAGTAGAGAGTCTGGTAGCCAAAATCTTTGTCCAGATTTTGTTAAAGACAAAGTGCATAGGCTAATAGGTCGGTGAACGATGAGGGATTCGTAATTTTCGGGATTAAAGTAATAAGGGTACTAGTGAACATACGTGGCAATGTCGCCCCCTTCAAAAAGGCTCCTACAGCCTGGAAGAGATCCCGTTGAATAATATCCCAGCAAAAGGAGAAGAAAAAACCATTATATCCATCAATGCCCGCAGCTCCATCCGGATTGAGGAAGAAAATTGCCTTTTTTAACTCCTTAGTGGTGAGTTCAGCTAGCAAGAATTGATTGTCCGTATTGGAGACTGCCATGGGAAGAGTGTCTAACAAAGTATGATCTATGACCGTCGGCTCATTGCAAGATAAAAGATGTTGGAAGAACTTAATCCCCTCAGCTTCAATACATTGAGTATCTTCAGTCCAAACAACATCCACTTTAATTTTTGAAATCCGCAATCGTTGTTTCTTGGCCATGAGTGTGGAGTGGAAGAAGGTAGCATTATGGTCGCCTTCCTTTAACTATTTTATCCCCACTCTTCTGCTTTTTGATGCCAAAACATTTCCTCTTCCGCTAGACATTGAGTGTGAACCGCTTGTGCATGAGCTAGTGCAGATTGATTGCTTGGATTTTGCTGCTGTAGAAATGCCTCTTCCTTAACGTGTACCTCACGTTCAGCTGCTAGGACTTTGGAAAAAATGTTTCCGAACACTGTACGATTCCAGTTCCTTTCCTCTGCTTTCAAACGTTTGACCTTGCAAGCTTAGGACGAAAAGAGGCGGTCGAGAACAATGTAAAGCCCAATTTTGTTCCATTACCTGCAAAAAATCTTTATGCTTAGTCCACATGTTTAAGAATTTAAATGGCTTCCGGCCTGTTGTGGCGTCATTTGACATTTTGAGAAGGAGAGGTGAATGATCCGAACACATGAGGTGTTCAACGCTAATGTTACGGAAGGCAACAAGGAAATCATTGTTGCACACGATCCGATCCAGTTTTTTCCACACCGTGCTTCCCATCCTATTGCCCCTCTAAGTATATTTGCAGGACCTTGGAAAGCAATGTCCATCAATCCACAATCATGAAGACAGTCATTGAATTCCATCATGGCTTCAACATCGAGTGAGCTGCCACCTTTATATTCTTTTTTTTTTCTTTCTTTGCAAATGCCCGAAAGAGGGCAGAAAATTTATTGATGGAATCAAGGAGTACAAAGCTGAATATTAGAACAACCTATAGCATCTAGGTAGACCAATCCCTTAACCGGATAAGGAATGGTATAACAATCATATTCAACATACATAGGTTTTGAAATACCTTCATTAGCTAGACAATCAGCAACATGGTTAGACTCCCTAAAAACATGCTTGAATGAAATCTCTTTCCCAACACAGTAGTAATTGATGAAGCGCAATTGGGGGTCGATGCTCCAAATTGGTGCCGATGATCCTAGCAAGGTACTAAATAGCTGAAGAGAATCGATGTCAACCACCAATGAGTGGACCCGCAAATTATGACACATTTTGAGCCCATCAACAAGAGCTAATGCCTCAGCTTGTAGGTTAGTTTGCTGTTGATAATTATTGGAAAATGCCCGGATGCATTGGCCATTGTGATCTCTGAGAATGCTGCCATAAGCTGCCATTCTTGGGTTACCTTTGGAAGCTCCATCCACATTGAGCTTAAGGCATCCGTGGGGAGGGCAGTCCTATTTCACGACTAGGACTTTCTTGGGTTTGGTTTGGAAAAGTTGCTTGCAAATGCCGCGTAAGAGTAACAAATCATCTGCTGCGGAAACTCTTTGAAAGGGGTGGGCAGAAGAGATATTCGCTAAGTAAGAGTAGATGTCCACTATAATCCTTGTTGTACTACTTGCTTTGTCATCCAGAACTACCATGTTCCTAGCTTTCCATAAGAACCAACAGATTATGCCAGGAAGAATTTTATGAATGGCTCCAATAGCGGAACGTGACGCGGCAGCCCACCACCATGAATTAAGTTTATCCAATATGGTCTTGGATGGAGTAATCACCACCATCTCCAGCCAATCTTCAAAAAAGGTAATGCCAGATTTGTCGTGATGTTTCACATTCCACAAAGAGATGGTCCACGGACTCTTCATTGCAGCACATGCAACACTTGGAGGCTTACGAAAAACCAATTTTCTGTAAGGTATCATCTAGAGGCAGCTGCTTGTTTAATAATTTCCACATGAAAATGGATATCTTCGATTGGAGTCTTACGTCCCAAATCATTTGCCGAGAATGAATCCGCATCTTGGGGGAAAAAGTGGATGAAAGTGAGAAGAAGCCTTTGTGTGTGAGGGTCCAAGCAATGAGATTCGGTTCGTCAGATAAGAATAGCGGTCTTGCATTAAGAATTGCTGCAATGTTTTGTAGCTCCTCATTGGAATATCTCTCATCCAAGAGGGAAAGATTCTACCCGTTGGGAACCCCAACTTGTGAAACTTTAAGCTGTTCATCATATACTTGTTCCACCATATAGGAGAGAGGCCCATGTTCAGTCCAAGGATCGAACAAAAAGGAACAATCAGCCTTCCGTAGTAAGAATAGCAGCCACCTTTCTGCGTCTTCACGAACAAGCAACATCCTCTTCCAAGTAAACGAATCACCTGGTGATGTCGAGACTAAGGTGGGATGTTGGTTCTTAAGGTAACGTCGTTGAAGAAAAGAACACCACAAAGAATTGCCTTTTCAAAATTTCTACCAAAGTTTGATACAAAAGCTGTGAACCACTTCCTCGAGTGATGAAGCTCCTAGGCCATTTGAATACGTTGGTTGGCAAATTGTAGCCCATGAGATCCAATGATGCTTTGACTTTCCTTTTGAGCAGCCCCAAAAGAAATTGGCAAATTGCCGTTCCAGTTCTTTAAGTACTGATTTTGGCGGTGAAAGAACCGACAGTATGTACATAGGGATGCTACTAAGAACATAAGTATGAGCCGCCCTCCAGGAGAAAGAAACTGCGATTGCCAACAGTGAATTCGGGCAGCCACTTTTTCTATTAATGGTTGGTAGATATTGTGTCTTTTTTTAGCTTTTTGGATGGAGCACCTCTTCCAAACCCAAGTTAGTGAATGGAAGAGGTTTGTGAACGAAGCCCGTCTTAGCTTGGATCAACCGAACTCGAGCTGGGGCAACTTTTTTGGGTAAATAGAAGAAACTTTTGGACTTGTTGAAAAGCTGTCCGGAGGAGAGCTCAAACCTTGAAAGAAAGCTCATAAGGTGCCGAATGGACTTACTATCTCCCTTTATAAAAAAGACAATGTCATCTGCGAAAGCCAAGTGGGAGATTGTTGTGCACTGTTTCGGTAGGGAATAATGTGTTATTTTGTCCTTTCGAAACTGATCCTTCAATCCTTGAGAAAACGTTTCAAGCATTAGGATGAATAACAGAGGTGCTAAGGGGTCTCCCTGAAGAACCCCTTTGGAGGATTTGAAGAAGCCTTTGGGTGCACCATTAATGAGTATAGAAAATTAACAATCTTCCAAAATATGCTGCATAAGGGAGATCCAATGTTCGGCAAAGCCAAGCTTCCATAGAATTTTATAGAGGAAAGGCCAAGAAAGAGCCTATCAAATGCTTTGGCGAGGTCAAGTTTAACGATCATATTTCCTCCCCTTATTTTTTGATCTATGAAATCGACCAGTTCTTGGACAAGGAGGATGTTATCCGCAATGTCTCTCCCTTGGACATTGGCTGCTTGTTCCGGTGAGATGAGTTTCGACAGAATGGTGGCAGGGCGATTCACTAAAATTTTAGTGCAAATTTTATTGACGAAAGTGCACAGACTAATAGGCCGAAAATCACTAAAGGAATTGGGTTTAGCTACCTTTAGAATTAACGCAACAAGGGTGCTAGTGAACATCCTTGGCAACCTTGCACCTTTGAGAAAAGAACTCACTGAAAGGAAGAGGTCGAGGTGGATATAATATCCTAACAAGTAGTAAAGAAGGTCCCATTGTAGCCATCAATTCCCGCTGCACCGTTAGGGTTTGGGAGAAAACTGCCTCCCTTAATTCCTTTATTGACAGCTCAGACAATAAATACTAGTTATCCACATGCGAGACCTTGCGCATGAGGTGGTCGAGTAATGATGGGTCTATGGCAGTGGTATGATTAGAAGTCAGGAGTTCCTTAAAGTAGGTAATACCTGCATCTTCAATGAGCTGCAAGTTTTCAATCCATTGCCCGTCGACTTTGATTCTGGAAATGCGTAATCGCTGCCTTTTCGCAAGAAGTGTAGAATATAAAATTTTGGAGTTTCTGTCACCTTCTTTCAGGCATTTCACCCCCGCCTTTTGTTGCCAAAAGGTTTCCTCTTCCGCAAGACATCGCATGTGAACAGCTTGTGCATGAGCCAAAGCAATTTGATTACTTTGGCTATGATGGAGTAGGAGAGCTTCTTCCTTGCTTTTGACTTCTTGTTCAGCCTCATATACCTTTGTGAAGACATTGCCGAAAATGGTGTGACTCCAATTCCTAATTTCGGCTTTGAGTCTTTTAAGTTTGGAAGCAGGAATAGAAGAAATAGGGGAACCAGTGCAATGCAAGGACCAATTGTTGCCCACAACCTACAAAAACGTATCCTTGTGTTTAGTCAACATATTAAGGAATTTTAATGGCTTTGGGCCTGGTGTTATTGATGAAGAAGAATTGAGAACTAGTGGTGAGTGATCCGAGCACGTCTTGAGAAGGTGCGCAACATTAATATGTTGGAAGGCTGCCAGGAATTTAGCATTACAAACAAATCTACCAACCACTTCCAAACCATGGTTCCAAACCTGTTCCCACGCCAAGTGAATTTGCAACCTTGAAAAGGTAGAGCCAACAAGCCACATTCGTGAAGACAATCATTTAATTCACCCATCGCGTCCAGGTGCAAAGAGCTAGAACCTTGATATTCATCTGAGCTTGAGATAACATTAAAGTCACCGCCCACCAGCCACGGAGTTTGAGGTTGGACAGCTCAGAGATCTGCCCAGAGAACCCTCCTTTCCAATTTTGAGCATTTTGCATATACAAAGGAAGCTTGCAAAATAGTATTGTGAAGAGAAGAGGAGATAGAAACATGTAGAAGCTGGTCCATCTGAGCTAAAAGTGGGATCTAAACCAAGCTCATTATTATAAAAAACCCAAATTTTACCATTGGTGTTACATTCGCAGCAATCAAAACCTAATTTGTGTTCCAATAGAGAGATTCGAGCTTTGTCCACTATGGGCTCCAGCAAAGCAAGAATTTTTATTTTGTGCTGTTTGATAAGTGACTTCAACCTACGTAATGAGGGTTTATTAGCTATCCCCCGTATATTCCATATTAGGATACTATCCATTTAATACTGAGGGGAGGAGGGCGAAGTGGTAGTTTTCCTAACCAGACGAGTGCGCATTGGCTTTGGCATGGTATAGATTCTCTTGCGTCTTTTGTTTTTGGACAAGGACTTACCAGCTGGTTGTGGAGTGGAAGAAGATGACTGGATAACCTCTGTCGTTGCATGGTTTGCATGGGGAGAGTCGTTGTTTGAAAAGTTACACGGTAATTCTTCCATAATTTTACCATGAGAGATGAAGGAATCATCCATTGAGGGGTTATTTGATAATTCGGTTGTCCCTAGTTGCTTTTGGGGTAGCCGAATCTGGTTGCAACTCTTCCAAAACGGATGTGGCCCCACATCCAAGGGGTTTAAGATTTGAACTTCCAAAGCTTGCTCATTTGGATAAGGCTCCATCTCCTGATTTGAATTAATGACCTTATCCAAGGCTGTTGGAATGATCCCATGGAAGGTGGGATTTGAATTTTGAACCACAGGTTGTTGAGATAATCCCTCCACCGTTTCTGGTTGCTCCTCCACCGGTTTTGGTTGCTCCTCCACCATTTGTGGTTGCTTCTCCACAACTAGTGGCACCTCTTTGCTTGGTGGCCATCCTTGAGCTGAGTTTTCACCTGTGCATGCAGCATCAACACCTTGTGAAACATTCAGCAATGGGTTTATTGTGTTTGCGGCTGATAGGACATCATCAAGTGTAGCATAGCCAACCGAATTTGCTGCATTATGAACAAGTGTAGAAGGAGGGGTTTGCTTTGTTCCTGATGGAACTACTTCTCTTGGTGGTTCACCAGAGTCCAACGTGTTTGAATAGACTTCTTTGCTGGATTGTTTGTGCCCGGTACCATAGCTTGTTTTGCCCAACTCGCTTCACCCAGCCTACATGATTCAATGGAATGGCCAATTTTCTTACACTTAGTACAGTACAATGGAACATCTTCGTAGGTGATTTTTTGCCATAAGCCCTCATTTCCAACCCGTAGCCATACCCTGGAAGGAAGTTCAGATAGGAAATCAACTTCAACGCATACCTTTGCAACACTTGGCCTGGTGAATTGTTCGGTGGCTATTTCCAGTTTGAGAGGAGTACCAACAGCTTGAGCAAGACTAAACACTGCTTGTTTGTTGAAGAAGATTGCTGGAAGTCCCTCAAAGGTGATCCATATAGGGACTATGAAAGGTTCCTCATCCGTGGTAAAGAGAGGATTCCACTTAAGCACACGCATGTAAAAGCCATTGATGGATCAAGCAGTCTTAAGCCAGCAACGGAGATAGTCCTCCTCGACCATCATGCAAAGGAAACCGGATGATAATGTGCTTATAGTCAAGATACCCAATAGTAAATTGTCCTTTAAAGCCAAAGGGCATCTTCAAGCTTGACAAAGGTTCATGAAGAGTCATTTTTTTTTTTGAGAATTTATTTAATAATTCATGATTTACAATGCCTTATATAAGGGCAACTTTGAGCATCCAAGCGCAGCAATCCTCTAATAGATTTGGCAATTGTGTCTTGGTTATACTCTATATAAGAAGAATGAATAATACCCTCATTCGCTAGCCTATCCGCTACTTGATTAGCTTCTCTAAAAATATGAGAAAATGTAAAGTTCCTATCTGAAATAAAGGCTTTAATGAATTGCACTTGTTGATCAATGCTCCAGGGTGATTGCATTCGACCCTTGATGATATGTGTTAGGGTTAGGGAATCAAGCTCCACTTGCACATCCATGACCTGCAATTTCTCACAAAGTTTAAGGCCACCCACTAAGGCAGATGCTTCCGCTTGCAAATTGGTTAGAGGAGCAGGTTGTAAGTGTTGCTAAAAGCCTTGATGAGGTGTCCTTGATGATCTTGAATGACTCCTCCCCCAGATGAAGGTCCTGGGTTTCCTTTTGAGGCTCCATCAACGTTGAGTTTTGCGATCCCGTGCGGGGGTGGATTCCAACTGACTGCCAAAACCTTTCTCGGCCGCGTGATGATTGTTTGATGGCAAAAATGTTGAGCTAAAAGGCTGTCATCTGCTGGTCCAGCTTTGTAAAAAGGATGACTTTCGGAAATAGATCTCAAAAGGGAGCAAATATTTGTTATGGTTCGCTGAGGTGTGATGGAAAGGTCTTCAAAAATTACCAAATTTCGTACTTTCCACACAAATCAACATACCAGAGATGGTATAAGTTTTTGAACAGCTTCAAGGGTTGCTGTAGGAGGATTGTACCACCACCATGAATTAAGTTTTCCTAGTACTGTATATGCCAGGGAAAATTGAACTTCAAGCCAAGATTCAAAGTATGTCCAGATTTGGCTGGTGAAATCATCAACTTGTAAAGAGATGATCCAATGTTTCTTGGTGATGACAAAAGGGACATTTTGAAGCCAAAGAAACCCCAAATGTAGTTATGATATCGTCAAGTGGGAGTTTCCTGTTTAAGAGGCGCCACATGAAGATGGAGATTTTGATTTGCAGTTTATTGTCCAAAATCAAACATGTGAAGGAAGGGTAGAGGAGATTGAAAACTTGCCATTAGGTGAAGGAGTCCATACCAGCACATCCGAGCCGTTATTTACTTGGAATTGTATCCCACAAAGAATCTTCTATAGTCTTCGTATCTCAACATCTGAATAATGTTTTCTTAGTATTGCGAGGTTCCAGCCATTTGCACTCCATAATTCTGCAACTGTAAGAGTTGGATCAAACACTTGACTAACCGTGTGAAACAAAGCCCCTTGAGGCAGCCAAGTGTCATACGAAAAGGAGACTTGTCCATTACGTAATAAGAATAAAAGGCCTTTTTCTGCCTTTTCACGGCTTTTAAGCATGCGGACATATTTCCATATGAATGAATCACTATGCCTTTCATTTATTAAACAATGGTGGGAATGGCAATATCTTTTACTCATGAAAGAGCACCATAAAGAGCTTCCTTTTTGAAATTTCAACCATAGTTTGATGCCCAAATCCCTGGCCAAATCTGAGATAGACAAGAATCCAAGGCCATTGGCACCTATTGGCTTACATAATGACTTCCATGATGCCCAATGATACCTACTTCCTGAGTTCGAATTTCCCCAAAAGAAATTTGCAAAATGGCGCTCCATCTCCTTGATTACAGCCTTTGGAGGCTGGAGTATCGTGAAAAGGTATATTGGAATACTACTTAAAACGTGCTTGATCAAAATTAGCTTACCCCCGAGAGAGAGAAATTTCAGTTGCCACCCGTCGATTTTAGAGGTAATTCTTTCAATCATGGCTTCTTTTCTTCTCCTTTTGAATGGGACATCCAAGATATACGAAAGGGAGTGGAAGTTTCACAAAGCCTGTTCGGGATTGAAGCCTCCATTCTGATCCAAGATAATGGAGCATTTTTTGCCGTGTAGAAGGAGCTTTTGGACTTTTTAATAAGCTGCCCATAAGAAGACTCAAACTGGTCGAGGAACTCCATGAGATTCTTGATTGATTTGGCTTCTCCTTTTGTGAAAATGACAATGTCGTCTGCAAACACAAGATGAGTGTTTGGTGGGCACTTCCTTGGCAATGCGTAATCCGAGATGATTCTCTCACGGAATTGTGCTCGCAAACCTCGTGAAAAGGTCTCCATTGTGATTATGAAAATGAGAGGTGACAAGGGATCTCCCTGACGAACACCCCTAGTGGATTTGAAGAAGCCTTTCGGGGAGCCATTAATAAGAACAGAAAACCAGCAATTTTCAAGCATGTTCTTGATGATATCATTCCACTTTTCGCTGAATCCAAGCTTTCTCATGACAGCATAGAGAAAAGGCCAAGAGATCCGTCAAAAGCCTTTGCTAAATCAAGCTTAAAAATAATGTTACCGCCTCTTAGGTTTTCCGGCTCAGGAACTCGATAAGTTCTTGCACCAACAATATGTTATTAGTAATGTCTCTCCCTTTTACATAGGCTACCTGCTCTTGAGAAATAATTTTGGGCAGAACTAAGGCTAACCTATTAGCCAATATTTTGGTGCAGATTTTATTAAAGAATGTACAAAGACTAATAGGTCTAAAATTATCAAAAGATGAAGGGTTTTGAGTTTTGGGGATCAATGCTATGAGTGTACTTGTGAAGGTCCTGGGTAACACCTCACCTTGGAAGAAAGCTTTCACTGCCTTATGGAGATCCTCTTGGATGATTTCCCAGCTGGTAGTAAAGAATACTCCATTGAAGCCATCAATTCCTGCTGCTCCATTTGGATTGAGACCAAATGTTGCCTCCTTGAGCTCATGCAGTGATGGCTCAGCAAGCAATGTTTCGTTCTCATCCTGTGTGATTACCTGCGTTATGGTAGTTAAAAAGGCATGATTAGTGGCCGAGTCATTTGGAGCTGTCAAATAGTTCCTGAAAGTATTTTACTCCCTCATCTTCAATAAGCTGCCTATCCTCCGTCCGATTTCCTTGCATCTTTTGTTTCAGAATGTTTAGCTTGTGCCTCTTTGCAAGGAGCGAAGAATGGAAAAATTTTGAGTTTTGGTCTCCTTGAGTCAGCCATTTCATACCCAATTTTTGCCTCCAAAAACTTTCTTCATCAGCAAGGCATTTAGCGTGCATAGCTTGTGCATGGGCAAGATTTATTTGATTAGGTTGTGATGGCTGTTGCAAGCAAATAGCTTCACATTTGTTTAACATGCATTTCAACATTTTTCAGCTTGTCAAAATACACATCCAAAGATGGTGTGATTCCAATGACGTAGTTCAGCCTTTAGTCTTTTGAGCTTGGAAGCAAGAATTCCTAGTGGGCTACCCAAGCAAGGTAACTTCCAATTACTTTGTACCACCTTTTTGAAGTTGGGATGATTAATCCATGCGTTTAAGAACCGAAATTGCCTAGGTCCTGTCATCATCACCTAATTGTCTCCATTTGGCATTTTGAAGAGGAGTGGAGAATGATCCGAACATGTTTTAGGCAAATGGTCTACCATTAGATGTTGGAAGGTTGAAAGGAATACATGGTTGCAAACATAACGATCAAGCCTCTTCCATACTAAGTTTCCGCACCTATTCCCACGCCAAGTGAATTTGCATCCTTGATAAGAAATGTCCATCAGAACGCAGTCAAGGAGACAATCATAGAAGTCCTTCATGGCTCCAAGATCCAAGGATGAAGAACCTTTATACTCATTTGAAGTGGAAATAACGTTGAAATCACCCCCAACCAGCCATGGAACCGGGGATTGCACAGCTCGGAGCTCACTCCATAAGCTGCTCCTTTCCTGTTTAGTGCTTTCGGCATAAACGATAGTGACTTGAATGTCGTGTGGGAGTTGGCTAGATGAGATAGAAATGTGAATGAGTTGAGTTGAGTTTAGCCGCGTTGTGATGACAATACATTTATTCCAGAAAAGCCAAAATTTTCCATTGAAAGGATTAGCTAAGCAGCTAACAAATCCTAGCCTTTGCGCAAAGAAAAGAATTTTGTCATTGGTTACCATTGGTTCTAATACAGCAAGAAAGCTTAATTTGTACTCTTTCTTCAACACCTTTAGTCTTCGAATTGAGGGTTTATTGTTGATCCCTGGAATGTTCCATACCTAGAAACGATCCATATTAATCAAAGGAGGGAGAAGGCGGCTTGGACAATCTCGTCCTCATCCGGGGCATAGTATAGTCAACATCCTTCTTCGATTTTTCCTTGGGGTAGATTTTTTGTCAAAAGGAACTTCCATTTCTTCAAGATGTTGAACCGTGGAGGTTACTGGAGCACTTGGAACAGCTCTCATGTCCGAAAAGTAGCAAGGGAGTTCCTCCATTAATTGGAGTGCGGCGAGAGCTGAGTCATCTTTGTTGGTAACCATTTTAGGCTGATCTTGTGGCTCCTTTGATGTAGTTGGTGGTTTCTCTGAGTGGTTCAAATCAGGTTGTTGTGATTGCAGATAACTCCAGATTTGGTGCTGTGCAAGTTGAATTGGTCAGCCCCTTATCCAAAAGGTTAAAATTTTGAATTGCATGAATTGTGGATGGGGGATACAATCGCCTCATCTGTTGGGGAATTCAAAATTTGAATCTCCTAAATTGTTGGGAGTGGTTTATCTGCCTAGGAGGTCTGAGAAAGCGGTTGCTCCTCCATGGAAATGGTGGTCATCAGCCCATTCTTTGCCGAAGTTTTTGAAATTACATGTTCTTGGTGGGATGACCGATCTGCCATCGGGTTGATTGTTACTAGCCCACGTCTTAGCAAAATTTTAGAAGGTTGTTGCCTTTGATGTTGCACATCATCTACAAAATTGCTCGTTGCATATTCTAGAACTTGCTCCTTTGAAATGCCAGGAGGGTCCGACACACCTTGTGAATTCTGGGTGTTCTCCATGCATTGCTCCTTCATTTTTGGCTGTTCCACCACCTTCGATGCATCACGTTTGTTAACTAATAATCCCAAGCTGTCTATTTGTGGTGTCACCTTTATCCATATGGTCATTCGGCTGAGAATTTTCATGAGCTACACCTGCTGGATGGATCTCATTCCTTTTAACGGGTTGCCAGTGCTTCACTTCATTCTTTTTGGGTGGTGCTTGGATTGGAGTTGAGTAGTTTTTTGGGTTGTTTTGCCCGTACGACAATCTGCCGGGCTATGTCCTATCTTGTGACATGTGGTGCAATAATGGGGGATGTCTTCATAGCTAATCTTCTGCCATTTACCTTTGTTTCCCACACCTAACCAAACTCTGGAGGGGAGGTCAGCTAGTAAATTGACATCCACGCAGACCTTTGCCGTGTTGGGACGAGTGAAATTTCTGTTGCTAGATCAAGTTTTAAGGGGTTTCCAACTGCTTGTGCAAGGCTGAAAACAGCATGTTTTGTGAAAAAGGGAGCTGGCAAACCTTCAAGAGTTACAGTGGGCAATATGGAAGGTTCTATTTCTGGGGAAAATAAAGGATGCCATTTAAGAACACGCATTGCGTGTAGAAGCCAATGATGAACCACATGTTCTTGAGCCAACAACGAAGATAGTTCTCCTCCAAGGCAAAATGAATAAGCACGTGTTTGTAGTCTAGGAAGCCGACTGAAAATTCACCTTTCAATCCCATTGTTTGGAAACTTTTCCTCATGATTTCCATGTTGGATTTGCCTCGTGGAAAATTCCCCACCAAGGTGAAACGAAATGGAGCAGCGAGCTTTTGGACTTCTTCTTCAGTGAAAAAGATGGCTGGTTCACCTTTGTACAATTGGAGCATCTTCAATGGTTGATTGGATTGTTGTATGGGTGTTAGGGGTTGATGCACGCCCTTGAATGCATCCGCAAATGATTTTGCTGGTTGAACAGCCAAAGACTGAAGGGTTTCCCCTTCTTCCATAGCTGAGATTGATAGGTGACAATGGTTGTTGTAGTTTAGTGAGAGAAAAGTTAGAGAGAATGAGGAGAAAAAGAAGTTCTCGGGGCTACTTATGGCTGAACCCTAGCACTACTTTTTTAGTAGTTTTTAAGCTTTAAGAGTCATTGCAAGTGCCAACTGGACCAATTAAAAGGGCACGTGCAAAGAGAATCCAACAAGCCATGCAAAGTTTGGTTGGAGGTGTTCTTGAAGAGGAAACCGTCCAAAACAAACTAGAAGTGGAACGAACTTGTAAATCTGATTGGAACATGCTTCAAGTCCAAATCCAAATGGAGAAGTCCAGTTGTTTGTGTTTACTCTATTATTTTATAAAGCCCAATAGTAGTTGAAGTTTGTGTAAATTGGGCTGGTTTAATTCAAGTTTAGTTGTGACTTAGTTCTTAGTTTTAGGCTCATTAATTAGCCTTAATAAGGCCCATTTAGCCCAAATCTTGGGGCCACTTATGGCTGAACCCCAGCACTACTTTTTTAGGAGTTATTAAGCAAGTTTTTAGGACATTATTGAGACTATAAATAGGCCTCATCATATGGACGAATGTCAGCAGATTTTTATCAAAAAAACTTGTCTTTTTCGTGAGGGAAAAGTTCTTTCTTTTAGTCTTTGGATTAAGACTTTGTTGGGATCATCGCTTGAGCAATGGTGATTGTTCTAACCGACTTATGGATTTTGTTCTTGCCTGATTCATATAGGCAACGGGTCAATTCTTGCTTTAAATCTTGTGTGTTCTTTATTGTTCTTGTTTGTGTGTTTGCTGTCCAAATTCTTGTGACCAACTTTGGAGTCGATCCTTGGGGTTTTGGTGTCAACTTGAATTGTTGGGTTTCGTGGCATCAAGTCTATTGCGCACGGGGTTCGTATCATATTGGTATCAGTGCTGGTCCAATTCTAGTCAGTTCTGTTTATTTTTCTCTTTAAGTTTTCCAGATTTTCTTTCAAAGAAAATTATATCTTAGTTTCTGCCAAAAAAAAAATAAAATCATACTGTTCATCCGTAAAAAAATTTCCAGCCATATTGTTGTTTTCTTTGTTATTGTTCTTCATTGTTCTCTTTGTTGTTGCTGCTATAAAAAAAAAATCTTTTTCTTAGTCTCAACCGAATTGAATAAAAAAAAAAGGTGTTGTTGGCCAATTAAAAATAAAAAAGAAAAAAGTAAAAATTTGTTTGGCTGAAAAAAAAAAAGTGTTGAAAGAAAAAGAAATGTGTATAAGAGACAACTTAAGGAGAAGAAGAAATTAAAAGAAGGAGAAAAAAATTTGTTGTCCTAATCCAAGAAGGTTTTGATTTCCTAGTTGAGTTTGGAAACTTTCCACCTTCCAAATTTAGAAACTTACCAAATTCATCTTTCGAAACTTTCCAAATTCCAATTTTGGAAACTTACTAAATTCATTTTTGGAAACTTTCCAATTTCTAGATTTGGAAACTTTCTATTTTTGGAAACTTCCCAAATTTGTAATTCTGTTCAAAAGCACTTAATTTTTGTTGGTTCTTTTAATTTCTTTGTTATTCTTAAGTGCTACTTGCTTGTTTTTGTTGGCTTAGTTTCCTTCAAGATTTGGTAAATTTGCTTAACAAATTCTTGTTTGCTTTCTATACGTTTTGTGGTTGCTTCACGTAGTCTCGGATATTTTGTTGTCTCTTCTTCTTTGAAGCTTAAATCCAAAAGTTTGGTGTCTTTTATTAGTCGTTGGCCCGTGATTGTTTGTTTTCTTTGACTTCCAACCAATTAAGTGGTTAAGACATAATTGGAGCTCACTTTGGTCCTCGTAGTCTTCCAAAGACTTTGAGAACGAACTAAGGAGAGAAAAAAGGCAGTGTGGCGAGATCATTTAAATGATAAAGAGCCATTCAATTGAGGGTATACATGAGAGATTAAGTGATACAATTTGAGTGCATATACTCCCAACAGTAAGTTGAGTGGTGAGGAAATTTTCTTTTAATCTTATAACCCTAATCACTTTCTTTTTCTTTGTGAGTGTTTTCATTATGTCACAGGAAGAAACTAGTCGAACTGGAAATCCCATAACAATTGAGGCCATACAACAACAATTTGATCAAGTATTTGCTGCATTTGGCAATGTTAGGGATCGCATAGATCAAATAGAGAGCAGCTCACACGAATGACCAACAAAGAGGGAGGCCTCAAGAACTTAGACGTCGGGCTCGTAGAGCTAATACCCCTCCACGTCGTTAAGAAGGTGAGTATGAATCTGATCAAAATAATATTGACGATGAGGTTTATAATGACAGGAATGTGCAACATGGCCGGGAGGGAGAATCGGACTCGAGATAATGATATTGGGACAGTTAAGCTATCCTTACCTCCATTCCAAGGTAAAGCCGATCCTGACGCATACATCAAATGGGAGCGAAAGGTAGATTTTATTTTTGATTGTTACAACTATTCTGATAAGAAAAAGGTAAAGTTAGCAGCCGTCTCTTTTATTGATTATTCATTGACTTGGTGGGATCAATTATTAATAAGTAAGCGTAGAAATAGAGAACGTACTATTGATAATTGGGCTGACATGAAATCTATTTTGCGCAAAAGATTTGTTCCATCTCACTATTACAGGGAATTGTATCAAAAGCTACAAAACTTAAGGCAGGGTACTAACATCCGTGGTAGAGTACCATAAAGAGATAGAGATTGTCATGATTAGAGCTGACATTGAAGAAAATAGGGAGGCTACAACGGCGCGGTTCTTGAGTGGACTTAACAAGGAAATTGCCAATGTAGTCGAGCTACACCACTATATGGATCTCGAGGAAATGGTTCATATGGCTATCAAGGTAGAAAGCGAACTCAAACGAGGTAAAAAAAAGGTAACATCTTGTTCAAGCTCTAATTGGAAGCCGAATTGGCCTAGTGCAACAAACCAAGGTGAGAAGTCTAACTTTAAACCCAGAGAAGTTGAAAGGCCATTTGTTCGCAATCAACCCCCAAATGACAAAGGTAATTCTAATTCTGGTACTAATCTAAGGACTAGAGATCTTAAATGTTTTCGTTGTCATGGTGTAGGTCACATCGCTTCCCAATGTCTGAACAAGAAGGCTTTGAATATCATTCGTGGAGACTTAGTGAGTGAAAGTGATGAGGAAGATGAGACCATGCCACCACTAGGCAATAGGTCCAAGTGAAGATGTCCATGGTCAAAGTTTGGTGGTTCTTAGAGCTCTTCATGCACAAGCTGAGTATTAACAAAATAAGGTACAAAGGGAAAATATTTTTTTTACTCGTTGTTTTGTTCAAGAAAAAGTTTGTTGTTTGATTATTGATAGTGGAAGTTGTGTGAATGTATCTAGTCAATTAATGGTCTGAAAATTGGATTTGCCAACTTTTAAGCATCCTAGACCATATATATTGCAATGGTTACATGAAAGTGGTGAACTAAAAGTTAACAAACAAGTTCTAATTTCTTTAACCTTAGGCAAATATAAGGATGAGGGCTTATGTGATGTTGTACCTATGCAAGCTAGTCATATTTTGTTCGGTAGACCTTGGCAATATGTCGGTAAAATGACTCACGATGGATTTGAGAATAAGTACAGGTTTGAGAAGGATGGTCACAAAATTGTGCTCAAGCCTTTACTACCACAACAAGTCTATCAAGAGCAATTACAACTTCGCTCTGTATTTATAAAATCACTTGAGAAGCATGTTAAGTTGAAGGCTGAAGGTAAGATAAAAGGTAAAGTGATTGACAATCAGCTTAGAGAAATAGGAGAAAATTCCGCTAAAGGGACGGATAAGAATAAACAATTGAGTTTGTATGCTAAACCTAGAGAGGTCGTGAGTGCTTGTAAAAATACTATGCCTATTATTTTGCTGATGTTTAAAGAAGCTTATTTTACTAACTCTGACCTTGATCCTTCTATTCCAAGTGCTTTTAAGTCTCTCTTGCAGGAATTTGAGGATATGTTTCCCGAAGAGACTCCGCCAGGATTGCCACCAATTCGTGGGATTGAGCACCAAATTCACTTTGTTCCAGGAGTCGTGATTCCAAATAGACCAGCATATCATGCTAGTCCAGAGGAAACAAGGGAGATTCAAAGGAAAGTTGAGGAGCTTTTGGCACAAGGACGCATACGTGAGAGTGTTAGTCCATGTTCCGTGCCAGTTTTGTTGGTACCCAAGCAGGATGGTTTCTCGTGGCGAATGTGTGTAGATTTTCGTGCGGTAAATTGCATTACGGTAAAGTATCGCCACCCCATTCCTAGATTAGATGACATGTTAGATGAGCTTCATGGTTCAAAGATTTTCACAAAAATTGATTTGAAGAGTGGATATCAAATTCGAATGAAAGAAGGCAATGAGTGGAAAACTGCTTTTAAAACCAAACATGGATTATATGAATGGTTGGTAATGCCGTTCGGTTTAACTAACGTACCTAGTACCTTTATGAGATTAATGAACCATGTTTTACGAGATTACATTCGTAAATTTGTTGTAGTTTATTTTGATGACATCTTAATCTACAACAAATCTTTTGAAGATCATCTAGTGCATGTTCGTTTGGTACTTGAGGTTTTAAGGAAAGAACAACTTTATGCTAACCTAAAAAAATGTTCATTTTGTTTGGATAGAGTTGTTTTCCTTGGTTTTGTAGTGACTTCCAAAGGAATTGAAGTGGATGAAGGAAAAGTGAGAGCCATTCAACAGTGGCCAACTCCTACTTCTGTGTCTGAGGTGCGAAGTTTTCACGGATTGGCAAGTTCTATAAGAGGTTCGTGAAAGACTTTAGCACAATTGCTGCAACTTTTACTGAGGTAATCAAAATAGAGGTTGGATTGAAATGGGGGCCTCTGGTATTGGTATAGGTGCCGTGTTGATGCAAGACAATCAACCAATTGCTTACTTTAGCGAGAAATTGAGTGGTGCTGCTTTGAATTATTCTACCTATGACAAGGAATTGTATGCTTTGGTTAGGGCTATAGAAAATTGGCAACATTATTTGTGGTCAAAAGAGTTCATTATTCAAACTGATCATGAATCTTTGAAACAATTAAAAGACCAAAATAAGTTGAATCGAAGGCATGCTAGATGGGTAGAATTCATTGATATGTTTCCATATGTGATTCAATATAAACATGGTAAAGAGAATGTTGTGGTTGATGCATTATCACGTAGGTATGCTTTGATTTCTACATTGCATGCTCACGTTTTCTTGGATTTGAGCATATTAAGGACTTGTATGCAAATGATCATGATTTTTCATCTATTTTTGCTGCTTGCGAAAATAGGACTTTTGAAAAATTTTATAGGTCTGATGATTATCTTTTTCGAGAAAACAAACTTTGTATTCCACAATGCTCTTTGCGTGAATTGCTTGTAAGAGAGTCACATGGAGGAGGGCTGATGGGGCACTTTGGTGTTCTTAAAACTTTAGACATTTTGAAAGAGCACTTTTTCTGGCCGCATATGTGTAAAGATGTTGAAAAGATTTGTTCTAAATGTGTGATTTGTAGAAGAGCCAAGTCTAAAGTGCAACCACATGGTCTTTACATGCCCTTACCCGTACCTAATCATCCTTGGGTTGAGATTTCTATGGATTTTGTATTGGGTTTACCTAGGTCTAGATCGGGGAAAGATTGTATATTTGTTGTGGTTGATAGGTTTTCTAAGATGGCACATTTCATTCCTTTAACAAAAACTGCTGATCGCATCCCACGTTGCAAATTTATTTTTCAAGGAAATTGTGCGTCTTCATGGTATTCCTAAAACAATTGTTAGTGATAGGGATGTCAAATTTTTGAGCCATTTTTGGCGTGTTTTGTGGGGTAAACTTGGTACTAAACTTTTGTTTTCAACTACTTGTCACCCACAAACTGATGGTCAAACTGAAGTGGTTAATCGAACTTTAGGTACATTGTTGCGTGCTTTGATTAAACAGAATTTAAAGTCATGGGAAGAGTGCATTCCATTCATTGAATTTGCATATAATCGTTCTATGCATTCTTTTACTAATTATTCTCCATTTGAATTAGTTTATGGCTTTAACCCTCTTGCTCCATTGGATTTGTTGCCATTACTGCTTTCGAGTTTGCCAATACAGATGGTAAGAAAAAGGCAGAATTCGTCAAACGAATCCATGAGAAAGCAAGGCAACACATTTTGGACGCCAATGAGCGTGTGGCTAAAAGAGCAAATAAAGGCCGCACGAACGAGGTTGTATTTGAACCTGGTGATTGGGTTTGGGTTCATTGGTGTAAGGAAAGGTTTCCCAACTTAAGGAAATCTAAGATAGCCCCGTGGAGATGGACCATTCCAAATTTTGGAATGCATTAATGACAATGCTTACAAGCTTGATCTTCCTAGCGAGTATAATGTTAGTGCTTCGTTTAATGTTTCTGACCTTTCTCCTTTTGATTTTGATGAAGGTTTGGATTCGAGGACGAATCATTTTGAGGAGGGAGGGAATGATACGAGCCAAAGGGCATCTCTCAAGCTTGACTAAGGTTTGTGAAGAGTCATTGCAAGTGCCAACTCCATGAAGCTGTCTCTTAAAAGGGCACGTGCAAAGAGATCCAACAAGCCATGCAAAGTTTGGGTCTAGGTGTTCTTGACGAGGAAACCGTCCAAAACAAACTAGAAGTGGAACGGGCTTGTAAATCTGATTGGAACATTCTTCAAATCCAAATCCATAATGGAGAAGTCCAGTAGTTTGTGTTTACTCTATTGGATTTCAATTTTATAAAGCCCAATTGCAGTTTAAGTTTGTGTTAATTGGGCTGGTTTAAGTCAAGTTTAGTTGTGATTTAGTTCTTAGTTTTAGGCTTATTAATTCGCCTTAATAAGGCCCATTTAGCCCAAATCTTGGGGCCACTTATGGCTGAACCCTAGCACTACTTTTTTAGTAGTTTTCAAGCTAGTTTTTAGGACTTTATTAAGCCTATAAATAGGCCTCATCATATGGACGAATTACAGCAAATTTTTATCAATAATATTCATCTTTTTCGTGAGGAAAAAGTTCTTTCTTTTAGTCTTTTGATTAAGACTTTGTTGGGATCATCGCTTGAGCAACGGTGATTGTTTCTAACGACTTATAGATTTGGTTCTTGCCTGATTCACATAGGCAACGGGTCAATTCTTGCTTTAAATCTTGTGTGTTCTTTATTGTTCTTGTTCGTGTGTTTGCTGTCCAAATTCTTGTGACCAACTTTGGAGTCGATCCTTGGAGTTTTGGTGCCGGTGGGCAAATCTTGAATTGTTGGGTTTCGTGGCATCAAGTTGATTGCGCACGGGGTTCGCATCAAAGGGTCTCTATGTTCGGTTTCTGCCTAGGGAAATTCCCCACTAGTGTGAACCGGAATGGTGCTGCAAGCTTTTGAATTTCGTCCTTAGAGAAGAAAATGGCTGGTTCTCCTTTGTGAGATTGGAGGGTCTTAAGGGGTGTGACGGGTTTTGAGGATGGAATGCCTGATTTTTGTCCATCCAAGAGGGCTTGTGCGAAAGTTTTTGGTTGCCCTTCAACCACCGGTTGAAGGGCAGCCTGCTCAACCATGGCCGAGAATGCCAAGGGTGATAGTATTAGGTCTAGATTTTAGAGTGAGAAAGTAGAGAGAAGGAGGAGAAAGTAAAGTCGACATTGAAATCTCCCCCAACCAGCCATGGAGAGTGTGGTTGGATAGTCCAGAGGGCCTCCAAAAGGTCTCGTCTCTCTGCCTTAGTACACTTTGCATAGATGAAAGAGGCTTCCACAGTTGTGATGATAGGATGGTAAGGAGCAAGTAACATGAAAAGGTTGATCAGAAACTAAAATGGGGTTTAGAGCTAGCCCCTTATTCCAAAAAACCCAAATCTTTCCGTTAGAATTAGATTGGCAACAATCAAACCCTAGCTTGTGGGAGATAAAAGAAATCCTTGATTTGTCCACCATAGGTTCCATTAAAGCAAGGATGTTTATTTTGTATTGAGTAACTAGCAATTTTAACCTACGAATGGAGGGTTTATTGCCTATTCGTCTTATATTCCATGCTAGCACACTATCCATTTAACATTGGGAGGTTAGGGACGAAGTGGAAGATTTCTTGGCCAGCCTAGTACGCATAGGCCTTGTGTCACGCCCCAAAAACGGGACCGTAACACGCCGCGCTAATGGTACACCGGCCCAAAGCGCAAGGCACAAACAAACAGAGCAACAAACTTAACCGCAATGTAATAGAACCATCAAACCATTTCTTAACTATAAAACCGAATATTTCATTTTACATTGTTGCTCTGTTTGTTTGTGCCTTGCGCTTTGGGCCGGTGTACCATTAGCGCGGCGTGAGCATAACTAGCTCAGTGGATATCATAAAAGCTCTTCAAATGGGGCCAAGCATTGCGATAAAAAGAAAAATAAAGATAATAACATTTGTGAAAACCATAGTCATGAAGCAGTTTCTAAAATGTCTCATGCCATTTAAACGTCAGGCATGTCCAAAACATAGCCAAAAAGATCCAATCATTTCAAAACATAGTATGCTAAAGCATAGCGAACAAATCCAAGTACAGTTTCAATCCGGAATATAATAAAACAGCATGAGTATCTTTTAGGCTCAAAGGTATTAGGTATATAGTCACCATGGCGTCCCATGGATGACTATAGAACCGATTCTCCCCAAATCAAACATTTCCAAACACATCCAAAATTATATACCTAGGTCACCTATGAGCCAAAACAGTCATAAAATGCTTTCATATCAAAAGAGTTTGCAAACATATCAATTGATTAACATAAAATAGCTTGGTCCCGATTTCATATGTAATAGTTCCAAAACTTGGTAAAAGTGCAGTTCCAAACATCTTACACATTCTAAAATCCATCCAAACATATTTCGAAAGTCGTTTAACAAAATACAAGTGGAAGAGGGTCTATGTTACCCACCTATCAAAGCAAAACTGCACAACCGATCACCGAACGCGATGCAAACTCTTTTGATATGAAAGCATTTTATGACTGTATACACAAACTTACTGGACTTCTGAGATGTAGAAGTTAAAGAATGACTAGGGAAGCGAAAATGACGCGAAACGATAGAAAACGACACCAACAGCTCTTTGGTAAAAAATGACCTATTCACAAATTCCGACCAACTTCGACAAGTTAAAACCCCAGTCAAAACACTTAGTTAACCCCTCAAATTCGTATTACAGCTCGATTAGGAGATAATAAGCTCAGTTTTCCAGAAAAACCGAAAAACTTTGCCTCTCCCTAGGCTATAACTAGGTTATCCTCCCTGCCAACAAAATCAAATTCCAAGGTTTCAAGGGACCTTGGTTACAACCTGTCTCTTAAAACATCATATTCTAACCAGACAATGCATAGGTCCAAAAGATTCATCGGAACAATAGCCGGGACTATATCAATAGCATCCCACTACCAAGGAAAACACCTAAAACCGTCAAAAGATCATTAAAGACCCTTCAAACATAACCAATTATCCAAATTATCCTAGCTGCGCCAAACTTCCGCTTACTTACAAAATGAAGGGTTATCAAGATAAGATAACATTGTAAATCAATTCCACTTGGTTTCAAGTCTCAATTCCTATCCAAACTAACCTTAAAACACTCTTAAAACATCATTATATGCATAGACATAAGCATTCATAGCATAACACTCTAGGGCCACATATGGAAGACAAAACCCCAACTCATAATCTTAAAATATGTGATCTAACCGTGGAAAGTTGTTAAAAATCAACCCCAATCACTTCCCAACCTCCAAAACACTAAAAACAACCCATAACATACATAAATCATAACATATAAGGCTGCAAAGAGGGTTTTCTTTCAGCCATAAGGAATCCTACAAAACTTGAAATTAAAGCTTGGATCATAAAGCCCATAAGCCATAAAGTGCTAAAATATATAAAATCTTACCTTCCAAGTGATTTATACTTGATATCCAAGAAAATTTTGGGGGAAAATGGGGAAGAGGAGTTCGGCCAGCAGCTAGGAGAAATGAGGAAGAAATAAAGCAAGAAGAAGACTAAAAAGATTCCAAGGCAGAGAGACGAGACCTTTTGGAGGCCCTCTGGAGTAAAAATCCAAGTTGACTATTTAACCCAAAAACTAATTTTGTGCTACTAAATAACATTTTTTTCTGAATAATTCAGCCATCATACAACACTCACACACCACAATGCACTAATTACACTTAGTCCAATTTTTGACCCGTTTACCCGCCGGAACCGAAATCGCGTAAACCGAAAAATTTGCCGAATTGAAAAACGAATAAGTTGAAGTACTTAATGACTAAAAATAATATGAAAAACATTTTAAACCAGTTAAAAAAAATCAAAGAACAAGGCTAGTAAAATACTGGGTTTCACACCTTGGCATGTTGTAAATACTTTTACGTCTACTTTTCTTCTTGGATGAAAGTTGACTAACCGGTTGCAACTGAGCGGGAGATGGTTGCGGGTTATCTTCACCATCCAAAAAATAGCATGGTAGTTCAGCCATTATTGTTGTGTGAGGTATGGAGATGTCCTCCATGGTAGTTTACATGCGCACGTTGGGGGATATTTGTTGGAATATTACAGCTGGCTGTTGAGGAGGGGTAAGTTGGACAACTGCCAAATCTGGTGGGATTACCTTGCTTAAAGTTTGAACCAAAGGCAGCTCCACATTTGTAGCAACCTCCATTGAATTGGTCAACATGTCTTCATCGTTGTTGAGATGATTAGGGTTCTCAACCGAAAGAGATAAGGTTGTTCCTATCTCCAAGGGATCCATAACCGTATCTAGTATGGCAGCTCCAATCTACAAGGGATTCAAAATTTGAACTGGCGGAGTTGTTGGAGAGGCCAGGATCGTCTCCTGCAACCGTGAGGGTGGTGGCTCCTCCACAGTTGCTGGAGATTGTGAATTTGATGGCTTGGTACCCAAGGGACCCAGGTCCATGCTAGGAATTGGAACCCATATTTTGGTAGCCTTTTGTATTTGTTGGAGTTGTTGGGCATTTTTTAGGGTGGGTTGCTGCTGGGAATGCTGATTTGACGGACGGGGGTTGCTGGACCTACAATCCAATGGTGCATGACCGATTTGATGTGACAATTTGTACAGTAGCTTGGCAAATCTTCATAACTGATTTTTTGCCATCTCCCATTCTCACCAACACCAATCCAAACTCGGGAAGGCAAAATGGCAAGTTGATCAACTTCTACGCATACCTTAGCAGTGTTAGGCCGGGTGAATTTTTGGGTAGCCAAGTCCAGCTTAAGTGGCATGCCAACTGCTTGTACAATGCTAAAAATGGAGTGTTTATTGTAGAAAACTACTGGGAGACCCTCCAAGGTTATCCACACTGGCACAATGGATGGTTCTATCTCTGGCATGAAAAGAGGGTGCCATTTAAGAACCCGCATGAAAAAAACATTAATGAACCATGTGGCTTTTAGCCAGCACCTTAGATAATCCTCTTCTAATGCAAAACGGATCATGACATGCTTGTAATCAATATAGCTTACTGTAAAATCACCTTTGAAACCAATAGTGTGGAAGCTTTTGCGGAGTAGTTCCATGTTTGGTTTACCTTGCGGGAAATGACCAACCAGTGAAATGTATTTAAATGGAGCAGCCAGCCTTTGAATATCATCCTCGGAGAAGTAGACAGCCGGCTCACCCTTGTAGGATTGGAGCTTTTTCAAAGGTTGTTTTGGTTGTGCGTCGGGTGTGCCTCCCAATAAAGCTTGCGCTGAGGATTTAGACTGCTCCCCAGCAATAGGTTGGTGGGCATCACCCTCGGCCATTGCTAAAATTCAAGGAAGAAAGCTAGAGAGAGAGAGGTTTTTAGAGAGATGGAGGAGGATTTTTAAACTTATTATTTTTTTATTTTACATTGCATAGTCTCTAAGAGGACTACCATTACCTTGAAATCCATTACCATTATTCTCAAATCCTCCATTAAATTTAGCTTCTGTTCCATGATTACCAATCCCCTCTACTTGATCATCATCACCATTATTACCCAAATTCTCATTCAATATGCTAGGATTTTGTTGAGGATTCTCCATTTGAAGTCTTACTCTTTTTGCTTTTCGAATTTCCCTTAATTCCTTCTCTCTTTTGTCGTACCAATTTAACCAAATCAATGACTCTTTTTCTTTTCTATTACCTAAAGCAAATTCAACCAATTAGTCACAAGAACCTTAATTACTAAATGAGAAAATTGCCTAATCTACATGACCCTTAAAATGCTCAATATTGCCAAACTACCAAGGACAATCACGGCAACAGTGCCAAAAACTTTTCGTGGTATGGATAGAGATCAATCAAAACAAAAACAAATCATAAAAAATCCACAAATCCTTTAAGCTCTATCCTGACATCCGCAAGTATATGGGGTGGATAATAGCATAGGATGAGTAGGTATCGTTCACTCGAGGATTTCTCGTTAGCAAGTACCACAAGATTCAAAAGCCATTTTGTAGTTAGATGAACCAATAAATTGTGATAATCAAACCTAAACAAATTTAAGCAAACAATAAACTAAAGAACTACTTTAGCTACTGAAAACAAGGAAATTAAGCAAGTAATTTCTACTCTAATTAAGCAAGTAAATAACTAATTAAAGGACTAAATAATTCTATTCTTATGATCTTTGTGGAATGTACAATTGCATCGCAAATTTGGGGCCACTTTGAATCTTGGTTTGATTGGACTTTTTCCCCAGCTACATCCGTTTCGGAAAAGCTAAATTCATGGTGGTGGGCTACACAATCCAACTCATCGGCTACGGGAACAATACAAAAAATCCTCCCAAGTATCATTTGCTGGCATGTATGGAAAGTTAGAAATGAAGTCTTATTTCAAGGGTCAACCATCAATGCCACACGACTAATTGTGGATATTTTCTCATACTTGAAAGATGTTTCCTCATTATACCCAGCAAAGAAGGGAATAGAGGCTGATGAATTTTTGTTTTCGAGAAGTATTTGCAGACAAGTTTTCCAATTGCAACCGAGGAGAATAATGGCTGTTAAGTGGGAACGTCCTCCTCTGGGTTCTTTCAAGTTGAATGCGGATGGAGCTTTAAAAGGAAATCCGGATATGGCGGCGGGAGGTGGGATCCTTAGGGACCATACTGGACGATAAGAGACAGCCATGGCATTAACGCCTTCTCCAATGGCTATAATATTCAAAATAATTTGAAAGCAGGGGTTTTGGCACTTGTGGATGTAAGCTGCATTTACAAGTTGTGGAAGTGGAAATGGATTCACTAACTATTGTCAACACTTTGAATGGTCGATCCTTACCACCATGGAACATTGATCATGAACTCCAACTCATCAAACATCTCTTAGCCAGCATTGTTGTTTCCTTTTCACATGTGTTTAGAGAAATAAATCAGGTTGCGGGTAGCTTAGCAAATTGGGGCATTAGATCGCCTACTTATGTAGAATATGACCAAGCCACCATTCCTTCTCATATAAAAGGATTGGTAATCTTGGACTGCAAAGGCTGCCCAGATATCCGACATTGTAAATCTTGAATTTTATTAATAAATTTCACCTGTTCGGGTGTTTGCTAAAAAAAAAAATAAAATCTATTCTTATGAATGCTAGTAAATTACTTCCAAGTCAACTTAATTGATTAACCAAAACAAGAATTCTCAAATAGCAAGAAATCCTGTATTGACCAATAAGAAAGCATGAAAACAAGGCAATTTCTATTTTGTTCTACTAAATTAAAACTAGTGAAATTTGCAAAGTGAACAAATTTAAAACTAAGTATTTTTGAATTTTTTATTTAATAAAAGAAAGCCTACAAAGAATTACTTAAAATTAACACAAGGAAAATGAAAATCTAAGCTAGAAATTACTAAATTATCAAGAACTCTAAGAAAGCTTGGAATAGAAGTAACTATATTTTCAAGAAATATAACTAGAAAGAAAGTAAAAGTTATATCTAATTGAAGCTACTGTTTGACCCACTATGATTATCAAATCAAAATTAAAGCTTGCAAGAAATTGAAAGCAAAATCTAATAGAAATTAAAAGAGAACTTTGATTAAAAAAAGGCTTGCTTTGTAAGTTAACACTACAACTAAATATAATTTAAAACTAAGGACACTATAACTATGTGTACTTGCTTGTCTTACAAGGGAGTATTTTGATCATAACTGTCAATTAAAATTGCAAGATTGCCTTTGCATTATGAAAACATGCTTTGATATCGCGACACTGAATACTTGGTGTCGCGACATCGAGCTAAAAATTGAACTTCAAACTTCCGCTTCGATGTCGTAACATCAACTAGTTGGTGTTGCTACATCAAGCTCTTTTCACCCATGTCTTCAATCATCATTAAATTGCACTTTTCTCCCCAGCTACTTGTACTCTTGATTTTGATCCCCTAAATTCTTCTCCTACAAAACACTAAGCAAAATAGGTTATTCTAATCGAGCCCAATATTAACAGAAGTTCATACTAATAACTAAATAGTTAAAAGTAAAGCTAATGCAAAAACAAAATAAACACAATTAGATCAAAACATTCAATTAAACACCAAAATACGGGTTAAACTACTCAAAATCTATGGTTTAAAGATAAAAAAAACTTAGTTTACTGGAGTTTTTTTTTTTCCAAAGGAAGGCAGAAATTTTATTGATGGAATCAATGATTATGTGGTAAGCTGGATATTAGGGCAGCCCCTAGCATCAAGACCAACCAAACCTTTTACAGTGCGAGGAATGGTGTTGCAATCATATTCAACATACATAGGTTTTGAAATACCCTCATTAGCTAAACTATCAGCAACTTGGTTGGCCTCTCTAAATACATGCTTAAAAGAAATGTCTTTCCCAGCACAATAGATGTTGACGAAACGGATTTGAGAGACAATGCTCCAAATCGGTGCCGATGAGCCCTGCAAAGTGTTAACTAGTAGAAGGGAGTCAATCTCAACCACCAATGAGTGCACCTGTAATCTGCTACACATATGGAGTCCATCTACTAGAGCCAATGCCTCAACTTGTAAGTTTGTTTGCTGTTGATAGCCATTGGAAAATGCCCTGATGCATTGTCCATTGTGATCCCTTACGATGCTACCACCTGCTGCCATTCCTGGGTTTCCTTTAGAAGCACCATCCACATTCAGTTTAAGCCATCCGTGGGGAGGACAGTCCCATTTGACGTTTATCAGCTAGGACTTTTCTAGGTTTGGTTTGGAGAAGTTGATTGCAAATGCCACGTGAAAGTAGCAAGTCGTCGGTTGTGGTTACCTTTCTAAAATGATGAATTGAGGAGATATTCACTAAATAAGAGTAATGTTCGTAGTAATCCTTGTTGCACTGCTTTTTTTGCCATCCAAAACTGCCGTGTTCCTAGCTTTCCACAAGAACCAACAGATTAAGCAAATGAGTATTTTATGGATTGCTCCAATTGCGGAAGAAGGTGTAGTAGCCCACCACCAAGAATTAAACTTATCCAAAATGGTCGTGGATGGGGCAATCGTCACCTCCAGCCAAGCTTCGAAGAAATGCCAGATTTGTCGTGATATTTCGCAATTCATAAAAAAATGGTCCAAGGATTCTTCATTACAGCAAAACCAGCACTTGGAGGCCAACCAAAAACCAATTTTCCGTAAGGTATCATCTAAAGGCAGCCGCTTGTTCAGTAATTTCCACATCAAAATGGAGATCTTCAACCCATGGAGTCTCACGTTCCAAATCATTTGCCGAGATAGAATCCGCACCTTGGGGTGGTAAATGGATGAGAGTGAAAAGGAACCTTTGGGTGTGAAGGTCCAAACGATGAGATCTGGTTCATCAGTCAACAAGAGCGGTCTTGCATTGAGAATTGCTGCAATGTTTTGTTTCTCCTCATTGGAGTATCTCTCATCCAAAAGGGAAAGGTTCCAGCCATTAGGACCCCCAACATGTGAAACTTTAAGTTGTTCATCATATACTTGTTCCACCATGTGGGAGAGAGGCCCATGTTCGGTCCAAGGGTCGAACCAAAAGGAACAATCCACCTTCTGTGGGAGAAATAATAGCCACTTTTCTGCATCGTCACGAGCTAGCAACATCCTTTTCCAAATAAGTGAATCACCTGGTGATGCCGAGACTAAGGTGGGATGCTAGTTCTTAAGGTAACGACTTTGAAGAAAAGAGCACCACAAAGAGTTACCTTTCCGGAACTTCCACCAAAGTAAAATTGATACCAAAGCCGCGAACCACCTCCTCAAGTGAAGAAATCCCTAGGCCATTTGAGTATGTTGGCTGGCATATACTGTAGCCCAAGAAATCCAATGTCGCTTTAGCATCCCATCCGAGCTGCCCCAAAAGAAATTGGCAAATTGCCGGAGGTAAAAGAACTGACAGTAAGTAGATTGGGATGCTACTAAGAACATGCTTAATGAGTATTAGTCATCCTCCTGGTGATAGGGACCGCGACTGCCAACCATGAATTCGGGCAGCCACTTTTTCTATCAATGGCTAGAAGATATTACGTCTTCTTTTAGCCTTTTGGATGGGACAACCCAAGGAAGTAATAGGAAGGGATTTGTGAACAAAACCCGTCTTAGCTTGGATCAACCGAACTCGAGCTGAAGCTGCCTTTTTGGATAGATAGAAGGAGCACTTGGACTTATTAAAGAGCTGGTCGGAAGAGAGCTCAAATCTCAAAATAAAACTCATGAGACATCGGATAGACTTGATAATCCTCCCTTTGTGAAAATGACAATATCATCTACAAAAGCCAAGTGGGAAATGATAGGGCACTTCTTCAGCAGAAAGTAGGATTATTTGGTCTGTTCAAAATTGATCCTTCAATCCTTGAGAGAACGTTTCTAGCATTAAGATAAATAGCTGAGGTGATAAGGGTTTTCCCTGGCGAACCTCTCGGGAGGATTTGAAAGAACCTTTGTGTGCACCATTTATGATATAGAAAACCAGCAATCCTCTAAAATATGCTGCATAAAGGAGATCCAATGGTCAGCAAACCCAAACATCCGTAGAATTACGTAAAGGAAAGACCAAGAAAGCCTATCAAATGCCTTGGCAAGATCAAGTTTAATGATCATATTCCCTCCCCTTGTTTTCTAATCTATAGAATCGACTAGCTCTTGGACAAGGAGGATGTTATCCGCAATGTCTTTCCATTGGACGTAGGCTGCTTGTTCAAGTGAAATGAGCTTAGGCAGAATGGAGGAGAGGCGATTGGCCAGGATATTTTTGATGCAAATTTTGTTAAAAAAAGTGCACAAACTAATGGGCCAGAAATCATTAAAGGAGTTAGGGTTGGCTACTTTTGGAATTAACGCAATAAGGGTGCTGGTGAACATCCGTGGCAACTTTGTACCTTTGAGAAAATCGCACACTGCAAGGAAAAGGTCATGGTGAATAATGTCCCAAGAAGTGGTAAAGAAGGTCCCGTTGTAGCCATGAATACCCGCTGCACTGTTAGGGTTGAGGGAGAACACTACTTCCTTCAATTCCTTTGTTGAGAGCTCGAAGAATAAGCACTGATTTTCCGCAACCGAGAGTTTGCCCTTAAAATGGTCGAACAATGATAGGTCTAAGGCATTGGAATTATTGGCAATCAAGATTTCCTTAAAGAAGTTTATACCGGCATCTTCAATGAGCTGCATATTTTCAATCCAATTCCCATCAACTTTGATTCTGGAGATGCACAATCACTGTCTTTTGGCAAGAAGGGTAGAGTGGAAAAATATGGAGTTGCTTGGTCCCCCTCTTTCAGCCATTTTATCCCTGCTTTTTACTGCCAAAAGGTCTCCTCTTCCGTGAGACACCGCATGTGGATAGCTTGTGCGTGAGCCAAAGCAATTTGGATACTTTGGCTATGATTTAGCAAGAGGGCTTCTTCCTTACTCTTGACTTCTTGTTCAGCCTCATGTACCTTTGTGAAGACATTGCCGAACACTGTGTGACTCCAATTCTTGAGTTCGGCTTTGAGTCTTTTTAGTTTGGAGGCAAGAACGGAAATGGGGGAACTGGTGCATTGCAAATGCCAATTGTTACCCACCAACTGCAAAAAATTCTTGTGTTTAATCCACATGTTAAGGAATTTAAATGGCTTTGGTAGTATTATTGCTGAAGAAGCTTTGAGAGCGAGTGGGGAGTGATCCGAGCACATCTTCATAAGGTGATCGACTCTAATATGCAGGAAAGCTGCCATAAATTCAGCATTACAAACAAATCTATCCAGCTGCTTCCAAACCACTTTTCCAAACCTATTGCCATGCCAAGTGAATTTACATCCTTGGAAAAGTAAATCCGTCAAGCCACATTCGTGAAGGCAATCATTGAATTTACCCATAGCATCGGGGTGCAAAGAGCAAGATCCTTTGTATTCATCAGAGCTTGAGATAACATTGAAGTCATCGCCAACCAGCCACGGAGTTTGAGGTTGGACAGCTCAGAGGTTCGCCAAGAGAGCTCTCCTTTCCAGTTTTATGCATTTTGCTTATACAAAGGAAGCTACCAAGGCAATGTTTTGCGAAGAAGATGAGATAGAAACATGTAGAAGCTGGTCAGAACTAAAAATGGGAGCTAAACCTAGCTCATTATTCCAAAAAACCCAAATTTTGCCATTAGAGTTACATTCACAGCAATCAAAACCTAGCTTATTGGCAAAGAAACAGTTCTAGCTTTGTCCACCATGGGCTCCATTAAAGCCAGAATCTTTATTCGGTGTTGTTTGATAAGTGATTTAAACCTACGCAACGAGGGTTTATTTGCTCATCCATCCCCCATATATTCCATATTAAGATGCTATCCATTTAAGACTGAGGAGAGGTGGGTGAAATGGTGGTTGTTCTAGCCAACTGAGTGCGCATTGGCCTTGGCATGGAGTAAATCCTTTTTCGTCTTTTCCTTTTTGACAAGGGCTTACTGACCGGCTATGTGGTGGGGAGAGATGGCTGGATAACCTCGTTCATTGCATGGTTTGCATGGGGAGAGTCATTGTCCAAAAAGTAACATGGTAATTCTTCCATAATTTTACCATGAGAGATGATAGAATCATCCAGTGAGGGGTTATTTGGGATTCAAATGTAGGGAAGTGTTAGCTGATCTCCAACTGCCTTTAGGACAGTCGATTCTGTATGTTGTTCCTCCAAATCTGGGGTGGCCCCTTCGTCCAAGGGGTTTGAAATTTGGGCTTCCAGGATTTGCTCATGTGGGTTAGACTCTATCTCCTGATTTGAATTATTAGCCTTATCCAGGGCTGTTGGCATGATCCCATGATTGTAGGGATTTGAAATTTGAACTGCAGGTTGTTGGGATAATCCTTCCTCTGTTGCTGGTTGCTCCTCAACGATTGGTGGCGCCGCCTCTACTGGTGGCTTTTTTTGGGCTGAGTTTCCACACGTGTGCGCCATCATCACCGTGTGATACTCTTGGTAATGGAGTTGTTGTGTTTGTAGCTGGTGAGGCAACATCAAGTGGAGCATGGCGAATCACATTCGTCCCATTGTCAACAAGAGAAATAGGTGGAGCTTGCTTCGTTCCTCATGGACCTGCTTTATGATGCTTCATGGGAGTCCTATGCATTTGGGTAAACTTCTTTGCTGGATTCTTAATGTGTTCGCCTAGTGCCATAGGTTGTTTTGCCAAACTCGGTTCACCCGTCCTACATGATTCAATAGCATGACCAATTTTCTTGCATTTTGTGCAGTATGATAGTACATCTTCATAGCTGATTTTTTTGCCAAATACCCTCATTTCCAACCCCTAACCACACCCTAGAAGGGAGTTCAGATAGTTAAGTAGAGGAGATCAACCACTACACACTCTTTTGCAACTCTTGGCCGAGTAAATTGTTCGATTGCTATGTCCAATTTGATGGGAGTCCCAACAGCTTGGGCAAGACTGAACACGGCTTGTTAATAAAAAAATATTGCTGGGAGTCCCTCAAAAGTGATCCATATAGGGGCTATGGAAGGTTCCCCTTCGGTGGTAAAGAGTGGGTGCCGCTTAAGTACTTGCATGTAATGGCCATTAATGAACCAAGTATTCTTCGGCCAGCAATGGAGATAGTCCTCTAAAGAAAAGCGGATGATGATTGCGTATAATCAAGATATCCTATGTGAACTGACCTTCAAATCTAATTGTGTGGAAGCTTTTCCGAAGTGTCTCCATATTCGGTTTCCCCCTCGGGAAATTCCTCAGCAGTATGAATCAGAATGACACAACAAGCTGTTGAATTTCATCATTAGAGAAGAAAATAGCTGGTTCCCCTTTGTGAGATTGAAGGGCCTTTAGGGGTGCATCGAATTTTTTTCAGTTTTGTGGGAATGTCTGAACTTTGACCATCCGAGGGTGCTTGTGTGAAGGTTTTTGGTTGCCCTTCAACCATCGGCCATGGCCGAGAAAGCAAAGAGTAATAGGAGTATGTAGAGTTCTTGGTTTTTAGAGTGAGAAAGTGTAGCGAGAAGGAGGACAAAGTGTTTTTACAATTTTTTGCTGGAGTTATCACTTGTCTCTTCCATGAAATATATCAATGTTTTCTCAAGAGTGTCGAGTTCATCTTCCAAATATGGTTCTGGATTTTGAGGTGCTGGAGGATTGATTCATATGAATCTCACTCCTTTCATCACCAAATAGAAATTTGTAGTCGAGCTCATCTTCCAAATATGGTTCTGGATTTTGAGGTGGTAGAGGGCTGATTCATATGAATCTCACTTCGTTGATCATCAAATAGAAATTTCTAGTTCAGCTCATCTTCCAAATAGGGTTCTGGATTTTGAGGTGGTGGAGGGTTAATTCAAATGAATCTCAACCCCCTTGATCATCACTAAATAGAAATTTCTTTGGTCACGCGGTCTCATGATGCAATCATCAGAATCTAGGTCACAACGATCCAAATAATTTCTACACATTATTGCAAATATTTTCATTTTAACCGTAACACCACAAAATACTAACAAAAGGTAGTGAACTTAAAAATTAAACTAAATTAAAATATGTAATAAAATTAGATGGTACCAATGATATTCTACGCCAGTCCTCGGTAATGGAACCAAAAACATGACGTGCAAATTCCTACACTTTCCCAAGTTCACGAGATCGTATCAAGTGAAAAAATGGTAATGGAACCAAAAACATGACGTGCGAATTCCTACACTTTCCCAAGTTCACGAGATCGTATCAAGTAAAAAAAATGACGTGCGAATTCCTACACTCTCCTTCTTCTTTCTACATTTTCTCTCTCTTATTGATGGTCACTTGGCCATGGCCAAGAAGGAGGCCTTTCAGCCAAACAAAATCCTTTGCCGAAGTTCTTCTTGGGAAACAACATCTGGCAACCTCAAATTCAACGGTCAGAGCAATCCTTGAAGAAGCTACAATCTTACAAGGAGGAGCCCGCCATCTTCTTTTTTGAAGAAGATGTCCAAAAATTAGCTGCACCCTTTCGTTTCATGTTAGTGGGCAACTTCCCAAGAGGCAACCTAACATGTAGACGGTGAGAAAGAGTTTCCACACAATCGAATTAAGGGCAATTTCACTGTTAGATTTCTTGATCATAGACATGTACTCATTTGGTTGTCTTTAGAGGAGGATTATCTTCATTGTTGGCTTAAGAATACTTGGTTTATCATTGGTTTTTATATGCGTGTTCTTTAGTGGCATCCTATTTATACCCCAAACATTGAACCCTCCATCGTGCCTATTTGGATCAACTTAGAAGGACTACCTATTGTTTTCTTCAACAAACATTCAGTTTTTAGTCTTGCTCAATTAGTTGGTATCCCCCTCATGTTGGACATGGCAACTAAAAATTTCACTCGTCCTAACACTACCAAGATTCTGTGTGGAAGTGGAACTTTTGGCTACTGTTTCTTCTAGAGTTTAGCTAGGAGTAGGAGTAAATGGAAAATGACAAAAAAATTAGCGGTGAAGAGATTCCATGTTATTGTACAAAATGCAATAAATTTGGTCACAGCCGAGATGTGAGTTCTTGGTAGGAGCTCCAAAATCCTCTAAGAAGCAAGGAGACCCATCGGTCCCATCCAAACTTCAACAACACAAGGACAGAGGCAAATTGCAATGGAAACCAATCAAGAAGAATGAAGTTGGTCCCTTAGGAGTCGATAAGGATAAATTATCAAAGGATACTTTGATTCATGACCAAACCCCTTAAATACCATTGCATTCAAAAGCACAATGAAATACCCAGGTAGTGGCACAATTGGTGTTGATACGGTGGTAGTGGTGGAGAGGAAGAACCGCCATCTCCAAAGCTGGTGGACACAGCAATAGAATCTCCACCAAATCCAAACATTCAAAGTATAAATCAGAACATTCAAAGCTTGGAATCCCTAGGAAGATGGGTTTGAGAAATCAAATTTGGTGGGGATAGAGTTTCCAATAGATTCGGGAAAATAGTTGACTTGCTCAAAGGAGTTAACAAATTAGCCAACTACTCATCCAGTTCAAATTTTAAACAAAGCATCCAAGAGTGACCTTCTCTGTCACGCCCCAAAAACAGGACCGTAACACTCCGCGCTAATGGTACACCGGCCCAAAGCGCAAGGCACAAACGAACAGAGCAACAAACTTAACCACAATGTAATAGAACCATCAAACCAATTCTTAACTATAAAACTGAATATTTCATTTTACACAAAAAATACGAATTACAAAATTCCTTCTTAGTACAAAAGATGCTACAACAAAAACAAAGTTCATCAATACAAAACCTATCTAATACACTACCCCTCTCCAAACAAAAGAGAAGCTTGGAAGATTATCCGCAGAATCCTACCAGTAATGTGGAATCTGGAGAAAATCTAAAAGCTGCTACGTACTGTAGGTCCCCTGTCTCTTATACACATCAGATGGGGCCAAGCATTTAGATGAAAGAAAACATAAACACCTCTAAATTTGTAAACCATAGTCATGATACACATCTAAAATGTCTATTGCCATTTAAATGTCAATAAACCATTACATATAAGTAGTTTCTAAAATGTTTCATGCCATTTAAATGGCATGAGAGTTGTCTCTTATACATTCCAATCATTTCAAAACATAGTATGCTAAAGCATAGCGAACAAATCCAAGTACAGTTTCAATCCAGAATATAATAAAATAGCATGAGTATCTTTTAGGCTCGAAGGTATGACCTACAGTACTAGTCAGATCTAGTAATCTACCACACCTACTAGTCTGACCGGGAGGTCAAGTTATCCCATCACAAGACCCCGCAGTCAAATAGTTCATAACAGTCATAGCAGTCACCATAGGCGTCCCATGGATGACTATAGAACCGGTTCTCCCAAATCAAACATTTCCAAACACATCCAAAATTATATACCTAGGTCACCTATGAGCCAAAACAGTCATAAAATGCTTTCATATCAAAAGAGTTTGCAAACATATCATTTGATTAACATAAAATAGCTTGGTCCCGATTTCATATATAATAGTTCCAAAACTTGGTAAAAATGCAGTTCCAACATCATACACATTCTAAAATTGAGGTCATTTTTGACCAAAGAGCTGTTGGTATCGTTTTCTATCCTTTCGCATCATTTTCGCTTCCCTAGTCCTAAATTTATACACATCTAGATGTGTATAACGGACAGAATCAAAAGCAATAGCCGGGACTATATCAATAGCATCCCACTACCAAGGAAAACACCTAAAACCATCAAAAGATCATTAAAGACCCTTCAAACATAACCAATTATCCAAATTATCCTAGTTGCGTCAAACTTCCGCTTACTTACAAAATGAAGGGAAATCAATTCCACTTGGTTTCAAGTCTCAATTCCTATCCAAACTAACCTTAAAACACTCTTAAAACATCATTATATGCATAGACATAAGCATTCATAGCATAACACTCTAGGGCCACATATGGACAGACAAAACCCCAACTCATAATCTTAAAATATGTGATCTAATCGTGGAAAGTTGTTAAAAATCAACCCCAATCACTTCCCAACCTCCAAAACACTAAAAACAACCCATAACATACATAAATCATAACATATAAGGCTGCAAAGAGGGTTTTCTTTCAGCCATAAGGAATCCTACAAAACTTGAAATTAAAGCTTGGATCATAAAGCCCATAAGCCATAAAGTGCTAAAATACATAAAATCTTACCTTCCAAGTGATTTATACTTGATATCCAAGAAAATGATTGGCGCGGATTTTTACCAACTTATACACCCCAGGATGATGTATAATAACAACCAGCTTTAGGGAATCGCACTCCACCAAGTATCCAAGGTTTGGTCCAAATCAAAGTTCCCCATTTGACCGCAATTTATCCAAGTTGACTAGCCTTAGACACAACTAGTTTTTTATTAGATTAACAATAACATAATTCAGCCATCCTACAACAGTCACACACCACAATGAACTCGAATTACACTTAGTCCAAGTTTTGACCCGTTTAGCATAGGGAACCGAAATCGCGTAAACCGAAAAATTTGCCGAATTGAAAAACGAATAAGTTGAAGTACTTAATGACTAAAAATAATATGAAAAACATTTTAAACCGGTTAAAAATCAAAGAACAAGGCTAGTAAAATACTGGGTTTCACATTCTCTCACACGAATTTTGGAGGAGCTGCCGTGCTACTTTTCGAACAATGATTCTCCCTATGCATAGCATGTACTTTCAACTATTCAAGAGCTATCCAATTCCAAACCAACTAGGAGGTAACTTCACATCTACAAAGAAGGGCAGGTGCAAACAAATTTTCAATCAGCCAAGGGTAATGCGACAAGGTTTTCTTCTAAACCTTCTCCCAACTTCCCACTTTACTCGTATTAAAGCATTCTTGTATGGAACATAAGGGGGATATCCAATAAACATCCATTCGTAAACTAAAGTTGATGGTTAAACAACACAAAATAAAAATCCTTACGTTTGTGGAACCAATGGTGGACAAAGAAAGGATTAGTTTCTTCGCCCAAAAATTAGGGTTTGATAGCTGTGAATCGAACCCTAATGGTAAAATTTAGTTATTCTGGAATAAAGAGCTTGTATTAGCAACCATTTTCATTTCTGATCAATTATTTCATGTGTCTGTGTCCTCTCTAGTTCTTTTCACACTGATGTGGTAGCCTCTTTTGTGTAAATGTATAAAAATAGTAAGAAGAAGCTTATGGGAAGAACTCCAAGCTGTTGGAGAATTTAATGTTATTTCCAATTCGGATGAATATAAAGGTTTCTGCTCTTTAGACCTTGATGCTATGAGTGACTTCAATGAATGTCTTCATGATTGTGGCTTGATAGATTTGGCATTTCAAAGATGAAAATATACATGGCTCGGTAATAGGTTTGGAAATGTCGTATGGAAACGACTTGATAGATATGTGTGCAACAATTGTTTTCTCACGATTTTCCAGCCTCCTAAAAAAATGATCTGATCAGATCCCTTTCGCCCCTCATCAAAATGTCTAATGTGATTACCTTTGGGCTGAAGCAATCTACTTTTTTAAACATGTGGATCATCCAAATTTTTTGTAGGTTGTAGAAAGTAATTGGAACCTATATTGTTCTGAGTCTTCCCTCCTATTCTGGCATCCAAGCTTAAAAGGTTGAAGGCTGAGCTGAGGAATTAGAGTCACATGGTTTTTGGAAATGTCTTCAATGAAGTAGAGGAAGCTGAATTGAATGTCAAGCACAAGGAATAAGCATTCTTGCAACAACAAAATCAAAGAAATCAAATAGTTTTGGCTCAAGCACAAGCTCTTCACACTACATGCCTTGCGAAGGAAGAAACTTTTTAGAGGCAAAAAGTGAGGATGCAATGGCTAAAAGAGGTTGACAGAAAAAAATTTCAATTGTTGTCTCATGCCAAGAGACTAAGAATGAGTATATCAAAGATCCACTTGACCGCGAATGCTCTCTTCGGCTGTGTGATGAGCATTTGACCGCAAATGAAATGAGCGAAAAAAAGGTGTCATCAACTGGTCCAGTCCTATGAAATGGTCGAATGGTAGAGATGCTACGCAACTGCGAGCATAAGTGAGTAATGATGTGTTGAGGTGTGGTGAAATGACCTTCAAAGATTGCCATATTACGTTCTTTCCATATGAACCAGCATACCAAAGATGGCATATGCTTTTGGACAGCGACAAGGGTTTGGGAAGGAGGGTCATGCCACCACCAAGAATTGAGTTTACCTACTATTGTGGAGGATGGGGGAAAAAGCACTTCAAGCCATGATTCAAAGTATAGCCAAATGCTACTGGCGAATTCACATCCTACAAAGAGATGATCCAAAGTTTTTAGATTGTTGCAAAAAGAGCATTTTGAAGCCAAAGAGACTCCAAAGTTGATTATTATGTCGTCAAGGGGAAGCTTCTGTTCAGAAGTCACCACATGAAGATAGAAATCTTGACTTGTAGCCTGCCATCCCATATCATTTTCTGAGAGAGCATGGAAACATGTGAGGGGAGGGTAGATAAAATGGAGATTGAAAATTTACCATTTTTTGAGAGAGTCCACACTAGCTCGTCTGGTTCATTAGATATCTGGATAGCATTTCCATGAAGGAGCTGCCTTAGTCTTTCTAGCTCTTGAAGTGAATAATGCTCATTCAAACACGAAAGATTCCAACCATTTGTGCTCCATAACTGGGCAATAGTGAGGTTTGGCTTAGACACTTGGCTGACTTCATGAAATAGGGGCCCTGCGAGCAGCCATATGTATCAAACCAAAAAGAGGATAATTCGTTGCGTATCAAGAATAGAAAGTTGCGTTCTGCTTCTTGTCGACTTTTAAGCATGCACTTCCATATGTACGATTCTCCGTGTCCCTCTTGTATCAGGCGAGGGTGGGAATGACAATATCTTTCTTGCATGAATGTGCACCACAAGGAATTACCCTTCCGAAATTTCCACCACAAGACGAAAACCTTTGGCCAAATCCGATAATGAAACAATCCCAAGTCCATTTGCTTCTACTGGACGACAAATTCATCTGATTTCCATGCAGCCCAATGGTGTTTACTACCCAATTCTGAGTAATAGACAGAAGAAGTTGGCGAATTGCCTCTCCAAGTCCTTGATAACAGCTTTAGGTGGATGGAGCACTGCGAAGACGTATATTGGAATGCTACTGAGAACATGCTTTATTGAGATTAACTTACCTCCGAGAGATAGAAATTTTGTTTGCCAGCTAGCAATCCTAGAGGTGATTTTCTCAATCATTGGCTGGAAAAGAGCTTTTCTTTTCTTTGCCTTTTGAATGGGGCAGCCAAGGTATGTAAAAGGAAGGAACCGTTGTACAAAACCTGTTTGGCATTGAATCATCTTTACTCTTGAAAGTGGAGCATTTTTGGGCATGTAGAAAGAACTTTTGGACTTGTTAAAGAGCTGCCCGGATGAAGCTTCAAGTTGAGTGAGAAATTCCATGAGGCTTTTGATAGACTTGGCCTCTCCCTTTGTGAAAATAACTATGTCATCCGCAAATGCTAGGTGGGTGATTGCCTGTTGGCAATTCCTCGGCAATACATAATCTGAGATTTTCCCACCTTGATATTGAGCTTTCAATCCTTGTGAGAAGGTTTCCATTGCAATTATGAAAAGGAGAGGTGATAAGGGGTCTCCCTGGCCAGCACCTCTGGTGGACTTGAAAATATCCTTTCGGGAGAGCCATTAAGAAGGATGGCCAACTAGCAATTTTCTAACACATTCTTCAAGATGGCATTCCAGTTTTCGGTAAACCCAAGTTTTCGTTGAACTGCATAAAGGAAAGACCAAGAGAGGCGATCAAAGGCCTTTGCTAAATCAAGCTTGAAAATGATTTACCTCCTCTGGTTTTCCTGTTTATGAACTCGATAATCTCCTGAACCAGCAATATGTTATCGGTGATGTCTCTACCTTGTACATAAGCTACTTGCTCCTGAGAAATAATTTTGGGCAGCACTAAAGATAATCTATTAGCCAATATCTTGGTGCAGATTTTATTGAAAAAAGTACAAAGGCTAATTGGTCTAAAGTTAATTCAAAAGATGAAGGGTTCGTAATTTTTGGGATCAATGCTATGAGTGTGCTGGTAAAAGCTCTGGGAAGCGGCTGCCCTTTCAAGGAATCTTTCACTGCATTGTGAAGGTCATTTTGTGAGATTTCCCAGCAGGTTGTGAAAAATACTCCATTAAAACCGTCCATTCTAGCAGCCCCATGTGGGTTAAGACCAAAAGTTGACTCCTTGAGCTCGTCCATGGATGGCTCGGCAAGCAGCTTTTTGTTATCCTCTGGTGTAATTACTTGCGAGATGTTGTTCAAGAGATAATGATTGATATCTGAGTCACCTGGGGCTGTCAAAAAGATTCTTGAAGTGACTGAGACCCTCTTCTTCAATGAGCTACCAATCTTTCGTCCACGTCCCATCCACCTTAAGGCTTGAGATGTTCAATTTGTGTCTCTTTGTAAGGAGTGAGGAATGAAAGAATTTTGAGTTTTGATCTCCTTCTTTGAGCCATTTCATGTCCGATTTTTGTCTCTAGAAACTTAAGTCTTCTTCGGCAAGGCATTTGGCATGTTTGGCTTGTGCATGGGCAAGTACAATTTGGTTGTGTTGAGTATACATGTTGCAAACAGGTAGTTTCGTACTGTTTGACTTGCAACTCAGCTTTTCTCACCTTGTCAAAAATGTTACCAAAAATGGTGTGTGATTCCAATTCCTTAATTTCGCCTTTAGTCTTTTGAGCTTTGAGGGAAGCATTTTAAGTGGGCTGCCCAAACAGTGAAGATGCCAATTATCTTTGACAACCTGCATGAAGAAAGGGTGGTTAGTCCATGCGTTTAAAAACCTAATCTGCTTTGGCCCAGATGACACTCCATTTGTTGTCTTGAGGAGCAGCGGAGAGTGATCTGAACACGTTTTGAACAAATGTTCCACCGTAATTTGCTGGAAGGTAGATAGGTATGCCTGGTTGCATACATAACGATCAAGTCTTTTCAAAACCAAGTTGCCACACCTATTACCTCTCCAAGTGAATTTGCAGCCTTGATATGCCAAGTTGGAGAGTATACACATAAGGCCACAATCTAGGAGGCAACGTTGAATTCATTTAAGGCTTCAAAGTCCACCAAAGAAGAACCCTTATACTCATCCGAATTGGAGATTACATTGAAATCCCCACCACCAACCATGGATTTGAGGATTGTACATCACGGAGTTGTTGCCATAAACTTCTTCTTTTGTATTTAGTGCATTTAGCATAAATGAATGTGGCTAGGATATCATGTTGGAGTTGATTAGAAGAGATGGAAACATGCATGAGCTGGTCTGAGCTTACCAATGTAGAGACCGCAAAAATTTGGTTCCAGAAAAGCCAAATCTTCCCATTAGGGTTGGATATGCAGCTATCAAAGCCTAACCTACGAGCAAAGGAATGAATCCGGTCTTTGTCAACCATCGGTTCTAACAAAGTAAGGATTTATATTTTGTGTTCTTTCGTTAACTGTTTTATTCTTCGAATTGAGGGTTTATTATTCACCCCTCGAATGTTCCATACCAGAAAATAGTCCATTCCTGATTTGAATGGAGGTCAATTGGGAGAGGAGGAGGCAGTTTGGAGAGCCTCATTCGCATCCAAGGCATGGTATATGTGCGTTTCCTTCTAATCTTTTTCTTTGGGGCAGGCTTATTCTCGGACAAATTCCTTGAATCCGTGAGGTGTTGTGTCGACGTGGCTGTTATTTCTCGTGGGGTATCCGTGTCTAAAAAGTAGCAAGGAAGCTCCTCCATTATTCAGACAGCTGCAAGGGCTTGGTCATCTTTGGTAAGAAGTTGAGTTGGCCATTCGTGTGTCTCATTTGGAGGAATTGGCTGCACTTTTGAATGGGTCAACTCCGTTTGTTTAGATAAGAATAAATCCAGGTTTGTTATTATGCAGTTTGAATTGGTCAACCCTTTTTCCACAGGATCAGGATGCTGAATTGATAGGCTTGTTTGAGGAGTTGCAACCACCTTGTCCTCTGTTGCATTCAAATTTTGAAATTCCAGGTATGTTGGGGGCCAAAGTGGTGGTGGTTCCGCCACTGGATTGGTGGCAACCGGCGAGGTGATATCTCTTCACTTTCCACTTTTGGTGCCAAAATTTCAGAAACTCCTTGTTCTTCATGTTGTGCCTCCTCCTTGGGTTGAACCGTGGTGAGATCATGTTCTGTAACTACTCCCGTTGGATTTTTGTTTGTTGTCAATGGGTTCTTTGATGAAGGAAGTGAAACTTGATCAATCAAAGTCGTCCTATCATTTTCGCGTGAAGGTGATGAAGTTTGCTTTGTTCCAGAAGGTCCAGCTTCGATTGCTTCACTTGTGTCCAGCGCGTGGAGCATTGATGTCTTTGCGTGATTCTTCATGTGCTCACTAAGACCCGTTGGTTTGTTTGCCAACACCGGCTCTCCTTTCCTGCATGCTTCGTTGGTGTGGCCCTTTTCTTGCACTTTGTACAGTAGCATGGCACTTCTTCATAGCTGATTTTTTGCCAAATGCCTTCCTTACCAACCCTCAGCCAAACTCTAGATGGGAGCTCGGAAAGGAGGTCGATTTCCACGCATACTTTTGCAACACTTGGCCTGGTGAAATTTGCGGTTGCCAAGTCAAGTTTGAGAGGAGTCCCAACCGCTTGAGCGAGGCTAAACACGGCATGTTTGTTGAAGAAGACTGATGGAAGACCTTCAAAAGTAATCCAGATGGGTCTTGGACGGTTCCTCTTTGGTGGTAAAAAGTGGATGCCACTTAAGAATTCTCATGTCTCTTATCCATTAACAAACCATGTGTTCTTGAGCCAGCATCTCAGATAATCCTCCTCCAAAAAAAATCTGATAAGTATGTGCTTGTAGTCAAGGTATCCGATGGTAAACTGACATTTAAAACCAATGGTATGAAAGTTTTTCCAGAGTATTTCCATATTTGGCTTACCCCTCGAAAAGTTACCAACCAGTGTGTATTGAAATGGTGCAGTAAGCTGCTGTATTTCTTCATTGGAGAAAAATATTGCTGGTTCTCCCTTGTACGATTAGAGGGCCTTCAATGGAGTGTTGGAATTTGGGGTTTGAATGTTTAGATTTTGGCTAGCCGAGAGTACTTGTGCAAAGGTTTTGGTGTTGCCCTTCAACCGGTGTAAAAAAGTTAATTGTGTAAAAAAGAAATTAAAAATTCTCTCCTCCTTCTCTCTACTTTCTCACTTTAAAGCCTAGAATCCACATACTCCTATTACACTTAGTTTTCTCGGCCATGGGTGATCAAGCTGCCCTTCAACCACTGGTTGAAGGGCAACCCAAAACCTTTTTGCACAAGTACTCTCGGCTGGCCAAAATCTGAACATTCAAAACCCAAATTCCAACACTCCATTGAAGGCCCTCCAATCGCACAAGGGAGAACTGGCAATATTTTTCTCCAATGAAGAAATACAACAGCTTGCTGCACCATTTCAATACACACTGGTTGGTAACTTTCCGAGGGGTAAGCCAAATATGGAAATACTCCGGAAAAGCTTTAATACCATTGGTTTTAAAGGTCAGTTTATAATCGGATACCTTGACTACAAGCACATACTTATCAAATTTTCTTTGGAGGAGGATTATCTGAGATGCTGGCTCAAGAACACTTGGTTTGTAAATAATGGATACTACATTAGAATTCTTAAGTGGCATCCACTTTTTACCACCAAAGAGGAACCGTCCATAGTTCCCATTTGGATTACTTTTGAAGGTCTTCCATCAGTCTTCTTCAACAAACATGCCGTGTTTAGCCTCGCCCAAGCGGTTGGTACTCCTCTCAAACTTGACTTGGCAACTGCAAATTTCACCAGGCCAAGTGTTGCAAAAGTATGAATGGAAGTCGACCTCCTTTCCAAGCTCCCTTCTAGAGTTTGGCTGGGGGTTGGTAAGGAAGGCATTTGGCAAAAAATCAGCTATGAAGAAGTGCCATGCTACTGTAAAAAGTGCAAGAAAATAGGCCACACCAACGAAGCCTGCAGGAAAGGAGAGTCGGTGTTGGCAAACAAACCAACGGGTCTTGGTGAGCACATGAAAAATCACGCAAAGACATCAATCCAAACGCGCTGGACACCAGTGAAGCACCATGAAGCTGGACCTTCTGGAACAAAGCAAACTTTATCACCTTCACGCTTGAAAATGATGGGACGACTTTGATTGATCAAGTTTCACTTCCTTCATCAGAGAAACCGTTGACAATAAACAAAAACCCAACAGGAGTAGTTACCGAACATGGTCTCACCACGATTCAACCCATGGAGGCGGCACAACATCAAGAACAAGGAGTTTCTAAAATTCGAACCAAAAGTGACGGTTGCCACCAATCCGGTCGCTGAACCACCACCACTTTGGCCCCCAGCAAACCTGGAATTTCAAATTGTGAATTCAATAGAAGATAAGGTGGTTGAAACTCCTCAAACAAGCCTATCAATTCAGCATCCTAATCCTTTGGAAAAAGGGTTGACCAATTCAAACTGCATCATAACAAACCTGAATTTATCCTTATCTAAACAAACGGAGTTGACCCATTCAAAAGAGCAGCCAATTCCTCCAAATGAGACACACAAACAGCCAACTCAACTTCTTACCAAAGATGACCAAGCCCTTGCAGCTGTCGAATAATGGAGGAGCTTCCTTGCTAACTTCTATTCTGTCTGTACTTTTCAGACACGGATACCCCACGAGAAATAACAGCCATGTCGACACAACACCTCACGGATTCAATAAATTTGTCCGAGAATATGCCTACCCCAAAGAAAAAGATTAGAAGGAAACGCACCTACACCATGCCTCAGATGCGAACGAGGCTCTCCAAACCGCCATCCTCCTCCCCCAATTAATGGACTATTTTCTGGTATGCAACATTTGAAAGGTGAATAATAAACTCTCAATTCAAAGAATAAAACAGTTAACGAAAGAACACAAAATATAAATCCTTGCTTTGTTAGAATTGATGGTTGACAAAGACCGGATTCATCCCTTTGATCGTAGGTTAGGCTTTGATAGCTGCATATCCAACCCTAATTGGAAGATTTGGCTTTTCTAGAACCAAAGTTTTGTAGTCTCTACATTGGTAAGCTCGGACCAGCTCATGCATGTTTGCATCTCTTCTAATCAACTCCAACATGATATCCTAGCCACATTCAATTATGCTAAATGCATTTGCTAAATATGAAAGAAGAAGTTTATGGCAACAACTCCGTTCGGTACAACCCTCAAATCTATGGCTGGTGGTGGGGATTTCAATGTAATCTCCAATTCGGATGAGTATAAGGGTTCTTCTTTGGTGGACTTTGAAGCCTTAAATGAATTCAACGATTGCCTCCTAGATTGTGGCCTTATGAACATGGCATGTCAAGTCTACAAATTCACTTGGAGAGGTAATAGGTGTGGCAACTTGGTTTGGAAAAGACTTGATCGTTATGTATGCAACCAGGCATTCCTATCTACCTTCCAGCAAATTACGGTGGAACATTTGCTCAAAACGTGTTCAGATCACTCTTCGCTACTCCTAAAGACATCAAATGGAGTGTCATCAGGGCCAAAGCAGTTTAGGTTTTTAAACGCATGGACAAACCACCCTCTCTTCATGTAGGTTGTCAAAGATAATTGGCATCTTCACTGTTTGGGCAGCCCACTTAAAATGCTTGCCTCAAAGCTCAAAAGGCTTCAAAGGCGGAATTAAGGAATTGGAATCACACCATCTTTGGTAACATTTTGACAAGGTGAGAAAAGATGAGTTGCAAGTCAAACAGTGCGAAACTACCTATTCGCAACAGCCGACTCAACACAACCAAATTGCACTTGCCCATGCACAAGCCAAACATGCCAATTGCCTTGCCGAAGAAGAAAGTTTCTGGAGACAATAATCGGGCATGAAATGGCTCAAAGAAGGAGATCAAAACTCAAAATTCTTTCATTCCTCACGCCTTACAAAGACACACAAATTCAACATCACGAGGCTCAAGATGGATAGGACGAGACGGAAGATTGGCAGATCATTGAAGAAGAGGGTCTCAGTCACTTCAAGGATCTTTTAACAGCCCCAGGTGACTCAGATATCAATCATGATCTCTTGAACAACATCTCGCAAGCAATTACACAAGAGGATAACAAAAAGCTGCTTGCCGAGCCATCCATGGACGATCTCAAAGAGGCAACTTTTGGTCTTAACCCACTCATGGGGTTGCTGGAATGGACGGTTTTAATGTAGTATTTTTCACCACCTACTGGGAAATCATACAAAATGACCTTCAGAATGCAGTGAAAGATTTCTTGAAAGGGCAGCCGCTTCCCAGAGCTTTTACCAGCACACTCATAGCATTGATCCCAAAAATTACAAACCCTTCATCTTTTGATAACTTTAGACAAATTAGCCTTTGTACTTTTTTCAATAAAATCTGCACCAAGATATTGGCTAATAGATTATCTTTAGTGATGCCCAAAATTATTTCTCAGGAGCAAGTAGCTTATGTACAAGGTAGAGACATCACCGATAACATATTGCAGGTTCAGGAGATTGTCGAGTTCATAACCGGAAAGCCAGATGAGGTAACATCATTTTCAAGCTTGATTTAGCAAAGGCCTTTGATCACCTCTCTTGGTCTTTCCTTTATGCAGTTCAGCGAAACTTGGGTTTAGCGAAAACTGGAATGCCATCTTGAAGAATGTGCTAGAAAATTGCTGGTTTGCTCCATCCTTCCTAATGGCTCTCCCGAAAGGCTTTTTTCAAGTCCACCAGAGGTTTTCGCCAAGGAGACCCCTTATCACCTCTCCTGTTCATAATTGCAATGGAAACCTTCTCACGAGGATTGAAAGCTCAATATCAAGGGGGAAAAATCTCAGATTATGTATTGCCGAGGAAATGCCAACCAATCACCCACCTAGCATTTGCGGATGACATAGTTATTTTGACAAAGGGAGAGGCCAAGTCTATCAAAAGCCTCATGGAATTTCTCACTCAATTTGAAGCTTCATCCGGGCAGCTCTTTAACAAGTCCAAAAGTTCTTTCTACATGCCCGAAAATACTCCACTTTCAAGAGTAAGGATGATTCAATGCCAAACATGTTTTGTACTACGGTTCTTTTCTTTTACATACCTTGGCTGCCCCATTCAAAAGGCAAAGAAAAGAAAAGCTCTTTTCCAGCCAATGATTGAGAAAATAACCTCTAGGATTGCTGGGTGGCACACAAAATACTTCTATCTCCCGGAGGTAAGTTAATCTCGATGAAGCATGTTCTCTGTAGCATTCCAATATACCTCTTCACAGTGCTCCAACCTCCTAAAGCTGTTATTAAGGACTTGGAGAGGCAATTCGCCAACTTCTTCTGGTGCAACTCAGAATTGGGTAGTAAACACCATTGGGCTGCATGGAAATCAATTTGTCGTCCAGTAGAGGCAAATGGACTTGGGATTGTTTCATTATTGGATTTGGCCAAAGGTTTTCGTACCAAGTTGTGGCGGAAATTTTGGAAGGGTAATTCCTTGTGGTGCACATTCATGCAAGAAAGATATTGTCATTCCCATCCTCGCCTGATACAAGAGGGACACGGAGACTCCTACATATGGAAGTGCATGCTTAAAATTCGACAAGAAGCATAACGCAACTTTCTATTCTTGATACGCAATGAACTATCCTCTTTTTGGTTTGATACACCGCAGGGCCCCTATTTCATGAAGTCAGCCAATTGTCTGAGCCAAACCTCCACTATTGCCCAGTTATGGAGCACAAATGGTTGGAATCTTTCGTGCTTGAATGAGCATTATTCACTTCAAGAGCTAGAAAGACTAAGGCAGCTCCTTCGTGGAAATGCTATCCAGCTATCTAATGAACCAGACGAGCTAGTGTGGACTCTCTCAAAAAATGGTAAATTTTCAATCTCATCTACCCTCCCCTCACATGTTTCCATGCTCTCTCAGAAAATGATATGGGATGGCAGGCTACAAGTCAAGATTTCTATCTTCATGTGGTGACTTCTGACAGAAGCTTCCCCATGACGACATAATAATCAACTTTGGAGTCTCTTGAGATGCTTCAAAATGCTCTTTTTGCAACAATCTGGAAACTTTGGATCATCTCTTTGTAGGATGTTAATAAGCCACAGCATTTGGCTATACATTGAATCATGGCTTGAAGTTCTTTTTCCTCCATCCTCCACAATACTAGGTAAACTCAATTCTTGGTGGTGGCATGACCCTCCTTCCAAAACCCTTGTCGCTGTCCAGAAGCTTATGCCATCTTTGGTATGCTGGTTCATATGGAAAGCACGTAATAATATGGCAATCTTTGAAGGTCATTTCACCACACCTCAACTCATCATTACTCACATATGCTCCCAATTGCGAAGCATCTCTACCATTCGACATTTTCATATGACTGGACCAGCTGATGACACGTTTTTTTCTCATTTCATTTATCGTCAAATGCTCATCACACAGCCGAGGAGAGCATTCGCTGTCAAGTGGATCCTGCCTCCAAATGGTAGTGCAAAACTCAAAATTGATGGGGCCTTAAAAGGAAATCCAGGGTTGGCGGCCGGTGGCGGGGTTATTAGAGATCACCGTGGAAACTTGATCAAAGCATTTAGCAACTATTATCTTCTCCAATCAAATTTACAAGCGGAAGCATCTGCCTTGGTGGATGGCCTCAAACTTTGTGCACAATTGCAACTCACGGAAGTAGAAATGGAACTCGACTCCCTAGCTCTAGTGCTTATAATCAAGGAATCGCAAATCTAAGCCACCATGGAACATTGACCAACAATGGAAATTCATCAAAGCCTTCACATTGGATAGGCATTTTACTATTTTGCATGTTTACCGAGAGGCAAATCATGTGGTGGATAGGCTAGCAAATGAGGGTATTTTTAATCCTTTCTATCTTGACTATAACCAAGACACATTTCCAAGGCCTATTAGTGGATTGTTGCGCTTGGATGCTCAGGGCTGCCCGTACATAAGGCATTGTAAATTATGATTCATTAAATAAACTACACCTACTTTGGGTGTTTGCTCAAAAAAAAGAATTTCTGAAATGAGTATGTATCCTGCAATAATAAACCTCCATCGACAACACCCAACACCAAGTGGCAACACAAGAAAGGTAAACTCAAGAATACCAGAAAAGAATATACCACATGCCCAAAACAACGACGATCATCCCATCCGAGGTGTTTGGGTTGCTAAGCCATAGAAGGTAGACCATTTTGACCAAGTCCATTACTGGCTTGTCGTTATGTCTAGCCCCCATATGACAAGGGCCCAGTTCCCCACCCGGGGCGATAAAGTACACAACCAGGGGGTACATCATGCACAAGTAATCTTGAGATAATAAAGAATACCAATTCAAAAAATTCAATGTTTTTTTTTTATTTTTATTTATGCAAGCGAACTTTTTTATTGATGGGATCATTGATTACAAAACTGAAAATTAAGGCAGCCCCTAGCATCTAGGCCAACCAAACCTTTAACAGTGTAAGGAATGGTATAGCGATCATATTCAACATACATAGGTTTTGAAATGCCCTCATTAGTTAAACTATCAGCAACTTGATTAGCTTCCCTATATACATGCTTGAAATTGATGTCTTTCCTAGTGCAAAAGCTGTTGATGAATCGTAGTTGGGAATCAATACTCCAAATCGATGCCGATGAGCCCACCAAAGTGTTAACTAACACAAGGGAATCAATCTCAACAACCAGTGACTGCACATTCAGTCTGCTACACATCTGAAGTCCATCTACTAAAGCCCAATGCCTCAGCTTGTAAGTTTGTTTGTTGTTGGTAGCCATTGGAAAATGCCCAGATGCATTGTCCATTGTGATCCCTTAGGATGACGCCACCTGCTGCCATTCCTGGGTTTCCTTTGGAAGCACCATCCACATTAAATTTAATAAAATCGTATGGAGGGCAGTCCCATTTTACGGCTAGGACTTTTTTTGGTTTGGTTCGGATGAGTTGATTACAAATGCCCCGTGACAGTAGCAAGTCATCGGCTGTGGATACCTTTGTAAGAGGATGGATTGAAGAGTAGTTACCAAATAAGAGCAAATGTCCACGGTAATCCTTGTTGCAATACTTACGTTGCCATCCAAAACCGCCACGTTCCTGGCTTTCCATAAGAACCAACATATTATGCAAGGGAGTATTTTATGAACTACTCCAATTGTGGATGAAGTTATAGCAGCCCACCACCAAGAATTTAGCTTATCCAAGATAGTCGTAGATGGAGCAATAGGCAATTCCAGCCAGTAAAACCACTTCAAAGAAACGCCAGATTTGTCATGATATTTCACATTCCAAGAAAAGGTGATTCAAGGATTCTTCGTGACAACAAAACCAGCATTTAGAGGCCAACAAAAATCCAATTTTCCGTAAGATATCATCTAACGGTAGCCGTTTATTCAGCAATTTCCACATGAATATGGAAATCTTTAACTGGAGTCTCTTGTCCCAAATCATTTGCCGAGAGAGTATCCGCACCTTAGGGGGGTACGTGGATGAGAGTGAGAAGGAACCTTTAGATGAGTGTCCAAACAATGAGGTCCGGTTCGTCAGTCTGAATGAGTGGTCTTGAGTTAAGAATTGCTGCAATGTTTTGTAACTCCTCATTAGAGTATTTCTCATCCAAAAGAGAAAGGTTCCAGCCATTGTGACCCCCAACATGTGAAACCTGGAGCTGTTCATCATAGACTTGTTCAACAATGTAATTATCCATAACATATGACTCAAATGCGACTCAAGTAAGAAAATAGAACATTTGAATGAACCCAAATTACAGTTTCAACATGAATTCATTACAAGTAGTTTTATTGAAATTAAAAGAGCTAGGGACACTCACCGATTGATGGTATTTAGCTCTTAATTATCTTTCATCTTTCCTTTATTCCCTAACCTGTTCATTTACCAAATATACGAGGTTTAGGTTATTTTCTTCTCAAAACTGAAGAGTAAGATAAATAATCCTAAAATACAATTTAAGATAACATTTTATACTCGAAAACATAGTATTTAGCAAGTTCAAGTTGATTACTTCAATTGTTTAGATTACTTAAGTGGATTTTATTTCATTTTCTTTTACTAGATAATATGATGTAATTTCTGTACCCTTTAACCTAATTAAGGCTTATTATAGTGTTAACATTCCAAGGTAAATTTTAGTAACTTTTATCCCTAAATTTCATTTGGGCAGCCTACTGAATCTTTATAAATTTTGTAGTATTAAGTTAATGATACGAGCTGCCTAAACAACATTCATGAAATAATTACCGCTATTATCATCTAAACAGCTCCTATAACAACCATACCCAAGGAATTCAAAGCCTCACTTAACTTAGTCTTGATAGGGGTGAAAATTTCTACATAATATATTAGTAAATAGCCAATTAAGTAGTTTTTCCATATAAGATTAAATCTGTCTAGATTTAAGCTCATTTATACTCCACTCAATTCATTGCATATTAGAGTAATACCTCACATAAAAAAAATCACCATTATATGTGTATGTAATTTGTTTGTCAATATTTCTTGTATTATGTTGTAATTTCAGCCTTATACTTCACTTTTTTTTTTTTTTAAAAACCCAAGGCGGGTAATTAATTTATTAAGAACCAAATTCAATTTTTACAACGCCGGATGTAGGGACATTTTTGAGCATCCAGCCGCACCAAGCCTTTTACCATGTTTGGGATTGTGTGCTGGTTATACTCAAGATATGTCTCATTTTTTATACCCTCATTGGATAGGGTGTCTGCTACTTGGTTTGCTTCCCTAAATACATACAAGCATCATCATTCATAGTACAAAAGAAAAATTCTTTCCTATGACAAAATGATAAATAAGTTGCAGTAGGGGATTGATACTCCAAGGCGGTGTTGCTTTGCCATTCAAAATGTTAATGATTAAGAGTGAGTCCATCTCTACTTGAACTGATGAGAGTTGAAACTTGGAGCAGAGGTTTAATCCATGTATCAGGGCCGTCATTTCCGCTTTAAGGTTGGACTGACTATGATAGAAGATGGAAAATGCACCATAAAACTGACCATTATGATCTAGGATGATTCCTCCTCTAGCCGCATTCCCTGGGTTTTCTTTAGACGCGCCATAAACATTAAGGTTTGCCACTCCATGAGGAGGGGGGAGACCAGCTCACTGCAATAAGATTCCTCAATTTGTGGTGGATGAAACCATGTCTTAAAACTCGAGATAGAAGGAGTTCATCCACTTGGCAGTAGCGTGTGAAAGGTTGAATCGTGGAAAGGTTTTCCAAGGCAGCACATATTTCAGTTATGATGTAGCTTGGGTGATGTGCTAGGACTGGTCTTTTTTCTTTCATAGAGCAGCGTGTTTCGGCCTTTCCATATGGACCAGCAAATCAGGCTTGGAATGATTTTGTGAATCGCCGCCATTGTGGGTGAAGGGTAGCCATATTTGACCGTTGGTGTTTGTTGTACAGAATTGAAATCCTAATCTTTGAGCAATTACGTCAATCCGAGCCTTGTCCACCATAGGTTCTATTAAGGCTAAGACTTTTATTTTGTGGGATTTAACTAAAAGTTTGAGTCTTTTGAGTGAAGATTTATTACCGACTCCTCAGATGTTCCATATGAGCACTGAATCCATGTCAATTGGAGGGGGAGGGACAAGGTGAACCCGGCTTTAAAGAGAGCCTGGTAGCATTTCGTGGCATGTTGTACGTTCTCCTACGACGAGCTTTACGTGTAGGAGTGGGCAATCCTTTTGGTTGAGCTTCAGTCAGCTTACTTATACTCACAGGGGGTGCTTAAGCAATGAGGATGTCATTATCTAAAAGGTAACCAGGCAGCTGTTCCATGATTCTCGCAAGTGTGAGGGTAAGATCATCCTTAGCTGCTGGTTTTGAAATTTGAGCATTCAAAAAATGTGGAGGGTTTGTTGGTAGTTGGATGTTTGACTCACTCTCCAGATTTGAATCAGTTGGCTTATCCAAGGTTGTATTTTCAATCCCTTGAATGGTGGAATTTGAAATTTGAATTTCCAGCAATTGTGATCTGTCAGATTCAGCGGCTGGTTGCTCTGCCACTACTGGTGGTTTTCCATTTTTCGGTGGCTGATTTGAAACTACATTTTCAGTCCGTTGATCGCTGTCATCACGTTTGTTGGGATTTTTCTTCATGTTGGACATGTAAATGTCCCCTTCTTCTTCTAGTGGTACGTCGGGTAGTAAGGGAGAGGTGTGTTTTGTTCCAGATGGGCCAATTTCATTGCGTTTAACTGGTGTCCAGCGGGTTTGAGCCAATTTCTTTGTTGGATGCTTCGTATAATTCTCAAGGCTTTGGGTTTGCGTAACTACCCNTCGGGTCTGCTTTTTTGCATGTATTGGTGGAGTGACCAATTTTCTTGCAATTTGTGCAGTAATTAGGCAGCCTTTCATAGCTAATTTTTTGCCAAATACCATCTTTTCCAACCCCTAACCATACTCTAGAAGGAAGTTCGGATAGGAGATCTACTTCCACACATACCTTTGCAACATTTGGCCCGGTGAAGTTTTCGGTTGCTAGGTCTAGCTTGAGGGGCATTCCCACTGCTTGAGCGAGGCTAAACACCGCATGTTTGTTGAAGAAAACTGCTGGAAGTCCTTCAAATGTGATCCATACGGGGACTATAGATGGCTCTTCGGTTGGGGTGAAGAGTGGATGCCACTTGAGAACTCTCATGTAACAACCACTAATGAACCAAGTGTTCTTAAGCCAACAACGGAGATAATCTTTCTCTAATGAAAATCTGATGATGATATGCTTGTAGTCTAGGAAACCAATTGTGAACTGACCTTTAAAGCCTGTGGTGAGAAAATTCTTGCGAAGTTGATACTATAGTTCCACATTTGGCTTTCCACGAGCAAAATTTCCAACCAACGTGTATCTAAAAGGGGCAGCAAGTTACTGAATTTCTTCATGGGAGAAGAATATGGCGAGTTCTCCTTTGTGTGATTGGAGGGCCTTCAAGGGTTTATCGAGAGTTTGTGGTCGGATTCCTTGATTTTGGCTGCCCGTGAGCACTTGTGCAAATGTCTTAGGTTGCCCTTCAACCAATGGTTGAAGGGCAGCTTGATCGGCCATGGTCAAGAAAGCAAGGAGTAATAGGATTAGGTTCTTTGTGTTTTAGAGTGAGAAAATGTAGAGAGAAGGAAGAGCTTTTTGTTGTGTTTTTTTTGGTATTATCAAACCTTAGCCTTATACTTCACTTAAATGCTATGGTTTCTTTCTAGGTTTTCCTTTCATTTAGGGTATAATATAACAACCCAATTTAGCTACCCTAATTAATGCCAAAACCATTTAGCAATCACCTTCAAACCTAGTCCAAAAATCATTGCCAAGGTAGGGCTGAACATAACCCTAAATTTTAAGGAACATTAGCTGGATAATTTGGAGTATTTTAAGGTGTTAAACTTAGGAATATATTCTATCCAAATTGCAATCACTTACCTAGCAGCCTAATCTTTTGATGCGAACCCCGTGCACAATCGACTTGATGCCACAAATCCAACAATTCAATATGGCACCAAAACCCCAAAGATGGACTCCAAAGTTGGTCACAAGAATTTGGACAGCAAACACACAAAGTAGAACAATAAAGAACACACAAGAATCAAGCAAGAATTCAACCCCTTGTTTATAACGAGACAGGAACCAAACTCTTAACAAGATTTAAACCAAGAATTGACCCGTTGCCTATATGAATCAGGCAAGAACCAAATCTATAAGTCGGTTAGAACAATCACCGTTGCTCAAGCGATGATCCCAACAAAGTCTTAATCCAAAGACTAAAAGAAAGAACTTTTTCCTCACGAGAAAGGTGAATATTATTGATAAAAATCTACCAGGTAAATTCGTCCATATGATGAGGCCTATTTATAGGCTTATAGAAATCCTAAAAACTAGCTTAAAAACTCCTAAAAAAGTAGTTCTTGGGTTCAGCCATAAGTGGCCCCAAGATTTGGGCTAAATGGGGCTTTTTTTTTTTCATGCAAATGACAGAAAGAGGGCAGAAATTTTATTGATGGAATCAAGGATTATAAAGCCAAATACTAAAGCAGCCTATAGCATCTAGGTAGACCAATCCCTTAACCGGCTGAGGAATGGTATAACAATCATATTCAACATACATAGGTTTTGATATGCCCTCATTAGCTAGACAATCAGCAACATGGTTAGACTCCCTAAAAACATGCTTGAATGAAATCTCTTTCCCAGCACAGTAGTTATTGATGAAGCGCAATTGGGGGTCAATGCTCCAAATCGGTGCCAATGATCCTAGCAAGGTGTTAACTAGCTGAAGAGAATCGATCTCAACCACCAGTGAGTGGACCCACAAATTATGACACATAGCCTTAAGCCCATCTACAAGAGCTAATGCCTCAGCTTGTAGGTTAGTTTGCTATTGATAATTATTGGAAAATACCCGGATGCATTGGCCATTGTGATCTCTGAGAATGCTGCCACCCGCTGCCATTCTTGGGTTACCTTTGGAGGCTCCATCCACATTGAGCTTAAGGCTTCCATGGGGAGGGCAGTCCCATTTAACGACTAGGACTTTCTTGGGTTTGGTTTGGAGAAGGTGCCTGCAAATGCCGCATGAGGGTAACAAATCATCTGCTGTGGAAACTTTTTTAAAGGGGTGGGCCAAAGAAATATTCGCTAAGTAAGAGTAGATGTCCACTATAATCCTTGTTGTACTACTTGCTTTGTCATCCAGAACTGCCATGTTCCTAGCTTTCCATAAGAACCAATAGATTATGCTAGGAAGAATTTTATGAATGGCTCCAATAGCGGAAGGTGACGCGGCAGCCCACCACCATGAATTAAGTTTATCCAATATGGTCTTGGATGGATGTAATCACCATCTCCAGCCAATCTTCAAAAGAATGCCAGATTTATCGTGATGTTTCACATTCCACAAAGAGATGGTCCACGGACTCTTCATTGCAGCACATGCAACACTTGGAGGCTAACGAAAAACCAATTTTTCGTAAGGTATCATCTAGAGGCAGCCGCTTGTTCAATAATTTCCACATGAAAATGGATATCTTCGATTGCAGTCTTACGTCCCAAATCATTTGCCAAGAATGAATCCGCATCTTGGGGGAGAAAGTGGATGAAAGTGAGAAGGAGCCTTTGTGTGTGAGGATCCAAGCAATGAGATTCGGTTCGTCAGAAAAGCATAGCGTTCTTGCATTAAGAATTGCTACAATGTTTTGTAGCTCCTCATTGGAATATCTCTCATCCAAGAGGGAAAGATTCCAGCCATTGGGACCCCCAACATGTTAAACTTTAAGCTATTCATCATATACTCGTTCCACCATATGGGAGAGAGGCCCTTGTTCAGTCCAAGGATCAAACCTCAGACCAAAAGGAACAATCAGCCTTCCATAGTAAGTGTAGCAGCCACCTTTCTGCGTCTGCACAAACATGAAACATCCTCTTCCAAGTAAACGAATCACCTAGTGATGCCGAGACTAAGGTGGGATGTTGGTTCTTGAGGTAACGTCGTTGAAGAAAAGCACACCACAATGAATTGCCTTTTAGGAATTTCCACCAAAGTTTGATACAAAAGCCGCGAACCACTTCCTCAAGTGATGAAACTCCTAGGCCATTTGAATACGTTGGTTGGCAAATTGTAGCCCATGAGATCCAATGATGCTTTGACATCCCTTCGGAGCAGCCCCAAAAGAAATTGGCAAATTGCTGTTCCAGTTCTTTGAGTACTGATTTTGGAGGTGAAAGAACCGACAGTATGTACATAGGGATGCCACTAAGAACATGCTTGATAAGTACGAGCCGCCCTCCAGAAGAAAGAAACCGCGATTGCCAACCGTAGATATTGCGTATTTTTTTAGCTTTTTGGATGGGACAGTCTGGCCCAAGTAAGTGAATGGAAGAGGTTTGTGAACAAAGCCCGTCTTAGCTTGGATCAACCAAACTCGAGCTGGAGCCACCCTTTTGGGTAAATAGAAGGAACTTTTGGACTTATTGAAAAGCTGTCGGGAGGAGAGCTCAAACCTCGAAAGAAAGCTCATAAGATGCCTAATGGACTTAATATCTCCCTTTATAAAAATGACAATGTCATCCGTGAAAGCCAAGTGGGAGATCGTTGGGCATTGCTTCGGGAGGGAATAATGTGTTATTTTGTCCTTTCGAAACTGATCCTTCAATCCTTGAGAAAACGGTTCAATCATTAGGATGAATAACAGAGGTAATAAGGGGTCTCCCTGACGAACCCCTTTGGAGGATTTGAAGAAGCCTTTGGGTGCACCATTAATGAGTATAGAAAACCAACAATCTATATGCCGCATAAGAGAGATCCAATGTTCGGCAAAGCCAAACTTCCGTATGCATAGAGGAAAGGCCAAGAAAGCCTATCAAATGCTTTGGCGAGGTCAAGTTTAACGATCATATTTCCTTCCCTTGTTTTTCGATCTATGAAATCGACCAACTCTTGGACAAGGAGATTGTTATCCGAAACATCTCTCCCTTGGACATAGGCTGCTTGTTCCGGTGAGATGAGTTTCGGCAGAATGGTGGCAAGGCAATTGGCCAAAATTTTAGTGCAAATTTTATTGACGAAAGTGCACAGACTAATAGGCCAAAAATCACTAAAGGAATTGGGGTTGGCTACCTTTGGAATTAATGCAACAAGGGTGCTGTGAACATCCGTGGCAACCTTGCACCTTTGAGAAAAGCACTCACTGCAAGGAAGAGGTCGCGGTGCATAATATGCCAACAAGTAGTGAAGAAGGTCCCATTGTAGGCATCAATTCCCGTTGCACCGTTAGGGTTTAGGGAGAAAACTGCCTCCCTTAATTCCTTTATTAACAGCTCAGACAATAAATACTGGTTATCCACAGTCGAGACCTTGCGCATGAGACATGTGGTCTAGTAATGATGGGTCTAAGGCAGTGGTATGATTCTAAGTCAGGAGTTCCTTAAAGTAGGTAATACCTGCATCTTCAATGAGCTGCAAATTTTCAGTCCATTGCCTGTCGACTTTGATTCTGGAAATGCGTAATCGCTGCCTTTTGGCAAGAAGGGTAGAATGGAAAATTTTGGAGTTTTTGTCACCTTCTTTCAGCCGTTTCACCCCCACCTTTTGCTGCCAAAAGGTTTCCTCTTTCGCAAGACATCGCATGTGAACAGCTTGTGCATGAGCCAAAGCAATTTGATTACTTTGGCTGTCATGGAGAAGGAGAGCTTCTTCCTTGCTCTTGACTACTTTTTCAGCCTCATATACCTTTGTGAAGACATTGCCGAACACGGTGTGACTCCAATTCCTAAGTTCGGCTTTGAGTCTTTTAAGTTTGGAAGCAAGAATAGAAATAGGGGAACCAGTACAATGCAAGGACCAATTGTTGCCCACAACCTGCAAAAAATCCTTGTGTTGTAGTCCACATATTAAGGAATTTAAATGGCTTTGGGCCTAGTGTTATTGGTAAAGAACCATTGAGAACTAGTGGCAAGTGATCCGAGCACGTCTTGAGAAAGTGAGCAACATTAATATGTTGGAAGGCTGCCATGAATTCAGCATTACAAACAAATCTATCCAACCGCTTCCAAACCACGGTTCCAAAACTGTTCCCACGCCAAGTGAATTTGCAACCTTGAAAAGGTAGAGCCAACAAGCCATATTCGTGAAGACAATCATTGAATTCTCCCATTGCGTCCAGGTGCAAAGAGCTAGAACCTTGATATTCATTGGAGCTTGAGATAACATTAAAGTCACCGCCCACCAGCCATGGAGTTTGAGGTTGGACAGCTCGGAGATCCGCCCAGAGAATTCTCCTTTCCAATTTTGTGCATTTTGCATATACAAAGGAAACTTGCAAAACAGTATTGTGAAGAGAAGAGGAGATAAAAACGTGTAGAAGCCGGTCTGAGCTAAAAGTGGTTGAGCTAAACCAAGCTCATTATTCCAAAAAACCCAAATTTTGCCGTTGGTGTTACATTCACAGTAATCAAAACCTAATTGGTGTGCGAAGAAAGAGATTCGAGCTTTGTCCACCATGGGCTCCAGCAAAGCAAGAATTTTTATGTTGTGCTGTTTGATAAGTGACTTCAACCTACGTAATGAGGGTTTATTAGCTATCCCCCGTATATTCCATATTAGGATAATATTCATTTAATACTGAGGGGAGGAGGGCGAAGTGGTAGTTTTCCTAACCAGCCGAGTACGCATTGGCTTTAGCATGGTATAGATTCTCTTGCGTCTTTTCTTTTTGGACAAGGACTTACCAGCTGGCTGTGGAGTGGAAGAAGATGGCTGGATAACCTTCGTCGTTGCATGGTCTGCATGGGGAGAGTCATTGTCCGAAAAGTAACACGGTAACTCTTCCATAATTTTACCATGAGAGATGAAGGAATCATCCATTGAGGGGTTATTTGAAATTCGGTTGTCCCTAGCTGATTATCATGGCTTTTGGGGTAGCCGAATCCAGTTGTATCTCTTCCAAAACGGATGTGGCCCTACCATCCAAGGGGTTTAAGATTTGAACTTCCAAAGCTTGCTCATGTGGATAAGGCTCCATCTCCTTATTCGAATTAATGACCTTATCCAAGGTTGTTGGAATGATCCCATGGAAGGTGGGATTTGAATTTTGAACCACAGGTTGTTGAAATAATCCCTCCACCGTTTGTGGTTGCTCCTCCACCGGTTTTGGTTGCTTCTTCACCGTTTTTGGTTGCTTCTTCACCGTTTGTGGTTGCTCCACGACAACTAGTGGCTCCTCTTTGCTTGGTGGCCGTCCTTGAGCTAAGTTTTCACCCGTGTACGCAACATCAATGCCTTGTGAAACATTTAGCAATGGGATTATTGTGTTTGCGGCTGTTGGGACATCATCAAGTGTAGCATAGCCAACCGAATTTGCTCCATTATCAACAAGTGTAGAAGGACGGGTTTGCTTTGTTCCCGATGAACCCTTGCTTCTGCTTCTTGGTGCTTCACCGAAGTCCAACGTGTTTGAATAGGCTTCTTTGCTGGATTGTTTGTGCCCTGTACCACAGCTTGTTTTGCCCAACTCGCTTCTCCCAACCTACATGATTCAATGGAATGGCCAATTTCCTTACACTTTGTACAGTACAATGGAACATCTTCGTAGGTGATTTTTTGCCAAAAGCCCTCTTTTCCAACCCCTAGCCATACCCTAGAAGGGAGTTCAGATAGGAGGTCAACTTCAACGCATACCTTTGTAACACTTGGCCTGGTGAATTGTTCGGTGGCTATGTCCAGTTTGAGAGGAGTACCAACAGCTTCAGCAAGATTAAACACGGCTTGCTTGTTGAAAAAGATTCCTGGAAGTCCCTGAAAGGTGATCCATATAGGGACTATGGAAGGTTCCTCATCCGTGGTAAAGAGAGGATGCCACTTAAGCACACACATGTAAAAGCCATTGATGGACCAAGCAGTCTTAAGCCAGCAACGGAGATAGTCTTTGGCACCTCCAAAGAAAACCGGATGATAACATGCTTATAGTCAAGATACCCGATAGTAAATTGTCTTTTAAAGCCAATCGTGTTCAAACTTTTCCGAAGGGTCTCCATGTTCAGTTTCCCCCTCGGGAAATTCCCCACCAGTGTGAACCGGAATGGCGCTGCAATCTTTTGAATTTCATCCATAGAGAAGAAAATGACTGGTTCTCCTTTGTGAGATTGGAGGGTCTTAAGGGGTGTGTTAGATTTTGGGGATGGAACACCTGATTTTTGTCCATCCAAGAGGGCTTGTGCAAAAATTTTTGGTCGGCTTGCTCAGCCATGGTCGAGAATGCCAAGGGTAATTAATGAGCCTAAAAACAAAGAATTAAATCAACTTAAAACCAGCCCAATTTACACAAACTTAAACTACTATTGGGCTTTACATATTAAAGACCAAACTAAAATAAACTTTAAAGAAATTCGGCCTTCTTGCACTTAAAGGATCTCCACTTGTGCTTTACTTTGAAGAATTGATCAGGCATCATGTAATAATGAATTGAAGATTGTCCAATCCAAGTCAATCAATATACCACGAATGTACTCCAATCTTGGCAAGAGTGAATCCATGCTTGCTCCATCTTTCATTTCCTCATCTTGACACATTTTCAGGCTATTCAGATCCATATCATTCCCTCCCTCCTCGAATGGATTCGTCCTTTAATATGAATCTGGATAAGAGAAACCCGGATTAGTCAAATGGTACATAAGATTGGCAGAAGATAGGCCTTGAAACCCTGCACTATTGCGAGCACAACAAAGTTTTGGAAAGTAATGATCAAAATAGTTAAACAAATGTGCACGCCAAAGTAGAAAATCATTCAGTTTTAACAACATAAGCACAATTTGAGAAATTGCCAGCAAACACTGATTTTGACACAAATTGGAATTTATTTGACCATAAACAAAAATTTTAGTCAAAGTGTTCTGAGGCAAAATTGACACGATTTCATTCTTACAAAGTATTTGACCTAAAAATCACACAACTTCTTAGGTTTCTCAAAAACTAAGTAAGAAACAAAAATTTGGGTGGCGTGTTTAAGTAAAACAAAATCAAATAAGTTATCGCACCATAACAAAAATTTAACTTGACTTGGGCAAACTTTATTTGAGATTCGAAATGCATAAAAGAAGTTAACCTATCTAACAAACTTATCCAAGTTACTTTGAACAAAAGTGAAAGGTCGAAAATCATGTAGCATGGTAACACAACAGTTCAAATTAGATTTGATGGCATGTAAATGATTATCAACTAAAGCTTGGATGGATTTTTCCAAACAGTGCTCCACAAATTGGGATTGACGTCCAAGAATTTGGATTCCTGTTTTGTTCAAAACAACAACCAAGTCAAGATGGCACGAAACCCAACAATTCAAGATGGCACCAAAACCCCAAAGATCGACTCCAAAGTTGGTCACAAGAATTTGGACAACAAACACACAAAGAAGAACAATAAAGAACACACAAGAATCAAGCAAGAATTCAACCCATAATGTCTATAACGAGACAAGAACCAAAATCTTAACAAGATTTAAAGCAATAATTGACCCGTTGCCTATATGAATCAGACAAGAACCAAATCTATAAGTCGGTTAGAACAATCACTGTTGCTCAAGCGATAATCCCAACAAAGTCTTAATGCAAAGACTAAAAGAAAGAACTTTTTCCTCACGAAAAAGATGAATATTATTGATTAAAATCTACCGTAAATTCGTCCATATGATGAGGCCTATTTATAGGCTTATAGAAATCCTAAAAACTAGCTTAAAAACTCCTAAAAAAGTAGTTCTTGGGTTCAGCCATAAGTAGCCCCAAGATTTGGGCTAAATTGGCCTTATTAAGGCTAATTAATGAGCCTAAAAACTAAGAATTAAATCAACTGAAAACCAGCCCAATTTACACAAACTTAAATTACTATTGGGCTTTACATAATAAAGACCAAACTAAAATAAACTTTAAAGAAATTCGGCCTTCTTGCACTTCAAGGATCTCCACTCTAGGCCTTGTGCTTTGCTATGAAGAATTGGGCATCATGTAATAATGAATTGAAGGTAGTACAATCCAAGTCAATCAATATACCACGAATGTACTCCAATCTTGGCAAGAGTGAATCTATGCTTGCTCCATCTTTCATGTCCTCATCTTGACACATTTTCAGGCTATTCGGATCCATATCATCTTTCATATCACTAGTGGATTATACATAAAAACCTTGTTTCTAATCACCTTTAACTAAATAAGCTAAGTCGCACTAAGCTGGAATTAATTTTTAGCAAGCATAGTAACAATTATTTGGCTAATACAAGACTTTAATATCAAAGCATCCTTAACAACATGTTCATAATCTATTAGATGGTTGAAATATTACCTTTTCAAGTGAGATTAAATCCCCAATTCTTCTTTTCTCCACTGTTTTGCTCCAGCTCTTTTTCTTTCTTTCTTTCTTCCTTTTCTTTGGTTTTCTCTTAGTCCTATCTCTCTCTTTTCTCTCCAGAATTTTATGCTGGCTTCTATGGTGCATTTAGGTACTTAGTTAAGCCTTATAAGGTGAAGTAGGAGCTGGAATTAGGAGCTGCTTGTTGGCACCCTAAGCAGCTGATTTTTGTGCCACCACTTGCTTGTTTTATCCTTGTCATGCTTTAGCCATTTTGACCTAGTTTCGGTGCTTACCTTTTTAATTATTTTACCGTTTTATTTGGTGGGTAACATATTTTTATGTAGTCCTAAAATATTTACAACACAGCCCTTACTAAAGAAATTTTCTTCCAATTGCATTTTCCTTCCCTCAAGACTAGTTAGTAGCTCAGCAAATCCGACTAGCTTGTATATTTTATAAAGCTAATTTACATGAACCCTATTTAGTAATTAACATTCAATTAAATAAGTTGGTGTATCCTCACAACACGTGCGGCAACTTAGTATGGAAGAGGCTCGATCGTTATGTTTGCAACCACGCATTCTTCACGACCTTCCAACATCTATGGTAGACCACTTGCCTAAAACATGTATCTGTTCGGGCCACTCTCCACTTCTCCTCAAAATGTCAAATGGAATGATGTCAGGACATTGACAATTTCGATTCTTAAATGCTTGGAATAACCATCCCCACTTCACAAAGCCCACTTGAAATTCTTGCCTCCAAATTCAAATGACTAAAGGCAGAATTACGCAATTGGAGTCACACCATCTTTGGAAACATTTTTGACAAGGTGAAAAAAGCTGAGATGCATGTTCTGTTAATGTGAGGCTATTTGCTTGCAGCAGCCATCACAACCTAACCAAATTTCTCTTGCCCATGCACAAGCCATGCACGCTAAATGCCTTGCCGATGAAGAAAGTTTTTGGAGGCAAAAATCAGGTATGAAATGGCTGAAACAATGAGACTTTTACGTGAGGTTTGCGAGCACAATTCTGTGTGGGAAATATCTGGGATTACGCATTTCCAAGGAAGTGTCCAACGATCACCCATCTTGCATTCGCAAACGACATAGTCATTTTAACTAAAGGAGAGGCAAAATACATGTCAATCAAGAACTCATGGAGTTCCACGACCAGTTTGAGTCTTCATCTGGGCAGCTTATTAACAAGTCGAAAAGCTTCTTTTACAAGGCCAACAACACTCCACTATCTAGGATCAGAACGGTTCAATTTTGAACAGGTTTTGTGAAACGTACCCTGCCTTTCGCATATCTTGGCTACCCCATTCAAGAGGCGAAGAAAAGAAGGTCACTCTTTCAGCCCATGATTGAGAAAATTACCTCAAAAATTGTGGGGTGGCAAATGAAATTTCTCTCTCCTGGGGGAAAGCTAATCCTGATCAAACTTGTTTTAAGCAGTATTCCAATATCTCACGGTACTCCAGCCTCCAAAAGCTGTAATCGAGGACTTGGAGCGCCAATTCAGAAACATCTTCTGGGGTAATTCGGACTCGGGAAGCAGGTACCATTGGGCATCATGGAAGTCATTATGTAAGCCAACAGCTGCCAATGGCCTTGGAATAATGTCCCTCTCAGATTCGGTCGAGGGTTTTGGCATCAATTTAAACTATGGTGAAAATTTTGAAAGGGGAGTTATTTATGGTGGTATTTCATGCGTGCTAGGTATCGTCATTCCCACCCTTGTTTAATAAATGAAATAAAAATCTGTGTATATGGAATATATGGAAGTGCAGCTTAAAAGCTGTGAGAACGCAGAAAAAAGGCCTTTTATTTTTGTTACGCATTGGACAAGTCTTCTTTTGGTATGACACTTGGCTGCCTCAAGGACCTTTGTTTCACGAGGTTAGTCAAGTGTTCCAGCCAACCCTTACAGTTGCTGATTTGTGAGTGCAGATGATTGGAACCTTGCAATTTTGAGCGAACATTATTCAGGCCTTGAGACTAGATAAGCTTCTTTGTGGGATACATTTCCAAGTTTGTAATGACTCGGATGTGCTGGTATGGACTCTCTCACCTAATGGCAAGTTTTCAGTCCCTCTACCCTTCCTTCACATATTTCCACACTCTCTCAAACAAAGATTTGGGACAATAAACTCCAAATCAAAATCTCCATCTTCATGTGGCGCCTCTTGAATAGGAAACCCCCACTTGACGATATCATAACTACCTTTGGGGTTTCCTTGGCTTCAAAATGTCCCTTTTGTCACCATCAAGAAACATTGGATCATCTCTTTGCAAGTTGTGATTTCACCAGCCAAGTCTGGTGATACGAGCCAAGGGGCATCTTCAAGCTAGACTAAGGTTCGTGAAGAGTTATTGCAAGTGCCAACTCGGACCAATTACAAGGGCACGTGCAAAGAGAATAAAAACAAGCCATGCAAAGTTTGGTTCGAAGTGTTCTTGACGGGGAAGCCGTCCCAAAACAAACTAGAAGTGGAACGAGCTTGTAAATCTGATTGGAACATTCTTCAAATCCAAATCCATAATGGAGAAGTCCAGTAGTTTGTGTTTTCTCTATTATTTTATATAGCCCAATAGTTGTTTGAGTTTGTGTAAATTGGGCTGGTTTAGGTCGAGTATAGTTGTGACTTAGTTCTCAGTTTTTGAGGCTCAATAATTAGCCTTAATAAGGCCCATTTAGCCCAAATCACAACTATACTCGACCTAAACCAGCCCAATTTACACAAACTCAAACAACTATTGGGCTATACAAAATAATAGAGAAAACACGAACTACTGGACTTCTCCATTATGGATATGGATTTGAAGAATGTTCCAATCAAATTACAAGCCCATTCCACTATCTAAGGCTAATTAATGAGCCTAAAAATTGAGAACAAAGGCACAACTATACTCGGCTTAAACCAGCCCAATTTACACAAACTTAAACTATTCTTGGGCTTTATAAAATAATAGAGTAAACACAAACTACCGGACTTCTCCATTATGGATTTGGACTTGAAGAGTGTTCCAATCATATTTACAAGCCCGTTCCACTTCTAGTTGGTTTTGGACGGCTTCCCCGTCAAGAACACCTCGAACCAAACTTTGCATGGCTTGTTGGATTCTCTTTGCACGTGCCCTTGTAATTGGTCCAAGTTGGCACTTGCAAGAATGACTCTTCACGAACCTTAATCGAGCGAGAAGATGCCCCTTGGCTCGTATCACCAGACTTGGCTGGTGAAATCACAACTTGCAAAGAGATGATCCAATGTTTCATCATCACAAAAGGGACATTTTGAAGCCAAGGAAACCCCAAAGGCAGTTATGATATCGTCAAGTGGGAGTTTCTTGTTCAAGAGATGGCACATAAAGATGGGGATTTCGATTTGGAGTTTATTGTCCCAAATCATTGTTTGAGAGAGTGTGGAAACATGCGAAGGAAGGGTAGAGGAGACTGAAAACTTGCCATTAGGTGAGAGAGTCCATACCAGCACATCCGAGTCATTACTAACTTGGAAATGTATCCCACAAAGAAGCTTCTCTAGTCTTTCTATCTCAAGGCCCGAATAATGTTCTCTTCAAATTGCAAGGTTCCAGCCATTTCCACTCACAAATCCGCAACTGTAAGGGTTGGCTCGAACACTTGACTAACCTCGTGAAATAAAGGTCCAGTGTATCGCTTGTTGAGGCAGCCAAGTGTCATACCAAAAGGATACATGACCAATGCGTAACAAAAATAAAGGCCTTTTTTCTGCGTTGCCACGGCTTTTAAGCGTGCACTTCCATATATATGAATCACTGTGCCTTTCATTTATTAAACACGGGTGGGAATGACACTACCTACCACGCGTGAAAGAGCACCATAAAGAATTCCCCTTTTGAAATTTCCACCATAGTTTAATGCCAAAACCCTTGACCAAATCTGAGAGGGAAATTATTCCAAGGCCATTGGCAGCTGTTGGCTTACATAATTACTTCCATGATGCCCAATGGTACCTGCTTCCCGAGTCCAAATTGCCCCAGAAGAAGTTTGTGAATTGGCGCTCCAAGTCCTTGATTACAGCTGTTGGAGGCTTGCAGTACCGTGAATAGGGATATTGGAATAGTACCTAAAACAAGCTTGTTCAAGATTAGGTTTCCCCCAGGAGAGAGAAATTTAATTTGCCACCCCGCAATTTTAGAGGTATCAGAATTTTCTCAATCATGGGCTGAAAGTGCGACCTTCTTTTCTTGGCCTTTTGAATGGGGCAGCCAGGATATGAGAAAGGGAGGGGACGTTTCACAAAACCTGTTCAAAATTGAACCATTCTGATCCAAGATAGTGGAGCGTTGTTCGCCATGTAAAAGAAGCTTTTCGACTTGTTAATAAGCTGCCCAGATGAAAATTCAAACTGGTCGTGGAACTCCACGAGTTCTTGATTGATTTGGCCTTTCCTTTTGTTAAAATGACTATGTCGTTCGCGAATGCAAGATGAGTGATTGTTGGACACTTCCTTGGAAATGTGTAATCGCAGATATTTCCCGCACAGAATTGTGCTCGCAAACCTCGCGCAAAAGTCTCCTTGTTTCAGCCATTTCATACCCGATTTTTGCCTCCAAAAACTTTCTTCATCTGCAAGGCATTGAGCGTGCATGGATTGTGCATGGGCAAGAGAAATTTGGTTAGGTTGTGATGGCTATTGCAACCTATGCCAAGAGAAATAGCCTCACACTATTGAACATGCATCTCAGCATTTTTCACCTTGTCAAAAATGTTTCCAAAGATGGCGTGACTCCAATTGCGTAATCAAGCAAGAATTTAGCACGTTGTCTATAACAAGACAAGAACCAAACTCTTAACAAGATTTAAAGCGAGAATTGACCCGTTGCCTGTACGAATCAGGCAAGAACCAAATCCATAAGTCGGTTAGAACAATCACCGTTGCTCAAGCGATGATCCCAAAAAAGTCGTAATCCAAAGACTAAAAGAAAGAACTTTTTCCTCACAAAAAAGACAAGTTCTTTTTTATAAAAATCTGCTTAAATTGTCCATTTGATGAGGCCTATTTATAGTCTTAATAAAGTCCTAAAAACTAGCTTAAAAACTCCTAAAAACTAGCTTAAAAACTGCTAAAAAAGTAGTGCTGGGGTTCAGCCATAAGTGGCCCCAAGATATGGGCTAAATAGGCCTTACTAAGGCTAATTAATGAGCCTAAAAACTGAAAGAACCAAGTCACAACTATACTCGGCTTAAACTAGCCCAATTTACACAAACTTAGACTACTCTTGGGCTTTATAAAATAATAGAGTAAACACAAACTACCGGACTTCTCCATTACTGATTTGGACTTGAAGAGTGTTCCAATTATATTTAGAAGCCCGTTCCACTTCTAGTTGCTTTTGGACGGCTTCCCTGTCAAGAACACCTCGAACCAATCTTTGCATGGCTTGTTGGATACTCTTTGCACGTGCCCTTGTAATTGGTCTGAGTTGGCACTTGCAATGACTCCTCACGAACCTTAGTCGAGCGAGAAGATGCCCCTTGGCTCGTATCACCAGACTTGGCTGGTGAAATCACAACTTGCAAAGAGATGATCCAATGTTTCTTCATCACAAAAGGGACATTTTGAAGCCAAGGAAAACCCAAAGGCAGTTGTGATATCGTCAAGTGGGAGTTTCCTGTTCAAGAGGCGGCACACGAAGATGGGGATTTCGATTCGGAGTTTATTTGCTCCCAAATCATTGTTTGAGAGAGTGTGGAAACATGCGAAGGAAGGGTAGAGGAGACTGAAAACTTGCCATTAGGTGAGAGAGTACATACCAGCACATCCGAGTCATTACTAACTTGGAAAAGTATCCCACAAAGAAGCTTCTCTAGTCTTTCTATCTCAAGGCCCAAATAATGTTCGCTTAAAATTGCAAGGTTCCAGCCAATTGCACTCACAAATCAGCAACTGTAATGGTTGGCTCGAACACTTGACTAACCTCATGAAATAAAGGTCCTTGGGGCAGCAAAGTGTCATACCAAAATGAGACTTGACCAATGCGTAACAAAAACAAAAGGACTTTTTTCTGCGTTCTCACGGCTTTTAGTCATGCACTTCCATATATATGAATCACTGTGCCTTTCATTTATTAAACACGGGTGGGAATGACAATATCTAGCACGCATGAAAGAGAACCATAAAAAATTTCCCTTTCTAAATCTCCACCATAGTTTAATGCTAAAACCTTTGACCAAATCTGAGAGGGACATTATTCCAAGGCCATTGGAAGCTGTTGGCTTACATAATCACTTCCATCATGCCCAATGGTACCTGCTTCCCGAGTCCGAATTGCCTCAGAAGAAGTTTGCGAATTGGAGCTCCAACTCCTTGATTACAGCTTTAGGAGGCTTTGGAGTACCGTGAATAGGTATATTGGAATACTACCTAAAACAAGCTTGTTCAGGATTAGCTTTCCCCCAGGAGAGAGAAATTTCATTTGCCACCCCGCAATTTGTGAGGGAATTTTCTCAATCATGGGCTGAAAGAGTGACCTTCTTTTCTTCGCCTTTTGAATGGGGTAGCCAAGATATGTGATAGGGAGGGGACGTTTCACAAAACCTGTTCAAAATTGAACCATTCTGGTCCTAGATAGTGGAGCGTTGTTGGCCATTTAAAATAAGCTTTTCGACTTGTTAATATGCTGCACAGAGGAAGACTCAAACTGGTCGTGGAACTCCACGAGTTCTTGATTGATTTGGCACTCTCCTTTAGTTAAAATGACAATGTCGTTCGCGAACGCAAGATGAGTGATTGTTGGACACTTCCTTGGAAATGCGTAATCGCAGATATTTCCCGCACAGAATTATGCTCGCAAATATAGCTCAAAAGTCTCCTTGTTTCAGCCATTTCATACCCAATTTTTGCCTCGAAAAACTTTCTTCGTCAGCAAGGCATTTAGCGTGCATGGGCAAGAGAAATTTGGTTAGGTTGTGATGGCTGTTGCAAGCAAATAGCCTCACACTGTTGAACATGCATCTCAGCATTTTTCACCTTGTCAAAAATGTTTCCATAGATGGCGCGACTCCAATCGCGTAATCAAGCAAGAATTCAACTCGTTGTCTACAACAAGACAAGAACCAAACTCTTAACAAGATTTAGAGCGAGAATTGACCCGTTTCCTATACGAATCAGGCAAGAACGAAATCCATAAGTCGGTTGGAACAATCACCGTTGCTCAAGCGAGGATCCCAACAAAGTCTTAATCGGTGCTAGCAAAGACTAAAAGAACGAACTTTTTCCTCACGAAAAAAACAAGTTTTTTTTATAAAAATTTGTGAAAATTTGCCCATTTGATGAGGCCTATTTATAGTCTTAATAAAGTCCTAAAAACTAGCTTAGAAACTCCTAAAACCTAGCTTCAAAACTGCTAAAAAAGTAGTGCCGGGGTTCAGCCATAAGTGGCCCCAAGATATGGGCTAAATGGGCCTTACTAAGGCTAATTAATGAGCCTAAAAACTGAGAACTAATTAACAACTACACTCGGCTTAAACCAGCCCAATTTACACAAACTTAAACTACTCTTGGGCTTTATAAAATAATAGAGTAAACACAAACTACCGGACTTCTCCATTATGGATTTGGACTTGAAGAGTGTTCCAATCATGATTACAAGCCCGTTCCACTTCTAGTTCGTTTTGGACAGCTTCCCCGTCAAGAACACCTCAAACCAAACATTGCATGGCTTGTTGGATTCTCTTTGCACGTGCCCTTGTAATTGGTATCCGAGTTGGCACTTGCAATGACTCTTCACGAACCTTAGTCGAGCGAGAAGATGACCCTTGGCTCGTATCACCAGACTTGTCTGGTGAAATCACAACTTGCAAAGAAATGATCCAATGTTTCTTCATCCCAAAAGGGACATTTTGAAGCCAAGGAAACCCCAAAGGCCGTTATGATATCGTCAAGTGGGGGTTTCCTTTTCAAGAGGCGGCACACGAAGATAGGGATTCCGATTTGGAGTTTATTGTCACAAATCATTGTTTGAGAGAGTGTGGAAACATGCTAAGGAAGGGTAGAGGAGACTGAAAACTCTCCATTAGGTGAGAGAGTCCATACCAACACATTCGAGTCATTACTAACTTGGAAATGTATCCCACAAAGTAGCTTCTCTAGTCTTTCTATCTCAAGGCCCGAATAATGTTCGCTTAAAATTGCAAGGTTCCAGCCATTTGCACTCACGAATCAGCAACTGTAAGGGTTGGCTCGAACACTTGACTAACCTCATGTGAAATAAAGGTCCTTGAGGCAGCCAAGTGTCATACCGAAAAGAGAATTGACCAATGCGTAACAAAAACAAATGGCCTTTTTTCTGCGTTCTCACGGCTTTTAATCATGCTCTTCCATATATATGAATCACTGTGCCTTTCATTTATTAAACACGGGTGGGAAAGACAATATCTAGCACGCATGAAAGAGCACCATAAAGAATCCCCCTTTCAAAATTTCCACCATAGTTTAATGCCAAAACCCTTGACCAAATCTGAGAGGGACATTATTCCAAGGGCATTGGCAGCTGTTGGGTTACATAATCACTTCCATGATGCCCAATGGTACCTGCTTCCCGAGTCCGAATTGCCCCAGAAGAAGTTTGCGAATTGGCGCTCCAAGTCCTTGATTACAGCTTTTGGAGGCATGGAGTACCGTGAATAGGTATATTGGAATACTACCTAAAACAAGCTTGTTTAGGATTAGCTTTCCCCCAGGAGAGAGAAATTTCATTTTCCATCCCGCAATCTTTTGTGAGGGAATTTTCTCAATCATGGGCTGAAAGAGTGACCTTCTTTTCTTCGCCTTTTGAATGGGGCAGCCAAGATATGTGAAAGGGAGGGGACGTTTCACAAAACCTTTTCAAAATTAAACCATTCTGATCCAAGATAGTGGAGCGTTGTTGGGCATGTAAAAGAAGCTTTTCGACTTGTTAATAAACTGCCAAGATGAAGACTCAAACTGGTCGTGGAACTCCACGAGTTCTTGATTGATTTGGCCTCTCCTTTAGTTAAAATGACTATGTCGTTCGCGAATGCAAGATGAGTGATTGTTGGACACTTCCTTGGAAATGCTTAATCGCAGATATTTCCCGCACAGAATTGTTCTCGCAAACATCACGCAAAAGTCTCCTTGTTTCAGCCATTTCATACCCGATTTTTGCCTCCAAAAACTTTCTTCATCGGCAAGGCATTTAGCGTGCATGGATTGTGCATGGGCAAGAGAAATTTGGTTAGGTTGTGATGGCTATTGCAAGCAGGGAATACACAAATAGCCTCACACTGTTGAACATGCATCTCAGCATTTTTCACCTTGTCAAAAATGTTTCCATAGATGGCGCGACTCCAATCGCGTAATCAAGCAAGAATTCAACTCGTTGTCTATAACAAGACAAGAACCAAACTCTTAACAGGATTTAAAGAGAGAATTGACCCATTGCCTATACAAATCAGGCAAGAACCAAATCCATAAGTCGGTTGGAACAATCACCGTTGCTCAAGCGAGGATCCCAACAAAGTCTAAATCCAAAGAATAAAAGAACGAACTTTTACCTCACGAAAAAGACAAGTTTTTTTTTACAAAAATCTATGAAAATTTGCCCATTTGACGAGGCCTATTTATAGTCTTAATAAAGTCCTAAAAACTAGCTTAAAAACTCCTAAAAACTAGCTTAAAAAAGTAGTTCTGGGGTTCAGCCATAAATGGCCCCAAGATATGGGCTAAATGGGCCTTACTAAGGCTAATTAATGAGCCTAAAAACTGAGAACTAATTCACTCTATAACTATACTCGGCTTAAACCAGCCCAATTTACACAAACTTAAACTACTCTTGGGCTTTATAAAATAATAGAGTAAACACAAACTACCGGACTTCTCCATTATGGATTTGGACTTGAAGAGTGTTCCAATCATGTTTACAAGCCCGTTCCACTTCTAGTTGGTTTTAGACGGCTTCCCCGTCAAGAACACCTCGAACCAAACTTTGCATGGCTTGTTGGATTCTCTTTGCACGTGCCCTTGTAATTGGTCCGAGTTGGCACTTGCAATGACTCTTCACGAACCTTAGTCGAGCGAGAAGATGCCCCTTGGCTCGTATCACCAGACTTGGCTGGAGAAATCACAACTTGCAAAGAGATGATCCAATGTTTCTTCATCAGAAAAGGGACATTTTGAAGCCAAGGAAAAGCCAAAGGCAGTTATGATATCGTCAAGTGGGAGTTTCCTGTTCAAGAGGCGGCACACGAAGATAGGGATTTCGATTTGGAGTTTATTGTCCCAAATCATGAGTGTTTGAGAGAGTGTGGAAACATGCGAAGGAAGGGTAGAGGAGACTGAAAACTCTCCATTAGGAGAGAGAGTCCATACCAGCACATCCGAGTCATTACTAACTTGGAAATGTATCCCACTAAGAAGCTTCTCTAGTCTTTCTATCTCAAGGCCCAAATAATGTTCGCTTAAAATTGCAAGGTTCCAGTCATTTGCACTCACAAATTAGCAACTGTAAGGGTTGGCTCGAACACTTGACTAACCTCGTGAAATTAAGGTCCTTGAGGCAGCCAAGTGTCATACCAAAAGGAAACTTGACCCATGCGTAACAGAAATAAAAGACCTTTTTTCTGCGTTCTCACGGCTTTTAATCATGCACTTCCATATATATGAATCACTGTGCCTTTCATTTATTAAACACGGGTGGGAATGACAATATCTAGCACGCATGAAAGAGCACCACAAAGAATTCCCCTTTCAAAATTTCCACCATAGTTTAATGGCAAAACCCTTGACCAAATCTGACTAGAGGGACATTATTCCAAGGCCATTGGCAGCTGTTGGCTTACATAATCACTTCCATGATGCCCAATGGTACCTACTTCTCGAGTCCGAATTGCCCTAGAAGAAGTGAGAAAGTCCATACCAGCACATCCGAGTCATTACTAACTTGGAAATGTATCCCACAAAGAAGCTTCTCTAGTCTTTCTATCTCGAGGCCCGAATAATGTTCGCTTAAAATTGCAAGGTTCCAGCCATTTGCTCTCACAAATCAGCAACTGTAAGGGTTGGCTAGAACACTTGACTAACCTCGTGAAATAAAGGTCCTTGAGGCAGCCAAGTCTCATACCAAAAGGACACTTGACCAATGCGTAAAAAAAACAAAAGGCCTTTTTTCTGTGTTCTCACGGCTTTTAATCATGCACTTCCATATATATGAATCACTGTGTCTTTCATTTATTAAACACGGGTGGGAATGACAATATCTAGCACGCATGAAAGATCACCATAAAGAATTCCCTTTTCAAAATTTCGCACCATAGTTTAATGCCAAAACCCTTGACCAAATCTACGAGGGACATTATTCGAAGGCCATTGGCAGCTGTTGGTTTACATAATGACTTCCATGATGCCCAATTGTACCTGCTTCCCGAGTCCGAATTGCCCCAGAAGAAGTTTGAGAATTGGCGCTCCAAGTCCTTGATTACAGCTTTTAGAGGCTTGGAGTACCGTGAATAGGTATATTGGAATACTACCTAAAACAAGCTTGTTCAGGATTAGCTTTCCCCCAGGAGAGAGAAATTTCATTTGCCACCCTGCAATTTGTGAGGGAATTTTCTCAATCATGGGCTGAAAGAGTGACCTTCTTTTCTTCGCCTTTTGAATGGGACAGCCAAGATATGTGAAAGGGAGGGGACGTTTCACAAAACCTTTTCAAAATTGAACCATTCTGATCCAAGATAGTGGAGTGTTGTTGGCCATGTAAAAGAAGCTTTTCGACATGTTAATAAGCTGCCCAGATGAAGACTCAAACTGGTCGTGGACTTGTAAACTCCACGAGTTCTTGATTGATTTGGCCTCTCCTTTAGTTAAAATGACTATGTCGTTCGCGAACCGAAGATGAGTGATAGTTGGACACTTCCTTGGAAATGCTTAATCGCAGATATTTCCCGCACATAATTGTTCTCGCAAACATCACGCAAAAGTTTCCTTGTTTCAGCCATTTCATACCCGATTTTTGCCTCTAAAAACTTTCTTCATCGGCAACGCATTTAGCGTGCATGGATTGTGCATGGGCAAGAGAAATTTGGTTAGGTTATGATGGCTGTTGCAAGGAAATAGCCTCACACTTTTGAACATGCATCTCTGCATTTTTCACCTTGTCAAAAATGTTTCCATAGATGGCGCGACTCCAATCGCGTAATCAAGCAAGAATTCAACTCGTTGTCTATAACAAGGCAAGAACCAAAATCTTAACAGGATTTAAAGCGAGAATTGACCCGTTGCCTATACGAATCAGGCAAGAACCAAATCCATAAGTCGGTTGGAACAATATTTTTGATTTCACCGTTGCTCAAGCGAGGATCCCAACAAAGTCTTAATCCAAAGACTAAAAGAACGAACTCTTTCCTCACGAAAAAGACAAGTTTTTTTTTATAAAAATCTTTGAAAATTTGCCCATTTGATGAGGTTATTTATAGTCTTAATAAAGTCCTAAAAACTAGCTTAAAAACTCCTAAAAACTAGCTTAAAAACTGCTAAAAAATTAGTGTTGGGGTTCAGCCATAAGTGGCGCCAAGATATGGGCCAAATGGGCCTTACTAAGGCTAATTAATGAGCCTAAAAACTGAGAACTAAGTCACAACTATACTCGGCTTAAACCAGCCCAATTTACACAAACTTAAACTACTCTTGGGCTTTATAAAATAATAGGGTAAACACAAACTACCGGACTTCTCCATTATGGATTTGGACTTGAAGAGTGTTCCAATCATGTTTAGCAGCCCGTTCCACTTCTAGTTGGTTGTGGATGGCTTCCCCGTCGAGAACACCTCGAACCAAACTTTGCATGGCGCTTGTTGGATTCTCTTTGCACGTGCCCTTGTAAATGGTCTGAGTTAGCACTTGCAATGGCTCTTCACGAACCTTAGTCGAACGAGAAGATGCCCCTTGGCTCGTATCACCAGACTTGGCTGGTGAAATCACAACTTGCAAAGAGATGATCCAATGTTTCTTGATGGTGACAAAAGTGACATTTTGAAGCCAAGAAAACCCCAAAGGCAGTTATGATACCGTCAAGTGGGAGTTTCCTGTTCAAGTGGCTCCACATGAAGACAGAGAATTCGATTTGGAGTTTATTGTCCCAAATCATTGTTTGAGAGAGTTTGGAAACATGCGAAGGAAGGGTAGAGGAGACTAAAAACTTGCAATTAGGTGAGAGAGTCCATACCAGCACATACGAGTCATTACTAACTTGGAAATGTATCCCACAAAGAAGCTTATCCAGTCTTTCTATCTCAAGGCCCGAATAATATTCGCTTAAAATTGCAAGGCTCCAACCATTTGCACTCACAAATTCAGCAACTGTAAGGGTTGGCTCGAACACTTGACTAACCTCGTGAAATAAAGGTCCTTGAGATAGCCAAGTGTCACACCAAAAGGAAACTTGTCCCATGCATAACAAAAATAAAAGGCCTTTTTTCTGCTTTCTCACGGCTTTTAAGCTTGGACTTCCCATATATATGAATCACTGTGCCTTTCATTTATTAAACAAGAGTGGGAATGACAATATCTAGCACGCATGAAAGAGCACCATAAAGAATTTCCCTTTCGAAATTTCCACCATAGTTTAATGCCAAAACCCTTGACCAAATCTGAGTTGGGACATTATTCCAAGGCCATTGGCAGCTATTGGCTTATATAATGACTTCCATGATGCACAATGGTACCTGCTTCCCGAGTCCGAATTGCCCCAGAAGAAGTTTGCGAATTGGCGCCCCAAGTTCTTGATTATAGCTTCTGGAGGCTTGAGTACCGTGAATAGGTATATTGGAATACTACTTAAAACAAGCTTGATCAGGATTAGAATTATCCCCCAGGAGAGAGAAATTTCATTTCCCACTCCGCAATTTTAGAGATAATTTTCTCAATCATGGGCAGAAAGAGTGACCTTCTTTTCTTCGCCTTTCGAATGGGGCAGCCAGGATATGTGAAAGAGAGGGGACGTTTCACTAAACCTGTTCAAAATTGAGCCGTTCTGATCCTAGATAGTGAAGCGTTGTTGACCATGTAAAAGTAGCTTTTCGACTTGTTAATAAGCTACCAAGATGAAGACTCAAACTGGTCGTGGAACTCCACGAGTTCTTGATTTATTTGGCCTCTCCTTTAGTTAAAATGACAATGTCGTTCGCGAACGCAAGATGAGTGATTGTTGGACACTTCCTTGGAAATGGGTAATCACAGATATTTCCCGCACAGAATTGTGCTCGCAAACCTCGCGCAAAAGCCTCCTTGTTTCAGCCATTTCATACCCTATTTTTGCCTCGGAAAACTATCTTCATCGGCAAGGCATTTAGCGTGCATGGATTGTGCATGGGCGAACAAGAGAAATTTGGTTAGGTTGTGGTGGCTGTTGCAAGCAAATTGCCACACATTGTTGAACATGCTTCTCGGCATTTTTCACCATGTCAAAAATGTTTCCAAAGATGGTGTAATTCCAATTGCGTAATCAAGCAAGAATTCAACTCGTTGTCTATAACAGGACAAGAACCAAACTCTTAACGAGATTTAAAGCGAGAATTGACCGGTTGCAAATACGAATCAGGCAAGAGACAAATCTATAAATCGATTAGATCAATCACCGTTGCTCAAGCGATGATCCCAACAAAGTCTTAATCCAATGACTAAAAGAAAGAACTTTTTCCTCACGAAAAAGACAAGTTTTTTTTTAATAAAAATCTGCTGAAATTTGTCCATATGATGAGGCCTATTTATAGTCATCATAAATCCTAAAAACTAGCTTCAAAACTCCTAAAAAGGTAGTGCTGGGGTTCAGTCATAAGTGGCCCCAAGATTTGGGCTAAATGGGCCTTATTAAGGCTAATTATAATGGGCCTAAAAACTCAGAACTAAGTCACAACTATACTCGACTTAAACCAGCCTAATTTACACAAACATAAACTACTCTTGGGCTTTATTAAATAATAGAGTAAACTCAAACTACCGGACTTCTCCATTATGGATTTGGACTTGAAGAGTGTTCCAATTAGATTTACAAGCCCGTTCCACTTCTAGTTTGTTTTGGACGGCTGCCCCGTCAAGAACACCTCGAACCAAACTTGGCATGGCTTGTTGTATTCTCTTTGCACGTGCCCTTGTAATTGGTCCAAGTTGGCACTTGCAATGACTCTTCACGAACCTAAGAGTCGAGCTAGAAGATGCCCCTTGGCTCGTATCACCAGACTTGGCTGGTGAAATCACAACATGCAAAGAGATGATCCAATGTTTCTTGATGGTGAAAAAAGGGACATTTTGAAACCAAGGAAACCCCAAAGGTAGTTATGATATCGTCAAGTGGGAGTTTCCTATTCAAGAGGCGCCACATGAAGATGGATATGACTTTGATTTGGAGTTTATTGTCCCAAATCATTGTATGAGAGAGTGTGGAAACATGCGAAGGAAGGGTAGAGGGGTCTAAAATTTGCCATTAGGAGAGAGAGTCCGTACCAGCACATCCGAGTCATTACTAACTTTGAAATGTATCCCACAAAGAAGCTTCTCCAGTCTTTCTATCTCAAGGCCCGAATAATGTTCGCTTAAAATTGCAAGGTTCTAGGCATTTGCACTCACAAATCAGCAACTGTAAGGGTTGGTTCGAACACTTGACTAACCTCATGAAACAGACGTCCTTGAGGCAGCCAAGTGTCATACCTAAAGGAGACTTGTCCAATGCGTAACAAAAATAAAAGGCCATTTTTCTGCGTTCTCACGGTTTTTAATCATGCACTTCCATATATACGAATCACTGTGCCTTTCGTTTATTAAACAGGGGTGGGAATGAAATTATCTAGCACGCATGAAAGAGCACCATAAAGAATTTTTGAAATTTCCATCACAGTTTAGCATGTCATGCCAAACCATTGACCAAATCTGAGAGGGACATTATTCCGAGGCCATTGGTAGCTGTTGGCTTACAAAATGACTTCAATGATGCCCAATGGTACCTGCTTCCCGAGTCCGAATTACCCCAGAAAAAGTTTGCTAATTGGCGCTCCATGTCCTTGATTACAGCTTTTGGAGGCTGGAGTATCATGAATAGGAATATTGGAAGACCACTTAAAACAATCTTGATCAGGATTGGCTTTCCCTCAGGAGAGAGAAATTTCATTTGCCACGCCGCAATTTTATAGGTAATTTTCTCAATCATGGGCTGAAAGAGTGACCTTCTTTTCTTTGCCTTTTGAATGGGGCAGCCAAGATATGTGAAAGGGAGGGGACGTTTCACAAAACCTTTTCAAAATTGAACCATTCTGATCCTAGCTAGTGGAGTGTTGTCGGCCAACCAAAAGAATCTTCTCGACTTGTTAATAAACTGCCCCGATGAAGACTCAAACTGGTCGTGGAACTCCATGAGTTCTTGATTGCATTTGGCCTCTCCTTCAGTGAAAATGACTATGTCGTTCACGAAGTTAAGATGTGTGATTGTTGGTCACTTCCTTGGAAATGAGTAATCCCAGATATATCCCGCACAGAATTGTGCACGCAAATGGGCAAAAGTTCTTTGTTTCAGCCATTTCATTCCTGATTTTTGCCTCCAAAAACTTTCTTCATCGGCAAGGCATTTAGCATGCATGGCTTGTGCATGGGCAAGAGAAATTTGGTTAGGTTGTGATGGTTGTTGCAAGCAAATAGCCTCACATTGTTGAACATGCATCTTAGCATTTTTTACCTTGTCAAAAATGTTTCCAAAGATGGTGTGACTCCAATTCCGTAATTCCATTTGCGTAATCAAGCAAGAATTCAACTCGTTGTCTATAACAAGACAAGAACCAAACTCTTAACAAGATTTAAAGCGAGAATTGACCCGTTGCCTATACGAATCAGGCAAGAACCAAATCAATAAGTCGGTAAGAACAATCACCGTTGTTTCTCAAGCGATGATCCCAACAAAGTCTTAATCCAAAGACTAAAAGAAAGAACTTTTTCCTCACGAAAAAGACAAGTTTTTTTGATAAAAATCTGCTGGAATTCGTCCATATGATGAGGCCTATTTATAGTCTTAATAAAGTCCTAAAAACTAGCTTAAAAACTCCTAAAAAAGTAGTGCAGGGGTTCAGCCATAAATGGCCCCAAGATTTGGGCTAAATGGGCCTTAGTAAGGCCAATTAATGAGCCTAAAAACTGAAAACTAAATCACAACTATACTCGACTTGAACCAGCCCAAATTACACAAACTTAAACTACTGTTGTGCTTTATTAAATAAAAGAGTAAACACAAACTACCGGACTTCTCCATTATGGATTTGGACTTGAAAAATGTTCCAATCAGATTTACAAGCCCGTTCCACTTCTAGTGTGTTTTGGACGGCTTCCTCGTCAAGAACACCTCGAACCAAACTTTGCATGGCTTGTTGGATTCTCATTGCACGTGCCCTGTTTGTAATTGGTCCAAGTTGGCACTTGCAATGACTCTTCACGAACCTTAGTCGAGCTTGAAGATGCCCCTTCGCTCGTATCACCAGACTTGGCTGGTGAAATCACAACTTACAAAGAGATGATCCAATGTTTCTTGATGGAGACAAAAGGGACATTTTGAAGCCAAGGAAACCCCAAAGGAAGTTATGATATCGTCAAGTTGGAGTTTCCTATTCAAGAGGTGCCACATGAAGATGGAGATTTCGATTTGGAGTTTATTTTCCCAAATCATTGTTTGAGAGAGTGTGGAAACATGCGAAGGATGGGTAGAGGAGACTAAAAACTTGCCGATAGGTGAGAGAGTCTATACCAGCACATCCGAGTCATTACTAACTTGGAAATGTATCCCACAAAGAAGCTTCTCTAGTCTTTCTATCTCAAGGCCCGAATAATGTTCGCTTAAAATTGCAAGGTTCCTGGCATTTGCACTCACAAATCAACAAATGTAAGGGTTGGCTCGAACACAATGACATTGACGAACCTCGTGAAACAAAGGTCCTTGAGGCAGCCAAGTGTCATACCAAAAGAAGACTTGTCCAATGCGTAACAAAAATAAAAGGCCTTTTTTCTGCGTTGTCGCGGCTTTTAAGCATGCACTTCCACATATATGAATCACCGTCCCTTTGATTTATTAAACTAGGGTGGGAATGACAATATCTAGCACGCATGAAAGAGCAGCATAAAGAATTCCCCTTTCAAAATTTCCACCATAGTTTAATGCCAAAACCCTTGACAAAATCTGAGAGGGACATTATTCCTAGGCCACTGGCAGCTGTTGGCTTACATAATGACTTCCATGATGCCCACTGGTACCTGCTTCCCGAGTCCAAATTGCCCCAGAAGAAGTTTGCGAATTGGCGCTCCGAGTCCTTGACTTTAGCTTTTGGTGGCTGGAGTACCGTGAATAGGTATATTGGAATACTACTTAAAACAAGATTGATCATGAATAGCTTTCCCCCGGGAGAGAGAAATTTCATTGATGCCACCCCGCAATTTTAGAGGTAATTTTCTCAATCATGGGCTGAAAGAGTGACCTTCTTTTCTTCGCCTTTTGAATGGGGCAGCCAAGATATGTGAAAGGGAGGGAACGTTTCACAAAACCTGTTCAAAATTGTAACATTCTGATCCTAGATAGTGGAGTGTTGTTGGCCGTGTAAAAGATGCTTTTTGACTTGTTAATAAGCTGCCCAGATGAAGACTCAAACTGGTCGTGGAACTCCATGAGTTCTTGATTGATTTGGCCTCTCCTTTAGTGAAAATGACTATGTCGTTTGCGAACAATCTAGAGTGATTGTTGGACACTTTCCTGGAAATGAGTAATCCCAGATATTTCTCGCACAGAATTCTGCCCGCAAACCTGGCGCAAAAGTCTCCTTGTTTCAGCCATTTCATACCCGATTTTTGCCTCCAAAAACTTTCTTCATCGGCAAGGCATTTAGCATGCATGGTTTGTGCATGGGCAAGAGAAATTTGGTTAGGTTGTGATGACAATGTGAGGCTGGAGTTGTTTCAAACAAATAGCCTCACATTGTTGTCACATGCATCTGGATGCATTTTTGACCTTGTCAAAAATGTTTCCAAAGATGGTGGGACTCCAATTCCGTAATTCCAATTGCGTAATCAAGCAAGAATTCAACTCGACAAGAACCAAACTCTTAACAAGAATTAAAGCGAGAATTGACCCGTTGCCTCTACGAATCAGGCAAGAACCAAATCTATAAGTTGGTTAGAACAATCAACGTTGCTCAAGCGATGTTCCCAACAAACTGTTAATCCAAAGACTAAAAGAAAGAACTTTTTCCTCATGAAAAAGACAAGTTTTTTTGACAAAAATCTGCTGGAATTCGTCCATACGATGAGGCCTATTTATAGTCTTAATGAAGTCCTAAAAACTAGCTTAAAAAGTCCTAAAAAAGTAGTGCTGGGGTTCAGCCATGAGTGGCCCCAAGATTTGGGCTAAATGAGCCTTATTAAGGCCAATTAATGAGCCTAAAAACTGAGAACTAAATCATAACTCTACACTCGACTTAAACCAGCCCAATTTACACAAACTTAAACTACTATTGGGCTTTATAAAATGATAGAGTAAACACACACTACTAGATTTCTCCATTATGGATTTGGAATGGAAGAATGTTCCAATCAGATTTACCAGCCCGTTCCACTTCTAGTTTGTTTTGGACGGCTTCCCCGTCAAGAACACCTCGAGCCAAACTTTGCATGGCTTGTTGGATTCTCTTTGCACGTGTCCTTGTAATTGGTCCAAGTTGGCACCTACAATGACTCTTCACGAACCTTAGTCGACCTTGAAGATGCCCCTTGGCTCGTATCACCAGACTTGGCTGGTGAAATCACAACTTGCAAAGAGATGATCCAATGTTTCTTGATGGTGACAAAAGGGACATTTTAAAGCCAAGGAAACCCCGATGGTAGTTATGATGTCGTCAAGTCGGAGTTTCCTATTCAAGAGGCGCCACATGAAGATGGAGATTTCGATTTGGAGTTTATTGTCCCAAATCATTTTGTGTTTGAGAGAGTATGGAAACTTGCAAAGGAAGGGTAGAGGAGACTAAAATTTGCCATTAGGAGAGAGAGTCCGTACCAGCACATCCGAGTCATTACTAACTTGGAAATGTATCCCACAAAGAAGCTTATCCAGTCTTTCTATCTCAAGGCCCGAATAATGTTTGCTTAAAATTGCAAGGTTCTAGGCATTTGCACTCACAAATCAGCAACTGTAAGGGTTGGCTCGAACACTTGACTAACCTCGTGAAACAGACGTCCTTGAGGCAGCCAAGTGTCATACCAAAAGGAGACTTGTCCAATGCGTAACAAAAATAAAAGGCCATTTTTCTGCGTTCTCACGGCTTTTTGTCATGCACTTCCATATATACGAATCACTGTGCCTTTCATTTATTAAACAGGGATGGGAATGAAAATATCTAGCTCGCATGAATGAGCACCATAAAGAATTCCCCTTTCGAAATTTCCACCATAGTTTCGTGCCAAAACCCTTGACCAAATCCCTGAGAGGGACATTATTCCGAGGCCATTGGTAGCTTTTGGCTTACAAAATGACTTCTTTGATGCCCAATGGTACCTGCTTCCCGAGTCCGAATTGCCCCAGAAAAAGTTTGTGAATTGGAGCTCCAAGTCCTTGATTACAGCTTTTGGAGGCTGGAGTACCATGAATAGGAATATTGGAATACCACTTAAAACAATCTTGATCAGGATTAGCTTTCCCCTAGGAGAGAGAAATTTCATTTGCCACGCCGCAATTTTAGAAGTAATTTTCTCAATCATGGGCTGAAAGAGTGACCTTCTTTTCTTCGCCTTTTGAATGGGGCAGCCAAGATATGTGAAAGGGAGGGGACGTTTCACAAAACCTTTTCAAAATTGTACCATTCTGATCCTAGATAGTGGAGTGTTGTTGGCCGTGTAAAAGAAGCTTTTCGACTTGTTAATAAGCTGCCCAGATGAAGACTCAAACTGGTCGTGGAACTCCATCAGTTCTTGATTGATTTGGCCTCTTCCTTTAGTGAAAATGACTATGTCGTTCACGAAGTCAAGAGGAGTGATTGTTGGTCACTTCCTTGGAAATGAGTAATCCCAGATATTTCCCGCACAGAATTGTGCACGCAAACCTGGCGCAAAAGTCTCCTTGTTTCAGCCATTTCATACCTGATTTTTGCCTCCAAAAACTTTCTTCATCGGCAAGGCATTTAGCATGCATGGCTTGTGCATGGGCAAGAGAAATTTTGTTAGGTTGTGATGGTTGTTGCAAGCAAATGGCCTCACATTGTTGAACATGCATCTTAGCATTTTTGACCTTGTCAAAAATGTTTCCAAAGATGGTGTGACTCCAATTGCGTAATTCCATTTGCGTAATCAAGCAAGAATTCAACTCGTTGTCTATAACCAGACAAGAACCAAACTCTTAACAAGATTTAAAGCGAGAATTGACCCGTTGCCCATACGAATCAGGCAAGAACCAAATCTATAAGTCGGTAAGAACAATCACCGTTGCTCAAGCGTCTGGTTAAATCTGGTTAAGAAAGTCTTAATACAAAGACTAAAAGTGTATAAGAGACAGTTAAAGGCGAGTGCAATGAGAATCCAACAAGCGTTCCCTCCCTTGACCTGGCCTATACACTAGTCTAAAAAAATACGGGTCAATGAGAGCTTAAAAACTCCTAAAAAAGTAGTGCAGGGGTTCAGCTCTTAAGTGGCCCCAAGATTTGGGCTAAATGGGCCTTAGTAAGGCCAATTAATGAGCCTAAAAACTGAAAACTAAATCACAACTATACTCGACTTGAACCAGCCCAAATTACACAAACTTAAACTACTGTTGTGCTTTATTAAATAAAAGAGTAAACACAAACTACCGGACTTCTCCATTATGGATTTGGACTTGAAAAATGTTCCAATCAGATTTACAAGCCCGTTCCACTTCTAGTTTGTTTTGGACGGCTTCCCCGTCAAGAACACCTCGAACCAAACTTTGCATGGCTTGTTGGATTCTCATTGCACGTGCCCTTGTAATTGGCGTCCAAGTTGGCGCTTGCAATGACTCTTCACGAACCTTAGTCGAGCTTGAAGATGCCTCTTGGCTCGTATCACCAGACTTGGCTGGTGAAATCACAACTTGCAAAGAGATGATCCAATGTTTCTTGATGGAGACAAAAGGGACATTTTGAAGCCAAGGAAACCTCAAAGGAAGTTATGATATCGTCAAGTGGGAGTTTCCTATTCAAGAGGCGCCACATGAAGGTTGAGATTTCGATTTGGAGTTTATTGTCCCAAATCATTGTTTGACAGAGTGTGGAAACATGCAAAGGAAGGGTAGAGGAGACTAAAAACTTGCCATTAGGTGAGAGAGTCTATACCAGCACATCCGAGTCATTACTAACTTGGAAATGTATCCCACAAAGAAGCTTCTCTAGTCTTTCTATCTTAAGGCCCGAGTAATGTTCGCTTAAAATTGCAAGGTTCCAGGCATTTGCACTCACAAATCAGCAAATGTAAGGGTTGGCTCGAACACTTGACGAACCGGTTCGTGAAACAAAGGTCCTCGAGACAGCCAAGTGTCATACCAAAAGGAGACTTGTCCAATGCGTCACAAAAATAAAAGGCCTTTTTTCTGCGTTGTCGCTGCTTTTAAGCATGCACTTCCACATATATGAATCACTGTGCCTTTCATTTATTAAACAAGAGTGGGAATGACAATATCTAGCACGCATGAAAGAGCACCATAAAGAATTCCCCTTTCAAAATTTCCACCATAGTTTAATGCCAAAACCCTTGACCAAATCTGAGAGGGACATTATTCCTAGGCCACTAGCAGCTGTTGGCTTACATAATGACTTCCATGATGCCCAATGGTACCTGCTTCCCGAGTCCGAATTGCCCCAGAAGTAGTTTGCGAATTGGCGCTCCAAGTCCTTAACTATAGCTTTTGGTGGCTGGTGTACCGTTAATAGGTATATTGGAATACTACTTAAAACAAGATTGATCGGGAACAACTTTCCCCCAGGAGAGAGAAATTTCATTTGCCACCCCGGCAATTTTAGAGGTAATTTTCTCAATCATGGGCTGAAAGAGTGACCTTCTTTTCTTCGCCTTTTGAATGGGGCAGCCAAGATATGTGAAAGGGAGGGAACGTTTCACAAAACCTGTTCAAAATTGTACCATTCTGATCCTAGATAGTGGAGTGTTGTTGGCCATGTAAAAGAAGCTTTTGGACTTGTTAATAAGCTGCCCAGATGAAGACTCAAACTGGTCGTGGAACTCCATGAGTTCTTGATTGATTTGGCCTCTCCTTTAGTGAAAATGAATATGTCATTCGCGAACGCAAGATGAGTGATTGTTGGACACTTCCTTGGAAATGAGTAATCCCAGATATTTCCCGCACAGAATTGTGCCCGCAAACCTGGCGCAAAAGTCTCCTTGTTTCAGCCATTTCATACCCGATTTTTGCCACCAAAAACTTTCTTCACCGGCAAGGCATTTAGCTTGCATGGTTTGTGCATGGGCAAGGGAAATTTGGTTAGGTTGTGATGGTTGTTTCACCTCTTATACAGTAAATAGCCTCACATTGTTGAACATGCATCTCAGCATTTTTGACCTTGTCAAAAATGTTTCCAAAGATGGTGGGACTCCAATTGCGTAATTCCAATTGCGTAATCAAGCAAGAATTCAACTCGACAAGAACCAAACTCTTAACAAGAATTAAAGCGAGAATTGACCCGTTGCCTATACGAATCAGGCAAGAACCAAATCTATAAGTCGGTTAGAACAATCACCGTTGCTCAAGCGATGATCCCAACAAAGTCTTAATCCAAAGACTAAAAGAAAGAACTTTTTCCTCATGAAAAAGACAAGTTTTTTTGATAAAAATCTGCTGGAATTCGTTTATACGATGAGGCCTATTTATATTCTTAATGAAGTCCTAAAAACTAGCTTAAAAAGTCCTAAAAAAGTAGTGTTGGGGTCAAGCCATTAGTGGCCCCAAGATTTGGGCTAAATGGGCCTTATTAAGGCAAATTAATGACCCTGATATCTGAAAACTAAATCACATCTATACAAATCGACTTAAACCAGCCCAATATACACAAACTTAAACTACTGTTGTGCTTTATAAAATAATAGAGTAAACGCAAACTACTGGACTTCTCCATTATGGATTTGGACTTGAAGAATGTTCCAATCAAATTTACAAGCCCGTTCCACTTCTAGTTTGCTTTGGACGGCTTCCCCGTCAAGAACACCTCGAGCCAAACTTTGCATAGCTTGTTGGATTCTCATTGCACGTGCCCTTGTAATTGTCCAAGTTGGCACCTACAATGACTCTTCACGAACCTTAGTCGAGCTTGAAGATGCCCCTTGGCTCGTATCACCAGACTTGGCTGGTGAAATCACAACTTGCAAAGAGATGATCCAATGTTTCTTGATGGTGACAAAAGGGACATTTTCAAGCCAAGGAAACCCCGATGGTAGTTATGATGTCGTCAAGTGGGAGTTTTCTATTCAAGAGGCGCCACATGAAGATGGAGATTTTGATTTGGAGTTTATTGTCCCAAATCATTGTTCGTGAGAGAGTGTGGAAACATGCGAAGGAAGGGTAGAGGAGACTAAAATTTGCCATTAGGAGAGAGACTCCATACCAGCACATCCGAGTCATTACTAACTTGGAAATGTATCCCACAAAGAAGCTTCTCCTGTCTTTCTATCTCAAGGCCCGAATAATGTTCGCTTAAAATTGCAAGGTTCTAGGCATTTGCACTCACTAATCAGCAACTGTAAGGGTTGGCTCGAACACTTGACTAACCTCGTGAAACAGATGTCCTTGAGGCAGCCAAGTATCATACCAAAAGGAGACTTGTCCAATGCGTAACAAAAATAAAAGGTCAATTTTCTGCGTTCTCACGGCTTTTGGTCATGCACTTCCATATATACGAATCACTGTGCCTTTTCTTTATTAATCAGGGATGGGAATGAAAATATCTAGCACGCATGAAAGAGCACCATAAAGAATTCCCCTTTCGAAATTTCCACCATAGTTTAGTGCCAAAACCCTTGACCAAATCTGAGAGGGTTTGAACATTATTCCGAGGCCATTGGCAGCTGTTGGGTTACATAATGACTTCCATGATGCCCAATGGTACCTGCTTCCCGAGTCCGAATTACCCCAGAAGAAGTTTGCGAATTGGCCCTCCAAGTCCTTGACTGTAGCTTTTGGTGGCTGGAGTACCGTGAACAGGTATATTGGAATGCTACTTAAAACAAGATTGGTCGGGAATAGCTTTCCCCCAGGAGAGAGAAATTTCATTTGCCACGCCGCAATTTTAGAGGTAATTTTCTCAATCATGGGCTGAAAGAGTGACCTTCTTTTCTTTGCCTTTTGAATGGGGCAGCCAAGATATGTGAAAGGGAGGGGACGTTTCACAAAACCTTTTCAAAATTGAACCATTCTGATCCTAGATAGTGGAGTGTTGTCGGCCAGCCAAAAGAATCTTCTCGACTTGTTAACAAACTGCCCAGATGAAGACTCAAACTGGTCGTGGAACTCCATGAGTTCTTGATTGATTTGGCCTCTCCTTTAGTGAAAATGCGAGTTCCAATATCTATGTCGTTCACGAAGTCAAGATGAGTGATTGTTGGTCACTTCCTTGGAAATGAGTAATCCCAGATATTTCCCGCACAGAATTGTGCACGCAAACTTGGCGCAAAAGTCTCCTTGTTTCAGCCATTTCATACCTGATTTTTGCCTCCAAAAACTTTCTTCATCGGCAAGGCATTTAGCATGCATGGCTTGTGCATGGGGAAGAGAAATTTGGTTAGGTTGTGATGGTTGTTACAAGCAAATAGCCTCACATTGTTGAACATGCATCTTAGCATTTTTGACCTTGTCAAAAATGTTTCCAAAGATGGTATGACTCCAATTGCGTAATTCCAGTAGCGTAATCAATCAAGAATTCAACTCGTTGTATATAATATCTAAGAACCATAAGAGACAAGATTTAGGGTAGCGACGTTGACCCGTTGCCTAGTACTAAATCAAGGCAAGAACCAAATCCATAAGTCTGTTAGAACAATCACCGTTGTTTAGCGATGATCCCAAAAAAGTCGTAATCTTTCATATCCAAAGACTAAAAGAAAGAACTTTTTCCTCACGAAAAAGACAAGTTTTTTTTATAAAAAGCTGCTGGAATTCGTTTATACGATGAGGCCTATTTATAGTCTTAATGGAGTCCTAAAAACTAGCTTAAAAAGTCCTAAAAAAGTAGTGCTGGGGTCAAGCCATTAGTGGCCCCAAGATTTGGGCTAAATGGGCCTTATTAAGGACAATTAATGACCCTGATATCTAAAAACTAAATCACAACTATACTCGACTTAAACCAGCCCAATATACAACAAACTTAAACTACTGTTGTGCTTTATTAAATAATAGAGTAAACACAAACTACTGGACTTCTCCATTATGGATTTGGACTTGAAAAATGTTCCAATCAGATTTACAAGCCCGTTCCACTTCTAGTTTGTTTTGGACGGCTTCCCCGTCAAGAACACCTCGAACCAAACTTTGCATGGCTTGTTGGATTCTCATTGCACGTGCCCTTGTAATTTGTCCAAGTTGGCGCTTGCAACGTGACTCTTCACGAACCTTAGTCGAGCTTGAAGATGCCCCTTGGCTCGTATCACCAGACTTGGCTGGTGAAATCACAACTTGCAAAGAGATGATCCAATGTTTCTTGATGGAGACAAAAGGGACATTTTGAAGCCAAGGAAACCCCAAAGGAAGTTATGATATCGTCAAGTGGGAGTTTCCTATTCAAGAGGCGGCACATGAAGATGGAGATTTTGATTTGGAGTTTATTGTCCCAAATCATTGTTTGAGAGAGTGTGGAAACATGCGAAGGAAGGGTAGGGGAGACTAAAAACTTGCCATTAGGTGAGAGAGTCTATACCAGCACATCCGATTCATTACTAACTTGGAAATGTATCCCACAAAGAAGCTTCTATAGTCTTTCTATCTTAAGGCCCGAATAATGTTCGCTTAAAATTGCAAGGTTCCAGGCATTTGCACTCACAAATCAACAAATGTAAGGGTTGGCTCGAACACTTGACGAACCTCGTGAAACAAAGGTCCTTGGGCCTAACAGGCAGCCAAGTGTCATACCAAAAGGAGACTTGTCCAATGCGTAACAAAAATAAAAGGCCTTTTTTCTGTGTTGTCGCGGATTTTAAGCATGCACTTCCACATATATGAATCACTGTGCCTTTCATTTATTAAACAAGGGTGGGAATGACAATATCTAGCATGCATGAAAGAGCACCATAAACAAATTCCCCTTTATCAAATTTCCACCGTAGTTTAATGCCAAAACCCTTGTCCAAATTTGAGAAGGACATTATTCCGAGGCCATTGGCAGCTGTTGGCTTACATAATGACTTCCACGATACCCAATGGTACTTGCTTCCCGAGTTCGAATTGCCCCAGAAGAAGTTTGCGAATTGGCGCTCCAAGTCCTTGATTACAGCTTTTTGACGCTGGAGTACCGTGAATAGGTATATTGGAATACTACTTAAAACAAGCTTGAGCAGGATTAGCATTCCCCCAGGAGAGAGAAATTTCATTTGCCACCTCACAATTTTAGAGGTAATTTTCTCAATCATGGGCTCATAGAGTGACCTTCTTTTCTTCGCCTTTTGAATGGGGCAGCGAAGGTATGTGAAAGGGAGGGGACGTTTCTCAAAATCGGTTCATAAATGAACCTTTCTGATCCTAGATAGTGGAGCATTGTTTTTCCATGTAAAAGAAGCTTTTCGACTTGTTAATGAGCTGCCCAGATGAAGACTCAAACTGGTCGTGGAACTCCGTGAGTTCTTGACTGATTTGGCCTCTCCTATAATGAAAATGACAATGTCGTTCACGAACGCAAGATGAGTGATTATTGGACACTTACTTTGTGGTGCCCTAAGTAGAACACTAACTCCTAGGTCCTATTTGAGTGCCTGCCTAGCTCTCGCCTGGACTAGGTGTTACATAAACTTATAATTTTAGACTAAAAGAAAACATCAAACATAGGTAGTACATATAAACTTAAAACAAACTTAGTGTTTAATACATAACGGAAGACCGAACTCGGCTTCAAGTATAACTTCTTTGACTAATACAAACTACTACAAACTTATATTAAAAAAAAAAACTAGGATTTATATACATTAAGCTATTCATTACATTAGTATAAACAAAAATGAACAGAACAAAAACTTCATAATATCCAGCTTATTCTTTTCATGGAAACTCCAACTCTGTAAGGAAAACAAAATTTAAAATATTATGAGCTTATGCCCAGTGAGGTCTCACCAACTAAACCAATTCATACTTTTCAAAAATGAAATGTATAAAGCAATGAAAAGTATATAAGACATATGAAACAAGTAGTAATCACATAAGGATGGATACAGTTGGCCTCGTTTTGAGACCAAGCCTCTTATTCTCCAAGATAATAATGAGCTCCAGAAATGAGCAAATCCTCCAATAATAAACCTCCAGTAGCAAATCCCAACACCAAGTGGCCACACAAGATAGGTAAACTTGAGAATACCAAAGGAATATCACACGCCCAAAACACCGACGATCGTCCCGTCCAAGGTGCTTGGGTTGCAAAGCCATAGAAGGTAGACCGTTTCGACCAAGTCCATTACCAGCTCGACGTGTCTACCCTACATATGACAAGGGCCCAGTTCCCCTTCCGGTGCAATAAAGTACACAACCGGGGGTACATCATGCACAAGTAATTTTGTATTAACAAGTAAAGCAAATTTGAGAATTCAACGTGAACAAGTACAACAATTAAAATATGTACTGTTCAAGTTCTCAAAAAGCACATAAAGTCATCAAAATTCCAGATTTGGCATGAAATCATTATAAGCATATGTATTAGAATTAAAAGCTAAAGACACTCACCAATTAATGGTAGATTACTCAAGCTTTCTTTTCCTCACTTCTTTATTTCCTAACCTGTTCATTTAACCAAACACACTAGGTTTAGATTATTTTCCCCATAAAGCTTAAGAAATAAGATGGGTAAGTCTAAACTACAATCTGAGGTAATGCATTATTATACATAAGTATTTTTAGTTGGTTATCTCACTTTTTTAGATTGTATAGTTAGGAAACCTTAATCCTAATCACCCTAAATTAAGTAATTACAGTTATACTAGACTGGAAGTTAATTCCAGCAATTACACTATGAAAATTAAACTCCAATTCTACATGATTTTAACATTTTTCAGTTATTCCTTTCCAAAATAAGTGGTCTTTTGTGTTAAATACAAACTAAACTTCAAGGATTTCCTACAAATTATGTAGCTGGTTGCTTATTCTTTAGCATGAACACAAGCAATTACCTAGTTGTTACAAAGTTTAAACATGGCAGAATTTTTAACAATCTATTTTTAGCCTATTAGGGTGTTGGAATGTTACCTCCTTAAGTGTTTTTAGGCCTTACTCCTTCTTCTCCACTGTTTCGCTCCAGCTCTCTATCCTTTCTTTTTGGTTCTTTCTTGCTTTGGTTCCTTTTGGCTATTTTCTTTCAATCTCACCAGAATTTTTTTGTGCTACTCTTAGGGTAATTCTAAGTGTTTAGTTATGCATATAAATGTAATACAAGCTGAGGGTTATATGGGCTGCAATATGGACGAATTTTAGGGAGCTGATTTGGTGCCACCACTTGCTTGCTTAGTCCTTGTCATGCTTGCAGCCATTTGGACATTATTTTATTACTTTATTCAATTATCTACATATTTTATTTAGTCTAGGTTAATTACAACACAGCCCCCTCTAATCCAAGTTTCTCCTAATCTCATTTTCCTCCCCACACGTTTAGCTAGTAGCTAAATAAAACAGACCATCTTGTATGTAATTATAAAGGTGAATTTTATAAACTACATTGATAATTAGCATACAATTAAATAGATTTAGGTGTATCGTCACAGTCTTTCCCCCTTAAAAGAGTTTCGTCCTCGAAATTCTCACCTGAAGGTGTAAAAAGTTTTGGATATTTGGCTTGCATTTCATCCTCAAGTTCCCAAGTCGTCTCGTCTATTCCATGACAAGGAACAGAACCTTTACCTAAATCTATTTAATTGTATCCTCAGCACTTTTATTTTACGATCTGTTATGACTTAGGGCACCAGTATAGGCTTTTCTTCAAATGAGAGGTCATCTTGTAGCTCCAATTCTTCGTGTGGTAAAATATGTTGAGGATCTGGATGATATTTCTTCAACAACGATACATGGAAAACATGATGCGTTCTTGACAAGTTTGGTGCTAGGTTCAGGGTACTTTCCCGACTTGTTGTGATATGGTAAATGGTCCCACATACCTAGGGCTCAGCTTTCCACCCTTCTTGTGCTTGATTATGCCCTTCTGGGGTGAAATTTTATGAAATACCTGATCGCCGACTTCAAACTCTAAGTCCTTTCTCCTATTGTCTGCATAACTCTTTTGGCAACTTTGAGCGACATGCATTCGTTTCTGGATGAGCTTAACTTTTTCATAAGCTTCTTCAACCCATGTTACATTAGCTGCATTAATAATTTTTTGCTCGCCAACTTCATCCCAATATATTGGTGAGCGACACTTCCTCCCATATAAAGCTTCATAAGGTGCCATACCAATGGTGGAGTGGTAACTAAAAGATACACTTATTGTTGAAGGCAAATTCCACCAAAGGAAGATGTTGATCCCAGCTATCTCCAAAATCAAGGGCACAGGCTCTAAGCATGTCCTCGAGTGTTTGAATAGTCCTTTCAGACTGTCCATCAGTTTGCGGATATGTCGCAGTACTAAGGTTGAGCTTAGTACCCATTGCATGCTGCATCTGGTTCCAAAATCGTGAAACAAATCGAGGGTCCCTATCCAAGACGATGCTTACTCCCCATGTAATCTTATGATTTGATCGAGATATATTTGTGCCAATTTCTCTCGGGAATACCGCACATTAATGGGAAGGAAATGTGCAGATTTAGTAAGCCTATCCACAATAACCCAAATCGCATTATGAGCTCGTTGGGTTCTTGGCAGTCCAGACACAAAATCCATGGTAATGTGTTCCCATTTCCATTCAGGTATTTCTAGAGGCTGAAGTAATCCTGATGGCCTTTGATGCTCTGCTTTAACTTTTTGACAAGTTAAACAAGCAGCAATAAAGTGTGCAATTTATCACATCCTTTTTCATGTTATCCCAACAGTAAACTTGCTTTAGATCATGATACATTTTATTGCTTCTCGGATGGATAGTATACCTAGATTTATGTGCCTCCTCAAGGATTTGCTTTTCAACTCTGGGTCTCATGGTATATAAATTTGACCTTGAAATCTCAATACTCCTTTAGGTCCAATACTATAACCTGGTAATTCTCCTTTCTGTGCACAATCTCGACGTCGTTGTAACGTGGAATCCCTTTCCTGAGCTTCCTTAATCTGTACAAACAAAGAGGATTGAGCAGTAATATTTCCAAAAATCACTCACCCCGGGGTTTGTCTCGGATGCCATTCACAAATGTTTTCAAGTAATTTCCATAAGCCTAGATACTTGTGGTCTCCTACTCAAAGCATCAGCAACAACATTCGCCTTTCCTGGATGGTACTGAATACTACAATCATAGTCTTCTAAGAACTCCATTCATCGGCGTTGTTGCAAATTTAATTCTTTCTGAGAGAATAAGTACTTAAAAGGCTTTTATGATCAGTTTACACCTCAAAAGTTACCCCATAGAGGTAATGTCTCCACTTCTTTAAGGCAAATACTACAGATGCCAATTCCAGATCATAAGTGGGGTAATTTTGTTCATAAGGTTTTAGTTTTTGGGAGGCATATGCCACCACCCTTCCATCTTGCATTAATACACAACCTAAACCTTCCTTAGAAGCATATGGTGGATTCTCTTTGCACGTGCCCTTGTAATTGGTCCAAGTTGGCCCTTGCAATGACTCTTCATGAACCTTAGTCGAGGTTGAAGATGCCCCTTGGCTCGTATCGCCAGACTTGGCTGGTGAAATCACAACTTGCAAATAGATGATCCAATGTTTCTTGATGGTGACAAAAGGGACATTTTGAAGCCAAGGAAACCCCAAAGGTAGTTATGATATCGTCAAGTGGGAGTTTCCTATTCAAGACGCCACATGAAGATGGAGTTTCGATTTGGAGTTTATTGTCCCAAATTATTGTTTGAAAAGAGTGTGGAAACATGTGAAGGAACGGTAGAGGAGACTGAAAACTTGCCATTAGGTGAGAGAGTCCATACCAACACATCTGACTCATTACTAACTTGGAAATGTATCCCACAAAGAAGCTTCTCTAGTCATTCTATCTCTTTTTTTTTTTAGCAATCACCCAAAGTAGGTGTAGTTTATTTAATGAATTATAATTTACAATGCCTTATGTGAGGGCAGCCCTGAGCATCCAAGTGCAAGAATCCACTAATAGGCCTTGGGAGTGTGTCTTGGTTATACTCTAGATAGAAAGGATTAAAAATGCCCTCATTTGCTAGCCTATCCGCCACATGATTTGCCTCTCGGTAAACATGTGAAAAAGTAAACTGCCTATCAAACGTGAAGGCTTTGATGAATTGCCATTGCTGGTCAATGTTCCATGATGGCTTAGATTTGCCCTTTATTAGATGCACTAGAGCTAGGGAGTCGAGTTCCACTTCTACTTCCGTGAGCTGCAATTGTGCACCCCTAGAGTTTGAGACCATCAACCAAGGTAGATGCTTCCACTTATAAATTGGATTGGAGAAGATAATTGTTGCTAAATGCTTTGATCAGGTTTCCACGGTGATCTCTAAAAACTCCTCCACCGGTCGCCAACCCTGGATTTCCTTTTGAGGCCCCATCAACGTTGAGTTTTGCACTGCCATTCGGAGGCGGGATCCACTTGACCGCGAAAGCTCTCCTCTGTGTGATGAGAATTTGACGGCAAATGAAATGAGAAAAAAAGACGTCATCAGCTGGTCCAGTCCTATGAAATGGTTGAATGGTAGATATGCTTCGCAACTGGGAACATATGTAAGTAATGATGTGTTGTGGTTTGGTGAAATGACCTTCAAAGATTGCCATATTTCGTGCTTTCCATATGAACCAGCATACCAAAGATGGCATAAGCTTCTGGACAGCGACAAGGGTTTTGGAAGGAGGGTCATGCCACCACCAAGAATTGAGTTTACCTAGTATTGTGGAGGATGGGGGAAGAAAAAGCACTTCAAGCCATGATTCAAAGTATAGCCAAATGCTGCTGGTATTCACATCCTACAATGTGTATAAGAGACAGTTTCGTAGGAACAGCAAAAAGAGCATTTTGCAGCCAAAGCATGTCCCAAGTTGATTATTATGTCGTCAAGGGAAAGCTTTCTGTTCAGAAGTCGCCACATGAAGATAGAAATCTTGACTTGTAGCCTGCCATCCCATATCATTTTCCAAGAGAGCATGGAAGCATGTGAGGGGAGGGTGGATGAGATTGAAAATTTACCATTTGTTGAGAGAGTCCACACTAGCTCGTCTGGTTCATTAGATATCTGGATAGCACTTCCATGAAGGAGCTGCCTTAGTCTTTCTAGCTCTTGAAGTGAATAATGGTCATTCAAACACGAAAGATTCCAACCATTTGTGCTCCATAACTGGGCAATAGTGAGGTTTGGCTCGGACACTTGGCTGACTTCATGAAATAGGGGCCCTGTGGGCAGCCATGTATCAAACCAAAAATGCTAGGACTGTCCGTTGCGTATCAAGAATAGAAAGCTGCGCTCTGCTTCTTGTCTACTTTTTTGCATGCAGTTCCATATGTACGAGTCTCCGTGTCCCTCCTGTATCAGGCAAGGGTGGGAATGGCAATATCTTGCTTGCATGAATGTGCACCACATGGAATTACCCTTCCAAAATTTCCACCACAACTTGGTACGAAAACCTTCGGCCAAATCTGATAATGAAACAATCCCAAGTCCATTTGCCTCTACTTGACGACAAATTGATTTCCATGCAGCCCAATGGCGTTTACTACCCAATTTTGAGTTGCCCCAAAAGAAGTTGGCAAATTGCCTCTCCAAGTCCTTGATAACAGCTTTAGGAGGTTGGAGCACTGTGAAGAGGTATATTGGAATGCTACTGAGAACATGCTTTATCAAGATTAATTTACCTCCGGGAGATAGAAATTTTGTTTGCCACCCAGCAATCCTAGAGGTTATTTTCTCAATCATTGTCTGGAAAAGAGCTTCACCATCTTTTATGTCTTTCTTTGCCTTTTCAATAGAGCAGCCAAAAGCTGAAACCCATGGTGGACAAAGCTAGAATTTCTTTCTTTGCTCAAAAGCTGGGTTTTGAATGTTGTGAATGTAACACTAATGGCAAAATTTGGATTTTTTGGAATAACGAGCTAGGTTTAGCTCCGAGCTTCAGTTCCGACCAGCTTTTACACGTTTCTATCTCCTCTTCTTCTCAAAACACTGCCTTGGCAGCTTCCTTTGTATATGCAAAATGTACGAAACAGGAAAGGAGAGCATTCTAGGAGGATCACCGTGCCATACAACCTCAAACTCCTTGGCCGGTTGGAGGTGATTTTAATGTTATCTCAAGCTCCAATGAATACCAAGGTTCTTGTCCGTTGCACCTTGATGCCATGGGAGAATTCAACGATTGCCTTCATGAATGTGGCTTGATGGACTTACTTTTCCAAGGTTGTAAATTCACTAGGAGTGGGAATAGGTTTGGTACCGTGGTATGGAAGCGGCTGGAGGGACAGAATTGTTTGTAATGCTGAATTTATGGCTACGTTCCAACATATTAATGTTGAACATCTCCTCAAGACGTGCTCGGACCACTCCCCACTCACTATCAAAGCTACTCCAACAATAACACCAGGTCCAAAGCCATTTAAATTCCTTAACATGTGGGTTAAACACAAGGAGTTTTTGCAGGTCGTGTGTAACAATTGGCAACTGGAATGTACCTGTTCCCCCATTTTCATCCTTGCTTCCAAACTAAAAAGACTCAAAACCAATCTCAGGAACTGGAGTCACACAGTGTTTGGCAATGTTTTTACAAAGGTGGACAAGGCTGAACAACAAGTGAAGAGTAAGGAAGAAGCTCTCTTACAAAATCACAACCAAAGTAACCAAATTGCTCTGGCCCATGCACAAGCTACTCATATGCGGTGTCTTGCAGAAGAAGAGACCTTTTGGCAGCAAAAAGCAAGGATGAAGTCACTGAAAGAGAGGGATCAAAACTCAAAATTCTTCCATTCTAGAGCTGTACCATTCTTACCAAAAGACAGCGATTGCGTATCTCTAGAATCAAAGTAGATGGGAACTGGACTGAAAATACGCAGCTCATTGAATAGGCCGGCATTAACTTCTTTAAGGAACTCTTCACCGCTAACAATCCTGCGCCCTTAGACCTATCACTTCTTGACCACCTTAAGGGCAAAGTCTCGGCAGAGGATAATCAGCAATTATTATCCGAGCTCTCAACGAAGGAACTGAAGGATGTAGTGGTTTCTCTCAACCCAAACAGTGCAGCGGGCATTGACGGCTACAACGGGACTTTCTTTTCCACTTGCTGGGACATTATTCATCATGATCTTTTCCTTGCAGTGAGCGATTTTCTCAAAGGTGCAAAGCTGCCTCGTATGTTCACTAGTACCCTTATTGAACTAATTCCAAAAGTAGCCAACCCCAACTCCTTTAGTGAATTTCGGCCCATTAGTTTGTGCACTTTTTTCAATAAAATTTGCACAAAAATCTTGGCCAGCCGCCTTTCATCTATTCTGCCCAAGCTCATTTCTCCCGAACAAGCAGCCTACGTCCGAGGAAGAGACATTGCGGACAACATCCTTCTTGTCCAAGAGCTGGTTGATTCTATAGACCGGAAAACAAGGGGAGGGAATATGATTGTAAAACTTGACCTCCCCAAGGCTTTTGACAGGCTTTCTTGGCCTTTCCTTTACGCAATACTACGAAAGTTTGGATTTGCTGACCACTGGATCTCTCTAATGCAGCATATATTGGAGGACTGTTGGTTTTCTATACTCATAAATGGAGCTCCCAAGGGATTTTTTAAGTCATCCAGGGGCGTTCGCCAGGGTGACCCCTTATCACATTTGCTATTCATCTTAATGCTTGAAACATTTTCCCAAGGATTGAAGGATCATTTTCAAACAGACCAAATATCGCATTATTCTCTCCCGAAGAAGTGCCCTACCATCTCTCACTTGGCTTTTCCAGATGATGTTGTCATCTTCACAAAAGGAGGGGTCAAGTCCATCAACCGAAGCCTCATGAACTTTATTTCGAGGTTTGAGTTCTCCTTCGGGCAGCTCTTTAACAAGTACAAGTTCTCTTTCTACCTATCCAAAAAGGTAGCTCCACCCAGAGTTCGATTGATTCAAGAAAAGACGGGCTTTGTTCACAAATCCTTTCCCTTCATCTATTTGGGCTGTCCCATTCAAAAGGCCAAAAGAAGACGTAATATCTTCCAGCCACTAATAGAAAAAGTGGTTGCCCAAATCCGTGGCTGGCAGACGCGATTTCTTTCACCCGGAGGACGACTGGTTCTCATCAAGAACGTCCTAAGTAGCATCCCAATTTATTTATTGTCAGTTCTTTTACCTCCAAAATCAGTGCTTAAAGAGTTGGAACGGCAATTTGCTAATTTCTTTTGGGGTTGCTCGGAAGGGGTGCACCTGTCGACATTGGATCTCATGGGCAACAGTATGCCATCCCACACACTCAAATGGTCTAGGGGTTCCCTTACTGGAGGAGGTGGTTTGTGGCTTTGGCATCAAACTTTGGTGGAAATTCTGGAAAAGCAATTATTTGTGGTGCTCTTTTCTTCAAATTGCTACCTTAATAGTGAGCATCCCACGTTAGTCTCGGCATCACCAGGTGATTCATATAATTGGAAGAGAATGTTGCGAGCTCGTGACGATGCAGAAAAGTGGCTATTATTTCTCCCACAGAAGGCAGATTGCTCCTTTTAGTTTTCCACCCATGGACTGAACATGGGCCTTTATTCCACATGGTTGAACAAGTACATGATGAACATCTTAAGGTTTCAGACGTTAGAGGTCATAATGGCTGGAATCCTTTCCCTCGGGATGAGAAATACTCAAATGAGGAGTTATAAAACATCGCAGCAGTTCTCAGCACAAGACCATGCCTTCTAACTGATGAACCAGACCTCATTCTTTGGACCCTCACACCTAAAGGTTCTTTCTCACTCTCATCCACGTACCCCCCCAAGGCGCGTATACTCTCTCGGGAAATGATTTGGGACAAGAGAGCTTAAGTTGAAGATCTCCATTTTCACGTGGAAATTACTGAATAAGCGGCTGCCGTTAGATGATACCTTACGAAAAATTGGCTTCTCGTTGGCCTCTAAGTGGTGGTTTTTCTGTCATGAAGAATTCTTGGACCACCTTTTTGTGGAATGTGAAATATCACGCCAAATTTGGCAATTCTTTGAAGACTGGCTGGAGTTACCTATTACTCCATCTTCGACCATCTTGGAAAAGTTAAATTCATGGTGGTGAGCTGCAACACCTTCTTCCGCAATTAGAGTAGTCCATAAAATACTTCCTTGCATTATCTGTTGGTTCTTATGGAAAGCTAGGAACAAGGCAGTTTTGGATGGCAACACAAGTAGTGCAACAAGGATTATTGTGGACGTCAACTCTTATTTAGTAAATATCTCCTCAACTCATTCCTTTAAAAAGGTAACCACAGTCGATGACTCGCTACTGTCATGGGGCATTTGTAACCAACTAATCCAAACCAAGCCAAAAAAGATCCTAACCTGTCAAAGCCACATTCCGTTGTGATCCCTTGCCTCAAATTGAATGTGGATGGTGCTTCTAAAGGAAACCCGGGAATGGCAGTGGTGGTGGCATCCTAAGGGATCGAGACTTTGGACAATGCATCAGGGCGTTTTCTAATGGCTATCAACAACAAACAAATTTACAAGCTGAGGCATTGGCTTTAGTAGATGGACTTCAGATGTGCCGTAGATTGCATGTGCACTCACTGGTTGTTGAGATTGATTCCCTTGTGCTAGTTAACACTTTGGTGGGCTCATCGGCACCGATTTGGAGTATTGACTCCAAACTTCGATTCATCAACAGCCATTGTGTTGGGAAAGACATCACTTTCAAGCATGTATATAGGAAGCCAACAAAGTTGCTGATAGTTTTGCTAATGAGGGCATTTCAAAACCTAATTATGTTGAATATGATCGCTATACCATTCCTTACACTGTTAAAGGATTGGTTGGCCTAGATGCTAGGGGCTGTCACCCTAATATTCAAATTTGTAATCATTGATTCTATCAATAAAAAATAGTTCGTTTGCTTAAAAAAAAAAGAATAGGGTAGCCAAGGTATGTAAAAGGAAGGAACTGTTGTACAAAACCTGTTTGGCATTGAATCATCCTTACTCTTGAAAGTGTAGCATTTTTGGGCAAGTAGAATGAACTTTTGGACTTGTTAAAGAGCTGCCCGGATAAAGCTTCAAATTGAGTGAGAAATTCCATAAGGCTTTAGATAGACTTGGCCTCTCCCTTTGTGAAAATAACTGTCATCCGCAAATGTTAGGTGGGTGATTGGTTTGCATTTCCTCGGCAATACATAATCTGAGATTTCCCCCCCCTTGATATTGAGCTTTCAATCCTCGTGGGAAGGTTTCCATTGCAATTATGAAAAGGAGAGGTGATAAGGGGTCTCCCTGGCGAACACCTCGGGTGGACTTGAAAAAGCCTTTCGGGGAGCCATTGACAAGGATAGAGAACCAGTAATTTTCTAACACATTGACTTCAAGATGGCATTCCAGTTTTTGCTAAACCCAAGTTTTCGCTGAACTGCATAAAGGAAAGACCAAGAGAGGCGATCAAAGGCCTTTGCTAAATCAAGCTTGAAAATGATGTTACCTCCTCTGGTTTTCCGGTTTATCAACTCGACAATCTCCTGAACCAGCAATATGTTATCGGTGATGTCTCTACCTTGTACATAAGCTACTTGCTCCAGAGAAATAATTTTGGGCAGCACTAAAGATAATCTATTAGCCAATATCTTGGTGCAAATTTTATTGAAGAAAGTACAAAGGCTAATTGGTCTATAGTTATCAAAAGATGAAGGGTTCGTAATTTTTGGGATCAATGCTATGAGTGTGCTGGTAAAAGCTCTGGGAGCGACTGCCCTTTCATGAAATCTTTCACTTCATTGTAAAGGTCATTTTGTATGATTTCCCAGCAGGTGGTGAAAAATACTCCATTAAAACCGTCCATTCCAGTAGCCCCATGTGGGTTAAGGCCAAAAGTTGCCTCCTTGAGCTCGTCCATGGATGGCTCGGCAGGCAGCTTTTTGTTATCCTCTTGTGTGATTACTTGCGAGATGTTGTTCAAGAGATCAGGATTGATATCTGAGTTGCCTGGGGCTGTTAAAAGATCCTTGAAGTGACTAACACCCTCTTCTTCAATGAGCTGCCAATCTTCCATCCACGTCCCAACCACCTTAAGCCTTGAGATGTTCAATTTGTGTCTCTTTTTATGGAGTGAGCAATGAAAGAATTTTGAGTTTTGATCTCCTTCTTTGTGCCATTTCATGCCTATTTTTTGTCTCCATAAACTTTCTTCTTCGGCAAGGCATTTGGCATGTTTGGCTTGTGCATGGGCGAGTGCAATTTGGTTGTGTTGAGTCGGCTGTTGCAAATAGGTAGTTTCGCACCGTTTGACTTGCAACTCAGCTTTTCTCACCTTGTCAAAAATGTTACCAAAGATGGTGTGATTCCAATTCCTTAATTCCACCTTTAGCCTTTTGAGCTTTTGTGGAGGCAAGAATTTTAAGTGGGCTGCCCAAACAGTGAAGATGCCAATTATCTTTGACAACCTGCATGAAGAGAGGGTGGTTAGTCCATGCATTTCAAAACCTAAACTGCTTTGGCCCAGATGACACTCCATTTGATGTCTTGAGGAGCAGCGGAGAGTGATCCGAACACGTTTTGAGCAAATGTTCCACCGTGATTTGCTGGAAGGTAGATAGGAATGCCTGGTTGCATACACAATGATCAAGTCTTTTCCAAACCAAGTTGCCTCACCTATTACCTCTCCAAGTGAATTTGCAGCCTTGATATGCCATGTTCATAAGACCACAATCTAGGAGGCAATCATTGAATTCATTTAAGGCTTCAAGGTCCACCAAAGAAGAGCCCATATACTCATCCAAATTGGAGATTAAATTGAAATCCCCCCCCACCAGCCATGGATTTGAGGATTGTACTGCACGGAGTTGTTGCCATAAACTTCTTCTTTCGTATTTAGTGCATTTAGGAACCAATAGCATAAATGAATGTGGCTAGGATATAATGTTAGAGTTGATTAGAAGAGATGGAAACATGAATGAGCTGGTTCGAGCTTACCAATGAAGAGACTGCAAAAATTTGGTTCCAGAAAAGCCAAATCTTCCCATTAGGGTTGGATATGCAGCTATCAAAGCCTAACCTACGAGCAAAGGACAGAATCCAGACTTTGTCAACCATCGGTTCTAACAAAACAAGGATTTTTATTTTGTGTTCCTTCGTTAATAGTTTTATTCTTTGAATTGAGGGTTTATTATTCACCCCTCGAATGTTCCATACCAGAAAATAGTCCATTAATTGGGAGAGGAAGATGGCGGTTTGGAGTGCCTCGTTTGCATCCGAGGCATTATGTAGGTGCGTTTCCTTCTAATCTTTTTCTTTGGGGCAGGCCTACTCTCGGACAAGTTCCTTGAATCCGTGAGGTGTTGTGTCGACATGGCTGTTATTTCTCGTGGGGTATCCGTGTTTGAAAAGTAGCAAGGAAGCTCCTCCATTATTCGGACAGCTGCAAGGGCTTGGTAATCATTTGTAAGAAGTTGAATTGGCCGTTCGTGTGTCTCATTTGGAGGAATTGGCTGCTCTTTTGAATGGGTCAACTCCGTTTGTTTAGATAAGGATAAATCAAGGTTTGTTATTATGCAGTTTGAATTGGTCAACCCTTTTTCCAAGGGATTAGGATGCTGAATTGATAGGCTTGTTTAAGGAGTTGCAACCACCTTATCTTCTGTTGAATTCAAAATTTGAAATTCCAGGTTTGTTGGGGGCCAAAGTAGTGGTGGTTCAGCCACCAGATTGGTGGCAACCGCCACTTTTGGTGTCGAAATTTCAGAAACTCATTGTTCTTGATGTTGTGCCGCCTCCATGGGTTGAACCGTGGTGAGATCATGTTTTGTAACTACTCCCATTGGGTTTTTGTTTGTTGTCAACTGGTTCTCTAATGAAGGAAGTGAAACTTGAACATTCAAAGTCATCCCATCATTTCTGCGTAGAGACATGAAGGTGATACGGTTTGCTTTGTTCCAGAAGGTCCAGCTTCATGATGCTTCACTGGTGTCCAGCGCATTTGGATTGATGTCTTTGAGTGATTCTTCATGTGCTCACTAAGACCCGTTGGTTTGTTTGCCAACACCGGCTCTCCTTTCCTGCATGCTTCGTTGGTGTGCCTTATTTTCTTGCACTTTGTACAGTAGCATGGTAATTCTTCATAGCTGATTTTTTGCCAAATGCCATCCTTACCAACCCCCAGCCAAACTCTAGAAGAGAGCTCAGAAAGGAGGTCGACTTCCACGCATACTTTTGCAACACTTGGCCTGGTGAAATTTACAGTTGCCTAGTCAAGTTTGAGAGGAGTCCCAACCGCTTGAGCGAGCCTAAACATGGCATGTTTGTTGAAGAAGACTGATGGAAGACCTTCAAAAGTAATCCAAATGGGAACTATGGACGGTTCCTCTTTGGTGGTAAAAAGTGGATGCCACTTGAGAATTCTCATGTAGTATCTCTCTCATTTACAAACCAAGTGTTCATGAGCCAGCATCTCAGATAATCCTCCTCCAAAGAAAATATGATAAGACTGTGCTTGTAGTCAAGGTATTCGATGGTAAACTGACCTTTAAAACCAATGGTATGAAAGCTTTTTCAGAGTATTTCCATATTTGGCTTTCCCCTCTGAAAGTTACCAACCAGTGTGTATCGAAATGGTGCAGTAAGCTGTTGTATTTCTTCATTGGAGAAATATGTTGCTGGTTCTCCCTTCTGCGATTGGAGGGCCTTCAATGGAGTGTTGGAATTTGGGGTTTGAATGTTCATATTTTGGCCAACCGAGAGCACTTGTGCAAAGGATTTGGGTTGCCCTTCAACTGGTGGTTGAAGGGCAGCTTGATCGGCCATGACCGAGAAATCAAAGTGTAATAGGATTATGTGGATTCTAAGCTTTAGAGTCAGAAAATGTAGAGAGAAGGAGGAGAACATTTTTTATCACTCTAGTCTTTCTATCTCAAGGCCTGAATATATGCTCGCTTAAAATTGCAAGGTTCCAGCATTTGCACTCAAAAATCAGCAACTGTAAGGGTTGGCTCGAACACTTGACTAACCTCGTGAAACAAAGTTCCTAGGGGCAGCAAAGTGTCATACCAAAAAGAAGACTTGTCTAATGCGTAAAAAAAATAAAAGGCCATTTTTCTGCGTTCTCACGGCTTTTAAGCATGCACTTCCATATAAATGAATCACTGTGCCTTTCATTTATTAAACAAGGGTGGGAATGACAATATCTAGCACGCATGAAAGAGAACCATAAAGAATTCCCGTTTGGAAATTTCCACCATAGTTTAATGCCAAAAACCTTTACCAAATCTGAGAGGGACATTATTCCAAGGCCATTGGCAGCTGTTGGCATGCATAATGACTTCCATGACGCCAATGGTACTTGCTTCCCGAGTCCGAATTACCCCAGAAGAAGTTTATGAATTGGCGCTCCAAGTCCTTGATTACAGCTTTTGGAGGCTGGAGTACCGTGAGACAGCTAACAATAGGTATATTGGAATACTACTTAAAACAAGCTTGAACAGGATTAGCTTTCCCCCAGGAGTGAGAAATTTCATTTGCCACCTCACAATTTTAGAGGTAATTTTCTCAATCATGGGCTGATAGAGTGACCTTCTTTTCTTCGCCTTTTGAATGGGGCAGCCAAGATATGTGAAAGGGAGGGGACGTTTCTCAAAACCTGTTCAAAATTGAACCATTATGATCCTAGATAGTGGAGCATTGTTGGCCATGTAAAAGAAGCTTTTCGACTTGTTAATGAGCTGCCCAGATGAAGACTCAAACCGGTCGTGGATCTCCGTGAGTTCTTGACTGATTTAGCCTCTCCTTTAGTGAAAATGACAATGTCGTTCGCGAACGCTAGATGAGTGATTGTTGGACACTTCCTTCCAAATGCGTAATCCCATATATTTCCCGCACAGAATTGTGCCAGCAAACCTCGCGCAAAAGTCTCCTTGTTTCAGCCATTTCATAACCGATTTGTGCCTCCAAAAACATTCTTCATCGGCAAGGCATTTAGCGTGCATGGCTTGTGCATGGGCAAGAGAAATTTGGTTTGGTTGTGGTGGCTGTTGCAAGCAAATAGCCTCACATTGTTGAACATGCATCTCATCATTTTTCACCTTGTCAAAAATGTTTCCAAAGATGGTGTGACTCGAATTGCGTAATTCCAATTGCATAATCAAGCAAGAATTCAACCCGTTGTCTATAACCAGGGTAGAACCAAACTCTTAACAAGATTTAAAGTGAGAATTGACCCGTTGCCTATACGAATCAGGCAAGAACCAAATCTATAAGTCGATTAGAACAATCACTGTCACGCCCCAAAAACGGGACCGTTACACGCCGCGCTAATGGCACACCGGTCCAAAGCGCAAGGCACAAACGAACAGAGCAACAAACTTAACCGCAATGTAATAGAACCATCAAACCATTTCTTAACTATAAAACCGAATATTTCATTTTTACACAAAAATACGAATTACAAAATTTCTTTATACTTATTAAATCACGTTTTGGGGTGAGCATAACTAGCTCAGTGGATATCATAAAAGCTCTTCAAATGGGGCCAAGCATTGCGATAAAAAGAAAACATAAAGATAATAACATTTGCGAAAACCATAGTCATGAAGCAGTTTTTTTTTTAAAATGTCTCATGCCTTTTAAACATCAATAAACCATAATCATAAGTAGTTTCTAAAATGTATCATGCCATTTAAACGTCAGGCATGTCCAAAACATAGCCAAAAAGATCCAATCATTTCAAAACATAGTATGCTAAAGCATAGCGAACAAATCCAAGTACAGTTTCAAATCCAGAATGCTATGTTTTGGACATGAACTGACGTCTCCACAAATCAAACATTTCCAAACACATCCAAAATTATATACCTAGGTCACCTATGAGCCAAAACAGTTATAAAATGCTTTCATATCAAAAGAGTTTGCAAACATATCATTTGATTAACATAAAATAGCTTGGTCCCGATTTCATATGTAATAATTCCAAAACTTAGTAAAAGTGCAGTTCCAAACATCATACACATTCTAAAATCCATCCAAACATATTTAAATATTTAACAATCAAAGCTTAAAGAGCAAATAACCCACCTATCAAAGCAAAAACTGCACAAATGATCACCTGAACGCACTAGATTAGGAGATAATAAGCTCAGTTTTCCAGAAAAAACCGAAAAACTTCGCCTCTCCCTAGGCTATAAGTAGGTTATCCTCCCTGCCAACAAAATCCAATTCCAAGGTATTCAAGGGACCTTGGTTACAACCCAACTCAAAACAACATATTCAACCAACCAACAAAATCCATAAACGGAAAGATTCACCGGAGCAATAGCCGGGACTATATCAAAAGGCTTCCGTAATTATCCATACCCCATAACCACTACAATTAACTCTATTACAACATTAGAGCAAACAACCTATGGGTGGAATTCCTCTTTACTACCAAACTGAAATTTTTACCGATTAGCCACACGCATGATTCAAACATGCTTCCTATCCATCCCACTACCAAGGAAACACTTAAAACCATCAAAAGATCATTAAAGATCCTTCAAACATAACCAATTATCCAAATTATCCTAGTTGCGCCAAACTTCCGCTTACTTACAAAATGAAGGGAAATCAATTCCACTTGGTTTCAAGTCTCAATTCCTATCCAAACTAACCTTAAAACACTCTTAAAACATCATTATATGCATAGACATAAGCATTCATAGCATAACACTCTAGGCCACATATGGAAGACAAAACCCCAACTCATAATCTTAAAATTTGTAATCTAACCATGGAAAGTTGTTAAAAATCAACCCCAATCACTTCCCAACCTCCAAAACACTAAAAACAACCCATAACATACATAAATCATAACATATAAGGCTGCAAAGAGGGTTTATTTTCAGCCATAAAGAATGTCCTACAAAACTTGAAATTAAAGCTTGGATCATAAAGCCCATAAGCCATAAATGCTAAAATACATAAAATCTTACCTTCCAAGTGATTCCTACTTGAAATCCAAGAAAATTTTTGGGGAAAATGGGGAAGAGAGTTTCGGCTGCTGCTAGGAAGAAATGAGGAAGAAAAACAACAAGAAGAAGACTTAAAAAAAATTCCAAGGTTGACCCAAATAGTTCCCCATTGACCAAATAGTCTCCAAGTTGACTATTTGACCCAAAAACTAATTTTTTTGCTACTAAATAACATTTTTTGAATAATTCAGCCATCATACAACACTCACACACCACAATGCACTAATTACACTTAGTCCAATTTTTGACCCGTTTACCCGCCGGAACCGAAATCGCGTAAACCGAAAAATTTGCCGAATTGAAAAACGAATAAGTTGAAGTACTTAATGACTAAAAATAATATGAAAAACATTTTAAACCAGTTAAAAATCAAAGAACAAGGCTAGTAAAATACTGGCCGGTTTCACAATCACCGTTGCTCAAGCGATGATCCCAACAAAGTCTTAATCCAAAGCCTAAAAGAAAGAACTTTTTCCTCACGAAAAAGACAAGTTTTTTTGATAAAAATCTGCTGGAATTCGTCCATATGATGAGGCCTATTTATAGTCTTAATGAAGTCCTAAAAACTAGCTTAAAAACTCCTAAACAAGTAGTGCTGGGTTTCAGCCATAAGTGGCCCCAAGATTTGGGCTACATGGGCCTTATTAAGGCCAATTAATGTGCCTAAAAACTGAGTTTAAATCATAACTACACTCGACTTAAACCAGCCCAATTTACACAAACTTAAACTACTATTGGGCTTTATAATATGATAGAGTAAACACAAACTACTAGACTTCTCCATTATGGATTTGGACTGGAAGAATGTTCCAATCAGATTTACCAGCCCGTTCCACTTCTAGTTTGTTTTGGGATGGCTTCCCCGTCAAGAACACCTCAAACCAATCTTTGAATGGCTTGTTGGATTCATCTCCTTGTGCGTGCCCCTATAATTGGTCCAAGTTGGCACTTGCAATGACTCTTCACGAACCTTAGTCGAGCTTGAAGATGCCACTTGGCTCGTATCACCAGACTTGGCAGGTGAAATCACAACTTGCAAAGAGTTGATCCAATGTTTCTTGATGGTGACAAAAGAGACATTTTGAAGCCAAGGAAACCCCAAAGGTAGTTATGATATCGTCAAGTGGGAGTTTCCTATTCAAGAGGCGCCACATGAAGATGGAGTTTCGATTTGGAGTTTATTGTCCCAAATCATTGTTTGAGAGAGTGTGGAAACATGTGAAGGAATGGTAGAGGAGACTGAAAAATTGCCATTAGGTGAGAGAGTCCGTACCAGCACATCCGAGTCATTACTCACTTGGAAACGTATCCACAAAGAAGCTTCTCTAGTCTTTCTATCTCAAGGCCTGAATAATGTTCGCTTAAAATTGCAAGGTTCCAGCCATTTGGACTCACAAATCAGCAACTGTAAGGGTAAGGCAAAGAAGAAGTTTACGAATTGGCGCTCCAAGTCCTTGATTACAGCTTTTGGAGGCTGGAGTACCGTGAATAGGTATATTGGAATACTACTTAAAACAAGCTTGAGCAGGATTAGCTTTCCCCCAGGAGAGAGAAATTTCATTTGCCACCTCACAATTTTAGAGGTAATTTTCTCAATCATGGGCTGATAGAGTGACCTTCTTTTCTTCGCCTTTTGAATGGGGCAGCGAAGATATGTGAAAGGGAGGGGACGTTTCTCAAAATTGGTTCATAAATGAACCTTTCTGATCCTAGATAGTGGAGCATTGTTGGCCATGTAAAAGAAGCTTTTCGACTTGTTAATGACCTGCCGAGATGAAGACTCAAACTGGTCGTGGAACTCCGTGAGTTCTTGACTGATTTGGCCTCTCCTATAATGAAAATGACAATGTCGTTCACGAACGCAAGATGAGTGATTATTGGACACTTCCATGCAAATGCGTAATCCCAGATATTTCCCGCACAGAATTGTGCTAGCAAACCTCGCGCTAAAGTCTCCATGTTTCAGCCATTTCATACCCGATTTCTGCCTCCAAAAACTTTGTTCCTCAGCAAGTCATTTAGCGTGCATGGCTTGTGCATGGGCAAGAGAAATTTTGTGTTGAAACCCAGGCTTGGTTGAGGTGGCTGTTGCAAGCAAATAGCCTCACATTGTTGAACTTGCGTCTCATCATTTTTCACCTTGTCAAAAATGTTTCCGAAGATGGTGTGACTCCAATTGAGTAATTCCAATTGCATAATCAAGCAAGAATTCAACCCGTTGTCTATAACAAGGCAAGAACCAAACTCTTAACAAGATTTAAAGCGAGAGCTGACCCGTTGCCTATACGAATCAGGCAAGAACCAAATCCATAAGTCGGTTAGAACAATCAGTATTGCTCAAGCGATAATCCCACCAAAGTCTTAATCCAAAGACTAAAAGAAAGAACTTTTTTCTCACGAAAAAGACAAGTTTTTTTGATAAAAATATGCTGAAATTCGTCCATATGATGAGGCCTATTTATATTCTTAATGAAGTCCTAAAAACTAGCTTAAAAACTCCTAAAAAAGTAGTGTTGGGGTTCAGCCATAAGTGGCCCCAAGATTTGGGCTAAATGGGCCTTATTAAGGCTAATTAATGTCAAAAAAACAGCCAAAAAACTGAGAACCAAATCACAACTATACTCGACTTAAACCAGTCCAATTTACACAAACTTAAACTACTATTGGGGCTTTATAAAATGATAGAGTTAACACAAACTACTGTATTTCTCCATTATGGATTTCGACTTGAAGAATGTTCCAATAAGATTTACAAGCGCAATCCGCTTCTAGTTTGTTTTGGGACGGCTTCCCCATCAAGAACACCTCCAACCAAAATTTGCTTGGCTTGTTGGATTCTTTCTGCACGTGCCCCGGTAATTGGTCCGAGTTGGCGCTTGCATTGACTCTTCACGAACCTTAGTCGAGCTAGAAGATGCCCCTTGGCTCGAATCACCAGACTTGGCCGGTGAAATCACAACTTGCGAAGAGATGATCCACTATTTTTTGAAGGTGACAAAAGGGACATTTTGAAGCCAAGGAAATCCCAAAGGTAGTTATGATATCGTCAAGTGGGAGTTTCCTATTCAAGGGGCGCCACATGAAGATGAATGAAACTTCTAGATGACATTATACAACGGGTTTTGATTAGGAGTTTATTGTCCCAAATCATTGTTTGAGAGAGTGTGGAAACATGTGAAGGAAGGGTAGAGGAGACTGAAAACTTGCCATTAGGTGAGAGAGTCCGTACAAGCACATCCGAGTCATTCCTAACTTGGAAATGTATCCCACAAAGAAGCTTCTCTAGTCTTTCTATCACAAGGCCTGAATATTGTTCGCTTAAAATTGCAAGGTTCCAGCCATTTGCACTCACAAATCAGCAACTGTAAGGGTTGGCTGGAACACTTGACTAACCTCGTGAAACAAAGGTCCTTGAGGCAGCCAAGTGTCATACCAAAAGGAGACTTGTCCAATGCGTAACAAAAATAAAAGGCCTTTTTTCTGCCTTCTCACGGCTTTTAAGCATGCACTTCCATTTATATGAATCACTGTGCCTTTCGTTTATTAAACAAGGGTGGGAATGACAATATCTAGAACGCATGAAAGAGCACCATCAAGAATTCCCCTTTCAAAATTTCCATCACATAGTTAAATGCCAAAACCCTTGACCAAATCTGAGGGGGACATTATTCCAAGGCCATTGGCAGCTGTTGGCTTAAGTAATGACTTCCATGATGCCCAATGGAACCTCTTTCCCGAGTCCGAATTGCCGCAGAAGAAGTTTGCGAATTGGCGCTCCAAGTCCTTGATTACAGCTTTTGGAGGCTGGAGTACCGTGAATAGGTATATTGGAATACTACTTAAAACAAGCTTGAGCAGGATTAGCTTTCCCATAGGAGAGAGAAATTTCATTTGCCACCTCACAATTTTAGAGGTAATTTTCTCAATCATGGGCTGATAGAGTGACCTTCTTTTCTTCGCCTTTCGAATAGGGCAGCCAAGATATGGGAAAGGGAGGGGTCGTTTCACAGAACATGTTCAAAATTGAACCATTCTGAACCTAGATAGTGGAGCATTGTTGGCCATGTAAAAGAAGCTTTTTAACTTGTTAATATGCTGCCCAGATGAAAACTCAAACTGGTCGTGTATGAACTCCGTGAGTTCTTGACTGATTTGGCCTCTCCTTTAGTGAAAATGACTATGTCGTTCACGAACGCAAGATGAGTGATTGTTGGACACTTCCTTGGAAATGCGAAATCCATGATATTTTTCGCACAGAATTGTGCTAGCAAACCTCGCGCTAAAGTCTCTTGTTTCAGCCATTTCATACCCGATTTTTGCCTCCAAAAACTTTCTTCATCGGCAAGGCATTTAGTGTGCATGGCTTGTGCATAGGCAAGAGAAATTTGGTTTGGTTGTGGTGGCTATTGCAAGCAAATAGCCTCACATTGTTGAACATGCATCTCATCATTTTTCAGCTTGTCAAAATTTTTCCGAAGATGGTGTGCCTCCAATTGCGTAATTCCAATTGCATAATCAAGCAAGAATTCTACCCGTTGTCTGTAACAAGGCAAGAACGAAACTCTTAACAATATTTAAAGCGAGAATTGACCCGTTGCCTATACGAATCAGGCAAGAACCAAATCCATAAGTGACGGCTTGAACAATCACCGTTGCTCAAGCGATGATCCCAACAAAGTATTATTCCAAAAACTAAAAGAAAGAACTTTGTCCTCACGAAAAAGACAAGTTTTTCTGATAAAAACCGGCTGAAATTCGTCCATATGATGAGGCCTATTTATAGTCTTAATCAAGTCCTAAAACTAGCTTAAAAACTCCAAAACAAGTAGTGCTGGGGTTCAGCCTTAAGTGGCCCCAAGATTTGGGATGAATGGGCCTTATTAAGGCTAATTAATGGGCCTAAAAATTGAGAACTAAATCACAACTATACTCGACTTAAACCAGCCCAATTTACACAAACTTAAACTACTATTGGGCTTTATAAAATGATAGAGTAAACACAAACTACTGGATTTCTCCATTATGGATTTTGACTTGAAGAATGTTCCAATAAGATTTACAAGCCCATTCTGCTTCTAGTTTGTTTTGGGACGGCTTCCCCGTCAAGAACACCTCGAACCAAACTTTGGTTGGCTTGTTGAGGATTCTCTCTGCACATGCCCCTGTAATTGGTCCAAGTTGGCACTTGCAATGACTCTTCACGAACCTTATGTGGAGTTGAAGATAGGAAACTAGTATCACCAGACTTGGCTGGTGAAATCACAACTTGCAAAGAGATGATCCAATGTTTCTTGATGGTGACAAAAGGGACATTTTGAAGCCAAGGAAACCCCAGAGGTAGTTATGATATCGTCAAGTGGGAGTTTCCTATTCAAGAGGCGCCACATGAAGATGGAGTTTCGATTTGGAGTTTATTGTCCCAAATCATTGTTTGAGAGAGTGTGGAAATATGTAAAGGAAGGTTAGAGGAGACTGAAAACCTGCCATTAGGTGAGAGAGGCCGTACAAGCACATCCGAGTCATTACTAACTTGGAAATGTATCCCACAAAGAAGCTTCTCTGGTCTTTCTATCTCAAGGCCTGAATAATGCTCGCTTAAAATAGCAAGGTTCCAGCCATTTGCACTCACAAATCACCACTGTATTATAAGGGTTGGCTGGAACACTTGACTAAACTCGTGAAACAAAGGTACTTGAGGCAGCCAAGTGTCATACCAAAATGAGACTTGTCCAATGCGTAACAAAAATAAAAGGCCTTTTTTCTGCGTTCTCACGGCTTTTAAACATGCACTTCCATATATATGAATCACTGTGCCTTTCGTTTATTCAACAAGGGTAGGAAAACGCATGAAAGAGCACCATCAAAAATTCCCCTTTTGAAATTTCCACTATAGTTTAATGCCAAAACCCTTGACCAAATCTGAGAGGGACATTATTCCAAGGCCATTGGCAGCTGTTGGCTTACATATTGACTTGCATGATGCCCAATGGCACCTGCTTTCCCAGCCCGAATTGTCCCAGAAGAAGTTTGCGAATTGGCGCTCCAAGTCTTTGATTACAGCTTTTGGAGGCTGCAGTTACATGGATAGGTATATTGGAATACTACTTAAAACAAGCTTGAGCAGGATTAGCTTTCCCCCAAGAGAGAGAAATTTCATTCTACCACCTCACAATTTTAGAGGTAATTTTCTCAATCATGGGATGAAAGAGTGACCTTCTTTTCTTCGCCATTCGAATAGGCCAGCCAAGATATGTGAAAGAGAGGGGACGTTTCTCAAAACATGTTCAAAATTGAACCATTCTGGTCCTAGATAGTGGAGCGTTGTTGGCCATGTAAAAGAAGCTTTTTGACTTGTTAATAAGCTGCCTAGATGAAGACTCAAACTGGTCGTGGAACTCCGTGAGTTCTTGACTGATTTGGCCTCTCCTTTAGTTAAAATTACTATGTTGTTCGCGAATGAAAGATGAGTGATTGTTGGACACTTCATTGGAAATAAGTAATCCCAGATATTTCCCTCACAGAATTGTGCTAGCAAACCTCGCGCTAAAGTCTCCTTGTTTCAGGCATTTCATACCCGATTTTTACCTCCAAAAACTTTCTTCATCGGCAAGGCATTTAGCGTGCATGGCTTGTGCATGGGCAAGAGAAATGTGGTTTGGTTGTGTGTGGGTGTTGCAAGAAAATAGCCTCACATTGTTGAACATGCATCTCATCATTTTTCACCTTGGTGTGACTCCAATTGCGTAATTCCAATTGCATAATCAAGCAAGAATTCAACCCGTTGTCTATAACAAGGCAAGAACCAAACTCTTAAAAAAGTTTTAAAGCGGTAATTGACCCGTTGCCTATACGAATCAAGCTACAACCAAATCTATAAGTCGTTTAGAACAATCACCGTTTCTCAAGCGATGATCCCAACAAAGTCTTAATCCAAAGACTAAAAGAAATAACTTTTTCCTCACGAAAAAGACAAGTTTTTTTGAAAGAAATCCTCTGAAATTCGTCCATTTGATGAGGCCTATTTGTAGTCTCAATGAAGTCCTAAAAACTAGCTTAAAAACTCCAAAACAAGTAGTCCTGGGGTTCAGCCATAAGTGGCCCCAAGATTTGGGCTGAATGGGCCTTATTAAGGCTAATTAATGAGCCTAAAAACTGAGAACTAAATCACAACTCAGAATTCTATACACATCTAGACTTAAACCAGCCCAATTTACACAAATTTAAACTACTATTGGGCTTTATAAAATGATAGAGTAAACAGAAACTACTGGATTGCTCCATTATGGATTTGGACTTGAAGAATGTTCCAATAAGATTTACAAGCCCATTCCACTTCTAGTTTGTTTTGGGACGGCTTCCCCGTCAAGAACACCTCGAACCAAACTTTGGTTGGCTTGTTGGATTCTCTCTGCACATGCCCCTGTAATTGGTCCAAGTTGAGCACTTGCAATGACTCTTCACGAACCTTAGTCGAGCTTGAAGATGCCCTTGGCTCGTATCACCAGACTTGGCTGGTGAAATCACAACTTGCAAAGAGATGATCCAGTGTTTCTTGATGGTGACAAAAGGGACATTTTGAAGCCAAGGAAACCCCAAAGGTAGTTATGATATCGTCAAGTGGGAGTTTCCTATTCAAGAGGCGCCACATGAAGATGGAGTTTCGATTTGGAGTTTATTGTCCCAAATCAATTGTTTGAGAGAGTGTGGAAACATGTAAAGGAAGGGTAGAGGAGACTGAAAATTTGCCAGTAGGTGACAGAGTCCGTACAAGCACATCCGAGTCATTACTTACATGGAAATGTATCCTCCAAAGAAGCTTCTCTGGTCTTTCTATCTCGAGGCCTGAATAATGTTCACTTAAAATTGCAAGGTTCCAGCCATTTGCACTCACAAATCACAATTGTAAGGGTTGGCTGGAACACTTGACTAACCTCGTGAAACAAAGGTACTTGAGGCAGCCAAGTGTCATACCAAAATGAGACTTGTCCATTGCATTCTCACGGCTTTTAAGCATGCACTTCCATTTATATGAATCACTGTGCCTTTCGTCTATTAAAGAAGTGTGGGAATGACAATATCTAGAACGCATGAAAGTGCAGCATAAACAAATTCCCCTTTCAAAATTTCCACGGTAGTTTAATGCCGAAACCCTTGTCCATATTTGAGAGGGACATTATTCCGAGGCCATTGAGCAGCTGTTGGCTTAAATAATGACTTCCATGATGCCAATGGTACCTGCTTTCCGAGTTCAAATTGCCCCAGAAGAAGTTTGCGAATTGGCGCCCCAAGTCCTTGATTACTGCTTTTTGAGGCTGGAGTACCGTGAATAGGTATATTGGAATACTACTTAAAACAAGCTTGAGCAAGATTAGCTTTCCCCCATAAGAGAGAAATTTCATTTGCCACCTCGTAATTTTAGAGGTAATTTTCTCAATCATGGGCTGATAGAGTGACCTTCTTTTCTTTGCATTTTGAATGGGGCAGCCTAGATATGTGAAAGGGAGGGGACGTTTCTGACAACTTGTTCAAAATTGAACCATTCTGATCCTAGATAGCGGAGCGTTGTTGGCCATGTAAATGAAGCTTTTCGACTTGTTAATAAGCTGCCCAGATGAAGACTCAAACTGGTCGTGGAACTCCGTGAGTTCTTGACTGATTTGGCCTCTCCTTTAGTGAAAATGACAATGTCGTTCACGAACTTACAAGATGAGTGATTGTTGGACATTTCCTAGGAAATGCGTAATCCCAGATATTTCCCACACAGAATTGTGCTCTCAAACCTCGCGCTAAAGTCCCCTAGTTTCAGCCATTTCATACCGAATTTTTGCCTCCTAAAACTTTTTCATCGGCAAGGCATTTAGCGTGCATGGCTTGTGCATGGGCAAGAAAAATTTGGTTTGGTTGTGATGGCTGTTGCAAGCAAATAGCCCTGACATTGTTGAACATGCATCTCATCATTTTTCACCTTGTCAAAAATGTTTCCAAAGAAGGCGTGACTCCAATTGCGTAATTCCAATTGTATAATCAAGCAAGAATTCATCCCGTTGTCTATAACAAGGCAAGAACCAAACTCTTAACAAGATTTAAAGCGAGAATTGACCCGTTGCCTATACGAATCAGGCAATAACCAAATCTATAAGTCGGATAGAACAATCACCGTTGCTCAAGCGATTATCCCAACAAAGTCTTAAACCAAAGACTAAAATCGAAGAAAGAACTTTTTCCTCATGAAAAAGACAAGTTTTTTTTGACAAAACTGTCCAGAAATTCTTCCATGTGATGAGGGCTATTTATAGTCTTAATGAAGTCCTAAAAACTAGCTTAAAAACTCCTTAAAAAGTAGTACTGGGGTTCAGCCATTAGTGGCCCCAAAATTTGGGATAAATGGGCCTTATTAAGGCTAATTAATGAGCCTAAAAACTAAGAACGAAGTCACAACTATACTCGACTGAAACCAGCCCAATTTACACAAACTTAAACTGTTATTGGGCTTTGTAAAATGATAGAGTAAACACAAACTACTGGACTTCTCCATTATGGATTTGGACTGGAAGAATGTTCCAATAAGATTTACAAGCCCGTTCCACTTCTAGTTTTTTTCGGGACGGCTTCCCCGTCAAGAATACCTCGAGCCAAACTTTGCATAGCTTGTTGGATTCTCTGTGCATGTGCCCCTGTAATTCGTCCAAGTTGCCACTTGCAATGACTCTTCACGCCCTTCATAACCTTAGTCGAGCTTGAAGATGCCCCTTGGCTCGTATCACCAGACTTGGCTGGTGAAATCACAACTTGCAAAGAGATGATCCAATGTTTTCTTGATGGTGACAAAATGGACATTTTGAAGCCAGGGAAACCCTGAAGGTAGTTATGATATCGTCAAGTGGGAGTTTCCTATTCAAGAGGCGCCATATGTAGATGGAGTTTAGATTTGGAGTTTATTGTCCCAAATCATTGTTTGAGAGAGTGTGGAAACATGTAAAGGAAGGGTAGAGGAGACTGAAAACTTGCCATTAGGTGAGAAAGTCCGTACAAGCACATCCGAGTCATTACTAACTTGGAAATGTATCCCACAAAGAAGCTTCTCTGGTCTTTCTATCTCAAGGCCTGAATAACGTTCGCTTAAAATTGCAAGGTTCCAGCTATTTGCACTCACAAATCACCACTGTAAGGGTTGGCTGGAACACTTGACTAACCTCGTGAAACAAAGGTACTTGAGGCAGCCAAGTGAGTGCAATTCATACCAAAATGAGACTTGTCCAATGCGTAACAAAAATAAAAGGCCTTTTTTAGGCGTTCTCACGGCTTTTAAGCAAGCACTTCCATATATATGAATCACTGTGCCTTTCGTTTATTAAACAAGGATGGGAATGATAATATCTAGAACGCATGAAAGGGAACCATCAAGAATTCCCCTTTCAAAATTTCCAACGTAGTTTATTGCCAAAACCCTCGACCAAATCTGAGAGGGACATTATTCCAAGGCCATTGGAAGCTGTTGGTTTACATAATGACTTCCATGATGCCCAATGGTACCTGCTTCCCGAGTCCGAATTGCCCCAGAAGAAGTTTGCGAATTGGCGCTCCAAGTCCTTGATTGCAGCTTTTGGAGGCTAGAGTACCGTGAATAGGTGTATTGGAATACTACTTAAAATAAGCTTTATTAGGATTAGCTTTCCCCCAGGAGAGAGAAATTTCATTTGCCACCCCGCAATTTTAGAGGTAATTTTCTCAATCATGGGTCTGATAGAGTGACCTTCTTTTCTTCGCCTTTTAAATGGGGCAGCCAATATATGTGAAAGGGAGGGGACATTTCACAAAACCTATTAAAAATTGAGCCATTTTGATCCTAGATAGTGGAGCGTTGTTGGCCAAGTGAAAGAAGCTTTTCGACTTGTTAATAAGCTGCCCAGATGAAGGCTCAAACTGGTCGTGGAACTCCATCAGTTCTTGAATGATTTGGCCTCTCCTTTAGTGAAAACGACTATGTCGTTCGCGAACGCAAGATGAGTGATTGTTGGGCACTTCCTTGGAAATCCGTAATCTCAGATATTTTTTGCACAGAATTGTGCTAGCAAACCTCGCGCTAAAGTCTCCTTGTTTCAGCCATTTCATACCCGATTTTTGCCTCCAAAAACTTTCTTCATCGGCAAGGCATTTAGCGTGCATGGGCAAGAGAAATTTGGTTTGGTTGTGATGGGTGTTGCAAGCAAATAGCCTCACATTGTTGAACATGCATCTCTTCAAAATTTTTCACCTTGTCAAAAATGTTTCCAAAGATTGTGTGACTCCAATTGCGTAATTCCAATTGCATAATCAGGCAATAATTCAACCCGTTGTCTGTAACAGGGCAAGAACCAAACTCTTAACAAGATTTAAAGCTAGAATTGACCCGTTGCCTATACGAATCAGGCAATAACCAAATCTATAACTCAGTTAGAATAATCACCGTTGCTCAAGCGATGATCCCAACAAAGTCTTAATCCAAAGACTAAAAGAAAGAACTTTTTCCTCCTGAAAAAGACAAGTTTTTTTGATAAAAATCTGCTGAAATTCGTCCATATGATGAGGCCTATTTATTCTTAATGAAGTCCTAAAAACTAGCTTAAAAACTCCTAAAAAAGTAGTGCTGGGGTTCAGCCATAAGTGGCCCCAAGATTTGGGCTAAATGGGCTTATTAAGGCTAATTAATGAGCCCAAAAATTGAGAACGAAATCACAACTATACTCGACTTAAACCAGCCCAATTAGTTTACACAAACCTAAACTACTATTGGGCTTTTTAAAACGATAGAGTAAACACAAACTACTGGATTTCTCCATTATGGATTTGGACTTGAAGAATGTTCCAATAAGATTTACAAGCCTATTCCACTACTAGTTTGTTTTGGAACTGATTCCCTGTCAAGAACACCTCGAACCAAACTTTGCTTGGCTTGTTGGATTCTCTCTGCACGTGCCCCCGTAATTGGTCCAAGTTGGCACTTGGAATGACTCTTCACGAACCTTAGTCGAGCTTGAAGATGCCCCTTGGCTCGTATCACAAGACTTGGCCGGTGAAATCACAACTTGCAAAGAAACGATCCAATGTTTCTTGACGGTGACAAAAGGGACATTTTGAAGCCAAGGAAATCCCGAAGGTAGTTATGATATCGTCAAGTGGAAGTTTCCTATTCAAGAGGCGCCACATGAAGATGGATTTTTGATTTGGAGTTTATTGTCCCAAATCATTGTTTGAGAGAGTGTGGAAACGGCAACGATGTGAAGATAGGGTAGAGGAGACTGAAAACTTGCCATTAGGTGAGAGAGTCCGTACAAGCACATCCGAGTCATTACTTACTTGGAAATGTATCCCACAAAGGAGCTTCTCTAGTCTTTCTATCTCAAGGCCTGAATAATGTTCGCTTAAAATTGCAAGGTTCCAGCCATTTGCACTCACAAATCAGCAACTGTAAGGGTTGGCTGGAACACTTGACTAACCTCGTGAAACAAAGGTCCTTGAGGCAGCCAAGTGTCATACCAAAATCAGACTTGTCCAATGCGTAACAAAAATAAAAGGCCTTTTTTCTGCGTTCTCACGGCTTGTAAGCATGCACTTCAATATATATGAATCACTGTGCCTTTCATTTATTAAACAAGGGTGGGAATGACAATATCTAGAACGCATGAAAGAGCACCATCAAGAATTCCCCTTTCAAAATTTCCACCGTAGTTTAATGCCAAAACCCTTGACCAAATCTGAGAGGGACATTATTCCAAGGCCATGATTTGGCAGCTGTTGGCTTAAATAATGACTTCCGTGATGCCCAATGGTACCTGCTTCCCGAGTCTGAATTGCCGCAGAAGAAGTTTGCGAATTGGGGCTCCAAGTCCTTGATTACAGCTTTTGGAGGCTGGAGTACCGTGAATAGGGAAATTGGAATACTACTTAAGACAAGCTTGAGTAGGATTAGCTTTCCCCCAGGAGAGAGAAATTTCATTTGCCACCTCGCAATTTTAGATGTAATTTTCTCAATCATGGGCTGATAGAGTGACCTTCTTTTGTTCGCCTTTTGAATGGGGCAGCGAAGATATGTGAAAGGGAGGGGATGTTTCACAAAACTAGTTCAAAATTGAACCATTCTGATCCTAGATAGTGGAGTGTTGTTGGTCATGTAAAAGAAGCTTTTCGACTTGTTAATAAGCTGCCCAGATGAAGACTCAAACTGGTCGTGGAACTGCATGAGTTCTTGAATGATTTGGCCTCTCCTTTAGTGAAAATGACTATGTCGTTTTCATCGCGAATGCAAGATCAGTGATTGTTGGACACTTCCTTGGAAATGCGTAATCCCAGATATTTTTTGCACAGATTTGTGCTCGCAAACCTCGTGCAAAAGTCTCCTTGTTTCAGCCATTTCATACCCGATTTTTGCCTCCAAAAACTTTCTTCATCGGCAAGGCATTTAGCGTGCATGGCTTGTGCATAGGCAAGAGAAATTTGGTTAGGTTGTGATGGCTGTTGCAAGCAAATACCCTCACATTGTTGAACACGCATCTCATCATTTTTCACCTTGTCAAAAATGTTTCCAAAGATTGTGTGACTCCAATTGCGTAATTCCAATTGCATAATCAAGCAATAATTCAACCCGTTATCTATAAGAAGGCAAGAACCAAACTCTTAACAAGATTTAAAGCATGAATTGACCCGTTGCCTATACGAATCAGGCAAGAACCAAATCTATAAGTCGGTTAGAACAATCACCGTTGGTCAAGCGATGATCCCAACAAAGTCTTAATCCAAAGACCAATCTAAAAGAAAGAACTTTTTCCTCACAAAAAATACTAGTGTTTTTGATAAAAATCTACTGAAATTCATCCATATGATGAGGCCTATTTATAGTTTTAATAAAGTCCTAAAAACTAGGTTAAAATCTCCTAAAAAAGTAGTGCTGGGGTCAGCCATAAGTGGCTCCAAGATTTGGGCTAAATCGGCCTTTTTTTTTTTTTTAAGCAAACACCGAAATAAGTTGAAGATTTATTAGTAAAGCTCAAGATTTACAGAGGCGAATGTAGGGAAGTCCCTTGGCATCCGAGATAACCAAACCTTTCACATGGGAGGGAATGGTATGCTGATCGTATTCCACATACATGGGCGTAATAATGCCCTCATTTGCTAACCTATCTGCTACTTGATTTGTTTCCCTAAATACATGTGAGAATGAAACAACTCTGCCTTCTATGAGCCGTTTGATGAGCTGGAGTTCATGGTCAATGCTCCATGGTTGAGCGGACAGCCCTTTTATGATATTAACGGTAATTAGAGAGTCCATTTCTATCTCCACAGCCTGTATGTGTAAAGAGCAACACATTTTTAGGCCATCTAAAACCTCGGCCTTCAAATTGGTTTGGGAAGCGTAGCCATTGGAGAAGGCCTTGATGCATTGTCCATGGTGGTTTTTAATAATGCCACCTCCCGCCGCCAAGCCTGGGTTCCCTTTTGAAGCCCCATCCACATTCAACTTGAAGACACCATAAGAAGGACAGTTCAATTTAACAGCAAGTATTCTCTTGGGTTTCAAGTAAAGAAGTTGGCTGCAAATTCCGTGTGAAAGAAGCAATTCATCTGCCGCAATTACCTTTGGAAACGAAAATCTTGAGGAAATTGTCTTCAAATAAGCACAAATGTCGACAATGATCCTGGTGGCTGAGATGCTTGTCCCTTGGAATGTAGCATTATTCCTAGACTTCCAAATGAACCAGCAAACAATGCATGGAAGGATTTTATGTATTGCCCCCATTGTGGTAGAATGAGCGTGTGCAGTACCCACCACCACGAGTTGAGCTTATCCGAAATGGTAGAGGCTGGGCCAAAACTCCATTCGAACCACTCTTCGAAAAAACTCCAAACTTGTGTTGCCAATGTACATACCACAAAGAGATGATTGACAGATTCTTCATTGTTACAAAAGCGGCATTTAGATGGTAATGGGATGCCTATTTTGGCAATCATGTCATCCGTTGGAAGCCGTATGTTTAACAATTTCCACATAAAGATGGAGATCTCCAGTTGGAGTCTCTTATCCCAAATCATTTGTCTAGTGAATGATTGAGCCATTGGCGAGTAGGTGGATGAGATAGAGAAAGAGCCGTTGGATATAAGGGTCCAAATGAACTTGTCTGAATCCGAATCCCTTTGGCAGATGACCTTGTCTTAAATATAGTTCCTAATGTTGCGAAGCTCCTCACTGGAATATCTCCCGTCGAGTAAGGATAAATTCCACAGTTGCCTCACTGAAAGGTGGCTATCATAAACATGTTCCTCTTACCATGTTAAATAGCGGCCCGTGATCAGTCCATGTGTCAAACCCAGAATGAAGAGTTGGCATTCCGGATGAGGAACAACATATTTTGTTCTGCCGACTCGCGAACGTGCAGCATTCGTTTCCATGTGAATGAGTCTCCAGGTGCTTCTTGAGCTACACAAGAATGAGCGCAACGGTTTAAATATCGTCAATGGAGGAAGGAGCTCCATAAGGAATGGCCTTTCCGAAACTTCCACCATAATTTCATGCTGAAACCATGCACAACTGCCGCTAATGGAGTAATACCGAGACCATTGGAGGATGTTGGTTGACAAATGGTAGACCATGCTATCCAATGGCATTTTGGAACCCCTTCCGAATCTCCCCAGAAGAAACCCGTAAATTGCCTTTCTAACTCCTCAAAGACTGAAAGTGGAGGAGCGAGAACTGCCGTAAGAAAGATTGGGATGCTACTCAACACGTGTTTGATGAGAATAAGCCGTCCTCTAGGAGAGAGAAATCGTGTTTTGCCAACCATGTATGCGAGTTGTCACTTTTTCTGTCATTGGCTGAAAAAGGTCTCTCCGTTTTTTTACTTTTTGGATGGGGCATCCCAAATATATGAATGGTAGGGATTTTTTTGCAAACCCCATTTTGGCTTGAATCATCCGAATACGAGGTGTGGATGATGTCTTGGACAAAAAAAAGAACTTTTGGCTTTGTTGCAAAGCTGCCCAGAGGATGTCTCAAACCTTGAAATGAAAGCCATGAGATTTCGTATTGAATTCGCCTCTCCCATTGTAAAAATTACTACATCATCCGCATAAGCCAAATGAGAGATGGTTGGGCATGACCTCGGAAGAGCGAACTCAGAAATTTTCCGAATGCGAAATTGATCATTCAAACCACGGGAAAAAGACTCCATCATAATTAAGAAGAGAAGGAGGGATAGAGGGTCCCCTTGCCGAACTCTTCTTCAAGATTTATAGAAACCTTTTGGTACACCATTAATGAGAATAGAAAACCAACAATATTCCATCAGACTATTCTTCACTAAAGAGATCCAATTCTCAGCAAAACCAAACCTCCTCAGAATTGCATATAAAAAAGACCAAGATAATCTATCAAAAGCATTTGTGAGGTCCAGCTTGATGATCAGATTACCACCTCTTGTTTTCCTGTTTAAGAACTCCACCATCTTTTGGGCTAGAAGGATATTATCGGCAATTTCTCTACCTGGGACATAGGCACCTTGTTCGGGGGAAATAAGTTTGGGCATAATAGTGGAAAGCCTGGTAGCCAAAATCTTTGTGCATACTTTGTTGAAGAAGGTACAAAGGCTAATGGGTCGAAAATCAGTAAAAGATGAGGGATTAGTAACTTTCAGGATTAAAGTAATGAGGGTACTCGTGCCAAATATCTGCTTTCAACAACTTCCCAACGGCTATTTTCTGTTTACTAGAAAACTAGCCGTTGGACCTTTCGGACGGCCGATGAAGCAAGAGTGCGTCCGAACAAACTAGCCGTTGGCCCGTTATTTGGCCGCTGCTAAACCTATGCGTCCGTTCTCTGAGGGTATTCGTTCGGACGTCCGAGGATGCGTCCGATCGAAGCAAAGTCTACTGGAATATGATCGGACGCTGTTCTTCGTCCGAGACTTGCTTCAAATTCTTTGTGTCGGACGATTACCATCGTCCGAAGCTCTTGTGGTTGTTTTTGTTCGGACGATCATTTGCGTCCGAACCTACCTGTTTTTCTGCACACTTGTTATCAAACTATTAGTATGATTTGTTCATCATCAAAACATGATTAACATAACTGGGGTTCAACCATCTCCCCCTTTTTGATGATGACAAATCAATTGGACAATTCAAAAAACAACCATAAAATGTGAAGTACTACACAAGAGAATTTGTCCATTATTTCTCCCCCTTTGGCATTATCAAAACATAAGAAAAATAATGCAGTTAAAGCTCTCCCTAAGTTTATTCTCCCCCTTGAAAGATGAATAAAATGAGGACACGGAGAAAAAGAGAGAATTCATACAAAGAATTATGATCAATTGACAGTCACTTATGATCAAAACAATTTTCGCTTATTCCTTACTAAAAAGCATCATCAAAACAATGAAGCATGTGTGATGCAATTTCTTGTAAAAACAAATTCATTTTAAAAAAAAGAGATTGCTCCCCCTTTCTTTTGCAAGTAGTAATATTTATAGACAAAATTTGGTGATACAAGTATCTTAGCATTCTAAACACATTTGAGCATATAGATGAGTAATATTCAAGAGATCATAGTTCAATTTGATAAATGAAAGCACACAAAGCTTTAGATGTTACCCATTTCAATATGATCTTAGCTCATATGCCTTGAGCACCTTTCATAGATAATCTATCTTGAATTCCTTGGTGCTTTCCAAGCATACCTACATACAAAGTTAAGCAACAACTTTTGGTACCCAAACTTTCTTGGGTCCAATTGGATTAGTAACATGCTTAATCACCCAAATAGAATTTATTCCTAATTTTTCATTTCTTTTAACATAACAATTTTTCTTTATATGGCCGTGTTGATGACAATAATTACAAATAATGTTCTTATTGCCATAAAAAGAAGATTTAGATTTAACAAAGCACAAATCATTTTTTTTAAAGGTGATAAAATTTTTGTTCAAAAAAATATTTCTAGTTCTTTTCTTTTCAAAAACATTTTCTTTCTTCGTTTTCAAACTATCATCAAGATCATCTAATCTCTTCTTTAATGAAGCTTGTTCTTCCATGATCTTGGTTTTTCCAACAAATCTTTCTTTCAAAACATCATTCTCTTTTGTCAAAGAATTATTTTTATGCACAAGTTTTGAGTTGGCACTCAATAAAGTGTTAACTTTAATTTTTAACTCTTTGTTCTTAGCATATGATTCTTTCAAACATTCATGCATTTAAAAAATAAATGATTCAACATCATCATTATCATTATCACATGAATCATCACAAGAATCACAACTAGAGGATACCTCATTATTGCCAAGTGCCATAAAAGCCATTTGAGCCTCCTCATATTCTTCTTCAACCTCTACCATCCGAATTGCAATCATCCCAAGTGATTTGGAAGTTGTTGAAGTAAGGCTTCCTTGAGTCTTTTCTCCTTTTTGATGAAGCTTTAAATGCCATGCTTCTTTTTCCCTTTGCCTCCTCATCTTGTAGCTTGTATTTCAACTTCAACTCAAATGAGGTTAGAGAATTGATCAATGAATCAATAGGTATAGAATTTAAATTTTTAGACTCTTCTATGGCAATGGATTTAGGTTCCCATTCCTTAGGTAAAGAATTCAAAATTCTTCTATTCTTTTCACCTAAGGAATATTCTTTACCCAAACCTTCCAAATCCTTTACCATATCATTGAACCTACAATACATCTTGTCAATGTTCTCATGAGGTTCCATTTTTCATACATCCCTTCATTTTTCACCTTGCCAAAAATGTTTCCAAAGATGGTGTTACTCCAATTGCGTAATTCTAATTGTGTAATCAAGCAAGAATTCAACCCGTTGTCTATAACAAGGCAAGAACCAAACATCTCTTAACAAGATTTAATGCGAGAAATTACCCGTTGCCAATACGAATCATTCAAGAACCAAATATATAAGTCGGTTAAAACAATCACCTTTGCTCAAGCATTGATCCCAACAAAGTCTTAATCCAAAGACTAAAAGAAAGAACTTTTTCCTCCAGAAAAAGACAAGTTTTTTTTAATAAAAATCTTCTCAAATTCGTCCATATGATGAGGCCTATTTGTAGTCTTAATGAAGTCCTAAAAACTGGATTGAAAACTCCTAAAAAAGTAGTGTTGGGGTTCAGCCATAAGTGTCCCCATGATTTGGGCTAAATGGGCCTTATTATGACTAATTAATGAGCCTAAAAACTGAGAACAAAATCACAAGTATACTCGACTTAAACCAGCCCAATTTACACAAACTTAAACTACTATTGGGCTTTATAAAATGATAGAGTAAACACAAACTACTGGATTTCTCCATTATGGATTTGGACTTGAAGAATGTTCCAATCAGATTTACAAGTGCGCGAAAGTTCCTTCCACTTCTAGTTTGTTTTGGGACGGCTTCCCCGTCAAGAACACCTCGAACCAAACTTTGCATGGCTTGTTGGATTCTCTTTGCTCGTGCCCTTGTAATTGGTCCAAGTTGGCACTTGCAATGACTCTTCATGAACCTTAGTCGAGCTTGAAGATGCCCCTTGGCTCGTATCACCAGATTTGGCTGGTGAAATCACAACTTGCAAAGAGATGATCCAATGTTTCTTGATGGTGACAAAAGGGACATTTTGAAGCCAAGGAAACCCCAAAGGTAGTTATGACATCGTCAAGTAGGAGTTTCCTATTCAAGAGGCGCCACATGAAGATGGAGATTTCGATTTGGAGTTTATTGTCCCAAATCATTGTTTGAGAGAGTGTCGAAACATGTGAAGGAAGGGTAGAGGAGACTGAAAACTTGTCCAATGCATAACAAAAATAAAAGGCCTTTTTCTACATTCTCACGGCTTTTAAGCATCCACTTCCATATATATATGAATCACTGTGGAAGGCCTTTCATTTATTAAACAAGGGTGGGAATGACAGTATCTAGCACGCATGAAAGAGCACCATAAAGAATTCCCCTTTCAAAATTTTGAGCAAATGCCAAAACCATTGACCAAATCTGAGAGGGACATTATTGCAAGGCCATTGGCAGCTGTTGGCTTACATAATGACTTCCATGATGCCTAATGGTACCTGCTTCAGGAGTCCGAATTGCCCCAGAAGAAGTTTGTGAATCGGGGCTCCAAGTCCTTGATTTCAGATTTTGGAGGCTGGAGTACTGTGAAAAGGTATATTGGAATACTACTTAAAGCAAGCTTGATCAGGATTAGCTTTCCCCCAGGAGAGAGAAATTTCATTTGCCACCTCGTAAGAGGTAATTTTCTCAATAATGGGCTGGAAGAGTGACCTTCTTCTCTTCGCCTTTTGAATGGGGCGGGGCAGCCAAGATATGTGAAAGGGAGGGGACGTTTCTCAAAACCTGTTCGAAATTGAACCATTATGATCCTAGATAGTAGTATAGCGTTGTTGGCCATGTAAAAGAAGCCTTTCGACCTGTTAATAAGCTGCCCAGATGACGACTCAATCTGGTCGTGGAACTCCATCAGTTCTTGACTGATTTGGCCTCTCCTTTAGTGAAAATGACTATGTCGTTCATGAACGCAAGATGAGTGATTGTTGGACACTTCCTTGGAAATGCGTAATCCCAGATATTCCCCGTACAGAATTGTGCTCGCAAACCTCGCGCTAAAGTCTCCTTGTTTCAGCCATTTCATACCCAATTTTTGCATCCAAAACTTTCTTCATCGGCAAGGCATTTAGCGTGCATGGCTTGTGCTTGGCCAAGAGAAATTTGGTTAGGTTGTGATGGCTGTTGCAAGCAAATAGCCTCACATTGATGAACATGCATCTCATCATTTTTCACCTTGTCAAAAATGTTTCCAAAGATGGTGTTAGTCCAATTGCGTAATTCCAATTGCATAATCAAGCAAGAATTCAACCCGTTGTCTATAACAAGACAAGACAACCAAACTCTTAACAAGATTTAAAGCGAGAATTGACCCGTTACCTATACGAATCATTCAAGAACCAAATCTATAAGTCGGTTAGAACAATCACCGTTGCTCAAGCATTGATCCCAACAAAGTCTTAATCCAAAGACTAAAAGAAAGAACTTTTTCCTCAAGAAAAAGACAAGTTTTTTTAATAAAAATCTGCTCAAATTCGTCCATATGATGAGGCCTATTTATAGTCTTAATAAAGTCCTAAAAACTAGCTTAAAAATTCCTAAAAAAGTAGTGCTGGGGTTCAGCCATAAGTGGCCCCATGATTTGGGCTAAATGGGCCGTATTAAGGCTAATTAAAGAGCCTAAAATTGAGAACGAAATCACAACTATACTCGACTTAAATCAGCCCAATTTACTCAAACTTAAACTACTATTGTGCTTTAAAAAATGATAGAGTAAACACAAACTACTGGATTTCTCCATTATTGATTTGGACTAGAATAATGTTCCATTCAGATTTATTACTCAAGCGCGTTCCACTTCTAGTTTGTTTTGGGATGGCTTCCCCATCAAGAACACCTAGAACCAAACTTTGCATGGCTTGTTGGATTCTCTTTGCTCGTGCCCTTGTAATTGGTCCAAGTTGGCACTTGCAATGACTCTTCACGAACCTTAGTCGAGCTTGAAGGTGCCCTTTTTCTCGTATCACCAGATTTACTGGTGAAATCACAACTTGCTTGTATGAGAGACATGTTTCTTGATGGTGACAAAAGGGACATTTTGAAGCCAAGGAAACCCCAAAGATAGTTATGACATCGTCAAGTGGGAGTTTCCTATTCAAGAGGTGGCACATGAAGATGGAGATTTCGATTTGGGGTTTATTGTCCCAAATCATTGTTTGAGAAAGCGTGGAAACATAGGAAGGAAGGGTAGAGGAGACTGAAAACTTGCCACTTGGTGAGTGAGTCCGTACCAGCTCATCCTAGTCATTAATAACTTGGAAACGTATCCCACAAAGAAGCCTCTCTAGCGTCTTTCTATCTCAAGTACTGAATAATGTTCGCTTAAAATTGCAAGGTTCCAGCCATTTGGACTCACAAATCAGCAACTGTAAGGGTTGGCTCGAACACTTGACTAACCTCGTGAAACAAAGGTCCTCGAGGCAGCCAAGTGTCATACCAAAAGGAGACTTGTCCAATGCGTAACAAAAATAAAAGGCCTTTTTCTACGTTCTCATGGTTTTAAGCATGCACTTCCATATATATTTGAATCACTGTGCCTTTCATTTATTAAACAAGGGTGGGAATGACAATATCTAGCATGCATGAATGAGCACCATAAAGAATTCCCCTTTCGAAAGTTCCAGCATAGTTTAATGCCAAAACCCTTGACCAAATCTGAGAGGGACATTATTGCAAGGCCTTTGGTAGTTGTTGGCTTACATAATGACTTCTATGATGCCCAATGGTACCTGCTTCACGAGTCTGAATTGCACCAGAAGAAGTTTGTGAATCGGGGCTCCAAGTCCTTGATTTCAGAAAGCTTTCGGAGGCTGGAGTACTGTGAATAGGTATATTGGAATACTACTTAAAACAAGCTTGATTAGGATTAGCTTTCTCCTAGGAGAGAGAAATTTCATTTGCCACCTCGCAATTTTAGAGGTAATTTTCTCAATCATGGGCTGAAGGAATGACCTTCTTTTCTTCACCTTTTGAATGGGGCGGGGCAGCCAAGTTATGTGAAACGGAGGGGACGTTTCTCAAAACCTGTTCAAAATTGAACCATTATGATCCTAGATAGTGGAGCGTTGTTGGCCATGTAAAAGAAGCTTTTCGACTTGTTAATGAGCTGCTCAGATGAAGACTCAAGCTGGTCGTGGAACTCCGTGAGTTCTTGACTGATTTGGCCTATCCTTTAGTGAAAATGACTATGTCGTTCGCGAACGCAAGATGAGTGATTGTTGGACACTTTCTTGGAAATGCGTAATCCCAGATATTTCCCGCACAGAATTGTGCTCGTAAACCTCACACTAAAGTTTCCTTGTTTCAGCAGACTCATTTCATACCCGATTTTTGCCTCCAAAAACTTTCTTCATCGGCAAGGCATTTAGCGTGCATGGCTTGTGCATGGGCAGGAGAAATTTGGTTAGGTAGTGATGGCTGTTGCAAGCAAATAGCCTCACATTCATGACCACGCATCTCATCATTTTTCACCTTGTCAAAAATGTTTCCAAAGATGGTGTTAGTCCAATTGCGTAATTCTAATTGCAATAATCAAGCAAGAATTCAACCCGTTGTCTTCAACAAGGCAAGAACCAAACTCTTAACAAGATTTAAAGCGAGAATTGACCCGTTGCCTATACGAATCAGGCAAGAAAAAAATCTATCAGTCGGTCAGAATGATCACCGTTGCTCAAACGATGATCCCAACAATGTCTTAATCCAAAGACTAAAAGAAAGAACTTTTTCCTCATGAAAATGACATGTTTTTTTTGAGAAAAATCTGCTCAAATTCGTCCATATGATGAGGCCTATTTATAGTCTTAATAAAGTCCTAAAACACTAGCTTAAAAACTCCTAAAAAAGTAGTGCTAGGGTTCAGCCAGAAGTGGCCCCATGATTTGGGCTAAATGGGCATTATTAAGGCTAATTAATGAACCTAAAATTGAGAACGAAATCACAACTATACTCGACTTAAACCAGCCCAATTTACACAAACTTAAACTACTATTGGCCTTTATAAAATGATAGAGTAAACACAAACTACTGGATTTCTCCATTATTGATTTCGTCTGGAAGAATGTTCCATTCAGATTTACAATGTTTAGCACGCATGAAAGAACACCATAAAGAATTCCCCTTTCGAAATTTCCTCCAATGTTTAATGCCAAAACACTTGTGCAAATCTGAGAGGGACATTATTCCATGGCCATTGGCAGCTGGTGGCTTACATAATGACTTCCATGAAGCCCAATGGTACCTGCTTCACGAGTCGGAATTGCCCCAGAAGAAGTTTACGTATTGGCGCTCCAAGTCCTTGATTACCGCTTTTGGAGGCTGGAGTACCGATTTGAATAGGTATATCGGAATACTACATAAAACAAGCTTGATCAGGATTAGCTTTCCCCCAGGAGAGGGAAATTTCACTTGCCAGCCCACAATTTTAGAGGTAATTTTCTCAATCATGGGATGAAAGAGTGACCTTCTTTTCTTCGCCTTTTGAATGGGGCGAGGCAGCCAAGATATGTGAAAGGGAGGGGACATTTCTCAAAACCAGTTCAAAATTGAACCATTCTGATCTTAAATAGTGGAGCGTTGTTGGCCATGCAAAAGAAGCTTTTCAACTTGTTAATAAGCTGCCCAGATGAAGACTCAAATTGGTCGTGCAACTCCATGAGTTCTTGACTGAATTGGCCTCTCCTTTAGTGAAAATGACTATGTCATTCGCGAACGCAAGATGAGTGATTGTTGGACACTTCCTTGGGAATGCGTAATCCCAGATATTTCCCGCATAGAATTGTGCTCGCAAACCTAGCGGTAAAGTCTCCTTGTTTCAGCCACTTCATACCAGATTTTCGAGCCTCCAAAAACTTTCTTCATCGGCAAGGCATTCAGCTTGCATAGCTTGTGGATAGGCAGGAGAAATTTGGTTAGTTTGTCATAGCTGTTGCAAGCAAATAGCCTCACATTGTTGAACATGCATCTCATCATATTTCACCATGTCAAAATTGTTTCCAAAGATGGTGTGACTCCAATTGCGTAATCAAGGAAGAATTCAACTCGTTGTCTATAACAAGGCAAGAACCAAACTCTTAACAAGATTTAAAGTGAGAATTGACCCATTGCCTATACGAATCAGGCAAGAACCAAATCAATAAGTCGTTTAGAACAATCACCGTTGCTCAAGCCATGATCCCAACAAAGTCTTAATCCAAAGACTAAAAGAAAGAACTTTTTCCTCACGAAAAAGACAAGTTTTTTTGATAAAAATCAGCTGAAATTCGTACATATGAAGAGGCCTATTTTATAGTTTTAATAAAGTCCTAAAAACTATCTAAAAAACTGCTAAAAAAGTAGTGCTGGGGTTGCAGCCATAAGTGGCCCCAAGATTTGGGCTACCTGGGTCTTATTAAGGCTAATTAATGGGCCTAAAAATAGAGAACTAAATCACAACTAAACTCGACTTAAATCAGCCCAATTTACACAAACTTAAACTGCTATTGGGCTTTATAAAATGATAGAGTAAACACAAACTACTGGACTTCTCCATTATGGATTTGGACTTGAAGAATGTTCCAATCAGATTTACAAGCCCGTTCCTCTTCTAGTTTGTTTTGGGATGGCTTCCCCGTCAAGAACACCTAGAAGCAAACTTTGCACGGCTTGTAGGATTCTCTTTGCACGTGCCCTTGTAATTGGTCCAAGTTGGCACTTGCAATGACTCTTCACGAACCTTAGTCGAGCTTGAAGATGCCCCTTGGCTCGTATCACCAGACTTGGCTGGTGAAATCACAACTTGCAAAGAGATGATCCAATGTTTCTTGATGGTGACAAAAGGGATATTTTGAAGCCAAGGAAACCCCAAAAGTACTAAATAGTTATGATATTGTCAAGTGGGAGTTACCTATTCAAGAGGCGCCACATCAAGATAGAGATTTCGATTTGGAGTTTATTGTCCCAAATCATTGTTTGAGAGAGTGTGGAAACATGTGAAGGAAGGGTAGAGGAGACTGAAAACATGCCATTAGGTGAGAGAGTCCATACCAGCACATCCGAGTCATTACTAACATGGAAATATATCCCACAAAGAAGCTTTTCTAGTCTTTCTATCTCAAGGCCTGAATAATGTTCGCTTAAACTTACAAGGTTCCAGCCATTTGCACTCACAAATCAGCAACTGTAAGGGTTGGCTCGAACACTTAACTAACCTCGTGAAACAAAGGTCCTTGAGGTAGCCAAGTGTCATACCAAAAGGAGACTTGCCCAATGCGTAACAAAAATAAAAGACCTTTTTCTGCGTTCTCACGGCTTTTAAGCGTGCACTTCCATATATATGAATCACTGTGCCTTTCATTTATTAAACAAGGGTGGGAATGCTGGTCTGGAACAATATCTAGCATGCATGAAAGAGCACCATAAAGAATTCCCCTTTCGAAATTTCCACCAAAGTTTAATGCCAAAACCCTTGTGCAAATCTGAGAGGGACATTATTCCAAGGCCATTGGCAGCTGTTGGCTTGCATAATGACTTCCATGATGCCCAATGATACCTGCTTCCCGAGTCAGAATTGCCCCAGAAGAAGTTTGCGAATTGGCGCTCCAAGTCCTTGATAACAGCTTTTGGATGCTGGAGTACCGTGAATAGGTATATTGGAATACTACTTAAAACATGCTTGATCAGGATTAGCTTTCCCCTAGGATAGAGAAATTTCATTTGCCACCCCGCAATTTTAGAGGTAATTTTCTCAATCATGGGCAGAAATAGTGACCTTCTTTTCTTCGCCTTTTGAATGGGGTAGCGAAGATATGTGAAAGGGAGGGGACGTTTCACAAAACCTCTTCAATTGAACCATTCTGATCCTAGATAGTGGAGCTTTGTTGGCCATGTAAAAGAAGCTTGATCAGAATGGTTCGACTTGTTAATAAACTGCCCAGATGATGACTCAAACTGGTCGTGGAACTCCATGAGTTCTTGATTGATTTGGCCTCTCCTTTCGTGAAAATGACTATGTCGTTCGCGAACGCTAGATGAGTGATTATTGGACACTTCCTTGGAAATGCGTAATCCCAGATATTTCCCTCACAGAATTATGCTCGCAAACCTCACGTAAAAGTCTCCTTCTTTCTGCCATTTCATTCCCGATTTTTGCCTCCAAAAACTTTCTTCATTGGCAAGGCATTTAGCCTGCATGGCTTGTGCATGGGCACGTGAAATTTGGTTAGGTTGTGATGGCTGTTGCAAGCAAATAGCCTCACACTGTTGAATATGCATCTCAGCATTTTTCACCTGGTCAAAAATGTTTCAAAAGATGGTGTGACTCCAATTGCGTAATCAAGCAAGAATTCAACTCATTGTCTATAACAAGGCAAGAACCAAACTCTTAACAAGATTTAAAGCGAGAATTGACCCATTGCGTAGCCTACATACGAATCAGGCAAGAACCAAATCTATAAATCGGTCAGAACAATCACCGTTGCTCAAGCGATGATCCCAACAAAGTCTTAATCCAAAGACTAAAAGAAAGAAATTTTTCCTCAAGAAAAAGACAAGTTTTTTTGATAAAAATCTGCTGAAATTCGTCCATATGTTGAGGCCAATTTATATAGTCTTGATAAAGTCCTAAAAACTGGCTTAATAACTCCTAAAAAAAAAGTAGTGCTGGGGTTCAGCCATAAGTGGCCCCAAGATTTGGGCTAAATGGGCCTTATTAAGGCTAATTAATGAGCCTAAAAACTGAGAACTAAATCACAACTATACTCGACTTAAACCAGCCCAATTTACACAAACTTAAACTACTATTGGGTGTTATAAAATAGTAGAGTAAACACAAACTACTTGATATGGATCCGGATAGCCTGAAAATGTTTCAAGATGAGCAGATGAAAGATGGAGCAAGCTTGGATTCACTCTTGCCAAGATTGGAGTACAGTACAAATAATGACGTGGTATATTGATTGAGTTGGATTGAACTATCTTCAATTCATTATTACATGATGCCCAATTCTTCGAAGTAAAGCACAAGTGGAGATCCTTTAAGTTCAAGAAGGCCGAATTTCTTTAAAGTTTATATTAGTTCGGTCTTTATTATGTAAAGCCCAATAGTAGTTTAAGTTTGTGTAAATTGGGCTGGTTTTAAATTGGGTTTTAAGTTGGGTTTAGTTGTTGATTTAATTCTTAGTTTTTTGGCTCATTAATTAGCCTTAATAAGGCCCATTCCGCCCAAATCTTGGGGCCACTTATGGCTGAACCCTAGCACTACTTTTTTAGGAGTTTTTAAGCTAGTTTTTAGGACTTTATTAAGCCTATAAATAGGCATCATCATATGGTCGAATTTACACCAGATTTTTATCAATAATATTCATCTTTTTCATGAGGAAAAAGTTATTTCTTTTAGTCTTTGGATTAAGACTTTGTTGGGATCATCGCTGGAGCAATGGTGATTTTTCTCTAACCGACTTATGGATTTGGTTCTTTCCTGATTCATATAGGCAACGGGTCATTTCTTGCTTTAAATCTTGTTAAGAGTTTGGTTCTTGTCTCGCTATAGATAACGGGTTGAATTCGAGGAGGGAGGGAATGATATGGATCCGAATAGCCTGAAAATGTGGCAAGATGATGAGATGAAAGATGGAGCAAACATGGATTCACTCTTGCCAAGATTGGAGTACATTCATGGTATATTGATTGAGTTGGATTGGACTATCTTCAATTAATTATTACATGATGCCCAATTCTTCAAATTAAAGCATAAGTGGAGATCCTTTAAGTTCAAGAAGGCCGAATATCTTTAAAGTTTATTTTAGTTTGGTCTTTATTATGTAAAGCCCAATAGTAGTTTAAGTTTGTGTAATTTGGGCTGGTTTTAAGTTGGGTTTAGTTGTTGATTTAATTCTTAGTTTTTAGGCTCATTAATTAACCTTAATAAGGCCCATTTAGCCCAAATCTTGGTCGGGCCACTTATGGCTGAACCCTAGCACTAGTTTTTTAGGAGTTTATTAACCCTATAAATAGGCATCATCATATGGACGAATTTACAGCAAATTTTTATCAATAATATTCATCTTTTTCGTGAGGAAAAAGTTATTTCTTTTAGTCTTTGGATTAAGACTTTGTTGGGATCATCGCTTGAGCAATGGTGATTGTTCTAACCAACTTATAGATTTGGTTCTTGCCTGATTCATATAGGCAACGGGTCAATTCTTGCTTTAAATCTTGTTAAGAGTTTGGTTCTTGTCTCGTTATAGACAACGGGTTGAATTCTTGCATGATTCTTGTGTGTTCTTTTTGGGTCTTGTTTGTGTGTTTACTGTCCAAATTCTTGTGACCAAGTTTGGAGTCGATCCTTGGGGTTTTGGTGCCATCTTGAATTGTTGGGTTTCGTGGCATCAAAATTTAAAGCATTTCTCTCATTCTTTTGTCTGGTAATATGAATCTCAAATTTCTGTCTGCTTCTTCATAATGATTAATTGTTATTAATTCAAAAATTTGTGCTTGTAAAGAATTAGCACGATTATTATAATGATTTAATATTAAACTAGTTGAATGAATTTTAGCATATAAATTGATAAGCCCTTTTCTGTAAGGACTATCTATTTTCTTCAGTTCCCTTGGAAACCTCATCTGTAAGACTCAAGTTATTTTGTAAAAATTCTCTGGTATGATAATCAGGCAAAGAATTAAAAACCTTTAATATATAGACAATATCAAAATCAAATACAGATAATATAGACTGCCATCAAGCAAAAATTTGTTTGGAAGCAATATTTTTGATGTCTTGTTCTAAAACATATTTTGCAGCACTGCAATCTATTCTTAAAAGAAATTTTTGATTTAATAAGTCTTCTTGGAATTTAGAAATACAAAGAACAATAGACAAAATTTCCTTTTTAATTGTGCATTTTTCCAAAGTCCATATTTGAATCTTACAAATTCTTCTTTATTATTTTTAGGATTAATTTGTTTTAATATGCCACCATATCCTACATTAGAAGCATCTGTTTCAACAATTTTATACCATTTATTATTTGCTAAAGATAAACAAGGCAAATGTTTAACTTTTTCTTTAATTTTCTTAACAGCATTAGTATGAATTTGTGACCAAGCAGGTGGATTCTTTTTTAACCTTTCATATAAAGGTTTACTATCTTGGGCAATATTTTTATAATATTCAGCAATATAATTTAGACTTCCTAAAAATCTTTGTAACTGTTTTTTATCTTTTATTTCATCTGGAAATTTATTTGCAAATTCAATACTCCTACAAATAGGGATAATTTGTCCATTTTCTATTTCAAATCCAAGAAATCTGATTTTATGCTGAAATAATTTAATCCTTTTTGCTGAAATGACAATACCATTTTTCTTGGCTATTTTAATGAAATTATTTAAATGTTTGGAATGTTGGTCTATGGAATTTGAAAATATCAATATATCATCAATATAAGTAATATAAGAGTAGGAAGAAAATATTTCATATTCATTATATTTTGAAATTCAGAAGGAGCATTTATAAGACCAAAAGGCATTACATTCCATTCGTAATGTCCAAATGGTACTGTAAAATCCGTTTTATATCTATCTTTTTTAAGTCCGCACCACCGTCTACCATAGCAATTTCTTTAGATTTTAAATCAAATTTAGAATATATATTTGATCCAACTGTTCAATTTTTAAGTTATGATATTAACACTATGTATATATCTCAGAAACAATACATTTTTTTTTGTATTGCAGCATTACTGTGAGCATCAATACATTGTATGAGAGAAGGATTAGTTCCATCTCAATATTTTGAAAAAACTACAGCTTCCTTAACAGCAGCTAGAAGGATCAAAAATTCATATTGAACATAAAATTTCAAATGTTTGTGTTTTTTCAAAAGAAGGAAATTTCGTTAGAATGCCTTTTATCTTAACTAAAAATGTTGGATTTCATTTAATTTTAGGAACCCCATTTTTATGTCAAATGTACCCTTATTATTGTGATGGAAAAAAAAATAATATGTAATAAAAATAAAGAATTAACCTTTGATTTTGCTACAACAGAAAAAATTTCTAATTTAAACTCTCTGGATTATAATTATTTACATAAAGAAATATTCAATTTAAAAATAAAAGAACAATTAAATTCTCCTAAAATAAAAGAAAAAATTTCTCAATTAAATAAACAAATTATTTCTAAAATTTGTAATGAAGTTCCCAATGCCTTTTGGAATAGAAAACAACATATTATAGAATTACCTTACGAAACAAATTTTGTGGAGAAAAATATGTGTACTAAGGCTAGACCTTCTCAAATGAACAAACATACGGTTGAATTTTGTAAAAAAGAAATTGATGATTTATTAAAAAAGAAATAATATTATATCCATCATGCATTGTTTTAAGAACATTTGTTATTCTTTCAACAAAAAGAGTTGGTAATCCATTTATAAATTTTTCTTTCCAAAAATTTGAAGAAGTATCAGATCTATGTAAAAGTCTTCCCAAGAAAACATCTCATCTTATACCATCTAAAATGAGATAAAGTAGGACATTTTAAATTCATTAATAATTCTCTATGAACATTATTGGAATTAGCAATATGTCCAATAAAATGTTTAACAATATTTATTATTAAAGTAAAGGCAGCATCTGATTCAGTGGTTTGAACTGGACCTTCAATTTTAATTTTAGTATGGTTTACAATTTCATTTTTCTGGGTTTCAGTAAGATAATTATCCCACCAACCTCTAAGGATTCCGGAAAATCCTTCAATAATAATTTTGACAGCATTTGGTTTAGAAGTTCCTTTTTGTTTTATAATATTTATATACATGAGCATGTTATGTAAAGTTTTTTGTATTGCAGCATTACTGTGAGCATCAATACACCATTTCTAAACAATGGTATAAAATCTATGTATACCATAGAAGTTTTAATAAATTTGTAATAATTTTTGTTGATTTCTTTTAATTCTATTGTATTATAGATTGAGGAAAACCATTTTCTGAAATTTTTATATTTATTTTACATAAAAAAATATTCTTTAGATTTTTCAGCAAATTTTCTCATTTCTTCATCAAAAAATTCTTGATTTGATAAAATATTTATCTGATAGTCAGATTGATAATTTATCTCAGAACCTAAATTTATATCTTCTGTTTCATTTGCAGAATTATAAATTCCATGAACAATTTTATTAGGTGATTCTTGAGTTCCTTCAAAATTTAATCTACTAGATCTGGATCTATCTACAGATCTAGGTGTATTTTGACAATTTTGAGAGAGAGATGCTGGAATAGAAGAAGTAGATCTTCTTCTTCTGATGAAAGCAATTTCTACATTTCATGTGGATTCTTCATTAATATAAGAAACAATAGTATTAACTTCAATAGGAGTAGGATTTGTAATCTTCTCAAAAGTCCAAGTTTCTGGAATGTTAACTTCATCCCAGTTTATTAATTTAGGAATTTGCATATTAGATCTGGTTAAATTTGTATCAATTAAAGGAGTTTTTCTGTCATTTGTATTTATATTAATAGCTTCACCAGGACTTATAGTATTCATTAATTTATATCAAAACAGTTAAACACATCTGCACGCCAAAGTAGAAAATCATTCAATTTTAACAACATAAGCACAATTTGAGAAACTGCCAGAAAACACTGATTTTGACACAAATTGGAATTTATTTGACCATAAACAACAATTTTAGTCAAAGTGTTTTGAGGCAAAATTGACACGATTTCATTCTTACAAAGTATTTGACCTAAATCAGACAACTTAGGTTTCTCAAAAACTAAGTAAGAAACAAAAATTTGGGTGGCGTGTTTAAGTAAAACAAAATCAAATAAGTTATCACGCCATAACAAAAACATGCTTGCACAAAACTTGAATAGAGACAGTTAACTGTGTATGAAATTGAAATGTCATAAAAGAAGTTAACCAATGGCTAATCTGTCTCTTATACCATCTAGAATGTTAAATTCAGTGAAATGTTGAAAATCACAGGCAAATTTAGATGTGTATTCAAATTAGATTTGATGGCTTGTATAAATGATTATCAACTAAAGCTTGGACGGATTTATCCAAATAATGCTCCACAAATTGGAATTGAAGTCCAAGAATTTGGATGCCTTCCCTGTTCAAAACAATAACCAAGTCAAAAACCAAATTAAAGGAATTAATTATAAATAAGAAATAAACAAAATGTACACTAAAAATAATTCTAAATTCAGAATTAAATTTGTACAATTTCCTAAGATGTTCAAAGCTAAGAATTTCAACACAAAAAATAGAAATAATTTCATACCTTTGAAATAGGGTATTGACTACCATATCTTCCTTACCTCGCTTTGATTGGAATGATGAGATACTCAATTGAAAGGTTAGTGCATCACGACTTACACCTTTGAAGGGATGTACATAAGAAAGAAAGCTAGACAAAGATAAATCAAGGTTAGGCATGAGAAAATAAATTCTCTTCATATCTCTCTCTTTTCTCTTTTTTTCTTGGACTATGGTTGAAGCCTTTACAATCTTTTCCTCTTCATGGCTTATTCCCACTTTGCTTTTTACCTTTATTCCATTGAAGAAATTTTCTTTGAATTTCTAATCTTTCATCATTTATTTGACGTTGTGGCAAAGGAATAAATTTTAACTTTTTACCCTCTTTACACAAGTGATACGCCTTAGTATAGCTATCATGAAAACCATTTTTAGATAATTCCCATAGCTGACCAAGTTGTAAATGACATGTGAGCAAAGGTGCTACATCACAAACTACCTTATCAGAATACTTACCAATAGTGAAGGATATAATAACTTGTTCGGTTACCTCAAACGCTTCACTTTCAGTTGACCATCGGAACTTATATGGTTTTGGATGTGGGAAAGTAGGCAAATTCAACTTTTCAACAAGATGTACTCCAATCTTGGCAAGAGTGAATCCATGCTTGCTCCATCTTTCATCTCCTCATCTTGACACATTTTCAGGCTATTCGAATCCATATCACTACTAGACTTCTCCATTATGGATTTGGACCTAAAGAATGTTCCAATACAGATTTACAAGCCCGTTCCACTTCTAGTTTGTTTTGGAACGGCTTCCCTGTCAAGAACACCTTGAACCAACCATTGCATGGCTTAGTGGATTCTCTTTGCACGTGCCCTTGTAATTGGTCCAAGTTGGCCATTTGCAATGACTCTTTACGAACCTTAGTCGAGCTTGAAGATGCCCCTTGGCTCGTATCACCAGACTTGGCTGGTGAAATCACAACTTGCAAAGAGATGATCCAATGTTTCTTAATGGTGACAAAAGGGACATTTTGAATCCAAGGTAACCCCAAAGGTAGTTACGATATCGACAAGTGGGACTTTCCCATTCAAGAGATGCCACACGAAGATGGAGATTTAGATTTGGAGTTTATTGCGCCAAATCATTGTTTGAGAGAGTGTGGAAACATGTGAAGGAAGGGTAGAGGAGACTGAAAACTTGGCATTAGGTGAGAGAGTCCGTACCAGTACATCCGAATCATTACTAACTTGGAAATGTATCCCACAAAGACTGTCTCTTATCACAGCTTATCTAGTCTTCCTATCTCAAGGCCTGAATAATGTTCGCTTAAAATTGCAAGGTTCCAGCCATTTGCACTCACAAAATGAGACTTGTCCAATGCGTAACAAAAATACAAGGCCTTTTTTCTGTGTTCTCACGTCTTTTAAGCATGCACTTCCATATATATGAATCACTGTGCCATTCATTTATTAAACAAGGGTGGGAATGACAATATATAGCACGCATGAAAGAGCACCACAAAGAATTCCCCTTTCGAAATTTCCACCATAGTTTAATGCCAAAACCCTTGAGCAAATCTGAGAGGGACATTATTCCAAGGCCATTGGCAGCTGTTGGCTTACATAATGACTTCCATGATGCCCAATGGTACCTGTTACCCAGTCCGAATTGCCCGAGAAGAAGTTTGCGAATGGGCGCTCCAAGTCCTTGATTACATCTTTTGGAGGCTGGAGTACTGTGAATAGGTATATTGGAAAACTAATTAAAACAAACTTGATCACGATTAGCTTTCAGATCCCCCAGGAGAGAGAAATTCCATTTGCCACCCCAGAATTTTAGAGGTAATTTCCTCAATCATGGGCTGAAAGAGTGACCTTCTTTTCTTCACCTTTTGAATGGGGCAGCCAAGATACGTGAAATGGAGGGGACGTTTTACAAAACCTGTTGAAAATTGAACCATTCTGATCCTAGCTAATGGAGGCATTGTTGGCCATGTAAAAGAAGCTTTTCGACTTGTTAACAAGCTGCCCAAATGAAGACTCAAACTGGTCGTGGAACTCCATGAGTTCTTGATTGATTTGGCCTCTCCATTAGTAAAAATGACTATGCCGTTCGTGAACGCAAGAAGAGCGATTGTTGGACAGTTCCTTGGAAATGCGTAATCTCGGATATTTCCCTCACATAATTGTGCTCGCAAACCTCACGAAAAAGTCTCCTTGTTTCAGACATTTCATACCCGATTTTTGCCTCCAAAACTTTCTTCATCGGCAAGGCATATAGTGTGCATGGCTTGTGCATGGGAGAGTGCAAGAGAAATTTGGTTAGGTTGTGATGGCTGTTGCAAGCAAATAGCCTCACATTGTTGAACATGCATCTCAGCATTTTTCACCTTGTCAAAAATGTTTCCAAAGATGGTGTGACTCCAATTGCGTAATTCCAATTGCGTAATCAAGCAAGAATTCAACTCGTTGTCTATAACATGACAAGAACTCTTAAAAAGATTTAAAGCGAGAATTGACCCGTTGCCTATATGAATCAGGCAAGAACTAAATCCATAAGTCGGTTAGAACAACACCGTTGCTCAAGCGATGATCCCAACAAATCCTTAATCCAAAGACTAAAAGAAAGAACTTTTTCCTCACGAAAAAGACAAGTTTTTTTTATAAAAATTTGCTGAAATTCGTCCATATGATGAGGCCTATTTATAGTCTTAATAAAGTCCTAAAAACTAGCTTAAAAACTCCTAAAAAAGTAGTGCTGGGGTTCAGCCATTAGTGGCCCCAAGATTTGGGCTAAATGGGCCTTATTATGACACTACTTTTTAATTAATTAGCCTAAAAACTGAGAACTAAATCACAACTATACTCGACATAAACCAGCCCAATTTACACAAACTTACACTACTATTGGACTTTATAAAATGATAGAGTAAACAGAAACTACTGGACTGCTCCATTGTGGATTTGGACTTGAAAAATGTTCCAATCAGATTTACAAGCCCGTTCCACTTCTAGTTTGTTTTGGGATGGCTTCCCCGTCAAGAACACCTCGAACCAAACTTTGCATGGCTTGTTGGATTCTCTTTGCATGTGCCCTTGTAATTGGTCCAAGTTGGCACTTGCAATGACTCTTCACGAACCTTAGTCGAGCTTGAAGATACCCCTAGGCTCGTATCACCAGACTTGGCTGGTGAAATCACAACTTGCAAAGAGATGATCCAATGTTTCTTGATGGTGACAAAAGGGACATTTTGAAACCAAGGAAACCCTAAAGATAGTTATGACATCGTCAAGTGGGTGTTTCCTATTCAAGAGGTGCCACGTGACCCAGATAGAGATTTCGATTTGGAGTTTATTGGCCCAAATCATTGTTCGAGAGAGTGTGGAAACATGTGAAGGAAGGGTAGAGGAGACTGAAAACTTGCCATTAGGTGAGAGAATCCTTGCCAGCACATCCGAGTCATTACTAACTTGGAAATGTATCCCACAAAGAAGCTTCTCTTGTCTTTCTATCTCAAGGCCTGAATAATGTTCGCTTAAAATTGCAAGGTTCCAGCCATTTGCACTCACAAATCAGCAACTGTAAGGGTTGGCTCGAACACTTGACTAACCTCGTGAAACAAAGGTCCTTGAGGCAGCCAAGTGTCATACCAAAAGGAGACTTGTCCAATGCGTAACAAAAATAAAAGGCCTTTTTTCTGCGTTCTCACGGCTTTTAAGCATGCACTTCCATATATATGAATCACTGTGCCTTTCATTTATTAAACAAGGGTGGGAATCACAATATCTAGCACTCATGAAAGAGCACCATAAAGAATTCCCCTTTCAAACGCATTTCCACCATAGTTCAATGCCAAAACCGTTGACCAAATCATAGAGGGACATTATTCCAATGCCAAGAGGCAGCTGTTGGCTTACATAATGACTTCCATGATGCCCAATGGTACCTGCTTCCCGAGTCTGAATTGCCCCAGAAGAACTTTACGAATTGGCTCTCCAAGTCCTCGATTACAGCTTTTGGAGGCTTGAGTACCGTGAATTGGTTTATTGGAATACCACTTAAAACAAGCTTGATCAGGATTAGCTTTCCCCCAAGAGAGAGAAATTTCATTTGCCACCCCGCAATTTTAGAGGTAATTTTCTCAATCATGGGCTGAAAGAGTGACCTTCTTTTCTTCGCCTTTTGAATGGGGCAGCCAAGATACGTGAAAGGGAGGGGACGTTTCACAAAACCTGTTCAAAATGGTTCGACCCATCGACTGAACATGGGCCTCTATCCTACATGGTTGAACAAGTCTATGATGAAGATCTCAGGGTTTCATATGTTGGGGGTGACAATGATGGTATGGAACCTTTCTCTTCTGGATGAGAAATACTCTAAATGCTGGATTTTTGTTGGCCTCTAAATGCTGGTTTTGTTGTCACGAAGAATCCTTGGATCACCTTTTTGTGGAATGTGAAATATCAGGACAAATCTGGCGTTTCTTTGAAGGCTGGCTGGAATTGCCTATTGCTCCATCTACGACTATATTGGATAAGCTAAATTCTTGGTGGTGGGCTCCTATACCTTCATTCACAATTGGACTAGTTCATAAAATACTCCCTTGCATAATATGTTGGTTCTTATGGAAAGCCAGGAACATGGCAGTTTTGGATGGCAACGTAAGTACTGCAACAAGCATTACCGCAGACATTTACTCTCATTTGGTAACTATCTCTTCAATCCACCCTCTTACAAAGGTATCCACAGCCGATGAATTGCTACTGTCACAGGACATTTGTAATCAACTCATCCAAACCAAACCAAAAAAAGTCCTAGCCGTCAAATGGGACTGCCCTCCATACGGTTTTCTTAAATTGAATGTGGATGGTGCTTCGAAAGGAAACCCAGGAATGGCAGAAGGTGGCGGCATCCTAAGGGATCACAATGGACAATGCATCCGGGCATTTTCCAATGGCTACCAACAACAAACGAACTTACAAGCTGAGGCATTGGCTTTAGTAGATAGACTTCAGATGTGTAGATACACTGAATGTGCACTCACTGGTTGTTAAGATTGATTCCCTTGTGTTTGTTAACACTTTGGTGGGCTCATCGGCATCGATTTGGAGTATTGATTCCCAACTGCGATTCATCAACAGCTTTTGCACCGTGAAAGACATGAATTTGAAGCATGTATATAGGGAAGCTAATCAAGTTGCTGATAGTTTAGCTAATGAGGGCATTTCAAAACTTATGTATGTTGAATATGATCGCTACACCATTCCTTACACTGTTAAAGGTTCGGTTGATTCAAGCAAAGACCGGCTTTGTTCACAAATCCCTTCCTTTCACCTATTTGGGCTGTCCCATTCAAAAGGCAAAACGAAGACGTAATATCTTCCAGCCACTAATAGAAAAAGTGGCCACCCAAATTTATGGTTGTCAGACGCGGTTCCTCTTACCTGGAGGTCGGTTGATTCTCATCAAGCACGTTCTAAGCAGCATCCCAATTCACTTGTTGTCAGTTCTTTTATCCCCAAAATCAGTACTTAAAGAATTGGAGCGTCAATTTGCTAATTTCTTTGGGGTTGCTCGAATGGGGTGCTAAAGCGACATTGGATCTCATGGGCTACAGTATGTCAGCCTACATATTCAAATGGCCTAGGGGTTCCCTCACTGGAGGAGGTGGTTCGTGGCTTCGGTATCAAACTTTGGTGGAAATTCTGGAAAGGCAAATCCTTGTGGTGTTCTTTCCTTCAAAGTCATTACCTTAACAGACAACATTCCACGTTAATCTCCGCATCACCAGATGACTCATGTAATTGGAAGAGAATGTTACGAGCTCGTGACGATGCAGAAAAATGGCTGTTATTTCTCCCAAGAAAAGTGGATTGCTCCTTTTGGTTCGACCCATGGACTGAACATGGGCCTCTATCCCATATGGTTGAACAAGTCTATGATGAACAGCTCAAGGTTTCACATGTTGGGGGTCACAATGGCTGGAACCTTTCTCTTCTGGATGAGAAATACTCCAGTAAGGAGTTAAAAAACATTGCACAATTCTCAGCTCAAGACCACTCCTTCTGACCGACGAACTGGACCTCATTGTTTGGACCCTCACATCTAAAGGTTCCTTCTCACTCTCATCCACGTACCCCCCTAAGGTACGGATTCTCTCTCGGTAAAAGATTTGGGACAAGAGACTCCAGTTGAAGATTGCCATATTCATGTGGAAATTGCTGAATAAACGGCTGCCGTTAGATGATATCTTATGGAAAATGGGATTTTTGTTGGCCTCTAAATGCTGGTTTTGTTGTCACGAAGAATCCTTGGATCACCTTTTTGTGGAATGTGAAATATCACGACAAATCTGGCGTTTCTTTGAAGCTGGCTGCATGGAATTGCCTATTGCTCCATCTACGACTATCTTGGATAAGCTAAATTCTTGGTGGTGGGCTGCTATACCTTCATTCGCAATTGGAGAAGTTCATAAAATACTCTCTTGCATAATATGTTGGTTCTTATGGAAAGCCAGGAACATGGCAGTTTTGGATGGCAACATAAGTACTGCAACAAGCATTACCGCAGACATTTACTCTCATTTGGTAACTATCTCTTCAATCCACCCTCTTACAAAGGTATCCACAGCCGATGAATTGCTACTGTCACAGGACATTTGTAATCAACTCATCCAAACCAAACCAAAAAAAGTCCTAGTCGTCAAATGGGACTGCCCTCCATACGGTTTTCTTAAATTGAATGTGGATGGTGCTTTCAAAGGAAACCCAGGAATGGCAGAAGGTGGCGGCATCCTAAGGGGTCACAATGGACAATATATCTGGGCGTTTTCCAATGGCTACCAACAACAAACAAACTTACAAGCTGAGGCATTGGCTGTTAGTAGATGGACTTCAGATGTGTAGCAGACTTAATGTGCACTCACTGGTTGTTGAGATTGATTCCCTTGTGTTAGTTAACACTTTGGTGGGCTCATTGGCATTGATTTGGAGTATTGATTCCCAACTGCGATTCATCTACAGCTTTTGCACCGTGAAAGACATGAATTTGAAGCATGTATATAGGGAAGCTAATCAAGTTGCTGATAGTTTAGGTAATTAGGGCATTTCAAAACCTATGTATGTTGAATATGATCGCTACACCATTCCTTACACTGTTAAAGGTACTGTTAGCCTAGATGCTAGGGGTTGCCCAAATATTCGATTTTGTAATCAATGATCCAAACAATAAAATAGTTCGTTTGAAAAAAAAAAAAAAGAAACATTCTGATCCTAGATAGTGGAACGTTGTTGGCCATGTAAATGAAGCTTTTTGACTTGTTAATAAGCTGCCCAGATGAAGACTCAAACTGGTCGTGGAACTCCATGAGTTCTTGATTGATTTATGGCCTCTCCTTTAGTGAAAATGACTATGTCTTTCGCGAACGCAAGATGAGTGAATCTTGGACACTTGGAAATGTGTAATCCCATATATTTCCCGCACAGAATTGTGCTCGCAAACCTCGCGCAAAAATCTCCTTGTTTCAGCCATTTCATGCCCGATTTTTGCCTCCAAAAACTTTCTTTATCGGCAAGGCATTTAGCGTGCATGGCTTGTGCATGGGCAAGAGAAATTTGGTTAGGTTGTGATGGTTGTTGCAATCAAATAGCCTCAAATTGTTGAACATGCATCTCAGCATTTTTCACCTTGTCAAAAATGTTTACAAAGATAGTGTGACTACAATTGCGTAATCAAGCAAGAATTCAACTCGTTGTCTATAACAATGCAAGAACCAAACTCTTAGCAAGATTTAAAGGGAGAATTGACCCGTTGCCTATACGAATCAGGCAAGAAGCAAATCTATAAGTCGGTTAGAACAATCACCGTTGCTCAAGCGATGATCCCAACAAAAATAGTCTTAATCCAAAGACTAAAAGGAAGAACTTTTTCCTCACGAAAAAGACAAGTTTTTTTTTGTAAAAATTGGCTGAAATTCGTCCATATGATGAGGCCTATTTATAGTCTCAATAAGGTCCTAAACGGTAGCTTAAAAACTCCTAAAAAAGTAGTGCTGGGGTTCAGCCATAAGTGGCCCCAAGATTTGGGCTAAATGGGCCTTATTAAGGCTAATTAATGAGCTTAAAAACTGAGAACTAAATCACAACTACACTCGACTTAAGCCAGCCCAATTTACACAAACTTAAACTACTATTGGGATATATAAAATAATAGAGAAAACACAAACTACTGGACTTCTCCATTATGGATTTGGATTAGAAGAATGTTCCAATCAGATTTACAAGCCCGTTCCACTTCTAGTTTGTTTTGGGACGGCTTCCCCGTCAAGAACACCTTGAACCAAACTTTGCATGGCTTGTTTTTATTCTCATTGCACGTACCCTTGTAATTGGTCCGAGTTTTGCCACTTGCAATGACTCTTCACGAACCTTAGTCTATCTTGAAGATGCCCCTTGGCTCGTATCACCAGACTTGGCTGGTGAAATCACAACTTGCAAAGAGATGATCCAATGTTTCTTGATGGTGACAAAAGGGACATTTTGAAGACAAGGAAACCCAAAGGTAGTTATGATATCGTCAAGTGGGAGTTTCCTATTCAAGAAGAGCCACATGAAGATGGAGATTTCGATTTGGAGTTTATTGTCCCAAATTATTGTTTGAGAGAGTGTGGAAACATGTGAAGGAAGGGTAGAGGAGACTGAAAACTTGCCATTAGGTGAGAGAGTCCATACCAGCACATCCGAGTCATTACTAACTTGGAAATGTATCCCACAAAGAAGCTTCTCTAGTCTCAAGGCCTGAATAATGTTCGCTTAACATTGCAAGGTTCCAGCCATTTGCACTCACAAATCAGCAACTGTAAGGGTTGGCTCGAACACTTGAATAACCTCGTGAAACAAAGGTCCACCATTGAGGCAGCCAAGTGTCATACGAAAAGGAGACTTGTCCAATGCGTAACAAAAATAAAAGGCCTTTTTTCTGCGTTCTCACAACTTTTAAGCATTCCCCTCCATAAATATATGAATCACTGTGCCTTTCATTTATTAAACAAGGGTGGGAATGACGATATCTAGCACGCATTAAATAGCACCATAAAGAATTCCCCTTTCGAAATTTCCACCATAGTTGAATGCCAAAACCCTTGACCAAATCTGAGAGGGACATTATTCCAAGGCCATTGGCAGCTGTTGGCTTACATAATAACTTCCATGATGCCCAATGGTACCTGCATCCCGAGTCCGAATTGCCCCAGAAGAAGATTGCGAATTGGCGCTCCAAGTCCTCGATTACAGCTTTTGGAGGCTGGAGTACCGTGAATAGGTATATTGGAATACTACTTAAAACAAGCTTGATCAGGATTAGCTTTCCCCCAGGAGAGAGAAATTTCATTTGCCACCCCGCAATTTTAGAGGTAATTTTCGACTCAATCATGGGCTGAAAGAGTGACCTTCTTTTCTTCGCTTTTTGAACAGGGCAGCGAAGATATGTGAAAGGGAGGGGACGTTTCACAAAACCTGTTCAAAATTGAACCATTCTGATCCTAGACAGTGGAGCGTTGTTGGCCATGTAAAAGAAGCTTTTCGACTTGTTAATAAGCTGCCTAGATGAAGATTCAAACTAGCCGTGGAACTCCATGAGTTCTTGATTGATTTGGCCTTTCCTTTATTGAAAATGACTATGTGGTTCGCGAACGCAAGATGAGTGATCCTTGGACACTTCCTTGGAATTGCGTAATCCCAGATATTTCCCACACAGAATTGTGCTCGCAAACATCACGTAAAAGTCTCCTTGTATCAGCCATTTCATTCCTAATTTTTGCCTAAAAAAACTTCCTTCATCAACAAGGCATTTAGCGTTCATGGCTTGTGCATGGGCAAGAGAAATTTGGTTAGGTTGTGATGGCTGTTGCAAGCAAATAGCCTCACATTGTTGACTAGCTTACATGCATCTCGGCATTTTTCACCTTGTCAAAAATGTTTCCAAAGATGGTGTGACTCCAATTGCCTAATCAAGCAAGAATTCATCTCGTTGTCTATATAACAAGACAAGAGCCAAACTCTTAACAAGATTGAAAGCGAGAATTGACCCGTTGCCTATACGAATCTGGCAAGAACGAAATCCATAAGTCGGTTAGAACAATCACCGTTGCTCAAGCGATGATCCCAACAAAGTCTTAATCCAAAGACTAAAAGAAAGACCTTTTTCCTCACGAAAAAGACAAGTTTTTTTGATAAAAATCTGCTGAAATTCGTCCATATGATGAGGCCTATTTATAGTCTTAATAAAGTCCTGAACCCTAGCTTAAAAACTCCTAAAAAAGTAGTGCTGGGGTTCAGCCATAAGTGGCCCCAAGATTTGGGCTAAACTGGCCTTATTAAGGCTAATTATTGAGCCAAAAACCTGAGAACAAAATCACAACTATACTCGACCTAAACTAGCCCAATCCAAATACCAATACACAAACTCAAACTACTATTGGGCTATATAAAATAATAGAGAAAACACAAACTACTGGACTTCTCCATTATGTATTTGGATTAGAAGAATGTTCCAATCAGATTTACAAGCCCGTTCCACTTCTAGTTTGTTTTGGGACGGCTTCCCCGTCAAGAACACCTCGAACCATACTTTGCTAGCTTGTTTTTATTCTCTTTGCACGTGCCCTTGTAATTGGTCCGAGTTGGCACTTGCAATGACTCTTCACGAACCTTAGTCTAGCTTGAAGATGCCCCTTGGCTCGTATCACCGGACATGGCTGGTGAAATCACAACTTGCAAAGAGATGATCCAATGTTACTTGATGGTGACAAAAGGGACATTTTGAAGACAAGGAAACCCCAAAGGTAGTGATGATATCGTCAAGTGGGAGTTTCCTATTCAAGAGGAGCCACATGAAGATGGAGATTTCGATTTGGAGTTTATTGTCCCAAATTATTGTTTGAGAGAGTGTGGAAACTATTGTGAAGGAAGGGTAAAGGAGACTAAAAACTTGCCATTAGGTGAGAGAGTCCATACAAGCACATCCGAGTCATTACTAACTTGGAAATGTATCCCACAAAGAACTTTCTCTAGTCTCAAGGCCTGAATAATGTTCGCTTAAATGTGCAAGGTTCCAGCCATTTGCACTCACAAATCAGCAACTATAAGGGTTGGCTCGAACACTTGACTAACCTCGTGAAACAAAGGTCCTTGACGCAACCAAGTGTCATACCAAAAGGAGACTTGTCCAATGTGTAACAAAAATAAAAGGCCTTTTTTCTGCTTTCTCACAGCTTTTAAGCATGCACCTCCATATATATGTGAATCATTGTGCCTTTCATTTATTAAACAAGGGTGGGAATGTCGATATCTAGCAGGCATTAAATAGCACCATAAAGAATTCCCCTTTCGAAATTTTCACCATAGTTTAATGCCCAAACCCTTGACCAATTCTGAGAGGGACATTATTCCAAGGCCATTGGCAGTGTCAATTGTTGGCTTACATAATGACTTCCATGATTCCCAATGGTACCTGCTACCCGAGTCCGAATTGCCCCAGAAGAAGTTTGCGAATTGGCGCTCCAAGTCCTCGATTACAGCTTTTGGAGGCTGGAGTACCGTGAATAGGTATATTGGAATACTACTTAAAACATGCTTGATCAGGATTAGCTTTCCCCTAGGAGAGAGAAATTTCATTTGCCACCCTGTAATTTTAGCGGTAATTTTCTCAATCATGGGATGAAAGGGTGACCTTCTTTTGAGACAGCCTTTTGAACAGGGCAGCCAAGATATGTGAAAGGGATGGGACGTTTCACAAAACCTGTTCAAAATTGAACCATTCTGATCCTAGACAGTGGAGCGTTGTTGGCCATGTAAAAGAAGCTTTTTGACTTGTTAATAAGCTGCCCAGATGAAGAATCAAACTAGCCGTGGAACTCCATGAGTTCTTGAAAGTTAGTTAGAGAAGGTTCTTACTCAATTCATGCAATCGAACTAAACGAGAGAGTGAAAGGTGTAGAGGATTTGCTTAGAAATCAAGCAGCTCAATCAAGAATTTGGAGAACTAATTGGGGCAAATAGCAAGAAATCTGTTGGAAAGACCACTTGGAACATTGCCAAGTGACACTATTGCTAACCTTAAAGGGCATGCTAAGGCTATCTCCTTGAGGAGTGGCAAAGCTGCTGGGACTCAAAAAGAAGATAAGAAGAGACTGAGTGGGGGAAGGAGAAAAATAGTAAAAAGGAGTGCAGTGAATGAGATATCGAGAAAAGGGGGAATGAAGCAACAAAGTATAAAATTGCTCTTAAGAGAGAGATATTAGTTATATTGACTTATCCTTCGGTAAAAATTTTGTTTCGTACCAAGCTTAAGGGCAAGGATGATCAGAAAAATTCAAGAGATTCTACGAGATTTTTAGGAAAGGAGAGATCAACATACCCTTTAAAGAAGCAGTTGAGAATATGCCAAAATATGCCAAGTTCATGAAGCAAATGTTGATGTCATCAACAAGAGGAAGTTGCAAGGGGATGAAATCTTGCGTCTAACTGAATGATGTGGTGTAATCATCCAAAAGAACTACCTCTGAAGTTGAAGGACCCTATTTTATTCTCTATTCCGTGCACAGTTAGAGGGGAGTAATTTGAAAGAGCCTTATGTGATCTTACCCCATTCTATTTACAAGAAGTTGAATGGTTGGAGGATGAAACCTACAAATTTATCTCTCCAACTAGCAGATAGGAGTGTAAAGTACTCTGAAGGCATTGTTGAAGATGTATTGGTTAAGATGGAGAAATGCTACTTGCCAGTAGACTTCATCATCATAGACATAAAGGAAGACAAAGAGATGCTCTTGATTCTTGGCACACTATTTCTTGCAACTAGATGGGAATTGATTGATGTCTAATAGGGAAAGTAATAATTGAGAGTCGATGTTAAGACTGCAATTTTTTCTATTTTTACCTCTCCTAAACTTCCTTCTATTTATGATGATGTGATTACGATAGATATAATTGTCATGACCTTATGAATGATTTTTGCAGGTACATACTCCACAGCTTCCATTAGAGAAAGCATTGATTCAAGCAAAGGAAGTGGAGGAACATGGAGTCAACAAAGGCCTATTTGAGAATGCTGGAGGCAAACCCACCAAGCAATGATGAAGGTCCAATCAAGGAATTAGGTAAAGGGGTCTCCGATCAACTAATTCCCCAAGATAGAGTTGAAGCCACTTCCTAGTCACCTTAAATATTCTTTCCTTGGTGAAAATGAAACTTTTCTAGTTAGTGTTAGTACATATTTGTTTAATGAACAATTATTTGATTTACTTATTATGCTAAGAGAGTATAAAAATGCAATTTCGTGGAGCATTCATGACACAAAGGGGATTAGCCCCGCAATTTGCATGTATAAAATATTGATGATTGGAAACTAAAGGTCTTGTAACAACCTCGTTGTTGGCTAATCCCCATGTTGAATGCAGTAGTAAGAAAAGAAGTCATAAAGCTATTAGATGTTGATAGCACTTTTCTAATTTATGCAATCGGTGACAGAAACTGGGTTAGTCCCAGTCAAGTGGTGTCGAAGAAATGACGGATGGTGGTAGTTATTAACGAAAATAATGAACTAATCCCATCTAGGTTGGTCATAGCTTGGACGGTATGCATTGACTATAGGAAGTTAAATGAAGCCACATGTAAGGACCATTTTCCATTACCTTTCATTAATCAAATGTTAGAAAGACTAGCAGATCATGACTTATGTTGCCTTCTTGATGGTTATTTTGGTTACGTCTAAATTGCCTACCTTCGGAGGCCTAGAGAAAACTACCTTCACATGTCCCTATGGCACATTCCCTTATTGAAGATGCCTTTTGGTTTATGCAATGCACCTAACACGTTTCAAAGATGCATGTTTGCAATTTTCAATGATATTATCAAAAAATGGCTACATGTTTTCATGGATGATTTTTTAGTGTTCGGTTCATCTTGTTATGATTGCTTGTGTAACTTATCATTGGTTCTTGAATGATGTGGAAAGTGAGGAAACAAATCTTGCCCTTAATTGGGAAAAAAATCACTTCATGGTTCAAGAAAGGATAATTCTAGGTAATAAAATATTTGCTAAGGGTATTGAGGTGGATAGGGCAAAAATTAAAGTTATTGAGAAATTTCCTCCACCCACAAATGTCAAAGGAATAAGAAGCTTTTTCGGGTATGCCGGATTTTATTGGTGATTCATAAAAAACTTTTTCTCAATCTCTTAACCCTCATGTGATTTGTTGCAAAAAGATGTGACCTTCAATTTTGATGAAAATTGCTTACATGCATTCAATTTGATAAAAAAGGCTTTAGTATCTACATCCTATATCGTAGCACCATCACTGTCTTTGGAAATTATATGTGATGCTAGTGACTTTGTTATGGGTGCTATCCTTTGTCAAAGGAAGGACAAGGTCTAGCATGTCATCTATTATGCTAGTAGAACTCTCAATTATGCTCAAGTCAATTATGTCATAACTGAAAAAGAATTACTAGCTACCTTTTCCGATGCTTGCTTTCAACAAGTTTAGATCCTACTTGATTGGATCTAAAGTTATTATTCATACAGACTATCCAGCTTTAAAATATTTGTTTTCTAAAATGATGCGAAACCGAGGCTAATTCTCTGGATTTTATTGCTGCAGGATTTTGACTAGAAGGTCGTTGACAAAAAAGGAAGTGAAATTATCATTACTGATCACTTGTCAAGATTAGAATTGGATGAAGAAAGTTGTGAATTGTCACCTATTCCAGAGGAATTTTCGGTGTAACATCTTATGATGGTTAGAACTAACCCTTGGTATTCAGATATTGCAAATTATTTAATAGCCAAGATTACACTGCCATCAACGGATTACAACCAAAGGAGAAAGTTCTTCTTCGAGGTGAAATTCTATAATTGGGATGAGCCATATCTGTATAAGAGGTGTAGTGACCAAATAATCCTGCGATGTGTGACTGATGAAGAAATTGAGAATGTACTTAGAATTTGGCATTCATCACCAGTTGGGGGATATGCATGGTAATCAACGAGCAACTTCTAAGTCCTTCAAAGTGGTTTGTATTGGCCTACACTATTCCAAGATGCTAGGAGATTCATCAAGCATTTGACAAGTGCCAACAGATAAGAAATATGTCTCGTACAGATGAGATGACCTAGAACAACATGACATATTTGATGTTTGGGGGTTAGATTTTATGGGGTCATTTCTAAGTTCATATTCCAATAAATACATCTTGGTGATAGTTGATTATGTTTGTAAGTGGGTTGATGCAGTGGCTTTGCTTACTAATGATACTAGAGTTGTTACTAGATTCATCCACCATAACATCTTATCAAGTTTGGAGTACCTCGAGTGGTCATAAGTGATGGGAGTTCTTATTTCAAGAACTCTCAATTTGAAGCTTTATTGACCAAGTAGAGTGTGAAGCACAAAATTTCTTTACCTTACCATCCCTAAACTTCTAGTCAAGCTGAGGTTTCAAATTGATAGTTGAAGCAGATTTTGGAAAAAACTACTGATGAAGATGCCCCCACGCAAGGATTAAGCATGAAAGCATAATGATGAACTATGAGCATATTAGAATGCATTTAAGTCACATATCAAGATGCCCCCATATAGATTGGTTTTTGGGAAAGCATGCCATCTATGGATATAACTTGAGCACAAGGCATTTTGGGCGGTTAAGGCATTGAATTTTGATGCTAAGGCCACGGGAGAGAAAAGATTGTTTAAATTGTGCGAGTTAGAAGAGTTTCAAGATGAGGCTTATGAAAATGCCTAAATTTACTAAGAAAGTACTAAGAAGTGACTTGATAAGTGGATCTTATGCAAAGAGTTTCAGGTTTTTAACAACATGCTTTTATACAACCCTATACTTCAATTATTTTTGGGCAAGTTGAAGTCAAGATGGAGCGGACCCTTTGAAGTGGTGAATGTTTTTCCATATGTGTTGGTAGAAATTTTGGGTGCTAAGTCAATATTTAAGTGAACAGGAACAGATTGAACATCTACTATAGAGGTCTGTTTTTTATAGTGGACTTGAAGATGTCCACTTTGTTGTCTAAGTGGCAGCGAACAAATAAAGTCAAGCTAATGACTTTAAAGAAGTGCTTCTTGGGAGACAACCGAAGTATTTTATTTTAATTTCATGCATTTTTACTTCTTTTTTTTTTAAAATTTTAATGTTTACCTTAGTAGATTAAAAGCATGGAATAGGAGAATAATTATGTTTCTCGTTTTATTTCGTAGGGTTGAGCATTTCAAGTACGAAAATTACAGAGGCTAAGTGCATTTGACTGGTCAGGACTACTTACCCACTATCTGTGGGTGACCCCAGTTGTTTCCATCACAGATTGCAGTTATAACAAAAAGGATCCCACAGTCTACAGGAGGCCAAGGTACTTTAGTCGCAGATTTTGGCTGAAATAGAATGATTGCCGTAATCTGCAACTAAAATAAGGAGGACCAGCCGCAGCCTGTGGCTAGTCCAAGCTGGAAAATGAAGGGTTAAAAAAACCCTTTGTTTTAGTTTTCAATTATAAAATCAATTCTCCTTTCTCATTTCCATCACGCAACCTAAACCCTTTTTCCCTATTCGTCTTCTTTCTCTATTCTTTTCTCTTCCATACTTACATCTCTTATTCTCTCTCTTCTATCTGTTATTTTTCTCAATTATTAATATAAATCAATCACCCCACAACCCTCTACCCATCAAAGTAGAACAAAATCATACAACTTGCAACCGAAAAAATTTTGGGGTCTTCACAATGAAGGTTAACGTCACAATTTTGGCTTTTTTTTTTTTAGTAACATCTTTCCTATCAAACTTTTGTTGAATTTCTTGGAATTTGGGTTGGTGAATATTGCCTTGTGATTATTTCAATTGTGTTGTGGACTTTTGTGGTATATTTGGTGAATTCGGTGGTTAAATTGTTGTGTATAGCTCTTGATTAAGTTAGAGGGAAATACTTGGTTGATTTATTGGTTGTTGATAAATTTGATAAATTTAATAGGCAATAAAAGGAAGTAAATAGCTGACACCAATTTAAATGACGATAATATTTTTATTTTGTTGGAGGCTAAACAGTTGCATGATAAACTTCAAACCTGAGTGATTCCTTTGTATGAACAAGGGTTTGGTTTGAGTCATGTTCATATTGAAAATAATTATGAAGCAAATGAATTGTGTTGTTAGATTGTCAACAAAATTCAAAATAGGAGATGCAAGGAATTTTTTTTAAAATTCTATTGTCTTTGCCAATAAAGACATGGTCTGTCAATTTATAGGAAATAGTTTGGATATGAGTGGCCATGTAGTCAAAGTTAAAGGAACACTGTTGAGTTTCATGAAGGAAATCATTAATGAAATGTACCACTTACCCACTAATTCCCACAACCAATTCAACACATTTTTAGAGGGTGAAGTCGATTATAATGAGGTGGCCAGTAGGTTGAATGATGGTTGGGGCATGTGGGAGATAGAAGATGGCCAACGTAAGTGGATTAGGTTCAAATACTTGAACTTTGAGGCTAGGGCATAGATGCAGTGTTCTGATTATCTATGCATGCATGTTGCCTACATCACATACCACTAATGTTAACCCTAAGAGAGCTTTTTTGACTTTTGTTATTACGGAGGGATTGACAATTATTGTTGGATAGGAGATCTGGCAAGGGATTGTGAGGAATGGGAACTAGAAGCACAAGGAACTTCTTTTTTCGAACTTAATAACTCAATTGTGCCAGTATGCAGGTTCTATGGATCACCACTATGAAGAAATGGGATGCACAGCTCCAATTATAATAAAGCTCTTCAGGTGATGGTGACCCAAATAAAGCTACCATATAATAGTGCAAGCCGAAGTGAGGGGTGTGCAAGCAACTGATGATGGTCGAGACATTCAAGGTAAGAGACCTCGTGGACCATTGCTTGTGCCACTGCCTCGACTTGCTTCTGATTCTATTTTCCAGCTACTACTCAACAATGAGACACAGATGGAGCTCCTAGTCTCATGGGCGATGCTTTGAGAAAGTAAGGAGGAAGAGAACTTCTTGGCACGGTAGCTGACAGAGCCATCTAGGGAATTTTGACAAGCCCTATTGGCTTCAAACAACTCCACCACCGATGTAGCATTACGGACAACTGAATGATGTTAAGAGGCAAGGGCCAAGGACAAGAATAAAAGGGGATGAAATTGGACTGTCGAGAATGGCAGGAAGTTGGCCATTATCTATATCTGTGTGTTTTTCACTGAAGTCTTTGTTTTAATTTCTAGTTTAATTTGTTAGATTTAGTGATTTTTATTATTAACTGCTTGCTGTAGTTTAATTTCTTAGTTTTGTGTATGTTGGCAAATGGTGAGTTAGTTGAAGTTAGTTTGTGTTTGGTTGTATTTCTGGTCAGTGTTCATCATATTATTTGACATGGCTCAAGTGATAAATTTTAGGTTCTTAAATTTATGTTTGAGAAAGATTATTTCCTATTAATTTGTGTGGACTTTTATTCTATGTAAAAGTGAAATATGATTCCATGTTGTTGGTTGGATTCAGAGTAGTTTGATGAGTCGATTAGATCGTGGGGAATCACATAATCCGATTTTAGTATTGACGCTATTCTGTTGTTTAATGTGAGTTGTGCTTAGTCAATTTTGCTCATGACTAGCAAAATGCTATGTTGGGAGGAGTTAATAACTCCATATTTATTGTTATTTTTATTCCTCTTTTGTTTCGTGTTTAAGTACGTTTAGTCTCATTTATTGGTGTTTTGTGGAGTAAATTAGTGTTTAGAAATTTGCACTTGATTGTAGTGTTTTAAGTCATTTTTTATGTTTAATTATGCGCTTATATGATATAGATATCCGTTAGTTCTGTTTTGTGCTGCATGTAAGTTTTAATGAAGGGTAATGTGGTCACTTTGCACAAATAGAACGAGGATGGGAGCTCAAAGTGTCAAGCTAAGCTCCCAACCACAGACTATGGTAAAGATAGAAGGCCATCCACTGTCTGCGACAAAGACAAGGCATACCACTTGTAGTTTCCAGTGAGCCATAGCCCGTCACTGACCAAGGCAAAACCACTCACAGCCTGCAGGTGGTCAGTTCCCAAATTGGGCTTGGGCCTTCATTAGTTAGCTATTTTATAAAATAGGGGCTTATTGTAACGTTAAAAAGGGGGATGATCATACTATTTTTCCACCTTTTAACCTATGGTTTTAGAGCTATTTACAGACCTTTAGCATTAGTTTATTGTCATTATTTTCATTTGTCAAATTCTCAACTTTGGATTATTTGAATATCAACGATTATTCAATTAGAGTTAGTTTGCATCGAGTTCAACTCCGATACCTTGTTCTTCAATTTGTTCATCTGTAATTGCACTTCTATTTTTCATTTATTATTTTATCATGCCTTTTGGCAAATAAATTAATTTTTGTATATCTTCTCAAACCATCAACCGCTAATTTAGTTAGGGTTCGGGTACAGATGATGCAAATATTCATGGATTAAATAATTCAGAGGTTAATTATTAAATTGTACTAATTGGCTAAAAATTAAACAAAGAGATAGCTCTAAAGTGTAGCTGACTTTAGTTTTGGTTAGGTTGGCTGAGCCTAGGGATAAGGTTTTAAACCTCCATTACAGACTAGTGTTAAATTATTAGATTAATTATCTGAGACTAAGGTGGTAGGGATAATTTAATTGATTCACAAGGATTCCATGCAGGAAACTCGAATTCCATATATGTAAAACTCAGATTAATTAATTAGGTAAGAGAAGGTTTCAAATCGTAGTTATTTAATTTCATAGGATCCAATCATCGAAGGCTTCGGGGCTAGGTTGACTTTTGGGAGTTGAATATCCACTAAATATAATTGAACTAATTGACCTGACATTTTATGAATTTAGGATAATTGCTAGCGTAGCACTCGACCCACTTTTCTCTACTGCTGGAAATCTTATTTACGTTTAGTCTCCCTTTAATTGCAGTTGGTCATTTGTTTTAGTAATTTGATTCTAAAAAAAATCAAAACTTTGTGTAAATCAAATTTCTAAATAGAAAATAACTTAGAATCTCGATACTTGTTTACTCAGTCCTCATAGGATTGATCCTTACTCACCCTACTACACTGATATTGTGCACTTGTCGATATTAGTGAAAAAGTATGAATAAGGTAATTTAACTTTTCTCGTGTAGATAAATCTTTTGACTTATAGTGTTATCAACATCTCATGCTTGAATATATGAAGTTCATGGTGTATAATATTGTATTCTTTTAGGGTCCAATAAAGCTCTAATTGGAATCATATAATTCAAACATGGAGAGGTAGCATAACATGTAAGAATCCATTATTCTTCAGTGAAAAATACAGAAGGTGTCAATGATATGATGATGGTGAATCTTAGTAAGGAAATCCTCGACCAAGGTAGATAACATACAAAGGAAAGTGTTTCATAATTAAGTATATGTACTCTGATACATACAAATCATATGAGAGATTACAGATCGACTTGACGAGTAAACCATGACCATGATCTAGATTGGACCCAATAAAAGGATTTTACCACATGCAAATCATGATATAAAGTTATATGTTGAATTCCTCTCTTTTTTTTTTTTTTGAGCATGAACACCCAAAGTAGGTGTAGTTTATTTAACGAATCATAATTTACAATGCCTTATGTACGGGCAGCCCTGAGCATCCAAGTGCAACAATCCACTAATAGGCCTAGGGATTGTGTCTTGGTTATACTCTAGATAGAAAGAATTAAAAATACCCTCATTTGCTAGCCTATCCACCACATGATTTGCCTCTCGGTAAACATGCAAAAAAGTAAAATGCCTATCTAACGTGAAGGCTTTGATGAATTGCCATTGCTGGTCAATGTTCCATGGTGGCTTAGAGTTGCCCTTGATTATATGCACTAGAGCTAGGGAGTTGAGTTCCACTTCTACTTTCGTGAGCTGCAACTGTGCACAAAGTTTGAGGCCATCCACCAAGGCAGATGCTTCCGCTTGTAAATTGGATTGGAGAAGATAATTGTTGCTAAATGCTTTGATCAGGTTTCCACGGTGATCTCTAATAACCCCGCCACCTACCGCCAACCCTGGATTTCCTTTTGAGGCCCCACAATGTCAACGTTGAGTTTTGCACTGCAATTCGGAGGTGGGATACACTTGACCGCGAATGCTCTCCTCGGCTGTGTGATGAGCATTTGACGGCAAGTGAAATGAGAAAAAAAGATGTCATCAGCTGGTCCAGACCTATGAAATGGTCGAATGGTAGAGATGCTTCGCAACTCGGAGCATATGTAAGTAATGATGTGTTGAGGTGTGGTGAAATGACCTTCAAAGATTGCCATAATACGTGCTTTCCATATGAACCAGCATTCCAAAGATGGCATAAGCTTCTGGACAGCGACAAGGGTTTTGGAAGGAGGGTCATGCCACCACCAAGAATTGAGTTTACCTAGTATTGTGGAGGATGGGGGAAAAAGCACTTCAAGCCATGATTCAAAGTATAGCCAAATCCTGCTGGAGAATTCACACCCTACAAAGAGGTGATCCAAAGTTTCCAGATTGTTGCAAAAAGTGCATTTTGAAGCCAAAGAGACTCCAAAGTTGATTATTATGTCGTCAAGGGGACTTAGCTTTCAGTTTAGAAGTTGCCACATGAAGATAGAAATCTTGACTTGTAGCCTGCCATCCTATATCATTTTCTGAGAGAGCATGGAAGCATGTGAGGAGAGGGTGGATGAGAATGAAAATTTACCATTTGTTGAGACAGTCCACACTAGCTCATCTGGTTCATTAGATATTTGGATAGCACTTCCATGAAGGAGCTGCCTTAGTCTTTCTAGCTCTTGAAGTGAATAATTCTCATTCAAACAAGAAAGATTCGAACAATTTGTGCTCCATAACTGGTCAATAGTAAGGTTTCGCTCAGACACTTGGCTGACTTCATGAAATAGGGGCCCTGTGGGCAGCCATGTAACAAACCAAAAAAAGGACTGTTCGTTGCATACAAAGAATAGAAAGCTGCGTTCTACTTCTTGTCGACTTTTAAGCACGCACTTCCATATGTACGAGTCTCCGTGTCCCTCCTATATCAGGCGAGGGTGGGAATGACAATATCTTGCTTGCCTGAATGTGCAACCACAAGGAATTAGCCTTCCGAAATTTCCACCACAACTTGGTACAAAAAGCTTTGGCCAAATCCGATAATGAAACAATCCCAAGTCCATTTGCCTCTACTGGACGACAAATTGATTTCCATGCAGCCCAATGGTGTTTACTACCCAAAGTTGCCCTGAAGAAGTTGGCGAATTGCCTCTCCAAGTCCTTGATAACAGCTTTAGGAGGTTGGAGCACTGTGAAGAGGTATACTGGAATGCTACTGAGAACATGCTTTATCAAGATTAACTTACCTCCGGGAGATAGAAATTTTGTGTGCCACCCAGCAATCCTAGAGGTTAATTTCTCAATCATTAGCTGGAAAAGAGCTTTTCTTTTCTTTGCCTTTTGAATGGGGCAGCCAAGGTATGTAAAAGGAATGAACCGTTGTACAAAACCTGTTTGGCATTGAATCATCCTTACTCTTGAAAGTGGAGCATTTTTGTGCATGAAGAAAGAACTTTTTGACTAGTTAAAGAGCCTTCCCGGATGAAGCTTCAAATTGAGTGTGAAATTCCATGAGGCTTTTGATAGACTTGGCCTCTCCCTTTGTGAAAATAACTATGTCATCCACAAATGCTAGGTGGGTGATTGGTTGGCATTTCCTCGGCAATACATAATCTGAGATTTTTCCCCTTGATATTGAGCTTTCAATCCTCGTGAGAAGGTTTCCATTGCAATTATGAAAAGGAGAGGTGATAAGGGGTCTACCTGGCGAACACCTCTGGTGGACTTGAAAAAGCCTTTCGGATGGACTAAACACAAGGATTTTTTGCAGGTTGTGGGCAACAATTGCTACTTGCATTGCACCGATTCCACCATTTCTATTCTTGCTTCCAAACATAAAACTCAAAGCCGAACTTAGGAATTAGAGTCACACGGTGTTCAGAAATGTCTTCACAAAGGTACATGAGGCTGAACAAGAAGTCAAGAGTAAGGAAGAAGCCTTCTTACTCCATCACAGCCAAAGTAACCAAATTGCTTTGGCTCACGCACAAGCTGTTCACATGCGGTGTCTCACAGAAGAGGAAACCTTTTGGCAGAAAAATGCGGGGGTGAAATATTTGAAAGAGGGTGACAAAAACTCAAAAACTTTTCCACTCTACCCTTCTTGCCAAAAGACAGTGATTGCGCATCTCCAAAATCAAAGTTGACGGGAATTGGACTGAAAATACGCAGCTCATTGAAGATGCAGGGATTAACTTCTTTAAGGAACTCTTGACCTCTAATCATACCGCTGCCTTAGACCCATAATTACTCGACCGCCTCATGCGCAAGGTCTCGATGCAGATAATCAGCATTTATTGTCCGAGCTTTCAACCAAGGAATTGAAGGAGGCAGTGTTCTCCTTAAACCCTAACGGTGCAGCGGGCATTGATGGATACAATGGGACCTTCTTCACTACTTGTTGGGATATTATTCACCACGACCTCTTCCTTGTAGTGTGTGCTTTTCTCATAGGTGCAAAGTTGCCACGGAAATTCACTAGCACCCTTATTGCATTAATTCCAAAAGTAGCCAACCCCAATTCCTTTAGTGATTTTAGGCCCATTAGTTTGTGCACTTTTTTAACAAAATTTGAAATAAATTTTGGCCAATCGTCTTTCCTCCATTCTACCTAAGCCCATTTCACCAGAACAATCGGCCTATGTCCAAGGGAGAGACATCGCGGATAACATCCTCCTTGTCCAAGAGCTGGTTGATTCTATAGATCGGAAAACAAGGGGAGAGAATATGATCATTAAAGTTGATCTTGCCAAGGCATTCGACAGGCTTTCTTGGCCTTTCCTCTATGCAATTCTACGAAAGTTTGGGTTTGCTGAACATTGAATCTCCCTTATGCAGCATATTTTGGAGGATTGTTGGTTCTCTATACTCATAAATGGCACACCCAAAGGTTTTTTTAAATCCTCTAGAGGGGTTCGTCAGGGTGACCCCTTATCACCTCTGTTATTCATCTTAATGCTTGAAACATTTTCTCAAAGATTGAAGGATCAATTTTGAATGGACAAAATAACACATTATTCCCTCCCGAAGCCGTGCCCTATGATCTCCCACTTGGCCTTTGCAAACGACATTGTGATTTTTAAAAGGGAGATATCAAGTCCATCCGGCACCTCATGAGCTTTCTTTCAAGGTTTGAGCTCTCCTGCGGACAGCTCTTCAAAAGTCCAAAAGGTCCTTCTATTTACTGAAAAAGCTCGAGTTCGGTTGATCCAAGCTAAGACGGGTTTCGTTCACAGATCTCTTCCTTCACTTACTTGGGTTGTCCCATCCAAAAGGCTAAAAAAAGATGCTACATCTACCAGCTATTCATAGAAAAAATGGCTGCACGAATTCACGGTTGGCAAACACGGTTCCTTTCACCAGAAGGACGGCTCGTGCTTATTAAGCATGTTCTTAGTAGCGTCCCAGTATACATATTGTTAGTTCTTTCACCCCCAAAATCAGTACTCAAAGAGTTGGAACGGCAATTTGCCAATTTCTTTTGGGGCTGCTCAGAGAGAAATGGGATGCTAAAGCAACATTGGATCTCATGGGCTACAATTTGCCAGCCAACATATTCAAATGGCCTAGGGGTTTCTTCACTTGAGGAGGTGGTTCGCGGCTTTGGTATCAAACTTTGGTGGAAGTTCCGAAAAGACAACTCTTTGTGTTCTTTTCTTCAAAGACGTTACCTTAAGAACCAACATCCCACCTTAGTCTCGGCATCACCAGGTGACTCATTTACTTGGAAAAGGATGTTGCAAGTTCGTGACGACGCAGAAAGGTGGCTGCTATTCCTACTACGAAAGCTAATTGTTCCTTTTGGTTTGATCCTTGGACCGAACATGGGCCTCTCTCCCACATGGTGGAACAAATACACGTTGAACAGCTTAAAGTTTCACAGGTTGGGGGTCCCAATGGCTGGAACCTTTCCTTTTTGGATGAGAGATTCTCCAATGAGAAGTTACAAAACATTGCAGCAATTCTCAACGCAAGATCACTCTTCTTGTCTGATGAACCGGATCTCATTGTCCGTTGGACCCTCACACCCAAAAGTTCCTTCTCACTCTCATCCACTTTCTCCCCCAAGGTGCAGATTCACTCTCAACAAATGATTTGGGATGTCAGACTCCAATCGAAGATCTCCATTTTCATGGGGAAATTGTTGAACAAGCGGCTGCCTCTAGATGATACCTTATGGAAAATTGGTTTTTTGTTAGCCTCCAAATGTTGCTTTTGCTACCATGAAGAATTCGTGGACCACCTTTTGTGGAATGTGAAATATCACGACAAAACTGTCATTTCTTCAAAGCTTGGCTAGAGGGGATGATTGCTCCATCCATGATTGGATAAGCTTAATTCTTGGTGGTGGGCTGCTGCGTCACCTTCTGCAATTGGAGCTATACATAAAATTCTTCCAAGCATAATCTGTTGGTTCTTATGGAAAGCTAGGAACATGGCGGTTCTGGATGACAAAACAAGTAATGCAACAAGGATTATTGCGGACATTTACTCTTACTTAGTGAATATCTCCTCAAAGCTCACCCCTTTAAAAGAGTATCCACAGCTGATGATTTGCTACTTTCACGCGGCATTTGCAATCAACTTCTCCACACCAAACCCAAGAAAGTCCTAGCCCTCAAATGGGACTGTCCTCTCCATGAATGCCTTAAACTCAATGTGGATGGGGCCTCCAAAGGTAACCCAGGAATGTCAGCGGGTAGTGGCATGCATCAGGGCTTTTTCCAATGGCTATCAAAAGCAATCTAACTTACAAGCTGAGGCATTAGCTCTTGTAGATGGACTCAAGATGTGTTACAACTGGCAGGTGCACTCACTGGTGGTTGAGATTGATTCCCTTTAGCTAGTTAACACCTTGCAAGGATCATCGGCACCGATTTGGAGCATTGACCCCCAAATGCGCTTCATCAATAGCTATTGTCCAAGGAAAGAGATTTCATTCAAGCATGTATCTAGGGAGTCCAACCAAGTTGTTGATTGTCTAGCTAATGAGGGTATATCAAAACCTATGTATGTTGAATATTGATCGCTATCCCATTCCTCACTTTGTAAAAGGTTTGGTCTGCCTAGATGCTATGGGCTATTCTAATCTTTGGCTTTGTAATCCTCGATTCCATCAATAAAATTTCTGCCCTCTTTCGAGCATTTGCTGAAAAAAAAAACCTCGCGCAAAAGTCTCCATTGTGATTATGAAAAGAAGAGATGACAAGGGGTCTCCTTGGCGAACACCTCTAGTGGACTTGAAAAAGCCTTTCTGGGAGCCATTAATAAGGATAGAAAACTAGCAATTTTCGAGCACATCCTTTGTGATAACATTCCACTTTTCACTGAATCCAAGCTTCCTCATGACGGGATAGAGAAAAGGCCAAGAGATCCGGTCAAAGGCCTTTGCTAAATCGAGCTTGAAGATAATGTTGCCGCCTCTTGTTTTCCAGTTCAGGAACTTGATAAACTCTTGCACCAACAATATGTTGTCAGTAATGTCTCTCCCTTTACATAGGCTACTTGCTCTTGAGAAATAATCTTGGGTTCAGCATCAAAACTAAAGCTAACCTATTAGCCAATATTTTAGTACAGATTTTATTAAAGAATGTTCAAAGACTAATAGGCCTAAAATTATCAAAAGATGAGGGGTTCAGAGTTTTGGGGATCAATGCTATGAGTGTGCTTGTGAAAGTTTTGGGTAACACCTCGCCTTGGAAGAAAGCTTTCACTGCCTTATGGAGATCCGCTTGGATGATTTCCCAACTGGTAGTAAAGAACACTCTATTGAAGCCAACTTGATAATGAGGTTTCCCCCTTGTGTTTTCCTATACATATAATCCACCATCTCTTGAGCAAGAAGAATGTTATCCGTAATATCTCTCCCTTTCATGTAAGCCACTTGCTCCTTGGAAATAATTTTTGGCAATACGGAAGCGGGCCAGTTGGCTAGATGTTTTGTGCAGATTTCGTTGAAAAAGGTACAAAGGCTAATCTTCTCCTCCTTCTCTCTACATTTTCTCACTCTAAAGCCTAGAATCCACATACTCCTATTACACTTTGTTACCTTCTCGGCCATGGCCGATCAAGCTGCCCTTCAACCACCGGTTGAAGGGTAACCCAAAACCTTTGCACAAGTACTCTCGGCTGGCCATAATCTGAATATTCAAACCCCAAATTCTAACACTCCATTGAAGGCCCTCCAATCGCACAAGGGAGAACCAGCAATATTTTTCTCCAATGAAGAAATACAGCAGCTTGCTACACCATTTCGATACACACTGGTTGGTAACTTTCTGAGGGGTAAGCCAAATGTGGAAATACTCTGAAAAAGCTTTCATACCATTGGTTTTAAAGCTCAGTTTACCATCGGATACCTTGACTACAAGCACATACTTATCAAAATTTCTTTGGAGGAGGATTATCTGAGATGCTAGCTCAAGAACACTTGGTTTGTTAATGGATACTACATGAGAATTCTTAAGTGGCATCCACTTTTTACCACCAAAGAGGAACCGTCCATAGTTCCCATCTGGATTACTTACGAAGGTCTTCCATCAGTCTTCTTCTTAACAAACATGTCGTGTTTAGCCTCGCTCAAGCGGTTGGGACTCCTCTCAAACTTGACTTGGCAACCGCAAATTTCACCAGGCCAAGTGTTGCAAAATTATGCGTGGAAGTTGACCTCCTTTCCGAGCTCCCTTCTACAGTTTGGCTGGGTTTGGTAAGGAAGGCATTTGGCAAAAATCAGCTATGAAGAAGTGCCATGCTACTGTACAAAGTGCAAGAAAATAGGCCACACCAATGAAGCATGCAGGAAAGGAGAGCCGGTGTTGGCAAACAAACCAACGGCTTAGTGAGCACATAAAGAATCACGCAAAGACATCAATCCAAACGCGCTGGACACCAGTGAAGCACCATGAAGCTGGACCTTCTGGAACAAAGCAAACTTTATCACCTTCACGCGAAAATGATGGGACGACTTTGATTGATCAAGTTTCACTTCCTTCATCAGAGAACCCGTTGACAACAAACAAAAACCCAACGGGAGTAGTTACAGAACATGATCTCACCAGGCAGTTCAACCTATGGAGGCAGAACAACATCAAGAACAAGGTGTTTCTGAAATTCTGGCACCAAAATTGGCGGTTGCCACCAATCCGGTGGTTGAACCACCACCACTTTGGCCCCCAACAAACCTGGAATTTCAAATTTTGAATTCATCAGAAGATAAGGTGGTTGCAACTCCTCAAACAAGCCTATCAATTCAGCATCCTAATCCTTGGAAAAAGGGATGACCAATTCAAACTGCATAATAACAAACCTGGATTTATCCTTATCTATACAAACGGAGTTGACCCAATCAAAAGAGCAGCCAATTCCTCTAAATGAGACACACGAACTGCCAACTCAACTTCCTACCAAAGATGACCAAGCCATTGCTGCTATCCGAATAATGGAGGAGCTTCCTTGCTACTTTTCAGACAAGGATACCCCACGAGAAATAACAGCCATGTCGACACAACACCTCACGGATTCAAGGAATTTGTTCGAGAATAGGCCTGCCCTAAAGAAAAAGATTAGTGTATGAAAGGAAACGCACCTACACATGCCTCGGATGTGAACGAGGCTCTCAAAATTGCCATCCTCCTCCCCCAATTAATGGACTATTTTCTAGTATGGAACATTCGAGGGGTGAATAATAAACCCTCAATTCAAAGAATAAAACAGTTAACGAAAGAACACAAAATAAAAATCCTTGCTTTGTTAGAACCGATGGTTGACAAAGACCGGATTCATTCCTTTGCTCGTAGGTTAGGCTTTGGTAGCTGCATATCCAACCCTAATCGGAAGATTTGGCTTTTCTGGAACCAAATTTTTGCAGTCTCTACATTTGTAAGCTCAGACTAGCTCATGCATGTTTCCATCTCTTCTAATCAACTCCAACATGATATCCTAGCCACATTCATTTATGCTAAATGCACTAAATACGAAAGAAGAAGTTTATGGCAACAACTCCGTGCGGTACAATCCTTAAATCCATGGCTGGTGGGGGGATTTCAATGTAATCTCTAATTCGAATGAATATAAGGGTTCAAGCTTCTTTGGTGGACCTTGAAGCCTTAAATGAATTCAACGATTGCCTCCTAGATTGTGGCCTTATGAACATGGCATATCAAGGCTGCAAATTCACTAGCAGAGGTAATAGGTGTGGCAACTTGGTTTGGAAAAGACTTGATCGTTGTGTATGCAACCAGGCTTTCCTATCTACCTTCCAGCAAATTACGGTGGAACATTTGATCAAAACGTGTTCAGATCACTCTCCGCTGCTCCTCAAGACATCAAATGGAGTGTCATCTGGGCCAAAGTAGTTTTGGTTTTTAAACGCATGGACTAACCAACCTCTCTTCATGCAGGTTGTCAAAGATAATTGTCATCTTCATTGTTTGGGCAGCCCACTTAAAATGCTTGCCTCAAATCTCAAAAGGCTAAAGGCAGAATTAAGGAATTGGAATCACACCATCTTTGGAACAGTCGACTCAACACAACCAAATTGCACTTGCCCATGCACAAGCCAAACATGCCAAATGCCTTGCCGAAGAAGGAAAGTTTCTGTAGACAAAAAATCGGGCATGAAATGGCTCAAAGAAGGAGATCAAAACTCAAGCCAAACATTCCAAATTTATCACTCCTTACAGAGAGACACAAATTGAACATCTCGAGGCTTAAGGTGGATGGGACGTGGACGGAAGATTGGCAGCTCATTGAAGAAGAAGGTATCAGTCACTTCAAGGATCTTTTAACAGCCCCAGGCGACTCAGATATCAATCATGATCTCTTGAACAACATCTCGCAAGTAATCACACAAGAGGATAACAAAAAGCTGCTTGCCGAGCCATCCATGGACGAGCTCAAGGAGGTAACTTTTGGCCTTAACCCACATGGGGCTGCTGGAATGGACGGTTTTAATGGAGTAATTTTCACCACCTGCTGGGAAATCATACAAAATGACCTTCACAATGCAGTGAAAGATTTCTTGAAAGGGCAGCCACTCCCCTAAGCTTTTACCAGCACACTCATAGCATTGATCCCAAAAATTACGAACACTTCATCTTTTCATAACTTTAGACCAATTAGCCTTTGTACTTTTTTCAATAAAATCTGCACCAAGATATTGGCTAATAGATTATCTTTGGTGCTGCCCAAAATTATTTCTCTGGAGTAAGTAGCTTATGTACAAGGTAGAGACATCACCGATAACATATTGCTGGTTCAGGAGATTGTCGAGTTTAAAAACCGGAAAACCAGAGGAGGTAACATCATTTTCAAGCTTGATTTAGCAAAGGCCTTTGATCGCCTGTCTTGGTCTTTCCTTTATGCAGGTCAGCGAAAACTAGGATTTAGCGAAAACTGGAATGCCATCTTGAAGAATGTGTTAGAAAATTACTGGTTCTCCATCCTTCTTAATGGCTCCCCGAAAGGCTTTTTCGAGTCCACCAGAGGTGTTTGCCAGGGAGACCCCTTATCACCTCTCGTTTTCATAATTACAATGGAAACCTTCTCACGAGGATTGAAAGCTCAATATCAAGGGGGGAAAATCTCAAATTATGTATTGCCGAGGAAATGCCAACCAACCACCCACCTATCGTTTGCGGATGACATAGTTATTTTCACAAAGGGAGAGGCCAAGTCTATCAAAAGCCTCATGGAATTTCTCACTCAATTTGAAGCTTTATCCGGGCAGCTCTTTGACAAATCCAAAAGTTCTTTCTACATGCCCAAAAATTCTCCACTTTCAAGAGTAAGGATAAATCAATGCCAAACAGGTTTTGTACAACGGTTCCTTCCTTTTACATACCTTGGCTGCCCCATTCAAAAGGCAAAGAAAATAAAAGCTCTTTTCCAGCCAATGATTGAGAAAATAACCTCTAGGATTGCTGGGTGGCAAACAAAATTTCTATTTCCCAGAGGTAAGTTAATCTTGATAAAGCATGTTCTCAGTAGCATTCCAATACTTCACAGTGCTCCAACCTCCAAAAGCTGTTATCAAGGACTTGGAGAGGCAATTTGCCAACTTCTTCTGGGGCAACTCAGAATTGGGTAGTAAACACCATTGGGCTGCATGGAAATCAATTTTTTGTCCAGTAGAGGCATATGGACTTGGTATTGTTTCATTATCGGATTTGGCCAAAGGTTTTCGTACCAAGTTGTGGTGGAAATTTGGGAAGGGTAATTCCTTGTGGTGCTTATTCATATGTAAGCAAAATGTTGTTATTCTCACCCTCGCCTGATACAGGAAGGATACGGAGACTCGTACATATGGAAGTGCATGCTTAAAAGTCGACAAGAAGCAGAACGTAGCTTTCTATTCTTGATACGCTGCCCATAGGGCCCCTATTTCATGAAGTCAGCCAAGTGTCTGAGCCAAACCTCACTATTGCCCAGTTATGGAGCACATATGGTTGGAATTTTTCGTGTTTGAATGAGCATTATTCACTTCAAGAGCTAGAAAGACTAAGGCGGCTTCTTCATGGAAGTGCTATCCAGATATCTAATGAACTAGATGAGCTAGTGTGGACTCTCTCAACAATTGGTAAATTTTCAATCTCATCCTATGATCCCCTCACATGCTTATGCCATGCTCTCTAGAAAATGAAGAGACTGTCTGCAGGCTACAAGTCAAGATTTCTATCTTCATGTGGCAACTTCTGAACAGAAAGCTTTCCCTTGACGACATAATAATCAACTTTGGAGTCTATTTGGCTTCAAAATGCTCTTTTTACAACAATCTGGAAACTCTTCAAAATCCTCTTTTTGCAACAATCTGGAAACTTTGGATCATCTCTTTGTAGGATGTGAATTCGCCAACAGCATTTGGCTATACTTTGAATCATGGCTTGAAGTGCCTTTTTCCCCATCCTCCACAAAACTAGGTAAACTCAATTCTTGTTGGTGGCATGACCCTCCTTCCAAAACCCTTGTCGGTGTCCAGAAGCTTATGCCAACTTTGGTATGCTGGTTCATATGGAAAGCACGTAATATGGCAATCTTTGAAGGTCATTTCACCACACGTCTTTTTTTTTTTATAAAACCCGAAGCGGGTGATTTATTTATTAAGAACCAGATTCAATTTTTACAATGGCTGATGTAGGACAGACAGTTTTGAGCATCCCACCGCACCAAGACTTTTACCATGTTCGGGATTGTGTGCTGGTTATACTCAAGATATGTCTCATTTTTTATGCCCTCGTTGGCTAGAGAGTCTGCTACTTGGTTTGCTTCCCTAAATACATGTACAAAAGAGAAATTCTTTCCTATGACAATATGATAAATAAGCTACAGTAAGGAATCGATACTCCAAGATGGTGTTGCTTTGCCATTCAAAATGTTAATGATTAAAAGTGAGTCCATTTTCACTAGGACCGATGAGAGTTGCAACTTGGCACAGAGTTTTAATCCATCTACCAGGGCCATAATTTCCTCTTGAAGGTTGGATTGACTATGATAGAAGTTGGAAAATGCACCACAAAACTGACCCTTGTGATCTTGGATGATGCCTCCTCCAGCAGCATTGCCCGGGTTTCCTTTAGACGCACCATCAACATTATGCTTTACCATTCCTTGAGGAAAGGGGAACCAGCTCACTGCAATGAGGTTCCTGGGGTTTGTGATGGATGAAACCATGTCTTAGAACTTGAGATAGGAGTAGCTCATCAACTTGGCAGTAGCGTGTGAAAGGTTGAATTGTGGAGAGGTTTCCAAGGCAGCACATATTACAGTTATGATGTAGCTTGGATGGGTCTTTTTGCCTTCATAGAGCACCGTGTTTCGGACTTTCCATGTGGACCAGCAAATCAGGCTTGGAATGATTTTGTGAATTGTCACCATTGTGGGTGAAGGGGTGGGATTCCACCACCATGAATTGAGCTTTTCCATTATTGTGTAAGATTGCGGGAACTCTAATTCCAACCAAGACTAAAAAAAGTGCCATATCCGTGAGGACCAAGGACATGTTGGGAAGATGTGATCCAAGGTTTCTTGAGATGCTTCACAGAACCTACATCGTGAGGTTAAAGCAAAGCCGTGTTATAGGAGTATATCATCAATTGGGAGCTTTCTATTCAGCATCCTCCACATGAAAATAGAGATTTTTGTCTGTATAACCTTGCATCCCAAATCATTGTCCTTGTAAAGCTTAAAGGGAAGGTAGGTAGGGTTAATGAGATGGAGAAGACTCCTCTTGATGTAAGCTTCCATATCAGAACACCTTTTGCCTGTGAAGTGGTCAATGATTTCCCCAAGATGGCGTGAAATACTAAGCTTCCATATCAGAACATCTATTGCTTGTGAAGTGGTCAATGATTTCCCCAAGATGGAGTGAAATACTCTATCCCGATCTGCTTGTGTGTATCTAGTGTCCAACGCACCAAGATTCAGCCAGTAGTATTCCAGACTTGCGCAATCGTGATGTCTTGGTCATAAACATGTTCCATCTCTTGAGTTAGAGGACGTAGTTCAGTCCATGAGTCATACCAAAAGGAGGAGTTTCCACTTCACAATAACACCTTAAGGTTAATTTCGGCCTCCTCTCGAACTTTTAACATTCCATGTTGTGGATGCGGTTTGCGTTTCTTGTATTGTGCACAGATGCCTTGAACCGCGTATTTCTGTGTATCTTGCTTGAAGGAAGTTGCACCAAAGTGAATCGCCTTGACAAAATGTCCACCAAAGCTTGAGGCTGAAACCGTGTGCTATGTCTTTGAGTGAAGGAATTCCTAGGCCATTTTCCTTGGTCTACAAACCTCTTTCCAATCGACCCAATGTCCTCTCTGTCCTAGGGTGGATTCTCCCCAAAAGAAGTTTGCAAGCTGCCGATTCACCTCTTTGATTATAGCTTGTAGTGGTTGAAGGACTGCCAAAAGATAGATAGGGATGCTGGAGAGGACATGCTTTATGAGGATTAATTTTCCCCCCCGGGGAAAGAAGCTTGGAGTGCAAACCATTAATCCTAGCTGTAATTTTATCAATCATCGGCTGGAAGAATGCTCTCATTTTCTTTGCTTTTTGGATGGGACAGCCTAGGTACGTGAATGGAAAAGCTTTTTTAGCAAAGCCCGTCTTATGTTGGATCATCCTTGTTCGAGATAAAGGTGTTGCCTTGGGGAGGAAGAAAGAATTTCTTTTAGCTTTGTTCACTTGTTGGCTAGTGAAGGATGCGAATTTGTTCAGGAATAACACTAGATTGTCCACTGATTTTGCAATTCCCCTTGTAAAGATGACTACATAATCTGCAAAAGCGAGATGGCAGATTGGTAGGCAGTGACTGGGAAGACCAAATTCCAGTATTCTTCCTTGCCGAACCTAGTTGTTTAAGTTCCTGTAGAAAACTTCCATCATGATGAAGAAAAGCATAGGTGAAAGAGGATCACCTTGCCGAATCCCCCTTGAGGATTGAAAGAAACCTTTTGGGACCCCCCATTAATGAGGACGGAGAACCAACAATGTTCAATGGCATTTTGTATGAGAGAAATTCAAGAGTCACTGAACCCCATTTTCCCCATTACGGAGTATAGGCTGGTCCAAGAAAGCCGGTCAAAAGCCTTTGTGAGGTCCAACTTGATGATGAGGTTTCCCCCTCATGTTTTCCTATCCATATAATCCACCATTTCTTGAACAAGAAGAATGTTATCCATCTGGATAATATCTCGCCCTTTCACATAGACCACTTGCTCATTTGAAATAATTTTAGGCAATATGGAAGCTAACCGGTTGGCCAGAAGCTTTGTGCATATTTTGTTGAAAAAGGTACAAAGACTAATCGACCGAAATTCATTAAAAGCTGCTGGATTGACAACCTTTGGAATTAATGCGATTAGTGTACTAGTGAAAGTCCTTGGGAGGTGATCTCCCTTAACAAAATCTTTGACAGCATTGTGCTAGTCTTTATGAATGATGTGCCAGCAACATATGAAGAAGGTTCCATTGTAACCATCTATCCCTGCTGCCCCTTCTGGATTTAAAGCGAATGTGGCTTGCTTTACTTCATCTAGTGTAGGCTCGGGCAATAAAGTGCTGTTATCCTCTTGTGAAATCATTTGAGGAATGTTGGCCAGCAAAGATTGATCAACAGCAACATCGTTGTCACGCTGCAAGAGGGTTTGGAAGAAGTTAATCCCCTCCGATTCTATATCCACAATATTGTCTGTTGACAAGCATACCTCCATTGGCCTTTATTTTAGAGATGTGCAACCTTTGTCGCTTAGCCTTGAGTGAGGAGTGGAAAAAGAGCGTGTTTTGGTCCCCTTCTTTTAGCCACTCGAGCCCAGCCTTTTGCTTCCAATATTCCTCTTCCTTTGCTAGGCACTTTGTATATCGGGCTTGAGCGTGAGATAACGCTATTTGGCTATTATGGTTCGGGTGATTCAAGAAATTTTCATCGCAAGCTTTCACTTCTGAGTCCGCTTCTTTGACCTGGCTAAAGATATTTCCAAAGATTGTATGGTTCCAATTACTCAATTCTATTTTTAGTCATTTCAGCTTTGCAGCTAGGATGAAGAGGGGAGAGCCAATACAAGGAAGATTCCAATTTACTTCTAAGTCCACATGTTTAAGAAGCAAAATTGTTTAGGACCCGAGGAGCTCATTGAGGAAGAGTAGAGGAGAATTGGAGAGTGATCGGAGCAAGTTTTGGATTGATGTTCCACTGCAATGTTCTGGAAAGGTCGACAAGTAAGCATTATTACAAACATATCTGTCAAGCCGCTTCCAAATAGTATGGCCAAGACGATTTCCCCGCCATGTGAATTTGCAACCTTGGAAAGCTAAACCCGTCAATCCACAGTCGCGAAGGCAGTCATTAAACTCATGCATTGCATCTAGGTCTAATGTTGAAACTTCATTATATTCATCTATGAGTAAATGACATTAAAGTCACACCCTACAATCCATGGGGCGGTGGATTGGTAAAGGTCTCGAAGCTTACTCCATAAACTTCAACTCTCATGCTTGGTGCATTTGGCGTAAATGAAAGAAGCCATACATGGCGTTTGAGCATTATTCGGTGAGATGGATACATGAAGAATCTGGTCTAAGCTATGAATGACTGAAGCATCATGTGCAGTACTCCAAAATAACCATATTTGGCCATTGGTGTTTGTTGTACAGAAATGAAATCCCAATTTTTGTGCAATAACATCCATCCTAGCCTTGTCCACCATAGGTTCCATCTAGAAGGCTAAAACTTTTATTTTGTGGGATTTGACTAAAAGTTTGAGTGTTCTGAGTGAAGGTTTATTACCGACTCCTCGGATGTTCCATATGAGGACCGAATCCATATCAATTGGAGGGTGAGGGGCAATATGAACCCTGCTTTGAAGAGAGTCTGGTAGCAACTTTACGTGGCATGTTGTACGTTTTCCTACGGCGAGCTTTACGTGTGGGAGTAGGCAGTCCTTTTGCATGGGGCATAGGCAGCTTACTTATACACGTAGTAGGAGGTACTTGAGCAATGAGGATGTCGTTATCTGAGAGGTAACCAGGCAACTCTTCCATGATTCTCGCATGTGTGAGGGTAAGATCATCCTTGCCTGCTAGTTTTGAAATTTGAGCATTCGAAAAAAGTGGAGGGTTTGTTGGTAGTTGAGGGTTTGACTCATTCTCCAAATTTGAATCAACTTATCCAAGGTTGTTTGTTCAATCCCTTGAATGGTGGAATTTGAAATTTGAATTTCAAGCTGCGTGTGATTGCCTGATTTCAGCCACTGGTTGCTTCACCACTACTGGTGGTTCTTTCTTTTTCGGTGGCAGATTTGAAACTACATTTTCAGTTCGTTGTTCGCGGTCATCACTTTCAGTGGGGGATTTTTCTTCATGTTGTACCTGCCAAGGCGCTCCTTCTTCCTCTAATGGTACTTCGAGCAGTTGGGGGGGTTTGTTTTAATCTAGACGGGCCAACTTCATTACATTTTACTGGTGTCCAGTGAGTTTGAGCCAGTTTCTTTGTTGAATGCTTCGTGTAATTCTCCAGGCCTGGGGTTTGTGTAGCTACAATCAGGTCTGCTTTCTCGCATGTGTTGGTGGTGTGGCCAATTTCTTACAGGTTGTGCAGTAACTTGGCATCTCTTCATAGCTAATTTTTTGCCAGTACCATCTTTTCCAACCCCTAACCATACCCTAGAAGAAAGCTCGGCTTGGAGATCTACTTCCACACATACCTTAGCTACATTTGGCCTGGTGAAGTTTTCAGTTGCTAGGTGGAAGAGCTAACTTGAAGGACGTTCCCACTGCTTGAGCAAGACTGAACACTGCATGTTTGTTGAAGAAGACTCCCGGAAGTCCTTCAAACGTGATCCAAACGGGGACTATAGATGGCTCTTTGGTTGGAGTGAAGAGTGGATGCCACTTGAGAACTCTCATGTACCAACCACTAATGAACCAAGTGTTCTTAAGCCAACAATGGAGATAATCTTCCTCCAATGAAAATCTGATGATGATGTGCTTGTAGTCGAGAAAACCAATTGTGAAATGACCTTTAAAGCCTATGGTGAGAAAACTCTTGCGAAGTAATTCCATATTTGGCTTTCCCCGAGGAAAATTTCCAACCAAAGTGTATCTAAAAGGGACAGCAAGTTGTTGAATCTCTTCATGGGAGAAGAATATGGCGGGTTCTCCTTTGTGTCATTGGAAGGCCTTCAAGGATTTGTCTGGAATTTGTGTTCGGATTCCTTGAGTTTGGCTGCCCGTGAACACTTGTGCAAATGTCTTAGAGTTGCCCTTCAACCATCGGCCATGGCTGAGAAAGCAAGGAGTAACAAGAGTAGTTTTGGTTTTTAGAGTGAGAAAATGTAGAGAGAAGGAGGAGAATTTTTTTACAAAAGTGAGGTTTCTTCATCACCGCACCTCAACACATCATTACTCACATATGCTCCTAGTTGCGAAGCATCTCTACCATTCGACCATTTCATAGGACTGGACCAGCTGATGACACATTTTTTCTCATTTCATTTGTCGTCAAATGCTCATCACAGAGCCTAGGAGAGCATTCGCGGTCAAGTGGATCCCGCCTCCAAATGGCAGTGCAAAACTCAACGTTGATAGGGCCTAAAAAGGAAATCCACGGTTGTGGCAGGGTTATTAGAGATCACCGTGGAAACCTGATCAAAGCATTTAGCAACAATTATCTTTTCCAATCCAATTTGATAGACTTGGCCACTAGATGTGTATAAGAGACAGCATGTGAAGCATCCATCTCTTCTAATCAACTCCAACATGATATCCTAGCCACATTAATGTATGCTAAATGCACTAAATATGAAAGAAGAAGATTATGGCAACAACTCCGTGAGGTACAATCCTCAAATCCATGGCGGTCCCCGGATTTCAATGTAATCTCCAATTCGGATGAGTATAAGGGCTCTTCTTTGGTGGACCTTGAAGCCTTCAATGAATTCAACGATTGCCTCCTAGATTGTGGCCTTATGAACATGGCATGTCAAGGCTGTAAATTCACTTGGAGAGGTAATAGATGTGGCAACTTGGTTTGGAAAAGACTTGATCGTTATGTATGCAACCAGGCATTCCTATCTACCTTCCAGCAAATCACGGTGGAACATTTGCTCAAAACGTGTTCGGATCACTCTCCATGGCTGCTCCTCAAGACATCAAATGGAGTGTCATCTGTGCCAAAGAAGCTTAGGTTTTTAAACACATGGACTAACCACCCTCTCTTCATGCTGGTTGTCAAAGATAATTGGCATCTTCACTGTTTGGGCAGCCCACTTAAAATTCTTGCCTCAAAGCTCAAAAGGCTAAAGGCAAAATTAAGGAATTGGAATCACACCATCTTTGGTAAGATTTTTGACAGGGTGAGGAAAGCTGAGTTGCAAGTCAAATAGTGCGAAACTACCTGTTTGCAACAGTCGACTCAACATAACTAAATTGCACTTGCCCATGCACAAGCCAAACATGCCAAATGCCTTGCCGAAGAAGAAAGTTTACGGAGACAAAAATTGGGCATGAAATGGCTCAACGAAGGAGATCAAAACTCAAAATTCTTTCATTCCTCACTCCTTACAGAGAGACACAAATTGAACATCTCGAGGCTTAAGGTGGATGGGACGTGGATGGATGATTGGCAGCTCATTGAAGAAGAAGGTTTCTTCAAAGGGCAGCCGCTCCCCAGAGTTTTTACCAGGACACTCATAGCATTGATCCAAAAAATTACGAACCCTTCATCTTTTGATAACTTTAGACCAATTAGCCTTTGTACTTTTCTCAATAAAATCTGCTCCAAGATATTGGCTAATAGATTATCTTTAGTGCTGCCCAAAATTATTTCTCAGGAGCAAGTAGCTTATGTACAAGGCAGAGACATCACCGATAACATATTGCTGGTTCAGGAGATTGTCGAGTTCAAAAGACTAGATAAACCGGAAAACCAGAGGGGGAAACATCATTTTCAAGCTTGATTTAGCAAAGGCCTTTGATCGCCTCTCCTAGTCTTTCCTTTATGCAGTTCAGCGAAAACTTGGGCTCAACGAAAATTGGAATGCCATCTTGAACAATGTGTTAGAAAATTGCTGGTTCTCAACCCGAGATGTTCACCAGGGAGACCCCTTATCACCTCTCATTTTCATAATTGCAATGAAAACCTTCTCACGAGGATTGAAAGCTCAATATCAACGGGGAAAAATCTCAGATTATGTATTGCCGAGAAAATGACAACTAATCAACCACCTAGCCGATGACATAGTTATTTTCACAAAGGGAGTGGCCAAGTCTATCAAAAGCCACAAGGAATTTCTCACTGAATTTGAAGCTTCATCCGGGCAGCTCTTTAACAAGTCCAAAAGTTCTTTTTACATGCCCAAAAATGCTCCACTTTCAAGAGTAAGGATGATTCGATGCCAAACAGGTTTTGTACAATGGTCATCATTCCTTTTACATACATTGGCTGCCCTATCCAAAAGGCAAAGAAAAGAAAAGCTCTTTTCCAGCCAATGATTGAGAAAATAACCTCTAGGATTGCTGGGTGGCAAACAAAATTTCTATCTCCCGGAGGTAAATTAATCTTGATAAAGTATGTTCTCAGTAGCATTCCAATATACCTCTTCACAGTGCTCCAATCTCCTAAAGCTGTTATCAAGCACATGGAGAGGCAATTCGCCAACTTCTTCTGGGGCAACTCGGAATTGGGTAGTAAGCACTATTGGGTTGCATGGAAATCAATTTGTCGTCCAGTAGAGGCAAATGGACTTGGGATTGTTTCATTAACGGATTTGGCCAAAGGTTTTCGTACCAAGATGTGGTGGAAATTTCGGAAGGGTAATTCCTTGTGGTACACATTCATGCAAGCAAGATATTGTCATTCCCACCCTCGCCTGATGTAGGAGGGACACGGAGTCTCGTACATAAGGAAGTGCATGCTAAAAAGTCGACTTTAAGAAGCAGAATGTAGCTTTCTATTCTTGATACAAAATGGATAGTCCTCTTTTTGGTTTGATACATGGCTGCCCACAGGGCCCCTATTTCATGAAGTCAGCCAAGTATCCGAGCCAAACCTCATTATTGCCCAATTATGGTTGGAATCTTTCATGTTTGAATGACCATTATTCACTTCAAGAGCTCGAAAGACTAAGGCAGCTCCTTCATGGAAGTGCTATCCAGATATCTAATGAACCGGACGAGCTAGTGTGGACTCTCTCAACAAATGGTAAATTTTCAATCTCATCCACCCTCCCTTCACATGCTTCCATGCTCTCTTAGAAAATGATATGGGATGGCAGGCTACAAATCAAGATTTCTATTTTCATGTGGCGACTTCTGAATAGAATGCTTCCCCTTGACGACATAATAATCAACCTGGGAGTCTCTTTGGCTTCGAAATGCTCTTTTCACAACAATCTGGAAACTTTGGATCGCCTCTTTGTAGGATGTGAATTCGCAATACAGCATTTGGCTATGCTTTGAATCATGGCTTGAAGTGCTTTTTCCCCCATCCTCCATAATACTAGGTAAACTCAATTCTTAGTGATGACATGACCCTCCTTCCAAAACCCTTGTCGCTGTCCAGAAGCTTATGCCATCTTTGGTATGCTGGTTCATATGGAAAGCATGAAATATGGCAATCTTTGAAGGTCATTTCACCACACCTCAACACATCATTACTCACATATGCTCCCAGTTGCGAAGCATCTCTACCATTCGACCATTTCATAGGACTGGACCAGCAGATGACATCTTTTTTCTCATTTCATTTGCCATCAAATTCTCATCACACACCCGAGGAGAGCTTTCGCGGTCAAGTGGATCCCACTTCCGAATGGCAGTCCAAAACTCAACGTTGATGGGGCCTCAAAAGGAAATCCAGGGTTGGCGGCCGGTGGCGGAGTTATTAGAGAGCACCATGGAAACCTGATCAAAGCATTTAGCAACAATTATCTTCTTCAATCCAATTTCTCTTGTACTTTACAAGCGGAAGCATCTGCCTTGGTGGATGGTCTCAAACTTTGTGTACAATTGCAGCTCACGGAAGTAGAAGTGGAACTTGACTCCCTAGCTCTAGTGCATATAATAAAGGGCAAATCTAAGCCACCATGGAACATTGACCAGCAATGGCAATTCATCAAAGCCTTCACGTTAGATAGGCATTTAAATTTTTCACATGTTTATCGAGAGGCAAATCATATGGCGGATAGACTTGCAAATGAGGGCATTTTTAATCCTTTCTATATAGAGTATAACCAAGACACACTCCCTGGGCCTATTAGTGGATTGTTGCGCTTGGATGCTCAGGGCTGCCCGTACATAAGGCATTGTAAATTAGGATTCATTAAATAAACTACACCTACTTTAGGTGTTTGCTTAAAAAAAAAAAAACCAAGACACACTCCCTAGGCCTATTAGTGGATTGTTGTGCTTGGATGCTCAGGGCTGCCCGTACATAAGGCATTGTAAATTATGATTCATTAAATCAAACTACACCTACTTTGGATGTTTGCTCAAAAAAAAAAAAAAAAAAAAAAGGTACTAAGGCTAATCGGCCGAAATTCATTAAAAGCTGCTGGGTTGACAACCTGTGTAATTAATGCGATTAGTGTACTAGTGAAAGTCCTTGGGAGTTGAGTACCCATAACAAAATCTTTTACAGTGTTGTGTAAGTCTTTATGAATGATGTGCCAGCAACATGTGAAGAAGGTTCCGTTGTAACCATCTATCCCCGCTGCCCCTTCTGGATTTATAGCGAATGTGGCTTGCTTTACTTCTTCTAGTGTAGGTTCGGCCAATAAAATGCTATTGTCCTCCTGTGAAATCATTTGAGGAATGTTGGCAAGCAGAGATTGATCAACGGCAACATCATTGTCACACTGCAAGAGGGTTTGGAAGAAGTTGATCCCCTCCGATTCTATGTCCACAATATTGTCTGTCCACGCTCCATTGACCTTTATTTTAGATATGTGCAACCTTTGTTGTTTAGCCTTGAGCGAGGGAACACTGGAAAAATTGAGTGTTTTGGTCACCTTCTTCTAGCCACTTGAGACCAGCTTTTTGCTTCCAATTTTTCCTTCTCTAGGCACTTTGTATAGAGAGCTTGAGCATGGGATAGCACAATTTGGGTGCTATGGTTTGGATGATTCAAGAAATTTTCCTCGCATGCTTTCACCTTTGAGTCCGCTTCTTTGATCTTGCTAAAGATATTTCCAAAGATTGTATGGTTCCAATTACGCAATTCCGCTTTGAGTCGTCGCGGCTTTGCTGGAAGTATAAAGAGGGGAGAGCCAACACAAGGAAGATTCCAATTTACTTCTACTACCTGCAAGAAATTGTGGTGTTTAGTCCACATGTTTAAGAAGCGAAATTGTTTACGACCCGAGAAGCTCATTGAGGAAGAGTGGAGGAGGAGTGGAGAGTGGTCGGAGCAAGTCTTGGACAGATGTTCCACTGCAATGTTATGGAAAGTTGACAAGAAAGCATTATTGCAAACATATCTATCAAGTTCAGCTTCCAAATAGTGTGGCCAAGACGATTTCCCCACCATGTGAATTTGCAGCCTTGGAAAGCTAAATCCATCAATCCACAGTCTCAAAGGCAATTATTAAACTCATGCATTGCGTCCAAGTCTAGTGTTGAAACTCCTTTATATGCATTCGACGAGGAAATGACATTAAAGTCACCTCCCACAATCCATGGGGCTGTGGATTGGTGAAAGTCTCGAAGCTCACTCCACAACCTTCTCCTCTTATGCTTGGTGCATTTGGCATGGCGTAAATGAAAGAGGCCATGGATGGCTTTTGGACGTTTTTCAGTGAAATGGAAACATGAAGTAGCTGGTCTGAGCTATGGATGACTGAAGCATCTTATGCAATACTCCAAAATAACCATATTTGGCCATTGGTGTTTGTTATACAGAATTGAAATCCCAATTTTTGAGCAATAACGTCCATCCTAGCCTTGTCCACCATAGGTTCCATTAAGCCTAAAAATTTTATTTTGTGGGATTTAATAACTATAAGTTTGAGTCTTGTAAGTGAAGGTTTATTACCGACCCCTCGGATGTTCCATATGAGGACTGAATCCATATCAATTGGAGGGGGAGGGGCAAGGTGAACTCGGCTTTGAAGAGATCTTGGTTGCAACTTTACGTGGCATGTTGTACGTTTTCCTACGACGAGCTTTACGTGTGGGAGTGGGCATCCTTTTGCATGGGGCTTAGTCAGCTTACTTATACCTGTAGGGGGTACTTGGGCCATGAGGGTGTCATTATCTGAGAGATAACTAGGCATCTCTTCCATGATTCTCGCATGTGAGAGGGTAAGATCATCCTTGGCTGCTGGTTTTGAAATTTGAGCATTCAAAAAATAGAGGGTTTGTTGGTAGTTGGGGGTTTGACTCATTCTCCTGATTTGAGTCAGCTAGCTTATCCAAGGTTGTTTGGTCAATCCCTTGAATGGTGGAATTTGAAATTTGAATTTCCAGCTGTTGTGATCGCCAGATTTCCTTGGCTGGTTGCTCTGCAACTGGTTGATGGTTCTCCTTCTTCCGGTGGCTGATCTGAAACTGCATCTTCAGTCCGTTGTTTGCAGTCCTCACATTTTCTGGGGGATTTTCCTTCACGTTGGACTTGCAAAGGCACCCCTTCTTCTTCTAATGGTACTTCAGGCAGTAGGGGAGGGGGTTTCTTTTGTTCCAGATGGGCCAGCTTCATTGAATTTAACTGGTGTCCATCGAGTTTGAGCCGATTTCTTTGTTGGATGCTTCGTGGAATTCTCAAGGCCTAGGGTTTACGTAGCTACAATCGGGTCTGCTTTCTTGCATGTATTGGTGGTGTGACCAATTTTCTTACAATTTGTTAAGCAACTTCGTAGCTCTTCACAGCTAATTTTTTGCCAGATACCATCTTTGCCAACCCCTAACCAAACCCTAGAAGGGATTTCAGATAGGAGATCTACTTCCACACATACCTTTGCAATATTTGGCTTGGTGAAGTTTTCGGTTGCGAGGTCTAACTTTAGGGGCATTCCTACTGCTATTAGAGTGAGTGAGGCTGAACACCGCATGTTTGTTGAAGAAGACTGCTGGAAGTCCTTCAAATGTGATCCAAACGGGACTATAGATGGCTCTTCAATTGGGGTAAAGACTGGATGCCACTTGAGAACTCTCATGTAACAACCACTACTGAACCAAGTGTTCTTAAGCCAACATTGGAGATAATCTTCCTCCAATGAAAATCTGATGATGATGTGCTTGTAGTCAAGAAAACCAATTGTGAACTGACCTTTACAACCTATGGTGAGAAAACTCTTGTGAAGCAATTCCATATTTGGCTTTCCCTGGGGAAAATTTCCAACCAACGTGTATCTAAAAGGGGCAGCAAGTTGTTGAATCTCTTCATAGGAGAAGAACATGGCGGGTTCTCCTTTGTGTGATTGGAGGGCCTTCAAGGGTTTGTCTGGAATTTGTATTCGGATTCCTTGAGTTTGGCTGCCCGTGAACACTTGTGCAAATGTCTTAGGTTGCTCTTCAACAGATGGCCGAGAAGCAGCTGTGAGCAAGAAGTAATAGGGGTAGGTTCTTGGTTTTTAGAGTGAGAAAATGTAGAGAGAAGGAAGAGAATCACATGGAAAAGAATGCTCACTGCACGAGACTATGCTGAAAATCACATGCTATTTTGGACTAGGGATACAAGTTGCTCCTTTTGCTATGACAAGTGGTTGGACCAAGGGCCACTATTTCAACTTGTTGAACAAGTGTATGATGGACATCTCAGGGTTTCACAAGTTTGGAGCACAAATAAATGGGACCTTTCCATGCTAGACAGAAGATATTTCAATGAGGATCTGCGAAACATTAGGAAATTTCTTGAAGATAAAGTGCTTGTGCTGAAGGAAGAAACGGACAGATTACTATGGATGTTGTCCCCGAACGGAACCTTCTCCATCTCCTCCACATTCACTCCAAGAGCAGCCTAATTCACAAGACAAATGATTTGGGACAATAGAATCCAACTTAAAATTTCAATCTTCATGTGGCGTTTGTTAATTAATCGCCAAATGTATCCCTAGATGATGCTCTTGCAAGAATCGGCTACTCTATGGTTTCAAAGTGCTGTTTTTGTAATAACATTGAGACAGCCAATCACTTATTTGTGGAGTGTGAAATGATACGGCCAATATGGATGTTTTTTTAGAATTGCATGGAGCTACCTTTTCCAGTAACAAACTGCATTCTGGACAAGCTAAACTCATGGTGGTGGAACTCATCAAGCTCAGCTGCAATTGGTATTCTACATAAAATTATACCGAGTTTTTTTTAATCAAGCACTCGTGAAGGTGAATTTTATTGATAGGACATTAAGCTTTACAATGACGGATATAAGGGCAGCCCTCACATCCAAAGACAGCAATCCTTTTACAACGCTAGGGATTGAATCTCCAGAGTACTCAACAAATGTTCTTGACCTAATGCCCTCATTTGCTAACCAATCAGCTATTTGGTTGGTTTCTCTAAATACATGGGTGAAAGTAAAACATTTGTCGTTTACAAAACTAGAAATGAATTGAAAAATCATTTGGAAATCTATATTCCATAGAATTCATGCTTGGGTCATGTAAGATGTTTACTAGGACTTACGAATCAATTTCCACGTCAACTTGCTGAAGCCTTAGTTTTCCACATAGCTTGAGCCCATCACAGAGAGCGAATGCTTTTGCTTGCAAATTTCATTTGTTGATTATAAAACTTGCAAAAAGCAATGAGAATCTGTCCATTGTGATCCCAAATAATGCCATCTCCTGCTGCTATCCCCGGATTGCCTTTTAAAGCTCCATCCACATTCAACTTATACGTTCCACAAGGAGGGCAGGACCAGCAAACCGATATTGCTTTTCTTGGTTTATTTTGTATGAGTTGTGAATGCCTCCTTGAGTTAATAACATCTCATCAGCACCTCCCATAATTTTAAAGGGTTTGGCAAATGAAATATCCTTCAAGTGGGAACAAACTTCCGTGATAATTCTCTGGGGTGAAACCCGTTGTTCATCATAGGTAAGCTTGTTCCCTGCCAGTACATTAAACAACATCTGGGGTGAGATCCCTTGCAAGTTCTAGCTAGCAAATTCAAGTACTTGAAGGCAGAGCTTAGAAATTGGAGTTGCACAATTTTTGGAAATGTGTTTTGTAAAGTCAAAGAAGCTGAGCAAGATGTCAAACAAAAGGAAGCCATTTTCTTACAAACTCCGAGCCAAGCCAATCAACTAGCCTGGGTGCACTCCCAAGCGCTTCATACCAAATGCCTAGAGGAAGAAGAAACATTTTGGAGGCAAAAATCTGGAATGAAATGGTTGAAAGAACGAGATAAAAACTCAAAGTTCTTCCACTCCTCTCTATTGGCCAAACGACAGAAGCTAAGCATCTCAAAAATAAAGGTGGAAGGTTCTTGGACGGATGACATGTAAAGAATAAAAAATGAAGGTGTTGCTTACTTCCACAACCTTTTAACCGAGGACATTTCCTTAAGGATTGATTACGGGCTGCTAGAGAACATCACAGAATTGATCACAAGGGAAGATAATCAACTTTTGTTAGCGGATCTGCTCTCCTTGTCTAATTATAAGCGGCAGTTTTCTCACTTAATCCAGATGGAGCTCCAAAAATTGATGGATTCAGTGGAGTATTCTTCACCACTTGTTGGAACATCATCTACCGAGACCTTTTCCTAGCTACTGCAAGCATTCTTGAACGGAGCCAAGCTGCCAAGGGCCTTCACTAGTACAATAATTGCACTCATTCCCAAATCAGTCAATCCCTCCACTTTTAATGATTTTCGTCCCATAAGCCTTTGTACTTACTTTAATAAAGTTTGTACCAAAATATTGGTAAATTGGCTTTCTCATCTCTTGTCTAAAATAATATCTCCTTAGCAGGTAGCTTATGTGCGTGGGAGAGAAATTGCATATAACATTCTACTTGTGCAGGAGATGGTGGATTTTCTTGGAAGGAAAACACATGGGGGAAATTTGCTCATCAAAATGGACCTCACCAAAGCTTTTGACAGGGTCTCATGGACATTCCTCTATGCTATTATGCAGAAGTTTGGCTTTGCAGAAGCATGGATATCTTTTTTTGAGCAAACACCCAAAGTAGGTGTAGTTTATTTAATGAATCATAATTTACAATGCCTAATGTACGGGCAGCCCTGAGCATCCAAGCGCAACAATCCACTAATAGGGCTAGGGAGTGTGTCTTGGTTATACTCTAGATAGAAAGGATTAAATACCCTCATTTGCTAGCCTATCCGCCACATGATTTGCCTCTCGGTAAACATGCAAAAAAGTAAAATGCCTATCTAACGTGAAGGCTTTGATGAATTGCCATTGCTGGTCAATGTTCCATGGTGGCTTAGATTTGCCCGTGATTATATGCACTAGAGCTAGGGAGTCGAGTTCCACTTCTACTTCCGTGAGCTGCAATTATGCACAAAGTTTGAGGCCATCCACGAAGGCAGATGCTTTCGCTTGTAAATTGGATTGGAGAAGATAATTGTTGCTAAATGCCTTGATTAGGTTTCCACGGTGATCTCTAATAACCCCGCCACCAGCCACCAACCCTGGATTATTTCCTTTTGAGGCACCATCAACGTTGAGTTTTGCATTGCCATTCAGAAGCGGGATCCACTTGACCGCGATGCTCTCCTCGGCTCTGTTATGAGCATTTGAAGGCAAATGAAATGAGAAAAAAAGGTGTCATCAGCTGGTCCAGTCCTATGAAATGGTCGAATGGTAGAGATGCTTCGCAATTTGGAGCATATGTGAGTAATGATGTGTTGAGGTGTGGTGAAATGACCTTCAAAGATTGCCATATTACGTGCTTTCCATATGAACCAGCATACCAAAGATGGCATAAGCTTCTGGACAGCGATAAGGGTTTTGGAAGGAGGGTCCTGCCACCACCAAGAATTGAGTTTACCTAGTATTGTGGAGGATGGGGGAAAAACCACTTCCACCCATGATTCAAAGTATAGCGAAATGCTGCTGGTGAATTCACATCCTACAAAGAGGTGATCGAAAGTTTCCAAATTGTTGCAAAAATAGCATTTTGAAGCCAAAAAGACTCCAAAGTTGATTACATTATGTCATCAAGGGAAAGCTTTCTGTTCAGAAGTCACCACATGAAGATAGAAATCCTGACTTGCAGCCTGCCATCCCATATCATTTTCTGAGAGAGCATGAAAGCATGTGAGGGAATGGTGGATGAGATTGAAAATTTACCATTTGTTAAGAGAGTCCACACTAGCTCGTCTGGTTCATTAGATATATGGATAGCACTTCCATGAAGGAGCTGCCTTAGTATTTCTAGCTCTTGAAGTGAATAATGGTCATTCAAACACGAAAGATTCCAACCATTTGTGCTCCAAAACTGGGCAATAGTGAGGTTTGGCTCAAACACTTGGTTGACTTTAAGGGCCCTGTGGGCAGCCATGTATCAAACCAAAAAGAGGACTGTCCGTTTCGTATCAAGAATAGAAAGTTGCATTCTGCTTCTTGTCGATCTTTTAGCATGCACTTCCATATGTACGAGTCTCCGGGTCCCTCTTGTATCAGGCGAGGGTGGGAATGACAATATCTTGCATGCGTGCATGAATGTGCACCACAAGGAATTACCCTTCTAAAATTTCCACCACAACTTGGTACAAAAACCTTTGGCCAAATCCGATAATGAAACAATCCCAAGTCCATTTGCCTCTACTGGACGACAAATTGATTTCCATGCAGCCCAATGGTGTTTACTACCCAATTCCGAGTTGCCCCAGAAGAAGTTGGCGAATTGCCTCTCCAAGTCCTTGATAACAGCTTTAGGAGGTTGGAGCACTGTGAAGAGGTATATTGGAATGCTACTGAGAACATGCTTTATCAAGATTAACTTACTTCCAGGAGATAGAAATTTTGTTTGCCACCTAGCAATCCTAGAGGTTATTTTCTCAATCATTGGCTGGAAAAGAGCTTTTCTTTTCTTTGCCTTTTGAATTGGGCAGCCAAGGTATGTAAAAGGAAGGAACCATTGTACAAAACCTGTTTGGCATTGAATCATCCTTACTCTTGAAAGTGGAGCATTTTTGGGCATGTAGAAAGAACTTTTGAAAAGACTTGTTAAAGAGCTGCTCGGATGTAGCTTCAAATTGAGTGAGAAATTCCATGAGGCTTTTGATAGACTTGGCCTCTCTCTTTGTGAAAATAACTATGTCATCCGCAAACGCTAGGTGGGTGATTGGTTGGTATTTCCTCGGCAATACATAATCTGAGATTTTCCCCCCTTGATATTGAGCTTTCAATCCTCGTGAGAAGGTTTCCATTGCAATTATGAAAATGAGAGGTGATAAGGGATCTCCCTGGCGAACACCTCTGGCGGACTCGAAAAAGCCTTTCGGGGAGCCATTAAGAAGGATGGAGGACCAGTGATTTTCTAACACATTCTTCAAGATGGCATTCCAGTTTTTGCTAAACCCTAGTTTTCACTGACCTGCATAAAGGAAAGACCAAAAGTTGCCTCCTTGACTCGTCCATGGATGGCTCAGCAGGCAGCTTTTTGTTTTCCTTTCAAGAGATCATGATTGATATCTGAGTCACCTGGGGCTATTAAAAGATCCTTGAAGTGACTGAGACCCTCTTCTTCAATGAGCTGCCAATCTTTCGTCCATGTCCCATCCACCTTAAGCCTCGAGATGTTCAATTCTTTGTAAAGAGTGAGAAATGAAAGAATTTTGAGTTTTGATCTCCTTCTTTAAGCCATTTCATGCCCGATTTTTGCCTCCAGAAACTTTCTTATTTGGCGAGGCATTTGGCATGTTTGGCTTGTGCATGGGCAAGTGCAATTTGGTTGTGTTGAGTTGGCTGTTGCGAACAGGTAGTTTCGTACTGTTTGACTTGCAACTCAGCTTTTCTCACCTTGTCAAAAATGTTACCAAAGATGGTGTGATTCCAATTCCTTAATTCCGCCTTTAGCCTTTCGAGATTTGAGGCAAGCATTTTAAGTGGGCTGCCCAAACAGTGAGGATGCCAATTGTCTTTGATAACCTGCATGAAGAGAGGGTGGTTAGTCCATGCGTTTTAAAACTAAACTGCTTTGGCCCAGATGACACTCCATTTGATGTCTTTGAGGAGCAGCGGAGAGTGATCTAAACACGTTCTGAGCAAATGATCCAACGTAATTTGCTGGAAGTTAGATAGGAATCCCTAGTTGCATACGTAACGATCAAGTCTATTCCAAACCAAGTTGCCACACCTATTACCTCTCCAAGTGAATTTGCAGCCTTGATATGCCATGTTCATAAGGCCATAATCTAGGAGGCAATCATTGAATTCATTTAAGGCTTCAAGGTCCACCAAAGAAGAACCCTTATACTCATCCGAATTGCAGATTACATTGAAATCCCCCCTACCAGCCATGGATTTGAGGATTGTACCGCACGGAGTTGTTGCCATAAACTTCTTCTTTCGTATTTAGTGCATTTAGCATAAATGAATGTGGTTAGGATATCATGTTGGAGTTGATTAGAAGAGATGGAAACATGCATGAGCTAGTCCGAGCTTACCAATGTAGAGACTGCAAAAATTTGGTTCCATAAAATCCAAATCTTCCCATTAGGATTGGATATGCAGAAGCTATCAAAGACTAACCTACGAGCAAAGGAATGAATCCGGTCTTTGTCAACCATCGGTTCTAACAAAGCAAGGATTTTTATTTTGTGTTCTTCCGTTAACTATTTTATTCTTTGAATTGAGATTTTATTATTCACTCCTCGAATGTTCCATACCAGAAAATAGTCCATTAATTAGGGGAGGAGGATGGCAGTTTGGAGAGCCTCGTTTGCATCCAAGTCATGGTGTTGGTGCGTTTCCTTCTAATTTTTTTCTTTGGGGCAGGCCTATTCTAGGACAAATTCCTTGAATCCGTGAGGTGTTGTGTCGACATGGCTATTATTTCTCATGGGGTATCCGTGTCTAAAAAGTAGCAAGGAAGTCCACCATTATTCGGACAACTGCAAGGGCTTGGTCATCTTTGGTAAGAAGTTGAGTTGGTCGTTCGTGTGTCTCACTTGGAGGAAGTGGCTGCTCTTTTGAATGGGTCAACTCTGTTTGTTTAGATAAGGATAAATCCAGGTTTGTTATTATGCAGTTTGAATTGGTCAACCCATTTTCCAAAGGGATTAGGATGCTGAATTGATAGGCTTGTTTGAGGAGTTGCAACCACCTTATCTTCTGTTGAAATCAAAATTTGAAATTCCAGGTTTGTTGGGGGCCAAAGTGGTGGTGGTTCAGCCACTGGATTGGTGGCAACCGCCACTTTTGGTGCCGAAATTTCAAAAACTCCTTGTTCTTTATGTTGTGCCACCTCCATGGGTTGAACCGTGGTGAGATCATGTTCTGTAACTACTCCCGTTGGGTTTTTGATTCTTGTCAATGGGTTCTCTGATGAAGGAAGTGAAACTTGATCAATCAAAGTCGTCCCATCATTTTCGCGTGAAGGTGATAAGTTTGCTTTGTTCCAGAAGGTCCAGCTTCATGGTGCTTCACTAGTGTCCAGCGCGTTTGGATTGATGTCTTTGCGTGATTCTTCATGTGCTCACTGAGACCCGTTAGTTTGTTTGCCAACACCGGCTCTCCTTTCCTGCATGCTTCGTTGGTGTGGCCTATTTTCTTGCACTTTGTACAATAGCATGGCACTTCTTCATAGCTGATTTTTTGCCAAATGCCTTCCTTACCAACCCCCAGAAGGGAGCTCAGAAAGGAGGTCGACTTCCACGCATACTTTTGCAACACTTGGCCTAGTGAAATTTGTGGTTGCCAAGTCAAGTTTGAGAGGAGTCCCAACCGCTTGAGCGAGGCTAAACACGGCATGTTTGTTGAAGAAGATTGATGGAAGACCTTCAAAAGTAATCCAGTGGGAACTACGGATAGTTCCTCTTTGGTGGTAAAAAGTGGATGCCACTTAAGAATTCTCATGTAGTATCCATTAACAAACCAAGTGTTCTTGAGCCAGCATCTCAGATAATGCTCCTCCATAGAAAATTTGATAAGTATGTGCTTGTAGTCAAGGTATCCGATGGTAAACAGAGCTTTAAAACCAATGGTATGAAAGCTTTTCCAGAGTATTTCCATATTTGTCTTACCCCTCAATGAAAAGTTACCAACCAGTGTGTATCGAAATGGTGCAGCAAGCTGTTGTATTTCTTCATTGGAGAAAAATATTGCTGGTTCTCCCTTGTGCGATTGGAGGGCCTTCAATGGAGTGTTGGAATTTGGGGTTTGAATGTTCAGATTTTGGCTAGCCGAGAGTACTTGTGCAAAAGGTTTTGGGTTGCCCTTCAACCGGTGGTTGAAGGGCAGCTTGATCGGCCATGGCCGAGAAAACAAAGTGTAATAGGAGTATGTGGATTCTAGGCTTTAGAGTGAGAAAATGTAGAGAGAAGGAGGAGAGAATTTTTTTAATTACACATTCACAGAAGCATGGATATCTTTGGTGCGGAATATACTTGAAAATTGCTGGTTTGAGCGATAGTCTTGTTGCTTAGGATGGGCTGGGTTACCTGTAGCCTATGAGTTCCTTTCGGGATATATCAAGTAAACGCATTTCCTATTCTATTTTAGAACTGGATTCAAGTTTGTTTATCTCCAGCCAGCACTAATTGACCCTCGTCATTTCAATCTCATTTTTTCATCTCTCCCCCTAACTCTGAGATTGGAGGGTAATTGGGATTGTTAATAACTATATTGAAGAAAGCAAAAAGCAAACATCCAGAATGTAGTTCCTAAGCCTAAGAAAGAGATTTTTTCTAGAGACAAAGATCTAAAAGCCTTAAAGCTAGAGCTTGTTAAGAAAGTAGCTTTAAAGTTGGGCACCCTTTCCCTATGGTATGTAGGGAAATTTCAAGCCACAGCAAAGGCCATGGCTTAGTCAAACCCCACTGAATAAGTGCCAAGGCCTGGAACAAGTATGACTAGGAAGATCAATAGAACCTAAACTTTGGTGTGCACAAGCTGGTGCATTGAATTGCTTCCCTTCTCTTATTGAGTCGAAGGGTGAACAACAGTTCGTGCTGATACTTCATGAAACAGCGGCTGTTATAATTTACTCAGTCTATGATACAGCTCCTGTTGGGGAAAAAAAGGTTTGAGTCCTTTGCCTTTTGTTGTATCATGAAATCTTTTCTCCTTGTCTCCATATTCCTTTTTTCAGCAATCTCGGGGAAAGATTAGATCATCCACTTTCAATGGAAAGGTGAAATCCAAATTTTGAACTAACAACTCTCTGTAGTTTTCCCGCATCTAAATACTATTCCAGGGCCAATAATGAAGACAGTAGTGTCATACGAGTAACTTGATGGTCAGCAAAGCACACTGAGAGAGCACTGAGATGAACAACCTAGCTTGGAATTCAATTCTTTGCCGTGTCTACTTCTTTCAAGCCTAAATGGACAAGGTAATTGTATCAAGATAAAATGAGCAAAGCATGGCATACCTCACTGTCGTATCAAATCAAAGGCCAGCCTCCAATCTCGTAGACTTTTAAGAGAAATTCCCTTTTCTTTCTCAAGCTATCGATTGAACTCTTCGCTAGAAGCTCTCTCTTTCTAGCCAAATGACATCGTTGAGCGAAACCATACCCAGTGAGTGGATCAATCACATGATACGAATCTTAGCACACCGAAGGGGCTAGCTTGAGCTACTTAATTGATCAAGGTAAGAACTGAGCTAACCTTATCGAGTTGAATCAGTACCAATAAACCAAGATAAGCATGAATTCAAACAAAGCATAAAGACTTTTCTGTGAAGCACCTGAACTGCCTACAATACGGCATCTTTCTTCGATAGGAGAATGAGTCTAAATGATGACTCTTCCCGAGTCATCGCCGGGCTTGACATACATTCTTATCCCGAGCTTCTTTTAAGCCTAGAGTCTTTAGAATAGGAAAAGAGGGGTTTTCTTTGTCTTATATCTTTCGTTCCCTATGAGGGATTCACTTAATAAGGGTAATAGCCTGTTTCAATAGAATCGTAAACTAAAGGGCTATAGCGTTAGACCCACGTTTGCTCGCTAGACCTGATCTGTAGACTTACTCTTAATTAGCTAAGGCTACCTCTAAGAGGAAACTTCCGATCTACTTTTGTTGGGTTGCTTGCTCGCTTCCAACAAAGCCCTAAGCAGCAAGTACCTGTACTTTCCTGTCCAGAACTGAAACAGCTAATTCAGACTCTAAGGACAATTTTGACTTGTCAGCTATAGATACGAACGTAGAGAGCTTTTTTATGTCCCACCAAGTCTACGAAAGTAGAACTAAAATGTGAACTCAAATGAAATCACTTCCGAGTCGGACTTCAGAAAAGGATCTTTGATGCCAAGATCTTCCAGGAGACGTAGCTACCTATCCTATAGTATGTTGGAAAGAACGTCTTTTTGTCTCATTTGATGCATTAGAGTCAATCATAAATAAAGCCCCATGCCTACACTACCGACAACAAGGAAAGGTTAATAAAGGGACTCAAAAGATAAGTTAGCGACTGGGTGAAAGGTTGGAATTGATTTAGAAGGGCTTGGGCCCTATTCCCATGCTTGGAAGATTAGATAACTTTCTGAGTGCTTGCCTAGAAGGAGAGATTGGCCACGGCCTACTGCGGTTACACTAAGTAAGCGACCCACTCTACTTTATCTTTCAAGACTTCGCGACACCCTCCCCTTTTACAAAGATCCCAATTTCAAGAAACAAAGTAGTACTTTTTTTAACAGCTTTTAGCCTACTAACTACCCATGATACAAGTCAAATCCTAGATGTAGAAATAGAAGAACGTAGGTGGGCCCCCTCTATATCAAAAGAAATAATCTTTTCACAGATACAACACAATCCTAAATGAATTCAAAAAATAAACAAATTTGCCTGACGTTGAGACAATTAAGAAGCTGTAGAAGTAATTATATAACCTACAAAAAAGTGGCCTAATCCAACCAATCTTGCTTGCACAATGGAAAGGGCCACTGGTTTCCCTTTCAAGCGAATCAAATTGGCTAAATGTGTACGTTCATGAGGCCAGGCTAAAGTTTCAATCAATTCCTGCCAATACCGACGTTAGGAAATTAAGAACATAAATCCAGTAGCCCATCAAATAGGTGGAAGATTCATTAAATTGTGAAATGTTACCCTGCCGTAATGTGATGTGCTTTCCATGCCAAGAACAAATTAACCCACCCAATAGTATTTAATATCCAAAAAATTGCTAAATAAAATGTGTCCCATGCCAAAATGTCACAAGTACCACCTCGTCCCGGGCCGTCGCACAAAAAACTATAACTGAAATCCTTTTTCTCTGGCATTAACTTGGATCTACGTGTATCTAAAGCACACTAGGATCAATGTAGTTGTATGTAAACCCAGAGCAATAGCATGATGAACCAAAAAGTCTCCAAGACCTGGTGTTAAGAATAATGAATTACTATTTTCATTAATAGCATTTAACCAACTGGGAAACCAGATGGTTCAACCAACATTGAATGTCGTCAGCTAGTTGAAGATAAAAGTACATCGAACCCATATCAAGTTTTACCATGAGCCAATTGTATCCATTTAGAAATTATAGATTCAATCAAGATTTGCTTCTCCGGGCTCCCAAAGGCAAGCATGACATCATTGCGAACATAAAGTCCCAAAGTATGGAATTCCAGAAAGAGACTTGCCTAACTTAAATGTAGATATAATAGCTTCTTTATGGTCTAACGGCCTTACCAATACATTATCTATATTTTGCTCTAGATTGTAATCTCTAATAAAAAATATAGCTCCATGAGCAAAAGCTCCTGTCATGATGAATCCCATAATATATTGGTGATGAGTATATAATGGAGCTTGAGAAGTAAAGTCTTGTGATATAAATGCATAAGCAGGTAAAGAGTACATGTATTGAGCTACCAAGGAGGTAATAAACCCTAAAGAAGCTAGAGCAAGGCCTAATTGAAAATGAAGCGAATAATTGATTACGTAAAGACCTTTATGTCCACATCCCAATCACCCCCTGGAGGAATATGTGCATCTAAAAGATCTTTCATATTGCGTCCAATCCCAAAATTAGTTCTATACATATGACCAACAACGAGAAAAAGAAATGCAATAGTTAAATAATGATGGGCAATATTAGTCATCCATAAACTTTGCGTTTGTGGATGAAATCCCCCGAGAAGAGTGAGATTGGCAGTTCTTCAGGTTCCTTGAGAAGTCCCACATAGATGGCTGCTTGAATCGGGGTTTTGAGCATAAATATTTGATTGACTTGTAAAAAGTGGACCTAACCTTGGGGATGTGACAATTCATCTAAGAAATTATTCCATCAAACTATTCCCCTCTGGATCCAGGAATAGCTACATGGATTAAATGCCCTATCCAAGCCAAGGAAATTACGCCGAAGAGTCATGATAGATGGTGATTCAGACGAGATTCGACATTTTTGAACCACGAAATGCTTGATTTCCATTTTGGTTGTAGGTGTAAGCAACCTGCTATTAAGAATATGGCAGAAATAAATAATAGGAAAAGAGCTCCAGTATAAAGGTGTTCATTAGTTCGTAAACCAATTATATACCAACACTGATAAACACCAGAATAGTCGATATTTACTTGGCCAAGAGCACCTCCTCGAGTACAAGCTTCCACAGCCGGTGACCAAAATAAGGATCCCAATTTGCATGAGCACTAGGTCTTACGTGTAAAGAGATTCTTGTACCCATTACTCAAAATTTCCTTGCCAATCTACATGAAACAGATTTTTAGAAGTCCACATAAAATTAATGCTAATTGACCAAAATGAGAAGCAAAAATATTATGATAAAGACATTCCTCAATAATATCATCATGACTCTCGAAGTCATGTGTGGTAGAAATACCAAGCCAAATACGACGAGTAGTGGGTTCCTAAGCTAACCCTTGGCTAAACCTTAATGCCACAATGCCTTTCGAATTCTCCTGGCCATTATCCTACTGCAATAATTCTTGCTGAGAAGAAAACCCATGTTGTGACAATTCCACCCAAAAGGTAATGGGTTACTCCTACAACATGTCTTTTTACGATGCTCAAGGCTCTCGGCTGTGTAGTAGGAGCAACTTTTAATTTATTATCAGCCCAAACGATGGATTCAATAAGTTCTTACCAATAACCACGTCCACTGAATAGAAACATTAAAATAAAAACCCATACAAAATCTCATAGGGAACAAAGGTCGGGCATTTGCAGATAATGACGAACCATAAGACTGAATTACTTGGGATGCCTATGCCCATAAGAAATTGAGGAGCTATCCATCAATAGTAATAGAACTTTGTGCAAAGTTTCCTCCAGTAATATGAGTTACTACCTCTTGATCACTTAGACTGTCCTAAACATCGGACTGCATTTTCCAACTGAAATGGACTATTACTACCAAAATTTAATTGTACTTCCAGAATAGTCCTAAGAAGACATGATCCCAAGCCGATACTTGACATATACCCCTTCTTGATTAGTAATATACAAACCAAAACTTGAAAATGATTTAATGGTTGATAATTTATGACAAGTTTCATTTTCCCACGTACTTGTTCAGACCTTTTATTTACATAAAAAGCTTCACAAGCCCATGGTGATTTAGACTTCTCAATCAAACCATCAAAGACTCTGGTGACTCAATAGACTCTTTTGGAAGAAAAGACTGTGATCTACTGAAAAAGTCTGAATTTTCAGTTTGCCAATTTAAAGAACTTCTTCTCCTTGCAATTTTGGTTCAACCTGCCTGGAGGGTAATACTACCTTGGTAGTATTCTGAATCTTTGGAATATCTCTATTCAGCATTTGCTAGATCTCAGTTTTCTCCTATTTCCAAATATATTCTGTCTCTTAAATCTCCTAAAAAACAAACTGTAAAAGAATATATCCAGTCTTCTACTTCCAGAGACATGGATTCAATTCCCAGACCTTTTGTGATATGGATCTGAACAGTCTGAAAATGTGGCAAGATGAGAAAATGAAAGATGGACAATTCCAAAGTTTGTCATAACAATTTGGACAGCAATCACACAAACAAGAACGAAAAATAACACACAAGAATCAAGGAAGAATTCAACCCGCTGTCTATAGCGAGACAAGAACCAAACTCTTATCAAGATTTAAAGTGAGAATTGACCCGTTGCTTATATGAATCAGGCAAGAACCAAATCTATAAGTCGGTTAGAACAATCACCGTTGCTTAAGCGATGATCCCATACAAAGTCTTAATCCAAAGACTAAAAGAAACAAATTTTCCTCACGAAAAAAATGAATATTATTGATAAAAATCTGCTGTAATTTGTCCATCTGATGAGGCCTATTTATAGGCTTACAGAAATCCTAAAAACTAGCTTAAAAACTCCTAAAAAAGAAGTGTATAGGGTTCAGCCATAAGTAGCCCCAAGATTTGGGCTAAATAGGCTTTATTAAGGCTAACTAATGAGCAAAAAACTACAGTCTTCTTTTTCTCCTCCTTCTCTCTAACTTTTCTCTCACTAAACTACAGCAACCATTGTCACCTATCAATCTCAGCTATGGAAGAAGGGGAAACCCTTCAGTCTTTGGCTGTTCAACTAGCAAAATCATTTGCAGATGCACTCAAGGGTGTGCATTAAACCCTACACCCATACAACAATCAAATCAGCCATTGAATATGCTCCAATCGTACAAAGGTGAACCAGCTATCTTTTTAACTGAAGAAGAAGTCCAAAAGCTTGCTGTTCCATTTCAGTTGTTGGGATTTCACCTTGGTGGGGAATTTTCCACGAGGCAAACCCAACATGGAAATCATGAGGAAAAGTTTCCAAACAATTGGGTTCAGAGGTGAATTTTCAGTCGGCTTCCTAGACTACAAACACGTGCTTATTCGTTTTGCCTTAGAGGAGGACTATCTTCGTTGTTGGCTCAAGAACACGTGGTTCATCAATGGCTTCTACATGCGTGTTCTTAAATGGCATCCTTTATTTTCCCAGAAATAGAACCTTCCGTACTGCCCATCTGGATAACTCTTGAGCTATTGCCAGCACCTTTTTTCACAAAACATGTTGTTTTCAGCCTTGCACAAGCAGTTGGAAACCCCTTAAAACTTGATATAGCAACAAAAAATTTCACTCGTCCCAACACGGTAAAGGTCTGTGTGGAAGTCAATTTACTAGCTGACCTCCCCTCCAGAGTTTGGTTAGGTGTGGGAGACAAAGGTAAATGGCAAAAGATTGGATATAGCCCGGCAGATTGTCGTACAGGCCAAACAACCAAAAAAAACCACTCAGCTCCAATCCAAACACCACCCAAAAAGAATGAAGTGAAGCAATGGCAACCCATTAAAAGGAATGAGATCGGTCCAGCTGGTGCAGCTCATGAAAATTCTCAGCCGAATGACCAGATGGATAAAGGTGACATCACAAATAGCTTGGGATTATTAGTTAACAAACGTGATGCATCGAAGGTGGTGGAATAGCCAAAAATGAAGGAGCAATGCATGGAGAACACCCAGAATTCACAAGGTGCGTCGGACCCTCCTGGCATTTCAAATAAGCAAGTTCCATAATATGCAACGAGCAATGTCGTAGATGATGTGCAACATCAAAGGCAAGAAGCTTCTAAAATTTTGTTAAGACATGGGCTGGTAACAATCAACCTGATGGCAGATCGGTCATCCCACCAAGAACATGTAATTTCAGAAACTCCGACAAAGAATGGGCTGATGACCACCATTTTCATGGTGGAGCAACCGCTTTCTCAGCCCTCCTAGGCAGATAAACCACACAATTCCCAACAATTCAGGAGATTCAAATTTTGAATTCCCCAACAGATGAGGCAGTTATAACCCCCATTCACAATTCATGCAATTCAAGATTTCAACCTTTTCGATAAGGGTCTGACCAATTCAACTTGCACAGCACCAAATCTAGAGTTATCTCAATCACAACAACCTGATTTGAACCACTTAGAGAAATTACCAACTACACCAAAGGAGCCACAAGATCAGCCTAAAATCGTTACCAGCAAAGATGACTCAGCTCTTACCGCACTTCAATTAATGGAGGAACTTCCTTGCTACTTTTCGGACATGGATGTTCCAAGTGCTCTAGTAACCTCCACGGTTCAACATCTTGAAGAATTGGAAGTTCCTTTTGACAAAAAATCTGCCCCAATGAAAAAGCCAAAAGGAAACGCACCTACACTATGCCCCGGATGAGGACGAGATTGTCCAAGCCGCCTTCTCCCTCCTTTGATTAATATGGGTCATTTCTTGGTATGGAACATTCGGGGGATCAACAAAAATAAACCCTCAATTCGAAGACTAAAGGTGTTGAAGAAAGAGTACAAATTAAGCTTTCTTGCTGTATTAGAACCAATGGTAACCAATGACAAAATTCTTTTCTTTGTGCAAAGGCTAGGATTTGATAGCTGCTCAGCTAATCCCAAAGGAAAAATTTGGCTTTTCTGGAATAAATGTATTGTCATCACAACGCGGCTAAACTCAGCTCAACTCATTCACGTTTCTATCTCATCTAGCCAACTCCCACACGACATTCAAGTCACTATCGTTTATGCCAAAAGCACTAAACAGGAAAGGAGTAGCTTATGGAGTGAGCTCCGAGCTGTGCAATCCCCGGTTCCATGACTGTTCAGATCCTGTCTCTTATACACACTTCAGATGAGTATAAAGGTTCTTCATCCTTGGATCTTGGAGCCATGAAGGACTTCAATGATTGTCTTCTTGACTGCGGTCTGATGGACATTTCTTATCAAGGATGCAAATTCACTTGGCGTGGGAATAGGTGCTGCATTGAAGTCCACTTAGTATGGAAGAGGCTTGATCGTTATGTTTGCAACCATGTATTCCTTTCAACCTTCCAACATCTAATGGTAGACCATTTGCCTAAAACATGTTCGGATCATTCTCCACTCCTCCTCAAAATGTCAAATGGAATGATGACAGGACCTAGGCAATTTCGGTTCTTAAACGCATGGATTAATCATCCCAACTTCAAAAAGGTGGTGCAAAGTAATTGGCAGTTACCTTGCTCTTAGCCCACTAGGAATTCCTGCTTCCAAGCTCAAAAGACTAAAGGCTGAACTACGTAATTGGAATAACACCATCTTTGGAAACATTTTTGACAAGGTGAAAAATGCTGAAATGCATGTTAAACAATGTGAAGCTATTTTCTTGCAACAGTCATCACAACCTAATCAAATATCTCTTGCCCATGCACAAGCTATGCACGCTAAATGCCTTGCTGATGAAGAAAGTTTTTGGAGGCAAAAATCGGGTATGAAATGGCTGACTCAAGGAGCACACCAAAACTCAAAATTTTTCCATTCTTCGCTCCTTGCAAAGAGGCACAAGCTAAACATCCTGAAACTAAAGATGCAAGGAAACTGGACGGAGGATTGGCACTGTTCTTGAAGACACATCCAGATTATGTAAGTTTTAACAGCTCCAAATGACTCGGCCACTAATCATGCTTTTTTAACTACCATAACGCAGGTAGTAACACAAGATGAGAATGAAACATTGCTTGCTGAGCCATCATTGCATGAGCTCAAGGAGGCAACATTTGGTCTCAATCCAAATGGAGCAGCAGGAATTGAAGGCTTCAATGGAGTATTCTTTACTACCAGCTGGGAAACCATCCAAGAGGATCTCCATAAGGCAGTGAAAGCTTTCTTCCAAGGCGAGGTGTTACCCAGGACCTTCACAAGTACACTCATAGCATTGATCCCCAAAAATTTGGTGTGCAAATAATATGCTATCGAGTTGCAATGCCGTCGTAAGCACCCAAAATTAACAACTCTAGGGTAGTAGTGGTGCTTGAGTTGAGTTCGTCCCACAGAGAACGGGGATTATTTTCGTGCTAAATTGGAACAAGGAGGGTTTGAAATGCTTTTTAACTAAAACTAAAACAAGAAAATTTAATTAAGAAAGATCTTGGTTTTGGTCATATCCACCATGGAAATTTCACTAGTCGATCATTGACACACAAGGTAATTCAATTTATATCAAGCACTAATTGAAGAATTAACCCGAACGGATACCAATTCAAAGTTTATTCTTGTTTCTTTCTAAAGTTGGTTAATTTTCAAAACGCGATCCAATTAACCCTAACTATTAATTTAACCCCGACACGCGTCAAAGATTAATTAATAGAAGAATTAAAATCAACAAGAACAATTAGGCTAATTAAACATAAACACACGCAGTTATGCTAATTAGATGATTAAAATCCCTAAATTCAATAACACAATTCCAGTAATTATCAAACTTAGTTGCTTCATAGATTGAATTAAGCACAGGCGGTTAAAACAATCTAGGAGCGGTAGATTAATTCTAATAACTTCATATTCTGCAGCAATAATAAGCTAAAAAGAACAATCATAAATTTAATTGCAGAAAAATAATCAATACTTGGGATAAAAGTGAATAATTTAAGGACAAAGAAATCTCACAACTTTGTAGAATTTACCATGGCTTCAATTCCCTCTACCAAGAAAAGAGTTTAGGCACAAAGTGCCATGAAAGAATATAGAGGAAAATTTTCTGCTAAAACCCTAGCCAAAAAATAAATAAAAGTGTCGATCCCTTTTTCTCACCCAACTTGGGGTATTTATAATGAGTATTTATAATGCCTACAGATAAGAACATAAAATCGGGTGAAAAAGAGTCCAACCGGCTGAAGAAATCCCTCAAAGACTCAAAAATACGTTGTGCTACTGGCCTCTGCGCACATGCGCAGGCTCCTTTGCGCGCATGTGCGCGCGAGGCAATAAGTTCCAAGTGTTTTTTTGTACACTGTGAACATGCACAGAGATCCTAGCCCGCATGTGGGGTGCACGAGCTATTTCTGGCCTTCAAGCTGGACTCAGCGCACATGCGCGGGCCTGTCCAGCGCATGTGCGCTGACTTCCTCACTTTTGCTCCACCTTCGGCTTCAATTTTTACCTTGATGCTTGCATTATTTGGGAAAACTCAAAACATAAAAGTTTCAGATCTACATTTTAGCTTTCCAATTCTTCTTAAATCACCCCAATTGGAGCTTCGGATCAAAAGTTAAACTTGAAATACAAAATAGTGTCTGGAATAATTTTGTACTCGTGCATGTTCCGTTCTTAGCATTTCCTTTCATCGTTTTCAATCCTTTTCAACTATTTTCACTGTAACCCTACAAAAATTGAGAATAACCAAATTAAGCTCAATAATCACTCAACTCTTTATTCCAACACATAAAAATGTGGTAATTGACATATAAAATATAGTTCAATTATGAACTTATCAGATCCCCAAAACTCAAAACCCTTCATCTTTTGATAATTTTAGACCTATTAGTCTTTGTCGCNTACACATTCTTTAATAAAATCTGCACCAAAATATTGGCTAATAGGTTAACTTTAGTTCTGCCCAAAATTATTTCTCAAGAACAGGTAGCCTATGTAAAAGGAAGAGACATTACTGAAACATATTGTTGGTGCAAGAGCTCATCGAGTTCCTGAGCCGGAAAACAAGAGGCGGCAACATTATTTTTAAGCTTGATTTAGCAAAGCCTTTTGACCGGATCTCTTGGCCTTTCCTCTATGCTGTCATGAGGAAGCTTGGATTCAGTGAAAAGTGGAATGATGTCATCAAGAACATGCTTGAAAATTGCTGGTTTTCTGTTCTTATTAATGGCTCCCCGAAAGGCTTCTTCAAATCCACTAGGGGTGTTCGTCAAGGAGATCCCTTGTCACATCTTCTTTTCATAATCACAATGGAGACCTTTTCACGAGGTTTGCGAGCACAATTCCGTGAGGGAATCATCTCGGATTATGCATTGCCAAGGAAGTGCCACCAATCACTCATCTTGCGTTTGCTCCTGTCTCTTATAGACGACATTGTCATTTTCACAAAAAGAGAAGCCAAATCAATCAAGAATCTCATGCAGTTCCTCGACCAGTTTGAGTCTTCTTCTGGGCAGCTTATTAACAAGTCCAAAAGCTCCTTCTACATGGCAAAAAATGCTCCATTATCTCGGATCAAAATGGTTCAATCCCGAACAGGTTTTGTGAAACGTCCACTTCTTTTCATATATCTTGGAGTCCCATTCAAAAGGCGAAGAAAAGAAGGTCACTCTTTCAACCCATGATTGAAAGAATTACCTCTAAAATCGCTGGGTGACAACTGAAATTTCACTCTCCCAGGGGTAAGCTAATTTTGATTAAGCACGTTTTAAGTAGTATTCCAATATACCTTTTCATGGTACTCCAGCCTCCAAAGGCTGTAATCAAGGAGTTGGAGCATCATTTTGCAAATTTCTTCTGGGGAAATTCGGACTCAGGAAGTAGGTATCATTGGGCATCATGAAAGTCATTATATAAGCCAACAGCTGCCAATGGAGCCTTCGATTCTTGTCTCTCTCAGATTTGGCCAAGGGTATGGGCATCAAACTATGGTTGAAATTTCAAAAAGGAAGCTCTTTATGGTGCTCTTTCATGAGTAAAAGATATTTCCATTCCCACCCTTGTTTAATAAATGAAAGGCATAGTGATTAATTCATATGGAAATGCATGCTTAAAAGCCGTGAAAAGGCAGAAAAAGGCCTTTTATTCTTATTACGTAATGGACAAGTCTCCTTTTGGTATGACACTTGGCTGCCTCAAGGGCCTTTGTTTCACACGATCAGTCAAGTGTTTGATCCAACTCGAGTGCAAATGGCTGGAACCTTGCAATACTAAGCAAACATTATTCAGATGTTGAGATAAGAAGACTAGAGAAGATTCTTTGCGGGATACATTTCCAAGTAAATAACAACTCGGATGTGCTGGTATGGACTCCCTCACCTAATGGCATGTTTTCAATCTCCTCCACACTTCCTTCACATGTTTCCACGCTTTCTCGAAGAATGGATTTGGGACAATAAACTCCAAATCAAAATCTACATCTTCATGTGGCGCCTCTTAAACAGGAAACTCCCACTTGACGATATCATAACTACATTTGGGGTTTCTTTGGCTTCAAAATGTCCCTTTTGTCATCACCAAGAAACATTGGATCATCTCTTTATGAGTTGTGATTTCACCAGCCAAATCTGGACATACTTTGAATCTTGGCTTGAAGTTCGATTTTCCCCGGCATCTACAGTATTAGGAAAACTTAATTCATGGTGGTGGTACAATCCTCCACAGCAACCCTTGCAACTGTTCATAAACTTATACTGTCTCTGGTATGTTGGTTTGCATGGAGAGTACAAAATTTGGTAATTTTTGAAGACCTTTCCATCACACCTCAGCGAACCATAACAAATATTTGCTCCCTTTTGAGATCTATTTCCAGAAGTCATCCTTTTTACGAAGCTGTACCAGCAGATGACAGCCTTTTAGCTCAACATTTTTGCCATCAAACAACCATCAAGCTGGCCGAGATGGGTTTTGGCAGTCGGTTGGAATTCACCCCCGCACGGGATTGCAAAACTCAACGTTGATGGAGCCTCAAAAGGAAACCCAAGACCTTCATTTGGGGGAGGAGTCATTCGAGATCATCAAGGACACCTTGTCAAGGCTTTTAGCAACACTTACAACCTTCTAACCAATTTGCAAGCGAAAGCGTCTGCCTTAAACTTTGTGAGAAATTGCAGCTCATGGATGTGCAAGTGGAGCTTGATTCCCTAACCCTAACGCAAATCATCAAGGGTCGAATGCAATCACCCTGGAGCATTGATCAACAAGTGTAATTCATTAAAGCCTTAATTTCATATAGGAACTTTACTTTTTCTCATATTTTTAGAGAAGCTAATCAAGTTGCGGATAGGCTAGCAAATGAGGGTATTATTCATTCTTCTTATATAGAGTATAACCAAGACACAATTCCCAAATCTATTAGAGGATTGCTGCGCTTGGATGCTCAAAGTTGCCCTTATAATGAGAATTACAAGGCATTGTAAATCATGAATTATTAAATAAATTCTCACCCACAGGTGTTTGATCAAAAAAAAAAAAAAGGCTAACTAATGAGCCTAAAACTAAGAATTAAATCAACAACTAAACTCAACTTAAACCCAACTTAAAACCAGCCCAATTTACACAAACTTAAACTACTATTGGGCTTTACATAATAAAGACCAAACTAGCTTTCAACCTCTCCTCATTCTCTCTAAAACCTCTCTCTCTCTCTAGCTTTCTTCCTTGAATTTCTGCAATGGGCTAGAGTGATGCCCTCCAGCCTATTGCTGGGGGGCAACCTAAATCATTTGCACAGGCTTTATTGGGTGGCACAACTAACGCACAACTAGAACAACCTTTGAAAAAGCTTCAATCCTACAAGGGTGAGCCGGCGGTCTAGTTCTCTGAGGATAAAATTCAAAGGCTGGCTGCTCCATTTAAACACACACTGGTTGGTCACTTCCCGCGAGGCAAACCTAACATGGAATTACTCCGCAAAAGTTTCCACACTATTGGTTTCAAAGGTGATTTTACAGTAGGCTATATTGATTACAAGCATGTCATGATTTGCTTTACATTAAAGGAGGATTATCTAAGGTGCTGGCTTAAAGCCACATGGTTCATCAATGGTTTTTTCATGCGTGTTATTAAATGGCACCCTCTTTTCAAGCCGGAGATAGAACCATCCATCGTCCCTGTGTGGATAACCTTGGAGGGCTTCCCAACAGTCTTCTATAATAAACACTCCATTTTTAGCATCGTACAAGCAGTTGGCATGCCACTTAAGCTGGACTTGGCTACCCGAAATTTCACTCGGCCAAACACTGCTAAGGTATGTCTTGAAGTTGATCTACTTGCAACTTTACCTTCGCGAGTTTGGATTGGTGTTGGTGCGAATGGAAGATGGCAAAAAATCAGCTATGAAGATTTGCCAAGCTACTGTAAAAATTGTCACAAAATCAATCATGCATCATTGGATTGTAGGGCCGGCAACCCCCGTCCATCCAAAACCAACATTTCCAGTAGCAACCCATCCCAAAAAATGTCCCACAACTCCAGCAAATACAAAAGGCTACCAAAAAAGGATTCCACTTTCTAGCACGGACTCGGGTCCCTCGGGTACAAAGCCATCGAATCCATAATCCCCAGCAGCTGTGGAGGAGTTCTCACCCGGGTGGAACCACCACCATCACGGCTGCAAGAGATGATCCTGGCATCTCAAACTACCCCACCAGTTCAAATTTTGAAGTCCTTGCAGATAGGAGCTGCCATACCAGATTCGGTTATGGATCCCTTAGAGATAGGAACAACCTTATCTCATTCGGTTGATAATCCTAATCTCCTCAATAATGCTGAAGATGTGTTGACCAAGTCAATGGGGGTTGCAACAAATGTGGAGCTGCCTTTGGTTCAAACTTACAGTAAGGTAATCCCACCAAATTTGGCAAATGTCCAAACAACCGTTTCTGAAAAACCGGCTGTAATAATTCAGCCAACATCCCCCAATTTGCACATGCAAACCATCTTAGTGCCCATGGATGACTGTTCCATTCCTCGCGCAACAATTATGGTTGAATTACCATGCTATTTTTCGGAAGGCGAATCACCCCATGCATCACATGCAGCACATGACAATCCGCAACCATCTCCCGCTCTATTGCAACCGGTGAGTCAACCTTCGTCCAAGAGGAAAAGTAGACGTAAACGAATTTATAATATGCTAAGGCCGATGCGTACTAGGCTGGCTAAGAAACTTTCCACTCTGCCCCTACCTCCTCAATGTTAATGGATAGTGTATTAGCATGGAATATAAGAGGAATAGGTAATAAACCTTCCATTCGTAGGTTAAAGTTGTTAGTAACACAAAACAGAATAAACATTCTTGCTTTAATGGAGTCGATGGTGGACAAAGCAAGGATTCCTCTTTTCGCCCACAAGCTAGGGTTTGATTGTTATCAATCTAATTCTAACGGGAAGATTTGGGTTTTTTGGAATAAGGGGCTATCCTAACCCCCATTTTAGTTTCTGATCAACATCCTTTCATTTTTCTTGCTCCTTGCCATCCTATCATACAACTGTGGAAATCTCTTTCATTTATGCAAAGTGTACTAAGGCTGAAAGACGAGACCTTTGGGAGGCCCTCCGGACTATCCAACCACACTCTCCATGGCTGGTTGGGGGAGATTTTAATGTTATTTCCACCTTGGATGAATATAAAGGTGGCAGCTTACTCGATGTTGAAGCCATGACAGAATTTAATGTCTGTCTTCATGATTGTGGATTGATGGATATTGCCTTCCAAGGTTGCAAATATACTTGGAGGGGCAATAGGACGGGAGGCATTTTGTGGAAAAGACTGGACCGGTTCGTGTGCAACAATGATTTCCTTGCTGTCTTCCGCAACATTAACGTTGAACACCTCATCAAGAGGTGCTCGGATCATTCACCTCTCCTTATCAAAGTGTCAAATAACGTCACAACAGGCCCAAAGCCATTTAAATTCTTAAACATGTGGACTAAGCATAAAGATTGTTTGCAGGTATTGATGTGGAACAAAATTGGACTTTACATTATTCTGGACCTCCTCTCTTTGTCTTTGCTTGCAAGCTCAAACGATTGAAAGTAGAGCTAAAAAATTGGAATCGGACAGTGTTTGGAGATGTGTTTTCCAAAGTCCAAGCAGCTGAACGGGAGGTACATGTAAAGGAAGAGGAGGCATTTCTGCAGCGACAAAATCCAAACAATCAATTGGCAATATCTCATGCACAAGCGGTTTATACCCGATGCCTGGCCGAAGAGGAAATGTTTTGGCATCAAAAAGCGGGGATAAAGTGGTTAAAGAAAGGCAACCATAATACTACCTTCTTCCATTCTGCACTCATGGCCAAGATACACAATGTATTGAAGCTGAGGGAATTACATTTTTCCAACATCTCTTATCGCGTAATGAGCCGACGGTGATAGATCACACTTTGTTAGATACTCTTCCCACGACAGTCTCCAATGCGGACAATTAACTCTTGCTAGCTGAACTCACCACTAAGGAGTTAAAAGAGGCGTTATTTTCTCCGTCAACTCGGATGGAGCAGCAGGCTTTGATGAAGGAGCATTCTTGGAGGGGGCGACACTGCCACGTATGTTCACTAGTACCCTCATTGCTTTAATCCCAAAAGTTGTGAATCCCTCATCTTTCACTGATTTTTGACCCATTAGTCTATGTACTTTCTTCAACAAAGTATGCATAAAGATTTTGGCTACCAGGCTCTCCACTATTATAACCAAACTTATTTCCCCCGAACAAGGTGCTTATGTCCCAGGCAGAGAAATTGCAGATAATATCCTTCTAGCCCAAGAGATGGTGGAGCTCTTAAATAGGAAAACAAGAGGTGGTAATCTGATCATCAAATTGGACCTCGCCAAAGCTTTTGATAGGTTATCTTGGTCTTTTTTATATGAAATTCTGAGGAGGTTTGGTTTCACTGAGAATTGGATCTCTTTAGTGAAGAATAGTCTGGAATATTGTTGGTTTTCTATTCTCATTAATGGTGTGCCAAAACGTTTCTTTAAATCTTCAAGAGGAGTTCGGCAAGGGGACCCTCTATTCCCCCCTTCTTTTCTTAATTATGATGGAGTCTTTCTCCTGTGGTTTGAGTGATCAATTTCGCGTTGGGAAAATTTCAGAGTTCGCTCTTCCGAGGTCATGCCCAACCATCTCTCATTCGTCTTATGCAGATGATGTAGTAATTTTTACAAGGGGAGAGGCTAATTCAATACGAAATCTCATGGCTTTCATTTCAAGGTTTGAGACATCCTCTGGGCAGCTTTGCAACAAAGCCAAAAGTTCTTTTTATTTGTCCAAGCCATCATCCACACCTCATATTCGGATGATTCAAGCCAAAACGGGGTTTGCAAGAAAATCCCTACCAATTATATATTTGGGATACCCCATCCAGAAAGCAAAAAAATGGAAAGATCTTTTTCAGCCAATGATAGAAAAGGTGACAGCACGCATTCATGGTTGGCAAACGTGATTTCTCTCTCCTGGAGGACGGCTTATTCTCATCAAACACGTGTTGAGTGGCATACTGTGATTCCAATCTTTCTTATGGCAGTTCTCACTCCTCCACTTTCAGTCCTTAAGCAGTTAGAAAGGCAATTTGCGGGTTTCTTCCAGGGAGATTCGGAAGGGGTTCCAATACACCATTGGATAGCATGGTCTACCATTAGTCAACCAACATCCTCCAATGGTCTCGGTATTACTCCTTTGGCGGACGTTGTGCATGGTTTCAGCATGAAATTATGGTGGAAGTTTCTGAAAGGTCATTCCTTATAGAGCTCCTTCATCCATGGATGATATTTAAACCGATGCGCTCATCCTTGTGTAGCTCAAGAAGCACCTGGAGACTCATTCACATGGAAACGAATGCTTCGTGTTCATGAGTCGGTAGAGCAAAATATGTTGTTCCTCATCCGGAATGCCAACTCTTCATTCTGGTTTGACACATGGACTTATCACGGGCCGCTATTTAACATGGTGGAACATGTTTATGATAGACACCTTTCAGTGAGGCAAGTGTGGAATTCTAGCAAATGGAATTTTCCATCCTTCCTTGACGGGAGATATTCTAGTGAGGAGCTTCGCAACATTGGGAATTGCATTAAAGACAAGGTCATCTGCCAAAGGGATTCGGATTCGGACAAGCTCATTTGGACCCTTACAACCAACGGCTCTTTCTCTATCTCATCCACTTACTCGCCAATGGCTCAATCATTCACTAGACAAATGATTTGGGATAAGAGACTCCAACGGAATATCTCCATCTTTATGTGGAAATTGTTAAACATACGGCTTCCAACAGATGATCAGATTTCAAAGATAGGCATCCCATTACCATCTAAATGCCGCTTTTGTAACAACGAAGATTCTGTCAATCATCTCTTTGTGGTATGTACAATGGCAACACAAGTTTGGAGGTTTTTGAAGAGTGGCTCGCATTGAGTTTTGCCCCAGCCACTACCATTTCAGATAAGCTCAACTTGTGGTGGTGGGCTGCACACGCTCATTCTACCACAATGGGGGCAATCCATAAAATCCTTCCATGCATTGTTTAGTTTGCTGGTTCATTTGGAAGTCTAGAAATAATGCTACATTCCAAGGGACAAGCACGTCAGCCACCAGAATCATTGTTGACATTTGTGCTTATTTAAAGACAGTTTCCTCAATATTTTCATTTCCGAAGGTAATTGCGGCAGATGAATTGCATCTTTCACACAGAATTTGCAGCCAACTTCTTTACTTGCAACCCAGGAGAATACTTGCTGTTAAATGGAACTGTCCTCCTTATGGTGTCTTCAAGTTGAATGTGGATGGGGCTTCAAAAGGGAACCCAGGTTTGGCGGTGGGAGGGAGCATCCTTAGAAACCACCATGGACACTACATCAAGGCCTTCTCCAATGTCTACTCTTTTCAAATCAATTTGAAGGCCGAGGTTCTGGCCCTTGTAGATGGCCTAAAAATGTGTTGCTCTTTACACCTACGTGCTGTAGAGGTAGAAATGGACTCTCTAATTATCGTTAATATCATGAAAGGGTTGTCCACGCCACCATGGAGCATTGACAATGAACTATACCAGCTCATCAAATGGCTCCTAGAAGGCAGCGTTGTTTCATTCTCACATGTATTTAAGGAAACAAATCAAGTAGCAGATAGGTTAACAAATGAGGGCATTATTATGCCGACGTATGTTGAATACGATCCGGATACCATTCCCTCCCATGTGAAAGCTTTGGTAATCTCGGATGCCAAGGGACTTCCCTACATTCGTCTTTGTAAATCTTGAGCTTTTCTAATAAATCCTCACCTTATTTGGGTTTTTGCTTAAAAAAAAAAATCAAAACTATACTCGACTTAAACCAGCCCAATTTACACAAACTTAAACAAATATTGGGCTTTGTAAAATAATAGAGAAAACACAAACTACTGGACTTTTCCAGTATGGATTTGGACTTGAAGAATGTTCCAATCAGATTTACAAGCCCGTTCCACTTCTAGTTTGTTTTGGACGGCTTCCTCGTCAAGAACACCTCGAACCAAACTTTGCATGGCTTGTTGGATTCTCTTTGCACGTGCCCTGGTAACTGGTCCAAGTTGGCACTTGCAATGACTCTTCATGAACCTTAGTCGAGCTTGAAGATGCCCCTTGGCTAGTATCACTAGACTTGGCTGGTGAAATCACAACTTGCAAAGAGATGATCCAATGTTTCATGATGGTGGCAAAAGGGACATTTTGAAGCCAAGGAAACCCCAAAGGTAGTTATGATATCATCAAGTGGGAGTTTCCTATTCAAGAGGCGCCACATGAAGATGGAGATTTCAATTTGGAGTTTATTGTCCCGAACCATTGTTTGAGAGAGTGTGGAAACATCTAAAGGAAGGGTAGAGGAGACTGAAAACTTGCCATTGGGTAAGAGAGTCCATACCAGCACATCCGAGTCATTACTAATTTGGAAATGTGTCCCACAGAAGACACTTCTCTAGTCTTTCTATCTCAAGGCCTGAATAATGTTCGCTTAAAATTGCAAGGTTCCAGCCAAATTGCACTCACAAATCAGCAACTATAAAGGTTGGCTCGAACACTTGACATATTAACCTCATGAAACAAAGGTCCTTGAGGCAGCCAAGTGTCATACAAAAAGGAGACTTGTCCAATGCGTAACAAAAACAAAAGGCCTTTTCCTGCATTCTCACGACTTTTAAGCATGCACTACCATATATATGAATCACTGTGCCTTTCATTTATTAAACAAGGGTGGGAATGACAATGTCTAGCACGCATGAAAGAGCACCATAAAGAATTCCCCTTTCGAGATTTTCACCACAGTTTAATGCCAAAACCCTTGACCAAATCTGAGAGGGACATTATTCCAAGGCCATTGGCAGCTGTTGGCTTACATAATGACTTCCGTGATGCCCAATGGTACCTGCTTCTCGAGTCCAAATTGCCCCTGGAAGAAGTTTTAGAACTTGGTGCTCCAAGTCCTCGATTACACCACGGAGGCCGAGATACCACGTGAATAGGTATATTGGAATACTACTTAAAACAAGCTTGATCAGGATTAGCTTTCCCAGGAGAGAGAAATTTCATTTGCCACCCCGCAGTTTAATTTTAGAGGTAATTTTCTCAATCATAGGCTGAAAGACTGACCTTCTTATCTTCGCCTTTTGAATGGGACAGGCAAGATATGTGAAAGGTAGGGGACGGTTCACAAAACCTGTTCAAAATTGAACCATTCTGATCCTAGATAGTGGAGCATTGTTGGCCATGTAAAAGAAGCTTTTCGACTTGTTAATAAGCTGCCCAGATGATGACTCAAACTGGTCGTGGAACTCCATGAGTTCTTGATTGATTTGGCATCTCCTTTAGTGAAAATGACTATGTCGTTCGCGAACGCAAGATGAGTGATTGTTGGACCCTTCCTTGGAAATGCGTAATCCCAGATATTTCCCACACAGAATTGATCTCGCAAACCTCGCACGAAAGTCTCCTTGTTTCAGCCATTTCATACCCGATTTTTGCCTCCAAAAATTTTCTTCATCGACAAGGCATTTAGCGTGCATGGCTTGTGCATGGGCAAGAGAAATTTAGGTAGGTTGTGATGGCTGTTCACCAGTAAGCAAATAGCCTCACATTGTTGAAAATGCATCTCAACATCTTTCACCTTGTCAAAAATGTTTCCAAAGATAGTGTGACTCCAATTTGGCAATGTTAGGGATTGCATAGATCAAATAGAGGCTCGCATGAATGACCAACAAAGAGGGAGGCCTCAAGGAGTTAGACGTCAAGCTCGTAGAGCTAATACCCCTCCACGTCATTAAGAAGGTGAATATGAATCTGATCAAGATAATATTGACGATGAGGTTTATAATGACAGGAATGTGCAACATGGCCAGAGGAAGAATCGGACTCGAGATAATGATATTGGGACAATTAAGGTATCCTTACCTCTGTTCCAAGTTAAAGCCGATCCTGACGCATACATCGAATGGGAGCGAAAGGTAGATTTTTTTTTTATTGTTACAACTATTCTGATGAGAAAAAGGTAAAGTTAGTAGCCGTCTCTTTTATTGATTATGCATTGACTTGGTGGGATCAATTATTAATAAGTAGGCGTAGAAACAATAGAGAACGTACTATTGATAATTGGGCTGACGTGAAATCTATTTTGCGCAAAAGATTTGTTCCATCTCACTATTACAGGGAATTGTATCAAAAGCTACAAAGCTCAAGGTAGGGTACTAAATCTGTGTAAGAGTACCATAAAGAGATAGAGATTGTCATGATTAGAGCTGACATTGAAGAAGATAGGGAGGCTACAATGGCGTGGTTCTTGAGTGGACTTAACAAGGAGATTGCCTATGTAGTCGAGCTACACCACTATGTGGATCTCGAGGAAATGGTTCATATGGCTATCAAGGTAGAAAGACAACTCAAATGAGGTAAACAAAAGGTAACATCTAGTTCAAACTCTAATTGGAAGCCGAATTGGCCTAGTGCAACAATGCAAGGTGAGAAGTCTAACTTTAAACCTAGAGGAGTTGAAAGGCCATTTGTTTGCAATCAACCCCCAAATGACAAAGGTAATTCTAATTCTGGTACTAATCTAAGGACTGGAGATCTTAAATGTCTTGTTTATGTCTCTTTTTTCGTTGTCACGGTGTAGGTCACATCGCTTCCCAATGTCCAAACAAGAAGGCTTTGAATATCATTCGTGGAGACTTAGTGAGTGAAAGCGATGAGGAAGATGAGACCATGCCACCACTAGAAGGTCCAAGTGAAGATGAGTTTGAAGAGGAAGAAGCTATCCATGGTCAAAGTTCGGTGGTTCTTAGGGCTCTTCATGCACAAGCTGAGTATGAACAAAATGAGGTACAAAGGGAAAATATTTTTTTTACTCGTTGTTTTGTTCAAGAAAAAGTTTGTGGTTTGATTATTGATAGTGGAAGTTGTGTGAATGTAGCTAGTCAATTAATGGTCAAAAAATTGGATTTGCCAACTTTTAAGCATCCTAGACCATATAGATTGTGATGGTTAAATTAAAGTGGTGAACTAAAAGTTAACAAACAAGTTCTAATTTCTTTAACCTTAGGCAAATATAAGGATGAGGTCTTATGTGATGTTGTGCCTATGCAAGCTAGTCATATTTAATGTTTGGTAGACCTTGGCAATATGACCGTAAAACGACTCACGATGGATTTGAGAATAAGTACAGGTTTGAGAAGGATGGTCACAAAATTGTGCTCAAGCCTTTACTACCACAACAAGTCTATCAAGAGCAATTACAACTTCACAAATCACTTGAGGAGAATGTTAAGTTGAAGGCTGAAGGTAAGATAAAAGGTAAAGTGATTGACAATCAGCTTAGAGAAATAGGAGAAAATTCGGCTAAAGGGACAGATAAGAATAAACAATTGAGTTTGTATGCTAAACCTAGAGAGGTCGTGAATTCTTGTAAAAATACTATGCCTATTATTTTGTTGATATTTAAAGAAGCTTATTTTGCCAACTCTGACCTTGATCCTTCTCTTCCAAGTGCTTTTAAGTCTCTCTTGCAGGAATTTGAGGATTTGTTTCCCGAAGAGACTCAGCCAGGATTGCCACCATTTTGTGGGATTGAGCACCAAATTGACTTTGTTCTAGGAGTCGTGATGGATGTCCAAATAGACCAGCATATCGTGCTAGTCCAGAGGAAACAAGGGAGATTCAAAGGCAAGTTCAGGAGCTTTTGGCACAAGGACGCATACGTGAGAGTGTTAGTCCATGTTCCGTGCCAGTTTTGTTGGTACCCAAGCAGGATGGTTCGTGGCGAATGTGTGTGGATTGTCGTGCGGTAAATCGCATTGCGGTAAAGTATCGCCATCCCAAAATTGCATTGTGGTAAAGTATCGCCATCCCATTCCTACATTACATGACATGTTAGATGAGCTTCATGGTTCAAAGATTTTCACTAAAATTGATTTGAAGAGTGGATATCATCAAATTCGAATGAAAGAAGGCGATGAGTGGAAAACTCTTTTAAAACCAAACATGGATTATATGAATGGTTGGTAATGTCGTTTGGTTTAACTAATGCACCTAGTACTTTTATGAGATTAATGAACCATGTTTTGCGAGATTACATTGGTAAATTTGTTGTAGTTTATTTTGATGACATCTTACATCTACAGCAAATCTTTTGAAGATCTTCTAGTGCATGTTCGTTTGGTACTTGAGGTTTTAAGGAAAGAACAACTTTATGCTAACCTAAAAAAATGTTCATTTTGTTTGGATAGAGTTGTTTTCCTTGACTTCCAAAGGAATTGAAGTGGATGAAGGAAAAGTGAGAGCCATTCAAGAGTGGCCAACTCCCACTTCTGTGTCTGAGGTGCGAAGTTTTCACGGATTGGCAAGTTTCTATAGGAGGTTCGTGAAAGACTTTAGCACAATTGCTGCACCTTTGACTGAGGTAACAAAAAGGAGGTTGGATTCAAAGCAACTGGCCCGAGCAAGAAAAGGAGTTCCAAACGCTTAAGGATAAGCTAACTTCTGAACCTTTATTGCTTTTGCCTAATTTTGATAAACCTTTTGAAATGGAATGTGATGCCTCTGGTATTGGTCTAGGTGCCATGTTGATGCAAGACAAGCAACCAATTACTTACTTTAGCGAGAAATTGAGCGGTGTCTTGCTTTGAATTATTCTACCTATGACAAGGAATTGTATGCTTTGGTTAGGGCTTTAGAAAATTGGCAACATTATTTGTGGTCAAAAGAGTTCATTATTTCGAACTGATCATGAATCTTTGAAACGTTTAAAAGACCAAAATAAGTTGAATCGAAGCCATGCTAGATGGGTAGAATTCATTGATATGTTTCCATATATGATTCAATATAAACATGGTAAAGAGAATGTTGTGGCTGATGCATTATCATGTAGGTATGCTTTGATTTCTACATTGCATGCACGTTTTCTTGGATTTGAGCATATTAAGGAATTGTATGCAAATGATCATGATTTTTGATCTGTTTTTGCTGCTTGTGAAAATAGGACTTTTGAAAAATTTTATAGGTCTGATGATTATCTTTTTCGAGAAAACAAACTTTGTATTCCACAATGCTCTTTGCGTGAATTGCTTGTAAGAGAGTCACATGGAGGAGGGCTGATGGGGCACTTTGGTGATCTTAAAACGCATCTTTAGACGTTTTGAAAGAGCATTTTTTCTTGCCGCATATGCGTAAAGATGTTGAAAAGATTTGTTCTAAATGTGTGATTTGTAGAAGAGCTAAGTCTAAAGTGCAACCACATGGTCTTTACATGCCCTTACCCGTACCTAATCATCCTTGGGTTGAGATTTCTATGGATTTGGTATTGGGTTTACCTAGGTCTAGATCGGGGAAAGATTGTATATTTGTTGTGGTTGATAGGTTTTTTAAGATGGCACATTTCATTCCTTGCACAAAAACTGCTGATGCATCCCACGTTGCAAATTTATTTTTCAAGGAAATTGTGCATCTTCATGGTGTTCCTAAAACAATTGTTAGTGATAGGGATGTCAAATTTTTGAGCCATTTTTGGCGTGTTTTGTGGGGTAAACTTGGTACTAAACTTTTGTTTTCAACTACTTGTCACCCACAAACTGATGGTCAAACTGAAGTGGTTAATCAAACTTTAGGTACATTGTTGCGTTCTATGATTAGAACAGAATTTAAAGTCATGGGAAGAGTGCATTCCATTCATTGAATTTGCATATAATCGTTCTATACATTCTTCTACTAATTATTATCCATTTGAATTAGTTTATGGCTTTAACCCTCTTGCTCCATTGGATTTGTTGCCCTTACCAGTTTCTGAGTTTGCCTATATAGATGGTAAGAAAAAGACGGAATTCGTCAAACGAATCCATGAGAAAGCAAGGCAACACAGTTTGGACACCAATGAGCGTATGGCTAAAAGAGCAAATAAAGGCCACACGAAGGTTGTATTTGAACCTGGAGATTGGGTTTGGGTTCATTGGCGTAAGGAAAGGTTTCCCAACTTAAGGAAATCTAAGATAGCCCCTCGTGGAGATGGACCATTCCAAATTTTGGAACGCCTTAACGACAATGCTTACAAGCTTGATCTTCCTAGCGAGTATAATGTTAGTGCTTCGTTTAATGTTTCTGACCTTTCTTCTTTTGATTTTGATGAAGGTTTGGATTCGAGTACAACGAATCATTTTGAGGAAAGAGCGAAAGATACGAGCCAAAAGGCTTCTTCAAGCTTGACTAAGGTTCGTGAAGAGTCATTGCAAGTGCCAACTGGACCAATTAAAAGGGCACGTGCAAAGAGAATCCAACAAGCTATGCAAAGTTTGGTTCTAGGGGTTGGTTCTTGACGAGGAAGCCGTCCAAAACAAACTAGAAGTCGAACGGGCTTGTAAATCTGATTGGAACATTCTTCAAGTCCAAATCCATAATGGAGAAGTCCAGTAGTTTGTGTTTACTCTATTATTTTATAAAGCCCAATAGTAGTTTAAGTTTGTGTAAATTGGGCTGGTTTAAGTCAAGTTTAGTTGTGATTTGGTTCTTAGTTTTGGGCTCATTAATTAGCCTTAATAAGGCCCATTTAGCCCAAATCTTGGGGCCACTTATGGCTGAACCCTAGCACTACTTTTTTAGGAGTTTTTAAGCTAGTTTTTAGGACTTCATTAAGCCTATAAATAAGCATCATCACCAATATGGACGATGTTACAGCAGATTTTTATCAATAATATTCATCTTTTTCTTGAGGAAAAAGTTCTTTCTTTTAGTCTTTGGAATAAAACTTTGTTGGGATCATCGCTTGAGCAACAGTGATTGTTCTAACCGACTTATAGATTTGGTTCTTGCCTGATTCATATAGGCAACTGGTCAATTCTTGCTTTAAATCTTGTTAAGAGTTTGGTTCTTGTCTCATTATAGACAACGGGTTGAATTCTTGCTCGATTCTTGTGTGTTCATTATTGTTCCTGTTTGTGTTTGCTGTCCAAATTCTTCTGACCAACTTTGGAGTCAATCCATGGGGTTTTGATGCCATCTTGAATTGTTGGGTTTCGTGGCATCAAGTCGATTGTGCACGGGGTTCGCATCACAATGTTTCTTGATGGTGACAAAAGGGACATTTTGCAGCCAAGGAAACCCCAAAGGAAGTTATGATATCGTCAAGTGGGTGTTTCCTATTCAAGAGGCGCCACATGAAGATACGGAGATTTCGATTTGGAGTTTATTGTCCCAAATCATTGTTTGAGAGAGTGTGGAAACATACGAAGGAAGGATTGAGGAGACTGAAAACTTACCATTAGGTGAGAGAGTCCATACCAGCACATCCGAGTCATTACTAACTTGGAAATGTATCCCACAAAGAAACTTCAGTCTTTCTATCTCAAGGCCTGAAAAATGTTCGCTTAAAATTGCAAAGTTCCAGCCATTTGCACTCACAAATCAGCAACTGTAAGGGTTGGCTGGAACACTTGACTAACCTCGTGAAACAAAGGTCTTTGAGGCAGCCAAGTGTCATACCAAAAGGAGACTTGTACAATTCGTAACAAAAATAAAAGGCCTATTTCTGCGTTCTCACGGCTTTTAAGCATGCACTTCCATATATATGAATCACTGTGCCTTTCATTTATTAAACAAGGGTGGGAATGACAATATCTAGCACGCATGAAAGAGCACCATAAAGAATTCACCTTTCAAAATTTCAAATCTAGATGTGTATTTTTGACAGCCAGTTAAAACAAGCTTGATCAGGATTAGCTTTCCCCCAGGAAGAGAATTTTCATTTGCCACCCCGCAATTTTAGAGGTAACTTTCTCAATCATGGGCTAAAAGAGTGACCTTCTTTTCTTCGCCTTTTGAATGGGACAGCCAAGGTATGTGAAAGGAAGGGGACGTTTCACAAAACCTGTTCAAAATTGAACCATTCTAATCCTTGATAATGGAGCATTGTTGGCCATGTAAAATAAGCTTTTCGACTTGTTAATAAGCTACCCAGAATGAAGTCTCAAACTGGTCGTGGAACTCCATGAGTTCTTGATTGATTTGGCCTCTCCCTTTAGTGAAAATGACTATGTCGTTCACGAACGCAAGATGAGTTATTGTTGAACAATTCCTTGGAAATGCGTAACCCCAGATATTTCTCGCACAGAATTGTGCTCGCAAACCTCGCGCAAATGTTTCCTTGTTTCATCCATTTCATACCCGATTTGTGCCTTCAAAAACTTTCTTCATCGGCAAGGCATTTCTTGTGCATGGCTTGTGCATGGGCAAGAGAAAAATGGTTAGGTTGTGATGGCTGTTGCAAGCAAATAGCCTCACATTGTTGAACATGCATCTCAGCATTTTTCACCTTGTCAAAAATAATTCCAAAGATGGTGCGACTCCAATTGCGTAATCAAGCAAGAATTCAACTCGTTGTCTATAACAAGACAAGAACCAAACTCTTAACAAGATTTAATGCGAGAATTGACCCGTTGCCTATACGAATCAGGCAAGAACCAAATCTTCACTTGTTCGGTTAGAACAATCACGTGCAGCTTGGATGATCCCAACAAAGTCTTAATCCAAAGACTAAAAGAAAGAACTTTTTCCCCACGAAAAAGACAAGTTTTTTTGATAAAAATCTGCTGAAATTCGTCCATATGAGGCCTATTTATAGTCTTAATAAAGTCCTAAAAACTAGCTTAAAAACTCCTAAATAGGTAGTGTTGGGGTTCAGCCATAAGTGGCCCCAAGATTCGGGCTAAATGGGCCTTGTTAAGGCAAATTAATGAGCCTACAAACTGAGAACTAAATCACAACTATACTCGACTTAAACCAGCCCAATTTAAACAAACTTAGACTACTATTGGGCTTTATAAAATAATAGAGTAAACACAAACTACTGGACTTCTCCATTATGGATTTGGACTTGAAGAATGTTCCGATGATTTACACGCCCATTCCACTTCTAGTTTGTTTTGGACGGCTTCCCCATCAAGAACACCTCAAACCAAACTTTGCATGGCTTGCTGAGATTCTCTTTGCACGTGCCCTTGTAATTGGTCCAAGTTGGCACTTTTAGTGACTCTTCATGAACCTTAGTCGAGCTTGAAGATGCCCCTCGTATCACGGGAATTTTGCAAAGTTTGGTTTGAGGTGTTCTTGATGGGGAAGCCGTCCAAAACAAACTAGAAAAGGAGATTAGGACGTTATTAAGACTTGAGATAGGCTCTTATAAAAAAGAATTTCAGTCGTATTAGATTCAAAAAGAACTTGTCTTCCTCGAATCGGTATTAAAGATTCTTAATTAAGAGATTATCTAATCGTATATTCCATGAAGTCTCTTATACTTGACTAACCACGTGAAACAAAGGTCCTTGAGGCAGCCAAGTGTCATACCAAAAGGAGACTTGTCCAATGCATAACAAAAATATACGGCCTTTTTCTGCGTTCTCACGGCTTTCAAGCATGCACTTCCATATATATGAATCACTGTTCCTTTCATTTATTAAACAAGGGTGGGAATGACAATATCTAGAACGCATGGAAGAACACCACAAAGAATTCCCCTTTCAAAATTTTCACCATAGTTTAATGCCAAAACCCTTGACCAAATCGAGAGGGAGATTATTCCGAGGCCATTGGCAGCTGTTGGCTAACATAATGACTTCTGTGATGCCCAATGGCACCTGCTTCCCGAGTCTGAATTGCCCCTAGAAGAATTTTGTGAATTGGCGCTCCAAGTCCTTGATTACAGCTTTTGGAGGCTGGAGTACCGTGAATAGGTATATTAGAATACTACTTAAAACAAGCTTGATCAGGATTAGATTTCCCCCAGGAGGGAGAATTTTCATTTGCCACCCCGCAATTGAATTAGAGGTAACTTTCTCAATCATGGGCTGAAAGAGTGACCTTCTTTTCTTCGCCTTTTGAATGGGGCAGCCAAGATATGTGAAAGGTAGGGGACATTTCTCAAAACCTGTTCAAAATTGAACCATTCTGATCCTAGATAAGGGAGCGTTGTTGGCCATGTAAAAGAAGCTTTTCGACTTGTTAATAAGCTGCCCAGATGAAGACTCAAACTGGTCGTGGAACTCCATCAGTTCTTGATTGATTTGGCCTCTCCTTTAGTGAAAATGACTATGTCGTTCGCGAACGCAAGATGAGTGATTGTTGGACACTTCCTTGGAAATGCGTAATCCCAGATATTTCCCGCACAGAATTGTTGTCGCAAACCTCGCGCAAAAGTTTCCCTATTTCCGCCATTTCATACCCGATTTTTTCCTCCAAAAACTTTCTTCATCGGCAAGGCATTTGGCGTGCATGGCTTGTGCATGGGCTAGATAAATTTGGTTACGTTGTGATGGCCGTTGCATGCAAATATGCCTCATGCCTCACATTGTTGAACATGCATCTCAGCATTTTTCACCTTGTCAAAAATGTTTCCAAAGATGGTGTTACTCCAATTGCATAATCAAGCAAGAATTCAACTCGTTGTCTATAACAAGACAAGAACCAAACTCTTAAGAGATTTAATACGAGAATTGACCCGTTGCCTATACGAATCAGGCAAGAACCAAATCTATAAGTCGGTTAGAACAATCACCGTTGCTCAGAGCGATGATCCCAACAAAGTCTTAATCCAAAGACTAAAAGAAAGAACTTTTTCCTCACGAAAAAGATTTTTTTGATAAAAATCTGCTGAAATTCGTCCATCTGATGAGGCCTATTTGTAGTCTTAATAAAGTCATAAAAACTAGCTTAAAAACTCCGAGCCAAAGCATCATTGAACCTACTGGTATTTTTTTCTCCTCCTTATCTCTACATTTTCTCACTCTAAAAACCAAGACCTAACAAACTCTTTTGCTTTCTCAGCCATGCCCGATCAAGTTGCCCTTCAACCACTGGTTGAAGGGCAACGAAAAACCTTTGCACAAGCGCTTTCGGATGGCCAAAATTCAGACATTCCTATGCCAAAATTCGATGCTCCCCTAAAGGTCCTCCAATCTCACAAAGGCGAACAAGCTATTTTCTTTTCTAATGATGAAATTCAACAACTTGCTGCACCATTTCGTTTTACTTTGGTGGGGAACTTTCCGAGGAGGAAACCAAACATGGAGACTCTTCGCAAAAGTTTTCACACAATAGGATTCAAAGGTCAATTCACAGTAGGATATCTTGACTATAAACACGTCCTCATTCGATTCTCATTGGAGGAGGATTATCTCCGTTGCTGGCTGAACAACACATGGTTCATCAATGGTTATTATATGCGAGTCCTTAAGTGGCACCCACTCTTTACTACCGATGAGGAACCATCCATAGTCCCTATTTGGATCACTCTCGAGGGACTCCCAGCAATCTTCTTTAATAAGCACGCCATTTTTAGCCTCGCTCAAGCAGTTGGGACCCCTCTCAAATTGGATATGGCAACTGAACAATTTACTCGGCCAAGCGTTGCAAAAGTGTGCATAGAAGTGGACCTCCTGTCTGAACTCCCTTCAAGGGTATGGTTAGGGGTGGGAAATGAGGGTATTTGGCAAAGAATCACATATGAAGATGTACCATCCTACTGTACAAAATGCAAGAAAATTGGTCATGCTATTGAATCATGCAGGGCGGGTGAACTGATTTTAACCAAACAACCAACGGCAGGTGAAAACATTCAAAATCCAGCAAAAAAGACTGCCCAAAAGCACTGGACACCCGTAAACTATCGTGAAGCAGGTCCATCGAGAACGAAGCAAGTAACATAACTACTCTTGTTGACAAAGGGACGAATTTGACCAGCCATGCTCCACTTGATGTTGTCCAATCAGCTATACACACGGTTGCTCCATTACCAGGTGTTTCACAACGTGCAAATGGCATACAAATGCGTGGTAGTTCAACCCAAAAATAGCCACCAGATGAGGCGGCACCACCCACACGTGGAGGAGCAAACAAACTCGGATGAGGGATTATCCCAACAACCTGCAATTCAAAATTCAAATCCCAACAAACATGGAATCACTCCAACAGCCCAGGATAAGGTTAATAATTCAAATCAGGAGATAGATTCTAACCCACATGAGGATATCTTGGAAGATCAAAATTGGAATCCTTTGGCTGGTAGGGCTACCTCGATTTTGGAGGAGTTACATGATGTTTTGGGTGTCCTAAAGGAAGCTAAATTTCAGCCAAAGCATTCCCAAACTTGAACCTCGAATAATCTTTCATTGGATGATTCCAACATTTCTCACGGTAAATTAATGGAAGAATTACCATGTTACTTTTCTGACAATGACTCTCCTCATGCAAACCATGCAATCACTGAGGATATTAAGCCATCTCTCCCCACTACACAACACGTCGGTAGTTCATTGTCCAAAAAGAAAAGGTGGAAAAGAATTTATTCCATGCCAAGGCCAATGCGAACTCGGTTGGCTAGAACACTTACATTACCACCTCGCCCTCCGCCCCTCAGTGTTAAATGGATATCATCTTAATATGGAATATTCGGGGGATAGCAAATAAACCTTTGTTGCATAGGTTGAAATCACTCATCAAACAGCGCTGAATCAATATTCTTGCATTATTGGAACTAATGGTGGATAAAGCTAAAATTTCTTTCTTCGCACAAAAGCTGGGTTTTGAATGTTGTGAATGTAATACAAATGGAAAAATATGGATTTTTTGGAATAGCGAGCTAGGATTAGCTCCCAACTTCAGTTCGGACCAGTTCTTACATGTTTCTATATTTTCTTCTTCTCAAAACACTATTTTGGCAGCTTCTTTTGTATATGCAAAATGCACGATATCTTGAAAGAGAGTGCTCTGGGAGGATCTGCGTGCCGTACGACCTCAAATTCCTTGGCTGGTTGGAGGTGACTTCAATGTTATCTCAAGTTCCAATGAATACCAAGGTTCTTGCCCGTTGCACCTTGATGCCATGGGTGAATTCAATGATTCGCACGCAGTCTTCATGATTGTGGCTTGATGGACTTACCTTTCCAAGGTTGTAAATTCACTTGGCGTGGGAATAGGTATGGTACCATGGTATGGAAGCGGCTGGACAGATTTGTATGCAATGCGGAATTTATGCCAGCATTCCAACATATTAGTGTTGAACATCTCCTCAAGACGTGTTTGGACCACTCCCCACTCGCTCTCAAAGCTATTCCAGCAATAATACCAGGTCCAAAGCCATTTAAATTCCTCAACATATGGATTAAACACAAGGATTTTTTGCAGGGCGTGGGTAACAATTGGCAATTGGAATGTACCGTGCCCCTATTTTCATCCTTGCTTCCAAACTTAAAAGACTCAAAGCCGAGCTCAGGAACTGGAGTCATACAGTGTTTGGTAATGTCTTCACAAAGGTGCATAAGGCTAAACAACAAGTAAAGAGTAAAGAAGAAGCGCTCTTACTAGATCACAGCCAAAGTAACCAAATTGCTTTGGCCCATGCACAAGCTACTTATTTTGTATGCGGTGTCTTGCGGAAGAGGAGAACTTTTGGCAGCAAAAAATAGGAATAAAGTGGCTAAAAGAGCGCAAATAAAACTCTCTTCCTTATCTCTAAAACCTCTCTCTCTCTCTATCTTTCTTCCTTGAATTTCTGCAATGGCCGAGGGTGATGGCCTTCAGCCTATTGCTGGGGGCAATCTAAATCACTTCCACAGGCTTTATTGGGTGGCACAATCGACGCACAACCAGAACAACCTTTGAAAAAGCTTCAATCCTACAACATCTGAGCCAACGGTCTACTTCTCCGAGGATGAAATTCCAAGGCTGGCTGCTCCATTTAAATACACACTGGTTGGTCACTTTATGAGGCAAACCAAACATGGAATTACTCGGCAAAAGTTTCCACAGTATTGGTTTTTTGCGGCCAAAAGTTCTCCTCTTCCGGAAGACCTTTAGCATATAAGTAGCTTTTACATGGGCTGTCTCTTATACACATCTAGATGTGTATAAGAGACATGCCTTTACAATGTGTCCCAGGTCCCGTTTGCGTGTTCTTAACTTTGCACCCTACACATCACGCCGGAGATAGAACCATCCATCGTGCCCGAGTGGATAACATTAGAGGGCTTCCCAGCAGTCTTCTACAATAAACACTCCATTTTCAGCATCGTAGAAGCAGTTGGCACGCCACTTAAGTTGGACTTGGCTACCTGCAATTTCACTACGCTGAACACTGCTAAGGTATGTGTAGCAGTTGATCGACTTGCAATTTTACCTTCGCTAGTTTGGATTGGTGTTGGTGCGAATGGAAGATGGCAAAAAATCAGCTATGAAGATTTGCCAAGTTACTGTACAAATTGTCACAAAATCGATCATGCATCATTGGATTGTAGGGCCGGCAATCCCCGTTCCTCAAACTAGCATTTCCAGTAGCAACCCGTCCCAAAAAAATGTCCCTCAACTCCAGCAAACACAAATGGCTACCAAAAAATGGATTCCACTTTCTAGCACGGACCCGGGTCCCTCGGGTACAAAGCCATCGAATATGTAATCTCCTGAGAGCTGGGAACAGCTGCGGAGGAGTTGATCACCCGGGTGGAACCACCACCATCACGGCAGCAAGAGACGATCTCGCCATCTCCAACTACCCCACCAGTTCAAATTTTGAATTCCTTGCAGATAGGAGCTGCAATACCAGATTCGGTTATGGATCCCTTGGAGATAGGAACAACCTTATCTCATTCGGTTGATAATCCTAATCTCCTCAACAATACTGAAGATGTGTTGACCAAGTCAATGGGGTTGCAACAAATGTGGAGCTGCCTTTGGTTCAAACTTGCAGTAAGGTAATCCCAGATTTGGCAACTGTCCAAACAACCGCTCCCGAACAGCCGACTGTAATAATTCAGCCAACATCCCCCAATTTACCCATGCAAACCATCACGGCCATGGATGACTAGTCCATTCCTCATGCAACAATTATGGCTGAATTACCATGCTATTTTTCGGAGGGCGAAACACCCCATGCACCACAAGCATCACATGACAACCCGCAACTGTCTCCCACTCAATTACAACCGTGAGTGAGTCGACCTTCGTCCAAGAGAAAAAGTAGATGTAAATGAATTTACAATATGCGAAGGCCTATGTGTAATAGACTGGCTAAGAAACCTTCCAATCCGCCCCTCTCTCCTCAATGTTAATGGATAGTGTTTTGGCATGGAATATAAGAGGAATAGGTAATAAACCTTCCATTCGTTGGTTAAAGTTGCCAGTTACACAAAACAGAATAAACATTCTTGCTTTAATGGAGCCTATGGTGGACAAAGCAAGGATCTCTCTTTTCATCCACAAGCTAGGGTTCGATTGTTGTCAATCTAATTCTAACAGGAAGATTTGGATTTTTTGGAATAAGGGGTTAGTCCTTACCCCCATTTTAGTTTCTGATCAACTTTTTCATGTTTCTTGCTCCTTACCCTCCTATCAAACAACTGTGGAAATCTCTTCCATTTATGCAAAGTGTGCTAAGGCTGAAAGACGAGAACTTTGGGAGGCCCTCCGGACTATCCAACCACAATCTCTATGGCTGGTTGGGGGATGACTTCAATGTCATTTCCAGTTCGGATGAATATAAAGGTGGCAGCTCACTCGATATTGAAGCCATAACGGAATTTAATGACAGTCTTCATAATTGTGGATTGATGGATATTGCCTTCCAAGGTTGCAAATATACTTGGAGGGGCAACAGGACGGGAGGCACGGTGTGGAAAAGACTGGACCTGTTCGTGTGCAACAATGATTTCCTTGCGGCCTTCCGCAACATTAACGTTGAACACCTCATCAAGACATGCTCAGATCATTCACCTCTCCTTATCAAAGTGTCAAATGACGTGACAACAGGCCCAAAGCCATATAAATTCTTAAACATGTGGACTAAGCATAAAGATTTTTTGCAGGTAGTGTAACAAAATTAGTCTTTACATTGTTCTGGACCGCTTCTCTTCATCTTTGCTTGCAAGCTCAAACGATTGAAAGCAGAGCAAAACAATTGGAACCGTACCGTGTTTGGGGATGTGTTTTTCAAAGTCCAAGCAGCTGAACGGGAGGTACACATGTAAAGGAGGAGGCATTTCTGCAGCAAAAAAATCCAAACAATCAATTGGCACTATCTCATGCACAAGCGGTTCACACCCGATGCCTGGCCGAAGAGGAAATGTTTTGGCGTCAAAAAGTGGGGATAAAGTGGTTAAAGGAAGGTGACCATAATACTTCCTTCTTCCATTCTGCACTCATGTCCAAGAAACAACGTTTGTGGATCTCAAAAATTAAAGTGGATGGTGTTTGGACTGAAGATATACAATATATTGAAGCTGAGGGGATTAAGTTTTTACAACATCTCTTATCGTGTAATGAGCCGACGGTTATAGATCACACTTTGTTAGATACTCTTCCCATGACAGTCTCCAATGCGGACAATCAACTCTTGCTAGCTGAACTCACCATTAAAGAGTTAAAAGATACGGTTTTCTCCCTCAACCTGGATAGAGCAGGGGGCATTGATGGATATAATGGTTTTTTCTTCTCCTTTTGCTGGGATATTATTCATCGGGATCTTTTCCATAATGCAGTAGGAGCATTCTTGAAAGGAGCGACACTGCCACGTATGTTCACTAGTACCCTTATTACTTTAATCCTGAAAGTTGCGAATCCCTCATCTTTTACTTTTTTTTGACCCATTAGTCTATGTACTTTCTTCAACAAAGTTTGCACAAAGATTTTGCCTACCAGGCTTTCCACTATTATGCCCAAACTTATTTCCCCCGAACAAGGTGCTTATGTCCAGGTAGAGAAATTGCAGATAATATCCTTCTAGCCCAAGAGATGGTGGAGTTCTTAAACAGGAAAATAAGAGGTGGTAATTTGATCATCAAGCTGGACCTCGCAAAAGCTTTTTATACACATAGATTATCTTGGTCTTTTTTATATGCAATTCTGAGGAGGTTTGGTTTTGCTGAGAATTGGATCTCTTTAGTGAAGAATAGTCTGGAATATTGTTGGTTTTCTATTCTCATTAATGGTGTGCCAAAAGGTTTCTTTAAATCTACAAGAGGAGTTCGGCAAGGGAACCCTCTATCCCCTGTCCTAGCAAATTATGCCCACATGTGTTTCTTAATTATGATGGAGTCTTTCTCCCGTGGTTTGAATGATCAATTTCGCATTGGGAAAATTTCTGAGTTCGCTCTTCTGAGGTCATGCCCAACCATCTCTCATTTGGCTTATGCGGATGATGTAGTAATTTTTACAAGGAGAGAGGCGAATTCAATACGAAATCTCATGGCTTTCATTTCAAGGTTTGAAATTTCCTCTGGGCAGCTTTGCAACAAAGCCAAAAGCTCTTTTTATTTGTCCAAGACATCATCCACATCTCGTATTCGGATGATTCAAGCCAAAACGGGGTTTGCTAGAAAATCCCTACCATTCATATATTTGGGATGCCCTATCCAGAAAGTAAAAAATGGAAAGACCTTTTTCAGCCAATGATAGAAAAAGTGACAGCACGCATTCATGGTTGGCAAACACGATTTCTCTCTCCTGGAGGACGGCTTATTCTCATCAAACATATGTTGAGTAGAATCCCAATCTTTCTTATGGCAGTTCTTGCTCTTCCACTTTGAACAGTCCTCAAGGAGTTAGAAAGGCAATTGCGGGTTTCTTCTATGGAGATTCGGAAGGGGTTCCAAAACGCCATTGGATAGCATGGTCTACCATTTGTCAACCAACATCCTCCAATGGTCTCGGTATTACTCCATTGGCGGCTGTTGTGCATGGTTTCAGCATGAAATTATGGTGGAAGTTTCGGAAAGGCCATTCCTTATGGAGTTCCTTCCTCCATGGACGATATTTAAACAGCTGCGCTCATCCTTGTGTAGCTCAAGAAGCACCTGGGGACTCGTTCACATGGAAACGAATGCTACGAATTCTTGAGTGGGCAGAGCAAAATATGTTGTTCCTCATCCGGAATGCCAACTCTTCATTCTGGTTTGAGACATGGACTGATCACGGGCCATTATTTAACATGGTGGAACATGTTTGTGATAGCCACCTTTCAGTGAGGCAAGTGTGGAATTCTAGCGAATGGAATTTATACTTACTCGACGGGAGATATTCTAGTGAGGAGCTATATAGAGATTCGCAACATTGGGAACTGAATTAAAGACAAGGTCATCTGCCAGAGGGATTCAGATTCGGACAAGCTCATTTGGACCCTTACATCCAAAGGCTCTTTCTCTATCTCATCCACCTACTCACTAATGGCTCAATCATTCACTAGACAAATGATTTGGGATAAGAGACTCCAACTGAAGATCTCCATCTTTATGTGGAAATTATTAAACATAAGGCTTCCAACGGATGACATGATTGCCAAGATAGGCATCCCATTACCATCTAAATGCCGCTTTTGTAACAAAGAAGAATCTGTCAATCATCTCTTTATGGTATGTACATTGGCAACACAAGTTTGGAATTTTTTTGAAGTGTGGTTCGAATGGAGTTTTGGCCCAGCCTCTACCATTTTAGATAAGCTCAACTCGTGGTGGTGGGCTGCACACGCTCATTATTCTACAATGGGGTCAATACATAAAATCCTTCCATGCATTGTTTGCCGGTTCATTTGGAAGTCTAGGAATAATGCTACACATTCCAAGGGACAAGCATCTCAGCCACCAGAATCATTGTTGACATTTGTGCTTATTTGAAAACAATTTCCTCAATATTTCCGTTTCCAAAGGTAATTGCGGCAGATGAATTGCTTTTTCACACGGAATTTGTAACCAACTTCTTTACTTGCAACCCAGGAGAATACTTGCTGTTAAATGGAGCTGTCCTCCTTATGGTGTCTTCAAGTTGAATGTGGATGGGGCTTCAAAAGGGAACCCAGGCTTGGCGGTAGGAGGGGGCATCATTAGAAACCACCATGGACACTGCATCAAGGCCTTCTCCAATGGCTACTCTTTCCAAACCAATTTGAAGGCCGAGGCTCTGGCCCTTGTAGATGGCCTAAAAATGTGTTGCTCTTAACACCTACGGGCTGTGGAGGTAAAATGGACTCTCTAATTATCGTTAATATCATAAAAGAGCTATCCGCGCCACCATGGAGCATTGACAATGAACTCTAGCTCATGAAACGGCTCATAGAAGGCAGAGTTGTGTCCTTCATTCTCACATGTATTTAGGGAAACAAATCAAGTAGCAGATAGGTTAGCAAATGAGGGCATTATTACTCCCATGTATGTTGAATACGTTCCGGATACCATTCCCTCCCATGTGAAAGGTTTGGTTATGTCGGATGCCAAGGGACTTCCCTACATTCGCCTTTGTAAATTTTGAGCTTTTCTAATAAATCTTCACCTTATTTGGGTGCTTGCTTAAAAGTGGCTAAAAGAGGGGGACCAAAACTCAAAATTTTTCCACTCCAGCCTTCTAGCCAAAAGACAGCTGTTGCGCATCTCTAGAATCAAAATAGATGGGAATTGGACTGAAAATACGCATCTCATTGAAGAGGCCGGGGTTAACTTCTATAAGGAACTCTTGACCGCTAACAACTCTGCAGCCTTAGACCCATCGTTTCTAGACCACCTCAAGGGCAAAGTCTCGATTGAGGATAATCAGCACTTATTATCCGAACTTTCCATGAAGGAACTGAAGGAGGCAATGTTTTCTCCCTCAATCCAAACAGTGCAGCGGGCATTGATGGCTACAACAGGACCTTCTTTTCCACTTGCTGGGACATTATTCACCTTGATCTCTTCCTTACAGTGCATGATTTTCTCAAAGGTACAAAGCTGCCCGCATGTTCACAAGCACCCTTATTGCACTAATTCCAAAAGTAACCAACCCCAACTCCTTTAGTGATTTTCGGCCCATTAGCTTGTGCACTTTTTTTAACAACATTTGCACTAAAATCATGGCCAATCGCCTTTCCCCCATACTGCCTAAGCTCTTTTCTCTCGAACAAGCGGCCTACGTCCAAGGAAGAGACATTGCAGATAACATCCTTCTTGTCCAAGAGCTGGTTGATTCCATAGACCGGAAAACAAGGGGAGGGAATATGATCATTAAACTTGACCTCGCCAAGGCTTTTGACAGGCTTTCTTGGCCTTTTCTTTACGCAATACTTCAGAAGTTTGGATTTGCGGACCACTGGATCTCTCTTATATGGCATATATTGGAGGACTCTGTTGGTTTTCTATTCTCATTAATGGAGCACCCAAAGGTTTTTTTATGTCCTCTAGAGGGGTTCGGTAGGGCGACCCCTTATCACCTTTGCTATTCATCTTAATGCTTGAAACGTTCTCTCAAGGATTGAAGGATCATTTTCAAACAGACCAAATATCGTGCTATTCTCTCCCAAAGAAGTGCCCTATCATCTCTCACTTGGCTTTTGCAGATGATGTTGTCATCTTCACAAAAGGAGAAATCAAGTCCATCCAAAACCTCATGAACTTTATTTCAAGGTTTGACAATCTCATCCGTGCAGCTCTTTAACAAGTCCAAGTGCACCTTCTACCTATCCAAAAAGGCACTTCCAGCTCGGGTTCGGTTGATTCAAGCAAAGACCGACTTTGTTCACAAATCCCTCACATTCACCTATTTGGGCTGTCCCATTCAAAAGGCAAAACGAAGACGTAACATCTTCCAGCCACTAATAGAAAAAGTGGTCGGCCGAATTCATGGTTGGCAGACGTGAAGGTTCCTCTCACCCGGACGTCGGTTGATTCTCATCAAGCATATTCTAAGCAGCATCCCAATTCACTTATTGTCAGTACTTTTATCCCCAAAATCAGTACTTAAGGAGTTGGAGAGTCAATTTGCTAATTTCTTTTGGGGTTGCTAGGATGGGGTGCTAAAGTGACATTGGACCTCATGGGTTACAGTGTGTCAGCCTACATATTCAAATGGCCTAGGGGTTCCCTCATTGGAGGAAGTGGTTCGTGGCTTTGGTATCAAACTCTGGTGGAAATTCTGGAAAGGCAAATCTCTATCGTGTTCTTTCCTTCAAAGTCATTACCTTAATAGTCAGCATTCCACGTTAATCTCGGCATTACCAGGTGACTCATATAATTGGAAGAGAATGCTGCAAGCTCGTGATGATGTAGAAAAATGGCTGTTATTTCTCCCACGTAAAGCGGATTGCTTCTTTTGGTTCGACCCATGGACTGAACATGGGCCTCTATCCCACATGGTTGAACAAGTCTACTTCTGGATGCACAGCTCAAGGTTTCACATGCTGGGGGTCACAATGGCTGGAACCTTTCTCTTCTAGATGAGAAATACACTAATGAGGAGTTACAAAACATTGCAGCAATTCTTAGGTCAAGACCACTCCTTCTGACCGACGAACCGAACCTCATTGTTTGGACCCTCACATCTAAAGGTTCCTTCTCACTCTCATCCACGTACCCCCTAAGGTGCAGATACTCTCTCGGCAAATGATTTGGGACAAGAGACTCCAATTGAAGATTTCCATATTCATGTGGAAATTGCTGAATAAACGGCTGTCGTTAGATGATATCTTACGGAAAATTGGATTTTTGTTGGCCTCTAAATGCTGGTTTTGTTGTCACGAAGAATCCTTGGAACACCTTTTTGTGGAATGTGAAATATCACGACAAATCTGGTGTTTCTTTGAAGACTGGTTGGAATTGCCTATTGCTCCATCTACGACTATCTTGGATAAGCTAAATGCTTGGTGGTGGGTTGCTACACCTTCATCCGCAATTGGAGTAGTTCATAAAATTCTCCCTTGCATAATATGTTGGTTCTTATGGAAAGTTAGGAACATGGCGGTTTTCGATGGCAACGTTAGTATTGCAACAAGGATTACCGCGGACATTTGCTCTTATTTGGTATCTATCTTTTCAATCCATCCCCTTACAAAGGTATCCACAGCCGATGACATGCTACTGTCACGGGGCATTTGTAATCAACTCATTCAAACTAAACCAAAAAAACTCCTAGACGTCAAATGGGACTGCCCTCCATATGGTTTTCTTAAATTAAATGTGGATGGTGCTTCCAAAGGAAACCCAAGAATGGCAGCAGGTGGCGGCATCCTAAGTGATCACAATGGACAATGCATCCTGGCGTTTTCCAATGGCTACCAACAACAAACAAACTTACAAGCTGAGGCATTGGCCATAGTAGATAGACTTCATATGTGTAGTAGACTGAATGTGCACTCACTGATTGTTGAGATTGATTCCCATGTATGTTTAGTTAACTCTTTGATGGGCTCATCGGCATCGATTTTGAGTATTGATTCCCAACTATGATTCATCAACAGCTTTTGCACCGGGAAAGACATCAATTTCAAGCATGTATATAGGGAAGCTAATCAAGTTGCTGATACTTTAGCTAATGAAGGCATTTCAAAACCTATGTATGTTGAATATGATCCCTACACCATTCCTTACATCGTTAAAGGTTTGGTTGGCCTAGATGCTAGGGGCTGCCCTAATATTCGGTTTTTGTAATCAATGATCCAATCAATAAATTAGTTCGTTTGCTTAAAAAAAAAAAACTAGCTTAAAAACTCCTAAAAAAGTAGTGCTGGGGTTCAGCCATAAGTGGCCCCAAGATTTGGGCTAAATGGGCCTTATTAAGACTAATTAATGAGCCTAAAAACGGAGAACTAAATCACAAATATACTCGACTTAAACAAGCCTAATTTACACAAACTTAGACTACTATTGGGTTTTATAAAATAATAGAGTAAACACACAAAAACTACTGCACTTCTTCATTATGGATTTGGACTTGAAGAATGTTCTGATCAGATTTACAAGCCCGTTCCACTTCTAGTTTATTTTGGACGGCTTCCCCATCAAGAACACCTCAAACTAAACTTTGCATGGCTTGCTGGATTCTCTTTCCACGTGCCCATGTAATTGGTCCAAGTTGGCACTTGCAATGACTCTTCACGAACCTTAGTCGAGCTTGAAGGTACTGCTTGGCTCGTATCACCAGACTCGGCTGGTGAAATCAAAACTTGCAAAGAGATGATCCAATGTTTCTTGATGGTGACAAAAGGGACATTTAACAGCCAAGGAAAACCCAAAGATAGTAATGATATCGTCAAGTGGGAGTTTCCAATTCAAGGGGCGCCACATGAAGATGGACATTTCAATTTGGAGTTTATTGTCCCAAATCATTGTTTGAGCGAGTGTGGAAACATGTGAAGGAAGGGAAGATGAGACTGAAAACTTGCCATTTGGTGAGAGAGTCCATACCAGCACAGATCCGAGTCATTACTAACTTGGAAATGTATCCCACAAAGAAGCTTCTCTAGTCTTTCTATCTCAAGGCCTGAATAATGTTCGCTTAAAATTGCAAGGTTCCAGCCATTTGCACTCACAAATCAGCAACTGTAAGGGTTGGCTCGAACACTTGACTAACCTCGTGAAACAAAGGTCCTTGAGGCGGCCAAGTGTCATACCAAAAGGAGACTTGTCCAATGCGTAAAAAAAATAAAAGGCATTTTTCTGAGTTCTCACGGCTTTTAAGCATGCACTTCCATATATAAATCAATCACTGTGCCTTTCATTTATTAAACAAGCATGGGAATAACAATATCTAGCACGCGTGAAAGAGCACCACAAAGAATTCCCCTTTCGAAATTTCCACCGTAGTTTAATGCCAAAACCCTTGACCAAATCTGAAAGGGGCATTATTCCAAGGCCATTGGCAGCTGTTGGCTTACATAATGACTTCCATGATGCCCAACGGTACCTGCTTCCCAAGTCCGAAAGTGCCGCATAAGAAGTTTTCGAATTGGCGCTCCAAGTCCTTTGATTACAGCTTTTGAAGGCTGGAGTACCGTGAATAGGTAATTGGAATAGTACTTAAAACAAGCTTGATTAGGATTAGCTTACCCCCAAGAAAGAGAAATTTAATTTGCTACCCCGCAATTTTAGAGATAACTTTCTCAATGATGGGCTGAAAGAGTGACCTTCTTTTATTCGCCTTTTGAATGGGGCAGCCAAGATATGAGAAAGGGAGGACACGTTTCACAAAACCTGTTCAAAAATTAACCATTCTGATCCTAGACAGTAGAGCATTGTTGGCCATGTAAAAGAAGTTTTTCGACTTGTTAATAAGCTTCCCAGATGAAGACACAAACTGGTCGTGGAACTCCTTGAGTTCTTGATTGATTTGGCCTCTCATTTTGTGAAAATGACTATGTTGTTCGTGAACGCAAGATGAGTGATTGTTGGACACGTCCTTGGATATGCGTAATCCCAGATAATTCCCATGCACAACATTGTGCTCACAAACCTCGCGCAAAAGTCTTCTTGTTTCAGCCATTTCATACCCGATTTTTGCCACCAAACACTTTCTTCATGGGCAAGGCATTTAGCGTGCATGGCTTGTGCATGGGCTAGAGAAATTTGGTTAGGTTGTAATGGCTGTTGCAAGCAAATAGCCTCACATTGTTGAACCTACATCTCAACATTTTTCACCTTGTCGAAAATGTTTCCAAAGATGGTGTGACTCCAATTGCGTAATCAAGCAAGAATTCAACTCGTTGTCTATAACAAGACAATAACCAAACTCTTAACAAGATTTAAAGCTAGAATTGACCCGTTGCCTGTACGAATCAGGCAAGAACCAAATCTATAAGTCGGTTACAGCAATCACCGTTGCTCAAGCGATGATCCCAACAAAGTCTTAATCTAAAGACTAAAACAAATAACTTTTTCCTCACGAAAAAGACAAGTTTTTTTGATAAAAATCTGCTGAAATTCGTCCATATCGATAAGGCTATTTATAGTCTTAATAAAGTCCTAAAAACTAGCATAAAAACTCCTAAAAAAGTAGTGCTGGGGTTCAGCCATAAGTGGCCCCCAGATTTGGGCTAAATGGGCCTTATGAAGGCTAATTAATAAGCCTAAAAATTGAGAACTAAATCACAACTATACTCGACTTAAACAATCCCAATTTACACAAACTTAGACTACTATTGGGCTTTATAAAATAATAGAGTAAACACGAACAACTGGACTTCACCATTATGGATTTGGACTTGAAGAATGTTCCGATCAGATTTACAAGCCCGTTCCACTTCTAGTTTGTTTTGGACGGCTTCCCCGTCAAGAACACCTCGAACCAAACTTTGCATGGCTTGCTGGATTCTCTTTGCACGTACCCTTGTAATTGGTCCAAGTTGGCACTTGTAATGACTCTTCACGAACCTTAGTCGAGCTTGAAGATGGCCCTTGGCTCGTATCACCAGACTCAATTGGTGAAATCAAAACTTGCACAAGAGATGATCCAATGTTTCTTGATGGTGACAAAAGGAACATTTTGCTGCCAAGGAAACCCCAAAGGTGGTTATGATATCGTCAAGTGGGAGTTTCCTATTCAAGAGGCGCCACATGGAGATGGAGATTTCGATTTGGAGTTTATTGTCACAAATCATTGTTCGAGAGAGTGTGGAAACATGTGAAGGAAGGGTTGATGAGACTGAAAACTTGCCAGTAGGTGAGAGAGTCCATACCAACACATCCGAGTCATTACTAACTTGGAAATGTATTCCACAAAGAAGCTTCTCTAGTCTTTCTATCTCAAGGCCTGAATAATGTTCGCTTAAAATTGCAAGGTTCCAGCCATTTGCACTCACAAATCAGTAACTGTAAGGGTTGGCTCGAACACTTGACTAACCTCGTGAAACAAAGGTCCTTGAGGAAGCCAGGTGTCAAACCAAAATGAGACTTGTCCAATGCGTAACAAAAATAAAAGGCATTTTCTGCATTCTCACGGCTTTTAAGCTGTGCACTTCCATATATATATGAATCACTGTGCCTTTCATTTATTAAACAAGGGTGGGAATGACAATATCTAGCACCATAAAGAATTCCCTTTTCGAAATTTCCACCATAGTTTAATGCCAAAACCCTTGAGTTGGCTTACATAATGACTTCCATGATGCCCAATGGTACCTGCTTCCTGAGTCCGAATTGACGTCTAAGAAGTTTGCGAATTGGCGCTCCAAGTCCTTTGATTACAGCTTTTGAAGGCTGGAGTGCCGTGAATAGGTATAGTGGAATACTACTTAAAACAAGCTTGATCAAGATTAGCTTTACCCCAGGAGAGAGAAATTTCATATGCCACCCCGCAATTTTAGAGGTAACTTTCTCAATGATGGGCTGAAAGAGTGACCTTTTCTTCGCCTTTTGAATGGGGCAGCCAAGATATGTGAAAGAGAGGGGACGTTTCACAAAACCTGTTCAAAATTGAAACATTCTGATCCTAGATAGTGGAGCGTTGTTCGCCGTGTAAATTCTAAAGAAGCTTTTCGACTTATTAATAAGCTGCCCAGATGAAGACTCAAACTGGTCGTGGAACTCCATGAGTTCTTGTTTGATTTGGCCTTTCCTTTAGTGAAACTGACTATGCCGTTCGTGAGCGCAAGATGAGTGATTGTTGGACACTTCCTTGGAAACACGTAATCCCAGATATTTCCCGCACTGAATTGTGCTTGCAAACCTCGTTCAAAAGTCTCCCTGTTTCAACCATTTCATACCCGATTTTTGCCTCCAAAATCTTTCTTCATCGGCAAGGCATTTAGTGTGCATGGCTTGTGCAAGGGCTAGAGAAATTTGGTTAGGTTGTGATGGCTGTTGCAAGCAAATAGCCTCACATTGTTGAACCTGCATCTCAGCATTTTTCACACTGTCAAAAATGTTTCCAAAGATGGTGTGACTCCAGTTGCATAATCAAGCAAGAATTCAACTCGTTGTCTATAACAAGACAAGAACCAAAATCTTAACAAGATTTAAAGAGAGAATTGACCCGTCCATGCCAATACGAATCTGGGAACAACCAAATCTATAAGTCGATTAGAACAATCACCGTTGCTCAAGCGATGATCCCAACAAAGTCTTAATCCAAAGACTAAAAGAAATAACTTTTTCCTCACAAAAAAGACAAGTTTTTTTGATAAAAATCTGCTGAAATTTGTCCATATGATGAGGCCTATTTATAGTCTTAATAAAGTCCAAAAACTAGCTTAAAAACTCCTAAAAAAGTAGTGCTGGGGTTCAGCCACAAGTGGCCCCAAGATTTGGGCTAAAGGGGCCTTTTTAAGGCTAATTAATAAGCCTAAAAATTGAGAACTAAATCACAACTATACGCGACTTAAACCAGCCCAATTTACACGGACTTAGACTACTATTGGGCTTTATAAAATAATAGAGTAAACACAAACTACTGGACTTCTCCATTATAGATTTGGACATGAAGAATGTTCCGATCAGATTTACAAGCCCGTTCCACTTCTAGTTTGTTTTGGACGGCTTCACCGTCACAGAGAACACCTCGAACCAAACTTTGCATGGCTTGCTGGATTCTCTTTGCACGTACCCTTGTAATTGGTCCAAGTTGGCACTTGTAATGACTCTTCACGAACCTTAGTCGAGCTTGAAGATGGCCCTTGGCTCGTATTACCAGACTCTGCTGGTGAAATCAAAACTTGCAAAGAGATGATCCAATGTTTCTTGATGGTGACAAAAGGAACATTTTGCAGCCAATGAAACCCCAAAGGTGGTTATGATATCGTCAAGTGGGAGTTTCCTATTCAAGAGGCGCCACATGGAGATGGAGATTTCGATTTGGAGTTTATTGTCACAAATCATTGTTCGAGAGAGTGTGGAAACATGTGAAGGAAGGGTTGATGAGACTGAAAACTTGCCAGTAGGTGAGAGAGTCCATACCAACACATCCGAGTCATTACTAACTTGGAAATGTATCCCACAAAGAAGCTTCTCTAGTCTTTCTATCTCATGGCCTGAATAATTTTCTAACATTTGAAGGCCCCTATTATATAAGTACTTAGAAACGGATTTTAAAACTTAATTTTGATGTTCGCGCAGTAATTTCGGATTTGAAAATATTTCTTTGAAGTCCACACAGTATTGACCGACAAAAGTGGGGTCCCTTTTTGTCCCATCATTTTTGTTTCTTTTTTGATTTTTGAGAACTTTGGGATCTTGATTGAGGGCTTGTTTCATCATCTGAAAAGAGTTTTCTTGCAACATCTGTCTGAGATTTTTCTTTGGAGATGAGATTTTCCAACTCCTGTGTCTTCTACTCTATTATTTCATGAATTCCCATGTATTTATCCATTTCTTTATTCATAAAAGGGTCATCATCCTCATTTGATTCATCAAAATTCATTAGGGAAAAAGAAAGTTCAAATTTATTGTCAGTTTTAATTGGTGAAGCAAGTTTTTCTTTTCCCTTTGAAGAAGTCCCTTGAATTGAATCAATTTGTTTGGAAACTTCGTGCATGATCTGATCTCTGATTTTTTCTAAGTCTAATTTTTGACTGTCAATATTTAATTCTCTCTTTTTGTTCTTTCAATTTTCTGCTTTTTTGAAAAATAAATTCTTCTTTTTCTTTTTCTTTTTGTTGTTCCTGGAGATTCTGGATTCTTCTTTTCTCTTCCATAAGTAAAAACTATTCAATCTGAGAATAGTTATACTCACACCTAGGCCACCATTTGTTCTTATGGATTCTTCTGATTTGAGGAAGAAAGTATCCTGCAGCAATGCCTGTTTCCAATTTCCATGAAAAAAGCCAGGGAATACTTAATTTGGCTAATAAGTGTAACAATTGTCTTCCAGGAATGTCAGGATCAGAAAAATAGCTTTCAAACACTTTTTTAAATTGTTTAAATAATTTTTGAAGATCAGAAGGAACAAAATTTTCAGGAATTCCATAGGATTGAAACCACCTATAGAACCACATAGGAAGAAAAGTTTTGTAGTTTAGAATTGTGGGTTCCATACGGATCCACCAGGTCTGTTTAAAATCAGTAGTATTGTAAAGAAGAACATAGGTGAATGAATTTATACAATGAATCTCAATAATTGAAAGCATAATCGGAATTATTAAAAAGGATCTGAAAGAGAACACATCAGAAGAATGTGTACTCCAATCATCAGCGGAAGGGACTGTTTTAATGAAGATTTTAGACATTGTGAAATAATGATCTTGGATAGTGGGTCTCCATCCAATGTCACCATCTTTGATATCAACAAATTTGGTAAGATTGAGGAAATCAGCATAAGTATGTCTATATTTAGTAGGATTATTTGCTGAAATGAGGAAGTAAGAGCCATAATTTTTTGAAAAATATTTAATTACAATTTGAAAAGTATTTTGATTCATTTCGTTTAATTCAATGAAAGAAATATGACCTTTAGTTCCATTTGGTGCATAAGGCTCTTTTTCAACAGGCTTAGGAGAAGATTTTTCTTCCTCTAAAGAAATTCCAATAGAAGAAGAATCAGAAGGATTTGAAGTAAATCGCATGGCAGTTTTAGGACGATTTGAGCTGCTTGGAATTGATCCAAGAATAGTCAGTGCATTCTATTAAGTGGAGAAATTGGATTTGAAGGAACATTTAATGGATTTTCTACACCGTGTAAAAAATTTAAATTTGCAATTGAGGAATTTGAGGGGAGTGGGGGAAAATTTTTTTCAGAAATTTGTCCTCCTGAATTTATTTGTCTTATTTGTCCTCTTCCTGAATTTGGACTTCTTCCACCACGGGATCCTCTCCCGAGGATATTCATCATAATCTGAAAACAATTTAAGCAGAGAAAATTAATATTTTAGTTTTATTTAGATTTTCCAATCTTTTTTCTTCTCGAGCACTTATGTGTTTATACATTTCAAGAGTACTTTCTAAAGTACTCAAAATAATTGATTTTTCCTCAAAATCTAAAAGCATTTTTCTCATTCTTTTGTTTGGTAATTTGAATCTGAAATTTCTGTCTGCTTCTTCATAAATTGTTATTAATTCAAAAATTTGTGCTTGTAAAGTTTTCACAAATTTCATAATGATTTAATATTAACACCAAAACAGATGAATGCTAATGTAGCATATAGAATTGATAAACCAATTATATTAAGGACTAACTAAATTTTTCAGTGACATGTGGAAACTCCATCTGTAAGACTCAAGTTACTTTGTAAAAATTCTCTGGTAAGAAAATCAGGCAAAGAAGTAAAATCACCTTTAATATATTCAATATCAAAATCAAATACAGATAATATAGACTGCCATCTAGCAAAAATTTGTTTGGAAGCAATATTTTTGGTGTCTTGTTCTAAAACATATTTTGCAGCACTGAAATCTATTCTTAAAAGAAAATTTTGATTTAATAAGTCTTCCTGAACTTTAGAAATACAAAGAACAATAGACAAAAAACTTTTTTTAATTGTAGAATAGTTTAATTGTACATTTTTCCAAAGTCTGGATTTGAATCTTACTAATTCTTCTTTATTATTTTTAGGATTAATTTATTTTAATATGCTACCATATCCTACATTAGAAGCATCTGTTTCGACAATCTTATACCATTTATTATTTGCTAAAGATAAACAAGGTGCAGGCCAAATGTTTTACTTTTTCTTTAATTTTCTTAACAACATTAGTATGAATTTGTGACCAAGCAGGTGGATTCTTTTTTAACTAATTGAATTTGCCAAAATCCTGATTTTAAATCAAATTTAGAATATATATTTGATCCAATTGTTCTATTTAATAGATATTTTTTGTTAGGAATAGGGTATCTTATCCATTTTAAAACTCAAACTACTGGACTTCTCCATTATGGATTTGGACTTGTTTTAGACGGCTTCCCAGTCAATAACACCTCGAACCAAACTTTGCATGGCTTGCTGGATTCTCTTTGCACGTGCCCTTATAATTGGTTCAAGTTGGCACTTGCAATGACTCTTCACGAACCTTAGTCGAGCTTGAAGATGCCCCTTGGCTCGTATCACCAGACTTGGCTGGTGAAATCACAACGTGCAAAGAGATGATCCAATGTTTCTTGATGGTGACAAAAGGGACATTTTGCAGCCAAGGAAACCCCAAAGGTAGTTATGATATCGCCATAGTAGTGGGAGTTTCCTATTCAAGAGGTGCCACATGAAGATGGAGATTTCGATTTGGAGTTTATTGTCCCAAATCATTGTTTGAGAGAGTGTGGAAACATGTGAAGGAAGGGTAGAGGAGACTGAAAAGTTGCAATTAGGTGAGAGAGTCCATACCAGTACATCCGAGTCATTACTAACTTGGAAATGTATCCCACAAAGAAACTTCTCTTGTGTTTCTATCTCAAGGCCTGAATAATGTTCGCTTAAAATTGCAAGGTTCCAGCCATTTGCACTCACAAATCAGCAACTGTAAGGGTTGGCTCGAACACTTGACTAACCTCGTGAAACAAAGGTCCTTGAGGCAGCCAAGTGTCACACCAAAAGGAGACTTGTCCAATGCATAACAAAAATAAAAGGCCTTATTCTGCGTTCTCACGACTTTTAAGCATGCACTTCCGTATATATATGAATCACTGTGCCTTTCATTTATTAAACAAGGATGGGAATGACAATATCTAGCAGCTGACGCGTGAAAGAGCACCATAAAGAATTCCCCTTTCAAAATTTCCACCATTGTTTAATGCCAAAACCCTTGACCAAATCTGAGAGGGACATTATTCCACGGCCATTGGCAGCTGTTGGCTTACATAATGACTTCGATGATGCCCAATGGTACCTACTTCCCGAGTCTGAATTGCCGCACAAGAAGTTTGCGAATTGGTGCTCCAAGTCCTTTGATTACAGCTTTTGGAGGCTGGAGTACCGTGAATAGGTATATTGGAAAACTACTTAAAACAAGCTTGTAGAAGAGATCCTCTAAAATTTCAAATCCATTTCATTTGCCACTAGAATTTTAGAGGTAACTTTCTCAATGATGGGCTGAAAGATTGACCTTCTTTTCTTCACCTTTTGAATGGGGCAGCCAAGATATGTGAAAGGGAGGGGACATTATACAAAACTAGTTCAAAATTGAACCATTCTGATCCTAGATAGTGGAGCATTGTTGGCCATGTAAGAGAAGCTTTTCGACTTGTTAATAAGGCTGCCCAGATGAAGACTCAAACTGGTCGTGGAACTCCATGAGTTCTTGATTGATTTGGCCTCTCCTTTAGTGAAAATGACTATGTCGTTCGCGAACGCAAGATGAGTGATTGTTGGACACTTCCTTGGAAATGCGTAATCCCAGATATTTCCTGCACAGAATTGTGCCTGCAAACCTCGCGCAAAAGTCTCCTTGTTTCAGCCTTTCCATACCCAATTTTTGCCTCCAAAAACTTTCTTCATCGGCAAGGCATTTAGCGTGCATGGCTTGTGCATGGGCTAGAGAAATTTGGTTAGGTTGTGATGGCTGTTGCAAGCAAATAGCCTCATATTGTTGAACATGCAGCTAAGCATTTTTCACCTTGTCAAAAATGTTTCCAAAGATGGTGTGACTCCCATTGCGTAATCAAGCAAGAATTCAACTCATTGTCAATAACAAAACAAGAACCAAACTCTTAACAAGATTTAAAGCGAGAATTGACCCGTTGCCTATACAAATCAGGTTTTACAAGAACCAAATCCATAGTCGGTTAGAACAATCACCGTTGCTCAAGCGATGATCCCAACAAAGTCTTAATCCAAAGACTAAAGGAAAGAACTTTTTCCTCACGAAAAAGACAAGTTTTTTTGTGTATAAATCTGCTGAAATTCGTCCATATGATGAGGCCTATTTATAGTCTTAATAAAGTCCTAAAAACTAGCTTAAAAACTCCTAAAAAAGTGGTGCTGGGGTTCAGCCATAAGTGGCCCAAAGATTTGGGCTAAATGGGCCTTATTAAGGCTTAATTAATGAGCCTAAAAACTGAGAACTAAATCACAACTATACGCGTCTTAAACCAGCCCAATTTACACAAACTAAGACTACTACTCTAGCTTTATAAAATGTCTCTTAAACACAAACTACTGGACTTCTCCATTTTGGATTTGGACTTGAAGAATGTTAGCCCGTTCCACTTCTAGTTTGTTTCGGATGGCTTCCCCATCAAGAACACCTCGAACCAAACTTTGCATGGCTTGCTGGATTCCCTTTGCACGTGCCCTTGTAATTGGTCCAAGTTGGCACTTGCAATGACTCTTCACGAACCTTAGTCAAGCTTGAAGATGCCCCTTGGCTCATATCACCAGACTAGGCTGGGCAAATCACAACTTGCAAAGAGATGATCCAATGTTTCTCCTCATTCTCTCTACTTTTTTTCACTCTAAAACTCCAAATACACTTTGTTTTCTCGGCCATGGCACCGGTTGAAGGGCAACCTAAAACCTTTGCACAAGTACTCTCGGGTGGCCAAAATCTGAATATTCAAGTCCCAAATTCGAACACTCCATTGAAGGCCCTCCAATCGTACAAGGGAGAACCAGCAATATTCTTCTCCAATGAAGAAATACAACAACTTGCTGCACCCTTTCAATACACATTGGTTGGTAACTTTCCGAGGGGTAAGCCGAACATGGAAATACTCTGAAAAAGCTTTCATACCATTGGTTTTAAAGGCCATTTTACCATCGGATACCTTGACTACTAGAAGCACATACTTATCAGATTTTCTTTGGAGGAGGATTATCTGAGATGTTGGCTCAAGAACACTTGGATAGTTAATGGATACTACTTGAAAATTCTTAAATGGCATCCACTTTTTACCACCAAAGAGGAACCGTCTATAGTTCCCATCTGGATTACTTTTGAAGGTCTTACATCAATCTTCTTCAACAAACATGCCTTGTTTAGCCTCGCTCAAGCGGTTGGTACTCCTCTCAAACATGACTGGCAACCGCAAATTTCACTAGGCCAAGTGTTGCAAAAGTATGTATGGAAGTCGACCTCCTTTCTGAGCTCCCTTCTAGAGTTTGGCTGGGGTTTGGTAGGGAAGGCATTTGGCAGAAAATTAGCTATGAAGAAGTGCCATGCTACTGTACAAAGTGCAAGAAAATAGGCCATACCAACGAAGCATGCAAGAAAGGAGAGCTGGTGTTGGCAAACAAACCAATGGGTCTTAGTGAGCACATGAAGAATCACGCAAAGACATCAACCCAAACACGCTGGACACCAATGAAGCATCATGAAGCTGGACTACTAGAACAAAGGAACCTTTACCACCTTCACGCAAAGATGATGGGAAGACGGTGATTGATCAAATTTCACATCCTTCATCACAGCACCCATTGACAAAAAATCCACCGGGAGTAGTTACTGAACAAGAGCTCACCACGGTTCAACCCATGGAGGCTGCCCAACATCAAGAACAAGAAGTTTCAGAAATTCTGGCACCAAAAGTGGCGGTAGCCACCATTCCGGTGGCTGAACCACCACCATTTCGGCCCCCAACAAACCTGGAATTTCAAATTTTGAATTCAATAGAAGATATGGTGGTTGCAACTCCTCAAACAAGCCTATCAACTCAGTATCCTAATCCCTTGGAAAAAGGGTTGACCAATTCAAACTTCATAATAACAACCTTGACTTATCCTTATCTAAACAAACGGATGTGACCCATTCAAAAGAGCAGCCAATTCGTCCAAATGAGACACACGAATTGGGCCAACTCAACTTCTTACCAAAGATGACCAAGCTCTTGCAGCTGTCCGAATAATGGAGGAGCTTCCTTGCTACTTTTCAGACACGGATACCCCACTAGAAATAGCAGCCATGTCGACTCAACATCTCATGGATTTGAGGGATTTGTTCGAGAATAGGCCTGCCGCAAAGAAAAAGATTAGAAGGAAACGCACCTACACCATGCCGCGGATGCGAACGAGGCTCTCCAAACCGCCATCCTCTTTCCCCAATTAATGGACTATTTTCTGGTATGGAACATTTGAGGGGTCAATAACAAACCCTTAATTCGAAGAATAAAACAGTTAACTAAACAACACAGAATAAAATTCCTTGCTTCGTTAGAACCGATGGTTGACAAAGACCGGATTCATTCCTTTGCTTGTAGATTAAGCTTTGATAGCTGCATATCCAATCTTAATGGGAAGATTTGGCTTTTCTGAAACCAAATTTTTGATGTCTCTATGTTGGTAAGTTCGGACCAGCTCATGCATATAGATGTTTCCATCTCTTCTAATCAACTCCAACAAGATATCCTAGCAACATTCATTTATGCTAAATGCACTAAATACCAAAGAAGAAGTTTATGGCAAGAACTCCGTGCGGTACAATCCTCAAATCCATGGCTGGTGGTGGGGGGATTTTAATGTAATCTCCAATTCAGACGAGTATAAGGGTTCTTCTTTGGTGGACGTTAAAGCCTTAAATGAATTCAACGATTGTCTCCTAGATTGTGGCCTTATGAACATGGCATATCAAGGCTGCAAATTCACTTAGAGAGGTAATAGGTATGGCAGCTTGGTATGGAAAAGACTTGATCGTTATGTATGTAACCAGGCATTCCTATCTACCTTTCAACAAATTACGATGGAAAATTTGCTCAAAACGTGTTTGGATCACACTCTGCTGCTCCTCAAGACATCAAATGGAATGTCATCCGGGCCTAAGCAGTTTAGGTTTTTAAATTCATGGACTAACCATCCTCTCTTCATGCAGGTTGTCATGAAAAAAATAACTGGCATCTTCACTGTTTGGGCAGCCCACTTAATATCCTTGCCTCAAAGCTTAAAAGGCTAAAGGCGGAATTAAGGAATTGGAACCACACCATCTTTGGTAACATTTTTGACAAGGTGAGAAATGTTGAGTTGCAAGTCAAATAGTGTGAAACCACCTGTCCACAACAGCCGACTCAACACAACCAAATTGCACTTGCCCATGCACAAGCCAAACAATCCAAATGCCTTGCTGAAGAGTCATAAATAATTGGCATCTTCAGTGTTTGGGCAGCCCACTTAATATCCTTGCCTCAAAGCTTAAAAGGCTAAAGGTGGAATTAAGGAATTGGAACCACACCATCTTTGGTAACATTTTTGACAAGGTGAGAAATGTTGTGTTGCAAGTCAAACAGTGTGAAACCACTTGTCTAGAACAGCCGACTCAACACAACCAAATTGCACTTGCCCATGCACAAGCCAAACACGCCAAATGCCTTGCTGAAGAAGAAAGTTTTACATAGAGACAAAAATTGGGCTTGAAATGGCTCAAAGAAGGAGATCAAAACTCAAAATTCTTTCATTCTTCACTCCTTACTAAGAGGCACAACTTGAACATCTCGAGGCTTAAGGTGGACAGGACGTGGACGGAAGATTGGCAGCTTATTGAAGAAGAGGGTGTCTATCACTTCAAGGATCTTTTAACAGCCCTGAGTGACCCGGATATCAATCATGATCTCTTGAACAACATCTCACAAGTAATTACACTAGAGAATAACAGAAAGCTGCTTGCCGAGCCTTCCATGGACGAGCTCAAAGAGGCAACTTTTGGCCTTAACCAACTGGGGCTGCTGGAATGGACGGTTTTAATGGAGTGTTTTTCACCACCTGTTGGGAAATCATACAAAATGACCTTCACAATGCAGTGAAAGATTTCTTGAAAGGCCAGCCGCTTCCCAGAGCTTTTACAAGCACTCTTACAGCATTGATCCCGAAAATTACGAACCCTTCCTCTTTTGATAACTTTAGACCAATGATTTAGGCTTTGTACTTTTTTTCAATAAAATCTGCTTCCAAAATATTGGCTAACAGAATATCTTTAGTGCTGCCCAAAATTATTTCTCAGGAGCAAGTAGCTTATGTACAAGGCAGAGACATCACCAATAACATATTGCTGGTTCAGGAGATGGTCGAGTTCATAAACCGAAAAACCAGAGGAGGTAATATCATTTTCAAGCTTGATTTAGCAAAGGCCTTTGATCGCCTCTCCTGGTCTTTCCTTTATGCAGTTCAGCGAAAACTTGGGTTTAGCAAAAACTGGAATGCCATCTTGAAGAATGTGTTAGAAAATTGCTGGTTCTCCATCCTTCTTAATGGCTCCCCAAAAGGCTTTTCCAAGTCCACTTGAGGTGTTCGCCAGGGAGACCCTTATCACCTCTCCTTTTCATAATTGCAATGGAAACCTTCTCACGAGGATTAAAAGCTCAATACTGAGGGGAAAAAATTTTAGATTATGCATTGCCGAGAAAATGCCAACCAATCACCCACTCGACTAACATTTGCGGATGACGTAGTTATTTTCACAAAGGGAGACACCAAGTCTATCAAAAGGCTCATGGAATTTCTCACTCAGTGTGAAGTATCATCCGGGCTGGTCTTTAACAAGTCCAATAGTTCTTTCTACATGCCCAAAAATGCTTTTCAAGAGTAAGGATGATTCAATGCCAAACAGGTTTTGCACAACGGTTCCTTCCTTTCACATACCTTGGTTGCCCTATTCAAAAGGCAAAGAAAAGAAAGGCTCTTTTCCAGCACATCTGATATTGAATCATCCTTACTCTAGAAACTCATTCATTGGCAAACAAAATTTCTATCTCCCGGAGGTAAGTTAATCTTGATAAAGCATGTCCTCAGTAGCATTCCAATATACCTCTTCACAGTGCTCCAACCTCCTAAAGCTGTTATTAAGGACTTCGAGAGGCAATTCGCCAACTTCTTCTGGGGCAACTCGGAATTGGGTAGTAAACACCATTGGGCATCATGGAAATCAATTTGTTGGCCAGTAGAGGATAATCCAGGCAAATGGACTTGGGATTGTTTCATTATCGAATTTGGCTAAAGGTTTTCGTATCAAGTTGTGGTGGAAATTTCGAAAGGGCAACTCCTTGTGGTGCACATTCATGCAAGCAAGATATTGTCATTCCTACCCTTGCCTGATACAGGAGGGACATGGAGACTCATAAATATTGAAGTGCATGCTCAAAAGTCGACAAGACGCAGAACATAGTTTTCTATTCTTGATACGCAACGGACAGTCCTCTTTTTGGTTTGATACATGGCTGTCCACAGGACCCTTATTTAATGAAGTCAGCCAAGTGTCCGAGCCAAATCTCACTATTGCCCAGGTATGGAGCACAAATGGTTGGAATCTTTCGTGTTTGAATGACCATTATTCACTTCAAGAGCTAGAAAGACTAAGGCAGCTCCTTCATGGAAGTGCCATCCAGATATCTAATGAACTAGACGAGCTAGTGTGGACTCTCTCAACAAATGGTAAATTTTCAATCTCATCCACTCTCCCCTCTTTACACATGCTTCCATGCTCTCTCAGAAAAATGATATGGGATGGCAGACTACAAGCCAAGATTTCTATCTTCATGTGGCGACTTCTGAACAGAAAGCTTCCCCTTGACGACATAATAATCAACTTTGGAGTCTTTTTGGTTTCAAAATGCTCATTTTGCAACAATCTGGAAACTTTGGATCACCTCTTTGTAGGATGTGAATTCGCCAGCAGCATTTGGTTATACTTTGAATCATGGCTTGAAGTGCTTTTTCCCCATCCTCCACAATACTAGATAAACTCCATTCTTGGTGGTGGCATGACCCTCCTTCGAAAACCCTTGAGATGTTTAATGCTTATGCCATCTTTGGTATGCTGGTTCATATGGAAAGCACGCAATATGGCAATCTTTGAAGGCCATTTCACAACGCCTCAACACATCATTACTCACATATGCTCTCAATTGTGAAGCATCTCCACCATTCGACCATTTCATAGGACTGGACCAGCTGATGACACTTTTTTTCTCATTTTCTTTGACTGTCCGTCAAATACTCATCACGCAGCCGAGGAGAGCATTGGTAGTCAAGTGGATTCCGCCTCCGAAAGGCAGTGCAAAACTCAACATTGATGGGGCATCAAAAGGAAATCCAGGGTTGGCGACTGGTGGCGGAGTAATTAGAGATCGCCGAGGAAACATGATCAAGGCATTTAGCAACAATTACCTTCTCCAATCCAATTTACAAGCGGAAGCATCTGCTTTGGTGGATGGTCTCCAACTTTGTGCACAATTGCAACTCACAGTTCCTAGAAGTGGAACTCGACTCCTTAGCTCTTGTGCATATAATAAGGGGCCATTCTAAGCCACCATGGAACATTGACCAGCAATGGCAATTCATCAAAGCCTTCACCTTAGATGGTCATTTTACTTTTTTGCATGTTTACCGAGAGGCAAATCATGTAGTAGATAGGCTAGCAAATGAGGGTATTTTTAATTCTTCCTATCTAGAGTATAACCAAGACTCACTCCCTAGGCCTATTAGTGGTTTCAAGGTTATCAAACCACTAAGGTTATCCTTGGATGCTCAGGGCTACCCGGACGTAAGGCATTGTAAATTATGATTCATTAAATAAACTACACCTACTTTGGGTGTTTGCTCAAAAAAAAAAAAAAAATTTTGCAGCCAAGGAAACCCCAAAGGTAGTTAAGTTATCGTCAAGTGGGAGTTTCCCATTCAAGAGGCACCACACGAAGATGGAGATTCAGATTTGGAGTTTATTGTCCCAAATCATTGTTTGAGAGAGTGTGGAAACATGTGAAGGAAGGGTAGAGGAGACTGAAAACTTGCCATTAGGTAAGAGAGTCCATACCAGTACATCCGAGTCATTACTAACTTGGAAATGCATCCCACAAAGATGCTTCTCTAGTCTTTCTATCTCAAGGCCTGAATAATGTTCACTTAAAATTGCAAGGTTCCAGCCATTTGCACTCACAAATCAGCGAACTGTAAGGGTTGGCTGGAACACTTGACTAACCTCGTGAAACAAAGGTCCTTGAGGCAGCCAAGTGTCATACCAAAAGGAGACTTGTCCAATGCGTAACAAAAATAAAAGGCCTTTTTCTGCGTTCTCACGGCTTTTAAGCATGCACTCCCATATATATAAGAATCACTGAGCCTTTTATTTATTAAACAAGGGTGGGAATGACAATATCTAGCATGCGTGAAAGACCACCATAAAGAATTCCCCTTTCGAAATTTCTACCATAGTTTAATGCCAAAACCATTGACCAAATCTGAGAGGGACATTATTTCAAGGCCATTGGCAGCTGTTTGCTTACATAATGACTTCCTTGATGCCCAATGGTACCTGCTTCCCGAGTTCGAATTGCCACAGTAGATGTTTGCGAAATGGCTCTCCAAGTCCTTTGATTACAGCTTTTAGAGGCTGGAGTAACTATTGCCCAGGTATGGAGCACAAATGGTTGGAATCTTTCGTGTTTGAATGAGCATTATTCACTTCAAGAGCTAGAAAGACTAAGGCAGCTCCTTACATGGAAGTGCCATCCAGATATCTAATTGCATAGCAAGGAAGGCAGACAGAGACTCTCTCAACACATCTAAATTTTCAATAAGAGCAACCAAGGGAAGCAGCTTCCATTTGCCTCTACCTGTCTCTTATACACATCTAGATGTGTATCTTCATGTGGCGACTTCTGAACAGATTGGTTTCTCCTTGACGACATAATAATCAACCAAAGAGTCTTTTTGCTTTCAAAATGCTCCTTTTGCAACAATCTGGAAACTTTGGATCACCTCTTTGTAGGATGTGAATCATCAGCAGACATTTGGTTATACTTTGAATCATGGCTTGAAGTGCTTTTTCCCCCATCCTCCACAATACTAGATAAACTCAATTCTTGGTGGTGGCATGACCCTCCTTCGAAAACCCTTGTCGCTTTCCAGAAGCTTATGCCATCTTTGGTATGCTGGTTCATATGGAAAGCACGCAATATGGCAATCTTTGAAGGCCATTTCACAACGCCTCAACACATCATTACTCACATATGCTCCCAATTGTGAAGCATCTCCACCATTCGACCATTTCATAGGACTGGACCAGTTGATGACACTTTTTTTCTCATTTTATTTGCCGTCAAATACTCATCACGCAGTCGAGGAGAGCATTGGCAGTCAAGTGGATTCCGCCTCCGTAAGGCAGTGCAAAACTCAACATTGATGGGGCATCAAAAGGAAATCCAGGGTTGGTGACTGGTGGCGGAGTAATTAGAGTTCGCCGAGGAAACATGATCAAGGCATTTAGCAACAATTACCTTCTCCAATCCAATTTACAAGCGGAAGCATCTGCTTTGGTGGATGGTCTCCAACTTTGTGCACAATTGCAACTCACAGAAGTAGAAGTGGAACTCGACTCCTTAGCTCTTGTGCATATAATAAAGGGCCATTCCAAGCCACCATGGAACATTGACCAGCAATGGCAATTCATCAAAGCCTTCACCTTAGATGGTCATTTTACTTTTTCGCATGTTTACCGAGAGGCAAATCATGTAGTGGATAGGCTAGCAAAATGAGGGTATTTTTAATTCTTCCTATCTAGAGTATAACCAAGACTCACACCCTAGGCCTATTAGTGGTTTGTTATGCTTGGATGCTCAGGGCTGCCCGCACATAAGGCACTGCAAATTATGATTCATTAAAAAAACTACACCTACTTTGGGTGTTTGCTCAAAAAAATAATAATAATTTTGCAGCCAAGGAAACCCCAAAGGTAGTTATGTTATCCTCAAGTGGGAGTTTCCCATTCAAGAGGCGCCACACGAAGATGGACATTCCGATTTGGAGTTTATTGTCCCAAATCCTGGTTTGAGAGAGTGTGGAAACATGTGAAGGAAGGGTAGAGGAGACTGAAAACTTGCCATTAGGTAAGAGAGTCCATACCAGTACATCCGAGTCATTACTAACTTGGAAATGCATCCCACAAAGAAGTTTCTCTAGTCTTTCTATCTCAAGGCCTGAATAATGTTCGCTTAAAATTGCAAGGTTCCAGCCATTTGCACTCACAAATCAGCGGTAGACACAACTATAAGGGTTGGCTCGAACACTTGACTAACCTCGTGAAACAAAGGTCTTTGAGGCAGCCAAGTGTCATACCAAAAGGAGACTTGTCCAATGCGTAACAAAAATAAAAGGCCTATTTCTGCGTTCTCACGGCTTTTAAGCTTGCACTCCCATATATATATGAATCACTGAGCCTTTCATTTATTAAACAAGGGTGGGAATGACAATATCTAGCATGCGTGAAAGACCACCATAAAGAATTCCCCTTTCGAAATTTCTACCATAGTTTAATGCCAAAACCATTGACCAAATCTGAGAGGGACATTATTTCAAGGCCATTGGCAGCTGTTAGCTTACATAATGACTTCCTTGATGCCCAATGGTACCTGCTTCCCGAGTTCGAATTGCCGCAGTAGAAGTTTGCGAAATGGCTCTCCAAGTCCTTTGATTACAGCTTTTAGAGGCTGGAGTACCGTGAATAGGTATATTGGAATACTACTTAAAACAAGCTTGATCAGGATTAGTAGATCTTTCCCCCAGGAGAGAGAAATTTCATTTGCCACCCCACAATTTTAGAGGTAACTTTTTCAATCATGGGCTGAAAATGTGACCTTCTTTTCTTCGCCTTTTGAATGGGGCAGCCAAGATATGTGAAAGGGAGAGGACGTTTCACAATACCTGTTCAAAATTGAACCATTCTGATCCTAGATAGTGGAGCGTTGTTGGCCACGTAAAAGAAGCTTTTCAACTTGTTAATAAGCTGCCCTGATAAAGACTCAAACCGGTCGTGGAACTCCATGAGTTCTTGATTGATTTGGCCTCTCCTTTTGTGTAAACGACTATGTGTATCGCGAGCGCAAGATGAGTGATTGTTGGACACTTCCTTGGTAATGCGTAATCCCAGATATTTCCCGCACAGAATTGTGCTCGCAAACCTCGCGCAAAAGTCTCCTTGTTTCAGCCATTTCATACCCGATTTTTGCCTCCAAAAACTTTCTTCATCGGCAAGGCATTTAGCGTGCATGGCTTGTGCATGGGCTAAGAGAAATTTGGTTAGGTTGTGATGGCTGTTGCAAGCAAATAGCCTCACATGGTTGAACATGCATCCCAGCATTTTTCACCTAGTCGAAAATGTTTCCAAAGATGGTGTGGCTCCAATTGCGTAATCAAGCAAGAATTCAACTCGTTGTCAGTAACAAGGCAAGAACCAAACTCCTAACAAGATTTAAATCGAGAATTGACCCGTTGCCTATATGAATCAGGCAAGAACCAAATCTAAAAGTCGGTTAGAGCAATCACCGTTGCTCAAGCGATGATCCCAACAAAGTCTTAATCCAAAGACTAAAAGAGAGAACTTTTCCTCACGAAAAAGACAAGGTTTTTTTATAAAAATCTGCTGAAATTCGTCCATTGGATGACGCCTATTTATAGTCTTAATGAAGTCCTAAAAACTAGCTTAAAAACTCCTAAAAAAGTAGTGCTGGGGTTCAGCCATAAGTGGCCCCAAGATTTGGGCTAAATGGGCCTTATTAAGGCTAATTAATGAGCAGGGTGCAAAAAACTGAGAACTAAATCACTACTATACTCGACTTAAACCAGCCCGATTTACACAAACTTGGACTACTATTGGGCTTTGTAAAATAATGGAGTAAACACAAACTACTGGACTTCTCCATTATGGATTTGGACTTGAAGAAAGTTCCGATCAGATTTACGAGCCCGTTCCACTTCTAGTTTGTTTTGGACGGCTTCCCCGTCAAGAACACCTCAAACCAAACTTTGCACGGCTTGCTGGATTCTCTTTGCACGTGCCCTTGTGAATGGTCCAGGTTGGAACTTGCAATGACTCTTCACGAACCTTAGTCGAGCGAGAAGAGGCCCCTTGGCTCGTATCACCAGACTCGGCTGGTGAAATCACAATTTGCAAAGATATGATCCAGTGTTTCTTGACGATGACAAAAGGGACATGTTGAAGCCAAGGAAACCCCAAAGCTAGTTATGATATCGTCAAGTGGGAGTTTCCTATTCAAGAGGCGCCACATGAAGATGGAGATTTCGATTTTGTAGTTTATTGTCCCAAATCATTGTTTGAGAGAGTGTGGAAACTTACGAAGGAAGGGTAGAGGAGACTGAAAACTTGCCATTAGGTGAGAGTGTCCATACCAGCACATCCGAATTATTACTAACTTGGAAATGTATCCCACAAAGAAGCTTCTTTAGTTTTTCTACCTCAATGCCAGAATAATGTTCGTTTAAAATTGCAAGGTTCTAGCCATTTGCACTCACAAATCGGAAACTGTAAGGGTTGGCTAGAACACTTGACTAACCTCGTGAAACAAAGGTCCTTGAGGCAGCCAAGTGTCATACCAAAAGGAGACTTGTCCAATGTGTAAAAAAAATAAAAGGCCTTTTTCTGCGTTCTCAAGGCTTTTATGCATGCACTTAGACATATATATGAATAACTGTGCCTTTCATTTATGAAACAAGGGTGGGAATGACAATATCTAGCACGCATGAAAGAGCACCATAAAGAATTCCCCTTTCGAAATTTCCAGCATAGTTTAATCTGCCAAAACCCTTAACCAAATCTGAGAGGGACATTCCAAGGCCATTGGCAATTGTTGGCTTACGTAATGACTTCCATGATGCCCAATGGTACCTGCTTCCCGAGTCTGAATTGCCGCAGAAGAAGTTTGTGAATTGGCGCTCCAAGTCTTAGATTACCGCTTTCGGAGGCTGGAGTACCTTGAATAGGTATATTGGAATATACTTGAAACAAGCTTGATCAAGATTAGCTTTCCCCCAGGAGAGAGAAATTTCATTTGCCACCCCGCAATTTTAGAGTTAACTTTGTCAATCATGGGTTGAAAGACATCTGACCTTCTTTTCTTCGCCTTTTGAATGGGGAAGCCAAGATATGAGAAAGGGAGGGTACGTTTCAAAAAACCTGTTAAAATTGAACCATTCTGATCCTAGATAGTGGAGCATTGTTGGCCATGTAAAAGAAGATTTTCGACTCGTTAATAAGCTGCACAGATGAAGAGTCAAACTGGTCGTGGTACTCTATGAGTTCTTGATTGATTTCGCAATAGGCCTCTCTGAACTTGAAAATGACTCTGTCATTCGTGAGCGCAAGATGAGTGATTGTTGGACACTTTCCTTGGAAATGCTTTATCCCAGATATTTCCCGCACAGAATTGTGCTCACAAACCGCGCGCAAAAGTCTCCTTGTTTCAGCCATTTCATACCCGATTTTTGCCTCCAAAAACTTTTCTTCATCGGCGAGACAGTTAGTGTACATGGCTTGTGCAAGGGCTAGAAAAATTTGGTTAGGTTGTGATGGCTGTTGCAAGCAAATAGCCTCATATTGTTGAGCATGCATCTCAGCATTTTTCACCTTGTCAAAAATGTTTCAAAATATGGTGTGATTCCAATTGCGTAATCAAGCAAGAATTCAACTCGTTGTCTATAACAAGACAAGAACCAAACTCTTAACATTTTTTAAAGCGAGAATTGACCCGTTGCCTATACGAATCAGGCAATAACCAAATCTATAAGTCAATTAGAACAATCACCGTTGCTCAAGCGATGATCCCAACATAAAGTTTTAATCCAAAGACTAAAAGAAAGAACTTTTTCCTCACGAAAAAGACAAGTTTTTTTGATACAAATCTGCTGAAATTGCTCCATATGATGAGGCCTATTTGTAGTCTTAATAAAGTCCTAAAAACTACCTTGAAAACTCCTGAAAAAGTAGTGCTGGGGTTCAGCCATGTGTGTCCCCAAGATTTGGGCTAAATGGGCCTTATTAAGTCTAATTAATGAGCCTAAAAACTGAGAACTAAATCACAACTATACTCGACTTAAACCAGCCCAATTTTCACAAACATAGACTACTATTGTGCTTTATAAAATAATAGAGTCAACACAAACTACTGGACTTCTCCATTATGGATTTGGACTTGAACAATGTTCCAATCGGATTTACGAGCGCATTCCACTTCTTGATTGTTTTGGACGGCTTCCCCGTCAATAACACCTCGAACCAAACTTTGCATGGCTTGATGTATTCTCTTTGCACGTGCCCTTGTAATTGGTCCAAGTTGGCATTTTGAACTTGCAATGACTCTTCACGAACCTTGGTTGAGCTTGAAGACGCCCCTAGGCTCGTATCACCAGATTCGGCTGGTGAAATCACAACTTGCAAAAAGATGATCCAGTGTTTCTTGATAGTGACAAAAGGGACATTTTGCAGCCAAGAAAACCCCAAAGATAGTTATGATATCGTCAAGTGGGAGTTTCCTATTGATGAGGCGCCACATGAAGATGGAGATTTCGATTTGGAGTTTATTGTCCCAAATCATTGTTTGAGAGAGTGTGAAAACCTGTGAAGGAAAGGTAGAGGAGACTGAATACTTGCCATAAGGTGAGAGAGTCCATACCAGCACGTCCGAGTCATTACTTACTTGGAAATGTATCCCACAAAGAAGCTTATCTAGTCTTTCTATCTCAAGGCCGGAATAATGTTCGATTAAAATTGCAAGGTTCCAGCCATTTGCACTCACAAATCGGCAACTGTAAGGGTTGGCTCGAACACTTGACTAACCTCGTGAAACAGTGATTTTAAAGGTCCTTGAGGCAGCCAAGTGTCATACCAAAAAGAGACTTGTCCAATGTGTAACAAAAATAAATGGCCTTTTTCTACGTTCTCACGGCTTTTAAGCATGCACTTCCATATACATAAGAATCACTGTGCCTTTCATTTATTAAACAAGGGTGGGAATGACAACATCCAGCACGCATGAAAGAGCACCATAAAGAATTCCCCTTTCAAAATTTCTACGCCAAAACCCTTGACCAAATCTGAGAAGGACATTATTCCAAGGCCATGGGCAGCTGTTGGCTTACATAATGACTTCCGCGATGCCCAATGGTACCTGCTTCCCGATTCCGAATTGCCGCAGAAGAAGTTTGCGAATTGGCGCTCCAAGTCCTTGATTATAGCTTTTGGAGGCTTGAGTACCGTGAATAGGTATATTGGAATGCAACTTAAAACAAGCTTGATCAGGATTAGCTTTCCCCCAGGAGAGAGAAATCTCATTTGCCACCCCGCAATTTTAGAGGTAATTCCTTTCTCAATCACGGGCTGAAAGAGTGACCTTCTTTTCTTTGCCTTTTGAATGGGGCAGCCAAGATATGTGAAAGGGAGGGGACGTTTCACAAAACCTGTTCAAAATTGAACCATTCTGATCCTAGATAGTGGAGCGTTGTTGGCCATGTAAAAGAAGCTCTTCGAATTTCTAATAAGCTGCCCAGATGAAGACTCAAACTGGTCGTGGAACTCCATGAGTTCTTGATTGATTTGGCCTTTCCTTTAGTGAAAATGACTATGTCGTTCGCGAATGCAAGATGAGTGATTGTTGGACACTTCCTTGGAAATGCGTCATCCTAGATATTTCCCGTGCAGAATTGTGCTCGCAAACCTCGCGCAAAAGTCTCCTTGTTTCAGCCATTTCATACCCGATTTTTGCCCCCAAAAACTTTTTTCATCGGAAAGGCATTTAGGGTGCATGGCTTTTGCATGGGCTAGAGAAATTTGGTTAGGTTGTGATGGCTGTTGCAAGCAAATAGCCTCATCTACTTTGTTGAACATGCATCTCAGCATTTTTCACCTTGTCAAAAATGTTTCCAAAGATGGTGTGACTACAATTGCGTAATCAAGCAAGAATTCAACTCGTTGTCTATAACAAGACAGGAACCAAACTTTTAACAAGATTTAATGCGAGAATTGACCCGTTGCCTGTACGAATCAGGTAGGAACCAAATCTATAAGTCGGTTAGAACAATCACCGTTGCCCAAGCGATGATCCCAACAAAGTTTTTATCCAAAGACTAAAAGAAAGAACTTTTTCATCACAAAAAAGACAAGTTTTTTTTATTAAAATTTGCCAAAATTCGTCCATATGATGAGGCCTATTTATAGTCTTAATAAAGTCCTAAAAACTAGCTTAAAAACTCCTAAAAAAGTAGTGCTGGGGTTCAGCCATAAGTGGCCCCAAGATATGGGCTAAATGGGCCTTATTAAGGCTAATTAATAAGCCTAAAAACTGAGAACTAAATCACAACTATACTCGACTTAAACCAGCCCAACTTTTTACACAAACTTAGACTACTATTGTTCTTTATAAAATAAGAGAGTAAACACAAACTACTGGACTTCTCCATTATGGATTAGGCCTTGAAGAATGTTCCAATCAGATTTACGAGCCCGTTCCACTTCTAGTTTGTTTTGGGCGGCTTCCTTGTCAAGAACACCTCGAACCAAACTTTGCACGGCTTGTTGGATTCTCTTTGCCCGTGCCCTTGTAATTGGTCCAAGTTGGCACTTTCAATGACTCTTCACGAACCTTAGTCAAGCTTGGAGATGCCCCTCGGCTCGTATCACCAGACTTGGCTGGTGAAATCACAACTTGCAAAGAGATGATCCAATGTTTCTTGATGGTGACAAAGGACATTTTGCAGCCAAGAAAACCCCAAAGGTAGTTATGATATCGTCAAGTGGGAGTTTCCTATTCAAGAGGCACCACATGAAGATGGAGATTTCGATTTGGAGTTTATTGTTCGAAATCATTGTTTGAGAGAGTATGGAAACACGTGATTATAGGAAGGATAGAGCAGACTGAAAACTTGCCATTAGGTGAGAGAGCCCTTACCAGCACATCTAAGTCATTACTAACTTGGAAATGTATCCCCCAAAGAAGCTTCTCTCGTCTTTCGATATCAAGGCCTGAATAATGTTCACTTAAAATTGCAAGGTTGCGGCCATTTGCACTCACAAATTAGCAACTGTAAGGGTTGGATCGAACACTTGACTAACCTCGTGAACCAAAGGTCCTTGAGGCAGCCAAGTGTCATACCAAAAGGAGACTTGTCCAATGCGTAACAAAAATAAAAGGCCTTTTTCTGCGTTCTCACGGCTTTTAAGCATGCACTTCAATATATATGAATCACTGTGCCTTTCATTTATTAAACAAGGGTGGGAATGACAATATCTAGAACGCATGGAAGAACACCATAAAGAATTCCCCTTTCAAAATTTCCACCATAGTTTAATGCCAAAACCCTTGACCAAATATGATATGGTTATTATTCCAAGGCCATTGGCCTGCTGTTGGTTTACATAATGACTTCCATGATGCCCAATGGCACCTTCTTCCGGATTTCGAATTGCCCCAGAAGAAGTTTACGAATTGGCGCTCCAAGTCCTTGATTACAGCTTTTGGAGGCTTGAGTACCGTGAATAGGTATATTGGAATACTACTTGAAACAAGCTTGATCAGGATTAGCTTTCCCCCAGGAGAGAGAAATTTGATTTCCCACCCCGCAATTTTGGAGGTAACTTTCTCAATCATGGGCAAAAAGAGTGACCTTCATTTCTTCGCCTTTTGAATGGGGCAGCCAAGAAATGTGAAAGGGAGGGGACGTTTCACAAAACCTGTTCAAAATTGAACCATTCTGATCCTAGATAATGGAGCGTTGTTGGTCATGTAAAAGAAGCTTTTCAACTTGTTAATAAGCTGCCAAGATGAAGACTCAAACTGGTCGTGGAACTCCGTGAGTTCTTGATTGATTTGGCCTCTCCTTTAGTGAAAATGACTATGTCGTTCGCGAACTAGCAGTGTCCATGTCTAGATGAGTGATTGTTGGACACTTCCTTGGAAATGCGTAATCCCAGATATTTCCCGCACAGAATTGTGCTCGCAAACCTTGCGCAAGAGTCTCCTTGTTTCAGCCATTTCATACCCGATTTTGGCCTCCAAAAACTTTCTTCATCGGCAAGGCATTTAGCGTGCATGGCTTGTGCATGGGCAAGAGAAATGTGGTTAGGTTGTGATGGTTGTTGCAAGCAAATAGCCTCACATACCTTGTGGTGCTCCTGCGAAGTGGAAACTCCTCTTTTTTGTATGACTCATGGACAGAACGTGGCCCTCTAGCTCAAGACATGGAACAAGTTTTTGACCAAGGCATCACAAGTGCGCTAGTTTGGAGTACTACGGGCTGGAATCTCAATCCGTTGGACACTAGATACACACAAGCAGACTGGGATAGAATATTTCGCACCATCTCGGGGAATTTATTGACTCTTCACAAGTAAAAGATGTGCTGATATGGAAGCTTACATCAAGAGGATCGCTTTTCCATCTCATCCACCCTACCAACCTCTCCTTCAAGCTAAGGACAAGGACAATCCTGGGATGCAAGGTTACAGACAAAAATCTCTTTTTTCATGTGGAGGTTGATAAATATTAAGCTCCCAATTGATGATATACTTCTGCAGCACGGCTTTGCTCTTTCCTCATGATGTAGCTTCTGTGAAGCATCACAAGAAACCCTGAATCACCTCTTCACAACATGTCTTTGGTCCTCACGAATATGGCACTTTTTTGAGTCTTGGTTCGAACTGGAGTTCCCGAAATCAAATAAAATATGTAGAAAAGCTCAATTCTTGGTAGTGGCATCCAACCCCTTCACCCACAATGGCGGCGATTCACAAAATCATTCCAAGCCTGATTTGCTGGTCGATATGGAAAGGCCGAAACACGCTGCTCTATGAAGGCAAAAAGACCCACCCAAGCTACATCATAACTGAAATATGTGCTGCCTTGGAAAACCTTTCCACGATTCAATCTTTCACACTCTGGTGACTGCCAAGTGGATGAACTCCTTCTATCTCGAGTTTTAAGACATGGTTTGATCCACCACAAACAGAGGAATCTTATTGTAGTGAGCTGGTCTCCCCCTCCTCAAGGAGTGACAAAGCTTAATGTTGACGGTGCGTCTAAAGGAAACCCGGGGAATGCGGCTGGAGGAAGAATCATTCGAGATCATAATGGTCAGTTTTATGGTGCATTTTCCAACTTCTATCACAGTCATTCCAACCTTAAAGCGAAAATGATGGCCCAGATAGATGGATTAAAAATCTGCGCCAAGTTTCAACTCTCATCAGTTCAAGTAGAAATGGACTCACTCTTAATCATTAACATTTTGAATGGCAAAGCAACACCGCCTTGGAGTATCGATCCCCTACTGCAACTTATTTATCATTTTGCCATAGGAAATAATTTTTCTTTTGTACATGTATTTAGGGAAGCAAACCAAGTAGCAGACACCCTAGCCAATGAGGGTATAAAAAATGGGACATATCTTGACCCTCTAGTATAACAGCACACAATCCTAAACATGTTAAAAGGCTTGGTGCGGCTGGATGCTAAAAACTGTCCCTACATCCGGCGTTGTAAAAATTGAATTTGGTTCTAAATAAATTAATTACCCGCCTTGGGTTCCTAAAATCTTGGGGCTCAGCCATAAGTGGCCCCAAGATTTGGGCTAAATGGGCCATATTAAGGCTAATTAATGTGCCTAAAAATTGAGAACTAAATCACAACTATTTTTTTTATAAACCCAAGGCGGGTAATTAATTTATTAAGAACCAAATTCAATTTTTACAACGCCGGATGTAGGGACATTTTTTAGCATCCAGCCGCACCAAGCCTTTTACCATGTTTGGGATTGTGGGCTGGTTATACTCAAGATATGTCTCATTTTTTATACCTCATTGGCTAGGTGTCTGCTACTTGGTTTGCTTCCCTAAATACATGTACACAAGAAAAATTCTTTCCTATGACAGGATGATAAATAAGTTGCAGTAAGATCAGCCAAAGCACGTGCATGTCAACAAATTTTTGGAAGGAGGCAAGCTATATGATCAGTCTTCAATTTTGGACATTGAATATATCAAAGGTGAATGAAATCCTTTGCACAATTTTCTTACAAGTGAATTATTAGAAGGTAAAAATTTCTCTCCTCCTTCTCTCTACTTTTTATCACTCTAAAACTCCAAATACACTTTGTTTTCTCGGCCATGGCTGATCAAGCTGCCCTTCAACCGGTGGTTGAAGGGCAACCTAAAACCTTTGCACAAGTACTCTCGGGTGGCCAAAATCTGAACATTCAAGTCCCAAATTCCAACACTCCATTGAAGGCCCTCCAATCGCACAAGGGAGAACCAGCAATATTCTTCTCCAATGAAGAAATACAACAACTTGCTGCACCATTTCGATACACACTGGTTGGTAACTTTCTGAGGGATAAGCCGAACATGGAAATACTCCGAAAAAGCTTTCATACCACTGGTTTTAAAGGCCATTTTACCATCGCATACCTTGACTAGGGCCTCAATAAGCACATACTTATCAGATTTTAAAGAGACAGGATTATCTGAGATGTTGGCTCAAGAACACTTGGATAGTTAATGGATACTACATGAGAATTCTTAAATGGCATCCACTTTTTACCACCAAAGAGGAACCGTGTATAGTTCCCATCTGGATTACTTTTGAAGGTCTTCCATCAGTCTTCTTCAACAAACATGTCATGTTTAGCCTCGCTCAAGCGGTTGGTACTCCTCTCAAACTTGACTTGGCAACTGCAAATTTCACTGGGTCAAGTGTTGCAAAAGTATGCGTGGAAGTCGACCTCCTTTCCGAGCTCCCTTCTAGAGTTTGGCTGGGGGTTGGTAGGGAAGGCATTTGCCAAAAAATCAGCTATGAAGAAGTGCCATGCTATGGTACAAAGTGGTACAAAATAGGTCATACCAACGAAGCATGCAGGAAAGGAGAGCTGGTGTTGGCAAACAAACCAAGTGAAGACATCAACCCAAACACGCTGGACACCAGTGAAGCATCATGAAGCTGGACCTTCTGGAACAAAGTAACCTTTACCACCTTCACGCGAAGATGACGGGAAGACGGTGATTGATCAAATTTCATATCCTCCATCACAGCACCCATTGACAAAAAATCCACCGAGAGTAGTTACTGAACAAGACCCCATCACGGTTCAACCCATGGAGGTGGCCCAACATCAAGAACAAGAAGTTTCAGAAATTTTGGCACCAAAAGTGGTGGTAGCCACCATTTCGGCCCCCAACAAACCTGGAATTTCAAATTTTGAATTCGATAGAAGATATGGTGGTTGCAACTCCTCAAATAAGCCTATCAACTCAGTATCCTAATCCCTTGGAAAAAGGGTTGACCAATTCAAACTGTAGAATAACAAACCTTGACTTATCCTTATCTAAACAAACGGATGTGACACATTCAAAAGAGCAGCCAATTCGTCCAAATGAGACACACGAATGGCCAACTCAACTTCTTACCAAAGATGACCAAGCTCTTGTAGCTGTCACCGGCTACGAATAATGGAGGAGCTTCCTTGCTACTTTTCAGACACAGATACCCCAAGAGAAATAGTAGCCATGTTGACTCAACAGCTCATGGATTCAAGGGATTTGTCCGAGAATAGGCCTGCCCCAAAGAAAAAGATTAGAAGGAAACGCACCTACACCATGCCGCGGATGCGAACGAGGCTCTCCAAACTACCATCCTCCTTCCCTAATTAATGGATTGTTTCTGGTATGGAACATTCGAGGGGTGAATAACAAACCCTCAATTCGAAGACTAAAACAGTTAACAAAAGAACACAAAATAAAATTCCTTGCTTTGTTAGAACCGATGGTTGACAAAGATCGGATTCATTCCTTTGCTTGTAGATTAAGCTTTGATAGCTCCATATCCAATCCTAATGGGAAGATTTGGCTTTTTTGGAACCAAATTTTTACTGCCTCTATGTTGGTAAGTTCGGACCAGCTCATGCATGTTTCCATCTCTTCTAATCAACTCCAACAAGATATCCTAGCTCTGTCACATTCATTTATGCTAAATGCACTAAATATGAAAGAAGAAGTTTATGGCAAGAACTCCGTGCGATACAATCCTCAAATCCATGGCTGGTGGAGGGGATTTTAATGTAATCTCCAATCGGACGAGTATAAGGGTTCTTCTTTGGTGGACGTTAAAGCCTTAAATGAATTCAACAATTGTCTCCTAGATTGTGGCCTTATGAACATGGCATATCAAGGCTACAAATTCACTTGGAGAGGTAATAGGTGTGGCAGCTTGGTATGGAAAAGACTTGGTCGTTATGTATATAACCAGGCATTCCTATCTATCTTTCAACAAATTACGGTGAAACATTTGCTCAAAACGTGTTCGGATCACTCTCCGCTACTCCTCAAGACACCAAATGGAATGTCATCCAGGCCAAAGCAGTTTGGGTTTTTAAATACATCGACTAACCACCCTCTCTTCATGCAGGTTGTCAAAAATAATTGGCATATTCACTGTTTGGGCAGCCCACTTAATATCCTTTTCTGCCTCAAAGCTTAAATGGCTAAGGCGGAATTAAGGAATTGGAACCACACCATCTTTGGTAACATTTTTGACAAGGTGAGAAATGCTGAGTTGCAAGTCAAACTGTGTGAAACCACCTGTCTACAACAATCGACTCAACACAACCAAATTGCACTTGCCCATGCACAAGCCAAACACGCCAAATGCCTTGCCGAAGAAGAAAGTTTCTGCAGACAAAAATTGGGCTTGAAATGGCTCAAAGAAGGAGATCAAAACTCCAAATTCTTTCATTCTTCACTCCTTACTAAGAGGCACAACTTGAACATCTCGAGGCTTAAGGTGGACGGGACGTGGACGAAAGATTGGCAGCTTATTGAAGAAGAGGGTGTCTATCACTTTAAGGATCTTTTAACAGCCCCAGGTGACCCGGATATCAATCATGATCTCTTGAACAACATCTCGTAAGTAATTACCCAAGAGGATAACAGAAAGCTGCTTGTCGAGCCATCGATGGACGAGTTCAAGAGAGGCAACATTTGGCCTTAACCCACATGGGGCTGCTGGAATGGACGGTTTTAATGGAGTGTTTTTCACCACCTGCTGGGAAATCATACAAAATGTCCTTCACAATGCAGTGAAAGATTTCTTGAAAGGGCATCCGCTTCCCAGAGCTTTTACAAGAACCCTTATAGCATTGATCCCGAAAATTACGAACCCTTCCTCTTTTGATAACTTTAGACCAATTAGCCTTTGTATTTTTTTCAATAAAATCTGCACCAAAATATTGGCTAACAGACTATCTTTTGTGCTGCCCAAAATTATTTCTCAGGAGCAAGTTGCTTATGTACAAGGTAGAGACATCACCGATAACATATTGCTGGTTCAGGAGATGATCGAGTTCATAAACCGAAAAACCAGAGGAGGTAATATCATTTTCAAGCTTGATTTAGCAAAAGCCTTTGATCGCCTCTCCTGGTCTATCCTTTATGCAGTTCAGCAAAAACTTGTGTTCAGCGAAAACTGGAATGCCATCTTGCAGAATGTGTTAGAAAATTGCTGGTTCTCCATCCTTCTTAATGGCTCCCAAAAAGGCTTTTCAAGTAGAGATGGCTCAGGGAGACCCCTTATCACCTCTGCTTTTCATAATTGCAATGGAAACCTTCTCACGAGGATTAAAAGCTCAATACTGAGGGGGGGAAAATTTCAGATTATGCATTGCCGAGGAAATGTCAACCAATCACCCACCTAATATTTGCGGATGACAGTTATTTTCACAATGGAAGAAATCAAGTCTATCAAAAGCCTCATGGAATTTCTCACTCAATTTGAAGTATCATCCGGGCTGCTCTTAACAAGTCCAAAAGTTCTTTCTACATGCCAAAAAATGCTCCACTTTCTAGAGTAAGGATGATTCAATGCCAAACAGGTTTTGCACAATGGTTCCTTCCTTTCACATACCTTGGTTGCCCTATTCAAAAGGCAAATAAAAGAAAGGCTCTTTTCCAGCCAATGATCGAGAAAATAACCTCTAGGATTGTAGGGTAGGGCAAACAAAATTTCTATCTCCCGGAGGTAAGTTAATCTTGATAAAGCATGTCCTCAGTAGCATTCCAATATACCTCTTCACAGTGCTCCAACCTCCTGAAGCTGTTATTAAGGACTTCGAGAGGCAATTCGCCAACTTCTTCTGGCCCAACTCGGAATTGGGTAGTAAACACCATTGGGCATCATGGAAATCAATTTGTTGGCCAGTAGAGGCAAATGGACTTAGGATTGTTTCATTATCGAATTTGGCTAAAGGTTTTCGTATCAAGTTGTGGTGGAAATTTCGAAAGGGCAATTCCTTGTGGTGCACATTCATGCAAGCAAGATATTGTCATTTCTACCCTTGCCTGATACAGGAGGGACATGGAGACTCATAAATATTGAAGTGCATGCTCAAAAGTCGACAAGACGCAGAACGTAGTTTTCTATTCTTGATACGCAATGGACAGTCATCTTTTTGGTTTGATACATGGCTGTCCACAGGACCCTTATTTACTGAAGTCAGCCTGTAAGTGTCCGAGCCAAACCTCACTATTGATAAAAGTATGGAGCAAAAATGGTTGGAATCTTTCGTGTTTGAATGAGCATTATTCACTTCAAGAGCTAGAAAGACTAAGGCAGCTCCTTCATGGAAGTGCCATCCATATATCTAATGAACCAGACGAGCTAGTGTGGACTCTCTCAACAAATGGTAAATTTTCAATCTCATCCATTCTCTCCTCACATGATTCCATTCTCTCTCGAAAAATGATATGGGATGGCAGACTACAAGCCAAGATTTCTATCTTCATGTGGCGACTTCAGAAAGCTTCCCCTTGACGACATAATAATCAACTTTGGAGTCTCTTTGGCTTCAAAATGCTCATTTTGCAACAATCTGGAAACTTTGGATCACCTCTTTGTAGGATGTGAATTCGCCAGCAGCATTTGGTTATACTTTGAATCATGGCTTGAAGTGCTTTTTCCCCCATTCTCCACAATACTAGATAAACTCAATTCTTGGTGGTGAAGCATGACCCTCCTTCGAAAACCCTTATCGCTTTCCAGAAGCTTATGCCATCTTTTGGTATGCTGGTTCATTTGGAAAGCACGCAATATGGCAATCTTTGAAGGCCATTTCACAACACCTCAACACATCATTACTCATATATGTTCCCAATTGCGAAGCATCTCTACCATTCGACCATTTCATAGGACTGGACTAGCTTATGACACCTTTTTTTCTCATTTTATTTGTCGTCAAATACTCATCACGCAGCCGAGGAGAACATTGGCAGTCAAGTGGATTCCGCCTCCGAAAGGCACCGCAAAACTCAACGTTGATAGGGCATCAAAAGGAAATCCAGGGTTGGCGGCTGGTGGCAGAGTAATTAGAGATCACCGAGGAAACATGATCAAGTCATTTAGCAACAATTACCTTCTCTAATCCAATTTACAAGCGGAAGCATCTGTCTTGGTGGATGGTCTCAAACTTTGTGCACAATTGCAACTCACAGAAGTAGAAGTGGAACTCGACTCCTACCTTCTGTAAGGACTTAGCTCTTGTGCATATATAATAAAGGGCCATTCTAAGCCACCATGGAACATTGACCAGCAATGGCAATTCATCAAAGCCTTCGCCTTAGATGGTCATTTTACTTTTTCGCATGTTCACCGAAAGGCAAATCATGTAGCGGATAGACTAGCAAATGAGGGTATTTTTAATTCTTCCTATCTAGAGTATAACCAAGACTCACTCCCTAGGCCTATTAGTGGTTTTTTGTGCTTGGATGCTCAGGGCTGCCCGCATATAAGGCATTGGAAATTATGATTCATTAAATAAACTACACCTACTTTGGGTGTTTGCTCAAAAAAAAAAAAAAAAGTTGTAGTAGGGGATCGATACTCCAAGGCGATGTTGCTTTGCCATTCAAAATGTTAATGATTAAGAGTGAGTCCATCTCTACTTGAACTGATGAGAGTTGAAACTTGGCGCAGAGTTTTAATCCATCTATCGGGCCATCATTTCCGCTTTAAGGTTGGACTGACCGTGTTAGAATATCACGAGTTGGAAAATGCACCATAAAACTGACCATTATGATCTCGGATGATTCCTCCTCCAGCCGCATTCCCGGGGTTTTCTTTAGACGCGCCGTCGACATTAAGCTTTGCCACTCCTTAAGGAGAGGGAGACCAGCTCACTACAATAAGATTCCTCACTTTGTGGTGGATGAAACCATGTCTTAAAACTCGAGATAGGAGGAGTTCATCCACTTGGCAGTAGTTTGTGAAAGGTTGAATCGTGGAAAGGTTTTCCAAGGCAGCACATATTTCAGTTATGTTGTAGCTTGGGTGGGTCTTTTTGCCTTCACAGAGCATCGTGTTTTGGCCTTTCCATAGGGACCAGTAAATCAGGCTTGGAATGATTTTGTGAATCGCCGCCATTGTGGGTGAAGGGGTTGGATGCCACCACCAAGAATTGAGCTTTTCCACAATTGTATTTGATTGCGGGAACTCCAGTTGACATCCTAGATGTCAAATAAGTGCCATATCTATGAGGACCAAAGACATGTTTGTGAAGAGGTGATTCAGGGTTTCTTATGATGCTTCACAGAAGCTACATCGTGAGGTAAGAGCAAAGCCGTGCTGCAGGAGTATATCATCATTTGGGAGCTTTCTATTTAGCAACCTCCACATGAAAAAAGAGATTTTTGTCTGTAACCTTGCATCCCAAATCATTGTCCTTGTATAGCTTGAAGGAAAGGTTGGTAGGGTGAATGAGATGGAAAAGGCTCCTCTTGATGTAAGCTTCCACATCAGCACATCTTTTGCTTGTGAAGTGGTCAATGATTTCCCTGAGATGGCATGAAATATTCTATCCTGGTCTTCTTGTGTGTATCTAGGTCCAACGCATTGAGATTCCAGCCCATAGTACTCCAATCTTGTGCATTTGTGATGTCTTGGTCAAAAACTTGTTCCATGTCTTGAGCTAGAGGGCCACGTTCTATCCATGAGTCATACCAAAAAGAGGAGTTTCCACTTTGCAGGAGCACCACAAGGTTAAGTTCAGCCTCCTCTGACCGCGAACCTTTAACATTCTTTTCCATGTTAAGGAGGTGGTCTGCTTTTCTTTTATTGTGCACGGGTGCATTGAAACGCGTATGTATCTTACTTAAAGAAAGCTGTGCCATAGTGAATTGCCTTGACGAAATTTCCACCAAAGCTTGAGGCTAAAACTGTGTGCTTTGTCTTTGAGAGAAGGAATTCCTAGACCATTTGATGGTGTAGGTTTACAAACCTCTTTCCAAGTGACCCAATGTCTTCTCTTTCCTAGGGCAGATTCTCCCCAAAAAAAGTTTGCAAGTTGCCGATTCACCTCTTGGATTACAGCTTTTTGTGGTTGGTGGACCGCCAAAAGATAGATAGGAATGCTAGTGAGGACATGCTTTATGAGGATTATAGTTTTCCCCCCGGAGAGATAAGCTTGGAATGCCAACCACTAATCCGAGCTGTAATTTTATCAATCATCGGCTGGATGAGTGCTCTTCTTTTCTTTACTTTTTGGACGAGGCAGCCTAGGTATGTGAATGGGAGACTAAAGATTTCTTAGCAAAGCCCGTCTTATGTTGGATCATGCGTGTTCAAGATAAAGGTGTTGTCTTGGGGAGGAAAATTGAACATTTAGCTTTGTTCACCTGTTGGCCAGTGAAAGATGCGAATTTATCCAGGAATAACACTAGTTTTTCACTAATTTTGAATTTCCTCTTGTGAAGATGACTACATCATCTGCAAAAGCAAGATGGGAGATTGGTAGGCAATGACTGGGGAGACCAAATTCTATTATTCTTCCTTGCCGAACCAGGTTGTTTGGGTTCCTGGAGAAAGCTTCCATCATAATGATGAAAAGCATAGGTGAAAGGGTATCTCCTTCTAGAATTCCTCTTGAAGATTGAAAGAAGCCTTTTGGGATTTCATTAATGAGCACGGATAACTAGCAATGTTCAATGGCATTATGTATGAGTGAAATCTAGGTGTCATTAAACCCCATCTTAAGCATTATGGAGTATAGACTGGTCCAAGAAAACCGATCAAAAGCTTTTGAGAAAGGTCCAACTTGATAATGAGGTTTCCTCCTCGTGTTTTCCTATCCATAAAATCCACCATTTCTTGAGCAAGAAGAATGTTATCCGTAATATCTCGCCCTTTCACGTACGCCACTTGCTCCTTGGAAATAATTTTAGGCAATATGGAAGCTAGTCGTTTAGCTAGCAGCTTTGTGCATATTTTGTTGAAAAATGTGCAAAGGCTAATTGGCTGAAATTCATTAAAAGTTACTGGGTTGACAACCTTTGGAATCATTGCGATTAGTGTACTAGTGAAAGTCCTTGGGAGTTGAGTGCCCTTAACAAAGTCTTTTACAGCGTCGTGTAAGTCGTTATGAATGTTGTGCCAGCAACATGTGAAGAAGGTTCCATTGTAACCATCTATCCCTGCTGCCCCTTCTGGATTTAAAGCGAATATGGCTTGCTTTACTTCATCTAGAGTAGGTTCGGCCAATAAGATGCTGTTATCCTCCTGTGAAATCATTTGAGGAATGTTGGGTAGTAGGTAGAATCGGATAAAATTAGATTGATCAACGGCAACATCATTGTCACTCTGCAAGAGGGTTTGAAAGAAGTTGATACCTTCCGATTCTATATCCATAATATTGTCTGTCCAAGCACCATTGACCTTAATTTTAGAGATGTACAACGTTTGCCGTTTAGCCTTGAGTGAAGAGTGGAAGAAGTGAGTGTTATGGTCCCCTTCTTTTTGCCACTTGAGACCAGCCTTTTGCTTCCAATATGCCTCTTCCTTTGCTAGACACTTTGTATAGAGAGCTTGGGCATGGGATAGAACAATTTGGGTGCTTTGGTTTGGATGATTCAAGAAATTTTCCTCGCATTCTTTCACCTTTGAGTCTGCTTCTTTGACACGGCTAAAGATGTTTCCAAAGATTGTATGATTCCAATTATGCAATTTCGCTTTGAGTCGTCTTAGCTTTGCAGCCAGGATAAAGAGGAGAGAGCCAACACAGGGAAGATTCCAGTTTACATCTACTACCTGCAAGAAATTGTGGTGTTTAGTCCTACATGTTTAAGAAGGAAAATTGTTTAGGACCCGAGAAGCTCATTGAGGAAGAGCGGAGAAGAAGTGCAGAGCGGTCAGAGCAAGTTTTGGACAGATGTTCCACTGCAATGTTATGGAAAGTTGACAAGAAAGCATTATTGCAAACATATCTATCCAGCCTTTTCCAAATAGTGTGACCAAGACGATTTCCCCGCCAAGTTAATTTTCAGGTTGCCGACCTGGAGATGAGTTTTCCCTCGTATGTGCAACATCAACACCTGGTGAAAAATTCGGCAATGGTATTATTGTATTTGCAGCTGATGGGACACCATCAAGTATAGCATGACCAACCATATTTGCTCCATTATCAACAAGTGTAGAAGGTGGGGTTTGCTTTGTTCTCGATGGACGTGCTTCTTGGTGCTTCAGCGGAGTCCAACGTGTTTGAATAGGCTTCTTTCCTGGATTGTTTGTTCCTGGTGCCATAGTTTGTTTTGCCCAACTCATTTCTCCTAGCCTACATTGTTTCAATGGAATGGCCAATTTTCTTACACTTTGTACAGTACAATGGGACATCTTCATCAGTGATTTTTTGCCAAAAACCCTCTTTTCCAACCCCTAGCCATACCCTTGAAGGGAGTTCAGATAGGAGGTCAACTTCAACGCATACCTTTGCAACACTTGGCCTGGTGAATTGTTCGGTGGCTATGTCCAGTTTGAGAGGAGTACCAACAGCTTTGAGCAAGACTAAACACGGCTTGCTTGTTGAAAAAAATTGCTTGAAGTCCCTCAAAGGTGATCCATATAGGGACTATGGAAGGTTCCTCATCCGTGGTAAAGAGAGGATGCTATTTAAGAACACGCATGTAAAAGCCATTAATGGACCAAGCAGTCTTAAGCCAGCAACGGAGATAGTCCTCCTCCAAAGAAAACCGGATGATAACGTGCTTAAAGTCAAGATACCCGATAGTAAATTGTCCTTTAAAGCCAATTGTGTGGAAACTTTTTCGAAGTGTCTCCATGTTCGTGTTTCGCCTATATGTAATAAACCTTCCATTCGTAGGTTAAAGTTGCTAGTTACACAAAACAGAATAAACATTCTTGCTTTAATGGAGCCTATGGTGGACAAAGCAAGGATTCCTCTTTTCGCCCACAAGTTAGGTTTTGACTTTTGCCAATCTAATTCTAACTGGAAGATTTGGGTTTTTTGGAATAAGGGGCTAGTCCTAACCCCCATTTTAGTTTCTGATCAACTTTTTCATGTTTCTTGCTCCTTGCCATCCTATCATACAACTGTGGAAATCTCTTTCATTTATGGAAAGTGTACTAAGGCAAAAAGATGAGACCTTTAGGAGACCCTCCGGACTATCCAACCACACTTTCCATGCTTGGTTGGGAGAGATTTCAATGTCATTTCCAGCTCGGATGAATAGAATGGTGGCAGCTCACTCGATGTTGAAGCCATGATAGAATTTAATGACTGTCTTCATGATTGTGGATTGATGGATATTGCATTCCAAGGTTGCAAATATAACCAAGACTTGGAGGGGCAATAGGATGGGAGGCACAGTGTGGAAAAGACTGGACCGGTTCATGTGCAACAATGATTTCCTTGCTGCCTTTCGCAACATTAACGTTGAACACCTCATCAAGACGTGCTCGGATCATTCACCTCTCCTTATCAAAGTGTCAAATGATGTCACAACAGGCCCAAAGCCATTTAAATTCTTAAACATGTGGACTCAGCATAAAGATTTTTTGCAGGTAGTGGAACAAAATTGGTCTTTATATTGTTCTGGACCTCTTTGCTTGCAAGCTCAAACAATTGAAAGCAGAGCTAGAAAATTGGAATCGTATGGTGTTTGGAGATGTGTTTTCCAAAGTCCAAGCAGCTGAAAGGGAGCTACATGTAAAGGATGAGGCATTTCTGCAGCAACAAAATCCAAAGAATCAATTGGCACTATCTCATGCACATGCGGTTCACACCCGATGCTTGGCCGAAGAGGAAATGTTTTGGCGTCAAAAAGCGGGGATAAAGTGGTTGAAGGCAAAGGCGACCATAATACTCCCTTCTTCCATTCTGCACTCATTGCCAAGAAACAACGTTTACGGATCTCAAAAATTAAAGTGGATGGTGTTTGGACTGAAGATACACAATGTATTGAAGCTGAGAGGATTAAGTTTTTCCAACATCTCTTATCGTGTAATGAGCCGACGGTGATAGATCACACTTTCTTAGATACTCTTCCCATGACAGTCTCCAATGCGGACAATCAACTCTTGCTAGCTGAACTCACCACTAAGGAGTTAAAAGAGGCGGTTTTCTCCCTCAACCCGGATGGAGCAGCGGGCATTGATGGATATAATGGTTTTTTCTTCTCCATTTGTTGGGATATTATTTCATCGGGATCTTTTCCATGTTGTAGGAGCATTCTTGAAGGGGTCTTTTCCATGCTGTAGGAGCATTCTTGAAGGGGGCGACACTGCCGCGTATGTTCACTACTACCCTCATTACTTTAATCCCGATATTTGCGAATCCCTCATCTTTCATCTTGTTTGGGCATGATTTTCGACCCATTAGTCTATGTACTTTCTTCAACAAAGTATGCACAAAGATTTTGGCTACCAGGCTCTCCACTATTATGCCCAAACTTATTTCTCCCGAACAAGGTGCTTATGTCCCAGGTAGAGAAATTGCAGATAATATCCTTCTAGCCCAAGAGATGGTGGAGTTCTAAAACAGGAAAACAAGAGGTGGTAATCTGATAATCAAGCTGGACCTCGCCAAAGCTTTTGATAGGTTATCTTGGTCTTTTTTATATGAAATTCTGAGAAAGTTTGGTTTTGCTGAGAATGGATCTCTTTAGTGAAGAATAGTCTGGAATATTGTTGATTTTCTATTGTCATTAATGGTGTGCCAAAAGGTTTCTTTAAATCTTCAAGTGGAGTTCGCCAAGGGGACCCTCTATCCCCCCTTCTTTTCTTAATTATGATGGAGTCTTTCTCCCGTGGTTTGAGTGATCAATTTCGCGGTGGGAAAATTTCTGAGTTCGCTATTCCAATGTCATGCTGTGTCCAACCATCTCACATTTGGCTTATGCGAATGATGTGGTAATTTTTACAAGGGGAGAGGCTAATTCAATCCAAAATCTCATGGTTTTCATTTCAAGGTTTGAGACATCCTCTGGGCAGCTTCGTAACAAAGCCAAAAGCTCTTTTTATTTGTCCAAGACATCCTCCACACCTCGTATTCGGATGATTCAAGCCAAAACGGGGTTTGTAAGAAAATCCCTACCATTCATATATTTGGGTTGCCCCATCCAGAAAGCAAAAAAATGGAAAGATCTTTTTCAGTCAATGATAGAAAAAGTGACAGTACGCATTCATGGTTGGCAAACACGATTTCTCTCTCTTGGAGGACGGCTTATTCTCATCAAACATGTGCTGAGTAGCATCCCAATCTTTCTTATGGAAGTTCTTGCTCTTCCCTTTCAGTCCTTAAGGAGTTAGAAATGCAATTTGCGGGTTTCTTCTGGGGAGATTCGGAAGGGATTCCAAAACAACATTGGATAGCATGGTCTAAGGACCTACCATTTGTCAACCAACATCCTCCAATGGCCTCGGTATTACTCCTTTAGCGGCTGTTGTGCATGGTTTCAGCATGAAATTATGGTTGAAGTTTCGCAAAGGTCATTCCTTATGGAGCTCCTTCCTCCATGGACGATATTTAAACCGCTGCGCTCATCCTTGTGTAGCTCAAGAAGCACCTGGAGACTCATTCACATGGAAACCAATGCTACGCGTTCGTGAGTCGGCAGAGCAAAATATGTTGTTCCACTTTCGGAATGCCAACTCTTCATTTTGGTTTGACACATGGACTGATCACGGGCCGCTATTTAACATGGTGGAGCATGTTTATGATAGCCACCTTTCAGTGAGGCAAGTATGGAATTCTATCGAATGGAATTTATCCTTACTCGACGGGAGATATTCCAATGAGGAGTTTCGCAACATTGGGAACTGCATGAAAGACAAGGTCATCTGCCTGTGGGATTCGGATTTGGACAAGCTCATTTGGACCCTTTCATCCGAACGGCTCTTTCTCTATCTCATCCATTTACTCGCCAATGGCTCAATCATTCACTAGACAAATGATTTGGGATAACAGATTCCGACTGAAGATCTCCATCTTTATGTGGAAATTGTTAAACATACGCTTCTAAAGGATGACCTGATTTCAAAGATAGGCATCCCATTACCGTACGAATGCCGCATTTGTAACAACGAAGAATTTGTCAATCATCTCTTTGTGGTATGTACATTGGCAACACAAGTTTGGAGTTTTTTTGAAGAGTGGTTCGAATGGAGTTTTGCCCCAGCCACTACCATTTGGATAAGCTCAACACATGGTGGTGGGCTGCACACGCTCATTCTACCACAATGGGGGCAATACATAAAATCCTTCCATGCATTGTTTGCTGGTTCATTTGGAAATCTAGAAATAATGCTACATTCCAAGGGACAAACATCTCAGCCACCAGAATCATTGTCAACATTTGTGCTTATTTGAAGACAGTTTCCTCAATATATCCGTTTATCAAGGGTAATTGCATCTTTCACACGGGATTTGCAGCCAACTTCTTTACTTGCAACCGAGGAGAATACTTGCTGTTAAATGGAACTGTCCTCCTTATGGTGTCTTCAAGTTGAATGTGGATGGGGATTCAAAAGGGAACACAGGTTTGGCGGCGTGAGGGGGCATCCTTAGAAACCACCATGGACACTGCATCAAGGCCTTCTCCAATGGCTACTCATCTCAATTTGGAATCTCATTATACACAGGTTGTGGCCCTTGACAGATGGCCTAAAAATGTGTTGCTCTTTACACCTACGTGCTGTGGAGGAAGAAATGGACTCTCTAATTATCATTAATATCACGAAAGGGTGTTCGCTCCACCATGGAGCATTGACAATGAACTCCAGCTCATCAAATGGCTCCTAGAAAGCAACGTTGTTTCATTATCACATGTATTTAGGGAAACAAATCAAGTTGCAGATAGGTAAGCAAATGAGGGCATTATTACGCCCATGTATGTTGAATACGTATCCGGATACCATTCCCTCCCATGTGAAAGCTTTGGTTATCTTGGATGCCAAGGGATTTCCCTACACTCGCCGTTGTAAATCTTGAGCTTTTCTAATAAATCCTCACCTTATTTGGGTGTTTGCTTAAAAAAAAAAAGAGGTAATTTTCTCAATCATGGGTTGAAAGAGTGACCTTCTTTTCTTCGCCTTTTGAATAGGGCAGGCAAGATATGTGAAAGGGAGGGGACGTTTCACAAAACCTGTTCAAAATTGAACCATTCTGATCCTAGATAGTGAAGCGTTGTTGGCCATGTAAAAGAAGCTTCTCGACTTGTTAATAAGCTGCCCAGATGAAGACTCAAACTGGTCGTGGAACTCCATGAGTTCTTGATTGATTTGGCCTCTTCTTTAGTGAAAATCACAATGTCGTTCGCGAATGCAAGGTGAGTGATTGTTGGACACTTCCTCGGAAAGGCGTAATCCCAGATATTTCCCGCACAGAATTTTGCTCGCAAACCTCTCGCATGAAAGACATCTGATGAAAAAAGTCTCCTTGTTTTAGCCATTTCATGCCCGAATTTTGCCTCCAACAACTTTCTTCATCGGCAAGGCATTTAGCGTGCATGGCTTGTGCATGGGCAAGAGAAATTTGGTTAGGTTGTGATGGGTGTTTCAAGCAAATAGCCTCACATTCCTGAACATGCATCTCAGCATTTTTTACCTTGTCAAAAATGTTTCCAAAGATGGTGTGACTCCAATTGCGTAATCAAGCAAGAATTCAACTCGTTGTCTATAACAAGACAAGAAGCAGACTCTGGATCTCTTCTTGCTTCTTGAGCTACACAAGGACCCGAGCCTGTCTCGAATCAGGCAAGAACCAAATCTATAAGTCGGTTAGAACAATCACTGTTGCTCAGGCGATGATCCCAACAAAGTCTTAATCCAAAGACTAAAAGAAAGAACTTTTCCTCACGAAAAAGACAATTTTTTTTGCTAAAATCTGCTGGAATTCGTCCATATGATTTGGCCTATTTATAGTCTTAATAAAGTCCTAAAAACCATTGGCCTTGCTTAAAAACTCCTAAAAAAGTAGTGCTGGGGTTCAGCGATAAGTGGCCCCAAGATTTGGGTTAAATGGGCCTTATTAAGGCTAATTAATGAGCCTAAAAACTAAGAACTAAATCACAACTACACTCGACTTGAACCAACCCAATTTTCACAAACTTAAACTACTATTGGGCTTTATAAAATAATAGAGTAAACACAAACTACTGGACTTCTCCATTATGAATTTGGACTTGAAGAATGTTCCAATTAGATTTACAAGCCCGTTCCACTTCTAGTTTTATTTTTTATTTTTTTATTTTTATTTTTTTTAATGCAAATGCCTGAAAGAGGGCAGAAATTTTATTGATGAAATCAAGGATTACAAAACCGAATATTAGAGCAGCCTATAGCATCTAGGTAGTGCAATCCCTTGACCGACTGGGGAATGGTATAGCAATCATATTCAACTTATCTAGGTTTTGATATACCCTCATTAGCTAGACAATCAGATACATGGTTAGACTAGTCTCCCTAAATACATGCTTGAATGAAATCTCTCTCCCGACACAGTAGCTATTAATAAGGCCCAATTGTGGGTCTATGCTCCAAATCGGTGCCGATGATCCTTGCAAGGTGTTAACTAGCTGGAGAGAGTCAATCTCAACCACAAGTGAGCGGACCCGTAAATTATGACACATCTTGAGTCTGTCCACAAGAGCTAATGCCTCAGCTTGTAGGTTAGTTTGCTATTGATAGTTATTGGAAAATGCTCGGATGCATTGGCCGTTGTGATTTCGGAGAATGCTGCCACCTGCTGCCATTCCTGGGTTACCTTTGGAGGCTCCATCCACATTGAGCTTAAGGCATCCTTGGGTAGGACAGTCCCATTTGACAACTAGAACTTTCTTGGGTTTGGTTTGGAGAAGTTGCTTGCAAATGCCGCGTGAGAGTAACAAATCATCTGCTATGGATACTCGTTTAAAAGGATGAGCTGAGGAGATATTCGCTAAGTAAGAGTAGATGTCCACAATAATCTCCAGCACCTTGTTGTACTACATACTTTGTGCTCCAGAACTGCCATGTTCCTAGCTTTCCATAAGAACCAACAGATTATGCTAGGAAGAATTTTATGAATGGCTCCAATAGCGGAAGACGACGCAGCATCCCGCCACCAGGAATTAAGTTTATCCATTATAGTCGTGGATGGAGTAATCACCATCTCCAGCCAATTTTCAAACAAATGCCAGATTTGTTGTGATGTTTCACATTCCACAAAAAGATGGTTCACGGACTCTTCATTGCAACATAAGTAGCACTTGGAGGCTAATGAAAAGCCAATTTTCCGTAAGGTATCATCAAGAGGCAACCGCTTGTTCAATAATTTCCACATGAAAATGGATATCTTCGATTGGAGTCTTACATCCCAAATCATTTGCCGAGAGTGAATCCGCATCTTGGGAGAGAAAGTGGATGAGAGTGAGAAGGAGCCTTTGTGTGTGAGGGTCCAAACAATGAGATCCGGTTCATCCGACGAGAATAGCGGTCAACTTGTGTTGAGAAATGCTGCAATGTTTTGTATCTCCTAATTGGAATATCTCTCATCCAAAAGGGAAAGATTCCAGCCATTAGTACTCCCAACCTGTGAAACTTTAAGTTGCTCATCATATACTTGTTCCACCATGTGAGATAAAGGCCCATGTTCGGTCCAAGGAACAATCAGCCTTCCGTAGTAAGAATAGCAGCCACTTTTCTGCGTCTTCACGAACATGCAACATCCTCTTCCAAGTAAACGAATCACCCGGTGATGCCGATACTAAGGTGGGATGTTGGTTCTTAAGGTAACGTCGTTGAATAAAAGAACACCACAAAGAGTCGCCTTTTCAGAATTTCCACCAAAGTTTGATACAAAAGCCGCGAACCACCTCCTCAAGTGATGAAACTCCTAGGCCATTTGAATACGTTGGTTGGCAGATTGTAGCCCATGATATCCAATGATGCTTTAACATCCCTTCCGAGCAGCCCCAAAAGAAATTGGCAAATTACCGTTCACAGCTCCTTGAGTACTGATTTTGGACGTGATAGAACCGATAATATGTACATAGGGATGCTACTGAGACCATGCTTGATAAGGATGAGCCGCCCTCCAGGAGAAAGGAAGCGTGATTGCCAACCATGAATTCGGGCAGCCACTCTTTCTAGTAATGGCTGGTAGAGATTGTGTATTTTTTTAGCTTTTTGGATAGGACAGCCCAAGTATGTGAATGGAAGGGATTTGTGGATGAAGCCTGTCTTAGCTTGGATCAACCGGACTCGAGCTGGAGCCACCTTTTTAGGTAAGTAGAAGGAACATTTGGACTTGTTGAAAAGCTGTCCGGATGAGAGGTCAAACCACGAAAGAAAGCTCATTAGGTGCCGAATGGACTTAATACCTCCCTTTATAAAAACAACAATGTCATCTGCGAAGGCCAAGTGGGAGATCGTTGGACACTGCTTCGGAAGGGTAATGTGTTATTTTGCCCTGTCGAAATTGGTCTTTCAATCCTTGAGAAAACATTTCCACTAGATGTTTCATATCATTAGGATGAATAACAGAGATGATAAAGGGTCTCCCTGGGGAACCCCTCTGGAGGATTTGAAGAAGCCTTTGGGTGCACCATTAATGAGTATAGAAAACCAACAATCTTCCAAAATATGCTGCATAAGGGACATCCAATATTCAGCAAACCCAAACTTCCGTAGAATTGCATAGAGGAAAGGCCAAGAAAGCCTATCAGATGCTTTGGCAAGGTCAAGTTTAACAATCATATTCCCTTCCCTTGTTTTCCGATCTATGAAGTCGACCAGCTCTTGGACAAGAAGGATGTCATCCGCAATGTCTCTCCCTTGAACATAGGCTACTTGTTCCGGTGAGATGAGTTTCGGCAGAATGGAGGCAAGGCGATTGGCCAAAATTTTGGTACAAAATTTATTGACGAAGGTGCACAAGCTAATAGGCCGAAAATCACTAAAGGAATTGGGTTTGGCTACTTTTGGAATTAATGCAACAAGAGTGCTAGTGAACATCCGTGGCAATCTTCAACGGGCACCTTTGAGGAAAGCACACACCGCAAGGAGGAGGTCGTGGTGGATGATATCCCAACAAGTAGTGAAAAAGTTCCCATTGTATCCGTCAATTCCCTCTGCACCGTTAGGGTTTAGGGAGAAAACTGCCTCCTTTAATTCCTTTATTGACAACTCAGACAATAAATACTGGTTATCCACATCCGAGACCTGCATCCTCAATGAGTTGCAAATTTTCAGTCCATTGCCTGTCAACTTTGATTTTGGAGATGCGCAATCGCTGCCTTTTAGCAAGAAGGATAGAATGGAAAAATTTGAACTTTTTGTCACCCTCTTTCAGCCATTTCACCCCCGCCTTTTGCTGACAAAAGGTTTCCTCTTCCGCAAGGCACCGCATGTGAACAGCTTGTGCATGAGCCAAAGCAATTTGATTACTTTGGCAGTGATGGAGTAGAAGAGCTTCTTCCTTGCTTTTGACTTCTTGTTCAACCTCATGTACCTTTGCGAAAACATTGCCAAATATGGTGTGCTAGACTCCAATTCCTCAGTTCGGCTTTGAGTCTTTTAAGTTTGGAAGCAAGAATAGAAATAGGGGAACCAGTACAGTGCAAGGACCAATTGTTGCTCACAACTTGCAAAAAATCCTTGTGTTTAGTCCACATATTAAAGAATTTAAATGGCTTTGGGCCTGGTGTTATTGGTGAAGAAGAATTAGAACTAGTGGCGAGTGATCCGAGCACGTCTTGAGAAGGTGCGCAACATTAATATGTTGGAAGGCTGCCATAAATTCAGCATTACAAACAAATCTATTCAACCGTTTCTAAACCACGGTTTCCAAACCAGTTCCCACGCCAAGTGAATTTGCAACCTTGAAAAGGTAGAGCCAACAAGCCATATTCATGAAGACAATCATTGAATTCACCCATCGCGTCTAGTTGCAAAGAGCTAGAACCTTGATATTCATCGGAGCTTGAGATAACAAAAGTCACCGCCCACCAGCCACGGAGTTGGAGTTTGAGGTTGGACAGCTCGGAGCACAAATCCGCCCAGAGAACTCTCATCTCCAATTTTATGCATTGTGCATATACAAAGGAAGCCATGTATAAGCTGGTCTGAGCTAAAAGTGGGAGCTAAACCAAGCTCATTATTCCAAAAAATCCAAAATTTTCCATTGGTGTTACATTCACAACAATCAAAAGCTAATTTGTGTGCAAAGAAAGAGATCCGAGCTTTGTCCACCATGGGCTCCAGCAAAGCAAGAATTTTTATTTTGTGCTGTTTGATAAGTAACTTCAACCTACAATGAGGGTGTTGAACCCCAGTTATGTTAATCATGTTTTGATGATGAAACAAATCATACTAATAGTTTGATAACAAGTGTGCAGAAAAATAGGTAGATTCGGACGCAAATGATCGTCCGAACAAAAACAACCACAAGAGCTTCGGAAGATGGTAATCGTCCGACACAAAGAATTTGAAGCAAGCCTCGGACGTGTAACAGCGTCCGTTCATATTCCAGTAGACTTTGCTTAATCACTTAAAAGAGTGCGTCCGAACATGCTAGTAAGTTCGGACGCACTCTTGCTGCATCGGCCGTCCGAAAGGTCCAACAGCTAGTTTTCCAGTAGACAGAAAATAGCCGTTGGGAAGTTGTTGAAAGCAGATATTTGGCAACTATAAATACCCCAAGGTCTGAATTAAGTAAAAGAAGACTTCTACATTGATTACAAATCATTCTTGAGCTATTTGGGAGAAATAGTTGGTACAAGTATTGTAATAGTGTAGGTAGTGAGAAAAGAGCTTAGAAGTGTAAGAGTTCTTCAAGTGTAAGAGTGGAGAAATAACAATTGTAACAAAGGGAGGTTGTGAGTGTAAAACTCTTGGCTCAACTAAAGGAAATTAGTGTGAGCAAGAGTGATCCTCATTTGTGTACAAGAGGTTATTGTCTCACCTACTTTGAAGAGACTGAGATTAAGCTTTAGAGGCTGAACTTCAAGTTGTGAACTTGGTAGTTGCCTTGTGAGAAGCTCTTTGTAATTGCAAGCTCCAAGCTTTAGAAGCTAGGGAGTTTGGTTTGATTCTCTTAATCTCAATATTCTTAATTGTTCTTTAAGCTTAAACTGTTGAATATCTATTGCATTCATTTGTGCTTAAGTTTTCATTTGGTGCACAAAGTTTGAATTTCTATTAAGCACTAAAAAAAAGGTTTGTCTTTAGAGATAACCTAATTCACCCCCCCTCTTAGGTTGCTTTTGGGGCCAACAGAGGGTTTATTAGCTATCCCCCGTATATTCCATATTAGGACACTATCCATTTAATACTGAGGGGAGGAGGGCGAAGTGGTAGTTTTCCTAACCAACCAAGTGTGCATTGGCTTTGGCATGGCGTACATTCTCTTGCGTCTTTTCTTTTTGGACAAGGACTTACTAGTTGGCTGTGGAGTGGGAGAAGATGGCTGGATAACCTCCGTCACTGCATGGTTTAGCATGGGGAGATTCATTATCTGAAAGTAACACGGTAACTCTTCCATAATTTTACCATGAGAGATGAAGGAATCATCCAATGAGGGATTGTTTGAGATTCGGCTATCCCTTGCTTTTGGGGTAGCCGAGTTTAGTTGTGACTCTTCCAAATCAGATATGGCCCCACCATCCAAAGGGTTCAAGATTTGAACTTCCAAAGTTTGCTCATGTGGATAAGGTACCATTTCCTGGTTTGAATTAATAACCTTATCCAAGGTTGTTGGAGTGATCCCATGGAAGGTGGGATTTGAATTTTGAACCACACGTTGTTGGGATAATCCCTCAACTGTTTATGGTTGCTTCCCAGTCGGGTTTGGTTGCTCCTCCACCGTTTCTGGTTGCTCCTCCACCGTTTCTGCTTGCTCCACCACCATTTTTGGTTGCTCCTCCACAACTAGTGACGCCTCTTTGCTTGGTCGCCGACCTGGAGATGAGTTTTCCCTTGTATGTGCAACATCAACACCTTTTGGTTTTTTGCCAAAAACCCTCTTTTCCAACCCCTAGCCATACCCTTGAAGGGAGTTCAGATAGGAGGTCAACTTCAACGCATACCTTTGCAACACTTGGCCTGGTGAATTGTTCGGTGGCTATGTCCAGTTTGAGAGGAGTACCAACAGCTTGAGCAAGACTAAACACGGCTTGCTTGTTGAAAAAGATTGCTGGAAGTACCTCCTAAGAATCCAAAAGTGATCCAAATAGGGACTATGGAAGGTTCCTCATCCGTGGTAAAGAGAGGATGCCATTTAAGAACACGCATGTAAAAGCCATTGATGGACCAAGCAGTCTTAAGCAAGCAATGGAGATAGTCCTCCTCAAAAGAAAATAGGATGATAATGTGCTTAAAGTCAAGATACCCGATAGTAAATTTTCTTTTAAAGCCAGTTGTGTGGAAACTTTTTCGAAGTGTCTCCATGTTCGGTTTCCCCTCGGGAAATTCCCCACCAGTGTGAACCGAAAAGGTGCAGCAAGCTTTTGAATTTCATCCTTAGAGAAGAAAATGGCCGGTTCTCCTTTGTGCGATTGGAGTGCCTTAAGAGGCGTGTCGGGTTTTGGTGGTGGAATGCCTGATTTTGTCCATCCAGTAGAGCTTGTGCGAAAGTTTTTGGTTGCCCTTCAACCGGTGGTTGAAGGGTGACTTGATCAGCCATGATCGAGAGTACCAAAGGTGATATAGTAGTGTGTAGAGGTGGACTGGAGTTTAGAGTGAGAAAGTAGAGAGAAGGAAGAGAGTTTTATCATTTTTTGATGACACCTCTAGTTTGTTTTGGACGGCTTCCCCGTCAAGAACACCTCGAACCAAACTTTGCATGGCTTGTTGGATTCTCTTTTCACGTGCCTTTGTAATTGGTTCAAGTTGGCACTTGCAACGACTCTTCACGAACCTTAGTCGAGCTTGAAGATGCCCCTTGGCTCGTATCACCAGACATCGCTGGTGAAATCACAACTTGCAAAGAGATGATCCAATGTTTCTTCATGGTGACAAAAGGGACATTTTGAAGCCAAGGCAACCCCAAAGGTTGTTATGATATCGTCAAGTGGGAGTTTCCTATTCAAGAGGCGCCACATGAAGATAGAGATTTTGATTTGGAGTTTATTGTCCCAAATCATTATTTGAGAGAGTATGGAAACATGCCAAGGAAGGGTAGAGGAGACTAAAAACTTGCCATTAGGTGAGAGAGTCCATACCAGCACATATCCGAGTCATTAGTAACTTGGAAATGTATCCCACAAAGAAGCTTCTCTAGTCTTTCTATCTCAAGGCCTGAATAATGTTCTCTTAAAATTGCAAGGTTCCAGCCATTTGCACTCACAAATCAACAACTATAAGGGTTGGCTCAAACACTTGACTAACCTCGTGAAACAAAAGTCCTTGAGGCAGCCAAGTGTCATACTAAAAGGAGACTTGTCCAATGCGTAACAAAAATAAAAGGGCCTTTTTTTCTGCGTTCTCACGGCTTTTAAGCATGCACTTCCATATATATGAATCACTGTGCCTTTCATTTACTAAACAAGGGTGGGAAAGACAATATCTAGCACGCAAGAAAGAGCACCATAAGGAATTCTCCTTTCAAAATTTCCACCATAGTTTAATGGCAAAACCCTTGACCAAATCTGAGAAGGACCATTATTCCAAGGCCATTAGCAGCTGTTGGCTTACATAACATCTTCCATGATGCCCAATGGTACCTGCTTCTCGCCATCTAGTCCGAATTGCCCCAGAAGAGGTTTACGAACTGGCGCACCAAGTCCTTGATTACAGCTTTTGGAGGTTAGAGTACCGTGAATACATATTGGAATACTACTTAAAACAAGCTTGTTCAGGATTTGCTTTCCCCAAGGAGAGAGAAATTTCATTTGCCACCCTGCAATTTTAGAGGTAATTTTCTCAGTTATGGGCTGAAAGAGTGACCTTCTTTTCTTTGCCTTTTGAATGGGGCAGCCAAGATATGTGAAAGGGAGGGGACGTTTCACAAAACCTATTCAAAATTGAACCATTCTGATCCAAGATAGTGGAGCGTTGTTGGGCATGTAAAAGAAGTTTTTTGACTTGTTAATAAGCTTCCCAGATGAAGACTCAAATTGGTCGTGGAACTGCATGAGTTCTTGATTGATTAGGCCTCTCCTTTAGTGAAAATGACTAAGTCGTTCGCGAACGCAGGATGAGTGATGGTTGGACACTTCCTTGGAAATGCGTAATCCCAGATCCAGGATTATTTCCCACACAGAATTGTGCTCGCAAACCTCGCGCAAAAGTCTCCTTGTTTCAGCCATTTCATACCTGATTTTTGCCTCCAAAAACTTTCTTCATCGGAAAGGCAATTAGCGTGCATGGCTTGTGCATGGGCAAGAGAAATTTGGTCAGGTTGTGATGGTTGTTGCAAGAAAATAGCCTCACATTGTTGAACATGCATCTCAGCGTTTTTCACCTTGTCAAAAATGTTTGCAAAGATGGTGTGACTCCAATTGCATAATCAAGCAAGAATTTAACTCGTTGTCTATAACAAGACAAGAACCAAACTCTTAACAAGATTTAAAGTGAGAATTGACCCGTTGCCTATACGAATCAGGTAAGAACCAAATCTATAAGTCAGTTAGAACAATCACCATTGCTCAAGCGATGATCCGAACAAAGTGTTAATCCAAAGACAAAAAGAAAGAACTTTTTCCTCACGAAAAAGACAAGTTTTTTTTGATAAAAATCTGCTGGAATTCGTCCATATGGGGGATGAGGCCTATTTATAGTCTTAATAAAATCCTAAAAAGTAGCTTAAAAACTCCTAATAAGGTGTGCTGGGGTTCAGCCATAAGTGGCCCCAAGATTTGGCTAAATGGGCCTTATCAAGGATAATTAATGAGCCTAAAAAATGAGAAATAAATCACAGCTATACTCGACTTAAACCAGCCCAATTTACACAAAATTAAACTACTATTGGGCTTTATAAAATAATAGAGTAAACACAAACTACTGGTCATCTCCATTATGGATTTGGACTGGAAGAATGTTGTAATCAGATTTACAAGCCCGTTCCACTTCTAGTTTGTTTTGGAGGGCTTCCCCTTTTAGAACACCTCGAACGAAACTTTGCATGGCTTGCTGGATTCTCTTTGCACGTGCCCTTGTAATTGGTCCAAGTTGGCAATTGCAATGACTCTTCACGAACCTTAGTCGAGCTTGAAGATGCCCCTCGGCTGGTGAAATCACAACTTGCAAAGAAATGATCCAGTGTTTCGTTGACGGTGACAAAAGGGACATTTTGCAGCCAAGGAAACCCAAAAGCTAGTTATGATATCGTCAAGTGGGAGTTTCCTATTCAAGAGGCACCACATGAAGATGGAGATTTTGATTTGGAGTTTATTGTCCCAAATCATTGTTTGAGAGAGTGTGGAAACATGCAAAGGAAAGGTAGAGGAGACTGAAAACTTTCCATTAGGTGAGAGAGTCCATACTAGCACATCCGAGTCATTACTAACTTGGAAATGTATCCCACAAAGAAGTTTCTCTAGTCATTCTATCTCAAAGCCTGAATAATGTTCGCCTAAAAATGCAAGGTTCCATCCATTTGCACTCACAAATCAGCAACTGTAAGGGTAGGCTCGAACACTTGACTAACCTCGTGAAACAAAAGTCCTAGAGGCAACCAAGTGTCATACCGAAAGGAGACTTGTCCAATGCATAACAAAAATAAAGGGCCTTTTTTCTGCTTTCTCACGGCTTTTAAGCATGCACTTCACATATATATGAATCACTGTGCCTTTCATTTATTAAACAAGGGTAGGAATGACAATATCTAGCACGCATGAAAGAGCACCACAACGAATTCCCCTTTCAAAATTTAGTTTAATGCCAAAACCCTTGACCAAATTTGAGAGGGACATTATTCCAAGGCCATTGGCAGCTGTTGGCTTACATAATGACTTCCATGATGCCCAATGGTACCTGCTTCTCGAGTCCAAATTACCCCAGAAGTAGTTTGCGAATTGGCACTCCAAGTCCTTGATTACAGCTTTTGGAGGTTGGAGTATCGTGAATAGGTATATTGGAATACTACTTAAAACAAGCTTGATCAGGATTAGCTTTCCCCCTGGAGAGAGAAATTTCACAATTTTAGAGGTAATTGGCTTTACCCCATGTCATATTCGCTTTTACATTAGAGGAGGATTATCTAAGGTGCTAGCTTAAAGCCACGTGGTTCATCAATGGTTTCTTCATCCGTGTTCTTAAATGGCACACTCTCATTTCACGCCGGAGATAGAACCATCCATCGTGCCCGTGTGGATAACCTTGGAGGGCCTCCCAGCAGTCTTTTACAATAAACACTCCATTTTTAGTATCGTACAAGCAGTTGGCTTGCCACTTAAGCTGGACTTGGATACCCGCAATTTCACTTGGGCGAACACTGCTAAGGTATATGTAGAAGTTGATCTACTTGCAATTTGACCTTCGCGAGTTTGGATTGGTGTTGGTGCGAATGGAAGATGGCAAAAAATCAGCTATGAAGATTTGCCAATCTACTGTACAAATTGTCACAAAATCGGTCATGCATCATTGGATTGTTGGGCGGCAACCCCCTCGAGTACAAAGCCATCGAATTCACAATCTCCAGCAGCTACGGAGGAGTTGATCACACGGGTGGAACCACCACCATCACGGCTGCAAGAGACGATCCCGGCATCTCCAACAACCCCACCAGTTCAAATTTTGAATTCCTTGCAGATAGGATCTGCCATACCAGATTGGGTTATGGATGGTTGTTGTCCCTTGGAGATAGGAACAACCTTATCTCATTCGGTTGATAATCCTAATCTCCTCAACAATGCTGAAGATGTGTTGACCAAGTCAATGGGGGTTGCAACAAATGTGGAGCAACCTTTGGTTCAAACTTGCAGTTAGGTAATCCAACCAAATTTGGCTACTGTCCAAACAACCGCTCCCGAACAGCCGGCTGTAATAATCTAGCCAACATCCCCGAATTTGCACATGCAAACCATCGTGTTCATGGATGACTCTTCCACTCCTCATGCAACAATTATGGCTGAATTACCATGCAATTTTTTGGAGGGCGAATAACCCCATGCACCACATGCAGCACATGACAACCTGCAACCATCTCCCGCTCAATTGCAACCGCTGAGTCAACCTTTGTCCAAGAGGAAAAGTAGATGTAAATGAATTTACAATATGCCAAAGCCTATGCGTACTCGGCTGGCTAAGAAACCTTCCTCTCCACCCCTACCTCCTCGATGTTAATGGATAGTGTACTGTTTTAGCATGGAATATAAGGGGAATAGGTAATAAACCTTCCATTCGTAGGTTAAAGAAGCTAGTTACACAAAACAGAATAAACATTCTTGCTTTAATGGAGCCTATGGTGGACAAAGCAATGATTCCTCTTTTCGCCCACAATCTAGGTTTTAATTTTTTCCAATCTAATTCTAATGGGAAGATTTGGGTTTTTTGGAATAAGGGGCTAGTACTAACCCCTATTTTAGTTTCTGATCAACTTTTTCATGTTTCTTGCTCCTTGCCATCCTATCATACAACTATGGAAATCTCTTTCATTTATGCAAAGTGTACTAAGGAAGAAAGACGAGACCTTTGGGAGGCTCTCCGGACAATTTAACCACACTCTCCATGGCTGGTTGGGGGCGATTTCAATGTCATTTCCAGCTCGGATGAATATAAATGTGGCATCTCACTCGATGTTGAAGCCATGACGAAATTTAATGATTGTCTTAATGATTGTGGATTGATGGATATTGCCTTCCAAGGAGCCGTAGGTTGCAGGTTGCAAATATACTTGGAGGGGCAATAGGATGGGAGGCACGGTGTGGAAAAGACGGGACTGGTTCATGTGCAACAATGATTTCCTTGCTGCCTTTCGCAACATTAATATTGAACACGTCATCAACGTGCTCGGATTATTCACCTCTCCTTATCGAAGTGTCAAATGACGTCTCAACAGGCCCAAAGCCATTTAAATTCTTAAACATGTGGACTAAGCATAAATATTTTTTGTAGGTAGTGGAACAAAATTGGTTTTTACATTGTTCTGGACCGCCTCTCTTCCTCTTTGCTCGCAAGCACAAACGATTGAAAGCAGAGCTAGAAAATTGGAATCGTACGGTGTTTGGAGATGTGTTTTCCAAAGTCCAAGCAGCTGAACGGGAGGTACATGTGAATGATGAGGCATTTCTGCAGCAACAAAATCCAAACAATCAATTGGCACTATCTCATGCACAAGCGGTTCACACCCGATGCCTGGCCGAAGAGGAAATCTTTTGGCGTCAACAAAGCGGGGATAAAGTGGTTGAAGGAAGGCGACCATAATACTGCCTTCTTCCATTCTGCACTCATGGCCAAGAAACAACGTTTGCGGATCTCAAAAATTAAAGTGGATGGTGTTTGGACTGAAGATACACAATGTATTGAAGTTGAGGGGATTAAGTTTTTCCAACATCTCTTATCGTGTAATGAGCCGACGGTGATAGATCACACTTTGTTCGATACTCTTCCCATGACAGTCTCCAATGCGGACAATCAACTCTTGCTAGCTGAACTCACCACTAAGGAGTTAAAAGAGGCAGTTTTCTTCCACAACCCGGATGGAGCAGCAGGCATTGACGGATATAATGGTTTTTTCTTCTCCTTTTGCTCGGATATTATTTCATCGGGATCTTTTCTATGCAATAGGACCATTCTTGAAGGGGACGACACAGCCACGTATGTTCACTAGTATCCTCATTACTTTAATCCCGAAAGTTGTGAATCCCTCATCTTTCATTGATTTTTGACCTATTAGCGTCTATGTACTTTCTTCAGCAAAGTATGTACAAAGATTTTGGCTACCAGGCTCTCCATTATTATGCCCAAACTTATTTCCCCCGAACAAGGTGCTTATGTCCCAGGTAGAGAAATTGCAGATAATATCCTTCTAGCCCAAGAGAAAGTGGAGTTCTAAAATAGGAAAACAAGATGTGGTAATCTGATAATCAAGCTGGACCTCGCCAAAGCTTTTGATAGGTTATCTTGGTCTTTTTTATATGAAATTCTGAGGAGGTTTGGTTTTGCTGAGAATTGGATCTCTTTAGTGAAGAATAGTCTGGAATATTGTTGGTTTTCTATTCTCATTAATGGTGTGCCAAATGGTTTCTTTAAATCTTCAAGAGGAGTTCGCCAAGGGGACCCTCTATTCTCCCTTCTTTTCTTAATTATGATGAAATCTTTCTCCCGTGGTTTGAGTGATCAATTTCACGTTGGGAAATTTCTGTGTTCGCTCTTCCGATGTCATGTCCAACCATCTCTCATTTGGCTGACACATCTAGATTATGCGGATGATGTGGTAATTTTTACAAGGGAAGAGGCTAATTCAATCCGAAATCTCATGGCTTTCATTTCAAGGTTTGAGACATCCTCTGGGAAGCTTAACAACAAAGCCAAAGCTCTTTTTATTTGTCCAAGACATCATCCACACCTGGTATTCGGATGATTCAAGCCAAAATGGGGTTTGTAAGAAAATCCCTACCATTCATATATTTGGGATGCCCCATCCAGAAAGCAAAAAAAATGGAAAGATCTTTTTCAGCCAATGATAGAAAAAGTGACAGCACGCATTCATGGTTGGCAAACACAATTTCTCTCTCCTGGAGGACGGGTTATTCTCATCAAACACGTGTTGAGTAGCATCCCAATCTTTCTTATGGTAGTTCTCATTCCTCCACTTTCAGTCCTTAATGAGCTAGAAAGGTAATTTGCGGGTTTCTTCTGGGGAGATTCGGAAGGGGTTCCAAAACACCATTGGATAGCATGGTCTACCATTTGTCAACCAACATCCTCCGAGAATGGCCTCGGTTTACTCCTTTAGCGGCTGTTGTGCATGGTTTCAGCATGAAATTATGGTTGAAGTTTCGTAAAGGTCATTCTTTATGGAGCTCCTTCCTCCATGGACGATATTTAAACCACTGCGCTCATCCTTGTGTAGCTCAAGAAGCACCTGGAGACTCATTCACATGGAAACCAATGCTATGAGTTCGTGAGTCGGCAGAGCAAAATATGTTGTTCCTCTTTCGGAATGCCAACTCTTCATTTTGGTTTGACACATGGACTGATCACGGGCCGCTATTTAACATGGTGGAGCATGTTTATGATAGCCACCTTTCAGTGAGGCAAGTATGGAATTCTATTGAATGGAATTTATCCTTACTCGACAGGAGATATTCCAATGAGGAGTTTCGCAACATTGGGAACTGCATGAAAGACAAGGTCATCTGCTAGAGGGATTCGGATTCGGATTCGGACAAGCTCATTTGGACCCTTATATCCAACGGCTCTTTCTCTATCTCATTGCACTTACTCGCCAATGGCTCAATCATTCACTAGACAAATGATTTGGGATAAGAGACTCCAACTGAAGATCTCCATCTTTATGTGGAAATTGTTAAACATACGGCTTCTAACGGATGACCTGATTTCCAAGATAGGCATCCCATTACCGTCCAATTGCCGTATTTGTAACAACGAAGAATCTGTCAATCATCTCTTTGTGGTATGTACATTACCGAATGGAGTTTTGCCCCAGCCACTACCATTTCGGATAAGCTCAACACATGGTGGTGGGCTGCACACTCTCATTCTACCACAATGGGGGCAATACATAAAATCCTTCCATGCATTGTTCGCTAGTTCATTTGGAAGTCTAGAAATAATGCTACATTCCAAGGGACAAACATCTCAGCCACCAGAATCATTGTTGACATTTGTGCTTATTTGAAGACAGTTTCTTCAATATCTCCGTTTCCAAAGGTAATTGCGGTAGATGAATTGCTTCTTTCCCACGGGATTTGCAGCCAACTTCTTTACTTGCAACCCAGGAGAATACTTGCTGTTAAATGGAACTGTCCTGCTTATGGTGTCTTCAAGTTGAATATGGATGACGCTTCAAAAGGGAACCCAGGTTTGGCGGCGGGAAGGGGCATCCTTAGAAACCACCATGGACACTATATCAAGGCCTTCTCCAATGGCTATTCTTCTGAAACCAATTTGAAGGCCGAGGTTCTGGCCTAAAAATTTGTTGCTCTTTACACCTACGTGCTGTGGAGGTAGAAATAGACTCTCTAATTATTGTTAGTATCATGAAAGGGCTGTCCGCGCCACCATGGAGCATTAACAATGAACTTCAGCTCATCAAACGGCTCTTAGAAGGCAGCTTTGTTTCATTCTCACATGTATTTAGGGAAACAAATGAAGTAGTAGATAGGTTAGCAAATAAGGGCATTATTACACCCATGTATGTTGAATACGATACGGATACCATTCCCTCCCGTCTGAAAGGTTTGGTTATGTTGGATGCCAAGGGATTTCCATACATTCACAGTTGTAAATCCTGAGCTTTTCTAATAAATCCTCACCTTATTTGGGTGTTTGCTTAAAAAAAAAAAAAAGAGGAAATTTTCTCAATCAAGGGCTGAAAGAGAGACCTTCTTTACTTCGCCTTTCGAATGGGGCAGCCAAGATATGTGAAAGGGAGGGGACGTTTCACAAAACCTGTTCAAAATTGAACCATTCTGATCCTAGATAGTGGAGCGTTGTTGGCCATGTAAAAGAAGCTTTTGGACTTGTTAATAAGCTGCCCAGATGAAGACTCAAACTAGTCGTGGAACTCCATGAGTTCTTGATTGATTTGGCCTCTTCTTTAGTGAAAATGACTATATCGTTCGCGAACACAAGATGAGTGATTGTTGGACACTTCCTTGGAAATGCGTAATCCCAGATATTTCCTGCACAAAATTGTGCACACAAACCTCACGCAAAAGTTTCCTTTTATCAGCCATTATATACCTGATTTTTGCCTCCAAAAACTTTCTTGTGAACGCCATCGGCATGGCATTTAGTGTGCATGGCTTGTGCATGGGCAAGAGAAATTTGGTTAGGTTGTGATGGCTGTTGCAAGCAAATAGCCTCACATTGTTGAACATGCATCTCAGCATTTTCCACCTTGTCAAAAATATTTCCAAAGATGGTGTGACTCCAATTGCGTAATTCCAATTGCGTAATCAAGCAAGAATTCAACTCGTTGTCTATAACAAGACAAGAACCAACCTCTTAACAAGATTTAAAGCGAGAATTGACCCGTTGCCTATACGAATCAGGCAAGAACCAAATCCATAAGTCGGCTAGAACAATCACCGTTGCTCAAGCAACGATACCAACAAAGTCTTAATCCAAAGACTGAAAGAAAGAACTTTTTCCTCAAAAAAAAGACATGTTTTTAAGATAAAAATCTACTGGAATTCGTCCATATGATGAGGCCTATTTATAGTCTTAATAAAGTCCTAAAAACTAGCTTAAAAACTCCTAAAAAAGTAGTGCTGGGGTTCTTAGCCATAAGTGGCCCCAATATTTGGGCTAAATGGGCCTTATTAAGGCAAATTAATGAGCCTAAAAACTGAGAACTAAATCATAACTATACTCGACTTAAACCAGCCCAATTTACACAAACTTAAACTACTATTGGGCTTTATAAAATAATAGAGTAAACACAAATTACTGGACTTCTCCATTATGGATTTGGACTTGAAGAATGTTCTAATCAGATTTACAAGCCCGTTCCACTTCTAGTTTGTTTTGGACCGCTTCCCCGTCAAGAACACCTCCAACCAAACTTTGCAAGGCTTGTTGGATTCTCTTTGCACGTGCCCTTGTGATTGGTCCAATTTGGCACTTGCAATGACTCTTCAGGAACCTTAGTCGAGCTTGAAGATGCCCCTTGGCTCGTATCACCAGACTCGGCTGGTGAAATCACAACTTGCAAAGAGATGATCCAATGTTTCTTGATGGTGACAAAAGGGACAATTTGTAGCCAAGGAAACCCCAAAGATAGTTCATGATATTGTCAAGTGGAAGTTTCCTATTCAAGAGGCTCCACATGAAGATGGAGATTTTGATTTGGAGTTTATTGTCCCAAATTATTTTTTGAGAGAGTGTGGAAACATGCGAAGGTTGGGTAGAGGAGACTGAAAAGTTGGCATTAGGTGAGAGAGTCCACACCAGCACATCCGAGTCATTACTAACTTGGAAATGTATCCCACAAAGAAGCTTCTCTAGTCTTTCTATCTCAAGGCCCGAATAGTGTCGCTTAAAATTGCAAGGTTCCAGCAATTTGCACTCACAAATCAGCTACTGTAAGGGTTGGCTCGAACACTTGACTAACCTCGTGAAACAAAGGTCCTTGAGGCAGCCAAGTGTCATACCAAAAGGAGACTTGTACAATGGGTAACAAAAATAACAGGCGGTTTTTTTTTTTTTTTTAAGCAAACGAACTATTTTTTATTGATAGAATCAATGATTACAAATGTGAATATTAGGGCAGCTCCTAGCATCTAGGCCCTATACAACCAATCCTTTAACAGTATAAGGAATGGTATAGCGATCATATTGAACATAGTTAGGTTTTGAAATGCCCTCATTAGCTAAACTATCATGTGCATTAACTAAGGTTGGCTTCCCTATATACATGCTTGAAAGTGATGTCTTTCCCAACACAATGGCTGTTGATGAATCGAAGTTGGTAGTCAATACTCCAAATCGGTGTCGATGATTCCACCAAAGTGTTAACTAGCACAAGGGAATCAATCTCAACAACCAATGAGTGCACATGCAATCTACTGCACATCTGAAGTCCATCTACTAAAGCCAATGCCTTGTCCATTGTGATCCCTTAGGATTCCACCACCAGCTGCCATTCTTGGGTTTCTTTTAGAAGCACCATCCACATTCAATTTGAGGCATCCGTATGGAGGGCAGTCCCATTTGACAGCTAGGATCTTTTTTGCCTTGGTTTGGATTAGTTGGTTACAAATGCCCCATGACAGTAGCAAGTCATCGGCTATGGTTACCTTTTTAATTGCACAGGGATGAGTTTAGAAGATATTTACTAAATAAGAGTTGATGTCCGCAGTAATCCTTGTTGCACTACTTGTGTTGCCATCCAAAACCGCCTTGTTCCTAGCTTTCCATAAGAACCAACAGATGACGCAAGGAAGTATTTTATGGACTACTCCAATTGCGGAAGAAGGTATTGCAGCCCACCACCATGAATTTAACTTTTCCAAGATGGTCATAGATGGAGTAATAGGTAACTCCAGCTAGTCTTCAAAGAATTGCCAAATTTGGCGTGATATTTCACATTCCACAAAAAGGTGGTCCAAGGATATTCTTCATAACAGCAAAAGGTGGCGTGATATTTCACATTACAAATGCCCCATGACAGTAGCAAGTCATCGGCTATGGTTACCTTTTTAAAGGGATGAGTTTAGAAGATATTTACTAAATAAGAGTTGATGTCCGCAGTAATCCTTGTTGCACTACTTGTGTTGCCATCCAAAACCGCCTTGTTCCTAGCTTTCCATAGCTTTGGAGAACCAACAGATGACGCAAGGAAGTATTTTATGGACTACTCCAATTGCGGAAGAAGGTATTGCAGCCCACCACCATGAATTTAACTTTTCCAAGATGGTCGTAGATGGAGTAATAGGTAACTCCAGCTAGTCTTCAAAGAATTGCCAAATTTGGCGTGATATTTCACATTCCACAAAAAGGTGGTCCAAGGATATTCTTCATAACAGCAAAACCAGCACTTAGAGGCCAACGAGAAGCCAATTTTTCGTAAGGTATCATCTAACGGCAGCCGGTTATTCAGCAATTTCCACATGAAATGGAGATCTTCAACTGAAGTCTCTTGTCCGAAACCATTTGTCGAGAGAGTATACGCACCTTGGGGTGGTACATGGATGAGAGTGAGAAAGAACCTTTAGGTGTGAGGGTCCAAAGAATGAGGTCTGGTTCATCAGTTAGAAGGCATGGTCTTGTGCTGAGAACTACTGTGATGTTTTGTAACTACTCATTAGAGTATTTCTCATCATAGGGAGGAAAGATTCCAGCCATTGTGACCTCCAACCTGTGAAACCTTAAGATGTTCATCATATACTTGTTCAACCATGTGGGATAAAGGCCCATGTTCAGTCCATGGGTCGAACCAAAATGAGCAATCTGCCTTCTGTGGGAGAAATAATAGCCACTTTTCTGCATCGTCACGAGCTCGCAACATTCTCTTCCAATTATATGAATCACCTGGTGATGCCGAGACTAACGTGGGATGCTCACTATTAAGGTAACGATTTTGAAGAAAAGAGCACCACAAAGAATTGCTTTTCTGGAATTTCCACCAAAGTTTGATGCCAAAGCCACGAACCACCTCCTCCAGTAAGGAACCCCTATACCATTTGAGTGTGTGGGCTGGCATACTATTGCCCATGAGATCCAATGTCTCTTTAGCACTCCTTCCGAGCAACCCTAAAAAGAAATTAGCAAATTGCCGTACCAACTCTTTAAGCACTGATTTTGGAGGTAAAAGAACTGACAATAAATAAATTGTGATGCTAGTTAAGACGTGCTTGATGAGAACCAGTCTTTCTCCGGGTGAAAGAAACTGCGTCTGCCAGCCACGGATTCGGGCGGCCAATTTTTCTATTAGTGGCTAGAAAATATTACGTCTTCTTTTGGCCTTTTGAATGGGACAACCCAAATAGGTGAAGGGAAGGGATTTGTGAACAAAGCCCGTCTTTGCTTGAATCAACCGAACTCTGGGTGGAGCTGCCTTTTGGGATAGGTAGAAGGAGCACTTGGACTTGTTAAAGAGCTACCTCGAAATAAAGTTCATGAGACTTCAAATGGACTTGACCTCTCCTTTTGTGAAGATAACAACATCATCTGCAAAAGCCAAGTGAGAGATGGTAGGGCACTTCTTCGGGAGAGAATAATGCGATATTTGTTCTGTTTGAAAATGATACTTCAATCCTTGGGAAAACGTTTCAAGCATTAAGATGAAAAGGTGATAAGGGGTCACCCTGGCGAACACCTCTGGATGACTTAACGAAAATCCCTTGGGAGCTCCATTTATGAGTATAGAAAACCAACATTCCTCCAATAGATGCTGCATAAGAGAGATCCAAGAGTCAGTAAATCCAAACTTCCGCAGTACTGCGTAAAGGAAAGGCCAAGAAACCTTGTCAAAAGCCTTGGTGAGGTCAAGTTTTACGATCATATTTCCTCCCCTTGTTTTCCGGTCTATAGAATCAACCAGCTCTTGGACAAGAAGGATGTTGTCCGCAATGTCTCTTCCTCGGACGTAGGTCACTTATTCAGGAGAAATGAGCTTGGGCAGAATAGGTGAAAGGCGGCTAGCCAAGATTTTTGTGCAAATTTTATTGAAAAAAGTGCACAAACTAATGGGCCAAAATTCACTAAAGGAGTTGGGGTTGGCTACTTTTGGAATTAGTGCAATAAGGGTACTAGTGAACATATGGGGCAGCTTTGCACCTTTGAGAAAATCGCTCACTGCAAGGAAAAGATCGTGATGAATAATGTCCCAGTAAGAATGGAAAAGAAAGTCCCATTGTAGCCATCAATGCCCGCTGCATTGTTTGGGTAGAGAGAAACCACTGCATCCTTCAGTTCCTTCGTTGAGAGCTCGGATAATAATTGCTGATTATCCTATGCCGAGACTTTTCCCTTGAGGTGGTCAAGAAGTGATAGGTCTAAAGGAGCAGGATTGTTAGCGGTCAAGAGTTCCTTAAAGAAGTTAATGCCGGCCTCTTCAATGAGCTGCGTATTTTCAGTCCAGTTCCCATTTACTTTGATTCTAGAGATACGCAATCACTGTCTTTTGGCAAGAATGATAGAATGGAAGAATTTTGAGTTTTGATCCCCCTCTTTCAGCAATTTCATCCCTGCTTTTTGCTGCCAAAAGGTCTCTTCTTCCGCAAGACACCGCATATGAGTAGCTTGTGCATGAGCCAGAGCAATTTGGTTACTTTGCTTGTGATTTTGTAAGAGAGCTTCTTCCTTACTCTTCACTTGTTGTTCAGCCTTGTGCACCTTTGAGATGTAAAAATATTGCCAAACACCGTGAGACTCCAGTTCCTGAGTTTGGCTTTGAGTCATTTTAGTTTGGAAGCAAGGATGAAGATGGGGGAACCGGTACATTCCAGTTGCCAATTGTTACCCACGACCTGCAAAAAATTCTTGTGTTTAACCCACATGTTAAGGAATTTAATTGGCTTTGGACCTGGTGTTATTGCTGGAGTAGCTTTGAGAGCAAGTGGGGAGTGGTCCGAGCATATCTTGAGGAGGTGTTCAATATTAATATGTTGGAACGCAACAATAAATTCAGCATTGCAAACAATTCTATCCAGCCGCTTCCATACCACGGTACCAAACCTATTCCCACGCCAAGTGAATTTACAACCTTGGAAAGGTAAGTCCATCAAGCCACATTCCTGAAGGCAATCGTTGAATTCTCCCATGGCATCAAGGTGCAACGGACAAGAACCTTGGTATTCATCGAAGCTTGAGATAACATTAAAATTACCTCCAACCAGCCAAGGAGTCTCTTGTTGAGGTTGTATGGCATGGAGATCCTCCCAGAGTGCTCTCCTTTTCGGTTTCGTACATTTTCCATATACAAAGGAAGCTGCCAAGGCAGTGTTTTGAGAAGAAGAGGATATAGAAAAGTGTAAAAGCTGGTCGAAACTGAAGCTCGGAGCCAAACCTAGCTCGTTATTCCAAAAAATCCAAATTTTGCCATTAGTGTTACATTCACAACATTCAAAACCTAGCTTTTGAGCAAAGAAAGAAATTATAGCTTTGTCCACCATGGGTTCCAGTAATGCAAGAAGTTTTATTCGGCGCTGTTTGATGAATAATTTTTGCCTACGCAATGAGGATTTATTTGCTATCCCCCGTATATTCCATATAAGGATGCTATCCATTTAACACAGAAGGGAGGAGGGCGAGATGGTAATTGTTCTAGCCAACCGAGTGCGCATTGGCCTTGGCATGGAATAAGTTCTTTTACGCCTTTTCTTCTTGGACAAGGACTTGCCGGCCTGTTGTGAAGTAGGAAGCAAAGAGATGGTTGAATATCCTCGTTCTTTGCATGGTTTGCATGGAGAGATACGATCAGAAAAGAAACATGGTAATTCTTCCATAATTTTACCATAGGAAATGTTGGAGTCATCCAGTGAGAGGTTGTGTGGAATTCGAATGTGGAGATGCTGTGGCTGATCTTCAACTGCCTTTAGGACAACCGATTCTGAATGTAATTCCTCAAAAATCGGGGTGGCCCCTCTAGCCAAGAGATTCAAATTTTGAGCTTCCAAGATATCCTAATGTTGGTTAGACTCTATCTCCTAATTTGAATTTTCAGCCTTATCCTGGGCTGTTAGAGTGATCCCTTGATTGTTGGGTTTTGAATTTTGAGCTGCAAGTTGTTGGGATAATCCCTCCTCCGTAGCTGGTTGCTCCTCCCCAAGTGGTAGCATAGCCTTGGCTGGTGGCTATTTTTGGGCTGAACTACCACGTATTTGTGTGCCCTCAGCACCGCGTGAAGCATTCATGTGTGCAATTGATTGGACAGATAACATCAAGTGAAGCATGGCCGGTTTGATTCGTCCTTTTATCAATAGGAGAACTTGATGGTACTTGCTTCGTTCCCAATGGACCTGCTTCATGATGCTTCATGGGAGTCCAACGCTTTTGGGCGATCTTTTTTGCTGGATTTTGGATATGTTCAGCTGGAGCCGTTGGTTGTTTGGCCAAGCTCAATTCACCCGTCCTACATGATTCAATAGCATGACCAATTTTCTTGCATTTTGCTTGAGCCAGGCTAAACACAGCGTGCCTATTGAAGAAGATTGATGGGAGTCCGTCAAAAGTGATACAAATAGGGACTATGGATGGTTCCTCATTGGTAGTAAAAAGTGGGTGCCACTTGAGTACTCGCATGTAGTGGCCATTGATGAACCAAGTATTCTTCAACCAGCAATGGAGATAGTCCTCCTCCAGTGAGAAGCGGATGATGACGTGCTTATAATCTAGATACCCTACTGTGAATTGTCCTTTAAATCCTATTGTGTGGAAACTCCTGTATCTTCATTTGGAGAAGTGTCTCCATATTCGGTTTCCCCCTAGGGAAGTTTCTCACCAATGTAAAGCGGAATGGTGCAGCAAGTTGTTGAATTTCGTCATTAGAGAAGAAAATTGCGGGTTCGCCTTTGTGAGATTGAAGAGCTTTGAGGGGTGCATTGAATTTTGGCGTGGGGAGTCTGAGTTTTGGCCATTCAAAAGTGCTTGTGTGAAGGTTTTCCGTTGCTCGGCCATGGCCGAGAATAAGGCAAAGGAATTTGTAGAGTTTTTGGTTTTTTTTTAGAGTGAGAAAATGTGGAGAGAATGAGGAGAAAATATAAGAAATAAAAGGCCTTTTTTCTGCGTTCTCACGGCTTTTAAGCATGCACTTCCATATATATGAATCACTGTGCCTTTCATTTATTAAACAAGGGTGGGAATACCAATATCCAGTCGCATGAAAGAGCACCATAAAGAATTCCCCTTTCATAGTTTAATGCCAAAACCCATGACCAAATCTGCTGGAAATTATTCCAAGGCCATTGGCAGCTGTTGGCTTACATAATGACTTCCATGATGCCCAATGGTACCTGCTTCCCGAGTCCGAATTGCCCCAGAAGAAGTTTACGAATTGGAACTCCAAGTCCTTGATTACAGCTTTTGGAGGCTGCAGTACCGTGAATAGGTATATTGGAATACTACTTAAAACAAGCTTGATCAGGATTAGCTTTCCCCCAGGAGAGAGAAATTTCATTTGCCACCCCGCAATTTTAGAGGTAATTTTCTCAATCATGGGCTGAAAGAGTGACCTTCTTTTCTTCGCCTTTTGAATGGGGCAGCCAAGATATGTGAAAGGGAGGGGACGTTTCTCAAAACCTGTTCAAAATTGAACCATTATGATCCTAGATAGTGGAGCATTGTTGGCCATGTAAAAGAAGCTTTTCGACTTGTTAATGAGCTGCTCAGATGAAGACTCAAGCTGGTCGTGGAACTCCGTGAGTTCTTGATTGATTTGGCCTCTCCTTTAGTGAAAATGACTATGTCTTGTTCGCGAACGCAAGATGAGTGATTGTTGGACACTTCCTTGGAAATGCGTAATCCCAGATATTTCCCGCACAGAATTGTGCTCGCAAACCTCGCATAAAAGTCTCCTTGTTTCAGCCATTTCATACCCGATTTTGCCTCTAAAAACTTTCTTCATCGGCAAGGCATTTAGCGTGCCTGGCTTGTGCATGGGCTAGAGAAATTTGGTTAGGTTGTGATGGGTGTTGCAAGCAAATAGCCTCACATTGCTGAACATGCATCTCAGCATTTTTCACCTTGTCAAAAATGTTTCCAAAGATGGTGTGACTCCAATTGCGTAATCAAGCAAGAATTCAACTCGTTGTCTATAACAAGACAAGAACCAAACTCTTAACAAGATTTAAAGCGAGAATTGACCCGTTGCCTATACGAATCAGGCAAGAACCAAATCTATTATTGATAGAATCAATGATTACAAATGTGAATATTAGGACAGCCCCTAGCATCTAGGCCAACCAATCCTTTAACACGTGTAAGGAATGGTATAGCGATCATATTCAACATAATTAGGTTTTGAAATGCCCTCATTAGCTAAACTATCAGCAACTTCGTTGGCTTCCTTATATACATGCTTGAAAGTGATGTCTTTCCCAACACAATGGCTGTTGATGAATCGTAGTTGGGAGTCAATACTCCAAATCGGTGCCGATGAGCCCACCAAAGTGTTAACTAGAACATGGGAATCAATCTCAACAACTAGTGGGTGCAATTGCAATCTACTGCACATCTGAAGTCCATCTACTAAAGCCAATGTCTCAGCTTGTAAATTTGTTTGTTGTTGGTAACCATTAGAAAACGCCCTGATGCAATGTCCGTTGTGATCCCTTAGGATTCCACCACCAGCTGCCATTCCTGGGTTTCCTTTAGAAGCACCATCCTTCTTTCAATTTGAGGCATCCGTATGGAAGGCAGTCCCATTAGACAGCAAGGATCTTTTTTGGCTTGGTTTGGATTAGTTGGTTACAAATGCCCCATGATGCACTACCTCATCCCTCAGTAGCAAGTCATCAGCTGTGGTTACCTTTTTAAAGGGATGAGTTTGAGGAGATATTTGCTAAATAAGAGTTGATGTTCGCAGTAATCCTTGTTGCACTACTTGTGTTGCCATCCAAAATCGCCTTGTTCCTAGCTTTCCATAAGAACCAACAGATGATGCAAGGAAGTATTTTATGGACTACTCCAATTGCGGAAGAAGGTGTTGCAGCCCACCACCATGAATTTAACTTTTCCAAGATGGTCGTAGATGGAGTAATAGGTAACTCCAGCCAGTCTTCAAAGAATTCCCAAATTTGGTGTGATATTTCACATTCCACAAAAAGGTGGTCCAAGGATATTCTTCATGACAGCAAAACCAGCACTTAGAGGCCAACGAGAAGCCAATTTTTCGTAAGGTATCATCTAACGGCAGCCGCTTATTCAGCAATTTCCAAATGAAAATGGAGATCTTCAACTGAAGTCTCTTGTCCCAAATCATTTACCGAGAGAGTATACGAGCCTTGGGTACCCCCGGGGTACGTGGATGAGAGTGAGAAAGAACCTTTAGGTGTGAGGGTCCAGACAATGAGGTCCGGTTCATCAGTTAGAAGGCATGGCCTTGTGCTGAGAACTGCTGCGATGTTTTGTAACTCCTCATTAGAGTATTTCTCATACAGGGGGGAAAGATTCCAGCCATTGTGACCTGCAACATGTTAAACTATCACCGTTGCTCAAGCGATGATCCCAATAAAGTCTTAATCCAAAGACTAAAAGAAAGAAATGTTTCCTCACGAAAAAGACAAGTTTTTTTGATAAAAATCTGCTGAAATTTGCCTATATCATGAGGCCTATTTATAGTCTTAATAAAGTCCTAAAAAAGCAGTGCAGGGGTTCAGCCATAAGTGGCCCCAAGATTTGGGCTAAATGGGCCTTATTAAGGCTAATTAATGCGCCTAAAAACTGAGAACTAAATCACAACTACACTCGACTTAAACCAGCCCAATTTACACAAACTTAGACTACTATTGGGCCTTATAAAATAATCAGAGTAAACACAAACTACTGGACTTCTCCATTATGGATTTGGACTTGAAGAATGTTCCAATCAGATTTACAAGCCCGTTCCATTTCTAGTTTGTTTCGGACGGCTTCCCCGTCAAGAACACCTCGAACCAAACTTTGCGTGGCTTGTTGGATTCTCTTTGCACGTGCCCTTGTAATTGGTCCAAGTTGGCACTTGCAATGACTCTTCACGAACCTTAGTCGAGCTTCAAGATGCCCCTTGGCTCGTATCACCGGACTCGGCTGGTGTAATCACAACTTGCAAAGACATGATCCAGTGTTTCTTGACGGAGACAAAAAGGACATTTTGCAGCCAAGGAAACTCCAAAGCTAGTTATGATTTCGTCAAGTGGGATTTTCCTATTCAAGAGGCGGCACACGATGATGGAGATTTCGATTTGGAGTTTATTGTCCCAAATCGTTGTTTGAGAGAGTGTGGAAACATGCGAAGGAAGGGTAGAGGAGACTGAAAACTTGCCATTAGGTGGAGAGAGTCCATACCATCACATCCCAGTCATTACTAACTTGGAAATGTATCCCACAAAGAAGCTTCTCTAGTCTTTCTATCTCAAGGCCTGAATAATGTTCGCTTAAAATTGCAAGGTTCCAGCCATTTGCACTCACAAATCAGCAACTGTAAGGGTTGGCTGGAACACTTGACTAACCTCGTGAAACAAAGGTCCTTGAGGCAGCCAAGTGTCATACCAAAAGAAAACTTGTCCAATGCGTAACAAAAATAAAAGGCCTTTTTCTGCATTCTCACGGCTTTTAAACATGCGCTTCCATATATATGAATCACTGTGCCTTTCATTTATTAAACAAGGGTGGGAATGACAATATCTAGCACGCATGAAAGAGCACCGTATAGAATTCCCCTTTCAAAATTTCCACCATAGTTTCAAGCCAAAACCCTTGACCAAATCTGAGAGGGACATTATTCCAAGGCCATTGGCAGCTGTTGGCTTGCATAATGACTTCCATGAAGCCCATACTCATATGGTACCTACTTCCCGAGTCCAAATTGCCGTAGAAGAAGTTTGCGAATTGGCGCTCCAAGTCCTTCATTACATCTTTTGGAGGCTGGAGTACCGTGAATAGGTATATTGGAATACTTACTTAAAACAAGCTAGATCAGGATTAGCTTTCCCCCAGGAGAGAGAAATTTCAATTGCCACCCCGCAATTTTAGAGGTAACTTTCTCATACATGGGCTGAAAGAGTGACCTTCTTTTTCTTCGCCTTCTGAATGGGGCAGCCAAGATATGTGAAAGGGAGGGGACGTTTCACAAAACCTGTTGAAAATTGAACCATTATGATCCTAGATAGTGGAGCGTTGTTGGCCATGTAAAAGAACCTCTTCGACTTGTTAATAAGCTGCCCAGATGAAGACTCAAATTGGTCGAGCAACTCCATGAGTTCTTGATTGATTTGGCCTCTCCTTTAGTGAAAAATGACAATGTCGTTCGCGAACGAAAGATGAGTGATTGTTGGACACTTCCTTGGAGGAATGCGTAATCCCAGATATTTCCCGCACAAAATTGTGCTCGCAAACCTCGCGCAAAAGTCTCCTTGTTTCAGCCATTTCATACCTGATTTTTGCCTCCAAAAACTTTCTTCATCGGCAAGCCATTTAGCGTGCATGGCTTGTGCATGGGCTAGAGAAATTTGGTTAGGTTGTGATGGGTGTTGCAAGCAAATAGCCTCACATTGCTGAACATGCATCTCAACATTTTTCACCTTGTCAAAAATGTTTCCAATGATGGTGTGATTGTGTATGACAAGACAAGAACCAAACTCTTAACAAGATTTAAAGCGAGAATTGACCCGTTGCCTATACGAATCTGGCAAGAACCAAATCTATAAGTCGGTTAGAACAATTACCGTTGCTCAAGCGATGATCCCAACAAATTCTTAATCCAAAGACTAAAAGAAAGAAATTTTTCCTCACGAAAAAGACAAGTTATTTTGATAACAATCTGCTGAAATTCGTCCATATGATGAGGCCTATTTGAAATAGTCCCAATAATGTTCTAAAAACTAGCTTCAAAACTCCTAAAATAGTAGTGCTGGGGTTCAGCCATAAGTGGCCCCAAGATTTGGGCTAAATGGGCCTTATTAAGGCTAATTAATGAGCCTAAAAATTGAGAACTAAATAACAACTACACTCGACTTGAACCAGCCCAATTTACAGAAACTTAGACTACAATTGGGCTTTATAAAATAATAGAGTAAACACAAACTACTGGACTTCTCCATTATGGACTTTGACTTGAAGAATGTTCCAATCAGATTTACAAGCCCGTTCCACTTCTAGTTTGTTTTGGACGGCTTCCCCATCAAGAACACCTCGAACCAAACTTTGCATGGCTTGCTAGATTCTCTTTGCACGTGCCCTTGTAATTGGTCCAAGTGGGCACTTGCAATGACTCTTCACGAACCTTAGTCGAGCTTCAAGATGCCCCTTGGCTCGTATCACCGGACTCGGCTGGTGAAATCACAACTTGCAAAGACATGATCAAAGAAACACAGTGTTTCTTGAAGGTGACAAAAGGGACATTTTGCAGCCAAGGTAACCCCAAAGCCAGTTATGATATCGTCAAGTGGGAGTTTCCTATTCAAGAGGCGCCACATGAAGTTGGAGATTTTGATTTGGAGTTTATTGTCCCAAACCATTGTTTCAGAGAGTGTGGAAATATGCGAAGGAAGGGTAGTGGAGACTGAAAACTTGCCATTAGGTGAGAGAGTCCATACCAGCACATCCGAGTCATTACTAACCTGGAAATGTATCCCACAAAGAAGCATCAAATTAAATTAGTCATCCTTATTGCCACAGTTACCATTTTGACCTCCTTTCTTCGAATGTTCTTCAATGTCTGATTCTTTTTGCTTTCGGATTCTTTGTCACGGATGGTCTTTGGCATCTGAAGCACTTTCTTCGGACAGTTGTTTGAGGTAAAGGAGGTGAGTCCATGGTATGCGGATATTGCGAATTATCTTGTGGCAAGGATAGTACCAACAATGCTAAACATCAATGAGAGAAATCCGAAAGGAGGAAATTCTTTGCAGAACTTAAACATTAATTTTGGGAAGAATCGTATTTGTTCCGAAAGTGTAATGATCAAGTCCTAAGGAGATGTGTTCCAGAATGTGAAGTATCCGATGCATTAAGACATTGTCATTCATCTCCGGTTGGGGGGCACCGCGGAGCTCAAAGGATGGCTTTCAAGGTCTCACAAAGTGGTTTATATTGGTCAACTATTTTCAAGGATTCCCGGTATTTTGTGCTCAAATGTGATGAATGTCAAAGGGTGGGTAATATTTCAAGGAAACATGAAATGCCCTTTCATGGCATTATTGAGTTGGAGGTATTTGATGCATGGGGGATTGATTTCATGGGACCTTTTACGGTCTCATACTCCAACAAGTTGGCTACGATGGACTATGTGTCGAAGTGGGTTGAAGCAATTGTTACTCCAACCAATGAGGCCAAGGTGGTTACTAAATTCCTTCACAAGAATATCTTTTCTCGGTTTGGAGTTCCCCAGGGTATCATTAGTGCTTATTAACAATGAAGGGATTACATTTCAAGAATTCTCAATTGAGGCATTAATGACAAAATATAGGGTGAAACACAAGGTTGCTTTGGCTTATCACCTACAAAAATTGGGTCAAGTGGAGGTGTCAAACCGAGAATTGAAGAGAATCCTAGAGAAAACGGTGAATAATGCTGGGAAAGATTGGGCATTGAAGCTAGATGACACTTTGTGGGCTTATCGTACGGCATTTAAGACTCCCATAGGCATGTCTCCATACCATATTGTGTATGGAAAAGTGTGTCACTTGTCGGTGGAACTTGAACATAGGGCATATTGGGCCATAAAGAACTTGAATTTTGAGTTGAAGGAAGCATATGAAAAGAGGATGCTTGATTTGAATGAGTTGGATGAATTCTGGAGGGAGGCATTTGTAAATTCTTTAATTTATAAGGATAATACAAAGGCCCATGATAAGCATATCCAAAGGAAGGAATTTAAAGTCGGTGATTTGGTAATCCGTTATAATTCAAGACTATCAAGTTATTTCTGGGAAAGCTTAAGTCAAGATGGAGTGGTCCCTTTGAAGTGGTCCAAACCTTTTCTCATGGAAAGGTGGAAATAAAGGGGAAAGATGGAGCTTTCAAGGTCACTGGACATCAGCTTAAATCCTACCTTGGAGGAATCATTGAAGGAGGACGAGAAATCGTTCGACTAACAAAATAATTAGGGTCATGTCATAGCCAAGTTAGTGACTATAAAAGAGAGCTTCTTGAGAGGCAACCCAAGTTTTTCATTTAGTTGTTTTTGCATTCAGTTAGTATGTGTTTTAATTTGGATTAATTAGGTAAGAATTTTAGATAAAAATCCAAGTTTTATTTAGTTGATTAAATGGGTGCTAAAGAACGAGGGAAAATTGTCATCCTAACTTGTGAATTTTTGTTTGTAGATTGTCCTTGCAAATGGAGAAAAGTAATCAAGAGTGGAGCAATTTCGGCTAAGTGTGAAAAATTCACTTTGCAGAAGTTGGGCAGAATGGTCATTTTATGGTCGAGATAGCGATCTCCACTCCTTTGAGATCGCGATACCAAATTCGAGATCACGATCTCAAAACTGAGATAGCGATCTCGAAGGGCAGAGTCATTTTTTTAAAAACCACTTCTTCTTCTCTTTTCATAAATTTCTCTATTCTTCTTCTTCTCTCAACCGTAAACCCTAACCCCAATCCCTCAAAATTCTTCCCTCATCTTCACTAAAAATCACTTTAAACTCCACACTTATCACTAATATCGTTCTATTTTTCTCTAGGAACATCAAAGCTAACATTGTTTTGGAGGATTCTAGGAGAAATTTGGACTTCAAGGGGGATTGATACAAAAGCATTTTTGGGGAAATTTCAATCCCAAAAAAAAGGGTAATATCTTTCCTTGAGTTCTTAGTTCTAATTGATAATTTGTTAAAGATAATTTGTGGGATTTTGTGGATTCAATTGGGAAGAAATTAGTGGTACTCAATTGTTGAATTTTGGACAATAATTGGTGCGAATTTGTTTTGGGCTGGTTCAATCAGGAGAATTGTGATATTGATTTGTCCAATTGTTTGAATTATTGACTTGACACTTGATTTGAGTTGATTTGGAATTGAAATACTTGGAAAATTGTTGGAAATTGTTGATTATGATTTTGTAGTTATGGTTCTTGATTGGGGGTTGTTGAATTCTTAAATTGTTGATTGAATTTTGTTGATAAAAATAACTAGAGGGGTTTATGGCAGTGCTGAAAGAAGAGTTAGAATGAGAGGAAGAGCAACCGGGTCTAGGAAATGGAAGTTCGGAGAGGGTACTAGTGGAAAAGGGGGTTCGGAACATCCGTTTAAGGGAGGTGAGCAAATTGAACCTCAGTTCTTGAGTGATAGGGCTCAACAATTGTACAAGAATAGCGAGAAACATGAGGTGATTAGGGAATGGAACTTTGACCTAACAATGCATTGGGGAATTTATGATGATGCAAGACGAGCTATAGAGGAACAAATTCGGTCACGGCATTGGGAGGGTTATAATACTCAAGTTGTTCACCCTGGGGCTACCCAACTAGTTAAGGAGTTTCATTGCAATTTATGTGAACTAGAGGATGGCAAGGTGCGCATAAAGGGGATTTTAGTGCTGATGTGATCAATGCTTATTTCAACATAACCCCCCGTACCTTCTAATCAATACTTGGCATTTTTTAGTAATAAAGACAAGGATATGAATGCAATCCAAGATGCCATTTGTGATAGGAGGGTTGATTGGATTAAAAGTACTTCACCTGCCTCTGAGTTGAAATTTGCTCGTCAATGACTTTCATTAGTGGCTAAGCTCTGATTTAATTTTATCAGTAGCCGCATTTGGGGGTTCAATGCTATGAGCTTTATCCAAACAGACAAAGTACTCTTAGTTTATGCCGTCATGACTGGGGTACCGGTGAATATTGGTCACCTTATTAGACAGGGTTTTTGGAGAGTGGAGGGTCTGGACGACCTATATTTTATGCCCCTAGTCTAATTCACCATCTTTGAACCACAGCAGGTTGCTCGATTGGTTAGATTGGAACATTGGAACCATTGACACATCCAAGAGGAAGGATTAATCGGGGAATATATCTATAGGATGGTGAGAGAATATGAAAAGCACCACTAGGAGCAGCACCCTACCCAGCCCAGCCACAGCCACAACCACAACCACCTTAGAGTGTTTCAATGATTCTGATACCCCCAGGTTATGTGTTTAATGTTCCAGTAAATGAAGAAGAAAAGAATGATCTACAAGGGTATCGGTAGTATAGTCAAATGGTGATGCACAACAACTTGACCGTCATTGGAGAAGCTTTAAAGACTACCTTATTAGGCACATGGGTCCAGCCACCATCACCTCCGGCATGGCACTTTGGTCCACCTCGTGGACAGTACTACACACCACCGGCGGCTACAATACATCATGAGGGACCTAGCTACGTGGGTACAACTGGAGGAGACATGGATGATGATCATTAAGAGGCCCAACCTAGTGACGCTAAGGAAGGTCAAGAAGAGATGGAATGAGGAGATGAAGCCACCATTTGCTTGCAGCATAGATGAAGACCAACCCTGATCACTGGATTGATTTGATGGATGATGATAATTCTCGTTGTTTTTATTGATTGAACACCATAACTTTTGATTACTTTGGATTACTTTTGTTTTACTCTATTTTTTGTTAGTCTTTGGAATTGAAGTATTTTTGTTTTCCTTTTTACATAGTTTGGCTAATGGCCTTAAGCTGATGCCAAGTTGATATATATTTTGATTGTTCATGATTGAATCTCTTCGGGAATCTCATGTTTGACACTTGGTGAAGTTTGGTCATTACTTAATAAAAGTAGAATGGCTAAGAGCCCTAAGCTGATGCCATCTTTGCATTAGTTGATGAGTTGAATTGAATGTTGATTTTGTTTGAAGCTTGAATGGTGAGATGCATGGCAGAGTTTATTGCTCTCAGCATTTCTACCCAATTTTAGTTCTTAGTTTATAGTTATATCATGATTTGAGTAGTTTGTGTTATTTTTAGGTATGTCTTTATGTTTAATTTTGGGAAAATAAATGAGTGGAATGATGATTTACCCATCAATTAGAATAAAAGAGAAAAGTTTAGGGGTATCTATTTCTTTGTGTTGGGAATGGTTATTTTACACATATTATTGCCACTTGATATTTAATGGATGGAAAATTGATCAATTAGGTACTCAATGATGATAAATTTTGATATTCAATGCTTTGTGATTGAAGTATATGATTGATTCATTTCAAGAATTTTTGTGTGAGTGAGTAGTTCATTTGCAACATAAAGAATTCATAAACTTGGCATTACTATTTTTTAAAAAAGAAGTGCTAAAATTTTAGGAAAATTTACTTGGAATGTTGTTTCTGATCAAACCACTTATATTATTTGGTTGATGAACTATCTTTTGGAAAGAAATGAGTTAAATGAAGTAGAAGGAATTTTGGGACATTTTGTGTCTTTGCATAGGTAATGTTCTTTTAACTTCTGAATAATTGATATTCGAGATTAATTTTAGGTACATTTCACTCATTTTCCTTGGTTTAGGGACCAAAAAAAATAAAATTTAAGAATAAGGCGACTACGGGATTCCGACATGTACCCATGTTGTTTCTCCAAAATAAGCCATTACATTAGTAATAAGGCGAGTACGGGATTCTGACATGTACCCATGTTGTTTCTCCGAATTAAGCCATTAGGAATTGCGTTTTAATATACCAATAAGTTAAGGAGTAAATGTTTGTAATACTTATCATTAATCTCATATTACTTATTCCTTGTTGGAGGTTTATTCCCGAATTGTGTGACATTTGCATTTAAGTTGATTCCTAATTGAACTTCTATTTTCATGATGCCCAGTCGAGATAGTTGACAAATTTCATAATATTTGTGATTTGAGAAGTAATGATGTTTTAAATGAAAAGAACTAAAACTTTTGGTAACTCTTTTTGAGAATGGTAATGATTGGTGATATGAAATCCTGTATAGTGGATGAATGTGTGCTTCTATTAAGAACAAGTTTCAATTTTGGATTGATTCACTTAGATACTTCACATATCACATAGTTAATTTCTTTCATATGTGTTTGTATTTCCGTTCTTGTTAAATTTGATACGTTTTTATTAAAATTCTAGATTAATTGATTGCTTAATGGTGATTAATATTATGCAGGTAAAAATTAGAGGTTGGAAGCTGGAATGAACAAAGCTCAAGGGACCAAATTGCAATAATGGAAGAAATGAAGAATTCTGAGAAGAGAGTCGAAATAGCGATCTCAAACTCTCCATATCGCGATCTCGACTCGGGAATTTATCTTAATGTATTAGAGTCGAGATCGCGATCTCAATTGCTCCATATTGCAATCTCGACTCGCTGAGGGTTAAGTTGTAAGGGCAATTTTGTAAACTTTCAGCCAACAACTCCTGATTTTTGCCTTGTGTAATAACAACACTATTTAAGCTACTTAAGAAATAGAAAGTAGAATTAGTAGTAGATTGTTAGTAGCTTTTAGGATAGTTTAGGATATCTTGAACTCCAAGTTTTCTTCTTTAATAGAATTTAGCTTTCTCTTTAATATTCTCTTAGATCTCCTTTTAATTTCTTGCCAAGTTCAAATTTTGATTAGATAATCGTAGTGGGTTTATCACTAGCTGCGGGCTGATATAATTTTTATTCGCTTTCTAGTCTACTTTTGTAAGAATTTCTTTACTTGCAATTTAGGGTTTCATAGGTAAATTAGGGTTCTTGATAATTTCTTGCATTTCTAGTTAAGAATTCTCAATTTCTTGCACTAATTTCTTGTTAATTACTAGTGGCTTTCTTTATTTCTATCAAAAATCCAAAAATACTTAGATTTCTAGTTTAACTCTTTTCAATTTCTAGTTTAGCAAGGATTGCTTTTAGTCTTCAAGGTTTCTTATTTGTAGTCCTTTTAATTGGGTAATTTGCTTGCTTTCAATTTTTTGTTTTAATTTGGTTAATTTTGGTTAGAATTAAGTGCCTTCCTTTAATTGTTTTTTTCAGGAGTAGATTAATTAGTTTCTTAATATCGTAATTGGTAATTTTCACTTGTTGTTTTTCTTAGTTAATCTAGCATAGAATTAAGTTTTTATCGTTTTCATTTAATCATAGCTTTTAGTGGAGTAGTTCCATTATCCATTGTTTGATTTCGCTTAACTACACAAATATCCGTAAATCTTGGGAATTGCCTTTCAACAATCCTTGTGGGACGATACCCACTCATCCTATACCACTATCAACTCCGTATACTTATACAAGTCTAGGTAGAGTATAGTGAATTAGTGTTGTTAATTATTGCTTGTTTAATCATTTCAAAGTTAAATTCTACCTAACGAAGCAATCAAGTTTTTGGCGCCGTTGCCGGGGATTGTCTCCGGTTTTTGGCAATATCAAGCACTTTACGAGTCATGTAGATTAAGCACTTTAGTTTAGTTTAGTTTAGTTGTTAATTTTGTGATTTTTTATGTTTGTTGGATATCTTGTGGAATTGACTTGAAATTTCAATTGATTGTTTGCCTTGGCTGTGTGTAGTTTATGGTAAGAAGAGCTCAAGAGACATCTTGTTCTCCATTTGCTTAAACAAGGAACGGGAGAAAGAGCTAAGAGAAATTCGAAGCTTGAGAAGGGTACAACAAGTGCAAGAAAGGATAGAGATGGCAAATGCAAATGCTCATCAAAGGAATGTGAACATGGAAAACGAAGAAGAAGAGGTAGTTGGAAATAATGGGATTGGTGGCTATGGGAATGGAAATGGCATGAATGGGAATGGATGGCCATTGAGGGAGTATGCTCTACCCAATTTTGAGGGGGCGAACTCGAGAATTGCACGGATGCCTGTGCAAGCCAACAATTTTGAAATCAAACCCGCCCTAATCCAAATTCTTCAAGCCCATGCCATGTTCGGAGGTGGACCAAATGAGGACCCCTACACACACCTCATGAATTTTGAAGAAGTCTTGGACACATTCAAATTTAATGGAGTACACCCGGATTGTATGCGGATGAGGGTGTTTCCTTTTCTCTTCGTGATAGGGCAAAGTCATGGTTGGAATCCCACGCCCAAGGAACATTTCTTATTACTAACCACTTGGAACCAACTTGCTCAAGAGTTCTTGGCGAAGTACTTTCCTCCCACAAGAACCGCCATATTGAGGAATGAAATTACCTCATTCCAACAAGATGTTGGTGAAAGTCTAGGGGAAGCTTGGGAAAGATTCAAAGAGTTTCTAAGAAAATGCCCTCATCACGCCATTCCTTTGTGGTTTCAAATCCAAACCTTTTATAATGGTTTACTTCAAGAGACGAAATCCATTGTAGATGCCTCCGCCGATGGATCTATCTCATATAAGACTCCAGAAGAAGCTCAAGAGTTGTTAAATAGTATGGCATACAACCACTACTATCATGGACCGATAACTCCACCACCGGTGGTTCAACACCAAGCTAATCAAGCCAATGCAAATAGTGGAGCGTTGAATCTAAACATGCAAGATGCCCTTTTGGCACAACAAAGCATGTTCATGAGTGTGATGAACAACATGACAAAGGCGTTGGAGAACCTACGGAAACCTAGTAGTGTAAATGCAGATATGTCTTATTCTCCAACTCAAGCAAGCATGACCTGTGATTTTTGTGGATGCGGCCATGCAAATGGACAATGTGAGATGCCATATGGAGCCAATGAGCAAATCAATTATGTGGCTAATAAATCTTCATTTCCATGGAACCAATCCGGAGCTTATAGGAACACTTGCAATCCTTCTTGGAGGAATCACCCAAATTTCTCGTGGGGTAACACCAACAACCAATCCAATCTTCCTTACCAACCAAATCCCCCCACCTCAAAATGCCCAACACACTCAAGCCTCAAGTTCCTCACCTAGACCTTATTAACCTCCACATCAAAGATATTTCCAACCCAGCTCATATCAACCCTTCATTTCAAAACCAACAACAAAGACCTCCTCATTCACAAGACAAATGATTTGGGACGATAGAATCCAACTTAAATTTTCAATCTTCATGTGGCGTTTGTTAAATAGGTACCTACCCTAGATGATGTTCTTGTAAGAATCGGCTACTCTATGGTTTAATTAAAAGTGCTATTTTTGTAATAACATTAAGACAACCAGTCACTTATTTGTGGAGTGTGAAATGATATGGCCAATATGGTTGTTTTTTGAGAATTGCATGGAGCTGCCTTTTCCAGCAACAAACATCATTCTGGACAAGCTAAACTCATGGTGGTGGAACTCATCAAGCTCGGCTGCAATTGGTATTCTACATAAAATTATACCGAGTTTTATATGCTGGTTTGCATGGAAAGCAAGGAACAAGCTTATCTATGATAAACAACGGATTTCACCCCAAAGAATTATCACGAAAGTTAGTTCCCACTTGAAGGATATTTCATTTGCCAAACCCTTCAAAAGGATGGGAAGAGCTGATGAGATATTATTAACTCAAGGAGTCATTCACCAACTCATACAAACTAAACCAAGAAAAGCAATATCGGTTTGTTGGTCCTGCCCTCCTTGTGGTACATATAAGTTGAATGTGGATGGAGCTTCAAAAGGCAATCAGTGGATGGCAGCAAGAGGTCGCATTATTCGGGATCACAATGGACAAATTCTCATGGTTTTTTGCAACTTTTATAATCAACAAACCAATTTGCAAGCAGAAGCATTGGCGCTCAGTGATGGGCTCGAGATATGTGGAAAACTGAGGCTTTAGGAAGTTGAGGTGGAAATTGATTCGTAAGTCCTAGTAAACATCCTACACTGCAAGCACTAATTCCATGGAGTATAGATTTCCAAATTCAATTCATTTCTGATTTTGTAAAAGACAAATGTTTTACTTTCACTCATGTATTTAGAGAAACCAACCAAATAGCCGATTGGTTAGCAAATGAGGGCATTAGGTCAAGAACATTTGTTGAGTACTCCAGAGATTCAATCCCTAGCTTTGTAAAAGGATTGTTGTCTTTGGATGCAAGGGGCAGCCTTTATATCCGTCATTGTAAAGCTTAATGTCCTATCAATAAATTCACCTTCACGGGTGCTAGATTAAAAAACAAAAGATTCGAACAGCTCAGACATGAGTCAAAGCCCTCTTGAACACCATCACGCAAGCAATCACACAAGAAGACAATGATACAATGCTTCCAGAGCTGTCCAAAAATGAGCTTATGGAGGCTATATTCGGCCTAAATCCACATGGAGCTTCTGGAATTGATGGCTTTAATGGAGTTTTTTTTCACCACCTCCTGGGAAATCATACAAAATGATCTTCATAATGCTGTGAAGGCTTTTATGAAAGGAGAGGCGCTTCCCAGAGCTTTTACAAGCACGCTCATAGTGTTGATCCCAAAAACTATGAACCCTGTCTCTTTTAATGATTTTAGACCCATTAGTTTGTGTATATCTTTTAACAAAATCTTTACAAAAATATTGGCTAACAAATTATCTTTAGTGCTGCCAAAAATTATCACTCAAGAGCAAGTGGCTTATGTGCAAGGTAGAGACATCACCGACAACATATTGCTTGTCCAGGAGCTTATTGAGTTCATTAACAGGAAAACTAGAGGAGGTAATGTTATTTCCAAGCTTGATCCTTCTTAGCAAAGGCTTTTGATTGCCTCTCTTGGCCTTTCCTTTATGTTGTTTTGAGGAAGCTTGGCTTCAGCGAAAAATGGAATGCCATTTTGAAGAATGTGCTAGAAAATTGCTGGTTCTCCATTCTCATTAACAGCTCCCCGAAAGGTTTCTTCAAGTCCATAAGAGGTGTCTGCCAAGGAGACCTCCTATTAGCTTTCCTTTTCATCATCACAATGGAGACCTTTACACGAGGATTAAAACCTCAATACTAGGGAGTAAAATCTCAGATTATGCACTACCAAGGAAATGCCCACCAATCACTCATCTCTCATTTGCGGATGACATAGTCATCTTCACAAAAGGAGAGGTTAAATTAATCAAGAATCTCATAGCATTCCTCACTAAGTTTGAAGAATCTTCCGGGCAGCTCATTACCAAGTCTAAAAGCTCATTCTTTATGCCTAAAAAATGCTCCTTTATATAGGATACGGTTGATCCAATTCAAAACAGGCTTCGTGAAACACTCGTCCCTTCCTATTACATATCTTTGGTTCCCTATCCAAAAAGCGAAGAAAAGGAAGGCACTTTTCCAGCCAATGATTGAGAAAATTACCTCTAGAATTGCAGGATGGCAAACAAAATTCCTCTCTTCTGGAGGTAAGTTAATCTTGATTAAGCATGTTCTTAGTAGCATTCCAATATACCTCCGCATAGCGCTTCAATCTCCAAAAGCTGTTATTAAGGACCTAGAGAGGCATTTTACAAACTTCTTTTGCGGCAACTCAAACTCGGGCGGTAAATACCGTTGGGCAGCATGGAAGACAGTATGTAGGCCAACAGATGCAAATGGTCCTGGAATCAACCCCCTCTCGGACTTGGCCAAAGGACTTGGTATTAAATTATGGTGGAAATTCCGAAAAGGTAACTCCTTGTGGTGCACATTCATGCATGCAAGATATTGTTTTTCCCATCCAAGCATAATAAAAGAGGGGTACAGAGATTTGCACATATGGAAATGCATGCTTGAAAGCCGAATTTGAGGACATGGAAAGTGGGTTCCTATTCTTGATATGAAACGGACAATCTTCCTTTTCGTTCGATCCTTGGCTGCCTACAGGACACTTATTCCACAAAGTTGGCCAAGTTTTTGATCCTACAGGACCCTTTTTGACCCTTATTGCCCAATTATGGAGAATAAATGGCTCAATTTTAAGTGAGCATTATTCATCCCATGAGCTAGGAAAAGCAAGGCTGCTTCTTCACGGGAAAACCCTCCAAATGTCCAATGAGCCATACGAGCAAGTATGGACTCCCTCACCAAATGACAGATTTTCAATCTCGTCCACCTTACCTTCACAAGTGTCTATTCTCTCGCGGAAAATGATATGGGATGAAAGACTACAAGTCAAGATTTCCATCTTTATGTGGTGCCTACTAAATAGGAAGCTCCCACTTGATGACATAATAACAACCTTTGGCATTTCTTTGGCTTCAAAATGGCCCTTTTGTAATAATCTAGAAACTTTGGATAATCTTTTCGTACCATAGCCAGATGTGAATTCTCCAGCCAAGTTTGGTCCTACTTTGAATCATGGCTTGAAGTGGTTTTCCCCCAACCGCCACTACTTCAGGAAAACTTAACTCTTGGTGGTGGTATAGCCCTCCTTCGGCAACTGTAGCAGCTATTCAAAAACATATATCGTGTTTGGTAAGCTGGTTTGTATGGAAAGCTCTAAATATGGCAATCTTTGATGGCCTATCCGTCACACCACAACTCCCTATCATAAACATATATTCCCATTTGCGAAACATTTCCACCATTCATCCATTTTATAGGTCTGAGGAAGCTAACGACACCTTCTTAAGGCAACATCTTTGTCATCAAATACTCAACACACAACCGAGGAAAGCATTGGCAGTCAAGTGGATTCCTCCCTTGCATGGGATTGTCAAACTCAACGTTGATGGAGCCTCAAAAGAAAATCCGGGATTTGCAGTTGGTGGCAGAGTCATTAGAGACCATCATGGATACCTCATCAAGGCATTTAGTACTGGATAATTACAACCTTCAATCCAATTTGCAAGCTGATGCATCCTCCTTAGTTGATGGCCTAAAACTTTGTGTAAGATTGCAGCTCACGACAGTGGAAGTGGAACTGGATAACCTTACCTTAGTCAACATTATAAAGGGCCGATCAAAGCCAGCATGGAACATTGATCAATAATGGCAATTCATTAAAACTTTCACTTTAGATAGGAATTTTACTTTTTCTCATGTTTTCAGATAGGCTAATCAAGTAGCTGATGGTCTAGCAAATGAGGGCATAATTAATTCTTCCTATCTGGAGTATAACCAAGACACAATCCCTACGTCTATTAGAGGATTGTGGTGCTAGGATGCTCAAGGCTCTCCCTACAACCAATCATTGAATAGAAGCCACATATCTTATTCAAGCCACTTTCATTTGCGAGTCCCTCATGGGTAAACAATGAACCACTGATCATGTTCCCCCAGATCAACGACTGAAGAAACTCCAAACCTACTGTTATGGATCCGAATTACAGCCTGAAAATGTGTCAAGATGAGGTGATGAAAGATGGAGCAAGCATGGATTCACTCTTGCCAAGATTGGCGTACATTCGTGGTATATTGATTGAGTTGGATTGGACTATCATCAATTCATTATTACATGATGCCCAATTCTTCAAATTGAAGCACAAGTGGAGATCCTTTATGTGCAATAAGGCTGAATTTCCTTTTAAGTTTATTTTAGTTTGGTCTTTATTATGTAAAGCCCAATAGTAGTTTAAGTTTGTGTAAATTGGGCTGGTTTTAAGTTGGGTTTAATTGTTGATTTAATTCTTAATTTTTAGGTTCATTAATCAGCCTTAATAAGGCCCATTTAGCCCAAATCTTGGGGCCACTAATGGCTAACCCCTAGAACTACTTTTTTAGGAGTTTTTAAGCTAGTTTTTAGGACTTTATTATGCTTATAAATGGGCCTCATCATATGGACGAATTACAGCAGATTTTTATCAATAATATTCATCTTTTTTGTGAGGAAGAAAGTTCTTTCTTTTAGTCTTTGGATTAAGACTTTGTTGGGATTATCGCTTGAGCAACAGTGATTGTTCTAACCAACTTATAGATTTGGTTCTTACTTGATTCGTATAGGCAACGGGTCAATTCTCGCTTAAAATCTTGTTAAGAGTTTGGTTCTTGTGTCGTTATAGACAACAGGTTGAATTCTTGCTTGATTCTTGTGTGTTCTGTATTGTTCTTGTTTGTGTGTTTGCTATCGAAATTCTTGTGACCAACTTTGGAGTCGATCCTTGGGGTTTTGGTGCCATCTTGAATTTTGTTGGGTTTCGTGGCATCAAGTCGATTGCGCACGGGGTTCGCATCAGATTGGTATCAGAGTTGGTCCAATTTCTGGTCAGTTCTGTTTGGTTTTTTCTTTAATTTTTCCAAATTTTCTTTCAAAGAAAATCATATCTTAGTAAAAATAAATAAATAAAAAAATTCGTACTGTTCACCGTTGCTGTTCATCCGAAAAAAATTTCCAGCCATATTGAAGTTGCTTTTTTTGAATATTGTGCTTCATTGTTCTCTTTGTTGTTGCATGCTATAAAAAAAAATTCTTTTCTTAGCCGAATTAAAAAAAAAAAGAAGTGTTGTTGGCCAATTAAAAAAATAAAAAAGTGAAAATTCGTTTGGCTGAAAAGTTTAATAAAAAAAAAAGTGTAGAAAAAAAAAAAAACGTGGAAAAAATAAATAAAAAGGGAGAAGGAGAAGAATCGGCTGTTTAGAAGGAGAAAAAATTTGTTGTCCTAATCCAAGAAAGTTTTGATTTCCTAGTTGAGTTTGGAAACTTTCCAACTTCCAATTTTGGAAACTTACCAAATTCATCTTTGGAAAGTTTCCAACTTCCAATTTTGGAAACTTACTAAATTCATTTTTGGAAACTTTCCAATTTCTAGATTTGGAAACTTTCTGTTTTTGGAAACTTCCCATTATTTGTAATTTTGTACAAAAGCACTTAATTTTTGTTGGTTCTTTTAATTTCTTTGTTATTCTTAAGTGCTACTTGCTTGTTTTTGTGTGCTTAATTTCCTTTTTTTTATTTGGCAAATTTGCTTACCAAATTCTTATTTGCTTTCTATACGTTTTGTTGCTTCACGTAGTCTCGGATATTTTGTTGTCTCTTCTTCTTTGAAGCTTAAATCCGAAAGTTGGGTGTCTCTTATTTGTCTTTGGCCCGTGATTATTTGTTTTCTTTGACTTCTAGCCAATTAAGTGGTTAAGACATAATTGGGGCTCACTTTGGTCCTCGTAGTCTTCCAAAGACTTTGAGAGCGAACTAAAGAGAGGAAAAAGGCAGTGTGGTGAGACCATTCGAGTGATAAAAGCCATTCAATTGAGGGTATAACATGAGGGATTGAGTGATACAATTTGAGTGCATATACTCCCAAGTGTAAGGCCGAGTATTGAGGAAAAATTCTGATTACTTTTCTAACACTAACTACTTTGTTTTGTGGGTTTTATTTTTGATGTCTCGCAGGTGAAAAGAGACTTTCTTCACTAAGGTTCTTGAATCACTTAAATGAAAGAAAGGTTTTGTGGTACTGTAATTGATAGTAGCATATGGATTAATATGGCAATTACATATCTTGTTGAAAAGTTGAATTTGCCTACTTTACCCCATCCAAATCCTTATAAGTTCCGATGGTCAACTGAAAGTGAAGCGTTTGAGGTAACTGAACAAGTTATTGTATCCTTCACTATTGGTAAGTATTCCGATAAGGTAGTTTGTGATGTAGCACCTTTGCTCACATGTCATTCACAACTTGGTCAACTATGGGAATTATCTGAAAATGGTTTTTATGATAGCTATACTAAGGCATATCACTAATTTAAAAAGGGTAAAAATTTAAAATTTATTCCTTTGCCACAACATCAAATAAATGATGAAAGATTAGAAATTCAAAGAAAATTTCTTCAATGGAATAAAGGTGAAAAGAAAAGTGAGAAAAGGCTTCAAGAGGAAAAGATTGTAAAGGCTTCGACCATAGTCCAAGAAAAAGAGAGAAAAAAGAGAGATATTATTAGGGAATTTATTTTCTCATGCCTAACCTTGATTTATCTTTGTCTAATTTTCTTTCTTATGTACAGCCCTTCAAAGGTGTAAGTCGTGATGCACTAACCTCCCAATTGAGTATCTCATCATTCCAACCAAAGCGAGGTAAGAAAGATATGGTAGTCAATACCCTATCTCACAGGTATGAACTTTTTTCTGCTTTTTGTCTTGAAATTCTTAGATTTGAGCATCTTCAGAAATTGTATAAATTTAATTATGAATTTAGACTTATTTTTTGTGTACACTTTGTTTATTTCTTGTTTAAAATTAATTCTTTTGACTTGGTTGTTGTTTTGAACAAAAAAGGAATCCAAATTCTTGGACTTCAATCCCAATTTGTGGAGCATTGTTTGGATAAATCCGTCCAAACTTTAGTTAATAATCATTTACATGCCATCAAATCTAATTTGAATTGTTGTGTTAGCATGCTACATGGTTTTCGACCTTTCACTTTTGTTTAAAGTAACTTGGATAGTTCACATGAGTTTGTTAGATTGGTTAACTTCTTTTATGCATTTCGAATCTCAAATAAAGGTAACTTCAAAATTTTCAAATTTTGTCCAAGTCGAGTTAAATTTTTGTTATGGTGCGATAACTTATTTGATTTTGTTTTACTTAAACACGCCACCCAAATTTTTGTTTCTTACTTAGTTTTTGAGAAACCTAAGTTGTGTGATTTTGGTCAAATACTTTGTAAGAATGAAATCGTGTCAATTTTGCCACAGAACACTTTGACTAAAATTTTTGTTTATGGTCAAGTAAATTCCAATTTGTGTCAAAATCAGTGTTTTCTGGCAATTTCTCAAATTGTGCTTATGTTGTTAAAACTGAATGATTTTCTACTTTGGCGTGCACATTTGTTTAACGGTTTTGATCATTACTTTCCAAAACTTTGTTGTGTTCGCAATAGTGCAGGGTTTCAAGGCCTATCTTATGCCAATCTTATGTACCATTTGACTAATCCAGGTTTCTCTTATCCAGATTCCGTCATTCGAGGACGAATCCATTCGAGGAGGGGGGGAATGATATGGATCCGAATAGCCTGAAAATGTGTCAAGATGAGGAGATGAAAGATGGAGTAAGCTTGGATTCACTCTTTCCAAGTACATTCGTGGTATATTGATTGAGTTGGATTTGAGTATCTTCAATTCATTATTACATGATGCCCAATTCTTCAAAGTGAAGCACAAGTGGGGATCCTTTAAGTGCAAGAAGGCTGAATTTCCTTTTAAGTTTATTTTAGTTTGGTCTTTATTATGTAAAGCCCAATAGTAGTTTAAGTTTGTGTAAATTGGGCTGATTTTAAGTTGGGTTTAATTGTTGATTTAATTCTTAATTTTTAGGCTCATTAATCAGCCTTAATAAGGCCCATTTAGCCCAAATCTTGGGGCCACTAATGGCTAAACCCTAGAACTACTTTTTTAGGAGTTTTTAAGCTAGTTTTTAGGACTTTATTAAGCCTATAAATGGGCCTCATCATATGGACGAATTATGTAGCAGATTTTTATCAATAATATTCATCTTTTTTGTGAGGAAAAAGTTCTTTCTTTTAGTCTTTGGATTAAGACTTTGTTGGGATCATCGCTTGAGCAACGGTGATTATTCTAACTGACTTATAGATTTGGTTCTTACCTGATTCGTATAGGCAACGGGTCAATTCTCGCTTAAAATCTTGTTAAGAGTTTGGTTCTTGTCTTGTTATAGACAACGTGTTTCCTTCTTGCTTGATTCTTGTGTGTTCTGTATTGTTCTTGTTTGTGTGTTTGCTGTCCAAATTCTTGTGACCAACTTTGGAGTCGATCCTTGGGGTTTTGGTGCCATCTTGAATTTTGTTGGGTTTCGTGGCATCAAGTCGATTGCACACGGGGTTCACATCAGATTGGTAGAGTGAATCCATGGATCTGTCTCTTTCACTTCATCTTGACACATTTTTAGGCTATTCGGATCCATATAAGTTATGGTTCAATCCACGGTAGAGACATAACGCCTAGGAGTCAAGCGAATTCTGAAATTCTGGCAAACAAGGTGGCAGTGGACATCAATCCATTGGAGAAGCCACCGACTCCTCCACTCCCAAAGGCGGTTACAACATCTCCAACAAACCAGGAGATTAAAATTTTGAATTCATTGGCTGATGGGGCGGTTGCAACCCCTCTAACAAACCAGATAAGTCAACATCCTAATCCCTTGGGAAAAGGGTCACCAAATTCAAATTGCGTAGCAACAAATCATAACCTAGTGATTCAAATCTAATCGATTTGACACAATTAGAGAAGCTACCGAACCCCCCAAGTGAGCCACACGACAAGCCAACTCAAGCTGCTATGAAAGACGACTTAGCCCTTTTTCCCAATAATGAAGGAACTCCCTTACTAATTTTTGGACAATGATCTTCCCTGTGGTGCAGCAGCCTTTCCGTTACAAAAACTTGAGGAACTGGGTGAACAATCCGAAAAAAGGCCTATCCCAAAGAAAAATAGGAGAAGAAAACGAACCAACACCATGCCTCCTCGTATGAGAACGAGGCTATCTAAGCCGCCTTCCTCCTCTCCCAATTAAAATGGATTGTTTCTTGGTATGGAACATACGGGGGATAAACGAAAAACCCTCAATTCGAAGAATAAAGTTGTTGATGAAGGAACACAAAATAAAAATCATTGCTTTGTTAGAACCTATGGTAGAAAAAGAAAGGATTCTCTTCTTCACTCGTAGACTAGGGTTTGACAACTGCACGTCCAACCCTAATGGAAAGATTTGGCTATTCTGGAATAAAGTTTTTTTCGTCGCAACGTTGGTAATCTCGGACTAGCTCATACACGTTTCCTTTTCCTCTAGCCTTTTTCAAAATGATGTCCTCGTCACTCTCATTTTAGCCAAGAGCACAAAATACGAGAGAAGAAGCTTATGGAAAGAGCTCTGAGCTGTGCAATCCTCAAACCCATGGCTGGTGGGGGGTGATTTCAACGTAATCTTCACATCCGATGAGTATAAAGGTTCCTTATCCTTGGACCTAGAATCCTTACCAGTCAAGGAATTCAATGATTGCCTCCTTGACTGCGGACTCTAGAACATTGCATATCCAGGATGCAAATTTACTTGGAGAGGTAATAGGTGTGGCAACTTAGTATGGAAGAGACTTTATAGATATGTTTGCAATCATGCATTCCTCTCGACCTTCCAAGATATCACGGTGGAACATTTGCCTAAAATGTGTTCGGACCATTCTTCGCTTCTCCTCAAAACGTCAAATGATGTGATGTCAGGGCCAAAACAGTTCTAATTTATAAATGCATGGACTAACCTCCTTAACATCATGCAGGTTGTAGAAAACATATGGCGACTAGATTGTTCGGGCAGCCCGCTTAGAATTTTTGCCTCTAAGCTCAAAAGACTCAAGGCGGAATTACGAAATTGGAGTCACACCATCTTTGGTAACATCTTTGAAAAGGCAAAAAATACGGAGGAACATGCCAAACAGTGTGAAAATACCTGCTGGTTCCAACCGACTCAAACCAACCAAATTGCCCTTCCGCTCATGCACAAGCCCTGCATTCCAAATGCCTTGCCAATGAAGAAAGTTTTTGGAGACAAAGATCATGTATTAATTGGCTCAAAGAAGGAGACCAAAACTCAAGATTCTTCCACTCCTCACTACTCACTAAAAGACACAAGCTGAGCATTTCGAAGTTAAAGGTGAATGGGACTTGGACTGAGGACAGGTAACATATGGAAGATAAGGGCGTAAGCTATTTCAATGATCTTCTAGTAGATTCAAATTGCTCAGACATGAGTCAAGCCCAATTGAACACCATCACGCAAGAAATCACGCTAGAAGATAATGATACACTGCTTGCAGAGCCGTCCAAAAATGAGCTTTAAGAGGCTACATTCGGCCTAAATCCACATCGAGCTTCGGGAATTGATGGCTTTATTGGAGTTTTTTTCACCACTTGCTAGGAAATCATACAAAATGACATTCATAATGCTATGAAGGCTTTTATGAAAGAAGAGGCACTTCCCAGAGCTTTTACAAGCAACACACTCATAGCGTTGATCCCAAAAGCTATGAACCCCACCTCTTTTAATGATTTTAGACCCATTAGTCTGTATACAATTTTTAACAAAATCTGTACAAAAATATTGGCTCACAAATTATCTTTAGTGCTGCCCAAAATTATCTTTCAGGAGCAGGTGACTTATGTGCAAGGTAGAGACATCACTGACATCATATTGCTTGTCAAGGAGCTTATTGAGTTCATTAACAGGAAAACTAGAGGAGGTAATGTTATTTTCAAGCTTGATTTAGCAAAGGCTTTCGATCGCCTCTCTTGGCCTTTTCTTTATTTTGTTATGAGGAAGCTTGGCTTCACCGAAAAATAGAATGCCATTTTGAAGAACGTGCTAAAAAATTGCTGGTTATCCATTCTCATTATGGCTCCCCGAAAGGTTTCTTCAAGTCCACAAGAGGTGTCCGCCAAGGAGACCCCCTATAACCTCTCCTTTTTATCATCACAATGGAGTCCTTTGCACGAGGAATAAAAGCTCCAACACCAGGCGGGAAAAATCTCAGATTATGCACTACCAAGGAAATGCCCACCAATCACTCATCTCTCATTTGTGGATGACATAGTCATCTTCACAAAAGAAGAGGTCAAATCAATCAAGAATCTCAAATCATTCTTCACACAGTTTGAAGCTTCTTCCGGGCAGCTCATTAACAAGTACAAAAGCTCATTCTTTATGCCTAAAATGCTCATTTATCTAGGGTACGGTTTATCCAATTCAAAAAAGGCTTTGTGGAACGGTCCCTTACTTTTACATATCTCGGGTGCCCTATCCAAAAAGCGTAGAAAATGAAGGCTCTTTTCCAGCCAATGCTTGAAAAAATTACCTCTAGAATTGTCGGATGGCAAACAAAATTCCTCTCTTTTGGAGGTAAGTTAATCTTGATTAAGAATGTTCTTAGTTGCACTCCAATACATCTCCTCACAGTGCTTCAACCTCCAAAAGCTGCTATCAAGGACCTGGAGAGGCATTTTACAAACTTTTTAGCAGTGAAAACTCGATCACGGGCGATAAATACCGTTGGGTAGCATGGAAGACAATATGTTGGCCAACAGCTGCAAATGGTCTTGGAATCATCCCCCTTTCGGACTTGGCCAAAGGACTTGGCATGAAACTATGGTGGAAATTCTGAAAAGATAACTCCTTGTGGTGCACATTCATGCATGCAAGATATTGTCTTTCCCATCCAAGCTTAATAAAAGAGGGGTACGGAGATTCTACATATGGAAATGCTTGCTTGAAGGCCGTGAGGACCCGGAAAGAGGCTTCCTATTCTTGATACAAAACAGAAAATCTTCCTTTTTGGTTCGATCCTTGGCTACCTGCAGGACCCTTAATCCAGAAAGTTGGCCAAGTTTTTGATCCAACCCTAACTGTTGCCCAATTATGCAGAATAAATGGCTAGAATCTCTCAATTTTAAGTGAGCATTATTCATCCCATGAGCTAGGAAAAGTAAGGCAGCTTCTTCACGGGAGAACCCTCCAAATGTCCAGAATGAGCCAGATGAGCTAGTGTGGACTCTCTCATCAAATGGCAGATTTTCAATCTCGTCCACCTTACCTTCACAAGTGTCCATTCTTTCACGGAAAATGATATGGGATGAACAACTACAAGTCAATATTTTAATCTTTATGTGGAGCTACTAAATAGGAAGCTCCCACTTGATGACATAACAACAACCTTTGCAATAATCCAGAAACTTTGGATCATCTTTTCGTCTGATGTGAATTCTACAGCCAAGTTTGGTCCTACTATGAATCATGGCTTGAAGTGGTTTTTCCCCCAACCGCCACTACTTCAGGAAAACTTAACTCTTGGTGGTGGTATAGCCCTCCATCGGTAACTCTAGCAGCTGTTCAAAAACTTATACCGTGTTTGGTAAGCTGGTTTGTATGGAAAGCTCAAAATATGGCAATCTTTGAAGGCCTATCCATTACACCTCAGCTCACTATCATAAACATATATTCCCATTTACGAAACAACTCCACCATTCATCCATTTTTATAGGGCTGAAGTAGCTAACGACACCTTCTTAAGGCAGCATCTTTGTCATCAAATACTCACCACACAACCGAGGAAAGCAATGGATGCTCAAGGCTGTCCTTACAGTGAACCACTGAATTAAAGCCACGAATCATGTTCAAGCCACTTTTATTTGCCGAGGCCCTCATGGGTAAACAGTGAACCACTGATCATGGTCATCCTGATCAACCACTAAAGAAACTCCATACCTACAAGGAGAACTGGCCTTTTTTCTTCACTGAAGGAGAAGTTCAAAAGCTAGTAGCTCCATTCCATTACACACTGGTGGGAAGCTTTCCACGAGACAAGCCTAACATGGTAATGATGAGAAAGAACTTCCAAACAATCTGCTTCAAGGGCAATTACACGATTGGCTTTCTTGACTACAAACACATCCTTATTCGGTTCTACTTGAAAGAGGACTATTTGCTCTGTTGGTTCAAGAACGTGAGGATCATTAATGGCTATTACATGCGTGAGTTTTTTAAAGTGGCATCCTCAATTCACCCCGGACAAAGAACCCTCGATCGTCCCCGTATGGATCACTTTTGAAGGATTCTCGGCTGTATTTTTCACTAAACATGCAATTTTTTGCCTGGCACAAGCAGTTGGAACTCTATTGAAGTTTGACATGGCCACGGAACATCGCCAAAGTTTGCGTAGAAGTGGACCTCTTGGCTACCTTCCCCACTCGACTATGGATAGGCATAGGAGAAGATGGTAGATGGCAGTCGATCACATATGAGAACCTCCCATCCTACTGCACCAAATGCAACAAGGTTAGTCATCACAACGATGATTATAGAATAGGTGCTTTGAAAACATCAAAAGATTGGGTGCAAACCATGGCGGCAGGAAATGCCCCCACGAAGAAACCTACATCTCAATGGCAAATTAAGCAAAATGCAGCTGGACCTTCGAGGGTTACCAAGGATCACTCGGAGCCCGTTATGGTTCAATCCATGTTAGAGACACAACGCCCAGGTCAATGCCAATGTTCAATCCATGATCTTCCCTGTGGTGCAGCAGCCTCTCAGTTACAAAAACTTGAGGAACTAGGTTAACAATCCGGAAAAAGGCCTACACCAAAGAAAAAGAGGAGAAGAAAATGAACCAACCTATGCCTCGTATGAGAACGAGGCTGTCTAAGCCGCCTTCCTCCTTCTCCAATTAAAATGGAAGTTTCCTGCTATGGAACATATGGGGGATAAACGACAAATCCTGAATTCAAAGAATAAAGCTGTTTATGAAGGAATAAAAAATAAAAATCCTTGCTTTGTGAGAACCTATGGTAGACAAAGAAAGGATCCACTTCTTCGCTCGTAGACTAGGGTTTGATAGCTGCATGTCCAACCCTAATGGAAAGATTTGGCTATTCTGGAATAAAGTTTTTGTCATCACAACCTTGGCAAACTCGGACCAGCTCACACATGTTTCTGTTTCCTCTAGCCTTCTCCAAAATGATTTCCTCGCCATTCTCATTTACGCCAACAGCGACAAAATACGAGAGAAGAAGCTTAGGCAAGATCTTTGTACTGTGTAATCCTCAAACCCATGGCTGGTGGGGGGCGATTTCAACGTAATCTCCTCATCCGATGAGTACAAAGGTGGGGGCGATTTCAACTTAATCTCCTAGAAGTCTTAAAGGAATTCAATGATTGCCTCCTTGACTGCGGACTGATGAACATTGCTTATCAAGGATGCAAATTTACTTGGAGAGGTAATAGGTGTGGCAACTTAGTATGGAAGAGACTTGATAGATATGTTTGCAATCACGCATTCCCCTCGACTTTTCAACATATCACGATGGAACATTTGCCTAAACGTGTCCGGACCACTCTCTGCTTCTCCTCAAAATGTCAAATGATGTGACGACAGGGCCAAAATAGTTCCAGTTTCTAAATGCATGGACTAACCTCCCTAACTTCATGCAGGTTGTAGAAAACATTTGGCGGCTAGATTGTTCTGCAGCCCGCTTAGAATTTTTGCCTCTAAGCTCAAAAGGTGACTCAAGGCGGAATTACGAAATTGGAGTCACACCATCTTTGGTAACATCTTCAATAAGGTGAAAATGCCGAGGAACATGTCAAACAGTGTGAAAATACCGGCTTTCTCTAACTGACTCAACCCAACCAAATTGCCCTTGCTCGTGCACAAGCCTTGCATGCCAAATGCCTTGCCGGTGAAGAAAGTTCTTGGAGACAAAAATCAGGTATGAATTGGCTTAAAGAAAGAGACCAAAACTCAATTCTTCCACTCCTCACTACTCACTGAAAGACACAAGCTGGGCATTTTGAAGTTAAACGTGAATGGGACTTGGGCTGAGGACAGGCTGTTGGCCCCAAAAGCAACCTAAGAGGGGGGTGAATTAGGTTATCTCTAAAGACAAACCTTTTTTCTGTGCTTAATAGAAATTCAAACTTTGTGCACCAAATGAAAACTTAAGCACAAATGAATACAATAGATATTCAACAGTTTAAGCTTAAAGAACAAATAACAATATTGAGATTAAGAGAATTGTAGGTTCAATCAAACCAAACTCCCTAGCTTCTCAAGCTTGGAGCTTGCAATTACAAAGAGCTTCTCACAATGCAACTACCAAGTTCACAACTTGAAGTTCAGCCCCTAAAAGTCTCTTCAAAGTAGGTGAGACAATAACCTCTTATACACAAATGAGGATCACTCTTGCTCACACTAATTCCCTTTAGTTGTGCCAAGAGTTTTACACTCACAACCTCCCTTTGTTACAATTGTTATCTCTCCACTCTTACACTTGAAGAACTTTTACACTTCTAAACTCTTTTCACACTACCTACACTATTACAACACTTGTACCCACTATTTCTCCCAAATAGCTCAAGAATTGTTTGTAATCAATGTAGAAGTCTTATTTTTCTTAATTCAGACCTTGGGGTATTTATAGTTGCCAAATATCTGCTTTCAACAACTTCTCAACGGCTATTTTCTGTCTTCTGGAAAACTAGCCGTTGGACCTTTCGGACGGCCGATGCAGCAAGAGTGCGTCCGAACTACAAGTGTTGTAATAGTGTAAAATAGACTTCTACAATTGATGTACAGTTTATCTTGAGCTAAGTTGGGAAGAAATAAGAGTACAAGTGTTAACATAGTGTAACCTGTCTCTTACCTGTCATCTAGATGTGTATAAGAGACAGGCCCTTTGTTCGGTCTATCATTTGCGTCCGAACCTCCCTGTTTTTCTGCACACTTGTCTTTAAACCATTAGTATGATTTGGTCATCATCAAAACATGATTAACATAACTGGGGTTCTTCACAGGCAACGTATTGAAGATGAGGGCGTAAACTATTTCAATGATCTTCTAACAAATTCAAATAGCTTAGACATGAACCATCACGTAAGCAATCACACAATGAGATAATGATACACTACTTGCAGAGCCGTCCAAAAATGAGTTTAAGGAGGCTGCATTCGGCCTAAATCCGCATGAAGCTGTGTCTGCAATTGGTGGCTTTGTTGTAGTTTTTTTCACCACCTGATGGGAAATCATACAAAATGATCTTCATAATGCTGTGAAGGCTTTTATGAAAGGAGAGGTGCTTCCCAGAGCTTTTACAAGCACACTCATTGCGTTGATTCTAAAAACTGTGAACCCCGCCTCTTGAAATTATTTTAGACCCATTAGTCTCTGTACATTTTTTAACAAAATCTGTACAAAAATATTGGCTAATAAATTATCTTTAGAGCTGCCCAAAATTTTCTCTCAGGACCGGTGGTTTATGCGCAAGGTAGAGAAATACCGACAACATATTGCTTGCCAGGAGCTAATTGAGTTCATTAACAGGAAAACTAGAGGAGGTAATGCTATATTCAAGCTTGATTTAGCAAAAGATTTTGATTGCCTCTCTTCGAATTTCCTTTATGCTGTTACGAGAAAGCTTGGCTTCAGTGAAAAATGGAATGCCATTTTGAAGAATGTGCTAGAAAATTGCTGGTTCTCCATTCTATTATTAATTAACGGCTCCCTAAAAGGTTTCTTCAAGTCCATAAGAAGTGTCTGCCAAGGAGACCCCCTATCACCTTTCCTTTTCATCATCACAATGGAGAACTTCGCACGAGGATTAAAAGCTCAATACCAGGGTGGAAAATCTCAGATTATGCACTACCAAGGAAATGCCCACCAATCACTCATCTCTCATTTGTGGATGACATAGTCATCATCACAAAATGAGAGGTCAAATCAATCAAGAATCTCATTGCATTCCTCACTCAGTTTGAAGCTTCTTCGGGGCTGCTCGTCAACAAGTCCAAAAGATCATTCTTTATGCCTAAAAATGCTCCTTTATCTAGGGTACGGTTGATCCAATTCAAAACTGGTTACGTGAAATGGTTCCTTCCTTTACATATCTTGGGTGCCCTATCCAATAAGCGAAGAAAATGAAGGCTCTTTTCCAGCCAATGCTTGAGAAAATTACCTCTAGAATTGCAAGATGGCAAACAAAATTCCTCTCTTCTGGTAGAGAGGTCAGTTAATCTTGATTAAGCATGTTCTTAGTTGCATTCCAATATACCTCCTCACAGAGCTTCAACCTCCAAAAGTTGTTACCAAGGACCTAGAGAGGCATTTTGCAAACATCTTCTGGGGCAACTCGAACTCTGGCGGTAAATACCGTTGGGTAGCATGGAAGACAATATGTAGGCCAACAGCTATAAATGGTCTTGGAATCAACCCCCACTCAGACTTCGCCAAGGGACTTGGCATGAAACTATGGTGGAAATTCTGAAAAGGTAACTCCTTGTGGTGCACATTCATGCATCCAAGACATTGTCTTTCCCATCCAAGCTCAATAAAAGAGGCGTACGGAGATTTCATAAATATGGAAGTGCATGCTCGAAAGTCGTGAGGACGCAAAAAGAGGCTTCCTATTCTTGAAATGAAACAAATAATCATCCTTTTGGTTCCATCCTTGGCTGGCTATAGGACCCATATTCCACAAAGTTGGCCAAGTTTTTGAGCCAACCCTGGAACTATTGCCCAATTATGGAGGATAAATGGCCGAAATCTCTCAATTTTAAGTGAGCAATATTCATCTCGTGAGCTAGGAAAAGCAAGGCTGCTTCTTCACAGGAAAACCCTCCAAATGTCCAATGAGCCATACTAGCAAGTATGGACTCCCTCACCAAATGACAGATTTTCAATCTCGTCCACCTTACCTTCACGAGTGTCCATTGTCTCGCGGAAAATGATATGGGATGAAAGACTACAAGTCAAGATTTCCATCTTTATGTGGCGCCTACTAAATAGGAAGCTCCCACTTGATGACATAATAACAACCTTTGGCATTTCTTTGGCTTCAACATGGCCCTTTTGTAATAATCCAGAAACTTTGGATCATCTTTTCGTCAGATGTGTTCTCCAGCCAAGTTTGGTCCTACTTTGAATCATGGCTTGAAGTGGATTTTCCCCCAACCGCCACTAATTCAAGAAAACTTAACTCTTGGTGGTGGTATAGCCCTCCTTCGGTGGACGCAGAACTGTAGCAGCTGTTCAAAAACATATATCGTGTTTGGTAAGCTGGTTTGTATGGAAAGCTCTAAATATGGCAATCTTTGATGGCCTATCCGTCACACCACAACTCCCTATCATAAACATATATTCCCATTTATGAAGCATTTCCACCATTCAACCATTTTATAGGGCTGAGGAAGCTAACGATACCCTCTTAAGGCAGCATCTTTGTCATCAAATACTCAGCACACAACCGAGGAAAGCATTGGCAGTCAAGTGGATTCTTCTCCCGCATGGGATTGTCAAACTCAACATTGATGGAGCCTCAAAAGAAAATCCGGGATTTGCAGCTGGTGGCAGAGTCATTAGAGACCATCATGGATACCTCATCAAGGCATTTAGTAATAATTACAACCTTCAATCCAATTTGCAAGCTGATGCATCCTCCTTAGTTGATGGCCTAAAACTTTGTGCAAGATTGCATCTCACAACAGTAGAAGTGGAACTAGATTACCTTACCTTAGTGGCCAACATTATAAAGGGCCGATCAAAGCCAACATGGAACATTGATCAATAATGGCAATTCATTAAAACTTTCACTTTAGATAGGAATTTTACTTTTTCTCATGTTTTCAGATAGGCTAATCAAGTAGCTGATGGTCTAGCAAGTGAGGGCATAATTAATTCTTCCTATCTGGAGTATAACCAAGACATAATCCCTATGTCTATTAGAGGATTGTGGAGCTAGGATGCTCAAGGCTCTCCCTACAATGAACCACTGAATAGAAGCCACATATCTTGTTCAAGCCACTTTCATTTGCGAGTCCCTCACGGGTAAACAATGAACCACTGATCATGTTCCTCCAGATCAACCACTGAAGAAACTCCAAACTGACAAGGGATAATCGACCATTTTCTTCACTGAAGAAGAACTTCAAAAGCTGGTAGCTCCATTCTGTTACACACGGGTAGGCAGCTTTCCACGAGACAAGCCTAATATGGTAATGATGAGAAAGAACGTCCAAACAATCGGCTTTCATTAAGGGCAATTACACGATTGGCTTTCTTGACTACAAGCACATCCTAATTCAGTTCTGCTTGGAAGAGGACTATTTGTGTTGATGGTTCAAGAACGTGTAGTTCATTAATGGTTATTACATGCGCATTTTAAAGTGGCATGCTCTATTCACCCCGGACAAAGTGCCCTCGATCGTCCCCATATGGATCACTTTTGAAGGACTCCCGGTTGTATTTTTCACTAAACATGCGGTTTTTAGCCTGGCACAAGCAGTTGGAACCTCATTGAAGCTTAACATGGCCCCGAAAAGTTCACACGTCCCAACACTGACAAAATTTACGTAGAAGTGGACCTCTTGGCTACCCTCCCCACTCGACTATGGTTAGGGGTAGGAGAAGATAATAGATGGCAGTCGATCACATATGAGAACCTCCCACCCTACTGCACCAAATGCAACAAGATTGGTCATCACAACGATGATTGTAGAATGGGAACATTGAAGACATCAAAATTGTGAGTGCAAAGCCCGGCCATAGGAATGCCGCCTCGAAGAAACCTTCATCTCATTGGAAAATTAAGGAAAATGCAGGTGGACCTTCGAGGATTACCAAGGAGCACCCGGAGCCTGTTATGGTTCAATTCACGGCAGAGACACAACGCCTAGGTCAAGCCAATTCCAAAGTCTGGCAAACAAGATGCCGGAGTACATCAATCCTGTAGAGAAGCCATCAATTCCTCAACCCCCAAAGGCGGTTACAACATCCCTAACAAACCAGGAGATTCAAATGTTGAATTCCTTGGCTGATAGGGTATTACAAACCCTCTAACAAACCAGATAAGTCAACATCCAAATCCCTTGGAAAAATGGTCGCCAAATTCAACTGCACAGCAACAAAAGAGGACCTAGCACATTCAAATCTAACAGATTTGACTCATTCGGAGAAGCTACCAAACCTCCCAAATGAGCCACACGACAAGCCAACTCAAGCTGCTTTCAAAGATGACATAGCCCTTTCAAATGTCCGAATATTTCTGGAGGAACTCCCTTACAATTTTTTGGACAATGATCTTTTATGTGGTGCAGCAGCCTCTCCATTACAAAAACTTGAGGAACTAGGTGAACAATCAGAAAAATGGCCTACTCCAAAGAAAAAGAGCAGAAGAAAATGAACCTACACCATGCCTCGTATGAGAACGAGGCTGTCTAAACCGCCTTCCTCCTCCCTCAATTAAAATGGATTGTTTCTTGGTATGGAACATACGGGGGGATAAACGACTAACCCTCAATTCAAAGAATAAAGCTATTGATGAAGGAACACAAAATAAAAATCCTTGCATTGTTAAAACCTATGGTAGACAAAGAAAGGATCCTCTTCTTCACTCGTAGACTATGGTTTGACAGCTGCAGGTCCAACCCTAATGGAAAGATTTGGCTATTCTAGAATAAAGTTCTTGTCGTCACAACGTTGACAAACTCGGACCATCTCATACACGTTTCCATTTCCTCTAGCCTTCTTCAAAATGATGTCCTCGCCACTCTCTTATTTATGCCAAGAGCACAAAATACGAGAGAAGAAGCTAATGGAAAGAGCTCTGTGCTGTGGAATCCTCAAACCCATGGCTGGTGGGGGCCGATTGTAACTTGATCTCCTCATTCGATGAGTATAAAAGCTCCTCATCCTAAAACCTAGAAGCCTTAAAGGAATTCAACGATTGCCTCCTTGATGGCGGACTGATGAACATTGCATATCAAGGATGCAAATTTACTTGGAGAGGTAATAGGTGTGGAAACTTAGTATGGAAAAGACTTGATAGATATGTTTGCAATTACGCATTCCTCTCGACCTTCCAACATATCACGGTGGAACATTTGCCTAAAACGTGTTCAGACCACTCTCCGCTTCTCCTTAAAACGTCAAATGATGTGACGTCAGGGCCAAAATAGTTCTGATTTATAAATGCATGGACTAACCTCCTTAACTTCATGCAAGTTGTAGAAAACATTTGGCGGCTAGATTGTTCGGGCAGCCCACTTAGAATTTTTGCCTCATGAGGCTGTCCTCAAAAGACTCAAGGCGGAATTTCGAAATTGGAGCTACACCATCTTGGTAACATCTTCGATATGGTGAAAAACGCCGAGGAACATGTAAAATAGTGTGAAAATACCTGTTTGCTCCAATCGACTCAATCCAACCAAATTGCCCTTGCTCATGCACAAGCCCTGCATGCCAAATGCCTTGCCAATGAAGAAGTTTTGGAGACAAAAATCAGGTATGAATTGCCTCAATGAAAGAGACCAAAACTCAAGATTCTTCCACTCCTCACTACTCACTAAAAGACGCAAGCTGAGCATTTCGAAGTTAAAAGTGAATGGGACTTGGACTGAGGACGGGAAACGCATTGGAGATGAGGGCGTAAGCTATTTCACTAATTTTCTAACAGATTCAAACAGCTCAAACATGTGTCAAGCCCTCTTGAACACCATCTCGCAAGCAATCACACAAGAAGATAATGATACGCTGCTTGCAGTGCCATCCAAAAAAGAGCTTAAGGAGGCTACATTCGGCCAAGCCTATTTTCACATGGAGCTTCGGGAATTGATGGCATTATTGGAGTTTTTCACCACCTGTAGGGAAATCATACAAAATGATCTTCATAATGCTGTGAAGGCTTTCATGAAAGGAGAGGCACTTCCCAGAGCATTTACAAGCACACTCATAGCGTTGATCCCAAAAACTATGAACCCCGCCACTTTTAATGATTTTAGACCAATTAGTCTGTGTGCATTTTTTAACAAAATCTGTACAAAAATATTGGCTAACAAATTATCTTTAGTGTTGCCCAAAATTATCTCTCAAGAACAGGTGGCTTATGTCCAAGGTAGAGACATCACCGACAACATATTGCTTTTCTAGGAGCGTATTGAGTTCATTAACAGGAAAACTAGAGGAGGTAATGTTATTTCAAGTTTGATTTGGCATAGGCTTTTGATCGCCTTTCTTGGCTTTACTTTATGCTGTTATGAGGAACCTTGGCTTCAGCGACAAATGGAATGCCATTTTCAAGAACGTGCTATGTGAAAATTGCTGGTTCTCCATTCTCATTAATGACTCCCCAAAAGTTTCCTTCAAGTCCACAAGAGGTCCGCCAAGGAGATCCCCTATCAACTCTCCTTTTCATTATCACAATGGAAACCTTTGCAAGAGGATTAAAAGCTCAATACTGGGCAGGGAAAATCTCATATTATGCACTACCAAGGCAATGCCCACCAATCACTCATCTCTTATTTGCGGATGACATAGTCATCTTCACAAAAGGAGAGGTCAAATTAATCAAGAATCTCATAGCATTCCTCACACAGTTTGAACCTTCTTCTGGGCAACTCATTGACAAGTCCAAAAGCTCATTCATTATGCCTAAAAATGCTCCTTTATCTAGGGTACTGTTGATCCAATTCAAAATAGGCTTCGGGGAAACCGTCCCTTCCTTTTACATATCTCGGGTGCCCAATCCAAAAAGCAAAGAAATGAAAGCACTTTTCCAGCCAATGATTGAGAAAATTACCTCTAGAATTGCTGGATGGCAAACACAAAATTACTCTCTTCTGGAGGTAAGTTAATCTTGATTAAGCATGTTCTTAGTAGTATTCCAATATACCTCCTCACAGTGCTTCAACCTCCAAAAGCTGTTATCAAGGACCTGGAGAGGCATTTTGCAAACTTCTTCTGGGGCAACTCGAACTCAGGCGGTAAATACCTTTGGGTTGCATGGAAGACAATATGTAGGCCAACAGCTACCAAAGGACTTGGCATGAAACTATGGTGGAAATTCCGAAAAGGTAACTCCTTGTGGTGGACATTCATGCATGCAAGATGTTGTCTTTGCCATCCAAGCCTAATACAAGAGGCTTACGGAGATTCATACATACGGAAGTGCATGCTTGAAAGCTATGAGGACGCAGAAAGAGGCTTCCTATTCTTGATACGAAACAAACAATCTTCCTTTTGTTTCCAAGCTTGGCTGCTTATAGGACCCTTATTCCACAAAGTTTGCCAAGTTTTTGATCCAACCCTAACTATTGCCCAATTATGGAAGAATAAATGGCTAGAATCTCTCAATTTTAAGTGAGCATTATTCATCCCATGAGCCCTAAGTAAGGCAGCTTCTTCACGGGAGAACCCTCCAAATGTCCAATGAGCCAGACAAGCTAGTGTGGACTCTCTCATCAAATGACAGATTTTCAATCTCGTCGACCTTACCATCACAAGTGTCCATTCTCTCGCAGAAAATGATATGGGATGAAAGACTACAAGTCAAGATTTCCATTTATGTGGCGCCTACTAAATAGGAAGCTCCCACTTGATGACATAACAACAACCTTTGGCATTTCTTTGGCTTCAAAATGCCCCTTTTGCAATAATCCATAAACTATGGATCATCTTTTCATCAGATGTGAATTCTCCAGCCAAGTTTGGTCCTATTTAGAATCATGGCTTGAAGTGTTTTTTCCCACAACCGCCACTACTTCAGGAAAACTTAACTCTTGGTGGCGGTATAGCCCTTCTTCGGAAACTCTAGCAGTTGTTAAAAAATTATACCGTTGGTTGGTAAGCTGGTTTGTATGGAAAGCTCGAAATATGGCTGGTTTGTATGGAAAGCTCAAAATATGGCAATCTTTGAACGCCTATCCATCACACCTTAGCTCACTATCATAAACATATGTTCCCATTTGTGAAACATCTCTACCATTTATCCATTTTATAGGGCTGAAGCAGCATGCGACACCCTCTTAAGGCAACACCTTTGTTTTCAAATACTCACCACACAACCGAGGAAAGCATTGGCAGTCAAGTGGATTCCTTCCCCGCATGGGATTGTCAAACTCAATGTTGATGGAGCCTCAAAAGGGAATCCGGGATTTGCAACTGGGGGCAGATTCATTAGAGACCATCATGGGTACCTCATGAAGGCCCTCAGTAATAATTACAACCTTCAATCAATTTGCAAGTTGCAGCGTCCTCCTTAGTTGATGGCCTAAAACTTTGTGCAAGATTGCAGCTCACAGCAGTGGAAGTGGAACTTGATAACCTTACATTAGTCAACATACATCCATAAATAAAGGGCTGATCAAAACCAACATGGAACATTGATCAACAATGGCATTTCATGAAAACTTTCACTTTAGATTGGAATTTGACTTCTTCTCATGTTTTCAGAGAGGCTAATCAAGTTGTGGATAGTTTAGCAAATGAGGGCATAATTAATGCTTCCTATCTACAGTATATCTAAGACACAATCCCCAAGTCTGTTAGAGGATTGCTGAGCTTGGATGCTCAAGGTTTCCCTACATCAGGCATTGTAAAGTATGATTTTTAATTAAATTCCACCCGATTTGGGTGTTCGCTGAAAAAAAAAAAAAATTTGTGCATCCACAAAGTCATCAATGGTTCCTTGATCTGGCTGGGATGATCCAACATACTTAACTTGAGATTGAATAAAATTAAAATTAGCTCAAATAAACCAATGGGTACTACCTATTGAGTCTGAGATGTTTGTGATATGGTCCCAAAGGATTCTCGTTGTAGTTCTTAAGCGTTTAGCAAACGCAAGAGAGAGGATGGATGTTAGACAGGTTGTGGACTTGAAGAGTATTGGATTGTGAAATCACCATTTGCTCATAACCGAGTAGAATGTTAACTGTGAGGCAATTGTTCCAAAACAACCATATTTTACCTGAACAGTTACTAATGTAGTAGTCAAACTTTAGTTTTATATGATAACCTATCTACCATTGGTTTCCAAGAGTATTAGGAAAGCCAGTTTTTTATCCTTAACTAGAAACGTTGTGCACCTTAGAGAGACTTTATTTGCAATCTCTCCAACATTTTGAATCATTGAATTAATCATTGAGAAGCTAATTTTTAATCCATAGTTCAAAGTGAACTACGAGTGGAGGGAACCTTGGTAACCATCTATTTGTTTCTTTTCTTCAATCTCTTTGATTGAACAATTTGGAACTCTTCATAAACAGAGGGTTCGCTAGGATTAGATCAGCACATGTCCTAAGATGGTATTGCTTGGTCATCCCTGAACAATCCAGCATTCTCAAAAAAACCATCTTCCTTCTCGGATCAAGAGGTCTCTCTTTAGTGTGACTATCTCCTCCGTCAAATAGAATAGGGTTTGCATGTGAAGCATTCATATTATCCTACTTATGCGGGACAAGAATTTGCATTTCCTTAGAAGTACCTTCAAGGATTTTAGGGTTACTCGCATTCTTTATGGTGGGTCTACTATCCTAATCCTATTATTAGGATATATCCCAATCTCCTGTTCTTCGATTGGAGGTTGAGTAAAGGGGACCTTTTTCCATCAGATCTCATTATTCTTTGCCTTGGGCTATTTGGATAGAGGATCAGCATGCTTCTATTTTTGGATACGCTTGCATTGTTCCACGGAATAACCCAATCTATGACAATGAGAGCAATACGAAGGCATGTTTTCGTACGTGATAGGCTGCTAAAACCCAAAATCATCTACGTCAATCCAGATCTATGTGGGATGATTTGCAAGAACATTGATGTCTATGTAGACATGGGTAAGACTAGGACGAGATAATATTGATGTGGATGCATCATGGCTGAAGGGTTGGCACAATCAATAAAGGTTACTGATTGTATTAGCCAATGAGAAAAGGGAAGATTTGTCAAAATAATAAGCAGGAAGTTCCTTGAAGCTTGTCCAGACAGGAACCCTAGAAGATTCCATATTTGGGTGAAAACCCTTCGATCATTTAACACACTTATTGGGAAGTCCAGCGGGCCTTGTACACACTGCCATCACACTATAGGAGCTGGCCATGCCCGAAGTCCTTACCTTAACCCAAAGACCTCTCATCTAACAATTTTGAAAATCCTCTTCCAAATCAAATCTAATAAGTAGAAGTCTGTAATCTATGAGTCCTAAAGAATATAAGCCTCTGAAACCAAGTTTTGGAAACTCCTTAATTGCATCCACCTTAGGATGGCCATGTGAAAATTTTTAGATGAGGGCTCGATTGAAACGGGTAGTAAGTTTAGCAACATCTTCTTTGAAAGACTGCTGGCTCACCACGGTGTGTAGAGCTTTCTTTGATTTTCAATGGGGACTGTTCGAATTATGAGACCATATTTGCAAAGAAGCGCGAAGGTGGATGTGCCTGTTGGAGGCCAGAAGAAGAAGCCATACACATAAAAAGGAAAGTTAGAAGAGGGATGAATTAGAGAGAAAAATCCCTACCAATTCCTTTGGGACCATTTTGGCAGGGTTGTTTTCTAGTCAATGTGTTTGTTCTTTGGGTGGTGTGTGTGAAGTCTTTAGACCAGTTTTGGCAAGACTTCATTTTGTTAGTGTATTATAGTGTCTTCATTTTGCTTATGTTTGTTTGGATAATGGATGTGTATTGTGAATAATTGTTATGGCTTTTGATAAAAAATGATCATTTTGTACTCAATGATGATATTGGCTTGATTAGTCATATTAGTTCATTTATTATTTAAAATTGTCATTTTGTCTTGAGGAAGAAATATTATTAGTTTTGTTGCAAATAAGTTTGTCAAAAACCATTTATTCCCAATTTCAAAAAGTGGTGATTTATCTTTTCAAAAATAGTTCATTTGGAGTTGCTTGACAGGATATTTGATTCTCACTCAATTTTGCTAATTTTTACCATTCATTTCTTTGGAAAAATGTGTCTAATGGTTGGAAATGAGTTGGAACCATTTTCTTGTTTATGTCTAGACGTACCAGATCTATCTTATGGGTATTTCATTTTAGATATGGTCTTAGGTGCATAGCATTTCTCTCTCCTAGTTGGGATTGCATGCTTTGTGAAAGAAAAGAAAAGAACAAAAGAATTTGTGTATGTTTATTTCTAGGAATAAGGCGAGTAGAGGAATCGGCATCACCAATGTCGTACTTTCGAAGAAGCCATTAGAAGTAGATGAATAAGGCAAGTAGAAGCAAAGCTTTGAAATAAGTCATTAGGATTAGAATTCCAACAACGAGAGGAAGTGCGTTGTGTACTATATCTACCACCATGTCAAATCAAATAGTCCTAACTAGATTAGTTTTCTTTTGTGTGGCATTTTCATTTCAATTGCTTTTTTCCAGTGATTCTTCTATTGCTGGGTTGCTGAATGTACTCGGAAATAATATTGGTTAAATTGTGGTCGAATAAATTTAATTAAAACTTTTTTTAGATGAATCGTGACAAATTTTAGAAAACCTTTTTTATTCAAAAAATACTTGGTTATTTAGAAGTTTTATATGTAATAGAAATTTTATTTTCAATAAAAAATTGATTGGATAGACAATTGTGAACGCATTGAATTTATATGCAATTGATAGTCTTTGAGAAGTTACCAAATGGTCTAAGGCATATCCAATTGTTGTTATTTCTTGTTTTGTGATTTTGGTGGTGTCTTTCGTGTGTCTTTTCTTTTTTTTCTTTTTTTTACCAAACACCTGAAAAGGTGAGATATTTTATTGAATGAGTTTTAAACTTTACAATGTCGAATGTAAGGGCAACTTCTAGTAGCCAAGGTTAACAATTCTTTTATGGATGAAGGAATTATGTCTTGGTTATACTCTACATAGGAAGAATTTCCAATGCCCTCATTTGCAAAAAAATCAGCTATTTGGTTATCGCCTATCTAAATACATGCACAAAAGAGAAATTTTTGCCTATGACAAAGCTAGTGATGAAATTGAAAATCAATGTTCCAAGGTGATGTAGCACTGCCATTCAGAATGTTGACAAGAGTTAATGAGTCAAGTTCCCTGATGAGAGTCTTCCACAAAGCTTCATACAACTTCCACTTTTGTGTGTCTTTTCTTTTTTTTTTTTTTTTTAAGCAAACACCCAAATAAGGTGAGAATTTATTAGAAAAGCTCAAGATTTACAAAGGCGAATGTAGGGATGTCCCTTGGCATCCAAGATAACCAAACCTTTCACATGCGAGGGAATGGTATCCGGATCGTATTCAACATACATGGGCGTAATGATACCCTCATTTGCTAACCTATCTGCTATTTGATTTGTTTCCCTAAATACATGTGAGAATGAAACAACACTGCCTTCTAGGAGCCGTCTGATGAGCTGGAGTTCATTGTCAATGCTCCATGGTGGCGCGGACAGCCCTTTCATGATATGCTAATGAGAATTAGAGAGTCTATTTCTACCTCCACAGCACATAGGTGTAAAGAGCAACACATTTTTAGGCCATCTACAAGGGCCAGAACGTCGGCCTTCAAATTGGTTTGAGAAGAGTAGCCATTGGAGAAGGCCTTGATGTTGTGCCCATGGTGGTTTCCAAGGATGCCCCCTCCCGCCGCCAAACCTAGGTTCCTTTTTGAAGCCCCATCCACATTCAACTTGAAAACACCATAAGGAGGACTGTTCCACTTAACAGCAAGTATTCTCCTGGGTTGTAAGTGAAGAAGTTGGCTGCAAATCCCATGTGAAAGAAGCAATTCATCTGCGCAATTACCTTTTGAAACAGATATATTGAGGAAACAGTCTTCAAATAAGCAAAACTGTCAACAATGATTCTGGTGGCTGAGATGCTTGTCCCTTGGAATGTAGCATTATTTTTAGACTTCCAAATGAACCAGCAAACAATTCATGGAATGATTTTATGTATTGCCCCCATTGTGGTGGAAACTGAGCATGCGCAGCCCACCACCACGAGTTGAGCTTATCCGAAATGGTTGTGGCTGGGGCAAAACTCCATTCGAACCACTCTTCAAAAAAACTCCAAACTTGTGTTGCCAATGTACATACCACAAAGAGATAATTGACAGATTCTTCATTGTTACAAAAGCGGCATTTGGATGGTAATGGGATGCCTATCCTGGAAATCAGGTCATCCGTTGGAAGCCGCATGTTTAACAATTTCCACATAAAGATGGAGATCTTCAGTTGGAGTCTCTTATCCCAAATCATTTGTCTAGTGAATGATTAAGCCATTGGCGAGTAAGTGGATGAGATAGAGAAAGAGCCGTTGGATGTGAGGGTCCAAATGAGCTTGTCCGAATCTGAATCCCTCTGGCAAATGACCTTGTCTTTAATGTAGCTCCCAATGTTACCAAGCTCCTCAATGGAATATCGACCGTCGAGTAAGGATAAATTCCATTCGCTAGAATTCCACACTTGCCTCACTGAAAGGTAAGGGCTATCATAAACATGCTCCACCATGTTAAATAGCGGCCCGTGATCAGTCCATGTGTCAAACCAGAATGAAGAGTTGCCATTCCGGATGAGGAACATGTTTTGCTCCGCCGACTCATGAACGCGCAGCATTCGTTTCCATGTGAATGAGTCTCCAGGTGCTTCTTAAGCTACACAAGGATGAGCGCAGCGGTTTAAGTATCTTCCATGGAAAAAGAAACTCCATAAGGAATGACCTTTTAAAAAAAATTCCACCATAATTCATGCTGAAACCATGCACAACAGCGGCCAAAGGAGTAATACCGAGACCATTTGAGGATGTTGGTTGACAAATGGTAGACCATGCTATCCAATGACGTTTTGGAACCCCTTCCGAATCTTCCCAGAAGAAACCCGCAAATTGCCTTCCTAACTCCTTAAGGACAGAAAGTGGAGGAGCGAGAACTGCCATAAGAAAGATTGGGATGCTACTCAACACGTGTTTGATGAGAATAAGCCGTCCTAAGAGTTGCAAGAGAGAATTTCGTGTTTGCCAACCATGAATGCATGCTGTCACTTTTTCTATCATTGGCTAAAAAAGATCTGTCCATTTTTTTGCTTTCTGGATGGGGCATCCCAAATATATGAATGGTAGGGATTTTCTTGCAAACCCCGTCTTGGCTTGAATCATCCGAATACGAGGTGTGGATGATGTCTTAGTCAAATAAAAAGAGCATTTGGCTTTGTTGCAAAGCTGCCCAGAGGATGTCTCAAACCTTGAAATGAAAGCCATGAGATTTTGAATTTAATTAGCCTCTCCCCTTGTAAAAATTACCACATCATCCGCATAAGCCAAATGAAAGATGGTTGGTCATGACCTCAGGAGAGCGAACTTAGAAATTTTCCCAACTCGAAATTGATAACTCAAACCACGGGAGAAAGACTCCATCATAATTATGAAAAGAATGGGGGATAGAGGGTCCCCTTGCCGAACTCCTCTTGAAGATTCAAAGAAACCTTTTGGCACACCATTAATGTAAGAACTAGCAAAATGATGGATTTAGAGGTGTGATAACTCTATTTTATAGAGTTATTATACCCATGAAATCCACTATATTTTTCTAGGTTGCACACTATTTACTAGTATTATTTTATGATTTAGTGTTATTTGGTGGTGTTTTTTATGTGTGTTAGAATAAAAGTAAGGTTTTAGTAGTATTTTTATCTTAATTTGGATATAATTTAGTACTTGTGTTCATTTTGTATTAATAGATGAAGTTGGATACATGAGTAAAGAAATCAAGAAGTCAAGGGACTTGAATGCAAGATTAAAGATTTGAAGAGTCCAGATTAAGAAGTAGGACTGCTTTCTTATTCTTAAAGGAGTATATTCCCATATAGGCCTGTCAACAGACCAGATTTGGACTCGGATCCAATTTGATTCTGACCCATTTATCTGGGTCTAGTCTTAACTATGGACCCATTTATCTGGATTCAATTAAAAATAAAAACATAAATTATATATATATATACACACACACACACAAACACAAAATTCAGTCATAAAACCTTCACTATTTTTCCAGCTGTAACACCTCCTCCCCATCCCTTCATTCTTCTATTTCTGCTTTCTCCATCCCTTCATTCTTCTTCTTCTTCATTGTTCTCGATCTCTTCTAGGTTATCATTGAGACTTTGCTGATGCATCTATACTTCATCTCTCTTTCTTTCTTTCCTTCCTTTCCTCTTTCCCACTATTTTTATTATTTGTTTATTTAGCTCCGTACTAGTATAAAACTACAGATCTAGAATTTCCCATAAAATTATGTGGATTGGTTTCTTGTTCTTTCTCCATCTTTCTTAAAATTTTGGCCAATTAATGTTTTTTCAAGATTTAGAGAAAATTAGTAGTAATACGAAAAGGTTAGGGTGAGATGAAACGATGGGAAAAAAAACACAGAAGATAGCAAGTAGAATACCAAATTATTTTCATTATTTTTTAATGTTATAAAGTTGAGTAATTTATTACTTTTTCTATTAGGTGAGTTGGATTCAAGCTGTTGTGACTTGATAGGAATGAATATCTTGGATATGAAGTGTTGAAGTTTTTAAGTTATTTTGTGAAGCCTATATTCTGAGATTTTAATGTTCTGTGCACACTTGAATATGTCATTGGAATGGAATTGTTGTTTTTATTGATTTTGGATTAAAGTTTGATTTGTTTAGAGTGAAATGTTTTAAAAATTATGTTTCTGTTGTGGAACCAATTTTCTGGTGGATATATCCAATCCGGATCTGAATCCAGTAGGAGTTGGATACGGATCTGTATTTTAAAACCCATCGGGTAATTAGACCGGATCCAGAATCAGAATTCTTAATTGGATCCAGAACTATCAATTTCGACCAAATCTGACTCGTTTACAGCCCTATTCCCACATCGTAGCCTGAAAAGTTAAATTACATGTGCCAATCAAGATCTTAGACCACGGTCTTAATTTTAAACCGTGTGATTTCCATACTGTGGCCTGAATATTGTTTTGAGCTTGGCTAACTCGTGTAGAAATCCTTGATTGTATATCTTAGCCTAGAATACTTTGCCAAGGGTAATTAGTTAGCATTAGGTAGATTAACTAGTATGTTTTAGATGGAGAGTTTTTAGTTTTAGTTAGATAGAAAACACCTTTGTTATTGCTTTGCTTCTTATTTCAAGTATTTCTTTCTATAATTTGTTGCCCTTAATTCTTACAATTTACATGCTTAGTTTAATTTTGTGGACTTTTTATTAGCTTTAATACAGTATAAAAGTTGCTATTTTTCATCTCATTTTATGTAGAGATTGATATTAAGTGCATATTTATGACTATTTCACCCACACTTATTTTCTTAATAACGGATTGCTAAATTATTTTGTATTGGACAAGGAGATGTGAATCGTAATGCGGTAATGGTTTAAATTGCTTAGATAATTTGTGATAGTGGTGGACGAATTGAGTTTGTTGAGGTTTTGTTGTTAGTAAAGGTGGCCAACTTTTTGAATCCACTTGTAAATCTAGGGTTAAATTTAAAAGTTGAAATTATCCTAGATTTAGACCAATCAACATCTAGATTAGGTAAGAGAATTTTCAGGGCAAGATACTATCTTTATGGCTAGAATTGTATTTTAGAAATCAATTGTCCGGCTAAGAAGTTGATTCACAGTTGGGATTGAGTGAACCCATATTTTTTACTGCATCAAACTATTAGCCAAGCAAATTGACCTAACTTTGGGAGGAATATGCCGAAGCCGAATCCCTTCTCTTTATTTGGAAATCTTATTTGTTTTATTAGGTGTTGATTGTTTAATAAGTCTTGCTTTAATTTCGCTATTTTCTTTATTTTTTTATCTTAGAAAAATCTCATATTCATTTCATTTCATTGTCTAAATAGTAATGTGTTCATTAGTCTAGTAATTGTAAGCAAATTCTTGAGGGAATAACCCTTACTAATATCGTACTCCATATACTTGTGGAAGTAGATAGTTAAGTTATGGAAAATAAGGTAAATTTTGACTTGGCGATTAGATTAAGAAATGTGCCTTAACAATTTCCATAAGTGTGAAAAGTTTAGCATACAAATAATTCTTAACTTAGTCAATTTCCTAACAAAAGTAGCAAATGCTAATCAACTTAATTGGATCATAATTGTATTAATAGATATGTGTGCCAATAAATTGGAATGATAAGATTGGTGCATGGTTGTGATTAACATAATCAAATTGGATTTCCATTTATGATTCTAAACAGGAGGTTATTGTTAACCATGGTGAAACTAAGTTGTGCCGAGCATGAAGCCTTGTAAGTTGGTTTCCTAGTAGCTTATGACTTTGATGTATCGACATTTCTTATTCTACGTCTGGAGTTCTGGGGCAAAAAAAGGCTTGGAGCCTATGTAAATTTTTCAATAAATTTCACTCAAGTTTATTTCCTATGTAAATTGGAATTTGGATGAAAACAAAAATTCTCTCCTCCTTCTCTCTACATTTTCTCACTCTAAAGCCTAGAATCCACATACTCCTATTACGCTTTGTTTTCTCGGCCATGGCCGATCAATCTGCCCTGTTTCAACTACCGGTTGAAGGGCAACCCAAAACCTTTGCACAAGTACTCTCGGGTGGCCAAAATCTGAACATTCAAATCCCAAATTCCAACACTCCATTGAAGACCCTCCAATCGCACAAGGGAGAACCTGCAATATTTTTCTCCAATGAAGAAATACAACAACTTGCTGCACCATTTCGATACACACTGGTTGGTAATTTTCCGAGGGGTAAGCTAAATATGGAAATACTCCGAAAAAGCTTTCATACCATTGGTTTTAAAGGTAAGTTTACCATTGGATACCTTGACTACAAGCACATACTTATCAGATTTTCTTTGGAAGAGGATTATTTCAAATGCTGGCTCAAGAACATTTGGTTTGTTAATGCATACTACATGAGAATTCTTAAGTGGCATCCACTTTTTACCACCAAAGAGGAACCGTCCATAGTTCCCATCTGGATTACTTTTGAAGGTCTTCCATTAGTCTTCTTCAACAAACATGCCGTGTTAAGCCTCGCTCAAGCCGATTGCGACTCCTCTGAAACTTGACTTGGCAACCGCGAATTTCACAAGGCCAAGTGTTGCAAAAGTATGCGTGGAAGTCGACCTTTTTTCCGAGCTCCCTTCTAGAGTTTGGCTGGGGGTTGGTAAGGAAGGCATTTGGCAAAAAATCAGTTATGAAGAAGTGTCATGCTACTGTATAAAGTGCAAGAAAATAGGCCGCACGAATGAAGCATGTAGGAAAGGAGAGCCGGTCTTGGCAAACAAACCAATAGGTCTTAGTGAGCACAAGAAGAATCACGCAAAGACATCAATCCAAACGCGCTGGACACTAGTGAAGCATCATGAAGCTGAACCTTCTGGAACAAAGGAAACTTTACCACCTTCATGCGAAGATGATGGGACGACTTTGATTGATCAAGTTTAACTTCCTTCATCAGAGCACCAGTTGACAACAGTAGTTACAGAACAAGATCCCACCACGGTTCAACCCATGGAGGCGGCACAACATCAAGAACAAGGAGTTTCTGAAATATGTTCTTGCACCGAAAGTGGCGGTTGTCACCAATCCGTTGGCTGACCCACCACCACTTTGGCCCCCAACAAACCTGGAATTTCAAATTTTGAATTCAACAGAAGGTAAGGTGGTTGCAACTCCTCACACAAGCCTATCAATTCAGCATCCTAATCCCTTGGAAAAAGGGTTGACCAATTCAAACTGCATAATAACAAACCTGGACTTATCCTTATCAAAACAAACGGAGTTGACCCATTCAAAAGAGTAGCCAATTCATCCAAATGAGACACACGAACGACCAACTCAACTTCTTACCAAAGATGACCAAGCCCTTGCAGCTATCCGAATAATGGAAGAGCTTCCTTGCTACTTTTTAGACACGGATACCCCATGATAAATAACAGCCATGTCGACACAACACCTCACGGATTCAAGGAATTTTTCCGAGAATAGGCCTACCCCAAAGAAAAAGATTAGAAGGAAACACACCTACACCATGCCTCGGATGCGAACGACCGCCATCCTCCTCTCATTCCAATTAATGGACTGTTTTCTGGTATGGAACATTCGAGGGGTGAATAACAAACCCTCAATTCAAAGAATAAAACAGTTAACGAAAGAACACAAAATAAAAATCCTTGCTTTGTTAGAACCGATGGTTGATAAAGACCGTACTCATTCCTTTGCTCGTAGATTAGGCTTTGATAGCTGCATATCCAACCCTAATGGGAAGATTTGGCTTTTTTGGAACCAAATTTTTGCTGTCTCTATTGTGGTAAGCTCAGACCAGCTCATGCATGTTTCCATCTCTTCTAATCAACTCCAACATGATATCCTAGCCACATTCATTTGTGTTAAATGCACTAAATACTAAAGAAGAAGTTTATGGCAACAACTCCATGCGGTACAATCCTCAAATCCATGGCTGGTGGGGGGATTTCAATGTAATCTCCAATTTGGATGAATATAAGGGTTCTTCTTTGATGGACCTTGAAGCCTTAAATGAATTCAACGATTGCCTCCTAGATTGTGGCCTTATAAGGAACATGGCATATCAAGGCTAGAAATTCACTTGGAGAGGTAATAGGTGTGGCAACTTGGTTTGGAAAAGACTTGATCATTATGTATGCAACCAGGCATTCCTATCTACCTTCCAGCAAATTACGGTGGAACATTTGCTCAAAATGTGTTCGGATAACTCTCCGCTGCTCCTCAAGACATCTAATTGAGTGTCATCTGGGCCAAAGCAGTTTAGGTTTTTAAATGCATGGACTAACCACCCTCTCTTCATGCAGGTTGTCAAAGATAATTGGCATCTTCACTGTTTGGGCAGCCCACTTAAAATTCTTGCCTCAAAGCTCAAAAGGCTAAAGGCGGAATTAAGGAATTGGAATCACACCATCTTTGGTAACATTTTTAACAACGTAAGAAAAGTTGAGTTGCAAGTCAAACAGTGCAAAACTACCTATTTCCAACAGCCGACTCAACATGACCAAATTGCACTTGCCCATGCACAAGCCAAACATGCCAAATGCCTTGCCGTTTGAAGAAGAAAGTTTATGGAGACAAAAATCGGGCATGAAATGGCTCAAAGAAGGAGATCAAAACTCAAAATTCTTTCATTCCTCACTCCTTACAAAGAGACACAAATTGAACAGCTCGAGGCTTAAGGTGGACGGGACGTGGACGGAAGATTGGCAGCTCATTGAAGAAGAGGTTGTCTGTCACTTCAAAGATCTTTTAACAGCCCCAGGTGACTCAGATATCAATCATTCTCTTGAACAACATCTCGTAAGTAATTACACAAGAGGAGAACAAAAAGCTGCTTACCGAGCCATCCATGGACGAGCTCAAGGAGGCAACTTTTGGCCTTAACCCACATGCGGCTGCTGGAATGGACGGTTTTAATGGAGTGTTTTTCACCACCTGCTGGGAAATCATACAAAATGACCTTCACAATGGAGTGAAAGATTTCTCGATAGGGCCGCCACTCCCTAGAGCTTTTACCAGCACACTCATAGCATTGATCCCAAAAATTACGAACCCTTCACAATCCTTTGATAACTTTAGACCAATTAGCCTTCGTACTTTTTTCAATAAAATCTGCACCAAGATATTGGCCAATAGATTATCTTTAGTGTTGCCCAAAATTATTTCTCAGGAGCAAGTAGCTTATGTACAAGGTAGAGACATCACCGATAACGTATTGCTGGTTCAGGAGATTGTCGAGTTCATAAACCGAAAAACCAGAGAAGGTAACATCATTTTCAAGCTTGATTTAGCAAAGGCCTTTGATCACCTCTCTTGGTCTTTCCTTTATGCAGTTTAGCAAAAACTTGGGTTTAGCAAAAACTGGAATGCCATCCTAAAGAATGTGTTAGAAAATTGCTGGTTCTCCATCCTCCTTAATGGCTCCCCGAAAGGTTTTTTCAAGTCCACCAGAGGTGTTCGCCAGGGAGACCCCTTATCACCTCTCCTTTTCATAATTGCAATGGAAACCATCTCACGAGGATTAAAAGCTCAATATCAAGGGGGAGAAAATCTCAGATTATGTATTGCCGAGAAAATGGCCAACCAATCACCCACCTAGCATTTGCGGATGACATAGTTATTTTCACAAAGGGAGAGGCCAAGTCTATCAAAAGCCTCATGGCATTTCTCACTCAATTTGAAGCTTCATCCGGGCAGCTCTTTAACAAGTCCAAAAGTTCTTTCTACATGCCAAAAAATGCTCCACTTTCAAGAGTAAGGATGATCCAATGCCAAACAGGTTTTGTACAATGGTTCCTTCCTTTTACATACCTTGGCTGCCTATTCAAAAGCCAAAGAAAAGAAAAGCTCTTTTCCAGCCAATGATTGAGAAAATAACCTCTAGGATTGCTGGGTGGCAAACAAAATTTCTATCTCCCGGAGGTAAGTTAATATTGATAAAGCATGTCCTCAGTAGCATTCCAATATACCTATTCACAGTGCTCCAACCTCCTAAAGCTATTATCAAGGACTTGGAGAGGCAATTTGCCAACTTCTTCTGGGGCAACTCGGAATTGGGTAGTAAACTCCATTGGGCTGCATGGGAATCAATTTGTCGGCCAGTAGAGGCAAATGGACTTGGGATTGCTTCATTATCGGATTTGGCAAAAGGTTTTTGTATCAAGTAGTGGTGGAAATTTCGGAAGAGTGATTCCTTGTGGTGCACATTCATGCAAGCAAAATATTATCATTCCCACCCTCGCCTGATACAGGAGGGACACGGAGACTCCTACATATGGAAGTGCATGCTAAAAAGTCAACAAGAAGCAGAACGTAACTTTCTATTCTTGATAAGCAACGGACAGTCCTCTTTTTGGTTTGATACATGGCTGCCCCCAGGGCCCCTATTTCATGAAGTCAACCAAGTGTCCGAGCCAAACCTCACTATTGCCCAGTTATGGATTACAAATGGTTTGAATCTTTCGTGTTTGAATGAGCATTATTCACTTCAAGAGCTAGAAAGACTAAGCCAGCTCCTTCATGGAAGTGCTATCCAGATATCTAATGAACCAGATGAGCTAGTGTGGACTTTCTCAACAAATGGTAAGTCATTTTCAATCTCATCCACCCTCCCCTCACATCCTTCCATGCTCTCTCAGAAAATGATATGGGATGGTAGGCTACAAGTCAAGATTTCTATCTTCATGTGGCGATTTTTGAACAGAAAGCTTTCCCTTGACGACATAATAATCAAATTTGGAGTCTCTTTGGCTTCAAAATGCTCTTTTTGCAACAATCTGCAAACTTTGGATCACCTCTTTGTAGGATGTGATTTCGCCAGCAACATTTGGCTATACTTTGAATCATGGCTTGAAGTGTTTTTTTCCCCATCCTCCACAATACTAAGTAAATTCAATTCTTGGTGGTGGCATGACCCTCCTTCAAACAGCCTTGTCGCTGTCCAGAAGCTTATGCCATCTTTGGTATGTTGGTCCATATGGAAAGCACGTTATATGGCAATCTTTGAAGGTCATTTCACCACACCTTAACACATCATTACTCACATCTGTAAGTGCATGCTTAAAGGTCGACAAGAAGCAGAACGCAGCTTACTATGAGTCTTGATACGCAACTAACAGTCCTCTTTTTGGTTTGATACATGGCTGCCCACAGGGCCCCTATTTCATGAAGTCAGCCAATTGTCCGAGCCAAACCTCACTATTGCCCAGTTATGGAGCTCAAACGGTTGGAATCATTCGTGTTTGAATGAGCATTATTCACTTCAAGAGCTAGAAAGACTAAGGCAGCTCTTTCATGGAAGTGCTATCTAGATATCTAATGAACCAGACGAGCTAGTGTGGACTCTCTCAACAAATGGAAAATTTTCAATCTCATCCACCCTTCCCTCACATGCTTCCATGCTCTCTCAAAAAATGATATGGGATGGCAGGCTACAAGTCAAGATTTCTATCTTCATGTGGCGACTTCTGAACAGAAAGTTTCCCCTTGACGACATAATAATCAACTTTGGAGTCTCTTTGGCTTCAAAATGCTCTTTTTGCAACAATGTGGAAACTTTGGATCACCTCTTTGTAGGATGTGAATTCCCCAGCAGCATTTGGCTATACTGGAGCCATAATTCATTTGAATCATGGCTTGAAGTGTTTTTTCCCCCATCCTCCACAATACTAGGTAAACTCAATTCTTGGTGGTGGCATGACCCTCCTTCCAAAACCCTTGTCGCTGTCCAGAAGCTTATGCCATCTTTGGTATGCTGGTTCATATGGAAAGCACATAATATGGCAATCTTTGAAGGTCATTTCACCACACCTCAACACATCATTACTCACATATGCTCTCAGTTCGAAGCATCTCTACCATTCGACCATTTCATAAGACTGAACCAGCTGATGACACCTTTTTTCTCATTTCATTTGCCGTCAAATGCTCATCACACAGCCGAGGAGAGCATTCACGATCAAGTGGATCCCGCCTCCGAATGGCAATGCAAAACTCAACGTTGATGGGGCCTCAAAAGGAAATCCAGGGTTGAGGGCCGGTGGCGGGATTATTAGAGATCACCGTGGAAACCTAATCAAAGCATTTAGCAACAATTATCTTTTCCAATCCAATTTACAAGCGGAAGCATCTAAAGGCCTTGGTGGATGTCCTCAAACTTTGTGCACAATTGCAGCTCACAGAAGTAGAAGTGGAACTCGACTCCCTAGCTCTAGTGCATATAATCAAGGGAAAATCTAAGCCACCATGGAACATTGACCAGCAATGGCAATTCATCAAAGCCTTCATGTTAGTTAGGCATTTTACTTTTTTGCATGTTTACCGAGAGTCAAATCATGTGGCGGATAGGCTAGCAAATGAGGGTATTTTTAATTCTTTCTATCTAGGGTATAACCAAGACACACTCCCTAGGCCTATTAGTGAGTTGTTGCGCTTGGATGCTCAGGGCTGCCCGTACATAAGGCATTGTAAATTATGATTCATTAAATAAACATTTCATATTTGGTTGAATGTGTGGTTTGAATATAAACAAGAATACTGAAGCATTGCTCTTGATTTATTCATGTCAACCCGCAATGTAGCTTGTAACTTAGTTCTGCATGATATCTCTAGTTTTGCACATCATATCAAGTGATGAATATTGAATATGTAATTGCCTAGATTGTGACAAGCCTTCATGCCAATCATGCTAGTCGCATACGTTTTGGTTGTGGTTTAATGGCATGTATAGAGTTCAAGGCTTGTTCTCAATGACTTACTAAAAGTTGGTTACTACTTTTTTTGAAATTTAAGAAAAACTTCTTAAAATAAATTGTCAACAAAAATTGAAAAATGAATTTATTTTCATGTTTAAAGAATCTAAAAATTATTTTCAAAAACAACTCTACATCTACTTTACGAAAGTGTTTTTTCAAATTAAAAAAAAAAAGTATATAATTTTTCATAAGCAGATGAGAACAAGACATTATAAAGGAATCAACCTTAATTCATGGACTATAATTTTGTTGATAGTTGCAATTTTACACGAATGGTTTGCAACATTTTTAATTAGCATTAATAAATTATCATAATATTGACTATTTTTTATTTAGTTTAAACTAATCCTTTAATGATTCTGTTTTGGTTATTGCTCTTGTGAGATATTGGTGTGGAAGGTTTTCAAGAAATGCATAAGTGTGTTCTGGCTTTTGCTTTACATATTTGGGCCCTTTCTGGCCTACTCAACTTGTAATGTTTGTTATGTACCCATTAGGAGGTCCAATTCCCTGATTACCTGCAGTTCTATTGTCTTGTTAATTGATGAGTAAAACACAAGTTCGTTGTTTTTGGAAGGAGATTTAGATTAAATGTCCAGTTACCCAACCCTGTTTAGCAAAGTTTGATTTGAAACTACTTTTCAATGTTGAATTTGGATATAGATTCAATTTCATGTTGGTGGGTTGCACCCAGCCTAGTTTGTGCATAAGAAAGATAATGAGCTAATATGAATGAATGCGATATTAAGGATAGCGTAGTGGAGTCTAAAATGAGTGTGTTGGTAAGATAATAGGAGCCAAATTGTTAGTTATGGGGATCAAAAGCCAAACAAATAAGATATGGGGATTTACAAAGGTTGCAAAATAGGACAAAAGAATTACAGTTCACTTTCCACTTTCCAATCGAAGATCCAAATCAAAGTTCTTGGTGGAAGACCTTGGCTTTGTGACAACCAATTATTCATTGTGAAGAAATGGACCAAGGAGATTGAGGATGATGGAAGTGCTTTCTCATACTATCATATTTGTGTTCATATATGGATCCCACTATATTGGTTTTCATGAGAAGTTGGAAACAAAATAGGATAGATCTTTCATTAAGTACTGGAGGTTAATTTATCACAATGTGGAAGCTAGGATGGATATTTCACAAACTGTTCTTAGAGAAACCGTTATCAAACTAAATGGTTTAGTAAGACTGCTTCAATTTAAGTATGAAAAGGGACCCGGTTTTTGTTACAATTGTGGACCAATTGGTCAAGCTGATAAGAATTACCTTAGCTTATATTAATGAGCAACAACTTAAAAGAATCTCGGTTTGGGACCTGGCTACATGCAGGAGGAGGAAAGACATCACCACATAAAAAGAATAACTATGAAGACAAGGACAGTCAAAAAAGCAAAACCAAGAGGGTAATAGTAGACATTATTTAGGGATAAATCTACCATAAGAGGCTAGGGAAAGAACTAAGAAGTGTTATCAGAGTGGAAAGGGAAAGGAAAATAAAAGTACACTCCAATATTCTAGACCACAACTTCATGGAAAAGAAATAAAAGTTGAATTCGTCTCTATCTGAAACTTAGATTGATCCAATGTTAATTGGTGAAGATTAAGTGGCCATGGTTGCTCAATACACTTAAGAGAAATCCCTCATTGAGATAGAAGACAAACTTGGTGACTTGGATAATGAAGAATCGAGAATGGAAGTTAATGTAGCCCTGGTGAAAGAATTGACAATTCAATGCCATCAGTAAAAGGAAACATGTTCAAGAGGCTTCCTAAATCTTTAAGGACACCTTGAGGAGATTTCATCAAATAGAAGAGGACAAGAGTCATATTTGTAAGAGGAAATTCATTCAGGTTGATGATGATTGAAGTTAGAAGAGTTGGAGAAGATGATTGAAAAAAGAATTAGAGTTGATGATGAAACATAATAAATTGAATTTAAGGTAACATGAGAATCTACAAATGGTTTCCAAATTGCCAATAAAACTGTCGATGGTGTGGAATTTCGAAATGGCTAGGAGCTCTTTGAAATTACCCCAATTGAAGGAGGATTGTAACCTTCACTCCCCATATATGATTATTCTTAGTATAACTAAAAAGAAAAATACTTCTTGGAAAAGTTTCAAAAAACTTGGTTTTAATCAGTCTTCTATTGTTGATACTACAAGAAAGACTGGTGGTATAGCTATTTTTGGTAAGCAAGAAATTATAGTTCTATAAGTAGTTCCTGCATCTTTTACTTAAGATGGTGGTGGTACTTTAGTAAATATGCTAAGTGCCAATCCTCAGATAAGGAGGAAACAATGGGAGGAAATAACATGAATACTCATGCCGAAACACAACTCAAAAATAAATAAATAAATAAGGAAAAGAAAAAATCAAAGACGTGGAACACTCCCCTCATTGAGATGGAGGTGGCTTTCGAAATCCTTAGATAATAATGCCCATTGAGAAGCTTCAGAACAAAGTCAAGGTGGCGTTGGTATTGTCATATGTTCATATCCATTCCTATGTAATCCAGCATATCCATGGTAGCTACACGCAGCATTGTTTATAGTATACGAGGGCATCTTCTTGACAAACTGTGGCTTTATGTAGCTCATCTCAACCTCCTTAATAAGGATTTGTTTTTGAAGCACCGATAGAAGTTGTTGGTCCCAAAGAAAAACCTAAGAGAGGGGTGAATTAGGTTATTTCAAAAAACAATCCTTTTAATTGCTTAATGAGAAATGTAAACTTTATGCAACAAATAAACATTTAAGCACAAATGAATACAAAAGACATTCAATAATTGAAGCTCAAAGAATAAATATAAAGATATTTAAGATAGAGAGTATCAAACCAAACTCCCAACTTCTCAAGCTTGGAGTATAACCACTAATAGTGCCTCTTCAAAGAAAGTGAGGCAATAACCTTCTTGTACACAAATCTCAAAGTAGGCTCACCCTTGCACCAACTAAATCCCTCTAGTTGAGCCCAAGGGCTTTACAAAGCAACCTCACTTTTGTACACTTGTTATCCCTCCACTCTTACACTTGAAGATCACCCACTAGCCTACTCTTGCTCACACTAATTCCCTCTAGTTGAGCCAAGAAAACTACACTACTCAAACCAATACAACCCACAATATTTTAACCTATTTCTTCCCAAATAGCTCTTACAAGTTTTTGTATCGAATGCAGTAGTTCTACTCTCTATATTTTGCATTTACAGACTTGGGGTATTTATAGATGCCCAAAAACTGCCTTCAATAATTCTCTAACGGCTATTTTCTATTTACTAGAAAACTAGCCATTAGACCTTTCGGACGGCCGATGCAGTGGGTATGCGTCCGAACAAACTAGCCGTTGGACCTTTCGGATGGCCGCTGCTAAACTCTGCATCCTACGCTGTGTCCATTCTCTGAGGGTATTCATTCGGACGTCCGAGGATACGTCTGAAACCTGCGTCTGGTCGATGCAATGTCTTTTGGAAATATGATCGGATGCTATTCTTCGTCTGAGACTGCTTCAGGTTCTTTGTGTCGGACGATTACCATCGTCCGAAGCTCTGTCTTTCGGACAGTCATTTGTGTCCGATAAGTTTATCACTTCCAATGCCCTCTGGGTATGTATCAGACAGCCACTTGCGTCCGAGCTTCTTTCTCTCGGACGGTCTTCATCATCTGAATCTGCTTGTTCTTCTGCACACTTGCTTTCAATCCGTTAGTATGATTTGGTCATCATCAATACATGATTATCATAATTGAGGTCCAACAGAAGTAAGATTTCTTGCAATTCATAACCAGACATAAATTCTCTAGAAATGAGGTGTCAACATCATGAGATTTGTTTATCTTTCCTTCCATGAATGTGCTCTTCGCTTCCACTCCGTGATGTCCATGATGTCTTGCTCTAAACCTTTGAATGTGCTCTTCTCATCTTTGAATGTCACCCAATAGAATTGGCATACATCATCTAACCTTAACCCATACTATTTAGAACATGAATGAAATTAATAATACAAAAGGAAACATTGAATTAAATAGCATAATAAAGATGTAAAAAGGTTAAAGAAAGCTTCTCGATTGAATAATCACATGTTCTCGGTTCAAGATTGTCAATCTTAAACCCCCTCTTCAACTCTCCTTGAAAAACAAATAGACTAGTCTAATTTGCAGCCCCCAAGGGGAAAGATTGAATTAGAACATGATTTTGAGGTCCTAAATACCCTTATTTATAGTTTCTAAGTTTACAAAGTGTAGGGCTACGAATAAGCTTCGAAATGCACTTTTACAAGCCCAAAACGGACACCCGAAACTCTAAAAATCGTTAACATCGTGAATAGTTTGCCCCAGCCACCCCAACTGAAGTCTGCAGTTGATTTTCCTTCAATCGTCCCCATACTGTAGTTATGCTTCTATCCAGCTAGCAGAATGCGGCTGATTTGGCCTCTGCGAGTGACCCTTCACAACTTTGCACGATAATTTATGGTTTTGCCCCTAAAATCTTCGTCCGACGTCTTATTGATGCCCCATTTGTTCCTGCATGACTGTAGAATAGTAACACACATTAATATCTATAATAGAACTCTAAAATAGGAACTTAACACTGACTAATACTATAAACGAGAGACACACAAGAATGCACGTAGAACACTAATTCCAAGAGGAATTAAGATAAATAGCCTAAGTACAACTCTAAGCATATAAACACATAGATTAACACAAACACAAACATTATACTAAGCATATATTAACACATAGAAACATAAAATGTAGGAAAGCGAACAAATAAACTCCAAAAATGCCGAAACTAGTACAAATCGTACAAGAAAGAATAGGAATAACCCTAATTTCTTAGGGTTATCCCATCCTCCAACTTAAGGTTTGGCTAGGCCCAACAAAATAAAACAAAGACACAAAAGCACATTAACTTTATTCAATGTATCAGCAATCGTAACATGGAAAATTATAAAAGTAAAGAAATGGACCCAAACATGTATATAAGAGAACTATGATAATCAACCCCAATTCATCATGAAAGTGCCAATCTCTCCACTCTTGAAAGGAAAAATCACTCAATAATCAATGAAAAACCCAATGAACAAAAGTTTAGCAAGTGACGAACATGTTGGAAGAAACTAGCACACACAATACTCACTAATACAAATGAACTCAAACTCTCTAAAATTTTTCTCTTCTCCTTCTCTCTAAAATTCTCTCTCTCTCTACAATTCCTTGAATCTCAGCCATCACCAAGGGTGATGCCCTCCAACCTATTGTCGAAGGGCAACCTAAATCATTCACACAAGCTCTACTTGGCAGCAGCCAAGACAAACAACTGGAACAACCTTTGAAAAAGCTTCAATCCTACAAAGGAAAGCTTGCTGTCTCCTTTCCAGAGGATGAAATTGAAACACTGGCAGCCCCTTTTAAGTTCACTTTGGTTTGTCATTTCCCGAGAGGCAAACCAAACATGGAAGTGGTGCGGACCTACTTAAAGTTTCCACACTATTGGCTTCAAAGAAGATTTTACAATCGGCTATATTGATTACAAGCATGTTATGATACATTTTGCATTGGAGGAGGACTATCTAAGGTGCTGGCTTAAAATCACATGGTTTATCAATGGTTTCTTTATGTGTTCTCAAATGGCATCCCCTTTTCACACTAGAGGTGGAGCCTTCAATTGTACCCGGTTGGATTACTTTGGAGGGCCTCCGACCAGTCTTCTTTAATAAGCACTCAATCTTTAGTATTGCCTAAGCAGTTGGCACACCACTCAAGCAAGATTTGGCAACATAAAACTTCACTCGGCCCAACACAACAAAGGTGTGTGTAAAAGGTAGACCTCCTTGCCACTATGCCATCATGCATCTAGATTACAGTAGAAGAGAAATGAAGATGGCAAAAAATCAATTATGAGGACTTGCCGAGCTATTGCACAAAGTGTCATAAAATTGGTCATGCCCCTCCAACTATATGACAGGTAAGTCGAACTCTATGCAATCCACTCCCTCTAACCAACAACCCCAGGAGACCACCTCTAAAAATGCTCAGCAAGTGCAGCAAATGAAGAAGGGTAACATGCATTGGGTTCCAATTCCTTGCAAGGATCCTGGTCCCTCGGGAACAAAACTAACAAGTTCACAAGCTCAAACAGCTGTGGAGGAGATGGATAACCGGGTGGAAGAGCCACCACCCCAAGGCAGCAAGGGACGATCTCAGCCTCTCCAACAAATTTGGAAGTTCAAATTTTGAATCCCTTTGAGGTAGGGACTGCCACAACTAATTCGGTTGTGAATCCCTTGGAGGTAGGAACCACCATAACCCATTTTGATAAGGATGTTGAGAATGTGTTGACTTTCTCAAAGGAATTTGAACCGTCTAAAAATGAGGAGCTTCCTTCCACACTCAATTTCGAAATTCAAACAATGAAACTCCCCAAAAAATGCCTAATGTCCAAGGAAATGTTCAACCGGTTGCACCAATTCAGCCAACAATCACTCACAATGATGCATCTCCATGGATGACTCCTTCATCCCTCATGGAAAAATAATGGAAGAGTTACCATGTTATTTTTCATACAGTGATTCCCCCCATACAAACCATGCAACGGATAACACTCCTCAGCCACCTTCCTCCATGCCACAGCCGATGGGTAAGTCCTCACTCAAAAAGAAAAATATACGTAAATGTATTTACAACATGCTAAGGCCAATGCGAACAAGGCTAGATAATAAAACTTCAACTCCGCCCCCAACCCCCCAGTGTTAAATGGATAGTATCTTTGTATGGAACATAAGGGGGATAGGCAATAAACCTTCCATTCGTAGGTTAAAGTTGCTGGTTCAACAACATAAAATATAAATCCTTGATTTAATGGAGCCTATGGTGGACAAAGCAAGGATCACTTTTTTGCCCAGAAACAAGGCTTTGATAGCTGTGAGTCCAACCCTAACGGCAAAATTTGGGTTTTCTAGAATAAAGAGCTGGTTTTAGCTCCCATTTTTGTTTGTGATCAACTTTGGAACACTAGATATCCATGTAAACTTCTCCTTGGCATCCTCTATTCCAATGTGGCAGACTCCTTTGTTTATGCAAAGTGCACAAAAGTAGAAAGAAGAAGTCTATGGGAGGCTTTCCAGTCTATTCAACCCAAATCTTCATGGTTGGTTCTCCCGCTCTGACGAATACAAAGCCCATTGGTCCTTAGACGTTGAAACGATGCGGGAATTTATTGATTGTATTCATGAATGGGGCTTGGTGGACATGGCCTTCCAAGGTTGCAAGTATACATGGCGTGGTAACAGGTTCGGAAGCATTGTGTGGAAACAGCTTGACAGATTTGTGTGCAACAATGATTTTCTTGCATCCTTTCAAAACATTGGTGTAGAACATCTAATAAAGACATGTTCTGATCACTCACCTCTCATCCTCAAGTGTCTAATGCCTCCATGACAGGCCCGAAGCAATTTAAATTTCTAAACAAGTGGACTAAGCATAAGAATTTTTTACACGTGATAGAACGAAATTGGTCTTTACAGATGTTCTGAATTGTTCTGGATCTCCTCTCTTTATCCTAGCATGTGAGCACAAAAGATTGAAAGCTAAGCTGCGAAATTGGAGTCATACAGTGTTTGGAAATGTATTTACCAAAGTCAAGATTGTTGAACCTGAGGTACAAACCAAGGAAGAGGCTTTTTTGCAACAACAAAGTCAAAGCAGCCAACTTGCTTTATCTCATGCACAAGCAGTTCACACTAAGTGCCTTGCGGAGGAAGAAATGTTTTGGCATCAAAAGGCAGGGCTGAAATGGTTAAAAGAAGGTGACCTGAATACTACATTCTTCCATTCCACACTTATGGCCAAGAAACAACGACTGTGTATTTCAAAAATTAAAGTTGATGGGGCTTGGACTGAGGACATGCAATGCATCGAAGCGGGGGGAGTTAAGTTTTTTCAACAACTTTTTTTTTGCAATGAGTCCACGATGATAGACCACTCTTTGCTGGATACACTCACAATGGTAGTCTCTCATGAAGATAACCGATTCTTGCTATCCAAGTTGAGACTCACAACAAAGGAATTGAAAGATGTGGTTTTCTCCCTCAATCCGGATGGAGCAGCGGGCATTGATTGATATAATGGGATCTTCTTCACCACTTGCTGGGATATATTATTCAGTGGGACCTCTTCCATGCGGTAGAGGACTTCTTGAAGGGTGCAAAATTGCCACGAATGTTCACCAGCACCCTTATCACATTAATCCCAAAACACCCAATCCCTCTTCTTTCACCGAATTTTGACCCATTAATCTATGTACTTTCTTTAACAAAATTTGCACAAAAATTTTGGCCAACAGACTCTCTACTATTTTGCCAAAGTTCATTTCCCCCGATCAAGTTGCTTATATTCAAGGCAGAGAAATTGCAGACATCTTACTTGTTCAAAAAATTTTTGATTTTTTGGACAGAAAAGTAAGAGGCGGAAATATGATCATCAAGAAGATCTTGCCAAAGCATTTGATAGATTATCTTGGCCTTTCCTAGACGCAACCTTGGAGAAGTTTGGATTTGCTAACATCAAAAGAATGAATGGATTGCCTTCATGAAAAATATTCTAGAGGATTGTTGATTCTCAATTCTCATCAATGGAGTGCCAAAGGGCTTCTTCAAATCATCAAGAGGGGTTCGGCAAGGGGATCCTTTATTTCCCCTTCTCTTCATAATCATGCTGGAAACATTCTCTCGTAGATTGAAAGCTCAGTTCGTTTGGGGAGAATTTCAGACTTTGCACTACTCAAAAATTTCCCACCTATCTCTCATTTGGCTTATGTGGATGACATTGTTATTTTCACAAAAGGAGAGTCCACATCCATCCGAAACCTCATGGCTTTCCTCTCGAAATTTGAGGCTTCTTCAAGGCAGCTTTGCAATAAGTCCAAAAGCTCCTTCTATCTGCCCAAGAAAGCATCAACAGCTCGGATTTGGATGATTCAAGCTAAGACGGGGTTCGCAAAGAAATCCCTACCATTCATACTTGGGATGCCCCATCCAAAAAGCTAAAAAGGAAAAATCTCTATTTCAGCCAATGATTGATGAAAGCTTTTAAAAGCGGCTTCCCGCATTCATGGTTGGCAAACTCAATTTCTCTCCTCTAGAGGGTGCCTAATTCTTATCAAACATGTACTTAGCAGCATCCCAATCTTTCTTATGGCATTTCTTTCTCCCCAAAATTCAGTCCTTAAGGAGTTGGAGAGGCAATTTGCAAACTTCTTTTGGGGAACATCGAAGGGTATTAGAAAACACCATTGGATTGCATGGGCTGCAATTTGTCAACCAACTTCCTCCATTGGCCTTGGAATTTCACCTCTATCGGCTGTAGTGCAAGGATTTAGCATGAAACTATGGTGGAAGTTTTGCATAGTTAAATCATTATGGTGCTCTTTTCTACAAGGGAGATACATAAGGAACCTAGTTCACCCTTGCATAGCCAAGAAAGCTCCTGGAGACTCATTTACATGGAAACGGATGCTGAGAGTTCGGGAGGAAGCGAAGCAACACATGTTATTCCTTATAAGGAAGGCCAATTCTTCATTTTGGTTCGACCTATGGGATCTTGGACTGAATATGGGCCTCTCTTTCACATGGTAGAGCAAGTATATGATAGCCATCTCACCACCGTGGAGCAAATGTGGAATTCTGATGGCTGGAAGCTATCCCTACTTGATGGGAGATATTCCAGAGAAGAACTTCACAACATTGGAAATAGTCTCAAGGATAAGATAATCTTCTTAAAGAAGGAACCGGACCAACTCATTTGGACCCTAACATCCAATGGTTCTTTCTCAATCTCATCGACTTTGCCGCCATGCACACGATTGTTCTCTAGACAAATGATTTGGGATAAAAGGCTCCAGCTGAAAATCTCCATATTTATGTGGAAATTGTTGAATAAACAGCTTCCTACGGATGATTTTGATTTCCAAGCTAGGTATTCCGTTAGTCTCCAAGTGCTGTTTTTGTAACAATGAAGAATCTTTGATTCATCTTTTTGTGGAGTGTACAATTTCAGCGCAGATTTGGAGCCACTTTGAATCTTGGTTTGAATGGACGTTTGCTCCAGCTCTCTACATCCTTTTCGAACAAGCTAAATTCGTGGTGGTGGGCTGCTCACTCTCCTTTAACCGCATGGGGCAATACATAAAATCCTTCCATGTATTATTTGCTAGTATGTATGGAAAGCTAGAAACAAGGTCATCTTCCAAGAGTCGACCATCAATGCAATACGAATAATTGTTGATATTTGTGCTTACTTGAAACATGTTTCTTCAATGTGTATTCAAGAAGGTGATAGATGCTGCTGAACTTTTGTTCTCGAGAGGTGTTTGCAATCAAGTCCTTCAATTGCAACCGAGAAGACTAATGGCTATTAAGTGGGAATGCCCTCCTCTTGGCTCATTCAAGTTGAATGTGGATGGAGCTTCAAAGGGCAATCCAGGTATGGCAACGGGAGGGTGAATCCTCAGAGACCATAATGTACAATGCATCAAGGCCTTCTCCAACGGGTACCATATACAAAACAATTTGAAAGCTGAGGTCTTGGCCCCTGTAGATGGCCTCAAAATGTGCTGCACGCTGCAACTACAAGCTATGGAGGTGGAAATGGACTTTCTAACTCTTGTCAACACCTTGAACGGTCTGTCCGTACCACCATGGAGCATTGATCCTGAACTCCAACTCATCAAAGACTTCTTAGTTGGCATAGTTGCTTCATTTTCACATGTATTCCCCGACAAACAAAACTCCTATTCTTCCCAACCATCCATAATGCTTTGCATCTTCCACTAATCGATCCAACTTCAAAACCACACTAGGTGGCACCTCTATGGGATATGCGATAGGGTGATGTAAACAATCCATTGGTTCTTGTTCATTGCTCATATTCCATGACCCGGACATCTCAAAATTACCCTCAAGGTTGCCATCTTCCTCTTCAACTATGATTGGTGCAGTCTTTTGACTTTCACAGACCAACTTACTTGGAAGTTCAGCAAGTTGGTCTGATAATCTCTATATGGATCTGTCTAAGAGATTTAAAGATTCATCTATGCGCTTTAAAAATTTGTCTTGCCTCTTGAAAGATGATAAAGGCGATCATCTTGCATTAGCATCTTCTTCTTGAGTTGATGGTAGATGAGTATAGTCATAACTATAGCAGTCATAAGGGTCTCCATGAATGCCATTATCCCCAAAGGTGCATTGTCCAATAGGTGATGGTGAGTAGTAATTGTGCATGTAAGCTTCTTCACGCTACCCTTCCCTAGTGTTTGGTTGGTCATAGAAGTTCCCTTGGGTAGTATCCATCATTGTGGACCATGAGTATTCACTATGGAGCTCTATTTGTTTGTATCTAGGCTCTCTAGGCATAGAAAAAGAACCGGATAATCTTGGATGCTCGAAAAAGAATTTGGATTGTCGGACCATCCCATTTGGTGATCGTAAGGGTAGGGATCTTATTGGTGGTATAAACATTCCTGATTAGTCTGGTTACATAAGAATCACAAGACAAACCACTATAAGGAATAGTTAGCATGAAGGTCACGTAGTTCTTCTTCTAAAGCTACCAATTGGATTGACATCTTATCAGTTAATATGAATCATGAGCGCATCCAACTTATATAAGAATCATAATCATTGGTCATGCCTCCATGATCACAAGGATGATAATATCCTTGGTACATAGAACAAAACACAAAAATAAGTACTTAACACAAAAAACATACAAAAAGGAAAAATGGGAAAATTTGGACTAGTAACTAGCTTAAACTATCCACTAAAAAGAAAAAATCTTTTTGGATTTTTCAATAAAAGAGCACAAATCAAGAAAAAGGAAAAAATTTTGATTTTCTTTTCCAAAATATTGAGAACACACAATGACACCAAGACAAATAAAACACAAGTTATACTTCAAAGTAGTAATCTTGCCAAATCATGCCAATATTGCCAAAAACTCGATCCCCGACAACGGCACCAAAAACTTAATAAGTTAAATATCTAGTTATAAAATTTACAAACACCTAACTCGACTATGAACTAGATAATGCACCGCAAGTGTAGAGGTTCAAATAGTAGATAGAGGGAATAAGGGTCGAATGTCCACAAGGATTAGTTTAGCAAGTACCGGTTATTTGGTTTGAACGCTATTTGAAGAACTGACAATAGAGAAGAATTAACTATACTAGAATTTATGACTTTAATTAATGAAAACAATGAATTAGGGTTAAGACTAGCCAATTCCCAATTTTGATTAATTCATTCAATTAATTGGTTCAATTTCATGGAGATTCTATTACCATAATCAACCCAACCCTGAAACCTTCAGTAATTGATTCAATTAATTGATTCAATTAATTGGTTCAATTTCATGGAGATTCTATTACCATAATCAACCCAACCCTGAAACCTTCAGTAATTGATCCTATCAAATTAATTAACTAGGGTTCAAGACCTTCTCTTGCCTAACTAACTAATTTGAGTCATATCTTTATGGAATTAATTAACTAGGGTTCAAGACCTTCTCTTGCCTAACTAACTAATTTGAGTCATATCTTTATGGAATTCGAGTGTTCGGCTGGGAATACTCAGCGAATCAACTAATCAATTCTGCCATTTGCCTTTGTCTGGAATAATTAGCCTAATAAATTAGCACTGGCCTATGATAGAGGTTCAAAAACCTTATCTACTCATCCAACTTAACCAAAACTAAAGTTAGCTACACTTTAGAGTTATCTCTTTGTGTTAAATAGTAGCTACTTCTTATGATTAGTCCAATTGATGATCAAATTAATAGCCGTCCAACGGAATCAGCATTATCCAACCTTAACCCATACTATTTAGAATATGAATGAAAGCAACAACACAAAAGGAAAGATTCAATTAAATAGCATAATAAAGATGTAAAAAGGTTAAAGAAATCTTCTCTATTGAAGAATAGAAAGTTCTCAATCCAAGGTTATCAATCTTGAATTCTCTCTCCTTAAAAACAAATAAAACCCTAGTCTAATTTGTAGCCTCCAAAGGAGAGACTAAATTAGAACGCGATTTTGAGGTTCTAAAGACCTTTATTCATAGTTTCTAAGTAAATCAAAGTATAGGGCTCTGAATAAGGTTCAAAACGCACTCTACGGGCCCAAAATAAACACCCAGAACTCTAAAAATCATCAAAATTGCATAACAACTAGTCCCAGCAGCCTGAACTGTGGTTTGTGGTTTGATTTACCTTCAATCACCCGCAGACTGTGGGTATGCTTCTATCTAGCCCATAGACTACAGCTGATTTGGCTTTGGTCATACCTTTCATAGCCTCACATGATTTTGCCATTTTGCCTCTAAAATTCTCGCCTGACGTCCAATTGATGATCCATTTATTCCTACACGACTATATAACAATAAAACACATTCATAAAAATAATAAAATCTCTAAAATAACGGTTTAATACTGACTAAAACTATAAACAAGAAACAAAAGAATGCATGTAGAACACTAATTCTGGGAGGAATTAGATAAACAACCTAAACACAACTCTAAACCCATAAACACATAAATATAAGTTAAATATCATCAAATAAACACTAAACATATATTAAAACATAGAAATAGAAATGTACGAGAAAACAAATAAATAAATTCTAAAAAATTTCTTTGCCGAAAATATTCCAAAAGCCGTATAAGAAAGAATAGGAATAACCCTAATTTTATGGGGTTATGAATGATGCCAATTAGTGTTTTTATACCCTAAAAGAGTACAATATTATACACCACAAACATCATATATTCAAGCATGAGATGTTCATAACACTATAAGTTGAAGGACCAATCCACACAATCATGATAGTATTGGATCATTGACAAGTAAGTGAAAAAACTAAGTGGTCTAATACAAGTTATTATGGTCTAGTTCAACGCATTGAATTTTTTAGTTACCTAACCACCAATTGGTGAAAGAGAGCCACTTCCAAATTTTATTAATTTATTAAAAATAATACAAGGAGAGGGACATAAAACCAAAACCTCCTAGAGTACATATTTTTTAAATAGAAAAACCAAACCATAGTCGACCTTTTTATTATAAGGTGTTTACATCCATCCCTATCTAAACGGCTATTGATAAAGCATATAGAGGTAAATTTGTATGATCAAAGATCACATAGCACAATTATTTTTACAACCCCAATTTGCTAAAAAGTTTGCTAATGGATCAGCTTCTCTATAAGCATGGTGGTGAGTGGAATTCATCTTGCAAATGATGTGAAAACATTTGCTACATTAAAGTATGTGTACCATAGTTCAATGCATTGTTTTAGCAATCGTCTGTTGTGTCACAACTCATGTAAAATGATATGAGACTCGATAATCCTCACTTGTGAACACCTCATGTCACATTGAGAGAAAGTCATGACACTAGCTTCTTAGGGTAGCCATGCCCAATTGAGTACCCTCTACTAGGAACTATAAATATTTATGAATGATTGATTGATCCACATTGGAAAAGTTGAATTTCCTTATCACACTTTCCCACTAATATATGTAGGTGCATGGTTATTGATGTAGTAAGGTATATAAGGGTCGATCCCACGAGGATTGGTAAACAAGAATCGAGAATCTAGACCAATTCTATTTGGACAACTAGTTTGTAAAGAATTGAGATTTTTACCCTAAATTAAAATATTAAAATAATTAATTGATTGAATTTAAAGAACAATTAAATGAAATGAATGTTGCAACAGTTGATAAAAGTGGGTCAAGTACTAGGCTAGCAATTATCTTGGATTTATCGAATTGTTGGTCAATCAATCAATTTCAATTATATTTAATGGAGATTTTATTCCCAATTTCAACCCAATCCCAAGGCCTTCGGTAATTGAATCCTATCAAATTAATCAACTAGGGTTCGAGACCTTCTCTTGCCTAATTAAATAATTCGAGTCAAATCTATATGGAATTTGAGTTTTCGGCTAACCAACAAATTAATTTTGCCACCTTGGTCTGGAATAATTAGTCTAATAAATTAACACTAGCCTTTAATGGAGGTTCAAAAACAAAATATCCCCTCAACTAACCTAACCAAAACTAAAGTTAGCTACTCTTTATGTTTATTTATTTGTGATTATTAGACGATTAATATAATTTAGCGACCAACCCTTAATTAGATTAACCCATGTATCAATTGCATCACCTACATTCGAACCCTTACAAGTTTAGCAATTCATGGTATGTAGAAGAAAAAACAAATTAATTGCTTTGCTAATAGTTATGATAAATTGATAAACAGAAACTAAAAGTTCAACTGTAAATAAATAAATTAAAAATAAGTTATCGAAATTAAAATTGTTGCAAAAGAACTTGAAATGAATTACTTGAATTATCCAAAAGTTGAAAATTCTAAAGTATGTGAAATGTAATCTTAAAAACCCTAGACAAAAAGCCGAAAAGAAGTTTTGAGTATCGCCCCATAAATCATTACATTAGCTCCATATTTATAAAAAAAAACGTAAGGTAGTAGAGGCCCAAAATGGACCACCCGCAGACTGCGGGTAGTTCTTCGTATTCTACTACAGTGTTTTGTTTAAGCCATAGTTCTATTTCAGTACTATCTATCCACAGTCTGCGATTGGTCTTCATTAGCAATCTCAATTTCCTTGCTCCTTCACTTTAGCCTTCACATCCTCATGATGAAAATGCCCATTGGTCATTTTGCCCCTCGACACAAAATGAAATGAATAGACAAATATGCTAATATAACACACATTTAACCACAAAAACAACTCTAAACATCACAATTGACTTTAAACATCCTAAACATGAATTTACTCTCCTAAAACACAACAAATGAGACTAAACACACTAAATACTTAACAGCAGAGGTACAAAAATAACTCTAAATATAGAGTTATCAACTCCCCCCAACTTAGCATTCTGCTAGTTCCGAGCAAAATTAACTATACACAACACATATATATAAAAAAAAAAAAGGAATGGCAATACAAAATTTAGATTGATCAATTTGACTCCTCAACCTAGTTCACATCCGACCAACCACATGAAATCACGTTCCACTTTTATTCACACCAAAAGTCCACCCAAATAAATGTTAAATAAATTTTCTCAACTATAAATACAAGAAATAACATTCATCAATATGGGCCATATCAGATAATAAATCCATTACCCATAACTAATTTAGAAGAAAGAAATGTAGAATTGAGCCCTTATAGCCATCAAGAAGGTAGAGGAGGATCAATAGACCTTATCATGCAGGGACACAAATGTCACACAAAAGCTAGGCATTATAGTACCATTACAATTGTCTAACTCAAAAAAGACAATATAACCTTTCGTAGTTCCTTTATGGCCACTTTTTATTTTAGCTCTTTATTTTATTTTTCTAGGCTGCCATAGGATTCTCATTTCTTACCATGCTTACATATTTTATGTAAAGCAAGTGAATTTTTTTCTCTCTTTTATTCAAGCTCATTGGAGCATTTAGAGCATATAAGGAACTACCACCGAAACACGAGTTATATTAACATAATTTGATTAACAATTATAACGAAACCTAATGCTTCACCATGCAAAAACATACAAATGAAAATACAAAGGCCTTTGTTATGTCCTACTCTATCACAATCAACAATCATAGAGAATGAACTCCAAAAACTTCAAGTATGGATACTAAAAATAAACTACGTCTCTAGACTCCTCTCTAATAGCAATGAGTTCAAGAATTTATACCCATGAAAACACATTTCACAAGAATTCAAATTTTCACCCTTTTAACCAAAAATTGTGAAACATGAATAATGTGATTCAATAATTTTAGGTTTTCATATCATTTGTAACTAGAAATCTATCCTACTATTAGTAAACCATTCCATTAACACATGACATAACAAATTAACATCACAAATTGACATACTAACATTAAGACAACTAGATATTAACAATTTTTATTAAACTATCACTTACTAGCATAACACAACTAAACCAAGCGATATTCAGCAAAAAATAGCTAAAAAATACAATAAATCAAAAATGAAAATAAAACTCCCTTGACAAATTGTGCAGATATGAGTATGGGCCATTAATGGTCCGGCTTTGTCTCTTCCCTTCTTGGTCCTTGGCCCTTACCTCACGACATCATCTGTGGGTCTATAGTGCCACTCTGGCAGCGGTGTAGTTCGAGGTTAGTGGGATAGGTCTAAGACAAAGTTCCCAAGGTGGCTGAGTTGCTGCTCTAGGAAGTTCATCTTTTACCTCATTTCCTCGAAACACTGGTTGGGGTAGACTAGGATTTCCAACATCTTCTCACTATTGAGCGGCGGATGGAAAATAGAATCAGTTATAGGTCTAGGCAGGGATATAAGTAGTGATCCCCAAGGTTTCTCTTTAGTGGCTTGAATCTCCTCGGCCACTTGCTCACTTCTCACCTCAGTTTGTACTATAATTATTGCGGATTTGTACCGGGTCATGATCTCCTAAAGAGTCTTGCTATCAATTGGTGTTGGTATGTCCCATTTCTTTGTCATAGTGATCTGCAAACTTGCAAGCTGGCACAAATGGGTTATCAAATTTGGAAAAAGCAATGCCTTGTGCTTCTTATTCCCTCAAAATCTCTAGTGAGATCTCTTATCCAACAACATCAATCATTAAACCCTCCATAATGGCAAAATCAAGCAAGCCCTATCAAGGTTAACATCGATAGTATGTCCCCGCTATAGAAGTAGGCAACAAGCGGGGAACAAACAAATAGCATCCATACCCCAGCCTCCGCATTCAAATATTTAAGCATAATCCACTTACACTGACCTTCCTCTATGTTCCATTTACCGCAACCATCGGTCAACACGTTGGCAACCTCATTATAATCAATCTCACCCTCAAAGAACGTACTGAATTGGTTATTTGGACTAGTAGGTAGGTGGTAAAGTTCATTAATGATTTCATACCGAAAACTCATCAGTGTACCCCTCAGCTTAACTTCACGGTCTCTCATCTCTAGGCTGTTACCAATGGACTCGTAGATTGTGTTTTATTTTCACAATGGTAGTAGTTTTACAAAAATTTGTCCATCCCTGACTTTGATTTTTATTAAAAATTGTATGACGCAAATAAGGTGCTTCTTTGTTATTTTCTATACGACATGACTCAAATCAATCTCCTGCTCATATAAAGGATTTACCAGATTTTGAAGTTTGTCATGTAATTGTTTAGCCTCTCAAAGAAACAAAAATGTCGTCATCATAAGTATTAGCATCTGATTGCTTTCTCTTCTTCTCCACTGAATAATAAAATCAATCAGCACAATAAAATAACCAAACAATTCAATTTCCCCTCAACTTAATCTAAAACAATCCCAACAACTATCTCACCAAATTAAACCAAATCCAATCAACAAGTATATTGCAAAATAGTCATCACAACCTAAAATAATCACAAGAAAATTCACTTATAAAATTCAGAAAATTCACCAAAAGTTAAATAGGAATGGTCTTACTCAAATTGGATTCATGTTGATACTCCTTTGTGAAGAACCAAATAAACCTCCCTAGACATGAGTGGTTAGATTCCCCCAACTTGGAACAATGGATATGATGAGATAATAGGGAAATTGTTGGTTGATTTATAATAATGCAAAACAATACTGGAAAGAAGAGAAAATGATTAGACGAAAATATGGAGGACGGAAGAAAATTGAAGAAGATTAGAGAAGGAAAAGAAGAAAAAGACCAATAATTAGAAGAAGAAGACTTTTTTTTTTCTTCATTGGACTCGCTTAGAGGAGAAAATGAAAAGGGATTGTTTTGTCAAATGAAAAAGTGGGACAAATCTAGTTGTATACCTCACGTTTTACTGGGCGATCTTAGTGGCGAGTCTAGCATTATCGACTAGGACTCAGCTGTTGTCATTCTAGACCCAGTCACAAAATGCGGCTAATTGGCCTAATTTACCCGCAGACTGCTGGTGATACCAGATCACCAAATGTACTTCTTCTTCAACTCTTCTTTTATTGAACTTAAACCCTACCAAATAAACATGAAAAATATTTATTAGTCATTTTCAACTTTTAATTCACTAAGGTATTAAACTAAAATATAAGAAATTATAATTAAAACACTTGGATTAACTCCCAAGAAGCGCTTATTTTAAAGTCATTAGCTTGATTTTATTGTTCATAGCCATTTAGTCAACAAAGTAGACTTTTTCAGATCTACTGTCAAAAATACATCCATGATCGTTCATTCTAACATCTTCCTTTTTTCTCGGCCATCAGCTCTTGCAAATGAAAATTCCCATAAAAGAAAGCTCATTCTTCTTCCATCATGTTAAACAGAGGGATTCTTTACCTGCCTTCAAGGTCAATTGCTCTTGGTCAACATCAACAAGGCATTTCTCGTAGCAAGAAATGGCTTTCCAAAAATAATAGAGATCCTGCATCTTCTTCATCCATATCCATGACAATAAAGTCGACCAGAAATTTGAGTTTCCCTACTTTGGCTAATACATTAAGTACCTCTCGTTGTGCTTCCACCTTACTTCCATCTGCTAATTGGATTATTTGATCACACTCTTTGAGACCTCTCAAGCCTATATTCCCATAAATCTATAAGGCATCATATTCATACCATACTTAAATCACATAAGACTCTATCAAAGTAAAAGTCACCAATAGGCCAAGATATAGTGAAACTTCTAGGATCTTTCTTCTTCTTAGGCAGTATGCTTAGGAGTCATTTTTTTGAAGACACCAAATTGATGCATTTGTCAATATCTCTACAATCCCCCCATTGCCTAAGCCTTGCCTTCACTGTAGCATGTTTCTTGGCTTCTTGTTGAATTTCTACCGTTGACATCTCTTTAATTTCATCTTCTAAAGAATTAGCATATTCCCTGTGTCAAGCACCTCGAAGGGGTTACGAGCCTACGAATAAGGTATACAACCCCAATATTTATTAAGAAGGAGCTTATGAGTATCAATGAAGATGAACCTCACCTCAATTTTTCTCTGCAAGGTGTTGTCTTGTATTTAATTTCCACTTCCAAGGGTATTGGGCCTTTTACATGCTTAAAACCTATTAGTTCCACCCAATTGCCACTGGAAATTAAATCAATAATGCTCATGCCAAACATTTTGAACACCTCTTCCTTCATTCATTGTTTCGAAGCCGATGTTAGGATGTTTTCTTCATCCTTATGTGGTTCAGTTAGAGCTCCTTCCGATATTTTGGTAATCGCAAGGCACTCCGACAAATAGAAATCACCTAATGAAGAACGAGGTGTTAATTACCATCATCTCATCATAAATAGAAGGATGTTTAAGTGAGTTAAAAATAGAAAAAATTGATAGTATGATCATCGACTGTCAATTATAACTTCTCCTCTTGGAAATCTATCAGTGCTCGTCCAGTAGCAAGAAATAGTCTGTGAGAATCAATGGCATCTTCTTGTTTTCTTCCATGTCTAAAATGATAAAGTTTGCCGGCAAGTAACACTTTCCTACCTTAACCAGTACATCTTCACCAAACCTCGAAGGGGTTACGAGCCTACGAATAAGGTATACAACCCCAATATTTATTGAGAAGGAGCTTATAAGTATCAATGAAGATGAACCTCACCTCAATTTTTCTCTGCAAGGTGTTGTCTTGTATATAATTTCCACTTCCAAGGGTATTGGGCCTTTTACTTGCTTAAAACCTATTAGTTCCACCCAATTGCCACTGGAAATTAAATCAATAATGCTCATGCCAAGCATTTTGAACAACCTCTTCCTTCATTCATTATTTCCAAGCCGGTGTTAGGATGTTTTCTTCATCCTTATGTGGTTCAATTAGAGCTCCTTCCGAGATTTTGGTAATCGCAAGGCACTCTGACAAATAATCACCTAATGAAGAACGAGGTGTTAATTACCATCATCTCATCATAAATAGAAGGATGTTTAAGTGAGTTAAAAATAGAAAAAATTGATAGTATGATCATCGACTTGGAAATAATGACTTCTCCTCTTGGAAATCTATCAGTACACATCCAGTATGTGTATATATGTCTGAGAATCAATGGCATCTTCTTGTTTTCTTCCTCTAAAAATGATAAAGTCCTTTGCAGAAAGAAGTATTACAGTACATCTTCACCAATGCCTTTGAGGTACTTCACACATCTATCTGCCAAATGGAGAGACAAATATATAGGTTTCATTCCTCTACCATTAAGCTTTTTATAAATAGATAGCGGCATTAGATTAATGGACGCCCCAAGATCATGTAAAGCTCTTTCAAGACACACTCGGCTTCTCCAACTATACATAGGATGAAGAATGAACTAGGATCCTTAAGCTTCGGAGGTAGCTTCTTTTGAATGATTGCACTACATCTTTCAATCAAACACAAAATTTCATCTCTTAGCAACTTCCTCTTATTGGTCAACATCTGCTTCATGAAATTGGCATATTTAGGCATGTTCTCAAGTGCTTCCATGAAGAGTATATTGATTTCCACCTTCTTGAAAATGTTGAGGAATCTCTTAAGCTTCCTTTGATCAACCTCACCTTTAAGCCGACTAGGAAATGGAATTCATACTGAGGGATGGGTAGGTTGAACTTCAGTCCCTTTCCTGGGAAGAATTTTGTACTTTGTTGCCGTAGTCTTCCTTACCTTGGCATCTCTATCACTACTCTCTCTTTTCTCATTTTTCTCATTTCCCAACTCAATCTCTTTCTTATCTTCTTTCTTTATCCAAAGTTTTACACTCCTCAATGTGATTGCCTTAGCATGTTTCCTAGGGTTTGTTATAGTGTGCCACACATGGCAATGCTCCAAGCAGTCTTTTAGCCATATCCCTCGCTATTTACTCCACTTGGTTCTCTAGATTGTTGATTGAAGCAATCAAGTTTCTGATCGAATCTTCTAAACCCTTCACCCTATCATCATTCTGATATGGATCCGAATAGCCTAAAGATGTGTCAAGATGAGGAGATGAAAGCTAGAGCAAGAGTGGACTTGAGCGTAACAAGATTGGAGCACATTCGTGATATTTTGATCAAGTTGGATTGGACTATTATCAATTCAATAATGCATGAAGTCCAATTCTTCAAAGTGAAGCATAAGTGGAGATCCTTTAAGTGCAAGAAGGCTGGACTTCCCTTCAAGTTTATTTTAGTTTGGTCTTTACTATGTAAAACCCAATAGTAGTGTAAATTTGTGTAAATTGGGCTGGTTTAAGTCGGGTTTGGTGTACATTTAATTCTTAGTTTTTAGCCTCATTAATTAGCCTTAATACGGCCCATTTAGCCCAAATTTGGGGCTACTTATGGCAATGAACACTCGCACTACCTTTTTAGAAGTTTTTAAGCTAGTTTTTAGGACTTTATTAAGCCTATAAATAGGCATTATCGTATGGACGAAGTTCAGCACCTTTTTGTCAATAAAATGTCTTTTTCCTGAGGAAAAAGTTATTTCTTTTAGTTTTTGGATTAAGGATTTGTTGGGATCATCGCTTGAGCAACAATGATTGTTCTAACCGACTTATAGATTTGGTTCTTGCCTAATTCATATAGGCAATGGGTCAATTCTTGCTTTAAATCTTGTTACGAGTTTGGTTATTGTCTTGATATAGACAACAGGTGAATTCTTGCTTGATTCTTGTGTGTTCTTTTTTGTTCTTGTTTTGAGTGTTTGCTGTCGAAACTCTTGTCACCAACTTTGGAGTCGATCCTTGGAGTTTGCTTCCATCTTGAATTGTTGGGTTTCGCGGCATCAAGTCGATTACGTAAAGGGTTCACATCAGATTGGCATCAGAGGTGGTCCAATTATGGTCAGTTCTATTTATTTCAAAAATTTCCTTCTTAATTCTTGTCTAGTTCTTGATCTTTTACTTTGTTCTTCTTGTACCATACCTTGATTCTTGATTATCATTCAATCTTGGTTGTTTGTTGCTTCCATGTTCTTATTGATTAAAAAAAAATTCTGGCCATATTGTTGCTTCTTTGTTATTATTCTTCGTAGTTCTCTTTGATGTTGCTGCTACAAAAAAAAAAAAAATCTTTTCTTAGACGAATTATAAAAAAAAGTGTTTTTTGTCCGAATTGAAAAAAAAAAAGAAAAAAAATTTGTTTGGCCGAAAAGTTAAAAAAAAAAGGTGTTGAAAAAAAACGTGAAAAAATAGTAAGAAGAACAATCGGCTATTGAAAAGTGGGAAAAAAATTGTAGGGTTTGCCTATTAAGTTGTTTATGTTGGCATTATTTGACTTTATTTGTCCTAATCCAAGAAGGTTTTGATTTCGTAGTTGAGTTTGGAAACTTTCCCCAAGTCCAAGTTGTCAAAATTTTCCTTTCTGGAAACTTACCCAAATTTGTTCCTTCTGAAACTTTCCAAATTATTTTGGAAACTTATCAATTCCATCTTTGGAAACTATCCAAATTCTAAATTTGGAAACTTACCAAATTTATTTTTGGAAACTCTCCGAATTCCAAATTTGGAAACTTTCCGAATTCTAATTTTGGAAACTTACAAAATTCATTTTTGGAAACTTTCCAAATTCCAGATTTGGAAACTTTCTATTTTTGGAAACTTTCTAAATCAAGGTCTACTTTCCAAATTTGTAATTGTGGTCAAAATCACTTAATTTTGTTGGTTCTTTTAATTTCTTTTTTTTGTCTTAAATGCTACTTGTTTGTTCTTGTGTGCTTAGTTTCCTTTTTATTTGATAAATTTGCTTACCAAATTCATATTTGCTTTCTATACCTTTCATTGCTTGAAGTAGTCTCGGATGCACATAACAATTTTGTTGTCTCTTGTTCTTTGAAATTTAAATCCAAAATTTTGGTGTCTCTTATTTGTTGTTGGCCCATGATTATTTGTTTTCTTTGACTTCCAATCAATTAAGTGGTTAAGACCTAACTGGAGCTCACCTTGGTCCTCGTAGTTTTCCAAAGACTTTTGGAGTGAACTAATGAGAGGAAAAATGCAGTGTGGTGAGATCATTTGAGTGTTAAAAGCCATTTAATCGAGGGTATACATGAGAGCTTGAGTGATACAATTTGAGTGAATTGCTCTCAAAAGAGTAAGGCCGAGTGATAAGGGAAAATTCTGATTATTTTTCTAACACTAACCACTTTGTTTTGTGACTTTTATTTGTGATGTCTCGTAGGCGGGAAGAGACTTTCTTCACTAAAGCTTTTGTGAATGAAAGGGTTTGTGGTACTTTAGTTGATAGTAGCATATGGATTAATATGGCAAGTATATATCTTGTTGAAAAGTTGAATTTGCCTACTTTCCATATCCAAAACCTGGCACAAGTTCCGATGGTCAACTGAAAGTGAAGCGTTTGAGGTAACTGAGCAAGTTTTTATATATCCTTCACTATTGGTAAGTATTCTGATAAGGTAGTTTGTGATGTAGAACCTTTGCTCACATGTGATTTACAACTTGGTCAGCTATGAGAATTATTTGAAAATGGTATCTATAATAGCTATACTAAGGCGAAACACTTGTCTAAAAAGGGTAAAAATTTTAATTTATTCCTTTGCCACAACATCAAATAGAAGAAAGATGAGAAATTCAAAGAAAAATTCTTGAATGGAATAAAATCAAAAAGCTAAGTGGGAAAAGCCAAATAGTGGCCGAAAGTCGAGATAAAAAGATTGTAAAAGTTTCAACCATAGGCCAAGAAAAAGAGAGAAAAGAGAGAGATATCAAGAGAATTTATTTTATCATTTCTAACCTTGATTTATCTTTGTCTGGTTTTCTTTCTTTTGTGCTACCCTTCAAAGGTGTAAGTCATGATGAACTAATCTCCCATTTGATGTAGCTCATCATTCCAACCAAAACGAGGAAAGAAAGATATGGTAATCAATACCATATCTCACAGGTTTGAACTTATTTCTGTTTTTTGTGCTAAAATTCTTAGATTTGAGCATCTTAAGAAATTGCACAAATTTAATTTCCAATTTAGAATTATTTGTAGTGTACATTTTCTTTATTTCTTGTTTAAAATTAATTCTTTTGACTTGGTTGTGTTTTGAATAGAAAAGGCATCCAGATTCTTGGACTTCAATTCCAATTTTTGGAGCATTGTTTGGATAAATCTATCCAAGCCTTAGATGATAATCATTTATATTATTGAATATAATTGAATTGTTGTGTTAGCATGCTACATGATTTTCAACATTTCACTTTTGTTCAAAAATAACTTGGATACCTTTGTTAGCTTGGTTAACTTCTTTTACGAATTTCGAATCTCAAGTAAAGTTAACTTCAAATTTTTCAAATTTTGTCTAAGTCAAGTCAAGTTTTTATTATGACGGGATAACTTGTTTGATTTTATTTTCCTTAGACATGCCACCCAAATTTTTGTTTCTTACTTAGTTTTTGGGCAACCTAAGTTGTGTGATTTAGGTCAAATACTTTGTAAGAATGAAATCGTGTCAATGTTGCCTCACCACACTTTGACTAAATTTTTTGTTTATAGTCAATTAACTTCCAATTTATTTCAAAATCAGTGTTTTCCAGCAATTGCTCAAATTGTGCTTAACTTGTCAAAACTGATTGATTTTCTACTTTGGCATGCACATTTGTTTAACCATTTGGATAATTACTTTGCAAAACTTTGTTCATTCACAAAAGTGCACGAATTCAAGGCCTATCTTCTGCTAGGCTTGTGTCCCATTTAACTAAACCGTGTTTTTCTTATCCAGGTTTGGATTCGAGGATAAATCCTTTCGAGGAAGGATGGAATGATATGGATCCGAATAGCCTAAAGATATGTCAAGATGAGGAGATGAAAGCTAGAGCAAGCATGGACTTGAGCTTACCAAGGATTGGAGCACATTCGTGACATTTTGATCAAGTTGGATTGGACTATTCTCATTTCAGTAATGAATGAAGTCAAATTCTTCAAAGTGAAGCATAAGTGGAGATTCTTCAAGTGCAAGAAGGCCGGATTTCCTTTCAAGTTTATTTTAGTTTGGTCTTTATTATGTAAAGCCCAATAGTAGTTTAAGTTTGTGTAAATTGGGCTGGTTTAAGTCGGGTTTGATGTAGATTTAATTCTTAGTTTTTAGGCTCATTAATTAGCCTTAATAAGGCCCATTTAGCCCAAATCTTCGGGCTACTTATGGTTGAACCCTTGCACTAACTTTTTAGGAGTTTTTAACCTAGTTTTTAGTACTCTATTAAGCCTATAAATAGGCATTATCATATGGACGAATTTCAGCACCTTTTTGTTAATAAAATTTGTCTTTTTTGTGAGGAACAAGTTCTTTCTTTTAGTCTTTAGATTAAGACTTTGTTGGGATCATCGCTTGAGCAATGATGATTGTTCTAACCGCAAACAGTTATAGATATGGTTTTTGCCTGATTCATATAGGCAACGGGTCAATTCTGGCTTGCTAAGATTTTGGTTTTTGTTAAGATTTTGGTTCTTGTCTTGCTATAGACAACGCAGGTAGAATTCTTGCTTGATTCTTGTGTGTTCATTTTCGTTCTTGTTTTGTGTGTTGTTGTCCAACCTCTTGTGACCAACTTTGGAGTCGATCCTTGGGGTTTTGGTTCCAACTTGAATTGTTGGGTTTCGTGACATCAAGTCAATTGCGCACGGGGTTTGCATCACATCGGATTTCATATACTGAGTGAGACTATTTTCCAATTGATTAGGTGTCTGAATTGGTGGTGCATGCATCTGTTGCTGTGGTTATTGGTATTGTTGGAATAGGGGTTGGACATTTAGTTGTGATTTTGTTGATTACCCCATAACAAGTTTGAGTGATTCCTCCATCCAAGATTGTATTTGTTTCTAAAGGCATTATTTTGACTCCTGAACTGATTCTGGTTTTGGCCTTGACTCCCCATATATTCACGTTCACTTGCTCTTGACCTGCAAAAGAAGAATTAGACAGTATTAGTGTGCTACATTGGCCATTAGTGTGATCACACCTGAGCAAAAATTGCAAAGTAGTGGCTGCGATGTAGCGACGGCTTTGACTTTCATCACCTCCATCTATTTCGTCAATGTCACCATCTGTATATCCATAACTTCTTGTTTAGCCATTAATGTATCCCAAGTGCTTAATTCGAGCACTCCTTTCCTTTGCTCTCAAGCATGCACTGCTGAATACTTGAAGTAGTTATTAGATATCTTATCCAATAAATCCCGTGCCTCTTTCGGAGTTTTATTTAGCATGAGGTACCCACTTGTCGAAGCATCAACTGACTCACAGATTTCTTGAAGCATCCCATTGTAGAAAATTTCCCATTTGCATCCATAAGGGCAACCCATGAAGTCACTTGTTGCATCTAAGGTTTTCTCCATGTCCCTAAATGAAAAATGTGAAGTCATTCCTTAGCTTTGCTATTTTTGATGGGGAACTCAAATACCTTGACATGAATGCTGAGCTAATCTATCCCAAGTGGTAAAAGTTTCCTATTTGTACCCTTGCAGCCTTAATTTTGCTTTATCCCTCAAAATAAGGAAAACAACCTCAATTTATAATCATCGTCTGACACACCAGTTTGCTTGAGAGTATCACATACTTCGTCAAAATTGATGGTTCTACCTCTAGTGTGAAGAGAGGATGCCATTTGAGAATGCGCATAAAGAAACCATTGATATACCATGTGGTTTTGAGCTAGCACCTTAGATAGTCTTCCTCCAAAGCAAAACGTATCATAACATGTTTATAATCAATGTAACAAATTGTAAATTCACATTTAAAGACAATAGTGTGGAAACTTTTCCGCACCGTTTCCATGTTCGGTTTGCCTCTTGGGAAGTGGCCCACCAAAGTGAATTTGATTGGGGCTGCCAGCTTTTGAATTTCTTCCTCTGAGAAGAAAATAACCGGCTCTTCTTTGTAGGATTGAAGATTTGTAAAGGGTCGCTCCTAGATTGTTTGTCTGGGTTGTTGCCAATTAAAGCTTGTGTGAATGATCTAGGTTGTCCTCCAGCAATAGGCTAGAGGGCAAAATCCTCGGCCATGGATGAATGTCAAAGATAATTTTAGAGTGAAAATGTTTTTAGAGAGAAGGAGGAGAAAGTTTCAAAGTTCTTCTCTATCTGATCTAGTCATACTATGCTTGTCTCCTTAACTGCCTAAAAGTCTTGTCAATTATAGGACCTGACCTTGCAAGAGTTCAATTAGATCTACACATAAATTATCATGCACAAGGAAACCAGTACGTGCACCAATATATATGACAGAATAATTAGTAAGAATTTGACGAAATTCTGCCTCACAAATAAAGTTGGTTAAAAATAAACAAAAACAAAATAAAATCTAAAGTAAAATAAACAAAAACAAAATAAAACCTAAAGTAGGAATTATTTTAGCATCTCAATATTGCCTAACAACAATCCTTGACGACGATGCCAAAAACTTAACCCGTGTTGGAGAAGTTAAATTCCTTATCACTCTTTCCCATTAATATCTGCAAGTGCATGATTATTAGGGTGGTAGGATAAATAAGGGTCAATCGACGAGGACGGGTAAAGAAGTACAGAGAATTTGGACCAAGTTCTATTTAGATAATTTTATTGTAAAGAATTCAAATTTTTAGAATTAAAATATTAAAATAATTAAACAATGGAATTTAAAGAACAATTAAATGAAATTAATGTTACAACAGTTGATATAAGTGGTTCGAATGCTAGGCTAGCAATTTTCTCGGATTTATCGAATCACGGGTCAATCAATCATTTTCAATTATATTTAATGGAGATTCTATTCCCAAGTTTAAACCCAACCCCTAATCCTTTAGTAATTGAATCCTATCAAATTAATTAACTGGGGTTCAAGAGTTTCTCATTCCTAACTAACTAATTTTAGTCGTATATATATGGAATTTGAGTTTTTGGCAGGGAATACTCTGCGAATCAACTAATCAGTTCCACCACCTTGGTCTAGATTAATTAGCCAAATCAAAAGCGAAATTAACACTAGCCAGTTACAGAGGTTCAAAAACATAATATCGCCTTAGCCAACCTAACCAAAACTAAAGTTAACTACTCTTTAGATTTGTCTATTTGTGTTAATGATTAGCCGATTATTATAATTTAGCTATCAACCCTTAATTAGATTAACCCATGTACAATTGCACTACCCGCACCAAATCCCTAATTAGTTTAGAAATTTATGGTGTGCGGAAGAAAAATCAAATTAAATGCTTTGCTAATAAATTGATAAACAAAAATTAAAAGTGCAATTGTAAATGAATAAATTAAAGGCAAGTTATCGGAATTGAAATTGTTGCAAAAGAACTTGAATTGAATTACTTGATGATCCAAAAGTTGATAATTGAACTAAGAAATTTAAGAACAATTTAATTCAAAAGTACGAGAAAAGTAATCCTCAAAACCCTAGACAAAAAGCCGAAAAGAAGTTTAGAGTATTGTAATCGTTACATTAGCCCCCTATTTATAATAATAACATAACAGGCCCGCAGGCCCAAACAGATAACCCGTAAACTATGGGTGGTTCTGCCTATTATGATGTAGACAGTGGCTACTGTTCTATTTAAGCCGTAGTCTGTGACTGTTTCACAACTATTCAGCCATAGTCTACGGTTGGTCTTCATCAGCAACCCAATTTCCATGCTCCTTCACTTTAGCGTCCATGTCCTCATTGCCAATTGATCACTTTGCCACTCACTTTAATGCACAAGACACAAAACCAAATAAATAGACAAATATACTAATAAAACACACACTTAACTACAAAAACAACCCTAAACATCACAATCAACAATAAACTTCTTAAACATGAATTTACTCTCCTAAAGCACAACAAATGAGACTAAACACTCCTAAACACTTAACAAAAGGGGTACAAAATAGCTCTAAATATAAAGTTATCAATGATGTAATTAACGATTTAGTGCCTCACATTCACAACTTTGTGAATAAATCTTTAACATCACCCAATGGACTCATCCAAAATAAGTCTATTACTAGAAATATGGGACATGAATGAAGCATAAATTCACCATTGATTGAAATACGAGTTAAGTTTAAACATAAAGATGTTCTATTGCACTATATGGCCCGATTGGGTTTAAAGCACTACCCTAACAATCTCTCGTTTGTAGTAAACCTAATCGCCTTGATATGTCATACCCATCTTCTCAAGATGTTGATCAAGCTGTTATAGTTTCAGTGCCTTGGTAAATGGATCTATCACATTGTTACATCGTTAAGTGTCCCAAGTTTCTATGCCACGATGTCTTCTTTTCCAATGATTTCTCTGATAAGGTGATTCGTCTCTCAATATGTTTGGATTTCTTGTGAGATATTGGTTCCTTAACTTGTGCAATGGCTCCATTATTGTCACAATACAAAAGTATTGGATCATTAATGGTAGGAGCTACCCCAAATTCAGTGATGAACTCTAATCCAAATGGCCTCCTTTGCAGCATCAGATGTAACAATGTATTCGAGCTCAGTGGTTGATTCTACAGTCGTATTTTGTTTAGAAGGGATCAAACTGAATACCCGATGTGATTTTCTATCATCCACGTCAAACCGAATATTTGAATCTGTATACCCATCTACTTTTAGCTCTCCATTTCCATAAACCAAGAAAAGATCCTTAGTCCTTCTCAAGTACTTAAGGATGTTCTTAATAGCAATCCAATGCTCTTCTCCTAGATTAAACTATACAGCATGACTAATATTAGGTCTTGTACATAGCACGACATACATTAAACTACCTCTAGTGGATGCATAAGGTATCTTTGCCATTTGAACCGTTTCTTCAGGTGAATTTGGCTCATCTTTTTAGAAAGGTGAATTCTTTATCTAAAAGGTAATAAACCTTCTTCGGAATTCTCCATGTTGAACATCTTCAACATAGTGTCTATATACAGACATTGGGAATGGCCTATTATCCTTTTAACTCTATCTCTATAGATTCGAATTCCAAGGATATAGGTTACTTCTCCCAAATCTTTCACGGAAAAAGTCTTTGACAGCCATATTTTGGCTAATGTAAAATAACATCCCAATATCATTATGGATCAATAGTATGTCATCAACATAAAGAACTAGGAATATGAGTGCACTCCTACTAGTCTTCTTGTAAACACATAGATCATCCTCATTTTTACTGATTCATTAAAACGGGTGTTCCAACTTCTAGAAGACCATAAACGGATCTCTTAAGCTTGTATACCTTATTCATTTTAGCAATGGATTCAAAACCTTTAGGCAACCCCATGTATATATCCTCTTGAATACATCCATTCAAAAATACGGTCTTGATATCCATTTGTCAGACCTCATAATCATGGTATGCTGCTACATATTAATATCCTGATGGATAATAGCATGTAGACTGGTGAAAAGGTTTCCTCATAGTCTATATCATAGACTTGACGATACCCTTTAGCTACAAACTTGGCTTTATTAGCTCTCTACCTTACCATCCACACCAATCTTTCTCTTGAAGACCCATTTGTCCCCTAGTGGAACTACTCATTCGAGTAGGCCCAAACTTGGTTAGTATCCATTTCTAATTTGAATCCATTTTAGATTTTATTTCTTCTAGCCACTTTCTAGAATCGATGTCAGATATTGCCTCTTCATATGTAGTAGATCATCTTTATGATTATTATCTCCTAGAGTAGGAGTAAGCCTTATCTCTACGGTGGATGAGATATCCTACTACATCTACAAGGAGTTTCTGCTACAACTGAAGTTGGTACTTCTTCTAAATTTTTCTCTAGTTTTACAGTCCTTCTGGAGCCTTCTTCTCTAATTAACTCTTCTTCAAGAAAGAGGACATTCTAGCTGATAACATCCCTTTGTTCATCCAAAAGATAAAACTGATATCCTAAACTATCTTTAGGATATCCAACAAACCGTCCCTTAAAGGACCTAGTTTCTAATTTTTCTATCTTAAACTTTCTAATGAAAGTCGTACAAGCCCAGATTTTAGTATGATTAAGACTTGGTGATTTGCCTTTCCAAGTTTCATATCGAGTTATGGGGACAGATTTAGAAGGTACACTATTTAATAAATAGGTGGTAGGATAAGAAGTGCATAACCCCCAAAGGATTCTAGTAAGTCCATATAACTCACCATAGACCGGACCATTCCATCAAAGTTCTATTTCTCCTTTTAGAAACACCATTGAGTGGTCATATTGTTGGGGGAGTCAATTGTAAAACTATTTCCACTAGACTAGAGAAACTCATAAAACTTGTCACTCAAGTATTCGCCTTCTCGATTTGATCATAATGCTTTAATACATTTACCGAGTTGATTCTCTACTTCAACCTTAAACTCTTTGAACTTTTCAAAAGCTTCAGACTTGTATTTCATTAAGTACACGTAAAAATACCAAGAGTGATCACCAGTGAAGGTTACAAAATAACTATATAACCACCATTTGCAATTACACTAAGTGGTTCACATACATCTGTCTGTATGAGGTCTAAATTATCATTGGCTCATTCATTTTTTCCAACAAAAGTGATTTGGTCATTTTACTGAGAATGCAAGACTCACAAGGTGATTATGGATCAAAAAAAGAAGAAGTTTTTTTTTTTTTTTGCAAACACCCGAGGAGGTGATGTGTTTTATTGATTGATCAACAAAATTTACAAAGGTGTACATAAGGGTAGCCAATTCTATCCCACAACAACAATTCCTTTAGGCCAGCAGGGATTGAATGTCAGTCAAATTCAATATAAGATAAGGCCCTAATGCCCTCATTTGCTAAGAAATCGGCTATATGATTTGCTACTGTATATACATGTTTGAAAATTATAACTCCTTCCTATAGAAAAATTATTAATGAATTGAACCTGGTGATCAATGCTCCGTGGACTAGAAGCTCGATTGTTGAGAATGTCAACTAGTAGCAATGAATCCAGCTCCACCTCTATAGTTGTCAAATTGAGCTTGTCACGTAGTCGAAGTCCATCCACCAGAGCCATAATCTTTGCTTGTAGATTTGTTTGAATTTTATAGTAATTTCAAAAAGCTCTTATTAATTTGTCCATTGTTGTCTCTAAGTATTCCCCCTCCAGCCACTACCCCTGGGTCAATTTTGCAACCTTTCGAAGCTCCATCCACATTTAGCTTTATCATCCCAGTCAAATGAGGAGTCCTTTAACTACTCTTGCCTATCTTGGTTTGATTTCACTAGACTTTAGATAAGTTCATGCTTAAGAAGATGATCATCAACTGCTGCTCGACGAGTGAATGGTTTTATTTTAGAGATGTCCTTCCAATAGGAACATACTTGGGAAATAATGTGCTGAGGAATGACATGCATGTCTTTGAAAAATCATTATTCCATGCTTTCCACACAAACAAGCAAATCATGGACGGAAGAATTTTGTGAAGTACACCAATGGTAATTGATGGTGTGTGAGCCCACCACTAGGAGTTGAGTTTTTGCTCAATATGATCTGCCTGGGGAAAGTTTATATCAAGAATCAACTCAAAGAAAGTCCAAACTTGTTTAGCCATTGAGCAGTCAACAAATAAATGATTTAAAGATTCCTATTGATCACAAAAATAGCACATTGAAGCCATTGAAAAACCCATATTTGAGTTCAAGGATATCATCCAAGGGCAAATGTTTGTTGAGCTACCTTCACATGAAAGTTGATATATTAAGTTGTAGGAAAAGGGAGATAAGAGAAGAAGCAACTAAGGGGAGGAGAATGAATTTTCTCCCTATTTTTTAGGTTATAGCTACTGCTTTTCTGACCTAGGGAGTTTAAGTGATTATTTACAAACTACTTAAGGCAAATTAGGATTTAGTGGAACCTAGTTCTACACGATTGAAACGAAATCCCTAATTTTTCTCTGCGGGTTAATTCTATATCTTTGGGTTATTAATAAATAACCATGGACTTTCAAAAATTAATGAAATCAGCCCATATATGTTATTTATATCCCGCATAATCATATTTTAAGACCAAGTCTCTACTTACTTAAATACTCGTAAAAGACACAAGTTTCATAATCCATATACAAAATATTTTTGCATACATTATTAAACTTCAAATTAAATATTTAAATCAACCCTCATATTGACCAAGTAGGTCAAGGATTTTGCCTAGATGTATATTATCTCATAACCTACATCAAAACCCTAAAAGCATCTTAGGAAGATATTAACTTTTAACTCCCAAATTGAGCCCGAAGTCCATGAGTGACGTCTAGCAACATATCGTGGCCATTAATAGGATATGAACGAGAGGAATTCATCATAAACCTTTATATCATGATTACCATGTTGTAAATTCCTTCCATTTTTTTTATCCAATCTAGATCATAGCCATGGTTTCCTTGTCAAGCCAATCTGCAATCTTTTATATAACTTGTATGTATCTTAGCACATATATTTAGTTAGGAAACTCTTTCCTTTATATGTCAACTACTTTTGCCAAAGATTTCATTACTCAGATTCACAATTATCATATCATCGACACCCTCTTTATTTTTCACTTAAGAGTAATGGATTCTTATGTGATATGCAACCTCTCCATGTTTGAACTGCACGATACCAATTAGTGTTTTATTATATACCCTAAAAGAGTACAATATTATACACCATGAACATCGTCATATATTCAAGCATAATGTGTTCATAACACTATAAATCGAATGACCAATCCACACAATCATGACATTATTGGATTGTTGACAAGTGAAAATCCCATGCGATCCAATATGAGTTATGGTCTAGTTCAATGCATTGTTTTAGAAATTGCCTATCATGTCAATCCACACAACTCATGTGAAATGATATAAGACTCGATCATCCTCACTTGTGAACAACTCGTGCCATCTTACTTGTGAACAACTCATGTCACATTTAGAGAAAGTCAAGATACTGGCTTCTAAGGGTAGTTGCACATAATTGAGTACCCTCCAGTAGGAACTACAAATATTTGAATGATGTAATTAAAGATTTCGTGTCTCATATTCGCAACCTTTGTGAATAAATATTTAGCATCTCCCAATAGACTCATTCAAAATAAGTCTATTACTAGAAATACATGAACGAAACATAAATTCACCATTGATTAAAATACAAGATAAGTTTAAGCATAAAGATGTTTTATATTATTATACTCAAGTTGACACGATTGGGTCTAAACACTACTTTAATAGCATATTCAAAGCCCTAAACTTTGTAACCCTTAAAAACAATAAATAAGGGTCACTAGAACCTCAAAAAAAACATGTTTTATTTAAGCTTCCCATAGAGACTTCAAGATTAGACAAGGGTTTTCTTTCCTTTTTAAGAAGAGTTGAAGAGGAGGTTCAAAATTGACAACCTTGGACCAGGAACTTGTAATTCTTCACTAGAAAAGTATTCTTACACATTCATAGATCTTTCTTATGCATTTTATTTATACTTTGATTGTTCTTTCATTGTTTTTCATGTTCGATGCTTCCAATTTATAGCTTTCGTAGTTTAATGGCTAGAATAGTTTACTTGCTTTCATTAATTTCTCATGTTATTTCTTCCAATAATGTTTCTAATTTGTCATGGGTCAAAGTTGGGTGATGCCAATTCCATTTTGTGATGATTAATTTGGTAGATTAAATGATGCAATTAACAACGTAGTGTAGACAATTCTAATGAACTAGAATGATAATTAGGGAAATTGATTACTTTCTTAATTAATTGAATGGTAAATCAAGGGGAGAACATAAGTTAAACCTCCATTTAAGACCAAATTAGTAATTGGACTAGGTTTATTTTATGATCTTGACGGACTAAATTACGTAGTTGGTCACCTAAAATTCCATAGGGTAAATGGTCAATTTGGTTAGCTCTAGGTGGTAGGAGAAATCCTTATTTAGACCAACTGAATTGAAAGATCTATTGACACGAGGAATCAAGATGATGTTAATAATGGGAATTGATTTCTAATTGGTTAATTAAACCAGTCAATTGAATGACTCTAACCCTAATCCATCATTTTGCTATTTTAAGTTTTTAATTCCAGTTTAGTTAACTTTCTTCTGTTATTGATTCTTCAAAGAGCGTTTGAGCCAAAGAATCGATACTTCCTAAGTTAATCGTTATAGGTTCGACTCCTAGTTCCGCTATATACTATTTGACCCCGTACACTCATAGTTGTTCATTATCTAGTTAGTAGTTGGATTAGGGATTATAAATTGTTAATAACTAGATATTTTACGCATCAAGTTTTTTGTTCTTTTGCCGGGGATTGGACCTTTGGCAATATCAGTATAATTTGGCAAGAATACTATTTTGAAGTGTAAATTGTGTTTTGTTTCTGCATTTTCGGTATTATTCTTGAAAAACCAAAAAGATTTTCCCTTTTTGTAGTTTGTAGCTCATATTTTGGAAAATCCAAAATGATTTTTTGATAACTCTAGTAATCTAGAGTTATTTTACTTGTTTAAACTAGCTTATTGTTAGTTTTTTTTGGATTTCTATTAGATTTATGTGTTTTTGTTCAGTTTTACTGCATTTAGTAGTTGCAGTTGTATTTGTGTTAATATTACCATATTAGTGTTAAATCCAATACAATTTTTTACTTCTTTTGTTTATGGTCTTTTACAAGTTTAGAATAAAGGGTATGGAGCTTAAAGAAGGAAAGATTCAAGGAGCAAAAGCGTGAAATGGAGAAATCAAGTTTTCTAATGAAGGCTCCATATCACAATATGGATGCGCGGACAGAATACAAAATTTTTGCCTCTTGTAATCTTTTTGCTGATTTTTTCTCCGTTAACTCTAGCCCTACAAATAAATCTTCTAAGCCTCTTTCAAGGATAATTAGAGAGATAGCAAGGGTTAGGTGTAAAGTAGAATTAGGCTAGTTTCTCCTTTATTTTCCTCCCAATTTGGGAAGTGTTTTCTTAAATTAGAGTAGATTATGATTTCTCTTTCTTGTAAGTTTAGTTTCCAAGTTGAAAATTGAACTTTTTTAGCTATAAGTGCTCTATTTATGTTCAAGCTACTTCAGTTAATCTTTAATTTCATGTTTCCTTAGTTTAATTAATCTAATTACTTTCATATAATTGCTTTCTTTACATGATTTCTTAGTGTAGTTGATAGATTAGTTAATGGGTTTTCTTTAACTATGCTTTCTTAGTGGTAATTGGTAGTTTAGATTAGCTAATTAGGGTTGATTAGTTTATGGGCTTTTCATTTAGTTGCTTTCTTTACTTGCTTTCTTAGTTTAATTGGTAGATTAGTACGTGCACTTTCTTTAATAATGTTTCCTTAGTGTTAATTAGTAGTTTAGGTAGTTGATTGCTTTTTAAAAATTCTTTCTTTTTACGTGCTTTCTTAGAATAGGTTATGGGCTTTCTTTAATTGTCCTTGCTTAGTGCTAATTTGTAGTTAGATCAATTAATTGCTTCCTTAAGATGCTTCTGCTTTCTGATTGCTCCTTTAATTGCTTTCTAAAGATGCATCCTTTTTACTTGCTTTCTTACAAAATGCTTCCTTAGTATTTAATCTTTATTTTAAATTGCTTTGCTAGCCTTTAAATTGTTGCCTTAGTTTCATTAGTTCTAGTTTTAGTTAAAATTCTTCGTTCAATCAATCATTTCAACTAATAATCTAACCAATCAATCAGTAATTATCGACCAATCCTTGTGGGTACGATCCTTTGAAATTTACTTCACTTCCCTTTACTACTTGTTGACAATTGCATACTTGCGGGATGCCACTATTTTTTTTATTTTTTTTTGTAACACTAGAAATGGTGGTTGTTTTATTAATAATGAATCAAATTTTACAATGCCGAATGTATGGGCAACTTCGAGCATCCAAAACCAACAATCCTTTTATATGAGAAGGTATTGTGTCTTGGTTATACTTAAGAAATGTAGCATTTTTAATGCCCTAATTGCAAGACAATCTGCTATTTGATTTGCCTCCCTAAAAACATGAGAAAAGGAAAAAAAAATTCCTATCACAAAGCTATGAATAAACTGTAAATGAGAGTCAATACTCCATGGTGGTGTTGCTTGGCCATTCAAGGTGTTGACTATCAACAATGAATCCAACTCCACTTGGACCGACGAAAGGTGAAACTTGGCACAAAGATGGAGACCATCAACCAGAGCCATGAACTCCGCTTGAACATTGGGTTGAATCTGATAGAAGTTTGAAAATGCACATAAAAGTAATTTTGGCCATTATGATCTCGAATGACTCCTCCTCCTGCAACCTTACCCAGATTTCCCTTAGATGCACCATCCACATTAAGTTTGACAATGCCCCAAGGTGGTGGAGACCAATGCACCACAATTGTTGTTCTCGGCTTCCTATGGATGAGGACTTGACAAAGATCGAGAGAGAGAGAGTAATAGGTCATCAGCCGCACAACATCTAGTGAAAGGATGGATCAAAGAAATGGTTTTTTAGAAAGGAGCATATTTCAACCGTGATGTATTTAGGTTGAATCTTTTGTCCCCCATAGAGAGCCTTATTTATTGCTTTCCATAATGACAAGCAAATCAAGCTTGGAATGATTTTATGGACCGCCTCCAATATGGGTGAAGAAGTTGCAGGCCACCACCACGAATTTAGTTTCTCCATAAGATTAGAGGAAGAAAGGAAAACCAATTCTAGCCAAGATTCAAAGAAAATCCACACTTGGCTTGATATGTCACACATTATAAAAAGGTGATCCAAAGTTATTCTTGGGCTGACTCACAAAACAAGAACTTTGAAATCATAGCAAAACCAAATTTGACAAGGACATCATCTATTGGCAGCCTCCTATTTAGTAATCTCCACATGAAGATGGAAATTTTGGGTTGAATTCTTTCATCCCAAATCATTTTTCTTGAGAATCTAGAAGGAAAAGGAAGGTAATGTGGAGGAGATTGAGAAATTTCCATTAGCTGTGAGCTTCCAAATGACCTTGTCCACTTCATTTGAGCTATTGAAAGTCCACCCATTAAGAATTTCTCCTATTCTGTCAAGCTCTGCCGGAGAGTATCTAGCATCAAGCAAGCTAAGATCCCAGCTATTGGGGCTCCAAATTTGTGCAATCGTGAGATTTTTATCTAAAACTTATTCCACTTCCTAGGATAGTATCCCCTTTCATTCCATGGATCATCTAAAAGGAGGAATTCCCATTCTTTAATAAGAACATTAGACTATTTTCAGCTTCCTCTCGAACTCCATTCTCTTCACGTGCTTGAAAGAGCCCCTAAGGCCTCGATTGGTTGGCAAGAAAGTAAAGTTAATAAGGAATGTGATTTCTCATAATGTTATTCCATGGAAAAATATTCTTTTTTTATGTTTTGATACTCTCAAAATCTTGACAGAAAAATTGTATAAATTCCTGTACTTGTGTTTGGTTAGCAAGGAATGTATTTCATAGTTTTATTACACTGCCAAAAATATTCCTACAAATATGATGTGATTTTTTTTTTTTTGGCATCATAATGCAATCAAAACTAAGACCAAATTAATAATGTAATGATCATTTATTTTTAGTTTAATTTAGCTTCTAATTTTTGATCTATAGTAGCAGTAGTAGTACTACTACTACTACTCTAAAAATCTTGACAGAAAAATTGTATAAATTCCTGTACTTGTATTTGGTTAGCAAGGAATGAATTTCATAGTTTTATTACATTGCCAAAAATATTCGTACAAATATGATGTGATTTTTTTTTGCATCATAATGCAATCAAAACTAAGACCTAGAAAATTAATAACGTAATGACCTTCTTTTTTTTTAGTTTCATTTAGCTTCTAATTTTTCGTATCTATAGTAGTACCCGTTGACAAGGTAGCAAGTGAGGGAATCCCTAGTCCATTTGCGGCTGTTGGTTTACAAATGGATTTCCAAGAAAACCAATAGTGTTTATGTCCTAGATCAGAAGTTCCCCAAAAAAAAAGTTCGCAAATTTTCTATTCACCTTGTTTAGAACTGATTTCGGAGGGCAAAGAACCACCAATAGGTAGAAAGGGATGCTGCTCAGAATATGCTTTATTAGTATCAATCTTCCGCCCGGAGAAAGAAGCTTGGACTGTCACCCATTGATTCATGACACTATTTTCTCTACCATTTGTTGGAATAGCGATCTTCTCTTCTTAACTTTTTGTATTAGGCAGCCCAAATATATGAATGGGAGAACTTTTTAACAAAACCAGTTCTGTGTTGAATCATTTGAATACAAGACAAGGGCACTGTTTTATAGAGGTAGAAGACCAGAGCTCTTGGATTTGTTGACAAGCTGTCTGGTTGAGGCTTCAAATTTAGAAAGAAACTCGACGATGCGTCTCCTCTGGTGAAAATAATTATGTCATCTGCAAAGGCAAGATGAGAGACCGGGGTGCAATATCTAGGAAGGCCGAAATCCAGCACTTTTCTTTTTTGGAAAAGGTCCTTGATACCTCTTGAGAAAGTCTCCAGCATAATAATGAAAAACATAGGTGATAGAGGGTCACCTTGGCAAACTCCCCTAGAAGATTTGAAGAACCGTTTTCAAACTCCATTAATAAGGATTGAGAATCAACAGTCTTCAAGGACATTTTGCAATAGGGAAATCCAATTTTCATTGAATCGCAACTTCCTCATTGTAGCGCATAGGAAGTGCCAAGAGAGTCTATCATATGCCTTCGTTAGGTCCAGCTTGACCAGGAGATTGCCTTCCCTTATTTTCTTGTCAATAAAATCAACCATTTCCTAAACAAGTAGGATGTTATCAGTATAAGATTTCTCGTCCCTTCACATAAGCAACTTCCTCTATGGAAATAAATTTTGGCAACATGGAGGATAGCCTATTAGCCAACCCTTTTGTACATATTTTATTGAAAAAAGTACAAAGACTAATTGGTTTAAACTCATTAAAAGAGTAAGAGTTAACCACTTCAGGGATCAATGCAATAAGCGTACTCGTAAATGTTCTTGGGAGACGTTGCCCAATCAAGAAGTCCCTGACTACATTGTGTAGATCATGTTGAATAATGTTCTAGCAAATTGTGAAGAAAGCTCCATTGTATTCGTCTATTCCCGCTGCTTCTTCAGGATTCAAAGCTAAAGTAGCCCGACTCACTTCCTCTAAGGTAGGCTCGGCTAGAAGTAACTGGTTGTCCTTTCGTAATACCCACGATTTTTTTATTTTATTTATCTAAAATAAAATACTTAAATCTACTAGAAGATAAAACCGTGTAAGGGTCCTAACGCGTGAAATAACTAGAATAGTCTAACTATCTTACTCCTAGTACAATTACTTCGGTAGTACATATCTGCAAATAACGATACATACATGTGCAAGTAATTAGGTTATATATATGCCATAGGGTAGAGTATCTGATTCTTCTTTTTTTTTTACGTAACACAAATATTGGAGAGAATTTCAACCATACTAAAAGTTAGTCTTCTACTTATTTAGTTTTAATTAATTATTTTCATTTTTAATTTTAGAAAAATTAGATGCTTAATTATTTTAAATATTAGTTATTCACTTTATTAGATTATTTTCGTATAAAGTTAGTTCAACCAATGTAAAAGTTATTATTTGTAGTTAATACATAAAATTATTTTTTTGGAGGTCAAAATCAGATTTGTGTATATGAAAATTATATTTCTTTTTTTTACATTATAATAGCATTTTATTATTGCTAGAACTTTTATTTTAAGGAAGAAAAAAAAGATCAAAAAATGATTTAATCGTAGAGAGAATCATTTTTTGAAGAGAGAGGAATTTAAGTAAAAAGAATTAGTTTGTCAATATTTTACATAAGTCCTTGGAAGTTTCTATAAATGATAAATTGACCCCTACCTTTTTAAATGAAGTTAATATTTAACCCCAAAAGGATTTATAGAATATACAAGACCCCTAATGACCAAAATACCCTCAAGTGTTGTAAAAGTTACATAACAGCCCAAATTAGTTTTTCAAAGTTACGAAATGACCCCGAATGGATTTCTAAGTTTGTAAACTGTTCATAAAATGTTTTGTTTAGCTCAAATAGAGTCCAAAAAGTTTTTCAAATATTATAGATGAGTTTTCTTAATTATAGTAAGTCTTATAAGGTTATAATAATGACTTCAAAGTACTTGTTTCAGTACAAGAAAACTATATGATATTATAGTAAATATTATCTTTGCGAATATTAGGACAATTATAGATGTATGGAAAGGTTGACTATTTAGGGAAATGTTATATGATATTTAAGTAAATACCAAGCATGTACTAAGTGATAGAAATGTGCATTTTTTTATAGGAAATACTAAAAAGGAGCAAGTACAAGAGTAACGTGATTCTTTGGCATACCGAGGTTGATGCTGCATACCCTCTGATTTGCAAATTGTTTTACGAACCCATATATTTTCTTAAATGATTTTATGAACTTGCATGTTTTTCTAAATTGTTTTATGAAATGTGTTTTACGAAATGATTATTTGATTATGACAATCTGGATCATGTATGGCTATTTGACTTGCTTGATATTTATGTCAATTATAGAAACGTGATATATACATGATTTTTTATATGTATGAAATGCATGTGACAAATGAGTACACGTTAATGGACAAAGGCTCTAAACGGACATGAAATAGTCGGCAGGAATTACAGTCCTGATTTATACTGGTATACTGATAAATGATAAACGATATACGATAGGTTAAGTGGTTCCATGGAAACTTTTTGACAACCTTTTCCAGTGAGGTCCATCACTAGGCTGAGTTCTCAGAGCCGATGAAGGCATGTGTTGTTTTGAGCCTCTAAGAAAGTGTACATGATTTGGAAATGAATTTTTGATATGTCATAGATTAATTGAAACTATATGTTATATGATTTGATATAGATAAATGATACATGAATTTCGAAATGCAAGTTGAATTACATGACTATATATAATGAAAATGACATACGATTTAAAAAGATGATTTTGATAAAAGCATATGCATGTGATAGTATGGCTTGTCTCTGTAAAAGTATATGTATATGTAACTGCATGACTAAATAAGTCTCTCCAGCAGGATGTAAGTGCTATCTACTGGGCGATTTGTCGCTAACCCCATTCCTTATATTTTTGTGCAGAAGACGAGTACGAGTACGTCATCATAAAGGATAAAGCATAGATGCACTCGAACAAAGAAGATTGTTATTTAATAATAGGATTCTACTATAGTTATTTGACTTTGCATAGTCCATCTATTGGAATGAGTAGAGCATGTGTGATTGTGACACTATGTTTTTATTTATTTTTGGATTTATTATTTGAATAAGTACCACATTAAATGGGATATCATTTGTGAGTAGATATTTTTGCTACGTAATTTATATTTGAGGTTACTATATATGAATGATGCCTTGTATTCGTGGGAGTACAGTCTCAGGGATACGGCAAATGACACGTGCCTGATAAGTGCGGGTCAAGGACGTGACATTTTTAATGGTATCAGACCTTAGGTTATGAATTCTGTAGCGTGTCTTAGGTTTGATACTTAAGATACCGGACTGTAAGGTTTAGACAACAAATGCAGTGCATACGAAGTATCATACTTAGAATACTAAGTGATTTTAGCGCAATGGAAGCGTGGTGGATTCCTTTTCCTATAAATTTTGAATTAAGTAGAGGAGTTAACAAAAGAACAAAAGAAGAGTAAGAAAAAGGAAATAAAGGAACCCTAATATATATAGCCAAAGAGATTGGGATTTAGAATTATAATACTGGACAAAAATGAAGTTGAACAACTAGAGCTACATAAGTATTGAAGTATTAACCCTATTGGATCATATTAATAAGGACTTGATTCGATTATGGATAACTACCACATAAGACGTGGAAAAAAAAAAGAGTACAGAGATGAAGTTGTGGATAACCTAAATATTTATATATTTCGTCTCTATTTAGTAAAGTATTTTGGACTCTCTTAGTCAAAGAATATGGTTAAAGTTTGATTGAATTTTTGGATTTGGTCTAATATTTTGTGCTTCGATAAGGATCAAGGATACCTATCTTTAGAAATTATACATAGCGGATTGTTGAATTTGTTGTATTAGGAATTTACATTGCTATGTATGTGAGTACATTTTTTGTCGTGGTTTTGATAAGTTAGAAAATTAATACTTGATTTTTCGTATAGGAAAATGGCACAGAAAACTAGGTCCAAAGATAGTAACGTGAACAACACAAATGAAAATAACACAAACATTGAGGACACCCTGGAAAGAGTGGATATGGAAGTGCTAACCACGGGCTAGGAATAGAAAATAACCAAACTCCAGTAACTGTCCCTGCCAAATTTATTGCTGCTATAACTACAATAGCACAAGCTGTCCAAGGACAAAATCAAGGTCAAACTCAAGTACCACTAGGACATATGCAAAATGGTATACACATTTACTATGAACAGATGAAAAAGGTGCAAGTGCCTACCTTCGATGGCGAACCAAACCCAGAGAAGGTTGAGAAATGGTTGGGTGAAGTGGAAATAATTTCATGTTGCTTCAAGTACTAGAAGAAATGAAACATGAAATTATTAAACCTTATATCAAATTTTGGATTCTTAGTTGGAGATGCAGATAAGTGGTGGACGACAATCCAAACAATTATCCCACCACCGCTTACTTGGGAAAAGTTTAGAGGAGCCTTTTTGAAATATTTCTTTGCAGCAGCTATCTGTCAGTTCGAATCCCTTAAACAAACCCCTAGAATGTCAATCGTAGAGTATACCAACAAGTTCACTACGTTAGGGCGATTCGTACCTAAAACCATTGCAAACGAGGAACTCAAAATGGTTAAGTTCACTCGAGGACTCACAACTAAAATGAAGACTAGGATATCGAGTGCTACTACACTTACTTTTGATGATCTATTTAATGTATCTGCGAAAATTGAAGCAGATATAAAAAGAGTAGAGGAGGAGAACAAGGGAAAGATATCCCAACCAATTGAGGAAGTAATAGTAAGAGGGACAAACACGGCAGGCCAATTGGTTAGAGTACTTAAGAGGAAACGAGGACCATCACCGCTACAACCACCTAAGAATAACGTGAAAGAAAATATAGTTAATATTGAGTGTGTCCATTGTCACAGACGCCACTTTGGTGAATGCCGACTGAAGTTGGGAGCTTGTTTTATTTGTGGTGAAGTGACACATCGAATAAAAGAATGTCCAAGAAATGTGAGGAACGAAAGAGGAAAGGTAGTTGAACCAGGGGCAACCAATCCCAAAGCCAATGCTAGAGTATATGCTATGAACAAATTGAACACTAGAGGCTTGAAGGATGTAGCATTAGATATGGTAATAATAAACTTTATATTTGCATATATGCTCGTAGACTTAGACATTGTTTTAATGCTCTTTGGATTTTGACATGAATCATTTGGATAAGTATTGCTAAGAGATTTGTGAATATATTTTATTTCATGGCCTAATAGCCTTATAAATCTTATCAACTGCTTACTCGATAGTTATATGATAGAGGTTGAAGGTGGTGAATCTAAAGGAATGCACATATGTAATGTGTGAACTTTAGATTATTACCATTCGGATTAGCAAGCGTGTAATTATGTGGATTTATCATACATGATTAGTGAATGGAGTGATAATTCACTTTTGGATAGATTGACTGAAGTGGCCAATAAGGTTGATATTAAGTGTGTAAGTTTCAAGGACGAAACTTTTTATAAGAGGGGTAGAATGTAATACCCACGATTTTTTTTATTTTTTTTATTTAAAATAAATACTTAAACCTACTAGAAGATAAAAACATGTAAGAGTCCTAACGCATGAAATAACTAGAATAGTACTATCCTACACCAAGTACACTTACATCGGTAGTACATATCTACAAATAACGATACATACATCTACAAGTAACGATTAGGCTATATATATGCTATAAAATAGAGTATCAGATTCTTTTTTTTTTTTTTTACGTAACACAAATATTGGAGAGAATTTCAACCATATTAAAAGTTAGTCTTCTACTTATTTAGTTTTAATTAATTATTTTCGTTTTTAATTTTAGAAAAATTAGATGCTTAATTATTTTAAATATTAGTTATTCACTTTATTAGATTATTTTCTTATTTAAAGTTAGTTCAACCAATGTAAAAGTTATTATTGGTAGTTAATTCATAAAATTATTTTTTTGGAGGTCAAAATCGGATTTGTGTATATGAAAATTATATTTCTTTTCTTGAAATTATAATAGCATTTTATTATTGCTAGAACTTTTATTTTAAGGAAGAAAAAAAAGATGAAAGAATGATTTCATCGTAGAGAGAATCGAAGGAAAAGAGAGGAATTTAAGTGAGAAGAATTTGATTTAGATTAGAATCACACACAAAAAAAAAAAAAAAAAAGAAGAAAACAAAATATAGTTGCAGATACGGCTTGTCAGGAGAAAGAAGAAGACGGGATTTGACTAAAGTTTTCAAAATTTCATCTTAACCCCCAAAAGTTTTATACAACTTTTACAAAGATTCAAACAAACTTTTATAGCTACAGATTGAGTCCTTTTGAGTTTTTGAAATTACAGATAAGCCAGGATGATTTTTCAAGGGACCCCATCAGTCCATAGAAGGCTTCTGGAATGACCTAATCCACAAAAATGGCCCTTACAGTTTGTCAATATTTTACATAAGTCCCTGGAAGTTTCTATAAATGATAAATTGACCCCTAAAACTTTAAAAGAAGTTAATATTTAACCCCAAAAGGATTTATAGAATATACAGAGACCCCTAATGACCTTTTGAAATGACCAAAATACCCTCAAGTGTTTTAAAAGTTACATAAAAGCCCAAATTAGTTTTTCAAAGTTACGAAATGACCCCGAATGGATTTCGAAGTTTGTAAACTGTTCTAAAATGTTTTGTTTAGCTCAAATAGAGTCCAAAAAGTTTTTCGAATATTATAGATGAGTTTTCTTAATTATAGTAAGTCTTATAAGGTTATAATAATGACTTCAAAGTACTTGTTTCAATACAAGAAAACTATATGATATTATAGTAAATATTATCTTTGAAATATTAGGACAATTATTGATGTATGGAAAGGTTGAGTATTTTGGGAATTGTTATATGATATTTAAGTAAATACCAAGCATGTACTGGAGTGATAGAAATGTGCATTTTTTATAGGAAATACTAAAAAGGAGCAAGTACAAGAGTAACGTGATTCTTTGGCATACCGAGGTTGATGCTGCATACCCTCTGATTTGTAAATTGTTTTACGAACCCATATATTTTCTTAAATGATTTTATGAACTTGCATGTTTTTCTAAATTGTTTTATGAAATGTGTTTTATGAAATGATTATTTGATTATGACAATCTGGATCATGTATGGCTATTTGACTTGCTTGATATTTAAATTATAGAAACGTGATATATGCATGATTTTTTATATGTATGAAATGCATGTGACAAATGAGTAAACGTTAATGGACAAAGGCTCTAAACGGACATGAAATAGTCAGCAGGAATTAGTCCTGATTTATACTGGTATACTGGTATACTGATAAACGATAAACGATATAAAATAGGTCAAGTGGTTCCATGGAAACTTCTTGCCAACCTTTTCCAGTGAGGTCCATCACTAGGCTGAGTTCTCAGAGCCGATGAATCAATTAGATGGCATGTGTTGTTTTGAGCCTCTAAGAAAGTGTACATGATTTGGAAATGAATTTTGACATGTCATAGATTAATTGAAACTATATGTTATATTTTTTGATATAGATAAATGATACATGAATTTCGAAATGCAAGTTGAATTACATGACTATATATAATGAAAATGACATATGATTTAAAAAGATGATTTTGATAAAAGTATATGCGTGTGATAGTATGGCTTGTCTCTGTAAAAGTATATGTATATGTAACTGCATGATCCAGCAGGGTGTAAGTGCTATCTACTGGGCGATTTGTCGCTAACCCCATTCCTTATATTTTTGTACAGAAGACGAGTACGAGTACGTCATCATAAAGGATAAAGAATAGATGCACTCGAACAAAGAAGATTGTTATTTAATAATAGGATTCTACTATAGTTATTTGACTTTGCATAGTCCATCTATTGGAATGAGTAGAGCATGTGTGATTGTGACACTATGTTTTTATTTATTTTTGGATTTATTATTTGAATAAGTACCGCATTAAATGGGATATCATTTGTGAGTAGATATTTTTGCTACGTAATTTATATTTGAGGTTACTATATATGAATGATGCCTTGTATTCGTGGGAGTACGGTCTCAGGGATATGGCGAATGACATGTGCCTGATAAGTGCGGGTCAGGGGCGTGACAATTCTCCTCTGAGATCACTATACGAGTATTGTTGAGAAGTGAGTGATCAATTGAATAAGCATCCACCTCAATTAGGAGATCCCAAAAGAACTTGATCCCTTCCTACTCTACTTTGGTAATATTCTCGGTTCACACCCCTTTCACCTTGATTTTGGAGATGTGCCTTTTTGCCTCTTAACTTTTAGAAAGGAGTGAAAAACTTGAGTGTTCTTGTCGCCATCCTTTAACCATTTCAGCCCCACTTTTTTTCTCCAATAAGCTTCTTCTCTACAAGGCATTTAGTGTAATAAGCTTTTGCATGGGCCAAAGCAATTTGGTGTAATAAGCTTCTGCGAGATGCCACTCTAGTTTGGCAATATTGAGCACTTTAAGGGTCATATAGATTAGGTATTTTTACTAGTTTCAGTAGTTTATTTTAGTTCTTAATTAGTAATCTTTACTTGTTTATGTTTAGTTCTTGCTTTTATTTTGAATTGGCACTTGTGAACGGTAAGAGAAAAAAAGACTTTGATATGGCTCGATGACGAAAAAGAGAAAAAATTGTGGGAAATTCGAAAGAAAAAAGTATAACAAAAATTGGCAAGACTAAACATGGCTAATCCTCAATATAATCAAAGGATTTTGAATGAGAACATTGGTGACAATGGTGATGATGAGCAAGTAGTAAGTAGAAATTAGTGTAGGAAACACATAGAAGTGGTGTAGTTGGTAAATGATAGATTAGAGTAGTTTAGTTTTAGTTTAAGACTCAAATTTCTTTAAATATAAAAGTTCTCTCTAATCCTTCTTTAGATCTTGTCTTCAATTCTTAGCAAGTTTAAATTTTGATTAGTTAATCTTAGTGGGTTTTGTTATTAGTTTCAAGTACATATAATTTTTACATGCTTTCTTATTAAATGTTTTGCAAATCATGGTGCTTCATTTCAAGTTTTCTTTGAAGTTCTAGGGATCTTACTAATTTAGTACTTTTTAGTCAAAAATCTTCATTTCCTTGCTTTAATTTCTAGTAATTGTTAGTGGGCTTTCTTTTCCTTAATCAAAAATCCAAAAATATTTAATTTTAACTTAGATTTATTTACAAATTTATATAGCTTTAATTAGTAGAAAATGGAATTCTTTTCATGTTCTCTTAGAGAATTCCTAGCCATTTGAACCCCAAACTTGTGCCACCTTAAGGTCTCTAACAAACACTTGCTCTACTTGAAGAATAGTAGCGCTTGCTCCAACCAGGGGTTGAACCAAAAGGAGCATTGCGTGTCTCTAATAAAAAACAAAAGGTGCTTTTCAGCTTCTTGTCAACTCCTTAGCATTCGTTTCCACGTGAAAGAGTCACCAGGTGATTCATTAACTAATATCGTATAAGTAAGGGTGAATGTTGCCTTTTAGGTATATTCCTTGAAGAAATGATCCCCAAAGCGAGTTCCTTCTACGAAACTTCCACCACAATTTCTGCCCAAAACCCTTAGTTATCTCCGAGAGGGAAAATACACCAAGCCAATTTGAGGCTATAGGCTTGCAAATTGTATGCCAAGCTATCCAATGATACCTGTTCCTAGGCTCTGATACTTCCCAAAAAAAGTTAGCAAAGTGCCTCTCTAAATTTTTGAGCATTGATTTTGGAGGATGTAGCACCGTTAACAAATAGATGGGGATACTACTAAGGACATGTTTGATGAGAATTAGTCTTTCCCCATGGATAGGAATCTTGATTGCCATCCATTAATCATTGAGGCAACCTTTTGAATCACTAGCTAGAACAATGTCTTCCTCTTCTTGGCTTTCTCGATAAGACATCCCAAATAGGTGAAAGGGGGAGCCTTCTTCACAAAACCTATTCTGCAATATAAATGAACTCTTTGATTTGTTCAGATAAGTTGTCCAGAAGTGGTTTCAAATTTTGATAGAAAAGCCATGAGGTTTGTGACAGACCAAGTTTCTCTCTTGGTGAAAATCACCATATCATCAGCAAAAGCAAGGTGGGAAACAACTGGACAATGCCTTGGAAGACCATAATCCGAGACCTTTCCTACTTGGAATTATTTTTTTAGCCCTCTAGAAAAGGTCTCCAACATGATGATAAAGAGAAGGAGGGTCAAATGATCCCTTTCGAAAACACCTCTTGTTGACTTGAATAAACCTTTTGGTGCTCCATTAATTAGGATAGAAAACCAACAATCCTTCAATATGTTCCTCAACAAGGAAGTCCATTCTCCCACAAAGCCAAACTTCCTCGTGGCTACATAAAGGAAAGGCCAAGAAAGCCTATCAAATGCCTTTGTTAGGTCCAACAAGAGGATCAGGTTGCCTCCTCTCATTTTCCTATCGATAAAGTCAATTAACTATTGAACAAGCAAGATATTGTCCAAAATCAATCTCTTCCTTGCATGTATGCCACCTGTTCACAAGAGATGAGCTTTGGCAAAGGTGAAGACAATCTATTAGCCAAAATGTTTGTACATATTTTGTTAAAAATGTACAAAGGATAATGGGTCTAAATTCATTAAAAGAGGAGAATTCGACAGATTTAGGAATCAATGCAATGAGGGTACTCGTGAAAGTCCTTGGTAGGCTTTCTCCCTTCAGGAATTCCTTCACTGCATTCAAGAGGTCACGATTGATGATGTCCCAACAAGTTGTATAGAAAACGCCACTGTAACCATCCATGCCTGTAGCTCCTTCTGGATTTAGAGAGAATGTAGCTTCCTTTAATTCCTTTAGAGATGGTTCAGCTAAGAGCTTATGGTTGCCTTCCATTGTGATCACTTCAAATAAATTGTCAAGGAGGGACTGGTGAACGACTTTAGAATCATTCCTTGCTAAGAGATTTTGGAAAAAATCCACTCTTTCATTCTTAATTAGTTGTATGTCGGCTGTCCAAGACCCATTATTCACCTTGATTCTTGAGATGTGCAATCATTGTCTCTTGACCATAAGTGAAGAATGAAAGAATTTTGAGTTTTGATCACCTTCCTTCAACCATTTCATCCTAGCCTTTTGTCTCCAAAAGCTTTCTTCCTCTGCAAGACATTTGGTGTAAATGGCGTATGCATGAGCCAAGGCAATTTGATTGCTTTGTTTCGGCTGGTGCATGAAGGTATCCTCTTGGGTCTTGAACTTTCGTTCAGCCTCTTTTACTTTATGAAACACATTCCCAAAGATTGTATGACTCCAATTTTGTAACTCAACTTTCAACATTTTAAGCTTTGAGGTTAAGATAAAGAGGGGAGGTCCCGTACATTGGAACTTCCAGTTATTCTCTGCAACCTGCAAAAAGTTTGGATGCTTAATCCACATGTTTAAGAATTTAAATTGTTTGGGCCCGAAGAAGTTGATATTCAAGAGTTTAAGTAGTAATGGAGAATGATCGGAGCATGTCTTAAGAAGACGCTCCACTACTATAACTTGCTGGAAAGCCATAAGGAATTCATTATTGCACACATATCTATCAAGCCATTTCCACACTGGATTTTCAAACCTGTTGCCCAACCATGTATATTTACAGCCTTGAAAAGCCAAGTCTTGTAGGCCACAAGCATAGAGAATCATTAAGTTTCTCATATGTTCAATACCCAAAGAAGCCAAGCCTTTGTATTCATTCGAGCTGGAAATGACATTAAAATCTCCCCTGCCAAGCATGGACTATGAGGCACATTGACCACACACAATTTCTCCCATAGGCTCCTTCTTTCTAGCTTGGTGCACTTGGCATATATGAAAGAAGCTAATACATCCATATGAAAATAATTAGATGAGATGGAAACATGAATAAGCTGGTCAGAAATTAAAACATCTGTTAACGTAAACTCTATAATCCAAAAGAACTATTCCCATTATGTTTGACATAAAACAATCGAACCATAACTTCTGGGCAAAAGAACCAATCCTTGCTTTATCTACTATTGGCCTCCATTAAGGCAAGGATTTTTATTTTGTGCTCACACACCAACAAATTTAATCTCCGAATAAAGGATTTATTACCAATTCCACGAATGTTCCATACGAGGATGCTATCCATTTAATGTTATAGGAAAGGTTACGGGGATGAAGGCTTTGAAGTAAGCCTTGTTCGCATGGGTCTCGGCATATTGTAGACTCTTTTACGTCTGCCCTTCTTTTTGGAGTTGCTTTCCTCCTGATTGAGCCTTACAGACGGTCAATTCGTTAGTTGGAGAGGGGATGTTCATGGCTTGGGGAGTATCACTATCAGAGAAGTAGCATGGAAGTTCTTCCAGAATTTTCTCATAAGAAATAAAGGAATCATCCTCTGTTGGTTTGTTTGAATTTTGAATTTGAGAAAGAATAGGCTGATTGTTTTCTCCATTTGAATTAGTCAACTCATCAACAACCAAATCTATTGGCAGCCTCTCATCTGAGTTTGTTGGGACAATTCCATCTCACATGGGTTTCACCAAAAATTTGAATAGCTGGATTTTGAGGAGATGTTGCAACCGTTCCTGTCACCCTTTAAGCTGGTGGCTCTTCCACTTGGTTTGCCTTATCCACTATAGGTGTGAGTTCTTCCTGAACATTACATTGAGAATCAGGTAACCTTGATGTATGTATGGCTGTTTCCTCACTTGAAGGCTTATCCTTAGCCACTCCTAAAGGCCCAGCCTCTTGAGAAACAATGGGTCTCAATTGAACAGATGTTTTCTTGTTGGACGAGGGAAGGGAATTCGCTGGGGGCTCTCTTTCTTCTTGATAGGTCTAGGTCTAGGTGCACCCACTCTACAATCCACTAAGTTATGTCCAATTTTGTTACATTTTGTGCAGTAGGATAGAATCTCATCATAGGTTATCTTTTACCATCATCTATTGTCTCCCACACCTAGCCACACCCTCGAGAAGAGAGTTTCCAAGAGGTCCACTTCCATGCAAACCTTGGCTTGTTAGGTCGAGTGAAATTTTCCTAGCCAAATCATCCAATTTCTTGTTAAAAAATACTGTTGAAAGTCCTTCAAAGGTGATCCAAATTGGCACAATAGATGGTTCAATGTCTGGGGTAAATAATAGATGCCACTTAACAACACGCATGTAGAATCCATTGATAAACCAAGTCTTCTTAAGCCAACAATGTAGATAGTCCTCCTCTAATGCAAACCGAATGAGCACATCCTTATGATCAAGAAATCCCACTGTGAAATTGTCTTTGAAGCCTAGTGTATGAAAACTTTTCCTCACCGTTTCCATATTTGGCTTGCATCTATCTTAGTTTCCTTCTAACGTGAAGCGAAATAGAGCTGCTAGCTTTTACACTTCTTCCTCAAAGAAGAAAATGACCATTGCAAAACTATAATTTCTTCAAGGGTTTGATCCGAATGGTGTATTGGAGCCTCTAATTGTTGCTTGCCAAGGAGAACCTCAGTAAAAGATCTTATTTTCCTTCAGCCACTCGACCATGCCGAGCAATAATCAGCAAAGTTTTAGAGAGAGAAAATTGTAGAGAGAAGGAGGAGAGAAAAATATTTTCACTTGGTGTCAAGGGGATTATCACCATGACCTTAATTGACATATCACGATAACCAATCCTGGGTGCATCCAAAACATCATAAGAGTTATGCTCATTGGTCATGCCTCCATAATCATAAGGATGATAATATCGTTGTTATGATTGATTCCAATTCATATTTTATATGTTCTTATAAGACCTACAAATACAAAACACAAAAACAAGTACTAACATAAAATCACACAAAAAGGAAAAATGAGAATGGTCAGACTAGTAGCTAGCATAAACAATCCACTAAAAAGAGAAATTTTTTTTGGATTTTACACAAAAAGCAACACAAATCAAGAAAAATGAAATCTTTTTGGTTTTTTTTTTTTTTTTTTTTTTTGAAATATTAAGAACACACAATGAACTAGCACAAATAAAACACAAATTACACTTAAAAAGTACTATTGTTTCCAAATTATACCAATATTACCAAAGACGCCCAATCTCCCACAACGGTGCCAAAAACTTGATACGTTGAATTTTTTTTTAAGCAATCACCAGACATGGTGAGGATTTTATTTGAAACATTCAAGATTTACAATGGCAAATGTAGGGGTAGCCTCTAGCATCTAAAAGTACCAAACCTCTTATATGAGAAGGAATGGTAACGTGGTCATATTCAACATAAGTAGGCTGATTAATGCCCTCATTTGCTAAACTATTTGTCACCTAATTTGTCTCTCTAAATACAAGTGAAAATGAAGCCACTATGCCTACTAAGAGGTCTTTGATGAGTTGGAGCTCATGATCAATGCTCCATGGTGGTATGGACACGTTCAAGGTTTTGACAAGAGTTAGAGAGTCCATTTCCATCTCTACAGCTTCTAGTTGCAACGTACAGCACATTTCGAGGCCATCTACAAGGGCCAAGACCTCAGCTTTCAAATTGTTCTGTATATGGTAGCCGTTGGAGAAGGCCTTGATGCATCGTCCATTATGGTCTCGGCTAAGCATTCCCTCTCCCGCTGCCATTCCTGGATTGCCCTTTGAAGCTCCATCCACATTCAACTTGAATGAGCCAAGAGGGGGCATTCCCACTTAATAGCCATTATTCTCCTCAGTTGCAATTGAAGGACTTGATTACAAATACGTCTCGAAAACAAAAGTTCATCAGCATCTATCACCTTCTTGAATGAATACATTGAAGAAACATCTTTCAAGTAAGCACAAATATCAACAATTATTCGTGTTGCATTAATGGTCGACCCTTGGAAGATGACCTTGTTTCGAGCTTTCCATACATACCAGCAAATAACACATGGAAGGATTTTATGTACTACCCCTATTGCGGTTGAAGGAGAGTGAGCAGCCCACCACCACGAATTTAGCTTGTCTGAAAAAGATGTAGCTAGAGCAAACGTACCAAGATTCAAAGTGGCTCCAAATCTGCATTGAAATTGTACACTCCAAAAAAAAGATGATTCAAAGATTCTTCATTGTCATAGAAACAGCATCACTTGGAGGCTAACAGAATACCTAGCTTGGAAATCAAATCATCGGTGGGAAGCCGTTTGTTCAACAATTTCCACATAAATATGGAGATTTTCAGCTGGAGCCTTTTATCCCAAATCATTTGTCTAGAGAACGATCGTGCGAATGGCGAAAAAATAGATGAGATTTAGAAAGAACCCTTGGATGTTAGGGTCCAAATGAGCTGGTTCGGTTCCTCCTTTAAGAAGATTACCTTGTCCTTGAGAATATTTCCAATGTTGTGAAGTTCTTCTCTGGAATATCTCCCATCAAGTAGGGGTAGCCTCCAGCCGTCAGAATTTCATATTTGCTCCATGGTGAGATAGCTATCATATACTTCCTCCACCATGTGAAAGAGAGGCCCATGATCAGTCCAAGGGTCGAACCAAAATGAAGAATTGGCTTTTCTTATAAGGAATAACATGTGTTGCTCTGCTTCCTCCCGAACTCTCAGCATCCTTTTCCATGTAAATGAGTCCCCAGGAGCTTCCCTGGCTACACAAGGGTGAACTTGTTCCCTTAAGTATCTTCCTTGTAGAAAAGAGCACCATAATAATTTACCTTTGCGAAATTTCCACCATAGTTTCACGCTGAATCTTTGCACCACAACCGATAGAGGTGAATTTCCAAAGCCATTAGAGGAAGTTGGTTGACAAATTGCAGCCCATGCAATCCAATGGTGTTTTCTCATACCCTTCGATGTTCCCCAAAAGAAGTTTGCAAATTGCCTCTCCAACTCTTAAGGACTAAATTTGGGGGAGAAAGAACTGCCATAAGAAAGATTGGGATGATGCTAAGTACCTGTTTGATAAGAATTAGGCGCCCTCCAGGGGAAAGAAATCGAGTTTGCCAATTATGAATGCGGGAAGCCGCTTTTCAACCATTGGCTGAAATAGAGATTTCTGTATTTTAGCTTTTTGGATGGGACATCCCAAGTATGTGAATGGTAGAGATTTCTTTGCGAACCCCGTCTTAGTTTGAATCATCCGAATCCGAGCTTTTGATTTGCTTTCTTGGGCAGATAGAATGAGCTTTTTGACTTATTGCAAAGGTGCCCTGATGATGCCTCAAATTTGGAAAGGAAAGCCATGAGTTTTCAGATAGAGTCGACTTTCCTTTTGTGAAAATAACAATGTCATCCGCATAAGCCAAATGAGAGATAGGTGGGCAATTTTTTGGTAGTGCAAAATCTGAAATTTTTTGTGAACGAAACTGAGCTTTCAATCCACGGGAGAATGTTTCCAGCATGATTATGAAGAGAAGGGGAGATAAAGGATCCCCTTGACGAACCCCTCTTGATGATTTGAAGAAGCCCTTTAGCACTCCATTGATGAGAATCGAGAATCAACAATCCTCCAGAATATTCTTCATTAAGGTAATCCCTTCGTTATCAAATCCCAACTTCTCCAAGGTTGCATATAGGAAAGGCCAAGATAATCTATCAAATGTTTTGGCAAGATCCAGCATGATGATCATATTTCCGCCTCTAACTTTTCTGTCCAAGAAATCAACCATCTTCTCTTGAACTAGTAAGATGTTGTCTGCAATTTCTTTGCCTTGAACATAAGCAACTTGCTCAGGGGAAATGAACTTTGGCAAAAGAGTAGAAAGTCTATTGGACAAAAGTTTTGTGCAAATTTTGTTAAAGAAAGTGCATAGACTAATGGGTCTAAATTCAGTAAAAGAATAGGGATTGGGTGTTTTTGGGATTAATGTGATAAGGGTGCTGGTGAACATTCGTGGAAATTTTGCATCCTTCAAGAAGTCCTCTACCACATGGAAGAGGTCCCACTGAATAATATATCCCAGTTAGTGGTGAAGAAGATCCCATTATATCAATCAATGCCCGCTGCTCCATCCGGATTGAGGGAGAAAACCACATCTTTCAATTCCTTTGTTGTGAGTTCGGATAGCAAGAATCGGTTATCTTCATGAGAGACTGCCATTGTGAGTGTATCCAGCAAAGAGTGGTCTATCATCGTGGACTCATTGCAAGATAAAAGTTGCTGAAAGAACTTAACTCCCTCTGTGAAAGACTTCGATGCATTGCATGTCCTCAGTCCAAGCCCCATCAACTTTAATTTTTGTAATACGCAGTCGTTGTTTCTTGGCCATAGTGTGGAATGAAATAATGTAGTATTCTGGTCACCTTCTTTTAACCATTTCAGCCCTGCCTTTTGATGCCAAAACATTTCTTCCTCCGCAAGGCACTTAGTGTGAACCGCTTGTGCATGAGATAAAGCAAGTTGGCTACTTTGACTTTGCTGTTGCAAAAAATCCTCTTCCTTGATTTGTACCTCACGTTCAACAATCTTGACTTTGGTAAATACATTTCCAAACACTGTACGGCTCCAATTTCGCAGCTTCGCTTTCAATCTTTTGAGCTTACATGCTAGGATAAAGAGAGGAGATCCGGAACAATGTAAAGACCAATTTCGTTCTATCACCTGCAAAAAATTCTTATGCTTAGTCCACATGTTTAGAAATTTAAATTGCTTCGGGGCTGTGTTGGTGGTATTAAACGCTTTGAGGATGAGAGACACAGGCTGAGTGATCAGAACATGTTTTTATTAGATGTTCTACACCAATATTTTGAAAAGATGCAAGGAAATAATTGTTGCACACAAATCTGTCCAGCCGTTTCCACACGATACTTCCGAACCTATTACCATGCCATGTGTATTTGCAACCTTGAAAGGCCATGTCCATCAAGCCGCAGTCATGAAGACAATCATTAAATTCCCGCATCGCTTCAACGTCTAGGGAGGAACGGCCTTTGTATTCATCAGAACTAGAGATGATGTTAAAATCTCTACCAACCAACCATGGAGATTTGGGTTGAAAAATCCAGAGAGCCTCCCATAGACTTCTTCTTTATGCTTTTGTGCACTTTGCATAAACGAAGGAGTCTGCCACATTGGAATGGATAGATTCCAAGTAGAAGCTTACATGGAAAAATTGATCAGAAACAAAAATGGGAGCTAAAACCAGCTCTTTATTCCAGAAAACCCTAATTTTGCCGTTAGGGTTGGACTCACAGCAATCAAACCCTAGTTTCTGGGCAAAAAAGGTGATCCTTGCTTTGTCCACCATAGGCTCCATTAAAGCAAGGATTTTTATTTTGTGTTGTTGAACCAGAAACTTTAGCCTACGAATGGAGGGTTTATTGCCTATCCCCCTTATGTTCCATACTAGGATACTATCCATTTAACTTTGGGGGATTGGGGGCGGAGTGGAAGCTTTATTAGCTAGCCTTGTTCACATTGGCCTTGACATGTTGTAAATACATTTACGTCTATTTTTCTTTTTGAGTGAGGACTTAATCATCGGTTGTGGCCTGGAGGAAGGTTGCTGGAGAGTGTCATCCGTTGCAAGGTTTGCATGAGGGGAATCACTGTCTAAAAAATAACATGGTAACTCTTCCATTATTTTACCATGAGTGATGAAGGAGTCATCCATGGAGACATTGTGAGTGGTTGTTGGCTGAATTGGTGCAACCAGTTGAACATTTCCTTGGATATTAGGCATTTTTTGGGGTGTTCCACTGTTTGAATTTCGAAATTGAGTAGATTTGGAAGGCAGCTCCACATTTTCATCCAGTTCAAGTTCCTTTGAAGAAGTCAACACGTTATTAGCATCCTATCAAAATGGGTTATGGAGGTTCCTACCTCCAAGGGATTCACAACCAAATTAGTTGTGATAGTCCCTACCTCCAAGGTATTCAAAATTTGAACTTTCAAAATTGTTGGAGAGGTTAAGATCGTCCCTTGTTGCCTTGAAGGTGGTGGCTCTTCCACCCAATTGTCCATATCCTCCACGGCTGGTTGAGCTTGTGCACTTGTTGGTTTTGTTCCCGAGAGACCAGGATCCTTTCTAGGAATTGGGACACAATGCATGTAACCCTTCTTCGTTTGCTGCACTTGCTGGAGTTGTTGGTTAGAGGAACGGGAGTTCGATTTACCTGTCATACAGTCGAGGGGCATGGCCAATTTTATGACACTTTGTGCAATAGCTTGGCAAGTCCTCATAATTGATTTTTTGACATCTTCCATTCTCGCCTACTCCAATCCAGATGCGTGACTCTTATGGCAAGGTGGCAAGGAGGTCTACTTCTACACACACCTTTGTTGTGTTAGGCCAGGTAAAATTTTGTGTTGCCAAATCCAGCTTGAGTGGTGTTCCAACTGCTTGGGCAATACTAAAGATTGAGTGCTTATTGAAGAAGACTGTTGGGAGGCCCTCCAAAGTAATCCAAACGTGTACAATTGAAGGCTCTACCTCTGGCATGAAAAGGGGATGCCATTTGAGAACATGCATAAAGAAACCATTAATAAACCATGTGGTTTTAAGCCAACACCTTAGATAGTCCTCCTCCAATGGAAAACGTATCATAATAAGCTTGTAATCAATATAGTCGATTGTAAAATCTCCTTTGAAGCCAATAGTGTGGAAATTTTTCCGCACCACTTCCATGTTTGGTTTGCCTCTTGGGAAAAGACCAACCAAAGTGAACTTAAAAGGGGTAGCTAGCGTTTGAATTTCATCCTCAGAAAAGAAGATAGCCGACTCTCCCTTGTAGGATTGAAGCACGACTTTTTAAAGGTTGTTCCGGTTGTTTGTCATGGCTACTGCCAAGTAGTGCTTGTGCGAATGATTTAGGTTGCCCTCCAGCAATAGGCTGGAAGGCATCACCCTCGGCCATGGCTGAGATTCAAGAAGAATTATAGAGAGAAAGAGTTTTAGAGAGAAGGAAAAGATTTTTATTAAGTGTTTTAGTACTTATTTAGGTTTTAATTAGCATACTTTTAATTAGATAACGTACCACAAGTGTATGGGGTCAAATAGCATGTAGTGAAACTAGAGGTCGAACCCCTAAGGATTGGTTTAGCAATTACCGGCTATTTGGTTTGAACGCCATTTGAAGAATTGAAAATGGGAGAAAGAGTTAATTAAACTAGAATTAAAGACTTTAACTAATGAAAACAATGGATTAGGGTTAGATTAGCCAATTCCCAGTTTTGATTAATTCAATCAATTAATTGGTCTAATTATAATGAATGGAAGTTCAATTCCTATTTGTCAATTCAACCTTTAAGGTAGTTTTAAACTTTGACGATTGAACCCTATCAAATTAATGATCCAAGGGTAGATGCTTCTATGTACTAGATTAATAAATTTGAGTTCTATCTATATGAAATTAGTGTGAACTAATTAACTAATCTCGCCACCTTTTTCTCAAATTAGTTTAATCTAACAATCAACATGGGGCTACGACGGAAAATTATTAGACTATATCACCTCAGCCAACCAAACTAAATTTATAATTAACTAATAATTAACTACTCTATAAAATTGTCAAATTGTGTTAATTATTACCCAATTGTTGTGATTATTCGAATTGATGATCAGGTTAATCATTAACCAATTGAATTAGCATTATCCAACTTAGTCCATGACAAATCAGAACATAATTAAGAATATAAACACAAAATGAAACATTGAAAGAATGTAAATTACTCTAAACATTAATCTTGGAAAGCAATTGAAGAAAGCTGTGATTGAAGAAGCAATAAAACTGAAATTAAATTGCGAAATAACATCTCAATTTAAAAGCTGAAAAAGGCTTATCTAATGAAGAATCGTAAGTTCTTGGTCCAAGGTAGTCAATCTTGAACCTCTTCTTCAACTCTTCTTGAAGAAACTGAAAAAATCTAGTCTAATCTTTCATCCTATGAAGGGAAATTGAAAGAGAACATGATTTTGAGATCCAAAGACCCTTATTTATAATTTCTAAAAGATACAATGTGTAGTTCTTTGAATAAGTTTCAAAACACACTATTATGGGCTCAAAACGGACACCCAGAACCCTAAACATTGTCAAAATCATGTGACAACCCGCTCTTGTCAAACCAAGCACAGTCTATGATTAGACCTTATACCTTCTCGTAATTTCGTCGTTTTGCCTCTAAAATCTTCTTCCGACATCTAATTGAAGCACCGTTTGTCCCTACAAGACCCTAAAACAAAAACACACATTATTATCTATAATATAACTCTAAAATAACACTTAAACACTAAATAAAACTATAAACAAAAGACAAACAAGAATGCAAGAAGAACACTAATTCTGGGATGAATCAACCCTAAATACATACACACATAAATATAAGTTAAATAATATCAAATAAACACTAAAACACTATAATAAACATATATTAACACAAGGAATGGAAATGCACGAAAACACTCACATAAAACCTAAAAGTTCCAAAACTTGTGCAAAAACCGTACGAAAAAGAATAGGAATAGCCCTAATTTCTTAGGTTTATCGAGACTACCATGGTTCACCCTCAAACTTGGGTGAGTTTTTCAGGAACTTCTATTCCTGTAGCAACAATTTCAACTTCATGGAGATCAAATCGCAAGAGGACCCAGTCCACCTGTGGTGATGAGGAAAGAGACAAAACCCCTCTCAGCCAACTAGCAAGCCTAGGTAGTTTAGGAGCTTCATCTCCAAGGGTGATACCAGCTCCAAACATTTTTGCTTGCCAAGAAAGAATCTACCCTGGCATGGAATATCTTAGCCACCAAGGTGAATTTTTTTTCCTAGGCCTCTAAACAAGCTTTTTGCATTCCCAATCATCCTAACATTTTATAACTATCGTAAAAGAGAATTATTTATGTGTTTTGGATAGGTTTTATGCTAATCTCGTGTGTTTTATGTGTAGTTTTAGGGTTTTTCATCACATTATGATTTTTGGTTGAGAATACTATTTTGTGTTTAAGGGCATTTATAAATGTATTTTGAAGGTTTCAAGAGGTTTGAGGCATGTCCAAATTGAAGAACACGAGTAGATATCAAAACGGAGCAAAAACTATCAAATTTGTTCAGGTCGGTTAACTCTAGTTCTACTATCAAGTTTGTGCAAGTCTGTCAACTCTGGCTCTGAGTTGATCAACTATGGAACTTCTGGGAGCCAACGTTGAATGCTTTGCGCCAGTGTTGCCTAGCTCTAGCCTTTTGATAGCATCGTGATTTTAGTTACTTTTAGGGTCTTGGTGTCTGTTTTGGTGTGTTTCAAAGCATATTCTAAGCCTTACACTTTGTAACTCTTAAAACCTATAAATAGGGTACTGAAACACTCTAGGACCCAAAAAACACATTTTTCTTTAGTTTTGCCTTTGGGGCTGTAAGACTATACTAGGGTTCACTTTGTTTTTCAGGAAGAATTGAAGAAGAGGTGCAAGATGGACAATCTTGGACCAAAATCTTGAGAATCTTCATTTGAGAAGTATTCTTAAACCTTCATAGATCTTTCTTATGTTATTTAATTCTATTTTTATTGTTCTTTATTGTTTCTCATGTTTTATATCTCTTTGTTAGGGTTTCGAGATGTAGCCATTTGTGATTGTATGAACTCTTGTTTCATTGTTATTTCTGGTAGATTTCCATTAAATATTGATAGTTTTGTTATATTCTTAATGTTTTCTATTCTTTGGTCAATTCTTGAATATTCATATAAATATGTGATGAGACAGATCTAGTAATTCACATATTAGGATTAATTAGAAAAACCCATAAATTGAGCGAATGTCGGACCAAGGATTAATGCTATTTATGTGGTCACCATTCCATGATCCAAATTCAATGTGCTTTTACTTCTAAATGTTTGTGTTGAACCAAAGATGAATAAATTAGTCAAAGTAGAGTTATTATTGCATGACCATTGGGTAATAACTACAATAGAAAATTCGACCAGCAATCTAGGATAAAATGAACTGAGTTTGTGTTTGAACAATTGGTGAAACCAAATACCCTAACGCTTGGTAATTTTGGAATTCATTTTGGTTAATTATTTGTCCTGGTTCTTAGTTAGCCTTTTAGATTAGTTAATTAAATCTTTCAATTATCGATTTATCTGAATAGTTATGAAACTATTAATTTCAGTACTAATTCATAGTCCTCATGACACGATACTCAACTCACTTCTATATTTCATGATACGATCTTGTGTGCATGTGAGAGTGCAGGAAATTGCCCATCAAGTTTTTGATGTCGTTGCCGAGGATTGGTTTTTAATAAAATTGATAACAACTAGTTTTATTACCAATTTGGATTTATTTTCTATTTTATTATTTTTATGGATAAATTACTTTTTACATTTCCACTTATAGATAATAAGGATGATAATGGCTAAACTTTATGCTACTAGTGGGAATTGTTCATATAAGTGTGATCCATACTCCTACAATTGAATCACAGGATGGTATGACCATCCAAATTTTTATTAGAGTGATCAAAGGGAGTGTGATCTATATGAATTAGTTCCTCTACTGCCTCAAGAGCTAGAACCGTATTTTGAGAATGAGCTCGACACTCTTAAGAAAACATTGATAGATTTCATGTAAAAGACGAGAAACTCAATTCAAAACTTGGAGGCTCAATTTGATCAGCTTTCACAACAACTGACAGAAAGGCCTCAAGATGATCACATTCCTACTCATGGGTCCAAGTTGATGATTCTACCTTTAGAAGTAGAGTGGAAAATGAAGCTAGTGAAGGCATGGAAGAGAACAAGGACATAAAAGATGACTACATGCCGATTGAAGAGGTCTACAAGAAAGAATTTGTGACACCAATTGGAGTACCACTTTCTTTATGGAGACTAAATTTGCTTAAAAAATTGAGGCAGATTCGGCTACTATTGTGGTAGTTAAGAAGCATCCACAATTCGAGGTTGTTTTGGATGTGCTATACGCTACAAAGAGCTTTTCAAGTACTATCACACACTTGCTAAGCCTCCGTGACTTTACTAAGGGAGTGTTGCTTTCCTTCACCATCTATTTTATTATATTTTATTTTTTATGTGTTAGTTTATGAGCTCAATTAGGATAACGGCTTTAAGTCTCATGACTAGTTAGGTTTATGTGTTTTATGCGGTGAACTACTTTTGATTATGTTTCCATGATGTGTTTAGTTGATGTCAACTTAGTCTAGTTTAGCTGATGATAATGGACTATATGTTTGACGAATTGTAGTGGTCGTGAAATTCTCAATTTGAATGAATTTGATTATTGCTATTAGGTTATGGAATTTCTAGTTTTGGAACATTATCTTTGCAATGTTTGAGTAGTTTTATTAGAAGTTATGTGAATGCTTGTCATTCATATAGATTGGAATTAGTTTGATTATTGAGTACTTATTGAGTACTTTTTAAGGCTAACTAATGTTGTGAAGCTAAGTTTGGGTGGGATGAATTGGGCACATGAATGAATTGGATATTATTCTATACCATGTTAAGCCTATGTGTGTCTTGTTTTTCGTTTGTTCAAACTCTGTGAAGCCCTAACAACCCTACTTAGTGTATCCATGTTAATTGAAAAAAAAAAAGAGAAGATCAATTTTTAAGACTCGTGAAATTAATTAGACCTTACATTTGTGTGATTCATTTACATTTGCTCATTTGCTTAGTAAATTTGAGAGTGCATTATTAATGAATTCCATAATTAGAAATGAAAATTGGTTTTAAGTTGAAATTTGTTTATTTAGAGAAATTTATATTCACTTATATGGATTTGAATCCTCATCTAGTAGAGGTTTTTGGTTATTAATGTATAGGTATAAGTGGTTTACTAGGGTTAGTTTTTGAAAAAAAAAATTGATAAATTCAAACCCTGTAAGAGATTTTATGTTTTGATTGTCTTTTTATTTTATTAGTCTTGATAATCTGACTATTTAAAAGACTCCTTAAAGATTCTATACCCCATTTTGCCTGAAGTAGAGAGTTTAAAAAAAATATTAGCTAGGTTTTGATTATTTTGTGTTATTGTGTGTTTTGGAAATATTGGGGACAATGTTCCATTCAAGACTGGGGGTGTTTGTGTCTTGGTGGTGTTAGTGTTTATGTGTTTATGTTTTGGGAATGTGTGTTTATTTGATGTTATGTTTTTTTGTAGTGTTACATTTGTTTTAGGGATTTGAAAAAAAAAATTAAAAAAATTAAAAATTCAAAAAGATTTTTTTGTTTTTAGTATTTTTTTTTTTTGTGTGCACTAAATTTTATTATAACATATTAATAGTTTAAAAATATTTTAAGGGGACTATGAGTTAGAGTTTTTAGATTGAAATTGTACATAATCTTTCTTTACTTATTGACCCTTTGAGTTGTGGAAGTGTCATCACTATATACACTTTCAAATATTCCCTTGAGAGAGGGCATGTGAGTAGAAATACTAAGGTGGTGTTTGGTTTAAGGATATGAAAGAAATGAATGTGATTCAAAATTAATATACCTATAGATGTTTCGTTGAGTTCTCTGTGATTCATTCTATTAGGAACAAAAGTATTAGAAATTTTGTACTTTCATTCCCCACTTGTAAATTGGGATTTAAAATTAATTAATTTATTAACATAATGAAATACATCCATATTTAAACCAAACAAATAAAGACAAATAATACAAACTATACAAATAATGAATTTTATAATTTTTATTTCAATTTCGATTCTCAAATCTAAACCAAACATCCCAAACATCTCCTCCATTGGCAATTTGCCCTTTTTCTTTCTCAAATCTTTTTCCTCCCAAAATTCCTCATCAGCAGATTCAGCGCCAAAAGCCAAACCAACAAACCAACGTGCCAAACATGTGAGCTGGATGACGAGGGAAAAATTATTGTTAAAAATGTGTTCCCAATCAAGTTGGACTCATTTTGAGCTTACAAAAAACTGGGCTTACCTAAAAGTCCGTACCAAGAACTCAATAAAGGAACATAGGTTATAAAGGGAAAAACTTAGGTAGATCTGATCTTTGACCCCATTTATAGATCTTGTGGTGTGAATTAAATGTTATGAAATCTATGATATAAACTGATGTAAGTAAGATTTCATAAGATTTAATTTTGACCGCAGGGTCTATAGGTAGAGCCAAAAATCGGGTTCATGTAAGTTTTTTCCGGTAGAACAAAATGGCGGTAGCAGCAGCTGAAGCTAAGGTCGTTCACAGTGACGTCTTGCTCTTTAACCATTGGTCCTACGACGACGTTCAGGTTTACTGATTTCTTTTTATATATTTGGGTTCAGTTATTAGAGATATCTAGAGTTCATATGAAGCTTTTCGTATAAGCCTGTAAATTAAAATTTCTAAAATTATATTGGATGATATAGGATGTTTTATATCTGTTGTCTGTGACCGTAAAGATTATTTGCTACTGTTACTGTAAGATACGACTTTTGAATTTTCACTCGACTCCAGCAATTTTAATTAATGCTGCTAGATATAAACTCATCTCCGCTAAATAGTTTAAGAGAAAAGTAGGTGTAAATAACGCATGAATTTCAAAAAAATGTAGTTATGCTTTGCATAAATTGGTATATGGCGGAGCAACTAACTAATAAGCAACACGGAAAGTGTCTTGTGCAATAGTCTTCTTTCAATTGTATTGTTCTTTGAAGGTATATTAATCAAATCAGAATTCTCTCTCCCCAAAAGAAATCAAATTTTGCGGTTACATCTGAATATATGTTTCACGCAGGTGAGTGGCATTTTTCTTCTGCCTCTCATTGTCGTTCTCCTAAGATGAGAACTGTTTGCAATTATATTTAAATGTATTTTATTACAGATTAGTGACATTTCCGTTGAGGATTACATAACTGCAACAGCTTCCAAGCATCCTGTTTATTTGCCCCACACAGCTGGGAGGTACCAAGTGATAGAGGTTTAGGAAGGCTCAATGCCCAATTGTGGAGAGGCTCCAACTCATTGATGATGCATGGGCGCAACAACGGGAAGAAGCTGATGGCTGTTCGCATTGTCAAGCATGCTATGGAAATTATTCATTTGCTCACAGACCAGAACCCCATTCAGATCATTGTCGATGCTGTCATAAACAGGTATGTTAGTTGATTGATGGTTTCTTATTTATTACATAGATAGTGAAACAGAAAACACTTGAGAATCAAATGACCAGGGAGGAAAGGTTTCTTATTTATATTAGTATAGTTTAGGAATGTTGGAATGATAACAAGAGTACACATGGTTTATGTTAAACATTCTGACAGGGAAAAAAATGTGTTAAGCCTTGAAGTATTCTGTTACAATAACATTTTCTTCTGGTTCCCTTTTTGCTTTTCATTTATATAATGTTTGTCATCGGTTTTGTGTAGTGGACCGAGAGAAGATGCAACCCGTATTGGTTCTGCTGGTGTCGTGAGGCCGGCTGTTGACATTTCTCCTCTGAGGCGTGTAAACCAGGCAATATATCTCCTATACAACTGGTGCACGTGAGAGTGCTTTCAGGAATATCAAGACAATCGCTGAGTGCCTTGCCGATGAACTTATTAATGCTGCCAAGGGATCTTCTAACAGGTGAATAGCTAGCCATTACCCCATTATTTTTCTTCTGCTGCCTTTAAATAGGGTTTTACTCTTTTAGTTGAGCATCTTCTGCATATTTTGTGTGCTGTTTTAAAAAAAAAAAAAAAAAAAAGAAGTTCCCAAATATTTGTCGTAACATTTTGTGTCAAATCTGCTGGGTAGAGTTTGCTATTATACTTGCTGATTCCTGTCTTCTGTATATACAGCTATGCAATCAAAAAGAAGGATGAGATTGAGAGAGTTGCTAAAGCTAACCGTTAGAGTGGCTTTCTGGTGGAATGGATTGGGACTTCATTGTTAGACATCTTTGTTGATGGTGTTCGTTGTTTTGCCCCTATTGTTAGAACATTGTTAGTGAATCATAAAATGAGCCTGAGAGAGTTTCTAGTAAATCATTAGATTTTCTATCTGATGGAATGGTTTGATTTCATTGTTGAACATCTTGCTTTCCTGCCTCTTTCTACAGGTAAATCTTTTGAATTTTAAGGGCATTTATGGGATTGCAGTTTTGGCTAAGTGTTGCGGAAGTTCTTTTGATGCAATTTATCCGATACCATGCCCTTTTAATTGTGCTGTATGTATATTTTCGTTCTCAATTCAGTCTCTTTTATGAAGAACTCCTTTAGATGCCTTGGTGCCTTTGAATTTTGATGGCGAACTCCATGCTGTAGTTGTGCAGTCAACAAAAATCATCTATGGTACAGCAGCGGCCTACTGCATGAAAATTTATAATTTGGTCTGTTAAGCAGTTTGCAAGGAACTGACAGTATAATGATCTCGTTGGTTGCGAAATGTGTAAAGTCATTCATTAATATAACATAGTGTTGTTTCAATAATCTGAACTTCCACACAAATTGGGCACATTTCTTATACACATCTACATGATTGCAGTAAAATTTGTGTGGGTCGCAGAGCTTTGGGCATTATGCAGAGGCTGAAGATGGAGGAGATGCAAAGCAAGAATGCTATGTTTCGAACCTTATAAAGCTGATTAAGAAATGGCAGTGTAAATCTACCACATCAGGAGATGTGAGGGATTTTGTGCCGATGGTTTTACTAAAGTGAGCCAGCAGCTGACTCGGGGCATTCAGTGACCCCTCCCAGACATCATCAGAAAAGTTTGTCTCTAATGGAGGGGAAAAGGGGTTTCTCCTACGTAAAGGTAATGTCGTGTTGTACTCACGATCGAACACTTTTGATAAAGACCAAGTCAAAAATTATTCGACAATAGGAAATTTAGATAGTAAATGAAAGCTAAGAATATCAAATAAATTTGTAATGAGAATTGTGTTTTGGAATATACCTGCGTCTTTGCTATTTATACTAGTATTTGATGAGTTTGAATAATAAATTGACCATCCAACTATACATAAAAGCACAACTTAATCAACTTATGTCAAATTTAATTTCTTAAAAATGTGAGTTGGAATTGATATTAAAAGTATTTTATGGACAAATGGAAGTGTATTATAGTATTAGAAACTTATTTTTAAAATTAAAAAAGGAATATTGGTTCAATTTTTTACTAGTTACCATGTTGACTTAAGTCCTTCCTCAACTGATACTTTTATACCTTAAATCAAGTAATGCTAAAGAGATTCATAAATCACAAATGAAAATGTGCAACCAGACTAGTTTTTAAAGTACGACAACTGTAATACGCTATTACACTTTTATTTTAAATTTTCAGATTTTTAGATTACTGTAAGTTTGTAAGTTCGATGTCAATAAAAAAATATATATATTTCACTTCATTGTTTAATTTCTTTTTTTATTCAATTTATTTATTTTTGCTATGAAAAGGTTAGCCTATGATAGTTGATGAAAACTGAAAATACCATCATAGCATAGCGGCTGGCAGCTATTGGTATCAGTCATCAAGGGTAACCACCCATATTATTTTATTTTGATTTTTTAATTTTTATGTAGTTTTTTTAATGAATCCTGAATTTGATATATATATATATATATATATTTTAAATTATCATAATTAATATAGAATTGAATATTAGAGTTCTAAGAACTGTAAATCCGTATACTCACCCTAAATAAATGTTATCAATTTGATAGCATTATATTGATGTCTTATAGCAAAAATATAAGTACTAAAATACTTCCCAATTATAAAAATAAAATAAAATTATTATCGTATCAAATGATAACAACTAAATTAGTTTTGTCATCTGGTGATAATTCAATCAAATTAGTCCTTAAAAGATTCATTTTTCAATTATTGATAGTGAAACAATGAGACCTTAATTTTTTTAGACATTTTTTTTTTAATAAACTTTTCTAGACTCAATATTTAAAGTTAATCTTACTTTAGAATTTTTTTCTTAAAAAAATTTTATGTAACTTTCATAAAGAGTTATATAAAGTGATCCCATAATTCAATATTAGTTATATTTCACAAAATAATTTAAACTGCACAAAATTTTCTTCGTTGAACACGCATCGAGTGTGCCTCGATGACTAGTAGAAATAATTGGTTGGTTGATAAGGACCTTTAATATCTTTGTTTGATCATTGGCTTGGGCTTAAGCTGAAATGACCAAAATACCCTCGTGAATATTTGACCACTTTAACCAGTTTGCCACTTGTCTGTGGGCCATTTGGTAGTATATTTATGTATTATCATTTGTCTTCCACTCACAAGTCGAGTTTATTTAGGTTGAGAGTAACGCAGTGATCTTCAACCTTTGTCCTAGATGGAGCCAATAAAATTTTGACTACAATCAAATTTTGAATTTAAACTATCCTCCGAAAGGAAAATTTTTGATCTTATTCTTCCATCAACTTTATCATTTGGTTGAAAAATCTTGCGGAGATTAAGAGTTCAAGGAGATACTTTATTACAACACCTAACTTTACCATGGCACCCACTTTACCACACCACCCAAATCCAATACAATACCCAAGCACACTACAACACCCAACTCTTCCCTAGCACACAACTCTACCACAATACCTAACCCCACCACAACACCCATCCCCAAGTAAGTAAATTTCATTATCTTTCCTTACTTTTCTCTATTTTCTCTTTGATATTTTATCAAACATGTTATATGCATATTCAAACTCCTTTTTCTTTTCATGAGCTTGATTGATGAGTATGATTCAAGTAGTTATGGCACTTTAGATTTAGGAGACATTAGGCTTGGGAAAGGTCCCCCCTTGGCTTAGAAATTGACATGGACAAAGTGAGAGAGAGAGAGCGGAAAAGAGGAAGAGGAGAAGGAGAAAAGAGAGGAAAAGAAGAAAAGAAAGGAAGAAAAGAGGGAAAAATAATAAGTTTAGGGATGAAAGCAGAAGAAAATGATGTTGCTAAGGGATCCAGACCAAGTGGAATTCGCCGAAACTTATTCATAGGTAGGCCTTTGCTTGGGGGTTCTTCAACTTCTAAAGTTATAGTGAATTCGTGAGTAGAACCAATACTCCATCCATGAGAATATCACTCGAATATTCACACTTGCATCAGGTCAAAGAATATCATTCCATGAGAGCTCTCATGGTAGTTGCTTAGTCCAAGTCAAATATGTGACTAAACCCTAACAAAAAAGGTCTAGTAAAGATACCACCCATGAAAGTGAGCAAGAGGATCTTAGTGAAGACTCCATGGGTGAGCATGAGCAAGAAGACACTAGTGAAGGGGTTGCCTATCAGCTGAAGCAAGAGGAAACTAGTGAAGGCTCCATGAGTAAGTATGAGAAAGAAGACACTTGTGAGAGAGCTGCGTCTCATCCGGAGTAAGAGGAAACTAGTGAAGCCTCCTTAGCCGAAAGTAAGGGAATACTAGTGATGAGTTTGTTGCTCTTCCCCCAAAATGAAAGGGAAAAAACTTTAGCTCTTTCCTGGCAACAAGAAGAGAAAAAAGCCAAGGATTCTAACAGGGATTTCAATTATGTCTGCTCTCAATTACCTTCCTCGATTGTTAACATGGATTTACTTAATAATGGGTGGAGTTTTTTCATATTTTCAATTTCTTTAAAGTGAAAGTTCTACCCTCAGACCATAGGCCTTGTATGAAATTTCTCCATATATGTTTCCGTATATTATGTGCAACTAAAGGCAAGAGTTGAGGTTTCCACTACCCATTTTCCTCCAAGAGGTATTAGAACATAATCAAATCGGGTTTGGACAACTATGTGCAAGATCTATCCGAAACATCAATGCACATCTCATTACTTGTGCAAGTCTCCAAGTCAGATCTTCAATCGCCGGTTTCAAGAAAATTCTTCATATCACAACAAAATGAGATAGGCTTTCTATCATTTGGAAGACTAAATTGAAACTAGTATAAGATGTACATCCCAAGCTTGATAAATGGAGAAGCAAATATTTCTTGATCCAAAGGCATGACTTGAAAGTTTCCAAAGCTAACAAACTTGTTTCAATTAGAGAGCACAAGAGTATGTATCTTTCTAAGCTTATGTGAGTGTTGAAAAAATCTCATGGCAATTAGCGGTTAATGAGCAAGTTTTAGTGTCGGCGGGATTCAGTCATGTTGAACTTGATCCTACTCTCCCTTTCGATTGATATGCATACATATTTTTACCCAACAGTTTTACACGTCTTCTCTCATTTTTACATATAACTCAAATATTTTATTTACCTTGGGGTTGACTAGTTATTTTGCTTTTGCAACAGAAGCTACGTCAGCTGCCATTCATGATCGTGCTTTGGAGCAGAGAATGGATAGGTATGGGGGTTCAACTGAGAATGTTGAGGGGTCTACTACAAGGATTGAGGATGCCAAGATATCATCTCAAGTAGCCCTTACACAACCAATAGGCGGGAAGAAGTCCAAGATTCCCTCTGAGCTTACTTTACCACATTTGCCTCCAATTGAGGCTCCTACTTAGGTTGCCCCTACTCTCATGGTACTTGGTTCTCAGCCACCACGTGTCCCTTCTTTACCTCAAACTGAGAGCTCTTCATACCTCTTTCGAGATTTATGCTCCTTAATGGGAGGTATACCATGTCTCTATTCTAGAAGACGTGAGCCAGCCCTTGGTAGAACCCTTAGCTTTGCCAAAGGAGTGACGAGAGAATGCTGAAACCTTTGAGTTCCACTTGTGTTGTCGACGCCAATGAAATGTACAAACACATCGCTCAAGTAAGTTGCTCATGTTTAAAACTAACATTATTCCTTTTTGCTTTGTTTTTAGATTGGAAATCTTCACTATCACTTGCACAATGCTCAAGAGCAACACTTAGCCAAAATTTTACAGTTAGAGGGCAAACTCAATGAGGTGGTGCCGGCTAAGGATAAACATTTCACTGCTTTGCAGGCAACTTTTGAAAGCAACAAGAGGGTGACTAAAGAGAATGGAAAGTTGAAGGATGAGACAAAAAAGCTTCAAGAGTCTCACAATGAAGAAATGAAGAAGCCTCGAAAGTTTCACAAGACCGAGCTTAAGGCTAGTAAAGAAAAGTCGGTAATCTCATTGAATTTCTTGACTCTCAAAACTATGAAGAAACACTTAGTAGATTATTGTACTAGCAAAGAGTTTGATGGTACGGTGGAGGAGCATAGCATGAAACACCTTGATTCAGGGTAGATGAAGCCTTATCTTTCATGCAGAAAAGTATCCAGACTTGGATATTGATGACTTGCTCCAAGGCAGAGTTCCTCCTACATCCCTTCAAGCATCAAGGACTCCGACTAAGGATAGAGTAGTATCCGTTAGAGTTAATATGAGGGATGCTACTTCGGAGGTCATCAAGGATAGAGAGGAGTTCATGCTAGTACTTATGCTATACCACCAGCTTAGCTTAGTACTTAGTTTAGCTACTCTTTCTTTTTGGAGACTTTAGAGCTCGGATCTCTTATATGTATGAGCTTCTACTATCAAATAGTATGTATGTTGTTTACTTTCTTTAGTATTTCCTTAGTTGCACTTGTTGTTTGGTTATGAGTTGGGGTCCTTTCCTTGTACAAACTCCACCTATGTTACATGCTTTCCATCTATATATGATATTATGTCTTTCCTTTGCTACTTTGTACTCTTGTTTGGATTTAAATTGTTCCGATCTAGATGTCACATAATGACCCGCATTTGCCAGACCCGTGTCATTCACCATAACCTTAAGAGCAAATCCCGAGAATACAAGGCATCATCGCATTACTATTTACTTGAAATATTAATTTCAATAGCGGAAGCAACTCTACAAAAATATCAATTTTGAATAGTACGGCTTTTAATAAAATATAAATAAAATTACTAATCACTAAACATGAATAAACATCAAGAGCACGCATGCCCAACTTATTTGAATAATCCTAAAAAAAATCCTCAACACAGTGACCACTTTAAGTTCCTTTCTCATTCTTGTACACTTAATCTTTGTCTTTGACTAGTACATACTCGTATTCGCATTCAGCACAAAAATATAAGAAACATGGGGTGAGGGATAAGTCGCTCAGTAGATAGTACTTACTCCTGCTGCATCATGTTGCCACAGCCACACACACACACACACACACACACATATATATATACAACTCATGCATACATATCAACTATCACATGCTCATGCTTTTATCCAAATCATTCTTGTAAAACATGTAACATCATTTTTGTAAAACATGTAATGGAATAAAGTCACATACTCGTGGCATTCATCATATATCATGACTTGTATTTTCATGTAACATACATACTTTCTTATCATCAAACATGCATCCATTTAAATGGCTCAAAACTAATAGGCAATCATCAACTTATGAGTACTCAATATAGTGATTAACCTCACTAGAAAAAACTGTCAAGAAGTTCTGTAGTTCCTGTTGACCTTCTTTTTCTTGCATTGCCAAGTCTTTCTTGGCTCTATTTTTAAGTCTTTCTCGACTCTATGTTGCCAAGTCTTTCTCTACTCTGTGTTGCCAAGCCTCTCATGGATTTGGTGTCAAGTCTTTTTTTATTTTAATTTAGGATTATAACCTCTACTGACTATTTCATGTTCGTTTAACTTTGATGGAGCCACTATATCTTGTTATTACCCATACATCACATACATATCAAACATATCTAAAATTACGCATATATTATATTTTTATATTTTTAAAATCAAGCAACTACATATCCGTACATTATCCAAATTTTCTAGTAAATTAATTCTTTGAACGGCCAAATTTCATAAATGACTTTTAGAAACCATGCAAATTTATAAAATAGATTCGAAAGCATATAGTTTAGAAAACAATTTCGAAAGTACAGAAGTAAGCACCACCTACCTCAAACAGTCCTTAATTGTGCCTTTACTTGCCTTTATTCCTTGTCGATAATCCTTAGAAACAAAACCACACTATCTTATTACTAATAATTCTAGTAGTTATCCACTTATCAAATTCCTATAAAACCCTATTTTCAATATCCTAGGCACTATACTCTAGTCAATCATTAGGTTCCATAATTGTGACTATTTATGTGAGATCAAACAATTTTACTATTAATATCTTAAAATAATTCTTGTGTCAGAAACCCCTGTCGGTAACTGACATAAAAACATTTGAGTTCTATTTCAAAAATAATATTTTCATATGTTAGTTTATCCAAAATAATCAAATCATGTTTGCTTATTAGTTTATATCGAGTTAAAAATACATTTATTACTTGTTTCCAAAACTTATGGTACCTTATTATAACTTTTCAAAACTTTTCGAGTCAATATTACAATAATTTAAAACTTTTTTCTTTTTCTTTTATAACTTTACTAATAATTTAGAGAACATTAAGGCATTTTCTATAAACTTAGAAAATCATTCATGGGCGCTTTAGTAACTTTGGAAAACTATTAAGGTTTCTTAGATAGCTTGTAAAACACGCGAGGGTTCTTTGGTAACTTTAGAAAGTCATTTGGAAACCTTTGGATACCTTACAAAAACTTTGAAAGTCATTTGTTAACTTTATTCAAGTGATAGGGGTCAATTTGTCAATTACCAAAACTTTTTTGGGTCTTAGTAAAATATCTCTAAACCGTAGGGTTCATTCAAACCGTTATAATTTCCATCAACCATCAAGGACTACTAATGTCTTTATAAAATTATTGGGGCTAATCTATAATTTCCAGAAGGTGAAAGGGACTTAATTCGACTCTATTTTAAAATATTTAAGGCCTTACTCCAAATATCCTAAAATTAAGGGCTAACCTATAATTTTAAAAAATTCTTCTAATTCTCCCGTCTTTTTCCCCCCAAACTCATGTATCTTCTCCAGTCAAACTTCTTCGGCCAACTTCCAATATTTTTCCAGGCCTTCTCTGACCGATCCAACCATCAACGGCATTCACATAGCAACTGCCTCCTTATTCCTTCACTGTCGGTCGATTGAAGCCATTCGATTTTCCCTTGATAGCCACAGCCCAAGCTGTGGCCTTCTCCCTCTAATTAACGACAGCACGCCGTCGAACTCCATCGAAGACACCACTCAAAATTGGCTAACTATCTGGTTACAGATCCGGCCAAACTGTCCTTTAACGACGGTAACCGGAATAAATCTGATCTACCCCGCCAATCCGTCTATCGATCACATCTCTATTTGATTTTTAAAAAATTAATTATTTTGCTGTATCATAAAATAAATAATTTTCAGAAAAAGGGATTTCATTTTTTTTTAACAAAAATAATTAATTTTTCCAAGAAATATGAAAATCCTTTCTTCACTTCTTTCCAACCCAACTCGAACCTAAACTATAAAATATAATCATGATTTAATATTCCCATTAGCTCGAACTCATTAATAAAATTAAAACATAATATAAGTAATTACATAATTAAATCAAAATAATAAAACAAATTTAATAAATAAAGTTTGGAATAAATGAGGCTAACATTTTGTGTGTGAAGACTAGTTGCTCTCATCCCAAAGTTTGTGTAATGTGAGAAAAATATATTAGATACCCAACCATGTATAAATACAAGGTGTTGATTCCAATTTACCTATAGGATGTATACTACTCCTTTATAAGATATATACTACTCCCTAATAGTTGTCAAGTTAATTTACTATAACCGTAATCTATTTATTTATTTATTTATTTCCAGTACTCCAATAGTTATTTTTATTTTTAATTAAATAAGTCCAAAAATTCGGGATTTCATACATACGCCTTCGCCTCCCTGAGGTACTTGAAAAATTTTCAAGTAACTAAGTTGCCTTTTTGAGCTATTGTCTTCATACTTGGATTGATCTTTTTGCCCCGGAATGGTAAGCCTTGTTCTCGGAACCAAACTTAACCTAGGTACACCTTACTTAAGAAAAGTTTTTTCGCCCCTAGAGGGATAATCCTTGTTTTTGGGACTAAGGTCTCAATACTAAAGTCATAATACTAACGTCTTGATACCAAGCTCTTGATACCTAGGTCTTGACACCAAAGTCTTAACTTGGGTATAAATTTTTCGGCCTCAAGGGGTACACCATGGTCTTCAAACCATAACGTGATTTTAACCTACGTCCCCGAAGAGGTACTCCATGGTCTTGCGACCATTGGGTGATTTTATTTTTGCCCCCAGAAGAGTATACCATAGAATTATGAAGACTGGTCTTGAAACCATGGGGCGATTTTATTTTTGCCCCGGAAAGGGTACACCGTGGTTTTGAGATTTAAAGACACCTATTTATACATATACTTGGGTTTACTCTTGTTTTTTTGTTTTTGATTATCTAATGTAAATTTTTGAAGAGTTTCAGCCCTTTTTCTTTCTCTCTCTTAACATTGCACCGTAAAGCTACTTGTTTACCAAAAATATTTCTTTGACTTGAAGGCTAGTATTAGATTTCTTATTCCAGCCTTATTTTGCAATACATAGTAGTTATTGAGCAGATATATGGACTTAAACTTGGGGTTTAGGTGAACCAAGTATATTAGTCTGGTTTTCTGCGTATATCTTTTAAACAAAGGATTCATACATTTTCAATTCAATGGGATTGAAATTAAAATGAAAGAAAAAATAAAATACATGCATATAATTCAATAATGTACTCACTACGAATATAAACGAATTAGATTTTAAAGTATTCGTTAATTTCAAATCCCACCAATATGGTTAGTTTATGTCCCTGACTTTTTTCTTATGATTATTGGAAAACTGAAAATTTGATATAACTAAATACTAAAAAATTTCAGTGCGAAATCGGATTTTGAACGAACAACTATTATTATTCTAATTTTGACACAGTATTTAATTATCATTGATTCGTTATAGCATAATCCTTTTCAACTTTCAGTCTACTTGGTTTGAAAATGAAAATCAAGAATTAAACTTGTTAATATGTAAACTATATCTTAATATGTAAACTATACATATTTAGGTTATTTGTACATATTATTCTCTTGATTCTTTTCTATGATTATTGTTATTGATTACGTTATTGATTAGTTTCCTTATATAGTTTGTATTCATGCCTATATAAAGACAAGCCTTATACTATTGTATGTGTGGTGATGAATATAACCTTTATTCACATATCTTTTCATGGTATCAGAGCCAACCTGATTTTCTAACTCCCGGTAGTTCAATTAGCAAAATCTAGTTCATTATTCTCACTATTAGTTCCTTGATATATCTCATTCTTTTGCTTGAATTTTAGTCACTACCGATGTCTAAGATCACCAAAAACTTGTTCCCAAGATTCCAAGTTCCAATCTGGTCGTTTTCCCTTCATCGGAGAGCACCCCATGTACTTGCATGTGCCGATGACCCGTCTCGTTTGAAAAACCGGGTCTGTCTTCTGAACGAAGAAGACGAAAAAAAATGTGATCAGCGATCACGCTTTCAATTAATTTGTAGAAGGTGTGATTACAAACATGCTTTCTCCCGGCGTTGAGCCACATCAGCTACCACTCAGTGCCACGTCAACTGCCAAATCATCAACACATCAGGCAGATATGCCACATCATCAAGACACGTCATTAGCCACATTGTCTGACACGTCACTTGACACGTGTCACTACGTAATCACAAAAAAAGGTTTTCTACTTGCCACGTTATCATCCACATCAGCATCTTGCCACATTAGCATCCATGTTATCTGTCTTGCCATTTTTTGGGACACTTCTTGTTCGGTTCAATCTTGATTTGGTTCGGTTTGGTTCAACTGGTCAGACATCTATTCTATCCGGTCCGACCATATTCTGCCCGGTTCTTTTCCACTTCAATTCGTTTCCTTATTGTTTTCAGCATTCTAAATCCATCTGTGACCTCGATTTTCCTAAAATTGGCCTCTAAGGTTCTGTTTCTTCATATTTCTTGACCTAGGTATCTAGTTTCATCTTTTACTCTTGGTTTAATGGCCTCGTATAGTTCGATATCAGCTTATAGTTCTCTCCAAACACCTATAACATTGGATAATCTTGAAATGATCATCAAGCAGGTACTCTCTAAACTTCTCCCTTCACATAATAATGCACGCTCTGTCATCTCCAATTCTGGTTGGTATCTAGATTCTGCTTGTTCTACTCACATGACATCTGAATCTAATGTTTTCTCTTCCAAACAACACTTACATATACCATCTATTCAAACTGCTGATGGATCTATCATGCATGTTAGTCACATGGGCACTATATGCTTAGTCCACACCTTCTTTTTCCTTGCCCGAAACCCTTCATGTTCCTAAGTTGACTTTAAATCTTGTTTCTATTGGTCAACTAGTTGAACTTGGTATTGTCGTTTACAAGATTGTCAGATTGGATAACTCCTCGAAATCGACCATAAAGTCAAGCGTTTATTTGAGTTAGACAACCTTAAATTTCCTTCATCTATTTAGGTGCAATTTGCAGTATTTTTGTCTTCTATTCATTCATTAAGCCTTTGGTATTCTCGTCTAGGATATGTTTCTTTGAGTCGACTTAAAATTTTAACTTCTAGTGGTAAATTAGGATCAGTGGAAAATGATTCTATTGATTGTGTTTCTTGCCAACTCGCTAAAACTCATCCATTGCCATTTCCTACGAGCGACTCCATTTCAACTACACCATTTGATTTAATCCGTTCAGACATTTGGGGTCCTGCTCCAACACCCACTATGGGAGGTTGTAGGTAGTATGTTATTTTTATCGATGATTTTACCCGATACACAAATATGGCTTTTTCTTATGAAAAATAAATCTGAATTACAATAATTCTATCATGATTTTGCTCTTATGGTCAAAACTCAATTTTCTCTATCCATTAAAATTTTTCATACTGATAATTCCATGGAATACAAAGAAATTTCCATTCTTAACTTTATTCGTCAACAAGGTACCATTTTCCATCGTTCTTGTCCAGGTACTTCCCAACAAAACAGTCGGACTGAGTGTAAATACCGACATATTCTTGACACAGCTTGTGCTCTATTACTTGCCTCTTCTTGTCTAGAGCAGTTTTGGGGTGAAGCCGCTCTTACTATTGTCTATATTATTAATTGGGTTCTTTCTCCTGTTGTTGGTAATCAGTCTCCTTATGAGCGTCTGTATGGTTCTCCTCCAAATTATAAGAACTTGAAAGTTTTTAGGTGTACTTGTTTTGTTCTTCTATAACCCCATGAATACACCAAATTAGAAGCACGGGCTAGGTTATGTTGTTTTATAGGATACGGTATTGAACATAATACAAGGGTCAGTGTTGTTGGGATCCTTAATCTTAACAGTTATGCATATCCCGTCAAGTTGTTTTTTGGAAACATAAGATGTTTTCCTCAATGTCCAAGTTTAATCTATCTTCTTCTTCTTCACCACCTCTCTTCACTCATCTCACAACAGATATTTTTCCAGATAATATTCCTTTAACAGGTTTGTTCTGAGGTAACTAACTTTGATAGCCGCAATGTCAATTCATCCAAGGATCCTGGTCCAGCGACGGCCCAAGTATTTCTGTTGGCCCCAAAGTAATCTAAGAGAGGGGGGTGAATTAGCTTTCTTAAAAATTATATAGCAAAATACTCACCAATAAAATCTTTTAAACTATCAAATGGACAAATAGATATAAAGACAATGAAGCTTATGAAATATAAAAAGGTAAAGAGAGAAATTAAAAAGGCAACACTTCCAAACTACCAAACTTGAAGTGTTAATCCACTAGAATGCTTCACAAAATTTGGTGAGTCAATAATCTTCTAAGTCTGTTGTACACAAAGTAGGACAATCCTTGCTCACACTAATTCACTTTAGTTGAACCAAGGATTTCACTCTTAACCTCACTTTAGTACAAGATTATCACTCCACTCAATATTTTGAATTGCACTCAAAATGACACACTAATACAAGATAGCACTATAGCCAATTTGCACTCAAATTGCTCTTTCTAAGGCTTGTATTCAATGTACTAGATGCTCCTTACAGAACAATAGAGTATGTATTTATAGGAGCAATAAATTGTGGTTGTAACTAATTCCCAATGGCTCAAAAATAAATGCAAAAAACTAGCCGTTAAGGGTTTCGGACGTTCGAGATAAAGATGGTGCGTCCGACACAGCGTCCAATCTCAGTATAGTTGGTGAAGATGTCGTTTTGGACGGTTGTGCATGCGTCCGTTTCATCGTCCAGACTGGGTTTCGGACTGTCTTGTTCGTCCGAAGCAAGCTTTGTTCGAACAGTTGTATGCATCAGTTAAGGAGCTTAGGATTCTTGATTCATAGCTTATCAATCGGACGGAAATATATGTCCGAGAGATATTTTCTCAGACGCGCCTGTGCATCCGTTGCAGGTGCATGAAGAAGTTTGCTTTCTGCCTGTCCGTTCGGATGGTGAAATGTGTCCAAGTGAATTTGTATCGGACGCTCCTGTTCATCCAAGAAAAGTGGCATAGTTCAGACGGTGTACTAAGTTTGAACGACTTGTTTCCAGCAGAAAAGATAGCAGACCTGCGTAGCTTATTTTTAGAATTTAGTGCTTATGTCATCATCAAAATAAGGTTTGGGAAACATCAATCTCCCCCTTTTTGATGTTGACAAACAGTCATTGAATAACCAAACATATCCAATCATGTATATCAAAAAATTAACAGATATGATTAATAGCACAACCAACAATTTTGCATATTTTTATTCCCCCTTTTGACATCATAAAAAAAAAAGCTCCCTCTGAGAAAGTGCACTAAAATAACCAACAACATCGTGAACTTTAAAAAAAAACATTTAAAAAGGTGTAATTGATTATATTGAATATGATTTTCTTAATTTAGTCAGTATTTATACGGATTCGGTGTAAAAGTCTAGTAGACTGAGTAAGACACAAAATTTAAAATATATATAGTGCTTTGATGAGTTCTTAAATCTCTAAATGATGTTATGATATATTTTAGGTGTTCTATAGATTTAATTCTATGAAATATGGTTGGTGTGCAGGTTGATAATTTTTATTTATATCACGTTATTGCCTTGTTTTGGTATGTCGGCAGGTTTATCTTATTATTTATAATTATTTTTAAATAAAAAGTTAATTTTTTTTGTTTTTAGTTAATTTGTAGGCTAGGCCTTGTTCTTAACTGCTTATAAAAAGATAGAAACTGTTTTTTAATAATAAATTAAAAATTACTTTTGAAAAAGTTGGTATAGAGTTGTTTTCCAAACAATTTTTAACTTTTCTAAACATAAAACAAATTTATTTTTTATTTTTGTCAATAAATTCCTTAAATTTTTTTATATATTATTTTTTTTGTAAATTTCTTTAATAATTGCATGACTTTACCATGTGAAAAATGTTTTTCTTTTATTTTTTTGGTGAACTTGTGAAGCTACTTATTTACCCTTGGCAATAACACATGGTTGTAGAAGGTCTATAAGCATTTATAAGGAGCTTTATGTAATTAAAGGTTTAAATGGTAGTTTGACCCATGAGCCCAAATTGCAAGCCTATAATAGTAACAAACTATTATGGATAGAATGGTAAAAGAAATACACAAAACTACTTGATAATTTTTTATTGGGCCCTCTATAATGAGGCTTTTATGCCTTATGTTGAAAAAAAAACTACACAGCCTAACAACAGTATTTTATGACCCATCACTATTTGTTGGGTTAATATATGCATTTTACACTTGTTGGTTCAATCACAGCCATCACATCACCATTTATCCTTAACCATGGAATATCCTTAGTCGTTGGACCATAGTTGTCATTTGTTTAGTGTGTTTAAAACACATCTGACACTTAACCATCAAATTTACCCCCTTCCCTTACAGCATGGTCAATTTCGAAATTTTGTAGACACTATTCTTTCCTCTGTACTTTGTGATATATTTTGGTACAATCTTTTGTCGTGGTATTTCATCCTGCTCTTTCAATACTCAATTATATTATACTTCTACTTCCTACTTTTAGATTTTTCCCTAGAAATGGGGAACTTTATTGACTTCCAACAATTATCTCTTCATCTCATATCAAATCATGTAAACTATTTTGAATTAATTCAAAATTTAGAAAAAATGAAAAATTGCTCTTCTATAGATTATTTTTATTACAAGAAAGGCAACAATATATAAGTATTCACTTCAAAATTTAGAAAAAATGAAAAATTGCTCTTCTATAGATTATTTTTATTACAAGAAAGGCAACAATATATAAGTATTCACTTCCTCTCCATTTTCTCTTATGCTTTTAACTTCACCTTCCATTTGTTTCTCTGTGAAAGATATTTTTCTTTAATTTATGCTTCTTCTTCTTTTTTCCACTACAATATAATGCATGCATGAGTCTATATCCAAATGTTTGGACATGTTAATGAGTTTTGTTGTTTTATGTTTTGCTCTTTTCTAGTTGTTGACAAAATAGGGAAAGTTCGTTTGAGCAAATATGTTTTCTGCGAGGCATGTATACCACTTTTGTACTCATATAGTCATATGTACTTTACTGTCCCTGAATGTGTTTGCTATTTTGCCTAAGAAAAATTCCTGCATATTTTTATTTTGTATTCTTAAATGTACGTGAGCTGCTCACATAATCTCCTTTCTTTTCAATTAGTTGTTAATTCTTGCAAAGTTATAACTTTTAGTCCTCATGGTAAAAGATATAACACTAAGCTTCATAAAATGAAAGGATTTCCATACATAATTTAAAATATTACAGAAAAAATGCTTCCAACTAGATCTGAACAAAACTGGGAAAATTAAATAAATATGGATTAATCCAAGTTCCAAGCAATACTCAACAACCATTTTTCCTTACATTTTCTCACACATTTCATCTTAACAGCAAATGTTTTGACACCAGTAGTAATTGAATATAGAACTTGTCCAGGGACTTGCAACTTTTACTGAAAAACAAGTTGAGTAGCTTTGTTACATATACATCATATATTATCTTCCTTTGATGCAACTAGAGATAATTCCATGATAAGAGATGCAAAGTTCTTGTCCCTGCAATGCAAACAGTGCCATTTGAGCTCATGATCCCAGACTTAGATGTGATATTCAATTACATGGAAATTATATGCCATGCTAGCATAAGGCGTTGCTGTCATTGAAGAGCACATTAGTTTAATCCTATATTAAAAAGGTCAACGTAACATAATTAATAATAAATTGAAGAACTGGAAACAAAAAGTTAATTATTAATAAAATTGAAAAAAATTATTATATAAGACAAAATCTTGATTTTGTCCATGAACTTCAACATTTGGGTTTTGAAGGGTTTGGCCTTAAGTACTCAACCTTTACAGCATTTACAATAGAGCCTATAAGCTGACCCATTTGATATGGGTCTAATTGTGTAATCTAATACGTTGGCCTGATTTATGAGAGCCTACTTCGCTTATGGAAGGGCCAGGGTCGCAGTCTTCTAGTTTCTTGGTTTGGAGATTGTCCATTAAGAATCTTTCCGCGGTCAGAGGAGGTCGCTCTCCAATCTCAGATGCAGCCTAACCTGGCCTAGCAATGAGTATGTAACTTGTGCTTTGGGTGATCTAGGTGTTCGAGAAGGACCTGATAGAGCCCTTTCTGGGATTATGGGTCTGCAATGCCATACATCTACTTGGTCACTTGTGAATTTGTCAGACTTAATGTGAACAGTTGGCATTCACAATTTGTCAGAGTCGAGGAATTTGTTGGTTGCAAATTTGACATACCCTCAGATTTTGTTGTATGTAGAATTAGGCTTCAGGTTGCTCTGCTCCAATTGATAAGTTGCAACCCATGGACAATTTGCCTCTTTGGTAGAGGCATAAGATGTCCCGTAATATGCCATTTCTATGGGACATGTCACCGGAAAAGCAAACTCTGCTTGCCGGTCCTATCTATTCCGGTTAGTCTTGTGTCAAATATAGTTACCCGGACTGTACCTATGGTATTATTTGGAAATTGGGGATATAAATGAGAATACAAGTATCTATTTTAATAGACTTCCCCACCAGTGACCGTAAAGAGGCCATAAAAGGCATGGATAGCCTTATTTTTTGGGTTTCATATTGAGCCCGGGTCTGAATTATACCCGTTTTAAAGTCATTTGAATCAATTAATTGATTTTCAACCTCCATGCTGAAGCTTGAAGATAGCAATATGAGCAAGGTTATGGGAGGTTTTAGTTCCTTATATAGAGTATAGGGGATTTAGTCTAAAAGTATCTCCCTCTTGCTGACGTCACTCCCTCCCCAACTTTACTGATATATGGAGAGGAAGAAAATGAATGGTTTTTAATTGCAGGAAGGGGCCTATAATATTACTTAGGCCCCTTTCCTCCCACCACATGTCAACTGCTGATTGGTTGGGAAAAAATAGGTGCAAAGGTAGTGCAGGTCATAAGCTATGTGTATAGGGAAAACGCGTGGGGCCTGGTGTTTTGGCAGGAAAATTTTTGGAATTAGGATATCGTAGCTATTGGATCTAACTGGGTGCTGACGTGGAGCTCATCCGTTTAATATGGCCCCACATTGTTTTGAGTACAGTAGTGAGGCGTGCTAAGGAAGCTTCTACTTTTTTCGTCATTTCACACTTTTGATGTTGGAGCATGTGAGAAACTGTTTAAGAGAGGAAGAACTAAAATGCAATTAAAATAGTCACTATTTTTGGTAGGGAGTTACTGTATTTTAGAGGGAGTGGTCAAAGTATAATTTTTAAAAGTTGCAAGCTAATGCGACGCATCTATAAATAGCCTCTGGGCTTTTGGGTCCAGTACCTATAGATCTATACCTTCTGGGCTATAGACTCTAGTAGGATGAGGTCTGGGGCTTCTAGTGCCAAGAAGAGTTATGCTCCGGATACTCTTTTTTGAACTCTGGTGAGGCGAAGCTTGTCCCTGGGGAGTCGCTCTGCCCTTGCCCACGGCCAATTTTCAGGCATGAGGCCATAAGACGTTTTGAAAAGGTCAAATATACCCAATTGCAAGATATTTCATGAAGCGATGGGATCTGAGAAGGACCAACAGAAACCCAATGTTTCTGAACCTTGGAAGACTTATGTACACATGCCTTCTTTGGGACTTATGTACACATGCCTTCTTTGGGCCAAGGATCTAATGACCGCCATGGGTACTTAATTAAGATTTGGTCGTACAGTATGATGGGAAATTTCCAAATTGATGCTAGGCAATAGGAAAGTGATGCTCTGAATGGGATTATTGGCATCTACTTTGTCCTGGACCAAGAGGCAAGCAAAATTTAGCTACCTAGTTTTGATGAGGTGTTTCAGAGGCATTACGGCATGGATGTGGATACTTACTGGACCAGAAATGGACCAGGTATATGCATTTTTGTAGATTTGATTCATTTTCATAACTTTTTTCAACAAGTGATCACCAATTTCTGATGGCCATTACATAAAACACAAATAGAAGTAGAAACATCATTTAAAACTTTCATGTTTCTAATCTATGATTGCTTGACAATTTTACTTTCTATGCCACCAAAATAAGATCTGATTTAATGAACCAGTGAGAACCACCATCAGCCTATATTGTAGAACACATAAAATCATCATAAACATATTCTTGAAGTACCAATTAGGATTAGTGCATATGTAGGTATCTTTAAAAGAGTTTCATACACAAAGAATGCTAATTCATAAAACAATATATATCCAACTCCTTAAACCATATGGACCCAACTCCTAAACCATAGGCCTACTATTTTTATTCAACTATGCCATTACAAATTACATACCTTAATATAAATAAAAGGCTAGCACTATTTCCAGAGCAATTTATATGACAAAGTAATTTTGCTCAGTTAGATGAAATTGCCCCTGGTAGTCAAAACCACCTAATGTTACGGTAAATTTACCACACATGATCTCTCCAAATATCCCACTTTATTCGCTTTACTTCCCTAGTCCACCTGCTCTATATCTTCGGAGATATCCGATCTCCCAAGTATGGAGTCTATTTCCTCCAATGATTTTTATAAACGAAAGTAAAAGTCCTCAAACCCAAGCCGATGAAGTAAGTATAAGTTTTTAGTTCTTGTCTCATTTTAGTTTCATCAATCGTCTAATATATCGTGATTAATTTTTGATATTGGAGAAAAAAGGCAAAATTCTTGTATTTTTTTCTTATTTCCTACGTAGAATCATCTTTTTTTGTTGAATTTGTGTAAAATTATCCATTTTCTATTTGTTGAATGTGTTTCTACAAGTGCCCAGTAATTTGTCTATTTTTGAAATTAGTCTACTATAATTTATCAATCAATTGGATAACAAACCATACCATTCACTTTTGGGTTTTGATAGTCTGATATGTTTTTGAGAAATTATGTACCGGGACATAGAAAAAGTCCTGATGTACTTTTTAGAGATAATTGAAGTTAATTACTTGTCACTTATCATTATATGTGTCCTTTTTTTATTGATTAATTCATATTGGATTTAATATCAAATTTTCTAGATGAATAATACGGATAATTAACAAGTTGAAGAACAAAATATGTCTGGTTGTTGTGATATTGAAGAAGGGACTATCCATGCATTATTTGACAAAAAGTTTGAAACTCGTGATGAACTTATGAAGGTAGCAAGGGAATTCTACTTAAAACGAGGCTACGTCTTCTAGGAATGTGTTACCATTGGTTGCGATCGAGGAGGCCAATATCAAGATAAAGGGATTCCAACGAGAGAACGACAACGAAATACAAGTTCTAGCCTTATAAATTGTCCATTTGAAATTCAAGGCAAGTTAACTCAAGATGGATTTTAAAAAAATTTTGTTAAAAATGACTCGCATAACCATGAAAGTTTAACTGATTTGATGGTGCATTCTTTTGCCTGAATTTTCTCGAAAGAAGAGATTAAAAGTATTGATTGGTTGAGTAAATATAGGGTTCCTCTACATTAAATTATTACATCCCTTTGTCAAAAAAATCTGAATAGCCAAGTGCTCAACAGCAAAGGACATCTACAACATGAGATGCAAGATTGTACAAGACAACCTAGATGGCCGTTCATTTATTCTGGTTTAGTTTGAAAAACTAGGTAAGACCGAGTTTATATTTGATGTTAAGCGAGATGAACATTTAACTCATGTATTTTTTGCTCATCCAACTTCCATTCGATTGAGTAAAAGCTATTCGAATGTGTATGGACTGTACATACAAGTCAAATCGATAAAAGATGCCTTTGCTTGAGATAATTGGGATTACAAGTTTTAACACTTCATTCTATCCTTGTTTTGCATTTTTTAGAAGAGAAGGACATATGAATGGGCATGAAGATTATGAATGGGCGTTGGCTGTGTTCAAAAAAAATACTTGGTCATGATTTTCAGCCATATGTTATTGTAAGTGATAGGGAATTAGCATTGATGAAATCCATAAAAGTGATTTTTCCTAAGCCTTCTAATGTGTTGTATGTATGACATATTCAGAACATACTTGCAAATTGCAAGTTGTTATTTAGACAGATAGAAAATTGGGATGCATTTTTAACAGATTGGAATAGTCTTGTGCACTCTTCAACAGAAGAAGCTCCTAAGAAAGATTGGCATGAGACTCAATTATCATATAAAGAAAAGACTATTGTGTTGAGCTATATCAAGAAAACGTGGCTTCCGTACAAAGAGTATTTTTTTAATGCTCGAATAGAGAAGCTTTTACATTTTGGAAATCGAGCTACTTCAAGAACAGAAGGTGCACATTCAAAATTAAAGAAGTATGTAATGGTTTCAACTGGAGATATTCGGACAGTAAAGCAGAAGATGTGCATTCTCCTTGAACATGACTTCTAGGAGATGAAGGGTTCAATGTTGAGTGAAAAAAAATAAGATTCTTCGTAAGTGCAATATACCATTTTTTTTAAAGAAGTTGTGACTAGAGTGTCTTTTTTTGCATTGAAACAGTTGGAGAAATAATTTGAAATGATGAAAGATGACAAGATGCAACCAACATTCAGAGGAACTTTGTATAGCTACTATGGGGTTACCTTGTGCACACATGATGATGCTTGGAAGAAAAAGATATTACCTCTTGAATCTATACATTCTCAATGGAGGATCGATACGAGGGCATATCTTTTTCTTGAAAATGGAGTAAGTAATTCTGAGTATCCTTTAGAAGTTATACTTATTGACTTGCAAGAAAGGTATCAACAGTGTCCTCTTGTTGAAAAGGAATATGCTCAAGAGAAATTATCCCAACTTCTTAATAGATCATCATCTTTGAATTTTGAGTCAACTATACAACGTGGAAATGGAAGGCCATCAACTAAAAGGAAAAAGAAAGTATTAAATTCAACTACATGGAGATCTTTGTCGATTTGAGACTGTGGAAGCATCACTAAGGTGTAAGACTCAACAAGATTGTATGGAGGATGGTTAGGCAAGTGAAATTGAAGGTACTATGTTGGTTCAAGACTCAATGTTATTTGATGAAACTAGATCAAATGATTTACTTGATTTGAATGCCATATGCCAAGTTTAAGTGATGAAATCTTTTGAGATTTGTAAGAATAGTTATTATGGTGCATCTTACTTCCACTGAAATTCTTGAAGTGTGAATCCTTTTTCTGGAATTTGTGGTCATGAGTCATATGGTTAAATGATGTTGCAAAGTTTTACCATGAATGGGACAGAAGAAGAAAATGACAGTGTATATCAATGTTAATAACCTACAACCTAGGTTTTGATGATGCCAAATGAAACTTAACTATCTTAACTGAAGCTATGCAGGATTGCTGGTACATTTGCTCAAGCAGGATTTTCGAACGAAGAACACCGTCCGAGCTGTACTATATTTCTCAGACGTACAAGCTCGTCCGAACGATTAGGTAAAGATCAAGATTTTGGAGCATCTACAGTGGACGCACAAGCTCGTTCGAAGGAATTTGCCTCGGACGTATTTCACCGTCCGAAAGAGTAAGGCAAAGTCAAGAGTTTAAGGCACCTACAACGGACGCATCTAACTGTCCGAAAGAGGCTTACATCAGAAAAAGCTAACTGTCCGAAAGAAAAACATTCCCAATTAAGCATTAAACCTTTCGAACACAATACACCGTCTGATGTGTGAACCTTTCAAACATACCTGGTTCGGATGAAGGAACGGACGCAAGCTCGACCATCCGAATCGTATCATCTACTCTCTAATATTTAAGATCGGACGATGGATCGAACGCATGACAATAACATACGACGTCCGAAACCTAGAACGGCTAGTTTTTGACCATTTATTATTGAGCCGTTATGAGGTGGTTAGAACCCAATTTATTGCACTTATAAATACCAACTCCTTTGTATAATGAAAAATATCTTACACATTGAATACAAGCAAAAAGAAAGGCAATTTGAGTGCAAATTAGCTCTTTAATGATATTGTATTGTGTGTACTTAAGAGTGCAATTCAAAATATTGAGTGGAGTGATAATCTTGTACAAAAGCGAGGTTTGGTGTAAAATCCATGGCTCAACTAAAAAATAAAGTAATGTGAGGCAAGGGTGATCCTACTTTGTACACTAGAGATTATTGGCTCACCAAGATTGAAGGAGCATCTTGGTGGATTATTATTCCAAACTATCTAGCTTGGATGTGGTGTTTGATCTCTTTCTCGATTTAATATATTCATCTTATTCTTAATTGCTTATCCTTTCATCATCTTATTTGCCAAGTGCAGGAAATTTAAATTGAGCATTATTTGTTAAGATAATTTTTGAAACCTAATTCACCCCCCCTCTTAGGTTTCTTCGGGTCCAACAATTGGTATCTGAGCTTTGGTCTCTTTATTTTGGTTAAATTGCATTTGAGTAAAGATCCCTTATGGCAACCAATAATACTTTATTTTTTGAGGATCAATCTATCACTAGACCCCCTATGTTTAATGGGATAAACTTTATTAGATGGAAAGATAGAATGAAAATATTTTTGCAATCCATTGATATTGACTTGTGGTATGTTGTAAATGAAGGTTCTTTTGAAACTACCATCATTGATGATCATACTAGAATAGAAGAAGAGAAAAGACAAGGGATGAGCACACTCCACAAGACAAGGCAAATTTGACCTTAAATGCGAAGGCTATGAATGTACTATACAATGCCTTGGATGCTAACGAATCAACTCATGTCAAAGGATGCGTTTTCGCTAAAGAAATTTGGGACAAATTGAAAGAAATTCATGAAAGGAGCGATGATGTTTGAGAACAAAAGAAATCCTTACTTGTTGCTAAGTACGAGTCCTTCAAGATGGAACCACATGAAAATATTGATAACATGTATTGTACGTTTAATGATATCATTAAGGATCTTGAAACCTTGGGTAAGGAGTATTCTTTGGGCGAAAAGAATAAAAAATCTTGAATACTCTATCCAAAGAATGGGAGGCCAAAACTATCGCTATGGAGGAAGCAAAGAATCTAAACTCCATGTCTATTGAGTCCTTAATTAACTCTGTTAAGTCTTATGAATTAAAGCTTAAGGCCAAAGTGGTGGATGATGAAGAAACAAGACCTTAGCAAAAAGGAGCATTGCATTAAAGACTTCTCAAGAAGAAGATGAAAATGGTTCCATCAATCTAGAAGATGGAGATCTTGATGAAGGAGATTTTGTACTCATCACCAAAGGATTTCTCAAACACTACATCAATAAAAGGAAAATGAGAAGAGGTGGAGCTATCAACGCAAATAATTTCAAAGGGAAGACCAAGCTAGAAATGAAAAAGTAAATTGAAAAGTGCTTTGAATGCGGTCAACCCGGACACTTCACAAATGAGTGTCTTCCAAGAAGAAAAAGGAAGGAAGAAAGCCCCGCTTCAACAATTTCCGAATCACATGGGATGATTGCAACTCCGAAGGAGAAGTTGAAGAAGAAATGGAATCGACACAAATGGCCTTTATGACCATTGGTGATGATGAGGAAAATTCTTCTTATGATTCTAATGATGAGAATGATAATAATGATCTTCAAGCCTTCATTTTAAAAATGCATGATAGTTTAAAGGAATCATATACTAGAAATACTGGAGTTAGTAAAAAAGTCAAATGCTTTATAAAATGCTAACTCTAAACTTGTGAATGAAAACAATAGGCTATCACAAGAAAACGCTGAGTTGAAGAAAATAATGCATGTGAAAACAAGGATCAAGGAAGAACAAGACTCCTTGAAGAAAAGAATGGACGACTTGAATGTTCTCTTGCATAAAAAAAGGGAAAATTTATTGGTATGAAAAGGAATAGAAATGTTTTGATCAACAGAACCTTGTCACTTTTAGAAGGAATGATCTTTGTTTTGTAAAATCAAAATCTTCTTTATATGGGAAAAAAAATATTATCTACAATTATTGCCAATAATATGGACATGTGAAAAATAATTGCCATATCAACAAAAATGAAAAACTTGGAATGAATACCGTATGGATTTGTAGTAGTTACACTAACTCTTATGAACTCAAGAAAATATGGGTACCAAAAGTTATCACTTAATTTCTTGTTAGGTAATAAACATCACGAAAATTCTAAATGGTTTTCATAAATAGTGGATGTTCAAGACATATGACTGGAGATGCATCTCTCTTCACCAATCTCAAGTCCAAAAATAGTGGAAAGGTGACTTTTGGGGATAACATGAAAGCAAAATCAATTGGCATTGGTGATGTAGGTAAAAATGATGAGACCTTGATTAAAAATGTGCTTCTTGTTGATAAATTGAATTACAATCTCTTAAGTGTGAGTCAACTATATGATAAGAATCTATATGTGTTTTTACCAAATATGAATGTTTAATTCTTGATAAAAATTGTGTCGTTTTATTTAAAGGTACTAGGCACAATGATGTTTATGTGATTTATCTTGATAATATTGGTAGTAGCAATGTAAAATGTTTAACCACTTCTATAGATGATCCTTGGCTTTGGCAAAGAAGGTTTTGTCACTTCAACATGGATTTAATCGAAAGTCTTGCTAAGAAAGAATTGGTGAGAGGCTTGCCAAAATTGAAGTTTTTGAAAAACAAAATATGTGATACATGCACAATTTGGTAAACAAGTTAAAGTTTCTTTTAAACCAAAGACTTGTGTATCTACTTCTAAACCTTTGGAATTATTGCATTTGGACTTGTTTGGTCCAACTCAACATGTTAGTCTCGGTGGTCGCAAATATGGATTTGTGATTGTTGATGACTATTCTAGGTATACTTGGGTACTATTTCTTGTTCACAAAAATGAAACCTTTGAAAATTTTGTAAAACTATTTTCTAAAATACAAAATTTGTTGAATTTGAAAATCATTCGTTTGAGAAGTGATATGAAACTGAATTTAAATTTGGAAGTTTTCCCGAATTTTGTGATCAGAATGGTATTTCGCACGAATTTTCAGTTGTTAGAGTGCCTAAAAAAATGGTGTTGTTGAGAGAAAAAATAGAACACTCCAAGAGGCAGCTAGAACCATGATTAGTGAATGTGATTTACCAAAATATTTTTGGGCAGAAGCCGTTAACACGGCTTGTTATGTTATGAATCGAGTTCTTTTGAGACCTATTCTATTAGAGTTAAATAGAACTCCTTATGAACTCTTGTTTTGCAAAAACCTGTTGTGAGCTATTTCAAAGTTTTTGGTTGTAAATATTTTATTTTAAAAATCAAATAAAATCTTGGGAAATTTGACAAGAAATCAAATCAAGGAATTTTTCTAGGATATTCTAGTGACAAGAAAGCATACCAAGTATACAATAGAAGAATTCTTTTAATTGAAGAAGTTGTGCATGTTACGTTTGATGAGGCTAATGACAATATTTCAAAGAATGTTTGTAAAGACGAAGATGCAGGTATACAAAAGAAACTTGAGAAACTCACCATACATGAAGAACATCAAGAGACCACAAGCAAAGAGGACAACGTTCATCACTTGGATGAAGAAGAAGAAAAGAACAAAGATACTCCAAAGGATCTTCTGAGAGCATGGAGATTTGTCTCAACCCATCATCAAGATTTAATCATAGGTGATCTGTCCGATGGGGTAAAAACTTGTTCCCATAAACCTTTGAATAATAGATTATGCCTTACTCTCTCATATTAAACCTAAATGTGTGGATGATGCATTGAATGATGAATCTTGGTTTTCTGCTATGAAAGAGGAACTTAACCAACTTGAGAAAAATAATGAATGGATTTTGGTTGAAAGACACTTAATTCATCCCGTGATAGGAACAAAATGAGTTTTTAGAAACAAATTAAATGATAAAGGTGAGATTATTAGAAATAAAGCTAGACTTGTAGCAAAGGGATATGCTCAAGAAGAAGGTATTGACTTTGATAAAACCTTTGCACCTGTTGCTCGTTTAGAATCTATTCGCATGTTTCTTGCATTTGCATGTTTTAATAATTTCAAATTATTTCAAATGGATATTAAAAATGCATTTTTAAATGGCTTTATTGATCAAGAGGTTTTTGTTGAACAACCCCCTGGTTTTGAAAATAAAAATTTTCCAAATCATGTCTTCAAACTCTCAAAAGCTTTATATGATTTAAAACAAGCTCCCAGAGCTTGGTATGATAAGGTTAAGTGATTTTTTAATTGAAAACGGTTTTAAAAGGGGTGTTGTTGATACTACTCTCTTCACCAAAATTAATTTTAATAATTTGTTAGTTGTCCAATTTACGTCGATGATATCATTTTTGGAGCAATTAATGAAAATTTGTGTAAGGATTTTTCTTGTTTAATGCAAAAGGAGTTTGAGATGAGTATGATGGGAGAATTACAATTCTTCGTTCGACTTCAAGTTCACCAAACAAAAGAATGAACTTTCATCACACCAAATCAAATACACAAAGGAGCTACTCAAGCACTTTGGAATGGAGGATTGTAAACAAGTTGGGACGCCAATGTGTACCTCAACCAAGCTTGACAAAGATGAAGAAGGTAATAGTGTTGATGAAAAACACTATAGAGATATGATCGGAAGCCTACTTTATTTAACAGCAAGTAGACCGGATATTATGTTTGCCGTTTGTCTCTGTGCTAGATTTCAATCATGTCCTAAGGAATCACATTTAATTACATTGTGTAAAAAGAATTTTTAGATACTTGAAAGGAACATTAAACTTTGGTCTTTGGTATCCTAAATCCACTAGTTTTGATTTGATCAGTTACTCAGATGCCAACTTTGCAGGTTGCAAAATTGATAGAAAAAACACTAGTGGTTTATATCACTTCTTGGATAATTGTCTGGTGTCTTGATTTAGTAAGAAACAAAATTCTATTTCCTTTTCTACTACTAAGGCCGAATATATTGCTGCTGGAAACTATTGTGCTCAGGTTCTATGGATGAAAACATACATTAAAAGACTTTGGTGTTATTTATGATTGTGTGCCTATAATATGCGATAACACTAGTACAATTAATCTCACTAAAAATCTTGTCTTGCATTCTAGAACCAAACACATTGATGTCAAGCTTCACTTTATTAGAGATCTTGTGTGCAAAAAAGAAATTTGTGTTGAATTTGTGTGTACTAAGGATCAACTAGCTGATATTTTTACCAAACTTTTGCCTTTAGATTGCTTTGCCCAGAATCTCTTAGAACTTGTTTGGGCATCATTGATTTCAAGATTGTATGAATCATACCTCAGGACAAAAATTTGGTATCTGATTCTTCGGACGAATATGAACGTCCGAACTACTTACCTATCGGACGTACAAGAACGTCCGAACTCCCCTCTTTAGTCTCGGGCACCTATAAGCGTCCTAACTTTCCTTCTCATTTCTCAAACTCTCTAGATATTCTTACAGACGCTTGTCACCGTTCGACACTCCCTTGGACGCACAACATAGACTTTCAGCTGTCCGTTCATCTACGACGCACTATCGGACGCATATGAATCGTTCGAACGTCCGAACGATTGTTCTACTCGCTTAAGTCCCTTCATTTTCTTCCTTCCGGACAATTCCCCCCACCGAACCCTACCTCTGGCACCCAAGAAACTCCTCAAAATTCTCTCACTCTCTCCATCTTTCTTTGAAATTGCTTAAGGAATTCCCTTTCCCAATTCCTCACCCATCTCAATTGAACCTTATTTCAATCCCATATAACACTCATTCCTTGAAATTTCCCACAAATTCACCCAAACTCACTTTTCCTCTTCATCTTGTTTATAATGGTACGATCTTGTGGTGGATCTTCAACGGCTACCAAAGGCAGAAAATCAAAAGTCAAGGCTCCAGAGTAGGGTCAAACATCCTCAAATCCTCAATCCACTCCCGATCCCTCTCTATCAAAATTCATTGATGCCAAGGCATCTGATCGGTACACTTCTCTTCTTAGCAAATCTATTATTGTTCAAAGGCCTGTTTCATAGAGTTTTTTTTATGAGTTAAACTTACCTCTTATTAAATCATCCTTTGTAAACCAAAATTGGGGTAAAGGTTTGAGGTTTTTTAATGATCAATGGTTTACAAAAGCTGCATATGAACTTGAACGATCTAAATCTCATGCCTCTACTTCTAACCTTGCACCTCCTCACTCTCCTCTTCCTCAACCCTTCTTTTCCACACATCCACTATCCCATGAACCCCATATTTCTTCCCTTAGCACCCTCACTATCTCATCTATGCACCCTTGTTACCTCCCTAAGTAACCAAATGAGTTCTTTCCAACGCCGCATCCTTTAGAAGCTAAAAAGGCTTGAGACCAGACAAACTATTCTTCAAGAAGCACTCAGTCTCGGTATGTCTGCCTCAACTCAAGTTCAGTTTGCTAACATTCAATCCCAGTACATTCTCGAGTCATCTTCCGATAGCGACGACATCGATGATGCTGATCATTCCATTCCTGAGGCTGAAGATCATGAGGATCCAATTGGCACCACCAACCTAACAAATCTATTGGTCTTGGAACTGATGATAATGACGACGAGGATGTTGATGAGACATTTAACTACATCATGCAACGCCGAGATCCTGACGAATTAAGTGGTCACGACAGCGAGGCTATCGAGAATGATGCACCGACCAAGAAGCGCAAACTTGAGAAACGCTCCAAGAAGAAAAATGACTCTACTTAGACTTGCTCTTTACTTCCTTGCGATATTAATGTTCTTAGACTTTTGTTATGATTGGTAGGCTTTAGTTGCAATTGACTTCTCTAGTTGTAATTATTGACTTCATTACCTCGCCTTGGTCATGACTATTCTAGTTTGATTTTATATTGCCTACGTAAGGGGAAGCATCCTCTTAGGGGGGCATATTTTGCTTTGATGATGTCAAAATGGGGAGTAAGATGGCTATTATAATTGTGTGTTACAATGATTTGAATTGTTTGATGCACTAATTGTGTGATCATGATTATTGTAAGTTATTTGGCCTCAAAATTTGTCATCATCAAAGGGGGAGATTGATAACCTACAACCTTGGTTTTGATGATGACAAATGAAACTTAACTATCTTAACTGAAACTATACAGGATTGCTGGTACATTTGCTCATTAGCAGGGTTTTTCAGAAAAATATCCGAACAGTACTATATTTCTCGAACGCACAAGCTCGTCCGAATGATTAGGCAGAGAACAAGATTTTGGAGCATCTACAACGGAGGCACAAGCTTACGTCGAAGGAATTTGCCTCGGACGTATTTCACCATCCGAAAGAGTAAGGCAAAGTCAAGACTTTTAAGGCACCTACAACGGACGCATCTAACTGTCCGAAAGAAGCTTACATCTGAAGAAGCTAACTGTCCGAAAGAAGCTTACATCTGAAGAAGCTAACTGTCCGAAAGAAAAATATTCCCAATTAAGCATTAAACCTTTCGGACACAATACACCGTCCGATGTGTGAACTTTTCAAACATACCTAGTTCGAACGAAGGAACGGACGCAAGCTCGACCGTCCGAACGGTATCCTCTACTCTCTGATATTTAAGATCGGACGATGGATCGGACGCATGACAATAACATCGAACATCCGAAACCTATAACGGCTAGTTTTTGAGCATTTATTATTGAGCCGTTAGATGGTGGTTAGAACCCAATGTATTGCACTTATAAATACCAACTCCTTTGTATAATGAAAAATATCTTACACATTGAATACAAACAAAAAGAAAGGCTATAAATTTGAGTGCAAATTAGCTCTTTAATGATATTGTATTAGTGTGTACTTAAGAGTGCTATTCAAAATATTGAGTGGAGTGATAATCTTGTACAAAAGTGAGGTTTAGTGTAAAATCCATGGCTCAACTAAAAAGAAGTAGTGTGAGCAAGGGTAATCCTACTTTGTACACTAGAGATTATTGGCTCACCAAGATTGAAGGAGCATCTTGGTGAATTATTATTCCAAACTATCTAGCTTGGATGTGGTGTTTGATCTCTTTCTCAATTTAATATATTCATCTTATTCTTAATTGCTTATCCTTTCATCATCTTATATGCCAAGTGCAAGAAATTTAAATTGAGCATTATTTGTTAAGATAATTTTTGAAACCGAATTCGCCCCTCTCTTAGGTTGGTTTGGGTCCAACAAATGTATAGTGTAGTTGCTTGCAACTAAGGAACTATTAATGATTTATTATTTTTTTTAGGTTGGCTTATTTGTTGAGCCTCTTTTTTTCTGAATTACTAGTATATTCCTTGAATAAAAAGTAGTTGCTATCTTGGATTTAAAACTGTTGGCCCCAAAGCAATAACCTAAGAGGGGGGTGAATTAGGTTGTATCTAAAACAAACCTTTTTATGTGCTTAATAGAAATTCAAACTTTATGCACCAAATGAAAACTTAAGCACAAATGAATACAATAGATATTCAACAATTTAAGCTTAAAGAACAAATAAGAATATTGAGATTAAGATAATCAAACCAAACTCCCAAGCTTCTCAAGCTTGGAGCTTTCAACTACAAATAGCTTCTTACAAGGCAACTACCAAGTTTACAACTTGAAATTTAGCCACTAAAAGTCTCTTCAAAGTAGGTGAGACAATAATCTCTTGTACCCAAATGAGGATCACTCTTGCTCACACTAATTACCTTTAGTTGAGCCAAGAATTTTACACTCACAACCTCCCTTTGTTACAATCGTTATCTCTCCACTCTTACACTTGAAGAACTCTTACACTTCTAAGCTCTTGATTCACAAAACTACCTACACTATTACAACACTTGTTCCCACTATTTCTCCCAAATAGCTCAAGAGTTATTTGTAATCAATGTAGAAGTCCTAAATCCATTAGTGCGATTTGGTCATCATCAAAACATGATTATCATAACTGGGGTTCAACAAAAACAAATAACTGGATTTCACTTCCTAGTTTTCTTAGTTGTAGAAGCATAATAAAACCTGCATATGGGTGTTTTATTTTTATGGTGTATTGACTTATTCATGTTCTCTCTACCACCAAAGATTTCAAGTAATAGTTGCGCAAAAACTTGTAATTTTTATTCATATCAGCAATAACGGTTTACACAATAGGAAAGATTCCACAAATTACATCAAAAAGTACTATTTCAACATACATCATTAGCTATAAAGCTAATACTTAAGTATACAAATTAACTAGTTATCATAGCTATCAAAACATTTCACGAAAATTCTCCATTCAAGAGGCAGACCCAATTTTCCTTATTCAATGGAACAGCCATCCAAAACTTCTAAATGTATTTGAAGTTTCAGATTGAAAAATCACAGCCCTCCAAAAAATTGTGAATGAGATTGTTAGTTCCACCAAATTAATCGAGGATATTCCCCAGCTTAAACCTATAGTATTAGTTCCTGTATATAGTAGAATGCAAATTATTCTTTTTAGAATTTTTTGTGAACATCCAAATGTGTGAAATACAAGTCCCCAATGGCAATAGAAGACCACAGATCTATAATTCATATAAGTAATTGACGGAACAAAATGTGATTCATTCCACTCTAGCAAGTCATGAATTCTTGAAGTAACCAACTTTTGATACTTATCTGTTGGCAACAGAGAACTGCAATACATTATTTCATACAAGCAAATTTTCACATACTTTTATCTTATTGCAATATCCAAATAGCACAACGGCCGTCTTTTGATAAAAATGAATACTGTTACTATATATATGTGCCCTTATAAGAACGCAAAAAACTAGTAATTAAATGCTTCAAAAGTGTATCCCCAACTCCCATTTGCATTTACCTTTCTCTTTTGTTTTATTTGTCATCTAGAGAAAGCAAAAATACAAATACTTTCCCTATTACAACAGGAAACATCAACAATAAGCCAATAACACTATAGATAACAATAATATAGAAAATTTCAATGACATTTTTTTATTACTTTAACATAATTGCATAATTGCTCTCCTATTCAGAATAAATGTTCTGGAATATCAATCCAACGCCCTCCCTTTTTCCAATAAACTGCAGAACGAACACCCACCCCATCATTATTAGTATTTTAGTGCTACACATCAATTAAGATGAAAAGTATACAATTCTAATTATCTTATAAAATAGAGAATTGCATACGCATAGGAGGCTTGTGTAGTGATCAATTGCTGCTGCCGCTACTGTCATGGAAGAAGAACAGAGTGCCAACTGCTGATGATGATCGATCACTTAACACGAAATGATTATGAAGGGAGAAGTACTTGAAGTCCTCCCGGAAGCGAATTGTAGCGGCGGAGAGGGAGGAAGGGAGGTTATGTCGCAGACGGCGATAAATTCTAGTCGTCCAAGACAACTAGTCTAACGGGGAAAGAAGGCACTATGCAATGAATTTTTATATTAATCCAGCAGTAGCACCTTAGTCTAACGGGGAAAGAAGGCAATGAATTTTTATATTAATCCAGCAGTAGCACCTGAGATCGAGGTTGTGTAGCTAGAGATGGTGGTGGTGGTAGCGTAAAGAGGAGGACAATGAGGTTTTGGGTTTGATTAGGGGCTTGGGAAGGAAAGCGAACAAAGTGGAATTTATGGAGAAATTGTGGGTGATAAATTTACTGTAATATTGGGAGGTTTGCCTACCGAGGGCAATTTTGTCTACCTGTCTAAAATTGCTCCGTCAAGATATAAATTGCTCTGGCAGTAACTCCTACCTAAATAAAACCAATTTAGTATTAAATAGTATAGATAGATAGATAAAATGAAGGAGGCAAACTTCAACCAAGATATAAGTTTAGAATTTTCTGCATTTAACCTTTAAAAATATCAACCTATTTTATTTATTTATTTATTTTTTATTGGTAATTTTCAGGTAACTTTTCTGTGTCCCACATCTGAATTAAACCTTATGCATGTCTTGTCTAGTAAAAATAAAAACAAACAAAGCCTCCAGTTCCTATTGCCAACTGTCCACAATACTGACTAAAACTTTACAGTAGGTTGAGGAAGCAAATTGCACGATCAATCCTCATACGGTGCAGGTTAATTAACTAGGCAGCAAACTCAGGATTGTGATTATGATGATGCTGATGATTTCCACCATATCCTACTCTCCCCTCCATCTGAAGACAAACCATCCTATCTTCCCCTCCAGCAACTTCAAACACTGTGACCGCTGCTATGCCGTTAGCAGCCGTCCAGTAATAATAAGGAAGTGGGTCCTACGTACTAGCACTAGCAGCAGCAATCAAGGGGTGGAGGAAACTTCTTTAACTTCACTCGATACTGCTTCAACTGTTGTGAGGAAGTTTTATCAAGGAATCAACGGCCATGATTTGGGCTCTGTTGAGAATCTTATTGCTGAGGATAGTGTGTATGAGGACCTTATCTTTGCTCAACCCTTTGTTCGGACGGAAGGTCAGTACTACTTAGTTGTTCAATGCTACTTTTTTTATTTTTTTTATTTTTAAAGTATGTTTAATGCTGTTCTATTTTTATGTCCCCTTCTCTTACTATATACTTAATTGGTTATTTCATATTCATAGTACGTCAAAATCAGAAATGAGTGCGTCTTTTCTTTTGTATTCCCAAACAATGGACAACATCCTCTCCATCTAGGGGCAAATGGAGGGTTCTCTTTTGTACAATCTAATATGTATTGTATTAAGAATATATACAAGTAGTTTTATGCAATCATACAGTCGTCTTGGAATACTATAGAATCCTTAATGAAGATTTAGAAATTTTTATTGTTTAGGCAAAGAAAAGAAGAGGGGAGATGACGTACTACATTTTAGTACTTTCACCACATATGAGTATCTGTACCACATATGAGTACCACATATTCGGTAACTATGACAAGGATAAAAGAATGGCAAATTGAAGGCTAAGAAGCAGAAGTGATATTTTCTTGTTTTTGGAAGTATAGGGGAGAGATTGAAAGTAAGAATCACGGCGGTTGAGAATCTACCCTTGTGCTATGACGAGAAGCGGGGAGCTAAGACTGTTATCCATTGCCTATGTAAAAGCATATATGGATTTTTTTGCCAATTTGGTTGGGGTAAAAAAGGGTGAAGACTTTACATTATACTACTGGAATTTAAGAAGCTTGGTTGGGATTATGTGAGAATTGGGGTCTTTTTGGTCTCAAGAAAACCTGTTACACAGAGAAATAAATTTTGGTTATTCATTGGAAAGGTATTTGGTCTCATTGCCAACCCAGAATCTTGTAAGTTTGCAGCTCTACTATCACCCAAATTGCAATCTGTAATTGTGCAATTATAATTTTGTTTTTTCAGCTCATCTTTAATTTGACCCAAAATATTGTTGCAGGCAATCCTAGATTTCTTTAAGAAGTTCATTGAGTCTATCAGTACTGATCTGCAATTTGTTATTGATGAAATATCTGAGGACGGATGTTTCTCGTGTGGGGGTTACATGGCATCTGGGTATGTCCAACATTTCCCTCTATTCTCTGGCTTTTACCAACTGAATTGCTCTGAAGTTTAGCTGATGATAAAACTGGTAGCAGAGTGGAAGGGAAAGTCTTTTCCATTTAGCAAGGGCTGCAGCTTTTACCGGTTAGAAGTTCTGAATGGCCAGAGACAAATAGTGTAAGTGAGAAATTTATGGCCTTTAGTTCTTGTTAATTTCCAGATGAGCTCTTCAACATTTCCCTTCGAGTGTGATTTCTGGCCTTTAGGCATAAAGAATTTTGATGGAATTGAATAATGTACCATCTCTATTCTGGTTCTTTCAGATGCCTAAGATGACAGTATGTGCAGCTACAGTTCCCTATCACTCTATTAAAAGGGAGACAAACTCGAGAAACTGTATATGGCAACAATTTCTTCATTTTTATGTATCCCGCAAACTGATTAGGCAGTGTGTTGGTTGTTTAAGGATTTCCCTCAAATTAACTAAAATGATTTGATAATGTTACTGTATTTTAAAATAGTAGAATTTGAACATAAAAAAGAGTATTAGACATCGGCAAGTTTATATATCCTTTGTAGCAAGCAGAAAAGCATTTTTTTTCATGGATGGCAGCCAATTGTAGCAGAAACTTGCTTCAAATGGAACAATATGCTTTCTTGTTGAGTTTCCTTTGTAGTGGTGTCTAAATACAGTCTCGTCTTTCCAATGAAGTTACCTACACTCACATTTTATGTCATGGAATTTGTTAATGCCAGATCATTCTTATAACTTGGCTGTCTGATAATCTTCTTTTTCTTTTGTTAAGTAAAATGATCAGCCTTGGAGTTATTGCTTCAATTTTTTAAGTAATCCAAAAAACTAATGGTATTTACTTATTTTTACATATTTTTTATTTTCATCTCCTATAAAACAGTGGTAGATTTTAGCTCAGATCTAGACTGTCTTGCGAAATATGTCATTTATGGTTGCAGAAAAAGAATACCTGAATACAAGTATTCATTTTATCACTGGGGATAATCTTTCCCCTCTAAAATAGTTTGGTGCTTGCACACTTTAGTTTTTATTGCTTTGAAGAATCTTTGTGTAGAAGTTCTTCAGGTTGATAATAAGATGTTGCTGAAATACATTATTTGATCAAATTTTGAGATTTTTCCTTGTTGCGATACTGATCTTAAACTTCTTAAGCAGTTATGGAAGAGACAGTGTGGAACCTGCAATAAAGACTGGAGAGTCAGCTCTGGTACATATTCTATCCAATTTACACTATTCAAATGTTACATATCATATAAGGAGTTGAATTCTGCATAATTTTCCCATACATGCAAACACATGCAATGTTACAAAGCCCGTATCCACATGCAATGTTACAAAAATGCATTCCACATAATCTACAGCATATTTGGTGGTCCCCAATGAACAAAATACAGGAAAATAAGTACCTTGGCTTAGTGTTTCCTTGAAGGATTATGAGTCAATTATATATATATATATATGATATCACACCATAGTAGGTACTTTTTCAAATCAAAGAAAAAAAAGAGAAAAAAAAAAAGCTGAGAAATCAAGTATTAGGTTCTGAGCCTCTTTCTTGGTTAAGTTCTTCAGGGATCTCTTAACCTAGAGCTGATTATCATGTTTTCGTTGTTTGAAATTACACCAGTCAGTAAAATTTTGTATAAAATCTAAATCTTGTAAAGAGAAATTAAAACTTTTTAACTTAAGAATAGATAACGTCAAATCGGAAACATTGTATTGGCAGTTCAAATACTAGAGAGTTTGTTGGTTCAATAGATCTTTTACAGCTGGTGTAAATGATCATCTGGGCTAAAAGTTCAATCTCTGACTTTGCCTGCCCAGCCCATTTTGTGAATAGGGAGATACGATTCCAAGGCTCTAATTAGTCAATTCATGTTTGGAACATAAAAATGTTGTGTGTTTCTGTTTGGAGCTTAATAAAATTCTGTTCTTAACCCAACTCTTTTTCTTGCTTAACGAAGCCTTATATATTGAAGAAACAAAATAACTTATGAGCAATGTCTGTGTGGAGCCTTACAAATTGACAATAGTGGGTGGGCTTCACCTTTTCAACCTCAAAATTGCTGCATCACCAATTTTATTAAAGTTATATGAGCACTGTTTTAAGTATAGGAATATTGAAACTGATAAATGATTTTACTTTTAAGTAAACCTCTTTCTTAGTTTTCTATTCATATTCGCAAATGCAAGGTAACAATGTAGTAGGGTGGTTAGGATCGTTCCTATGAGAACTGTATAAGTAAGTACCGATATTCTAAACCCCATACGATCAAATTGTGATGCTTTTAGATTTCTAAAATTAAATTACAAAGATAAGTAACTGAAAATTAAAGAACGCAAAAAGAAAAGAATGCAAGTTATTAATAAAGTGTCTCACATAGTAGAAAAGATGGGTCAAGTGCTAGGCTAGCAATCCTTACCGGCTAATCGAATCTTAGGTCATTTAGTTCAATTATATTTCATGGAGGTTTAATGTCATCCCAAAATAAGATCACAAAAGTCAACCTAACCCCGACCATCGGTGATTGGATCCTATCAAATTAACTAACTAGGGGTCGGGACCTCTTTATCCTAATTGAATTGAGTATTATCTGCATAGAATTTTTAGCGAATCAATTAATTAATCCCGCCACCATAGTCTCATATTAATTAACAAAACAAACTAACACATAACAAAGGTTCAATTACCATATCACCTCGACCAACTTAACCAAAATAAAGTTAGCAACTCTTTAGAATCGTCTTTCTGTGTTAATTATTAACCAATTAATACAATTTCCCAATGGAATTTTGATTTAATTAACTTATGAATGATTGTGTCACCTGCACTCGAACCCTAATTAGTGATTCATGGTTTGAGTAGAAAAGTAGTAAGAAATTGATTGACTTGGATTCATTGGAGCAATAAATAAGAACTAAAGCAATTGCAATTAAATATAAAATACTGAATAATAATAAGTTATCGAAAATAAAGTTGATGAAAATTTGAATTTGAATTGAATTGTTAAACTAGTGAATCCAAAGTTGATGATTCAATGAAAATAAGAACAATAGTTATGCTAGAAAATCTAAAAAAAGTAGTTTAAAACTCTAGGCTAAAAGCTAGAAGAGTTGTGTGTTTTTGTCGTTATAACCCAATCAACTTATAAGCAATCGATGAAAAAGTCCAGGCCCATATCGTACCTTTCATAGTCTATGAGTGAATTACGCCTGGTCACTCGCTCTGCGAGTGTCTCGCAGTCAGCGAGTGATTTGGCTTGTTGTCGCAGACTGCGATAGGCCTCATGTTTCTCTCGCTGTAAGCAAGCAATCCCTCCTTGCTCAACCACAGTTTGCCATTGAGTCTTCTCATCTGAGCTTGACTTGTCAATCTTCATTGCAACTCTCGATTTGTACGTGTAAAATGACCATTCTACCCTTCTAACACTTGCACACAACAATGGAACACAATAAATAGATATATACAATTCCTAAACACACAATTAAACACAAAATCAACAAAAAATAGATGTGTATAAACTACAAAACATGAACAAATGGACTAAAACTCACCCAAACTCGCAATGAAGAAGATAAGAAAACAACTCTGAATATAGAGTTATCAACTCCTCCAATATAGCATTTTGCTAGTTTCGAACAAAATTAAAATGACAATAAAACAAACAAAACAACACAAGAATGGCAGATTAAAATTGAATTGATATAATTAGCTCATAAACCTAGTTCAAATCGAACCAACCACATGAAATTCATATCACAAAACACACCAAAAAATCTACACGAACAAACGTAAATAGACTTTCTTAAAAATAAAGTTAAGAACTCAATTGTACTAATATGGGTCACATCATATAAGAAATTTTGACTTCCCACAATTAACTCGAAATATGTTCAAAATCGAGACCTTATAACCATCAAGAAGATAAAGAAAGATTAATAGAACTTTACAATGCAAGTACGCAATTGTCGCAAAAAGGCAAAGCATTATAGAACCACTATAATTGCTTGACTGAACAAATGGTAAATTATAACCTTTCGTAATTCCTTTATGATTACCTTTTATTTGGCTCTTATTATTTTTCAAGCTTAGCAAGACGCATTTTCACGCAAGTTGCCCTTTTATATTTCGTTTATTACCATGCCTATATATTTTACGTAAATCAAGATATATTTTTTTTTAAATTCATTGGAGTACATTGAGCATATAAGGAACCAGTCACGGACAGGCGGGTTATATACACATTCAAGAATTAAACAACCATAAAAGAACTTATTACCTTGCCATGCATTATGATAGATGAGGATATAAAGGATCACATCATATCCTTCTAACTCAGTTGACAACCATAAGGAAACAACTCCAACAACTTCCAAATAAGTATGGGCAATCAAAATGAATTACGTGACTTCTTTCTAATATTTTGAGTTCAACAATTTATATCTAAAAAAGCACTATTTGACATAAATTCGAGTTTTTACCATTTTTAATGAAAATGTGCAATATGAATCATGTGGATAAAAACATTCTAGGTTATCATATCATTGTCAATTAAAATCAATTCAAGTAATAATACGCTATTCCAACTAATACACTTACATAACTTAGTCAGACAAAACACACTTGACAAATGGCTAAACACTAAACATGACGAAACATAGACACATTCTAACTAAACCACCACTTGCCAAGACAGCACAAGGCTATGACAAGTAATTGACACAAAAACACTTAAACTAACATGAAATACTAAAAATTAAAATAGAAACCCTAACTGAAGTGCAGATCAATAGAAGCTATCACTCCCCTGCTATCTCAAATGGACTAGCTCCATCACCTCCCTTCTGCGTCCTCGATCCTTCTCTCTCGACTTCATCAGAAGGCCCATAATGCCAATCTGGTTCTTTACCATTTCTCAAGTACCCCAACCGTCAGTCAACACATTAGTTACCTCATCATAATCTATGTTACCTTCTAAAAATATGTTAAATTAGTTGTTGAGATTAGTGGGCAAGTGATAAACCTCATCGATTGCCTGTACTTATGGGTTTCCTTCTTAAAATTGAGTAGCACTCCCCTAACCATAACTACATGGCCCAATATATCAAGACTATTACTAATGAATTCACAAACCGTGTTTTGATTTACCATAGTAGTAGGAGGTTTATAAAATCTCTCCATCCCCTTCTTTGAATATTATTCACATCTTTCGACGCAATTCATCTGCTTCCTTGTTATTTTTTATTCGAATATGGTTTAATTCAATACCCCGATCATAAAGAGGACTCACATGGGTTTGAAGTTTATCATGCAATCTTTTGGCTTCTAAGGAAACAACATTATCATCAAAAGTATTATCATTAGCTTGCTTTCGTTTCTTCCCCATTATAATAATTATGATGTATCAATAAACCACACAAATTCCCAACTGCTCCACCCAATCCAAACAAAAACAATTAACGGTGAACTAACTCAACAAATCAACCAAATTCTAATCACATATGGCACAAAGATTCATGCCACACAATAAAACCAACTACAAGCACAAGTAAAACTCTAATTCCGAGAAAATGACTCAAAATTAAACAAGAATAATCTTACTCAATTCTAGAGATTTTGCCGAGTATAGGCTTTGTAGAAAACCCCAATAGCTTGCCAAAATCTTGATGAAATCCGACAAATGATGAAGAACGAAGTGACAAACCAATGAAAAAGGTGTGGTTATGTGCCTTTTTATTGGTTGAGATGATGAATGGATAATGTTAAGATTTGATGGTAGTGGAAGAGAATAATGGAGAAAGAAAGAAAAGATAAAGAGAATAAAAGAAGAAGAGGCAAGACTTTTGCCTTGGAAGATTGAGAGAAAAAGGGAGGAAGGGTTTAGGGGTTCTAATCTTGAGAGGGAAAAAAGAAAAAAGAGAAAGGTTTTCGTTTAAAAAACAAAACTGAAAGAGAGGTTTCTGAAACCTCTTTGGCCGGTTGCGACTGGTCTCTTTATTGTTTACTCGCTGACTGTAAAGTCCCTCTGCTTCTCTCGCAGTCTACGAGTAAAAAGCTTTGGGTCTTTCTAGATGCTGACTATGAGACCCCTTTCGCTTTCTCACAGTATGCGAGTAGAATGTCTTGGGTCATTTGCAGTCTGCGAGTACCTTTTCCTGATGTCCAAACTTGAAAATCTCTCATTCGTAATCTCCATTCTTTCAAGTCAATACCTGCAAAATAATAAGACAAACAATAATTACCAACTCTTACCTTTCATTTTATTGATGCAAAAAATAAAATTAAACTAAAATACAAGAAAATTAAATAATCTAAAAATGCTTGGGTTACCTCCCAAGAATCGTTCTTTTTAAGTCATTAGCTTGGCTTTATTGGTCTGCAACCATTAATCAATAAAGTGGACTTCTTCAAGTCCATTATCAATATCGCCTCCATGGTAGATCTTCAGTCTGCTCTCATTCACTTGGCCATCAACTCTTGCACACTCAAAACATCTATATGGGAATACCCCTTCTTCTATTACATTGAATACAACCGATTTTTCTCCTACTCTTAAAGTCATTTGTTCTTGGTCGACATCAATCAGGGGTAATGGAAATACCATTTGCATCTTCTTCATCCTCATCTAGGATAATAAAGTCAACCATGAAAATAAGTTTTCCTACTTTGACTAACACATTACGTATTTCCCCTATTAGCTCTACTATACTTTTTTTGACAATTGAATGATTTGGTCGCACTCCTCAAGGCCTGGCAATCCTATACTCATGCAAAGAGATAGGGGCATCAAATTCATACCTGAATCCAAATCGCACAAATTTCTGTTAACAAAAGTATCACCAATGATTCAAGGTATAGTGAAATGCTAAGGATCGCTCTTCTTTGGCGATAATATGCTCAAAAGCTTCTTATTACAAATTTTTACCACTTTTAACATTTCTTCATTTTCACACTGCCTCGGTAGTGTTTTCATCTTGGCATATTCCTTATCTTCTTCTTTTTGATTCCTTGCTTCAAACATTTTCTCATCTCTTTTGGTACCTTCTAAACAATCAAAATAATCCTCATTTCTAGATAATCTAAGTAGTTCACTAATCTTAACACGAAAAAGGAACACAACCCTCATATTTACTAAGAGGAATCTTCTGAACACCAATGAAGAAGATCCATCACTCTATTTCTCTATCCACTAATACGTAACTTTCACTTCCAAGGGTACTCTACCTGTATTATGCTTAAAACTAATCAATTTTACTCAGTTGCCATCAGGAATTGAGTTGATATTGCTCTTATCAACCCATCTAAACGCCTCTTTCTTCATCTTTGCCTTCCAAGATGGGTTAAAATATCCTTCTCTTCTGGGCAGGGTTCAATTGAAATCTCTTCCAAGACCTTGGTTATTGCAAGACACTCCTTCAAATTATTGTCCTATGGACGATATAGATTCTCATACCTACAAGATTCATCAACAACATCATCGGTTGTGTCCAATCATCATCACATCATCATAAGTAGAAGGAAGTTTGAGAGAATTAAAAATGAAAAAAGTGACAGTTTGATCATCGACTCTCAATTGTAACTTCTCTTCTTGGACATCTATTAATGCCTGCTAGTTTCTAGGAATTGTCGACCAAGAATCAAAGGCATCTCATTATCTTCCTCCATGTCTAGGATGATGAAATTCGCTAGCAAGTAGCATTCCTTACCATAACCAAGACGTTCTCAACAATGCCATGTCCTCAGGGTATTTGATACTCCTATCTGTCAATTGAAGAGATACATTAATTGGTTTGAGCCCCATCTACTCAGCTTTTTGTAAATAGACAGCAGCATTAGATTGATAGATGGCTTTAAATCATAGAGGACTTTTTCAAATTCTGTACCTCCAACCATGCATGGAATAGAGAATGAACCGGGGTCCTTCATCTTCGGAGGTAACTATTGTTGGATGGTGGCACTACACTCTTCAGTTAGACATAAAATCTCATCTCCCAATTGCTTTCTCTTGTTGGTCAACACTTGTTTCATGAACTATGTATATTTTAGCATGTTCTCGGGGATTCCGTGAAGGGTATCCTGATCTCAACTTTCTTGAAAATCTCGAGGAATCTCCGTTTGATTAACTTTCTTTTGATCATCCTTGCCTTTTAATTTGTTGGAAAATGGAATTTTCACCGAAGGATGGGTAGGTTGAGTTTCAGTTTCCTTTTGAGCAAGGATCTTGTACCTTGGTGCTTCATCCTCCTTTACCTTGACATCATCATTGTCACCTTCTTTGCCATCTTTTTTCTCTTCCTATAATTTCACTCTTATTCCTCTTTCCTTGGTCAGATTCAACAGTTTTGCCACTTCTCAATGTAATGGCTTTTGCATATTCCCTTGAGTTAGCAACAATATCACCTGATAATGCCCCACGCAATCTTTCAACTAGGCTCCTTGCTAGTTGACCTATTTGGTTCTCCAAATTCTTGATTGAAGCATCCTGATTTCTAATCATATGCTCGTGATTTTTCATCCTTTCATTATTAGCTTGGATGCATTGAGTGACAATCTTTTCCAACTGACTTTTTGACTGAGGTGGGGATGCATGCATCTGCTACTGTGATTGTTGGTACTGTTCAAAAGAGTGGTCCGATATTCGAACCTTCTTGTTGGTTACTGACTTGATTTTGTTGATTTTCGCATGACATATATTAATGATTTTTCCAACCAGGATTGTACGTATTGTTGTAGGGGTTGTTTTGACTTCTAAACTAATTTTGTAATTGGTTTTGGTTTCCCATATAGTTTACCTACTCTTGACCTGTAGAAGAAGAAGGAGGAGGAGGTATTAGTGTACTACATAGGCCATTCGGATGATCACCTAAACAAAAGTCACAATCTAGTAGCTGTGGTGTAGCCACTGCTTGACTTTTATCCCCTCAATTTGCTTAGATAATGTTGTCATCTATTCAACCATAGCTTTTTGTTTAGCCAACATTACATCAAAAGTGTTTAATTCCAGTACTCCTCTTCTTGTTTCTTAGGCTTGTGCTGTAGAAGATCTAAAATATTTATTGGACATCTTATTCAACTATTCCTGTGTCCCCTCTGATGTTTTGTTCAACATAAGAGACCTACTGGCCGAGGCATCAGCAGAGTTTAGATTCACGGGTTTCCTAAAGTAACTTATTGTAGAAAGTTTCCATTTGCATCCATTGAGGTAACCCATGATGTGGACACTTGTTCAACAGATCATTGTACCTCTCCTAGATCTCACTAAAAGTTTTCTCAAATTGTTGGTTGAAAGAAATGATATCGTTTCTTAGCTTAGCTGTCTTCGAGGGTGAGAAGTACTTTGACATAAATGCTTGGGCCAACCTTTCCCAAGTGGTAAAGTACCTTGTTTGTATCCTTGCAACCAAAGTGTAGCTTTATCCCTCAACGAGAAGGGAAAAAGTCTCAGTGCCGATACTTACTTTGTTTAAAGGTGTCACACGCCTCCTCAAAATTCATGAAGTGGCAAACATTGCATGTTGTTGCAACATGGATACGAGACTAGGTTTGATTTCAAAGTTATTTTCTTGTATAGAAGGTGGTACAATGCTCGCTTGGAATTCTCTAAAAGTGGGTAAACTATAGTTTCGAAAAGGTCGGTTATTCCGTAAGCAGTAGCATCATGATCGTTGTCTCCAAATTCACCATTGTTTCTCACATTCTCCACATTAACCGGTGGCAGCACTTGTTGATTTGGATTTCTCTCGTTGACCATGTCTAACACTCTTTAAATGCCTAAAAGTTCTGTCAATTTTAGGATCAAACTTTGCGAGAGTTCGATCGGATCTGTGTATAAACTATTAAGTACCAAGAAACCGTTACGAGTATAACTTTATATGATAGAATAACCAATGGAGAGATTGAAGGAAAGATGATTTGTGGAAAAGTAAATAAAAAATAAACAGACAAAATAAAAGTCTAAATTAGGAATTATTTTAGCGTTTCAATATTGCCTAAAACAACAGCCCTCGATAACGGCGCCAAAAATTTCTTGTCAGAAAAGTTAAATAAATCGCTTTCATACTTTTTCACTAATATCATCAAGTGTACGGTATCAATATAATAGAGTGAGTAAAGATCGTTTTCACGAGAACTGTGTAAGCAAATATTGAGATTCTAAATACCCAATTTCTATCCAGATGACCGAATTGTGATGCTTTTAGATTTCTAAAATTGAATTGCAAAGATAAATAACTAAAATTAAAGAATGCAAAAAGAAAACGATGCAAGTTATTAATAAAGTGTCTCACATAGTAGAAAAGATAGGTCGAGTATTAGGCTAACAATCCTCACCGGCTAATTGAATCTTAGTTCAATTAGTTAAGTTATATTTCATAGAGGTTCAATTCCCAAAAGTTAACCTAAACCCGACCATCGGTAATTGGATCCTATCAAATTAACTAACTAGGGGTTGAGACCTCCCTATCCTAATTGAATTAATTTGAATATTATCTATATGGAATTCTTTGTGACCAATTGATTAATCCCGCCACCTTAATCTCAGATTAATTAACCAAACAAACTAACACGGTTCTATGACAAAGGTTCAATTACCATATTGCTTCAACCAACCTAATTAAAACTAAAGTTAGCAACTCTTTAAAATTATCTTAATTAATACCCAAGTTAATACAATTTCCTAGTCGATCTTTGATGTAATTAACTGCGTCACCCGTTCTCGAACCGTAACGAAATTTGTGATTCATGGTTTGAGTAGAAAAGCAGTAATAAATTGATTGACTAGAATTCATTATTGAGCAATAAATAAGAACTAAACCAATTGTAATTAATTATAAAATACTGAATAAGAACAAGTTACTGGAAATAAACTTGGTGAAAATCTAAACTTGAATTGAAACTAATGAATCCGAAGTTGATGATTCAATAAAAATAAGAACAATAGTTATGCTATAAGAAAAGTAGTTTTAAAACTCTAGGCTAAAAGTTAGAAGAGTTGTGTGTTTTTATGGTTACAACCCAATCAAATTATAAGCAATTGAGGAAAAACCCAAGCCCATACCGTACCACTCGTAGTTTGCGAGTGAATTATGCCTGATCACTACAGTCAATGAGTGTCTATGGCTTGAACTTGTCACAGACTATGGCATGCCTTTTGTTTCTCTTGCATTCAAAATCTATCAGCGAGCAATTTCTTCATGCTCAATCGTAGTCTGCGATTAAGTCTTCTCATCCGAGCTTGACTTGTCAATCTTCATTCCAACTCTCGCTCTGTATATCCAAATGACTATTCTACCCCTCTTAACACCTGCACAATAAATGGATATTTACACTTTCTAAACATGTAATTAAACACAAAATCAACACAAAAACCTATACACTACTAAACACTAAATGTCACACAAAACATGAACAAATGGGACAAACTCACCCAAACTCTCAATAAAAAAATATAAAATAACTCTAAATATAGATATTTAGAGTTATCAAGTTTCAGGTTACGTCACTATTACGTCACTATTATGTTCTTGCAGTTTAACTCCTTCATGATGCTACACAATCCTCCTGCATGCTTGATTTTTGCTAAAAATCTTTGACATCATATCGGAAGCCTTACTTCATTCCTCAGTTTTTCCTGTTAGGGCTTTTCATATTCAAGCTTGCATGTAATGTTCAAAATAGTTCAAAAGAAACAAATGATCCTTTTTTACTAGAACAATTTTATAATTCTGCTCTATTTTTTAGGGTTGAGAATGCAAACACTTTAACAAGGATTGGCACACTGACTGGTAGATAGTATAAAGTATGAATACACATTTACCATAGTGATAATCAATCTTGCCATTTTGTGAATCACTTGGGTGCATTTGTTTGTCTAGAATGAAGAGAACTATTTGTCCGAACAATACAAAGCCGATGGTCAACTGAAGTTGACTTAAGTCTTCTCGAAGTATATATGGATAGAATCTCATCCACCCCTCCCCTTTTACCCAATTATTTCCTGGTCTATTTACATTAGATACCTATATGGATATGCAGGTTGCCATAAGAGGTGTTACTTGGTTATTGCAACAATTTCCACAGTTGGTAGAGTGCTTATGAGCTGCAGCGGAAGCATTTACTTTGATTGTACAAGCTTTTTTTTTTCTTTTTTAACAATAGATTTCTGTATGATATACTTTTGTAGTATTGAGACAAAAACAAATAACGGGGATATTAGTGATGCAGTCATAATCTTGTTGTATAAAGATTACTTGAAGAAGTGATCGCCACCTCTTGAAATTACTGAAATTGTGTGCATAGCTATTTTGCTGCATCAATCAGAATAGATAACCGCTGACACAAAATGCAGCTATTGCCACAATGTCGATATCAAGGGAGCATTTATTTCATGATTTGGATAAAACTGCTACTGACTAAATCCTGTTAGGAAGATTAGTTGAGTGCCATCTCAGGTCAGTGTGCTGACTCAGCCAACTAACTTCTCAACTGACTATTACAACAAATAATTACAATGAGAAACCACTAACCAACTAACTAAACTTTAGTGAACTAACTAGTATTTCTGGTACAGCAATGCCTCCTTTCCAAAGAATCCTTATCCACAAGGATGAAAGTAAGGAAATCTCTAATGAAGAAGGGAAATGTTCTCTCTTCTCTCTCTTCTTTCCCTTTCATTTAATTTCGATCCTGTGCTGTTAATTTTACTTTGTTGTTGTGGAGTAGAATTCATTCCTTGATGTTTTGCAAGCTACTGATGCGATGGTCATTAAATTGAAGCCATTGGAACTTCACAAAGGAGAACCGGCAGTATTATTCACTGACGAGGAAGTTCATTCACTTTTGAGGCACTACAATTTGCATGGTTGGGAAATTATCACAGGGAAGGCCTAATATGGAGATCTTACATAAGAGTTTTTAGATAATCAGCTTCAAAGGAGAATTTTTATTGGGCCTTTTGGATTCATGTATCTTTTAATTCAGATTAACTTGGAGGAAGATTTCTTCAGATGCTAGTTACAAAGCTCCTACCTCATAATGAATTTTTCAGATGAAGGTTTCAAATGGAATTCACTGTTTCGTTCGAATGTGGAATTTCTGTGGTTCTACTGTGGATTTCTCTAGAGTCTTTGCCATTGCCGTTTCTTAAGAAAGATGCATTGCTCTCCATAGCACTGGCTGTAGGAAAGGCCATTGAAGATTGATTTGACTACTGCAAATCTTTCACGACCAAGTGTAGCCAAGTTATATGTCGAAGTCAATCTTTTGTCTAAATTGCCATCATGATTATGTTTGGGCCAAAAGATAACATATATGAAGATCTTCCAATTTATTGTTCTAAATGCAATAAACTAGGACATTTGATTGCTGAAAGGCAGTTGATGCAGCTTAGAAGCAGCAGAAGCAACAACAGCTAAAGCCAACGAAAATCCTAAACAAGGAAAGATTATTGTGAATCAAGGGAACGCGGTTGGTGATTAGTTGGGAACAGTTGCTACGAATCAAACACAAGTGCATGCACCGTTCAAGTAATAGAGTAATAAAGTAGAGGAAAGATTTAGGTAGATCTGGTCTTTGGTCTCACTTGTAGACCTTGTGGTGTAAATTAAATGTTATAGAATCTATGACATAAGCTGATGTAAGCAAGATTTTATAAGATTTAATTTTAACCGCAGGGTCTACAGGTTGTGGAGCAAAAAACGGGTCTATGTAAGTATTTTCCATAAAGTAGAGATAATTTCCATAGAGATTTGACTAGGTAGTAGTTAAGTACTGAATTGACACACTTTTGACTCTATCCAAATATTTCGATAAATAAGGTGAACTTAGTAAAATAAAAAAAGCAAACAAATTAACTAAAATAAGGTTTAATTAAAGATTGGTTTTAGGTACAAAATTTTAACTTTTAGATATTCTTTAGATTGGTTACTAAACTATTTAACCTACATCTTTGCTGTTTTATTGAATAGTATAACTATTGAACTTTAGTTTCTAAAGTCGATATGTAATAAACTTAATCTATATCTATAATTATTTTAGACTATTTAATAATATGATTTTATTTGTATAATCTATATTATTTTTTACATTATTTATCTATTTACTTTTTGTATATTGTTCATAAAATTTATAAGTAGATTTCTTGCAGAATGTTTCCTCCTATGACCAAATTATATTTCAAGTAACAGCATGTCATAACGTTGCATGACATCTCCTTAGTGCACCCTTCACCGCAACCCGTTGGATTCTCCTCTCCCGATTTTGGAGCAATCGTACAATGGAAGGTTATCTCAGTGGTAAGGTCTTCTCCTCCTCTAAATTACTTTAAACTTAATATTGATGACTTTTCTCTAGGCAATCCTGATCCCTCCCTCTGGAGGAGGGGTGGTATCCTTCGTGACCATTTCGAGAACTGTATTTTTGGTTATTCTAAAAACTTTGGACATTGCACTTTACTCGAAACGGAATTCCTCTCATTAATTGCAGGCGGTCAATTGTGTCCAGAGAAGACTTTTCTCCCTTTAATAATTTATTCTGATACAAAGGTCTTGGTGGATATTTCTCACAACCAATCAAGAGTACTATGGCAGCAGATTTTCTTTTGAGGCAATTAGAACACTAGCTGGTCAACACCCGATCACCCTCCATTATCAATGCCGTGAAACAAACTTTGTGGCGAATGCATGGCAAAAATGGCCTACATGTACAAATGTTACCTCAACCACTTTAGTTGCTAGTTCTCTTTCCCCCTCGTATAAAAGAGGTCTAGTAACTTTAGATGCAGTAATATTTTCATATTTGCGTGCATGTTCTAGAAATCATTTGTAATTCTCCAGCTTATCAATAATATTTCTCATTCGACAAAAAAAAAAAAAAAAAATCTTGTAATGATTATTTTAGAATATTTTATGCATATATTATACCGCGAGTTGAATTTTTTAACTAATCAATAGTTACTCTAAACTGATATATCTTTTTCATTTTATCATATATTATCATAATTGTATTGCACTTTCTAAAGTGGACATATAAAATTAATGTATATGTGCAACTATTTAGAATATTTAATAGTATGATGTTATTTGCATAATCTATCTATTTTTTTATATTAATTACTTTTTAAAGTATTTCTTCTATATTGTCACTCCAAATATTATGCATAGAATATATATATTATGCATAGAATATATATATGTATATAGAGACACATAAAATCTACATGTAATAAAAAAATAATAATTCATTTAATGAGCTATTGAAACAAATGTTATAGCTAAAAATAAGCACCTAAGTCATCCCAGGTAGTGATTCGTATTAATTGTTCTTTTGACAAATTAGTATTACATTAGTAAGTTGTCAAGTTATACAAATGTAAAAATACATAAATTATACATAACATAAGTGTTACATTAATAACACAGAAATAATACTAAAAAAAAAGAAAGAATATTGATCATACTAATCATGAGCAAAATATTAATATACATAAAGACAAATAATATTATTACCATATGGCAATATGCCAAAAAAATTATTGTTAAGATTTATTAAACCAGTAAATTGACTGAAATTTGAAATCAGAAGTAAGCCACCAAATTGATTTGAAAGTTGATTTGAAAATTGAAATCGGTTGAGAAATGATTAGTTAACTAATTTCAAGTAAAAATCGAAATAAAAATCAAACAATTTATTTTCTTTTTTGCACGAAACTCGCTTAAGTGATTTGAGTTAGACCAACTTTTGGACACCCCTAATCACACATGCTCCCTCTTATTTCTCAGTTGGAGGAAACTGTTAGCAGTCGTTCCTCGTGTCCTCCAAAAGCAAATGATGATCATGACGTGGTATAGCCAATGTTTTTAAACTCGGACATTGATTCAGTGACCTGTCTAGATTGTGGTTCAACTGGTATGATCGATTGAATCGTCCGGATCACATGATTTAATATTTTTTAATATTTAACTATTTAAAATAGTATTATAATAAAACTTTACACACTTCAAGTTTATTGCATGCCCAGGTGGTTTGTGCAGTTGGTTTCGAATCCTTACTGCAACAAATACCATTTTTCTCTTGCATTTTATTTTTTCCTTTTTTTTTTTTTCCCTAGACAAAATTTTTCTATTTTCTTAGTAGTTTAAAAGAAAACCTATTACCCTAGTATCATTCCCTTTCCTTTTTTTTTTTCCTTGACAAAATTTTTCTATTTTCTTAGTAGTTTCCAGATGTGCATAAAAGAAAACCTATTACCCTAGTATCATTCCCATCCATACAATACTAGCATTTTCTCTCCCTCTTCTTCCTCCTCCGTCACCACAACCACCACCACCTCACCTTCCCCTCCCCTTCCTTGCGCTTTCACCGCTTCCCCACAACCTTCTTCCCCTTCCTCTTCCCCTTTCCTTCTCCACCATCATCACCACCACCTCCTCCTCCCCCTTCCTCATCTCCATCTTCTTTCGCTCCCTCATCCAAAACCCAGATTAAAATACTTTTGTTGAATAACTAACTTTTGTGACTTGTGGGTTTGAAAATTTTGGAATTTTGCTCTTGTATTTTGGTTGGTATGATTTTTGTCATGCTCCTGATTTTGAGAAATTAAAAATCAATCTTATCCAAGTCAACCGATTATGTCCGGTTCACCATATTTGACTGATTGTCAACGATTGTTTGTCAACTCTGGCTTTTATATTAACTCGGACCGGAATCATTGCAGTTTCCGGTTTAACCAATCAGTAATAGATAACCGGCAAGCCCAGTCCGAGTTTCAAAACACTGGACATAGCAAGATCTTGAAAAGAGAATAATAGAGCATACTTAACCCACCTATTCATGCAAGATGTGTTAACTTAGTCAAAGTCATAGGAATAACAAAAGCATCCGAAAACAAACAGATTCCAGCCACATTATGTTGATAGCATCTGGTGTCCTAGAGCGAGTAAAGCAGACCTACAATGTACGGCTAATATTTGAGGGTAAAAAATACACAGCTTCTAATACAACTATCAGTTAAACATCAAGGTTTCACCGAGGTGCTGCATACATCTGACTCGAGTCATACTGTGGATAACCAGGCTGAGGTGACGCACTCTTCCCATACCCAGCTGGCACAGGTGCAGTTCCATAAGCACTTGTTTGAGGGTTGGACTGATCATAGCCTGGCTGGGTTGGAGGTGGTTGAGCATAACTTGGTTGTACAGTAGATGGTGCACCATAAGTTCCAGAACCTAAATAAGCTGCTTCTGCTATGGGACTTGATACCCGTAACCAACATTGGTGGTAGCTGATTGTTCAGTATAACCTGTCTGTGATGGATATGAACCATAACCTCCTGAAGGAGCTGCATAAGCAGATGACTGCTGTCCACCAGGCTGACCATAACTAGAAACAGGCTGGCCACCAGGCTGCCCATAACCAGGACCAGCAGCTGTTGCAGGTGCTGGGTGATTATAACCATCAGTTGCAAGTCCTGAACCATATGGAGGATAGCTTTGCTGCACTGGACCACCTGATGCATACCCATATGATTGCTGAGGGGGCACATTGGAACCATATGCTTGGGTTGATACAGGAGTTGGATAAGGCATTTCACCAGGTTGATTAACCCTAGGCTGCCCATAAGTTTGTCCATGCGGCGCCTGAGGTGGTATACCATATGATGCCTGCCTACCATATTGGTCCTGTGGACCATAGCCAGGGTGGGTACCACCACCTTGAAGGTAACCCGTTGACTGAGGTACCCCATGTCCAGCCACCATAAGAATGTTGGGCAGGCAACTGATTATCATATTTCACTTCATTGTATCCTTGACCATAGCCCTGTGCAGGTGTCTGGGAATAAGGGGCCGGCTGCCCATATTCTGGACCCTGTGGCTGCCCATAGTTGTAATTTGCCTGTAAACAAGTAGCACCATAGCAGGCGAAGAAAAGTATGAGACAAGCAAGCACATTTAAGCCAAATGGCCGCGTTGACGATGAAAAATTGAAAATACCAACCTGAGGCGGCTGGCCATGCATAGCAGCTGGAGCCCTTTGTTCCCAACCAGGACCGAAGCTGCTCCTTGGTCCTTGTTGTGGAGGGTAGTTGCCATATGGTGGAGCTGGATACTGAGGATTGTGTGGTGGATATGGTCCTCTTTGCTGAAAATCATACCCCATGAACTGCCCAGGATGGGGACCACGATGTCCCCATTGTGGGGCAACAGGCACACGAGGCCGGAAGGCCTGTTGAATATAACCACTAGAGAGAGGCATGATGGCCTCACAGCCTGAAAAATAAAATAAACACAAGGGGAAATGAAAATATACGAGTTAGGATAGCAACTCTATAATCAACAATCGCACATGAATTGAGTGAATAATGAAACAGTTGCAGAATGCCTCCCTTTCATCGCATTATAGAATAATAATGAATGACTTGGCTCACAGATCTCAATGATTGGGGGTGTTAAATAATCAAGTAAGAGAAAACATATGGAGAAAACATATAAAGACAAATATCTAGAAAGATCAGTAAATAACTGATATGAACAATCAGTACTGAACAATCAGCACTGAACAATCAAATGAAACATAGGAACTAAGCAGTCATGAGTCTCCCACATATAACTAGTCACTACTGAACAATTGAATGAAACAACAGAATTTAAGTAGAAAGAAACTAGTCTTGAATTTGATGTGTTTCCCACAGCATTTATTCCTATGCAGACTATATATCAGAATAGAAACAGCAAAATCACATTCCCATGCAGCATCATTATTTCCACAGCATTAAAGAATACAAATGTAATTAAGGTGTTTCCAGAGAATACAAACATAAATTATGTCACAAATAAAACATTGAAGTACTGAAATTTAGATAAAAATAAACCATCAGAAAAGAAAGAAAAAAAAAACGATCACATCAACTAAATATGTATAACTTCTTACGAAATAAACAGCTTCAGATCTTACAGAACAGGAAAATAATCTATACAAAGCAGAATGGTGCAATCCCAATGGCATATGACGCAAATCATATCAGTATACACCTGAGCATATTGACAATTGACAAACCTAAAATTTAGCTTTACACTTAAAGGTCAACAGTTATACACATCAACAGTAGAAGTCCTCGTGACAAGGGCACCCTGATCCAAAAGAATAAAAAGCGACCACACTGCACAAAGAATCAAATGCAGGGAAGCTTCAGCTGTCTCATCATTCCAGATATAGAAAACCCCTCAAGAACTGCTTCATAGTATAAAACAAGATGCAATTGATGCAAATGATTTGCAGTGTAATGACCTACTATCCTAATTTATTGCAAGACACACAGGAATATCAAAGAAAATTAAAAACATGCAGCCAGTTCAGAAGACTAAGCTTTGCATACTTCAGTGTAAATTAGTCAAATTTACAAGAGAATCTACATACAGTTCATATTTACCACAATAACAGAAGAAAATGCAGCAAATGGATTATAAGACTCAATTTTTGTAGCAAAATGAGATCACAGTCATGCAAAGGACATAGCTATATCCGGTCAATAAGTGGCCAAAACCAAAAAAAACAATGAAGACAATAACTTCACAGTAAACCACTAAACTCATCATCTTTAGAAATCACTGTTGTGATCCTAGAACGTGGAAAAAAAATCAAACTTTACAACATGGAATGAACTCATCGAAGAATTAACCATATCATATTTATTTAATATAGTTCATATTCCAACAATAACAGCTATCCAAATTTTCAGCACCGAACATTCAAACTATCCTTGCATCACCAAATTAAATCTACATACCTGTTCACATATGAAACCTATTTCACTTCAGAAAACATCATTCGATTGAGCACGACACTACACCCCAAAACGTCTCAAGCAAAAAATACGGTTACACCAGAGAGCACTAGGACTAATGAAATACAGTCTTAGTATTATCACTTCAGTTTTTAAGTCTCAAAGCAATCTTACCAACTATTACCATCTGCAATCCCGAGGGTTAATGCTTGATACCTCTCTTTGGTAGACGAGAGTGAATGGTTGTCTATTGCTACACCAAGAAGGCAATGCTGACCAGAAGTGAGAGGCAAAAGCCAAATCTGCATTTTTAAAGCCAAGCAATTCGAGATCGGCAGCTTCAAGATAAATAAATTATGGCAACCGACATCTCATTGAATATAAGACCAACCTTCCTAACTGCATTCAAAACTTAGGACTCTCTTCACGCAATTAGCTCAGTCCATCTTGTAATGGTGAAACTACTAACTACAACTGATGAATAAGTGTCACTCAAAAACAGACAATGTAGCTGAATCATTTCCTTGTACAATACATCATACTTCCCAACAAGCGAAACATGGATCATATGTTCAAGATCTCACCATTTGATAAAGTATCAGCAACTTTACTAACAGTGATCAGAACCATAGTAGCATTCTAAATACCTACTTACGAAACACAATTTTAATGTTTGCCCATCAGTCAAAGTCGACAAACACACATTCAAAGGAAATCTTTACTTTGTCCATCACTTAACATTGCTGCTCATCATGAAAACTTCATACTCAAACAGACAACTGAAATTGACAAATAATTTACGCTTAAGTGTACATGATGCAACATGAACATAATAAACAACCATAAAATTCATGTTCTAGGCACAAGAAGGCTTTGAATATTTCTGGAACTCTAATCATCTGTCTAGCAGTTGTTTATCACATAAATCATTCTAATCAACAGTAGGACCATCTAATACACAATGAGGTTACATAGCAGCACGACCAAATCATATACGGGATAACTGCATTGAAGTACCCATGACCAAAGGAAGGAAATTTTGTAAACCCATATTAAAATCCTTCTTATTGAATAAAAGGAGAGGATTAGAATATAAAAGGCTAGTAATCATCAAGCCAAATAATATTCAGATCATAAGTAACATGTATCTATTCTTCTCTACTAATCAAGCTAGAATATATCGGAATCAACAGAAGTCAAAAAGCAAACTCTTGATTAAAAACAAGCAAGTCTCTACAGCTATTGCACAAACCCCAGCTAAAATTGCATTAAGTAACACAAATGATGAATGGGAAAAGAAACACTTGTGTGAGATAAAAAGGTGAGAAGTCAACACAAACCTGATTCATGACTTCTTTGATCATCTCCCTTGCCATTTCAATTTGCTTCCTTTCACCAGTAACTCGCACTGTTCTTTCTTTAGATTGATCCCCAGCTGGAAGATGCTGGGGTACCAACTAATTGTTTTTTTTTTTTTAAAAAAAGCAGAGAAAATGAAAAAAGCATCAGTAGAACATCATATCATTAGGGAGATTCATGAAGTTCAAAAGAATTTCTTTAAGTCAGAGATTCCCTTGGCTTTCCCCACATATTTCAGAGCAAAATATTTTACATCAACTACCTGAATACGTGCTCCAGATTTTGTCTGTAAGTTCTTAATAGTTTCTCCACCTTTTCCTATGATTAAGCCAACCTGTAGTAAAAGGAATATTCCAGGTGGGGAGATGAGAATTGCATATGTAAGCAAGAAAACCAGAGAAACCAAATGTAAGGAAATACAAAAAGATAACAAAAGATGCAAAACCTTTTCATTTGGGACTTGAATCTCAACTTGATCTCCAACCACAGCCTGCACAGTACTGAAGCCCCTAGCCACAAGGGAAGGAGAACCACCAGCATCTGCCTGAAAATGCAACAGATTTTGCTATACATTAGAAAAATTCAAGACAGAGCTGACCATAAATCCAAATGAGCTAATAAATTTTGTCTAACTTGGAAGTTGGAGGCAGACTACTGTTTAAGCAAATGTTGATAATACTAAGGTCATAGAATGTATATATTATCCAAAAAGGAAGCAGAAAGGAAAACCACCTCAGCAATAACATCATTGATCATCTTCTCTGCCTTGTTTATGCTTTCAAGAGTTCCAATTAGTTCCACAGGCCTTGTGAGCGCACGCGGATCAGTATCAGCATCTCTCATGATTTGAATTTTAGCACCTGAATTATATTGCAGAAACTTAATGGTATCCCCAGCCTTGCCAATCAAAACACCAACCTGCACCATCAGAGAAAAGATCTGTAATCTACGATATTAAGGTGATCACAGTATACAACCCCAAGCATGCAGGAATTATTAGTTAGACTGCATGTGGTAAAATTATATATTTGGATTTCCACTCCAGCTGTTTCTTCTGTCACAAAACAAGGATACAGTTATTTCTCCGAAATAAGCAACATATTAACACCACTAAGACTCTTTCCACCTAAAACAACTGTCCTACATGATGTCAAAATTCAAAAATATAGTTAGTTGAAGAAAAATTGGAATACACACAACCTTATCCTATCACCCCAAATTTTCTTACAAAGCATTTATCAGAACCTAAGAAAAATGCAAACAAGCTAGAACACCTTCTACGGAAGAAATTAGTGAGTGCAAGCCAAAGTAAACAAATTACCTTATTATTAGGGACCTCAATTTTCCTTGAGGTCTCAGCATCAGAACCTGATTGCTGCTCAGCAGTAGCATCACCCCCCCCTGCAGAAGGTTCCTGACCCTTCCCCGTGGATTCTTCTTGTTCAACACCATTTCCAGTCTCAGATTTCTCATTCTCAGTGGAAGGCAGTTCAACATCACCACTCTGTTTATCTTCACCAGCCCCAGCTGTGGCAGCAGTTTCCTCAGTTTGTTCTTGGACATCACCATCCTCCAATGTGAAATTGTCTGCTAGACTTGCTGGCTGTTCATCCTCGGCCCCTTGTTCAGTCTGTTCCAACTTATCATACCCATTTTCTGGAGCTGCTAATAAAATTACACATGTTATTTCCATCTCTAACTGGTGAAGTACTTGCAAATATCATTCATAGGTTTCACCATTGCGGGTTATCCCAAGTTAAATCATATAATAGAGCTTAATAGGCTTTTAGTTTGAATGCATTACATACGCATCCCGACAGACAAGAAAAGCTTTTGTTTTTGTAGATGAAAATGGGCCACATTTGAACGAATATTCACTCTTTCGTATTTTTTCCAAACACTAGCTTTGCATTAACACCTATTATGAACAGATTATTATAACAAAACATCAATTTGTAAAATATCTGAAAGAGAAAAAGTAAAAAATTCAAAATAGTTCAAGGTCACAGACAAGAAATTGATAAAATTCCTTAAACGAAACAAAATGGCCATTAAGAAACTCAAAAAATTACAATGCTAAAACTATCGAACCAAAACATTAATACCAAACTTCAACATACCGAGCCCATCAGGTTGATCGCTGTTATCAGCATTATCCTCCAAACGCTGTCGTTTAGGGTCAGACTCATCATCATGATCCTGTGTCATGTCTCCTCCTCCTCCACATTTCCATAGTCATCTGCATCATCCTTGGAGTGCGAGTCGACTCTGGAGAGTGGTTCCGGCGCGTCGGTTTCCAAATTTTCAAGCTTCCGTTTTTTCTCGTGGTCGGTGAGTTGCACCGGACTCCCCGCCGCCTCAAACATAACCTCCTCGTCAGCCATTTCAGATCAGAGCCGAAAAGTTCACCGCCAAACCCTAGCTAGGGTTACCAATCAGCTCAGAGATCTGTACAATACAGAAGTGCCTTTTTTAATTTGGATATGTACATATGCGTTTGACGGTGGGTGGAGTATATTTATAGGCAAAATTGTAAGTCTCTTTTTTCATATTTTTGGATTAGGGTTAGTTGGTGGGCTGGACAACATGGCCCAACTATTTGAAGTCAGGTCTCGAACCCAACAATCTAAAATGCTAAATTTTAGATTCTAAGGCCCGTTTGCTGAATGTTTTGACAATTTTTCACAACTAGTTACCTCCCAAGTGGTGGGCTTTTAAATTTTTTGGTAGGAAAAAGGATTGATTAAACACACAACAAAATTAAACAAAATTTAATACTTAGCTATGTTTGGATTGAAAATAACGGGGCATTATTTGGCAAATAATATTTGAATTTTGACTTTAATGATTTTTAGAAATAATATTGACTTTTGAAATAATGAATAATTATTTGGTTGCGAAATAATATTTTGAAATAATCATTTGGATTGCAAATAATGAATGTTTATTTTTTTTTTCTTTTTTTTAATTATGAATAATTCCAAACTATAATAATTGGATATCGTGGGCCCATTATTTTGACTTGGGGTCGCACTTGGCAATTTCACATTTCTATATCAGATTTGAGAGTTCAGAGAGGCGAACAACTTATTTATAGTCTGAACGATACCTTTTGAACTCATAGGAGTTCTTTCTGGCAAGAGTCTGATGGCTCATGTTCAATAGTTAGATTTAGGGAACGGAGATCCTAGATACGTATACATTGTTGACATGTACAGTATAACTCAGTTTTCCTATTGCCGAAATGTTTACCACCTAAGAAGATATACAAATCAAATGTAACTAACAAATTTGAAAAACAATTAGGAAGAATTCATTTTGGGCATTTTACATATGAGATATTTTTGAAGGTCCACTTCAGTTTTTCGTATAAAAAATGACTACAATTCACCAATGCAATAAAAAAATGTGCTGATGTGAATTTGGTTCAAAAGAAGACTGAAATTAAAGCTAAATACATGGTTGCACACACAAGATGCCTTAAATACTAAAATATTTCTAATTATTCTAATCTAAAATTAGTCGATGGACTTCAATTGAACGTACAAATGTAAACAAATTACATGGTACCAATTAAACCATCTCTATAAATTTCAAGGCATACCAACAAGAAATTACAAGTACATTGCAGCCAAATTAACATTATCTAGTACTAAAGAAAGCAAAACGTTAATCATAGTTACAACACTGTTTTTTTTCCAAAATCAAGTTTCCCATAAACCGGTCATACTCTTATTTTCCTAACTTTATTCACCGGCATCATCATCTATTCATTCAGTAATTGGTTGTTTTCCCTTTGCTCATTCATAAGCCCCATAGTTTACTCTCTACTCTTCGATGAATTGATGTACTGGTTCTAAAGACTCCATTTGTGAACCTCCTCCCCTTCCTCGAGCCTCCTTTAACTCTCCTTGCAACATGCTTCCTTCCAATGGCAAATATAGTATTAATTTTGCGAGATTTTTGGGTGGGAGATTTGTATTTTAATATGGTAATAGGTATTTTGTATATTAAAGACGACAAATTTGTTATTGATTGTAGGATGTAATTGTTTATTTGGGGTTAATTTTGTGGGGTTTTGAGGAATAAGGGCTTAGTGTTTTGAAGAAGAAGGGGAAATATAGGAGAAAGTGAACTTCGATCTTCTTTAATTCAAAATTTTAATTAACTTTGGCAAGCTGAACATAATTAATTTTCCAAACTCACAATCCGAACATTAAGTAAACTCTCTGTCCAAGTAATTTGGATGTTTGTGTTTGGAAGATTACGAATGTGTTTGGCTAGTGAACGCATACTAAAAACTGAAAGGTGCTGTATAATTTTTTAGTTTATTCAATTTCTATTACGCAATTACTTATTAAATATTCAGTACAATATGATAAATAATCTAAATAATGGGTACAATGAATAATGAAGACAAAACATGAATAGTGTGAAATATTATTTGTCAAATAATGGCCAAATAATATTTTCTAATCAAACATGAATTTTTGTTGACCAAATAATATTTGCCAAATAATGGCCATTATTTGCAATCCAAACAAGGCTACAGTCATCCGTGGAATTTAGTTCCGCTACTGTCTTCCAACAAATGAGATCTATTACTAATAGGTACTTCTGAAATTATTCATAATCAACCGAATAAACCTTGGATGAAAACCAAATTTTAACAAAAGGCGGTCAACAAAAATCCAAGCTACATGATCAAATGCCTTTATTATGTCAAGTTTGATGATAATATTCACCCATCCGGTCTTCTTATCGAGAGACTCAATTGATGTTGTAGCCAATAAAATGTTGTCTGCCATAGTACGTCCCTACACAAAACTAGACTGTTCTAAAGAGATAACTTGTGGCAGAAGAATAGACAATCGATTAGTCAACATTTTAGCAAACACATTATCAACAAAGTTACACAGCAAAATCGGTCAGAAATTCGCAAAAGTGTTTGGATTGGCCTTCTTTAGAATAAACAAAATAGGTTCACTTGCCACCATCCTAGGCAGCAATACCATTGACAAGAGCTACTACACTGCACTAAACATATCCTAAGCAATAATATCCCAGCAGTGCCTAAAGAAGACTCCTGTGAAGCCATCCGGTCCAGCCGCACTATTCTTATCCATTTGAGACACGACTGCCCGAACCTTGTCCAATGTAGCCGGTTGAGCATCTCATTGTTTGGTTCAGGGAGACTTGAGAGGGAATATAATCAAGTAATTCATCTGAAGCATGTTCATCTACATCTTCATCCAAGAGCTTTAGAAAGACTGAAAAAATAACTTCTTCCTATTTAATATCAGCCCAATTTGTGAGCCATACACCATTGGTATCCTTTATCCGTTTGATCTACAGATATGCCTGTTTATTCACAAGTGATCCATGAAAAAATTTAGAATTTGAATCTCCTTCACCCAACCATTTAATCCTTGCCTTTTGTAGAAGAAACAATTCTTTATTCCTCTGGCAAGAAAGAAGAGAATCTTACGCAGCTACAATTTCGCTCAAGACTCCTCAGTTTGCAATTTCTCAAATTAATCTTCACGAGCCAGAACCTCATCCTTAATCAATCGAATAGCCTCAAAAATGTTACCAAAGACATTCCTGTTCCAATCATTTAGGCACCTTTCAGGTGTCGAAGCTTCAAGCTCAAGGCCAACATTCTTGAACCAATCACAGCCTAAGACCAACTACTCTCAACCGTCTAAAGAAAAGTGTGATGACGAATCGATATTTGCTGAAATTTGAACGACTTCAGACCCTTATATCCACTGACTCCTTAAGAAACCACAAGAGTGGTAAATGGTCTGACGATGTCCAATTAAGATGACTAACTCCCAAATTTGGAAACAGGTTCTGCCAAGGTTGATTAACCAAAATACGATCAAGTCGCTTCCAAACTGAATGACCTTGACGAACCCCTAACCATGTAAAATCACTCTTCAAAATAAGAAGATTTTTGAGCCTGTAAGTAAAAATCATGTCAGAAAATTTTGCAATAGCCCATACATCTTGTAAACCTCTACCACTATACTCCAAGATTGATTCAATGACATTAAAATCACCTGCAATTGCACACGGTGTGGTCTGACTAGCCGCTAAGGTACAAATGCCATCCTATAGCAAATGCCTTTTGGCCCTAGTACACTTAACATAAAAAAAGTTGCAACTATAGAATTAACCCAGCCGTCGAGATTCAACCCAACATGAACGAATTGATTCGAGTTCTACAACACATGAAAGTGAAATAGACGTTTCCAAAAAGCCCAAATTTTGTTATTCAAGGTAATTTAACAAATAAAATCAAAATGAAATGAATTCGAAACTCGTCAAGTCTGCTTGCATCCACCATAGGCTCAAGGATCACAAAGAGAGAAATATTATACAATTGAATGATTTTTTTTATCACCAAAATTTCTTTTCATTACAGCAAATATTCCGTACTAAATCATTAATCATTAATAACAAAAGGAGGAACCTTCTTGAAGGCATGCAATGCCTACCTTATCAAAATAGTTTGCGTAACTGGATAAATGTATTTTTTCCCCAAATGTGATGAATAGAACCAAGACCCGGAGAAGAACTTGAAACATCAACTGAGCGTTCCAAAGATGTAGCTCGTAAAAATTTCAAAAATTCCCTATAAATGACGTTAAGTTGGTCCCGCATTTTTGGAACATGATTAACCGGGGTTGAATTTGAAAGAAAATCTACAATTTCATCCTCATCAACAGTTTTCTTTTTGCGAGCGTGAAGTTTGCGATGTTGGTCATCCTGCATCTCTTTGAGGTTACACCAAGATAGTGACTAGATAGCACCCTCACCCAACTGATAACTCTAGTAAACTAGAGTTATTTTTCTCTAAATTATATCATTTTGATAGTTTTGATGTTTCCCAAACCTTATTTTGATGATGACATAAGCATTAAACTGAAAACAAGCTGTGCAGGTCTACTATCTTTTCTGCTCTGAAAACAAGCTGTGCAGGTCTGCTATCTTTTTTGCTGGAAACAGGTTGTTCGGACGCAGTACACCGTCCGAACTATGTCATTTTTCTCGGATGAATAGGAGTGTCTGATACAGATTCACTCAGACGCATTTCACCATTTGAACGAACAGGCAGAAAGCAAACTTCTTCAAGCTCCTCAACGGACACATACAACTATCCGAACAAAGCTTGCTTTGGAAGAACAGGACCGTCCGAAACCCAGTCCCAACGATGAATTGGACGCATGCACATTCGTCCAAACGACATCCTTCACCAACTGTACTGAGATCTAACGCTGTGTCGGACGTACCATCTTTATCTCGGACGTCTGAAACCTTACCGTATGTACGGCTAGTTTTTGTGCATTTATTATTGAAACATTTGGAAGTAGTTACAACCACAATTTGTTACTCCTATAAATACCTACTCTATTGTTCTGTAAGAGGCATCTCTAATACATTGAATACAAGCCTTAGAAAAGAGCAATTTGAGTGCAAATTGGCTATAGTGCTATATTGTATTAGTGTGTAGCTTAGAGTGCAATTCAAAATTTTGAGTGGAGTGATAATCTTGTACAAAAGTGAGGTTGTGAGTAGAATTCTTGACTCAACTAAAAGAGTTTTAGTGTGAGCAAGAATTGTCCTACTTTGTAAAGATTATTGGCTCACCAAGTTTGTGAAGCATTCTAGTAGATTAATATTTCAAGCTTGTTAGCTTGGAAGTATTGTTTGTTTAATCTCCTTTCTTACTTTCTTTACATTCCTTAAGCTTCATTGATTCTATCTTCATTATATTATTTGTTTTTGAGAAAAAAATCTCAATAAGTTCAATCTTCAAAAAAAATAATTTTCTGAAACCTAATTCACCCCCCTTTAGGTTGGTTTGGGACCAACAAGTTTAAATTCCGAAGTTGGATAAGTAATTGAGGATAGTTAATTTCTTTCATATGTATTTGTATTTTCATTGTTGAATTAATTATGATAAGTTTTTGTTAAATTTTTAGTTTAATTAAGTGCTTAATAGTGTTAATATTATGTAGGTTAAAAATTAAAGGTTGGAAGCTGGAAGGAACAAAGCTCAAGGGACCAAATTGCAAAAATGGATAAAATAAAGAATGTTGGGAGGAGAGTCGAGATCGCGATCTCGACTATTAGAGTCGAGATTGCAATCTCAAATGTTCCAAACTATGATCTCGACTCGCTGAGAGTCAAGTTGTAAGGGCAATTTTGTAAACTTCCAGCCAAAAACTCCTAATTTTTCCTTGTGTAATGCTGCACTATTAAAGCTAAGTAGAATTAAAAAAAAAAAGAGAGAAGTAGTATATAGTTTTAGTTAAATTTTAGGATAGTTTAGGATAGTCTTGAACTCCAAGTTTACTTCTTTAATAGAAATTTCTCTTTAATTTTCTCTTAGATCTTCTTTTAATTTCTTGTCAAGTTCAAATTTTGATTATATAATCGTAGTGAGTTAATCGCAAGCTTCGCGTAGATATAATTTTTATTCTCTTTCTTGTCTAATTTAGTAAGAATTTCTTTACTTGCAATTTAGGGTTTCTTAGGTAAATTAGGGTTCTTGATAATTTTTTGCATTTCTAGTCAAAATTTTCAATTTCTTGCATTAATTTAATAGGCTTTCTTTATTTCTATCAAAAATTCAAAAATATTTAGATTTCTAGTTTAACTCTTTCCAATTTCTAGTTTAGAAATGGTTGATTTTAGTATTCAAGGTTTCTTTATTTGTAGTCCTTTTAATTGGGCAATTTGCTTGCTTTTAATTTTAGTCTTAATTTGGTTAATTTAGGCTAGAATTAAGTTCTTTCCTTTACTTGCTTCTACTAGAATAGCTTAATTAGTTCCTTAAATATCGTAATTAGTTATTTTCACTTACTTGCTTTTAGTTAATCTAACTTTAAATTAAGTTTTTATCGCTTTCATTTAATTATGGTTTTTATTAGAATAGTTCCATCATCCATTGCTTGATTTCGCTTAACTACACAAATATCCGTAATCTTGGTAATTGCCTTCCAACAATCCTAGTGGGAACGATCCCTACTTCCCTTTACTACTAGTTGACAACCGTATACTTGCGGGATGCCACCTAATTAGTAGTAGGATTTAGGTGTTTTATAAATTTATAACTAGGTGTGTAAGGCACCAAGTTTTGGGCCCTGTTGCCGGGGATTATCTTCGGTTTTTGGCAATATCAAGCGCTTTACGGGTCGTGTAGATTAAGCTCTTTAGTTTAGTTTAGTTTAGTTGTTAATTTTGTGAATTTTTATGTTTGTTGGATATCTTGTGGAATTGACTTGGAATTACAATTGACTATATTTGCCTTGGTTGTGCAGTGCATGGAAAGAAGATGTTGCTCAAGAGCTATTCATTTGCTTAGACAAGGAACGGGAGAAAGAGCCAAGAGAAATTTGATGGTTGAGAAGGGTACAACAAGAGTAAGCAATGATAGAAACGGCAAATGCTAATGCTCATCAAGGGAATATGAACACGAAAAACGAAGAAGAAGAGGTAGTTGGAAATAATAGAATTGGTGGCTATAGGAATGGAAATGGCATGAATGGGAATGAAAGGCCATTGAGGGAGTATGCTTTACCTAATTTTGATGGGGCGAATTCAAACATTGCACGGATGCCCGTGCAAGCCAACAATTTCGAAATCAAGCCCGTCCTAATCCAAATGCTCGAAACCCATGCCATGTTCAGAGGTGGACCAAATGTGGACCCCTACACATACCTCATGAATTTTGAAGAAGTATTGGACACATTTAAGTTTAATGGAGTACACCCGAATTGTGTGGGGACGAGGTGTTTCCTTTTTCTCTTCGTGATAGGGCAAAGTCATGGTTGCAATCCCACGCCCAAGTGAACATTCACCACTTGGAACCAACTTGCTCAAGAGTTCTTGGCGAAGTACTTCCCACCCGCAAGAACCACTAAATTAAGGAATGAGATTACATCGTTCAAAAAAGATGTTGATGAAAAGCCTAGGGGAAGCTTGGGAAAGATTCAAAGAGTTGCTAAGAAAATGCCCTCATCACGCCATTCCTTTGTGGCTTCAAGTCCAAACCTTTTATAATGGTTTACTTCAAGAGAGGAAATCTATCGTAGATGCCTCTGCGATGGCTTTATCTCATATAAGACTCCGGAAGAAGTTCAAGAGTTATTGAATAGGATGGCATACAACCACTACCATCATGGACCGATAACTCCACCAGTGGTTCAATACCAAGGTAATCAAGCCAATGCAAATAGTGGAGCATTGAATCTAAACATGCAAGACGCCCTTTTGGCTCAACAAAGCATGTTCATGAATGTCATGAACAACATGGCAAAAGCATTGGAGAATCTAGGGAAACCTAGTAGTGTAAATCACGTTATGACTTCTTTTCCAACTCAACCAAGCATGACATGTGATTTTTGTGGAGGCGGCCATGCCAATGGGAATTGTGAGATGCCATATGGAGCTAGTGAGCAAATCAATTATATGGCTAATCAACATTCATTTCCAAGGAACCAATTCAGAGCTTATGGGAACACTTACAATCCTTCTTGGAGGAATCACCAAAATTTCTCATAGAGTAACACCAACAACCAATCCAATCCTTCTTACCAACCATATCTCCCACCTCAAAATGCCCAACACACTCAAGCCCCGAATTCCTCATCTAGACCTTATCAACTGCCACATCAAAGAAATGTCCAACCCAACTCATATCAAAATTTCCCCAATCCTTCGTTTCAAAACCAACAACAAAGACCTCCTTTCCATTATGCAAATTCCTCCCAACCCATGTATCATGATCAATATGCTCCTAGAGAGAATTTGGGTGAAGAAGGTTGGAAAAGAGAAGCCAAGTATTTGAGAAGAGAATTGGAATATAGGAAAACGGAAGAGCACAAAAGAGATTATGAGAATTTGAAGGCTTCGACAAGGAATTTGGAGATTCAATTTGGACAATTGGCAAGGTTGAACAATGAGAGGCCGTTAGGAGTGCTTCCAAGTGACACCATTCCAAACCCTAAGGAGCAATGCAAGGATATTACCCTTAGGAATGGTTAAGAGTTGGAAGAAAGAGTTGGGAGAAATTTTAATGAAGAATGGAGAACAAGAAGGGGTTGAGGATGAAGATAAAGAAAAATGGGAGTTTTCAAATAGGTAAGATAAAATGATGAATAAGTCTATTATGCCCAACTCACAAAGCAATGAAGGCAAGGATCCTAAGCATCATGAGCCAAAACATGTTAATGTGCCATTTCCTAAAAGGCTAAGGGATGAAGAAAAGGCAAAGAAATTTCTAGAGATTTTCAAAAAGCTTGAAATCAACATCCCTTTCATGGAGGCACTTGAGAACATGCCTACCTATGCCAAATATTCATGAAACAAGTCCTTACTTCAAAAAGAAAATTGCATGGTGATGAAATTTTGTGCTTAACGGAGCATTGTAGTGCACTACTTACAAAGAAGTTGCCACCAAAACTCAAAGATCTCGGTTTATTTTCTATACCTTGTGACATTGGGGGTTTGCAATTTGGAATAGCATTATGTGACTTGGGAGTTTCAATAAATCTCATGTCTTTTGGAGTATTCAAGAAGCTAAATGGAGGTCAATTGAAGCCAACAAGTGTCTCATTGCAACTTGCGGATCGAAACATAAAGTTTCCAAAGGGGATCATTGAAGATGTGATTGTGAAATTGACAAACTTTACCTTCCTGCCGATTTCATTGTGCTTGATATGGAAGAGGATGAAGAGATGCCAATCATTCTTGGGGGACCTTTCCTTGCTACCGGCTGTGCACTTATTGATGTTCAAGAAGAGAAGTTGGAATTCTGAATAAATGATGAAATTGTTATATTTAATATTTTTAATTCATTAAAGCTGAGTACAATCCTTCAATTTTTGAAGATGTCATGAATATAAATGTGGTAGATGACTTAATTGATGATTGTTGTAGGAATGCAATGGAAAATTTCTTAATAGAGGAAGAGGTCTTGGAGTCAAATGCGCCAAATCAAGATGATGATGAAGGAATGAAGGATGTGAATCACTTGGAGGATGAGAACTTATTGCAAATGGAAGATGAAGAGAATCAAGAAGAAGGTAAAAACTTCTCTTCTCCGACCAACGAACCCCCCAATTTGGAGCTAAAACCCTTTCCTACCCACTTAATGTATGCATATCTTGGTGATAATGAGACATATCCGGTGATTGTGAATGCATCTTTGACAAATGAGCAACTTGAAAGATTGATTGTGGTGCTTAAAAGGAATAAAAATGCCTTTGCTTGGTCTATTGATGATATAAAGGGAATAAGCCCTTCCAGATGCATGCATAAAATTTTGATGAATGAAGGGAATAAATCGATAAGGCAACCTCAAAGGAGATTGAATCCTAATATTTAAAAGAGGTTGTGAGGAAGGAGGTTCTTAAACTTTTGAAAGCCAGTATTATTTATCCTATTAGCGATAGTGAGTGGGTTAGCCCCACTCAAGTTATTCCCTGTCTCTGGTATTACCGTAATCATAAGTGAAACCAATGAGCTCCTCCCCTCTAGATTGGTTACGGGTTGGCGAATGTGCATTGATTTTTGAAAGTTGAATGTTGCCACCCGAAGGGATCATTTTCCCTTGCCTTTTATTGATCAAATGCTTGAGAGGTTGGCCGGTTTTGCATATTACTATTTTCTTGATAGTTATTTCGGATACCTTCAAATTGTCATATCTCTGGAAGACCAAGATAAAACAACTTTCACATGTGTATTTGGTACCTTTGCATATAGGAGAATGCCCTTTGAACTTTGCAATGCTCCAAGTACATTTCAACGTTGTATGTTTGCTATTTTTCATGACATGGTTGAAAAGAGCATAAAGATTTTCATGGATGACATTAGTGTTTTTGGTGGCTATAATCATTTGATGATTGTCTTGCAAATTTGTCCAAGGTGTTAAAGAGGTGTGTGGAAACTAATTTAGTTCTCAATTGAGAAAAATGTCATTTCATGGTGAGAAAAGGAATTGTTTTGGATCACAAGGTCTCATCAAAGGGAATAGAAGTTGATAGGGCGAAGGTGGAGGTAATTGAAAAGTTAACTCCTCCGATCAATGTTAAAGGGGTAAAAGTTTCTTAGGTCATGTGGATTTTTATAGAAGATTCATTAGGAATTTCTCTCATATTGCTAGACCATTGTGCTTGTTGCTTCAAAAAGATTGTCCATTTCATTTTGATGATTCTTGTTTGAAAGTATTCAATGAGTTAAAACACGATCTTGTGATTGCATCGGTTATTGTAGAACCAAATTGGTTTCTTCTCTTTGAGCTCATGTATCATTCTAGTGACTATGCAATAGGTGCCGTGCTATGTCAAAAAGTACAACTAGATGTTGCATGTCATTTACTATGCTAGTAGGACCTTGTTAAAATGATGCACAAATTAATTATTCAACAATAGAGAAGGAACTACTAGCTGTAGTTTTTGCATTTGATAAGTTTAGATCATATTTCATTGGATCAAAGGTAATTGTTCATACCGATCACTCCGCATTAAAGTATTTGTTTTCTAAGCAAGATGCCAAGCCACGTTTATTGAGTTGGATACTTTTGTTGAAGGAGTTTGATTGGGAGGTGGTCGACAAAAAGGGTGTGGAAAACATGGTAGCCGGCTATTTGTCAAGAATTGAGGCATCTGGACTTGTCAATCTTGAAGAAGGGATAATCAATGAAGAATCTCCAATTGAGAAGTTGTTTGAGGTGAAGGAGGTGAGTCCATGGTATGCGGATATTGTGAATTGTCTTGTGGCAAGGATAGTTCCAAAGATCCTAAACATCAATGAGAGGAGGAAATTCTTTGCGGAACTTAAACATTATTTTTGGGAAGAACTGTATTTGTTCTGAAAGTGCAATGATCAAGTCCTAAGGAGATGGTGTTTTGGAATATGAAGTATCCGATATATTAAGACATTGTAATTCATCTCCGGTTGGGGGGCACCATAGAGCTCAATGGACGGCTTTCAAGGTCTTACAAAGTGGTTTATATTGGCCAACTATGTTCAAGGATTCCCGAGATTTTGTGCTCAAATGTGATGAATGTTAAAGGGTGGGTAATATTTCAAGGAAACATGAAATGGCCCTTCATGGCATTATTGAGTTGGAGGTATTTGATGCATGGGGGATTGATTTCATGGGACCTTTTTCGATCTCTTACTCCAATAAGTACATTTTGGTTGTGGTGGACTATGTGTTGAAGTGGGTTGAAGCAATTGCTACTCCAACCAATGAGGCCAAGATGGTTACTAAATTCCTTCGCAAGAATATCTTTTCTCGGTTTGGAGTTCCTCGGGCTATCATTAGTGATGGGGGATCACATTTCAAGAATTCTCAATTTGAGGCATTAATGACAAAATATGGGGTGAAACACAAGGTTGCTTATCTGTAGCTTATGACCCACAAACATCGGGTCAAGTGGAGGTGTCAAACCGAGAATTAAAGAGAATCCTAGAGAAAACGGTGAATAATGCTAGGAAAGATTGGGCATTGAAGTCAGATGACACCTTGTGGGTTTATCGTACGGCATTTAAAACTTCCATAGGCATCTCTCTGTACCGTATTGTGTATGGAAAAATGTGTCACTTGCCGGTGGAACTTGAACATAGGGCATATTGGGCCATAAAGAACTTGAATTTTGAGTTGAATGAGGCATATGAAAAAAGGATGCTTGATTTGAATGAGTTGGATAAATTCCGGAGGGAGGCATTTGAAAATTCTTTAATTTATCAGGAGAAGACAAAGGCATGGCATGATAAGCATATCCAAAGGAAGGAATTTAAAGTCGGTGATTTGGAGCTCCTTTATAATTCAAGACTCAAGTTGTTTCCGGGAAAGCTTAAGTCAAGATGGAATGGTTCCTTTGAAGTGGTCCAAACCTTTTCTCATGGAACGGAATTGGAAATAATGGGGAAAGAGGGAGCTTTCAAGGTCAATGGACATCGGCTTAAACCCTACCTTGGAGGAATCATTGAAGGCGGACAAGAAATCGTCCAATTAACACAAGAATGAGGGTCATGTCATAGTCAAGTTAGTGACTATAAAAGAGCGCTTCTTGGGAGGCAACCCAAGTCTTTAATTTAGTTGTTATTGCTTTCTTTTGGTGTGATTTTTAATTAGCTTGATTTTGAGTAAATTGGTTTGAATTAGGTTAGAATTTTTGAGATCGCGGTCTCAAGCTCAATTTCTGCAAAGTGAATTTTCATACTTAGCCGAAATTGCTTCAAAATGACCACTTTTCTCCATTTGCAAGGGTAACTTTGAGATCGCGGTCTCAGACTCAAACTTCTGGAGGGCAGAATGGTCATTTGGGTTGAGATCGCGGCCTCAACTCCAAACTTTCACAAAGGCTATTTTTGCACCGAGTCGAGATCACAGATAATAAATTTATAACTATCCGTTGCCGTTGAATTTTGCTGTGTTTAGTTCTTTTGGTACAAAAGAATTTTAAAAGCCATGTATTACTATGTTCAAAAAGTGAGGCATTCACATTGTTATAGTAGTTCATTTGAAACATTGTTTTTGACCAAATCAATAGTATTGCTTTGTTGGTCAATTCATCTTTTGAAAAAAAATTGGTTTAAATGGAATAGAAGTGATTTAGGTCATTTTGTGTGTTTGCATATGGAGTTTTCTTCTAACCTGTGAGTGATTGGTTTGAATATGATCTTGGGTACATTTTACTCCTCTTTCTTGGTTTAGGACAGCATAAAAAAAAAACAAAAAAAAAAAAAAAACAAAGCAAAAAAAAAAAAAAAAAGAAGAAGAAAAAAAAGACTTTGCTTTTAGAAATAAGGCGAGTACGGGATTCCGACATGTACCCATGTTGTTTCTCCGAATTAAGCCATTAAGAATTATATTTTAGAATACCAACAAGTCGAGTAGGAAATGTTTGTAATACCCATCATTGATATTACATGCTACTCACTCCTTGATAGAGTAATATTCCTAATTGTGACGCGTGCATATTAAGTAGACTCCTAATGATCTTCTATTTCCATGTAGCCTTGTCGAGATGGTTGAAAAATGTTGTAATCCTCTTGATTTGAGCAAAACTATGTTTTAGATGAATGGAATTTGTTTTTAAATTTTTTTTTTGATGAAGGTTAATACTTGGTTATTTAAAACCTTTTGTTGGCATTTGAACTCGATTTATTTGGAAGAGTTAAAAAGATTGGAATGGCTAGTTAAAATAGTTCAATTGTCATATGGTATTTGAGGTCCCTTGAGAGGTATCCTAATTATTCAAAGTACATCCATTATTCACATTTTGTGTTGTTATCTTGGTGGTGTCTAGTGTGTTGTGTCTTGTGCTTTGTGTCATGTGTTTTGCGTTGTCCGTTTTTGTTGTTTATTTTCTTGTCTTTTATTTTTCTCGGGATGAGCAAAAGCTTAAGTTTGGGGGTGTGATAACTCTAGGAAAAACTAGAGTTATATGTACCCTAAACTTGATGATTTTGCTCCTAGTTTCGAGTATTTTTAGTGTTTTCGTGTGTGTTTTTATCTATTTTTCTTTTATGTGTTAGAATGTTAGTATGTGTTTATTAAGTGTTTGAGTACTTATTTAGGTGATAATTAGCATATTTTATTAGGTTTTTCCATTTAGAGTTATGTCGTGTCTTTGACTTAAATTCGTTGGAAGTTAAGTTTTTCGTTCGTTTTCGTTTGTCCTTCATTTTTTGGCCTATTTTGTGAGAATTTTATTTATATGTTTAGGTATTATTTTAAGTGTTTATTATATATAATAATGTTCTCCTATGTGTCAGGGTCGCATGAAAAAAAACGGTGCATTAATCAAACGTCGGATGAAGATTTGGGAAGGAAAACTCTAAAGTGCTGCATTTTAGAAGTTTCAGTCCATATCGCGATCTCATATTTGAGATTGCGATCTGGAGGCGGCTGGAGCAAAAAATGACTTTGGTAGGGGATGATTATCTTTGATTTGCTGCACAATTATCCCACTACCCTAGCACTATATATACCCCTTTTAAAGCTCATTTGAGGGAAGAACTTAGCTAGTAGAAGTAGGTTAGATTAGAGAGTAATTTTCTTCCTTTTTCCTCCCTATTTGGGGAGGGTTTTCTTAGATTAGAGTAGATTAGGACTTCTCTTTCTTGTAGATTTCAAATCCAAGTTAAAGATTGAAGCTTTTTAGTTGTAAGTGCTTTGTTTATGTTAAAACTTCTTTAGTTAAGCTTTAATTCCATGTTCCTTTAGTTAATTAGTTGAATTGCTTTAATCTAATTGCTTCCTTTACTTGTTTTCTTAGAGTAATTGTTAGATTAGTTTATGGGCTTTCTTTAAAAATGTTTTTTTTTAGTGATAATTTGTAGTTTAGATTGGTTAATTAGGATAGATTAGTTTATGGCTTTTCATTTAATTGCTTTCTTTACTTGCTTTCTTAGTTTAATTGTTAGATTAGTTAATGGGTTTTCTTTAATTGTAACTGCTTTTTTAGTGTTAATTTGTAGTTTAGGTTAGTTAATTGCTTTTTAAAAATAATTTCATTTTACATGCTTTCTTAGAATAGATTAGGGGCTTTCTCTAATTGTGCTTACTTAGAGATAATGAATAGTTTAGATTAACTAATTGCTTGCGTAATATGCTTTTCCTTTTAATTGTTCCCTTTATTTGCTTTCTAAAGATACTTCCTTTTTAATTGCTTTCTTAGTTCTTAATCTTTACTTTAAATTGCTTTATTAGTTCCATTAGTTCTAGTTTTAGTTAAATCTCTTCACTTAATCAATCGCTTCAACTTGAAATCTAACCAAATAACTGGTAATTATAGACCAATTCTTGTGGGAACGATCCCTACTTCCCTTTACTACTAGTTGACAACCATATACTTACGGGATGTCACCTAGTTAGTAGTAAGATTTAGGTGTTTTATAAATTTATAACTAGGTGTGTAAATTATCAAGTTTTTGGTGCCGTTGCCGGAAACCCATCACCTCATAGCCAGCCCAGCTATGTAATTATTGTCCATTTGAGTCGAGCATACATGGAGTTAGGCAACCCGTTCCAGAAACCTTAAACCTCAACTCAAATTCCCCAAGAGTCTCAATCACGCCACCATTCCTAGAAGCCTTAACTGAGACTTGTTCTTGCGCATGATCCTCAGCTATCCCAAAATTTTCAGCCGCACAGCATCCTTGGGCGTTTCAATCGAGGGTTGTTCCATAATAATTATGGGGACGGATTGCTTATCTGTACATGTTGGTCCCAAAGCAACCTAAGAGGGGGGGTGAATTAGGTTCCTAAAAATTATGCTTTCAGAAAATAGTGAGTTTTTTAATTTAAATGCAGATATAATAAATTTACTAGAACAGTAAAGTAAAGAGAGAAAAATTGAACAAACTCTCTTCCAAAATTATTGGAGCTTGAAGTATCAAATCTTTTGAATGCTTCCCACACTTGGTGAGCCAATGATCTTTACAAAGTTGGGAAGTTCTTGCTCACACTGTAAAACTCTTTTAGTTGAGCCAAAAATCTTACTTACAACCACACTTTCATACAAGATTATCACTCCACTCAAAGTTGAATTGCACTCACAACTTCACGCTAATACAACAAAGCACTATAGTCAATTTGCACTCAAATTACTCTTTTCTTAGGCTTGTATTCAATGTATTAGATGATCTATTCAGAGTTATTAAAGCACCTATTTATAAGAGTAATAAATAGTGGTTTCAACTACTTCCTAACGGCTAAGTAATAACATGACACAAAAAATAGCCGTTGGGGTTTCGGACGTCCGAGAAGGATTGAATGCGTCCGAGGAAGCGTCCGATCTTCTTTCATACACATCTGAGAGGCTTCATTTGAGACACGTCCTAGCATGCGTCCTGTCCTTCGTCCGACAGAGGTTTCGGATGGTCATAACATTTCATATCAAAATAAGGTTTGGAAAACATCAATCTCCCCCTTTTTGATGATGACAAACCTCAATTGGATATGACTAATCAATTTGCAATATATCATAATTGGATATCAATTATCAACAAATTAATCATATCAAAGCACAATAATATAACTACCCCTTTTGACATCAAGCAAAAAGACTCCCCCTTAGAACATGCAGGCAGTTTTGATAGAAATGAAACAAATTTAATACATTCAATTGAAAAGTTTAGTGGTGCGAGAGACAAGTAAATACATAACCAAGCCACATAATTGTTGAACACCAAAGGAAATGCTGAAATGTTCTAATAAGCAGAGAACTGCAAAAAACAAAGTACAAAATAGGAAAAAGAACTAATGGTAGTCATTGCGCTTTTTGGAGCGCTTTTCAGTCTTTTGTCGTTTGGATGAAACATCTTCAGCGGTGGCTCTAGATTGTTCACTGTCATCCTCCTCCCCGGTAGGACGTTGTATGATAAAGTCAAACGTGTCGTCAACATCTTCATCATCGACAGTCCATCTGAACCATCTACTCAATTCATTTCAACGTCGCACATCGTGTATGTTCATCTTCAGTTTCATCAACGTCGGAAGATGACTCAAGTGGATATTGGGACTGAAGATTAGCAAATTGAACTTGAGCCGAGCGGACATGCCAAGACCGAGTGCCTAGATGTGTATAAGAGATGTGCTATAGAGAGACAGGATTGTAGTGATGGGATAAGTTGCAATGTAGACTAGACTCATGTGCATCAAAGAGGAAGGAACTTGCTCCACATGTATCATTAATTATAATGGTTCAGAAGTAGATCTTAATTTTTGATGGAAGTGGAGATGGTTGAGGAGTAGGGGAATGAGGGATAGCAAAATCAGAGGTGGAGGCATGGGATTGTGATTGTGCAATATCAAAGGCCGCCTTAGTTAGCCATTGATCGTTGAAAAAACGGAGGCCTTTGCGTTCAATGTAGGATTTGTTAAAATAGGGAGGATATTGTTTGTTTCCGCTGAAGGGAATGTTGAGGAAAAAAAACTTTGGTGAGAAATTTTTGAAAATGAATCAACATCTCCCTTTATCAGTACTAAATGGAGTTTTAGAAACAAATTAAATGACAAAGGTGAGATCATAAGAAACAAAGCTAAACACAAAAATAAGTAAAGTTGCATTTTCCGGCTCAGAGACGATGCCGTCGGTTGGCAATATGATTTGTGACAAGGGTGTACGAATATTAAGTTCAGGTGAGAAAGCAATGTAGTTTTGGCTTCCGAGGCACTGATCTTGAAAATGGATGTAAGGAATACTAGGTAAATGCTGTCTCTTATACACATCTAGATGTGTATAAGAGACAGGTCTCGAATAGTCTATAGATGAATTTATCTTCCAATTATGAAATTCTGTTTTGAAAAACAAATTTGGGAATCTTGTAATCTTCATTTACCTATTTATCACAACATGAGAAATGAGGGTGCGAATCTAAAGTAGGACCTTTCCGAAGATTGGCCGTGAACTGAAGCACCATGTCATGATAAATAGGTAAATCAAGATGCACAAGATGACCCCAGCTTTGTTTTTCAAAACAGAATTTGATAATTGGAAGATTAAATTCATCAAATTAACTATGAGAAGCAGGACGTTGAACGATTATAGATTTGCTTAGAAGGGAAGTATACCGGTCGGATGCCTTGGCATTGATAAATTTTGATAATGTTGGAGTGGTGGAGACTTGAGGATTGGCTGATGATTCTCCTCGTACTGGAGCCTTCCCTTTAGCTTTTCGACCCCGATTTGCTGTAGAGGAACCTCCGCGAGATTTCACCATTGTAATAGAAGAAGAGAAAATTGAAAAAAATTTGAAGATTGGTGAGATTTTGAGGAAATGAGATGGTAGATGGGGGAAATGAGATGTGATTTAGGTGATAAGGGCTATGGGTAGGATGATTTTCCAATCAATTTTGGAAGAGAGAGTGGGAATAGATGTGTTTGGAGGGGGTAGTGGAGAGGAAAAAAAATCGCCTAAGGGTTTTCGGGGGAGAGGGTAAGTCCGAAAAGGGGAATTTGGACGGTTTTAATCAAACAGGGTACCTTTCGATCGCCGAACGTTTGGTGTGCATTCGACAAAGCGTCGGCGAAAGTGAAGAACGGACGGCGAAGGAGGAGCGGCATGCGTCGAAGTTCTTTGGGACGATGATGTGCGCGTCCGGAAGATTTCCAGAGAGTTTAAGAAAAAAAAGAATAATGTTCGGACGAATATGATCGTCCGAGAAGTAACAGATGCTTTCGGACGATCCAGATCGTCCGAAAGGAAAGTTGTTCGGATGAAGGAATACGTCCGAACTATGAACCTATGCCAAATTTATCTGTAAAATCCCCAAACATTTTCTGAGCGATTTTAAGTGATATAGAGCTAAGGGTTTTGTAAAAATATCAGCCAATTGATCTGAAGTAGGCACAAAATCAACACGAATTCCCTTTTTACAAACGACGGATCTCTAATGAAATGATGTTTAACATCAATGTGTTTGGTTCTAGATTCATAACAGGATTTTTTGTGAGATTAATTACACTAGTGTTGTCACATAATATAGGAACACAATAACAAATTACACCAAAATCTTTCAGAGTATGTTTCATCCAAAGAAGTTGGGCACAACAATTTCTAGCAAGAGAATGTATTCGCTTAAACGTAGAAAGAGAAATGGAATTTTTTTTTTTTACTAAACCAAGACACAAGACAATTTCCCAGAAAATAACACATACCACTGGTACTTTTTCTATCAATTTTACACCCAGCAAAGTCAGCATCAGAATAGCTAATCAGATCAAATGTAGAGGACTTTGTATACCACAGACCAAAATCCGTTGTTCCTTTTAGATATCTAAAAATTCTTTTAACTGTTATCAAATGTGTTTCTTTAGGGCAAGATTGAAATCTAGCATATAAACAAATAGCAAACATGATATCTGGTCTACTGGCAGTTAAGTAAAGGATAGACTTCCGATCATACCTCTATAGTGTTTTTCATCAACACTATTACCTTCTTCGTTTTTATCAAATTTGGTTGAAGTACACATTGGCGTACCAACTTGTTTGCAATCTTCCATACCAAATCGTTTGAGCAGCTCTTTTGTGTATTTGATTTGTGTAATAAATGTTCCTTCCTTAGTTTGATGAACTTGTAGTCCGAGGAAAAATTGCAACTTGCCCATCATACTCATCTCAAACTCTTCTTGCATTAATTGTGAAAAATCCTTGCACAAACTTTCATTAGTTGCTCCAAAAATAATATCATCAACATAAATTTGAACAATTAACAATCCTCATTTTTATAAAAAGTGTGGTGTCAACTATACCTCTTTTGAAACCATTTTCTATCAAGAAGCCACTTAATCTTTCATACCAAGCTCTTGGAGCTTGTTTCAAACCATATAAAGCTTTGGAAAGTTTGAAAACATAATTTGGAAGATTCTGATTTTCAAATCCCGGAGGTTGTCTGTCGACGAAAACTTCTTGGTCGATAAAACCATTTAAAAAAGCACTTTTGACATCCATTTGAAATAATTTTAAATTATTGAAACATGCAAAAGCAAGAAACATGCGAATGGATTCTAATCTAGCCACGGGTGCAAAGGTTTCATCAAAGTCAATACCTTCTTCTTGAACGTAACCTTTTGCAACAAGTCTAGCTTTGTTTCTTATGATCTCACCTTTGTCATTTAATTTGTTTCTAAAAATCCATTTAGTACCAATAATGGGATGAGAAGAAGGTCTTTCAACTAAGGTCCATACATTATTTTTCTCAAATTGACTAAGTTCATCTTGCATAGTCATTAACCCAAGATTCATCACTCAAAGCAACATCTATATGTTTAGGTTCAATGTGAGAAAGTAATGCACAATTATTATTCAAAGGTTTATGAGAACGAGTAGTTTCCCCATCGGATAGATCACCTATGATTAAATCTTGAGGATGACTAGAGACGAATCTCCAAGCTTTCGGACCCTTAAGATCGTTTTGAGCATCCTCATTCTTTTCATCATCAATTTGATGGTTGTTGATATCAACGCTTGATGAAATCTCTTGATGATCTTTATGAATAACGAGCTTTTCTAGTTCCTTTAAAATACCTACATCTTCATCTTCACATAAATTCTTTGAGATAACATCATTAGTTTCATCAAATGTAACATGCACAACTTCTTCAATTAAAAGCGTTCTTCTATTGTAAACTCGGTATGCTTTCTTGTCACTAGAATATCCTAGAAAAATTCCTTCATCCGATTTTTTGTCAAATTTTCCAAGGTTCTCTTTGATTTTTAAAATAAAGCATTTGCAACCAAAAACTTTGAAATAGCTCACAAACGGGTTTTCTACAAAAAATGAGTTCATAAGGAGTTTATTTAAAGAAGATCTTAATAAAACTCGATTAATAACATAACAAGCCGTGTTAACCGCTTCGGCCCAAAAGTATTGTGGTAAGTCACATTCACTAATCATAGTTCGAGCCGGGAACTTGAAGAGTCCTATTATTCCTTTCAAGAACAACTTATTAAGTTGACCTGACTCTTATACAATCTAGATGTGTATAAGAGACAGTCTAGGTGGTTGCAAATATGCAAAACTGTTATCGTAGATGACTATTCTAGGTTTACTTGGGCATTATTTGTTTCCAAAAATTTTGAATTTTGGAAAACAATTTTACAAATTTTTCAAATGTTTCATTTTTTTGAACAAGAAATAATACCCAAGTAAACCTAGAATAGTCATCTACGATAACAAATGCATATTTGCAACCACCTAGACTAGCATATTGAGTAGGTCCAAATAAGTCTAAATGCAACAATTCTAAAGGTTTATGAGTAGACACAAAATTCTTTGGTTTAAAAGAAATTTTGACTTGTTTACCAAATTGACAAGCATCACAAATTTTATTTTTCAGAAATTTCAGTTTTGGCAAGCCTCTTACCAAATCTTTCTTGGCAAGTTTTTCAATTAAATCCTTATTAAAAAAATATTATGTGACAAAGTCTTCTATGCCAAAGCCAAGGATCATCTATGGAAGCGGTAAGACATTTTACATTGCTATTGCTAATTTTATCAAGATGAATCACATACATATCATTGATGCCTAGTGCCCTTGAATAAAACAATATGATTTTTATCAAGGATAAGACATTCATGCTTGGTAAAAAATACATATAAATTTTTATCACAAAGTTGACTAACACTTAATAAATTAAAGTTCAAATTATCAACAAGAAGCACATTCTTAATCAAAGTTTCACCATTTTTACCTACATCACCAATGCCGATTGATTTTGCTTTATTGTTATCTCCAAAAGTGACTTTTCCACTGTTTTTGGATGTGAGATTTGTGAAGAGAGAAGCATCACCCGTCATGTGCATTGAACATCCACTATCTATGAACCACTTAGCATTGTTGGTGAGGTTAAGTACCTACACAATAAATCAATTGATAACTTTTGGTACCCATATTTTCTTGGGTCCATTTGAGTTAGTGTTTAATGTAAAATTGCTTTCAATCCATGCAACTTTCATTCCAAGTTTTTCGTTCTTCTTGACATAACACATATTCTTAACATGTCCATGTTGTTGGCAATATCTACAAATAATGCTTTTATTACCATTCAAAAATGATTTTGGTTTTACAATACATAAGTCATCCCTTCTAAACATGACAAAATTTTTGTTGATAGCTATATTTCTATTTCTTTTCATATCAACAATATTTTCTTTCTTTCTAATTAGGAGAGCATTCAAATCATCCATTCTTTTCTTCAAGGAGGCTTGTTCTTCCTTGACCTTTGATCTCACATGCATTCTTTTCTTCAAATCACGATTTTCTAGTGATAGCCTATTGTTTTCATTCACAAGTTTAGAGTTAGCATTCAATAAGGCATTTGATTTTTTAACTAACTCCTTATTTCTAGCATATGATTCCTTTAAGCTATCATGCAATTTCAAAATGAAAGCTTCAAGATCATCTTCACCATTTTCATCATTAGAGTCAGATAGTTAGAATTTACCTCATCATCTCCAATGGCCATGAAGGCCATTTGTGCTGACTCCATTTCTTCTTCAACTTCTCCTTCGGAGTTGCAATCATCCCATGTGATTTGAAAGTTGTTGAATCTTGGTTTTCTTCCTTCTTTCTTTTTCTTGGAAGGACACTCATTTGCAAAATGTCCGAGTTGACCGCATTCAAAACATTTATCATTTTGCTTCTTTATTTCAAGTCTTGACTTCCCTTTGAAATTATTTGTGTTTGTAGCTCCGCCTCTTCTCATTCTTCGTTTGTTGATGTAATGTTTAAGAAATCCTTTGGTGATGAGTGCAAGATCTCCTTCATCAAGATCTTCATCTTCTAGATTGATGGAGCTGTTTTCATCTTCCTCTTGAGAGGTCTTTAGAGCAATGCTCCTTCTTGGCCTTGCTTCTTCATCATCCACAACCTTGGCCTTTAACTTGAGTTCATAAGATGTAAGAGAATTGATTAGTGATTCAATAGGCACAAATTGTATAAATATTAAATTTAAATTCTTGGCTTCCTCTATAGCAATTGTTTTGGCATCCCATTCTTTGGATAGAGCATTTAGGATTTTTCTGTTTTTTTCACCCAAAGAGTACTCCTTACTCAAGGCTTCAAGATCCTTTATAATGTCATTGAACCTGCAGTACATTTTGTCAATGTTCTCATGTGGTTCCATCTTGAAGGATTCATACTTGGCAACAAGTAAGGATTTCTTTTGCTCACGAACATCATCGCTACCTTCATGGATTTCTTTCAACTTATCCCATACTTCTTTAGCAGAACTGCAACCCTTCACGCGAGTTGATTCATTTGCATCCAAGGCATTATATAACACATTCATGGCTTTTGCATTTAATGTCAAGTTTGCCTTGTCTTGTGGAGTGAGCTCATTCCTTGTCTTTTCTCTTCTTCTATTTGTGTGATCATCAATGATAGAAGCTTCAAATGGACCTTCATTGACAACATACCATAAATCAATGTCAATAGATTGCAAAGAATATTTTCATTCTATCTCTCCAACTAATAAAATTTGCCCAATTAAACATGGGGGGCCTAGTAACGGATTGGCCTTCAAAAAATAGAGCATTGTTGGTTGCCATAATTCTTTACTCAATAGCAGTTTAAGCAATATAATGAGACCAAGCTCTGATACCAATTGTTGGTCCCAAAGCAACCTAAGAGGGGGGGTGAATTAGGTTCCTAAAAATTATGCTTTCGAAAATAGTGAGTTTTTAATTTAAATGCAGATATAATAAATTTACTAGAACAGTAAAGTAAAGAGAGAAAAATTGAACAAACAATACTTCCAAGCTAGCAAGCTTGAAGTATCAAATCTTTTGAATGCTTCACACACTTGGTGAGCCAATAATCTTTACAAAGTTGGGAAGTTCTTGCTCACACTAAAACTCTTTTAGTTGAGCCAAAAATCTGTCTCTTACAACCACACTTTCATACAAGATTATCACTCCACTCAAAGTTGAATTGCACTCACAACTTCACGCTAATTTACAACAAAGCACTATAGTCAATTTGCACTCAAATTACTCTTTTCTTAGGCTTGTATTCAATGTATTAGATGATCTATTCAGGTTATTAAAGCACCTATTTATAAGAGTAATAAATAGTGGTTTCAACTACTTCCTAACGGCTAAGTAATAAATGCACAAAAATAGCCGTTGGGGTTTGGACGTCCGAGAAGGATTGAATGCGTCCCAGGAAGCGTCCGATCTTCTTTCGGTGTTGTTGAGAGGCTTCGTTCGGACGCCTCGAGCATGCATCCGGTCCTTTGTCCGGCCAGAGGTTTCGGATGGTCTGAAGCGTCCGAAAGAAAGGGGTGGATCCCATTCTTTCGCCGATTTGTTCGGACGATGCAATGCGTCCGAGGAGTTTTGTCCTAGTTCGGACGGTTCTGTGCGTCCGAAAGATCTGTTCCTGCAAAAGCTTGTTTTATAGAGTTAAGTGTTTATGTCATCATGAAAATAAGGTTTAGAAAACATCAGTACATCACATATTTGGAGTCCTCATCTTGATTTTGAGTAGATGGAACTAGGGCTTTATCGGTAGTCGTTAAACCCAAGGAGCCTTCCCCCGAGGGAACAGTTTTCTTCCATTGCCAAACTTGCAATCTTGCTTGTTTCTTGATTGTTTATGCTGTTGATTCAACTGAGGAGCTTTTTGATGGTCAAGATTTTCTTTATGCTACGCCTGAGAAATATTCAAACGACATTCATCCCAGGAATATCCCTGCCTTGTTTCATGAAGAACAATAAGAGGGCAAATAATCAAACACAATGGGTTACCAAAAACCATCATTTTTCTTGCTCACATAAGCCCTAGAGGGCAGTGGCTAAGTAAGATCACATTCAACACAAACCCATGCCACATTTGGCTGATTAATGGTTGCCGTTGAGGTATCAATCTTTAGCGGATTGTTAACAAGCTGAGCAATGGAAAAGGAGCAACCTTATTGAGTTACCCCACTGGAAGATCAATGAAAGAATTCCAAGTGTATAACATCCAGCCATTGAATATCTAATTCCAAGAAAACCCAAGCTAGGCTAGAGCAAGAGCATGAGGAAGAAAAGCATTCTGCAATTGTTAACTACATACATTCTATAGCTAATTTTCAAATATCGCATACAAATGTTGTTAAAATACTTATTTAGCAAAACTCTAGACTTCTTGTTTTTCTATTGTTTGGAATGTTAAATAATATGTTGTATAGATATGAAACTTAGGAAATATGTTCATAGTTTTTATTAGTAAACCAACATATATAGTGTCAGCATCTCTTGAATGTTCTGACTACCAACTGTAATACATATACACAAACTTTTCTAACAAATCTATATGTTTTTATATATATATATATAGACACACACACACACACACAAAGACATATTAAAGGAAAGTTGGTATCAATTAGTCATCAATTTGAAATTTCAACAAAAATACATATCTCATATTGTTTTGAATGTAATTTTCCTACCCAGTTTCGCATACAATAAGAACCAGATCTGTAGCAAAGTACATGTTTGAAATTCGATGAAATAGATTAGTATAGCCACAAGTCAATCAAAGAACAATTATGATTAACGGCTAGAAAAATTATCTTTCTCAAAATTCAGTAACCAAAACCCCTCATGTTGTACATCTCTTGCAGCAACTGTGGAAAATGTGGAATATATTACTTTACAACCTATACTATTACTCTCAATTTTCTCAGTTGATCAATAGAGTGTTTGCAATTCCTTCATCAAAATTTACTCTCATAACTCCATGAGATTGAGTGGAATGTGAGTGTATCTTGCTTTAAATTTTATGTACATGTCATGAAGATATTGAAGTGGAAGCATTCCTAATAAGGGCAACACATTATTTCCATTTACGCTTTAGAATGTAATAACACTCCCAATAGTATAGAGTAGATCAATGTTTAAAACCTAAACCGGACAGTCGGATTGATCGGTTGGACAAGGCCGGACATAGCACCAGTTCAATTGAGTACTAAAGTTGGAACTAACAGAAATTTGGTCAAAATTGGAAACACGACAAGAATCGGTTAGACTAGTCAACCCCTACTTTTGTTTTCCCATTAAATATAATTTCTACGAACTGAAAAGTCCTTTACTGGCCATACACTTTTAGCTCTCTACCTTCCCTTCTCATCATCCTCCAGTATTGAATTCTCTGTTACACTCTTTGGTATTATATTTATGTTGCATTATGTGATGGAGTCTACAGATATATATATATATATGGATTCCACGTGTTAGCTCCTGGTTAATTTGGGGATGTGCAATCACCATTTTGCCCTCCGCAAAATTTTATTATGGCGTAAATAGTGGGTACTGTATGTGGGAGGGACGGAGGGACTTTCCTGTAGCGGATAGGATGTTAGTGGGGAGTGTAGCTTTTGGATAGAAAGTTTGAATTTTTAAATAAAGGCTGTGGGGCCATGATGACTTAAAGCTGCTGTTCTTTTTTCTGTCCTTTTGCAGGCCTGTTCTCCTTTTTGTCGGGAGTAATGATGGCTTCTAGGAAGTTTCAACATGTTTGTGGTACGAGAAATATGTGAGCTAGCATACATTTGGACCATCTAGCTGGGTCTCTGTCCACCATTGGATTAAACTATTTACTTGGAGAGAAGGGAATTAAAAGTGTTTCCTGGGGGTATTAAACTCCGGATTTGAATTTCTCGAGTATTCTTGGAAGATGCCAGGGGATGGGAGGCTTTAGTTGACTGTTACTCTTAGTGGGGGAGTTTACAATGTCCGTGATGTTTGTGATGGAAACAGGACCACTCTAGCTAGTGGCCTGGATTAATTTGCTTCAATCAGAAACAGGCAGTTATTTTCAACCCTATCTGGGACTTCGTGAGTCAATCGTGTGCGGCCTGCATCGATTTCTCAGGGGTTAGACAAGCCTCAATAATGGTGAAACCTGAGTTCTGTTAATGTCCATAAGTTAGTCCTTAGAGTAGGATAGTTAGTTGGGAATTATGTAATTGGTGACCCTTGGTGGGCCAAGATATTTGTAATTCATCAGTTGACAAAAAGACTGTTAAGAATAATAAAAGTTTATTGAAAGTTAATATATTGCCTTGTACATTGAGAAGAAGTTACAACGTGGTAACTTCTAATAACATACTCAATAGCTTTAACATATAAATCAACACTGATTATTCCTAGGTTATTTAAGAATTTGGGTAAAAAATGGTGGAATCTCATGGGTATCTTGGAGGGATTCTGGATCCTCGGGCTAATCCATATACACGATGTATAAAAGAAATTGGCCACTCTCAGCTCTTTGCGATTGTTGTAATTCATTAGAAACTGGACATCCATAAACCAGCTCTGTTGGGCCTAGGCTATTCACGTGTATGGGATTTGTCGGCATCCATATCCAGGTGCCTCATTGGTACTGAAGGTTGTAGTAATGTTGGAATTTTGGAACCATCTATATTTAAAAGGTCTACGCAGTGGCAAATATTGACACTAGCCCAGTTGTTCTTGCGACGCTTTGCTTGTCGGTGTTGCAGTTTGATTTGTGGGTGTGAATAGGATTCTTCAAGGAAAATGAATGTGGCATTCTTCAGAGTCCAGTCCTGCAGGCCATTATTATCTTTCTTTTCAAGGTATAGCATGTAGGAGTTGTTACCACCAGGGTTGTAGAGGATAATAGAAGGAATCCCACCCTTTGCAATGTGGGGCTTGCCGTATTTTAAATTGGAGTACCAGTTGTGCTGGCTTCCTATGAACTCTTTTCAGTGCTTTAGGTACTATGGGGTTACGTCATCTATGACGTTATACAGTGTCTCGCCTTGTATATATCATCATGATGATACAGATCAACATGTGTATATATATATATACACACACACACACATATATGTATTGTATATATATAAACACACACATATACACACACATATTTACAAGTGTTCATTCTATTGTCTTGATCTAAACGTCATTGATCAATATATTATAGAATAATTGAACAGAATATTAAGCTTCTCAATGTATTGACTAACTTATATTAAAACTTATGTATTATTATTAATTTGCACGGCTGTCAACTTTCAATAGGCCAACACCATATTTACAATTTCTGGGCTATCAGTCTTACAGCCCTCAGCGACTTGAATGCCGTCTCGCAAGTAAATAATCAAGATTTCTTTATATATAAATTTTAATATTAAGCGTCTTATTGTTTGAGAATCTTAATAATATATTCAAGTTCTAAAATACAAATCTTATTGGTTTGATCTGATATGAAAATCAACCCATGTTATGAATAGATCTAGAAAGATTAACTCTTAGAGCCAAAACTTCCTAGGCTTTGGTCAAGGTTTGAACAAGTCTTCTATATTTTCTAGATCTGCATCTTCTGCATCTTTTGCATCTTTCAAATTCATTTTTCAAAAGTGAAATACACAAAAAATGAAAATAAATTTTGAATTTACTGATATAGAACAAACTCTTCAAAATTAGCATATTCTAAACGTAAAATTTTTGATATTTATGCTACAAGCATTTTTCAACTAAAATATACTTTATAAAATAAAAACTATTGAAAGAACTATACCTATTAGTAATACTTTTGAAACTATATGATTATTTAAACCAAATGATATACAACATATTTCTTCCTCAGTTTATCTATTTAACAAATCCTTTTTATTTGGAATAGGATACCTAATCCATTGGAGAACTTTGTTAAGAGGTTTATAATTAATGACTAAGCTAGGAGTGCCTCTTTCTATTTTTGAATTTTTATTGACATAAAAAGCATAACAACTCCAAGGAGAATGAGACTTTCTAATAATATTTTTTGCAACCAAATTATCAATATTTTCTTTTTTGCAGTAATCAACCATTTCCTTGTTCATTTGTGATGGTCCAGCTTTAGTAGGAATTATTTTTCATTAATTTTTTTTTCATTAGGTAGATGCACAATATATTTTTTCCTATGCCAAAATGCAGTAGATAAATTGTTGCAAACATGTAATAAAATATTATCATGTACGTGTTTAATTTTCTGCTGAATATGAAAATCTTTCAATTGTTCTTCAAGTCTAAAAATGCTAATTTCATTTTGTGAAAAATTGATTTTATTTCTTTTCAAACGAATAGTTTCTTTAATGGAATTGTCTGAATATGTATTTAAATAATGTGATTGTGATTGTGTGACAAAATCAAATGTCAAGCCTTTTCTTTATTGTAAATAATTTTCCACCAGAATAATATAGATGCATTTGAACAATACAGGGTGTTCCTAAAATAACATGCTCATTATATTAGTTATCAACACAAAAGGTAAACAAATATAATTTTCTTCTTTGGAAAATAAGTTGACATACTTAGAAATCTTATAATTAACATGAATTTTTTAACCTTCTGCAGCATGCAAAATGGTTGAAGTTTTGCCAAAAAATTCAGAAGGAAAGAGTCCTTCACACATAGTACAAATATAGTTCCAGAATCTATCATAACAATAGAAGAGAATACATAAGTTTTATTTATAACTAACGTAACTTGTATAAAATATTTTTGAGCAAAATATACAGAAGAAACTTGTAAGAAATCATTATCAATAATTTTCTCTTTTTGTTTAGAGAAAGACTCAGGTTTTTCTTCTAAAGAATTTTCTTTAGAATTTGTAAAAAAAATTTCTAGAATAAATATTTTCCATTAAAGATATCCTTTGTTTTCAAATATATATTTCGTCTTTAAGTTAATTTATTTCTCTTTTTAAAATGGGCATAGTAACTAGTTTATTAAAAGAAATTTGATTAACATTTTCTAAAATTTCTTTTAAAGTAAAGTTTTGTTGTAAATCATTTAATTTGTCTTTAATAGGAAAAGTTAAAGAAGAACAAGAATTCTTTTCATTTTTATTGATTTTTTCATTTTTCAAAATCTTTTTGCATTGAATTAAATATTATTGTCTTTGCTGATCATCTTGTAATGCACAAATCAAATCAAAGAAAAGATTTTGTCTATTAGTAAGAGTAAAGATATTGAAATTATTTGCTTCTAAGATAGAAGGAAAAACTGCTTTTACTATATCGTTTGGTCACTTTGAATAGAATGTCATGCCTTTTGGATTTAAGAATGCACCATTTGAAATTTAGAATATTATGAATGACATATTTCTTCTTATCCTTTTATCATAGTTTATATTGATGATATATTAATCTTTTCTGAGAATATAGGTCAACATTTTAAACATTTGAACATATTCTTAAATATTGCTATTCATAATGATATTGTTATTTTTGTAAAGAAAATCAAATTGTTTCAATTGCAGGTTTGATTTCTAGGTTATGATTTGAATAAGGGTCATATCACTCCTATTGCACGATCTACTGAATATGTAGATAAAACTAATATATACACTTCTTTGATGAAATCAAAGATAAAATGCAGTTACAATGACTTCTTGGTACTGTAACTATAGCTTTTTCCAAAAATTCCGCTTCTTCCTCTTCTATTAATGAAAGTATTTTTAAAGCAAATCTAAATTCTTTGTCTTTTTGAAAAGGTACTCAATTACAGTTTGAGGGCTTACAAGAAAAAAAAAACATTTTACATGGTGTTTATACACCTAAAAAATTTCTTTGAAAATAATTTGGAAACAGAAGTTGGTTCTGAAATGAATTATCATGTAGAACAATCTTCTTCATCTTCTACTTCTGGATATGATCTTAGAACTATACATAAAGAAGTTCTTTCTCATAACAAATAAAGGAAATTTCAAAATTTGCCATTAAAGATTTTCAACAAGATAAATATATTAATTTTAGAAATTGGTTCTTTTCTTTTTATGATAAGAATCAACAAAAAAAAATTCAAAACAAATATTATAATTTTATTAAACTCACTACCTGCTATATTGAATTTTTCAAATAGCATGAATATCTTTTATGTTGAATATAAAGCATCAAATGATAAAATCAATATTTCTATTTTAGAAGATACTTATAAAAACCTATGTTTTGTCTGGCTTAGGATTGCAAACTATTATACCTGAGGTTACAAAAGAATCCTCCTCCTTGGATGGATGCTCATACAGGAGTTGTCAAAAGAATAAAAGCAAAAGTTATTTGGAGAACAAGAACAATTATTATAACAATCATCACAATCATCATCTTCTGAAGAAGAAGTATATTCTTCAGGATCTGTAGATTCAACATCAGAATAATCAGTATCAATGAGAATTACAATTAATTCTTCTTTTTTCTCATCATCAATCGATAAATTATTAATTTTTTTCTAATAGACTTACACTTATTAGCATAATGACATTTTTTTTCACATTTTCTACAAGTAATATTCTTTCTTATCTAGTATTTCACCTCTTGATTAGTCCTTTTAATTTCTTTTTTTGGCTTTCTTAAAGAATGATTTCTTTTTCATTTTAGAAAGAGATGTTCTATTTTTTTCTTTTTCTGAGTTTTTCTCTTAGCCTTTTCTAAAGAAATATGAGGTTCATTAAAAGCAAATTGTACACAAAAATGACCTAATTCAGTTCTTTGTTTATATTTCTTAATTTGTGCTTTCAATTTAATATCATTAGCCTTCATCAGTGCAAACAGATACAATGTCGTCATACGTAATAGTATCATAAGGAACATTTTGTCCATCATGATAATATTTTAAAGTAGAGATAATTGTTTGAGCAAAAAGACTAGGAAGACTGGAAATAAATTATTCTTTCCAAAAACTAGAATTACATTCAAATCTTTGCATAACTCTAGCTAAGAAAGTATCTTTATACCATTTAAAATGAGAAAGAGTGGGACATTTTAAATTCATAAAAAGTTCTTTTTGAATATTAGAAATGATTTTTGTATCTCCAAGAAAATGCTTAATGGTTTAGATACAAGAGAAAATGTTGCATCAGAAATAGCAGTATGAATGGAAGAAGTTCCTTCTACTGTTTGTTTGAATAAATCCTTTGAAAAAATAGGATTTGGATTTGTCCTAATATAGTCATTTTAGAAGAGGATGGAGATTGTTTGAAAGTGTAGAATTTGTAGGAATTTGACTATTTAGGACATTGCTGAATGTATTTTGTAATAGAGGATATTCTCCAATTATAGGAGTATGGCCATGTCCAATCCTGCCAATTTGACCAGCCAAGGGAGAATTTGCTCTCCTTCCTTGTTGTGGGCTTCCGTCCTTTAGGTGGGGGATCTTCACCAACCCTTTCCTGGTAGAAGATTCATTTTGACCTGTAAGAAATTCTCTTGTTAAAATATCGGGTAAGAAATTATGCTCACCTTTAATGTGTTCTATATCAAAATCAAAGATAGATAGAATAGATTGACATCTAGAAAATAATTGTTTTGAAACAATATTTTTAACATCTTTTTCTAAAATATATTTGTAGTAGAACAATCTATTCTAATCAGGAATTTTTTATTTAATAGATCATACTGAAATACTATCACATATTTTTCTTGTGTGCTATTCCAAATACCTGAAGTAAAGCAAACTAATTCCTTTTTCTTGTTATAGAGATTTTTCTGTTTAAGAATACCACCATAACCAATATCAGAAGTATCAGTCTCAACAATTTTAAACCAATTATAATTGGATAGATTTAAAATGGGTAATTTTTTTAACTTTTGCTTTTATTCTTCTGATAGCTGTTGTAGAGTATGTGTTCAAGGAGAAGGAATGTTTTGTAACCTTTGGTATAATAGTTTCCAATCCTGATCCAAATGTTTGCAATATTCACCTATATAATTTTGACTACCAAGAAACGTTGTAACTACGTTTTATCTTTGATTTCAATAGGAAATTTACCTGCAAATTCAATAGATCGTACAATGCGAGTGATATGATCCTTATTCAAATCATAACCTAGAAATCTAACCTACAATTGAAACAAATGACAAATCTAGGAGTGGCTCTTTTCATTTCTGAAATTTTATTGACATAAAAAGCATTTTAAAGCAACTCCACGGAGAATGAGACTTTCTAATAATATTTTTGGCAAGCAAATCATCAATTTCTTTTTTGTAGCAATCAACCATTTCCTTGTTCATTTATGATGGTATAGCTTTAGTAGGGATTTGTATGTATATAAGTGTATATATATATTCCTGACTAGGATATACTCCAGATCAGATGGAAATCAACCATACTGGAAAGAGAAGTTCCTTGATGGATTACCAAAATCTTTAGAGACCTTGTCAAAGATGAACTAAGAAAACAGCATAATGAAATAGTGCCATGGGAAGCGATCACCTATGGACAGTTGATTAGTCAAATAACAAGTGGCTCTATCAATCAGGAAACAGGATAAAATGCTCAGGCAACTTGCTAATGACCGAGCTCAAAGAAGGTACTGTAGCACTTGTAATGTAGCACTTGTACTGTATGTACTGTAGCAAAAAGTCACTGTAGCAACATTGTAGCAGTCTAAACTTTTAACTATAAAACCCCCCCTCGAACACATGAAAGGGAGATATCGACTTTATACACACGAATTTTTAGGGAAGATTCCTCTCTCTGAAAACTCTCTCCCTTCTCTCTAAACTCTCCTTTCTCTCATTTGTCTCCAAAACATTTAGCTAAGGCTTCGAGATTTGAAGACATTAAACATTGTAAGTATTCGATCATTAATAAACTCCAACCTTATTATCTGTTTTATATTATCAAATGGCCAGCTTAGCCGCCTAAGTTCTTGTTTTATTTGTTGTATATTATTTGCTATATATTCATACTGTCTAATGGCTGGCTTAGCCGCCTGATCTTTTAATTTACCAGACGGAGGCTAAGGGCCTTGGTAAAAGGAAATAAAAGATAGAGGGATAAAAGGAAGAGGGTCACAGACGGACTATAAATAAATTAAAAGATCAGGCGGCTAAGCCAGCCATTAGACAGTATGAATATGTAGCAAATAATATAAAACAAATAAAACAAGAACTTAGGTGGCTAAGCCGGCCATTTGATAATATAAAACAGATAATAAGGTTGGAGTTTATTAATGATCCGAATACTTACAATGTTTAATGTCTTTAATGCTCAAAGCCTTAGCTAAATGGTTTTAGAGACAAATGAGAGAATGGAGAGTTTAGAGAGAAGGGAGAGAGTTTTTAGAGAGAGGAGTCTTCCCTAAAAATTCATGTGTGCCTTTCATGTGTTCGAGGAGGGGTTTTATAGTTAAAAGTTCTGACTGCTACAGTATTGCTACAGTGACTTTTGCTACAGTACATACAATACAAAGTGCTACAGTACAAGTGCTACAGTCGCTACAGTGTACAATATAAATTTGTTTGCCGTGTTTGCACAGTGTTTGGCCGGATTTAAACAATATTTTTCGGTATATCTATTACAAGATTTTTATGGAATTTGTGAAAAGATTCCATAACAGTCATCTTCATTTTGGTTTGGGTCTTCGTCTTTACTCGTTTGCCCCAACTGTACTAGAATCTGTTGTAATTGTTTGATAAAGTCTGCCTCGTTTGAAACTGTTGCTAGTCTTGCTGCAGATTGACATTCCGGCCTTCTGTTGAAGGAAGGTAGTGTTTTGTTTGTCTGCTATTTTAACCCTTTGAGGGTTTTCTAGAAACCATTTTTGGATATGTTGATGTTGAAGGAATTTGTTGTAGTCATATTCTTTCCACCATTTTACATATCCTTGTCTGACTAGGAGTGGTAGCTGCCATCTGCTTGTTCGATTAGTCCGAATTTCCATTGATATACCCAAGCAAGGAAAAAGATGGAGAAGAAATGCAAGGAGCTATGTATATAAGTGTTTGGTGTATTGAATTTTTGTTTGAATTCTTCATATCTTTGTTGGACTTCAGGTACCAGAATTTCCTTTTGTGGTCCATGGATTTTCCACCAGTTTGAAAACCATGCAAAATGGTTTTTGTTGTTGAAACTAAAGTAAAATACATAGGAGTGAGAGTTTGTATAATTCTGAAAGGAAAAAGTTTGCCACCATGCAGCCTGGTAATCCCAATAGGTAAAGCTGGGTGGGTTAAAGGGCTTAACAAACTATTTTGGTTGGTTAAGGTTTTGACCCCAATCGGAAGGTTTAAGGACTTTAAGAATTTGGGCTGAACAATGTGTTTGAAATTCCTGTCCTGTCCTTTTATTGGAGACAGTGACTGAAGATCCAACATGCAAAAGACCAAGATTGACAAAATCACAAGAAAATTAGGCTAATAATATTCTTGTGATTTTGTCAATGTGGATGGTAGAAAGTTGCAGTTTAGGGGTAGGATATTCCTGGCCATTTTAGTTGGATCTTGGTCAAAGAAGTCAGGCTCTATTTGTGTTACTACTGCATAATTTGCAGTTTTAACATATTGGTTTGGTATTTTTGACGTGAGGGTGTTTGTTTGGGTATAGATGTGGCTACAGTTTTCTTCGTCTGAAATCCAATTGACTGTAACCAGCTTTGGATATTCTCAATGTTGCCGTTTCAGTTTCTACCATTTCTGCCCAAGTTTTTGGTATCTCGAAGGTAGTTGTTTGGAAGAGGTTGGTGTTTGTGTTTTAGAAGGTAGGATAGGCAGGTTTATTCCCGGGGCTCCAAAAGGCAAGGAATTTGTTTGATTAGATAAGGTCATCCAGGGATATTGGTTATTTTTCTGGGTTTTTTGAATGTACGGGTGAGGTTGATGAAGAAGAGGATGAAGGTAGTTTAGAGCTTTGTGCTTGTTTGGAAGAAACAGTCGGTTGGCTGTTTTTGCTCCTTCATTTTCTTGGCATTTTATCTTCCCTGCAAAAATTCACGGGTTAGATAATCGGGAATGGAATTTGAAGTCCCTATGATGTATTCGATGTCAAAATAAAAAATAGATAATAATGCTTGCCATTGTGCAAAAATTTGTTTTGAGGCAAGGTTTAGAACATCTTTTGTAAAACTTCTTTAGCCGATTTACAGTCGATGCGTAATAAAAACTTTTGATTTAATAAATCTGATTGAAACTTTGAGATGCATAAAACGATTGCTAAAATTTTCTTTTTAATTATGGAATAATTTTGTTGAGAACTATTCCAGTGTTTTGAAGTAAAAGCAACAATACGTTCTTTGTCTATTTTTTTTGTTTTAGAATTCCACCATAACCAAGATCAGAGGCATCTGTCTCAATGATTTTTGGTGAAGAAGGATTGGGAAGGATTAAACAGGAAATGTGTTTGACACGAGTTTTAATCTGCCTAACTGCTGTAGTATGAATATCCGTCCATGAGGGCATAGATTTTTTAAGTCTGTCATATAGGGGTTTAGTCAAGGTGCTAAGGTTTGGGATAAAATCTGCAATATAATTTAAGCAGCCCAAAAATCTCTAGAGTTACTGTTTATCAAGAATTTGGTCTGGAAAATTGTTTGCAAATTGGATAGATCTTTCCATTGGGATTATCGTTCCTTGATGAATATGGTGTCCAAGGAAACGGATCTTAGTTTGGAATAGGTTGATCTTTTTTTTGGAAATAGCCAAACCATTGGTTTTGATGGTATGAAAAAGGTATTGAGGTGTTTAAAATGCTGGTCTATTGATGATGAGAAGACCAAAACATCATCAATGTATACAATGATGAATGTTGAGTATGGGTTATGAATGAATATATCATTCATGATCTTTTGGAATTCGGATGGGCATTCTATAATCCAAAAGGCATGACGTTCCATTCATAATGGCCAAATAGAACAGTGAATGCTGTTTTATATCTGTTTGAAGGATGGATGAATTTGCCAATACCCTGACTTCATATCGAATTTTGAGAATATGTTTGCTGAATGATAGTCTTTGCAGGAGATCTCTTTTGTCTCTTGGATACACATCTAGAACTTTGTTTAGAGGCTTGTAATTTATTACAAGCCTTGGTGTGCCTCTTTCTATTTTTGATTGTTTGTTCACATAAAAAGCTGAGCAACTCTACGGTGATTTGCTTGGCCTAATAAGTTTTTTGTCCAAAAGATTTTGAATTTCTTGTTTACAATATTCCATAAGCTCTTGGTTCATCTGATTAGGACGACCTTTTGTAGGAATATGTGTTTCATCAAAATCCGTATCGTAAGGCAGGTTGACTGTATGTTGTTTTCGTTGCCAGAATGCCGTTAGTCGCACCTCAGCACAAATATCTTGTTCAATTTGTTTTTGAATGTTTTGAATCTTGTGCTGTATTTGGGGCTTTTGGAGCTGTATTTCCAGCAGTTTGAATGATATTTCTTCTTTGAGGAAGTATACTTGTTGCTTCTTCAGGAATAAAGGATTCAGGTCTTTGACTAAGAGGAGAATGGTAGAAGTGTATCTGGACCATATTTATCAGAGATTATTCCTTCAGATTTCTTCATGTAGGGTATTAATCTGTTGATAAAGGTTGTTCCCAGAATAACATTTCCAGTGAGATCTTTTGCCAAAAGAAAAGTTTCTTTGATAGAGGCCGTTCCGAACTTTACTTTAACATCAAAGAGTTTGAATTGAATGTTCAATTTTGAACCATTTGCTCCACGGAGTCCTTCTTTTATTTTCTCATAGAATTTGGTTGGTATAAGTCCTTCTTGAATGCAACTGAGATCAGCTCCTGTATCCCATAATGCTTCAGTTTCAACAACAAAATTATTGTTGATTTAAAAACTTCAAGTTGGATAAGAACATAATGTTTCTGATAGGTTACTCTATTTAGCTGGCTAAGAAACTGTTCATCAGAATGTTGTTGAGTAGTAGAAGTTTCTGGGATATCTATGTTGTTTGGCAAAGGATTTGTGGTAAGGTTTTTCAAAATAAGGCTGTCTAGATCTTGCTTAGCTTTGATTAGCCTAATTTCTTGTTTGAGATATACTATTTCAGCTTGTAGGTCTTGAATAGTAACAGACTGTTTGGGTTTGGTTTGGAATCTGTTGAGGATGGTTGTCAAGTTGTATGTGTTGAGTAATCTGGGATCTCTAGCTAAAGGATTGTTAGGTATAGGGTTTAGAGACTCTTTGAATCTAGCAAGGTATAGCTGCCATTTTTCTGGTTCAGCAATCTGTTCGATAAGTTCTAAAAGGAGATCTTGTTCTTTTGTAAGAATGTTGATGGTGTTTGTTTCTTTCCCTGCGATTTCATCGGGGCTATCTGTCAAAGCATCATCATTGTGAATTTGGTTTATGTGTTTCTTTCGTTTTAAAATCGTCTTCTGTGTTCTCATTTCCAGAACTTTGGCTGTCATAATCAAGAAGAATATTTGTTATTTGACACAGTGTTTCATCTTCCAAATTGAGGGCTCGAAGCTGTTGGTTTAATCTGCAATATCTGACAATATGTCCAGGCTTATGGCATTTATAGCAAATAGGTTTAGACTGCGATTTGGCAGGGATTTTGTTTGAAGAGGTAGGTAAGTGTCTTTTGGGTTGAGAGGTTCTGTGTGGTTGAGAAAAGGTTTTGTGTCTCTTGTTGTAAAGTTGTTTACTTGGTTTGTATTCAAGCTATTTTTTGGAAAATCGGGGTTTTCTTTTGGTTTTGGTTTTGCAACTGGGTAGGCCAAACTGTTCACAAAATGATCCGAGATCTTTACTTCTTTGAGCTCGGTCTTTAGCAAGTTGCCTGAGCATTTTATCCTGTTTGCAGATTGATAGAGCCACTTGTTGAATTTGACTAATCAACTGTCCACAGGTGATCGCTTCCCATGGCGAAGGAAGATTTCATTATGCTGTTTTCTTAGTTCATCTTTGACAAGGTCTCTAAGAGATTTTGGTAATCCATCAAGGAGCTTCTCTTCCAGTATGGTAGATTTTCATCTGATCTGGAGTATATCCTAGTCAGGAATGTATCTTTATACCATCTAAAGTCCGATAGATTTCTGCACTTGAGATTGTTGAGGAGTTCAGTGGATTTGTCTTTGAACATTTCTGATCGCCAATGAATGTTTTTTCAATAGTGAAGATAAGGGTTGCTACTGCATCTGAGATTGTTTCATTGTTTTGAATTTAGGGTCTCTTTCTTCATTCAGCTTAATTGCTGATAGAATTCTTTCTTTGTCATCAGAACTTAGATGTTCATCCCACCATCCTTTGAGTTGCCCTGTAAATCCTGTGATAAGGATATGAGCCGCTAATTGGTGTAGCATATGTGCTGTTCTGTATGCTGGTGTCTACCATCGTCATCTGTTGTAGAACTGTAATCATATTGTATTCTGATACCCCGTCTATGCTCCATCTTCATAAATGCTGTTTGCATTGTAAGCATTTTGAAGTAAGTTGGGTTTTTCTTCTAGAACAATGTCTAGATAGGTTGCTCTTGAATAATATAGTTTATTCGGATTTCTCCAATTGGAATTATTTGGTCTTGAAATTGCTGTACGGAGTTTAGAGATTTCAGCTTGCTGATTTTCAGAGTGAAGAATTGTGTTCCTATTTCTCCAAAACACAGGCTTGCTGATTTACTGAGGATGATCCTGGTTCGTGTGATTTTTGTTTAGAAACTGGAGTAGAAAATGATTGTTCAATTTTTGCTATTCTTTGTTCTAGCTGGCTGATTGGCTGTATTTGGAGCTGTTTTTGAAACTTGGCTGGTATTTCATGAGGTTTGAAAATTGCGTTTGTAGTTGAGGCTGGTTTTGTAGAAACTGGCTTGGTGAGAAGATATTCTCCTAGGGTTTGTAGGTACTTGTTAGTATAATTGTTTTGTTCATAGATACCTTGTATATGTTTGACATCAATGGAAACTTGGATCATCTTTTTTCTTGAAGGGTGTGGCTTTTATATCTATTTTTTGGTTGTTGGTGGTCATATGCTGGACAGTAATGATTTTTGGTGGTGGTAATTCTGAATGAATTTCTCCAGTCTGTGTTTGCCAAGCCTTTGAGACATTGATTGTAGGCAGCAAAGGATAAGGGGTGTTGTTTTTTTCTGCATAAACTGAAAACCAAGCAAAGAACTGGACGCGTTGTTGAGTTCTTGACAAAAATCCATAGAACTCATCTTGTATCTTTTGTCTGGCTTGTCCTTTGTAGTTTTCAAAGAACCATTGCTTCTTTTGTTGGTTATGTTCTTTTAAAATTCTGAGCGGATACTTTGTTTGACGATCTGGTAATCTGTTGAAAGTACAGCAAGATCACCAACTGAATCAACAATCGGAGTGTGTCATAGTAGAGTATGTGGGAGATCTAGGAAGTCCTCCATGTTCGTCGTCCGATGAATTGTCTTGATTTTCTGTTTGGACTGCATATCTTGATTGTGGGATTCTAGATGAAGAGAGATCTAGATTCTGTAATCTTGTTGATACAGAAGATGTTGAATGCATGCTAGGAGCATATCCCCTTGGTTGGACTGGTTGATCAATAACAGTACTAGCTGAGAAAGATGCTTTGAAACTTGTAGATCTGTTAAAAGTTATCTGTACAGTTCCTGTAGGAAATTGTCTGATGCCTGAGATGGTTGTGTTTTGCGCTGGTGGTGCTGCTGGTACTAATCTTGGTAGCATCCAATCGTTTGGGAGCGAGACTTGATCTCAAGTGATTGTCTTTGGAATTGACATCCTGGATCTAGCAAGGTCTGTCTGGAACATTGTTGTTTCTTCTCTGGAAAATGTTTTAATAGCTCCAGATCTAAAGGCTGAACTCATTGCCTTGAACTGAATCCTGTAAATAATTGCCACCGGAAGAGATCCTGTCTTTGTTTTGTAATTTGCTGTCTTTATGTTTAAAGTTAAGGTGTCCGAATATTTTTATCTTTTAAACAAACTGTAAAGTTTGAAAATCAAAATAAATGTCCATAGCTATACCTTATAGATTCTGTCTCTTATACACATCTTCCAACCCTTAAGCATAGGAGAAGAGATGTATCAAGTCCTTCCCTTGTCATGGGTTTTTCTGCAACTTGGACAAGTCCGAAATGCAAATAATTGTATTTCTTCGTATGCTTTTCAATGGTTTTTTTGGATAATAATCTAATTTCTTCATGGTCTGAATTTAAAGTGATAGTTTGTTCAACTGTTCTAATTGTGTAGTCAGATGTTAAACTCCATCCAGGACTTTGATAAATGTCAGTGTTAGCATATTCTGAAATCTTTCAGTTGTCTATAGATTGAGTCAAATCATGAAGGTTAATTTCTTCTTTAAAGTTTGAGTTTGAAGTATAAGTAGAAGAAGCAGTAGATCTAGAAGAGGATCTAAATAAAAAAGACATTATCTAAAAAGAAATAGATAGCTGATTACAAAATTAAAGAAATATAAACGATTAGAACAGATATTGTTCAAATTCCCTTAAGAGATCTGTGGTACAGTAACCTTTAGGATCTATGAAGGGATAATTATGTCTGTTATACTTATTATAATAAAGATAATTCAGATCTGGTTTGTTAGATTATAAATGGTTAAATATCTTACCGTCTTAGAATCCACTAAGACTCTCACAACCCAAGGTCTTACAGATGCCACTGCGGGTCTTACATTGCCTCTTAAACAGGTTGTTGGCAATAACTGGCTCGATATGTAGCCATGATGAATATAACAAATCAGATCTGTCTTAACCGTATTATAATAAATTAAAAGACATATTTACCACCCACTTCCCTATATATATATATATAAATACACAAATGTGTATACTTATATACGTCAGTGTGTGTGTGTATATATATTTACATATATTTACGTATATATATGTGTGTATATATATATACATACATATATACATACACACACATAAATATATGTGTGTATATATATACATACATACATACACACACACATATATATATGTGTGTGTGGTCTATGTGTAGTGGATGATACCGATTTTAAAGTCATCTGCATTTATTAGTTGATTATCAGCCTCCATGGTGTAGGTTGCATTGAGGATGATGAGCAATGGGAATGGGAGGAATTAGTCCTTTATATAGAGTGTAGGCTGACACGGTTGAATAGTATACATTAAGTTGGCAATAACTGGCTCGATATGTAGCCATGATGAATATAACAAATCAGATCTGTCTTAACCGTATTATAATAAATTAAAAGACATATTTACCACCCACTTCCCTATATATATATATATATATAAATACACAAGTGTGTATATTTATATACGTCAGTGTGTGTGTGTGTGTATATATTTACATATATTTACGTATATATATGTGTGTATATATATATACATACATATATACATACACACACATATATATATATATGTGTGTATATATATACATACATACATACACACACACATATATATATGTGTGTGTGGTCTGGATGATACTAATTTTAAAGTTATCTACATTTATTAGTTGATCTATATTATCAGCCTCCATGGTGTAGGTTGCAATGAGGATGATGAGCAATGGGAATGGGAGGAATTAGTCCTTTATATAGAGTGTAGGCTGACACGGTTGAATAGTATACATTAAGTTGATGTCATGGTGACGTCACTTCCTCTCTCGGAGGGAGCCTCCAAAACTTTACTCTATTTTAAGGAGGGAGGGAGGGAGTAGATTTTAATTGCAGGAAAGGGCCTATAATATTACTAAGGCCCCTTCTACCGCCACGTGTCAGCAGCTGATTGGCTGGAGAAAAAGTAGGTACAGGTTCCGCAGGACATTTACACAGTATATTGCGTGTGAGGACAATGTGTCTGGGCTGGAATCTTTTTTAAAAATGATATCTGCGCCGTTGGATGTATTTGGGGAGATGACATGGCATTCATCTGTGATAGGTATACCTAGACTGTCCTGGTTACAGTAAGGATGCGTGTTGAGGAAGCTTCTGAGTTGTCCGTCCTTTCCTGCCTTTTGTGTCAGAGCACGTGGGGATTGTTTAGTAGAGGGAGGACTCTAGGGTTGTAATTAAATTGGGTACTGTTACAGGGAAGGACAGAGGGAGTAGGTCGAAGTATAATTTTCAATATTGGACATAGGAGCTGTTGCCACCAGGATTGCATAGGATAATAGATGGGATCCCGCCTTTTATAATGCGGGGCTTGCCATATTTTAAATTGGAGTACCAGTTGTGTTGGCTTCCTATTAACTCTTTCTAGTGCTTTAGATACTGTGGTGCGATGTCATCTATGACGTTATACAGGGCATCGTCATCATGACTACAGAGGCCCACGTGTCCGGCATAGTAGTTGTGTCGTTCTAAGCTGCGTTCCCAGGAAGTTTTACCTATTCTAGATGGGCCTTCTATGATTAGGCTTTTGGGCCCGGTGCGGTCTCGTATGGCCCTCTTTTATATTATTCTGGACCCATTCCCGTAATGCATCTCTTAAAAAAATATTCTATAGGGAATGGGTTCTGGTATTGGACTGGAGGGGGTTTGAAAATAAGATCAAAGTGATAATTAATCTTTTCGTAAATTTAAAATGAAAGATTTAGGATCAGCAGTTTTAATAATATTAAGTGCTTCCTGTTTATTGCCGGCATTGAGAGCAGCTACGTGTGATTTCTTGTCCCCCTTTGTTGTTTTGCCAGTGAAATTTTCCTCTTCACAGTAATCGCCGTATTTGGCTATGTATTCTTTGATTGCCGTGGCATTTTTTGCCACTAGGATATTAGGGTAAAAAATTGCAGAGGTTTTGGGATGGGTGAGGTCGAATAGCCTTTGATTCTGGGTTTTGAACTTGTATGGAAATGGTAGGAGACAGTGCAGGTTGGGAGAACCGTCTTCGTGGAATTCCTGTGTGACTCTGATATAATTTGGTGGCCTGGTAGTGAACAGGGTTTTGAACTTTAGGAGAGCTTTTTCTTTGTCCATTTATAGCTGCTCAACCTCCGTACCCAACTTTTGAAAATTATACTTTGACCTACTCCCTCTGTCCCTCCCTGTAACAGTACCCAATTTAATTGCAACCCCAATCCTCCCTATACTAAACAGTCCCCCTCCACGTGCTTTGACACAAAAAGCAGGAAATGAAGGACAACTCAGAAGCTTCCTCAACACGCGTCCTTACTGTATCCAGGACAGTCTGGGCCCACCTATCACGGATGAATGCCACGTCATCTCCCCAAATACATCCAACGGCGCAGATATCTTTTTTAAAAAAGATTCCAGCCCAGATACATAGGCCCCACATGCAGTATACTGTGCAAATGTCCTGCGGAAGTTGAACCTACTTTTTCTCTAGCCAATCAGCAGCTGATACGTGGCCGCAGAAGGGGCCTTAGTAATATTATAGGTCCCTTCCTGCAATTAAAATCTACTCCCTCCTTAAAATAAAGTAAATTTTCGGAGGCTCCCTCCGAGAGAGAAAGTGACATCACCATGACGTCAACTTAATGTATACTATTCAACTGTGTCAGCCTACATTCTATATAAAGGACTAATTCCTCCCATTTCCATTGCTCATCATCCTCATTACAACCTGCACCATGGAGGCTAATAATCAACTAATAAATGCAGATGACTTTAAAACACGAATGTATCTAGTATCATCCAGACCCGGGCCCACTTTTGTACTTAAAGCAGCTGTCCTTTGTTGTCCTTTTGTACTCTTTGTCGGGGGTAATGATTGCTTCATGGAAGTTTCTCCCTGTCCTTGGGAATTGGTGGAACTGTAGATTCCCAATTCAAATTTTGGATTTCCTATTGTGTGCAGCTGCTTACGTGGAGAGGAGGGAATTAACAGTGTTCTCCGGGGGTATTAAACTGGGCATTTGATTTTCTCAGGTATTCTTGGAAGATCCAGGAGATTGCGAGACTGCGTTTGACTGTTACGCTTGGTGGGGGAGTTTACAGCGTTTGCCAACTTTTACGGGAAATTACTATGTTCATGCTGGAAACGGGACCCATCTGCCTGGTGGCATGGACTAATTTGCTCCAGTCAGAAACTAGGCAGTTGTTTTTAGGCTTATCCGCTGCTTTGCGGGTTAATGGTGTTCGTTCTGCATGAGGATCTCAGGGCTCAGATGGTACTGAATAATAGAGAACCCGGGTTTGTGCTTAGTTTGGGACTCTTGGGACTCTGGATCATCCATCTATTTGTAAAAGGTCCGCGCAGCGGGGAATAAAGAGACTAGCCTTGCTGCTCTTTCGCCTTTTCTGTTGGCAGAGTTGCAGTTTGATTTTCGATAGGGAAGAGGGTTCTTTCAAAAAAAATGAAGGTGGCATTCTTGAGAGTCCAGTTCTTAAGGCCCTTGTTGTCTTCTTTTTCTAGGTATTGGATGTAAGAGCTGTTGCCACCATCTAGATTGTATAAGAGAGGCTTAGGACGGCACAGCTTTTATAACGCGGGGCTTGCCGTATTTTAAATTGGAGTACAAGTTGTGCTGGCTTCCTATGAACTCTTTCCAGTGCTTTAGATACTGTGGTGCGACGTTATCTATGACGTTATGCAGGGCATCGTCATCGTGATTACGGAGGTCCACTTGTCCGGCATAGTAGCTGTGCCGTCCTAAGCTGCGTGCCCAAGAAGTTTTGCCTATTCTAGATGGGCCTTCTATGATTAGGCTTTTGGGCCGGTGCGGTCTCGTATGGGTCTCTTTTATATTGTTCTAGACCCATTGCTCGTAATGCATTTGGGACTTGATATTCTATAGGGAATGGGTTCTGGTATTGGATTGGAGGGGATTTGAAAATAAGATTAAAGTGATAATTAATCTTTTCGTAATTTAAAATGAAAGATTTAAGATCAGCAGTTTTAATAATATTAAGTGCTTCCAGTTTATTACCGGCATTAAGAGCAACTACGTATGAGATCATATTACTATTCCATATCAAAAGATTTTTGAGAAAATTACACCACCATGCCAAATAAACCCAGGATATAATAAAGCATTAAATAAAGAAACAAGAAAAGGGAAGAAATATACTTGCAAAGAGACCATGAATAATTTAAACTTTAACCATCAGGATATAATAAAGCATTAAAGAAAGAAACAAGAAAATGGAAGAAATATACTTACAAAGAGGCCGGGAATAATTTAAACTTCAACCTTTATTGATAATTACAAAAGATAAAGACATTTTACAAGAAAAGAAATAGACAAGATTTCTTAAGCTTTCTTAAGTCTATGTGTATAAGAGACAGCGTCATTGCTTTACGGCAATTCTTTATATATAGCCAAATTTCTGTCTCTTATACACATCTAGATGTGTATAAGAGACAGATGACGTTGCCTTACATCACAAAAAAACATATTCTTTCAGCATAGGCATCTCATTTCTTTTGCATTCCTTTTTTATTTTTCTTTTTGTTATTTTTGACAAATTATTCCGATTTGGATTCTGTCATTTCTTCATCAAAATAATTTTTTCTTCGTAGAGGAAGTGTCTGAATGCTTTGCTTCCAAGCTTTTTGCAACTCTTGTGAGGGCCTCTGCTTGTTTTAATAGAGTATTGACATCCATTTTCATGTCATCATTGCTTCCAAAGAGTTTTCTTTTGGGAAAATCTTTTCTAAAGAATAAATATTTTCTAACATAGTCATCCTATGATTTAAATCCTTTATTTCCAATTTAAGTTGATTAACTTCTCTTTTTTAAAATAGGAATGGTAACAGGTATAAGATTGAAAGTTCAAAAAAATTTGATTTATATTGTCTAAAACCTCTTCAAAAGTAAAATTTTGATGGAAGTCACTAATTTTGTCTTTTATAGGAGGAGGTAAAGAAAAATAGTTTTCATTTTTCTGAATATTATTTATTTTTTCATTTTCTAAAATCTTTTTGTATTGTTACAAATATTGCTTTCTTTGTTTATCATACTATAACTCATTAATTAAATCAATGAAAAGGTTTTGACTATCAGTCAGAGTAATGATATTAAAATTATTTGCTTCAAGAATGGAAGGAAAATATTTATTTTGGGAACAGGTACAATCATTATTAATAATATAATTATCATGTGAATCTGAAGAATCTGAAGAAGAAATATAATCATCAATATTGTCAGAATCACTATCAAAGAATTATTATCAATAAGTGAAATGATCAATTCTTCTTTTTCTTTCTCATTAATAGAAAGACTATTAATTTTTCTAACAAATTTGTGATATTTTTAGCCTTACACTTATTAGAATGATGATGCAGTCTGTACCTTTTTTACCACATTTACGACAAGTAATATTTTGTCTAATCCATTCTTTTACTTCTTGGCTAGTCCTCTTATTTTCTCTTCTTTTTTTTCTTTCTAAAAAGTTATTTGTTTTTCTTTTTCTGAACCTTTCTTCTGGCCTTAGCAAATGTAATACGAGGCTCACTAATTGCAAATTGTGCGCAAAAATCACCTAACTCAGTCCTTTGCCTATATTTCTTTATTTGTGCTTTTAATTTAATGTCATTACATAATTTCAAACCTTCATCAGTACAAATAGAAATAACATCACCATAAGTAATATTGTCATAAGGAACATTCTGTCCAGCATGATAAGATTTCAAAGTGGAAATAATTCTTTGAGCAAATAAATTAGGGAGACTAGAAATAATTTTTTCTTTCCAAAAACTAGAATTACAATCGGGCATTTGCATAACTCTAACAAGAAAAGTATCTTTATACCATTTAAAGTGAAATAAAATAAGACATTTTAAATTCATTGGACATTAAATCTAGTTCTTTCTGAACACTAGAAATAATCCTTGTGTCTCTGATAAAATGTTTAACAATTAGTTATAAGAGTAAAAGTTGCATTAGAAATAGTAGTCTGAACAGTATTAATGCCTCTTGTATCATAATAGTTTTAGTAGTATTTACAATATCCTATTTTTGGTGATCAGAAAGATAATTTTCCCGCTAATCATTTAAAACACCAATGAAACCATACACACAACATGTACATCATCCCTTTCCGAGGTGCCTTTGTTTTTCAAAATTTGAATATACATCATCATTTTTCTCATAGTAATGATTTGATATGGAGCTTGATTATCAATGTTCCATTCATAAATGGAATGAGCACTGAAACTTTCAAGAGGAACAGTAGTTTCTAATTCCAATCTATAGGAGTTGGTCTTTGATAATATCTATCTGTATGAGAATAATGAGGCTGAAACTGTTTAGGATATTCATATTTTTTTTTGAATTTTCTTTTCTTAAGGGGAAACAGTTTTGGATATGATTCGAAAGGAGTCGAATTTTTAGAGAAATTATTGTGTCCAGCAGTCTGAAATATAGAAATAATCTGATCAAGTTGATCTAGATTTTCATCATTTTCATTAAGATGAGGAGAAAGAGAGGAGAAATTTCATGATCTCTGGATTCAGATATAGTATTGATATTTAACTTTCCTAAATTCTGATTAATCAGAAGTAAACATTCACTAATAGAAGTAGAAAAAACATTCAATGGTAATTTATTATCCATTGATTTAATTATAGAAGGATGTGAGTTAGGAGTAACAGCAATATGAAATTTATTCTAATCAACAGGAGGTCTTCTATCAAAATCAAGATATCCTTAAGAATTATTTAATTTAGTAGAATCATTTTTCAATTGTTTTGAAATAGTAGATAGGTTTAAAACAATATAGTTTCCTTGCTGGGCCAATTTTTGTAAATTAACTATGTTTTGATCTAAGTAAGGAGTAGCAATACCAACATCATTTAATCTAGCTTCAGTATTGGGAGGATGATGCTATAGAACGAGTAGTTTTATTTTGACTAGTTTGATCTTTTTTATATAAAACATAAGTTTCATAGGTATCTTGTAAAATAGAAATATTTATTTTATTATTAATTAAAGATGCTCTATATTCAACATAAAACCTTTAAAAAAACTCAATATAACAAGTAGTAGTTTTAATAAAATTATAATACTTATTTTGAATTTCTTTTTGTTGATTTTTATTATAAAAAGAAAAGAACCAATTTCTAAAATTAACATATTTATCTTGTTGGAAATCCATAATAGCTATTCTGGAAATTTCCTTTTTTCGTTCATGAGAAAGAGTTTCTTTTTTTTTTTATCATTTTAGGATCATATCAAGAAGTAGAAGTAGAAGGTGGTTGTTCAACATGATAATTCATTTCAGAAGTAGAAATGGGTTTTGATGCTGAAACAATATGCTTTTCTCTAATGTAAGTAATGATGTCATCAACAAAATTATGTAAGCAATGACGTCATCAATATCTGAAAATTTCTTATATATAACCACCCTTTAGAATAGAATAGGCAAGTTTTTCTTTTCAAAGTTTTTCCTCTTCAGTGAGTTTAGAAAGCTTAAGAAATCTTGTCTACTTCTTTTCTTGTAAAACATTTTAGATTTGTTATTATCAATAAACATTGAAGTTTAAATTATTGTTGGTCTCTTTGTAAGTATATTTATTCCCCTTTCTTGTTTCTTTCTTTAATGCTTTATTTTATCCAGGCGTGGCTGTCAACTTTCAATAGGCTAATGCTGGAATTACACTTTCTTTCGTTAAAGTCTTATAGCCCTCAGCGAAAATAAACCCAAATCAAGTTAAACCCAGGATATAATAATTAAAATAAATTTTTATATATGAGTTAATCAATACGTTGAGAAATTTAGTATTATGTTCAATCATTCTAAAATGTAAGTCTTATTGGTTAGATCTTATATGAAAATCAACTATGTTATGAATAGATCTAGGAATAACCAATCCTTAGAAACTAATTTAACCTTTCATGGCTCTGATACCAAATAAAACCCAGGATATAATAAAGCATTAAAGAAAGAAACAAGAAAAGGAAATATACTTACAAAGAGACCAGATCCAGGCATGGCTGTAAACTTTCAATAGGCTAATGCAGCAATTACACTTTCTTTCGTTACCGGTCTTATAGCCCTCAGCGAAAATAAACCCATATCAAGTTAAACCCAGGATATAAACCCAGGATATAATAATTAAAATAAATTTTTATATATGAGTTAATCAATACGTTGAGAAATTTAGTATTATGTTCAATCATTCTAAAATATAAGTCTTATTGGTTAGATCTGATATGAAAATCAACCATGTTATGAATAGATCTAGGAATAACCAATCCTTAGAAACTAATTTAAGCTTCCATGGCTCTGATACCAAATAAAACCAGGATATAATAAAGCATTATGCTTACAAAGAGACCAATAATTTAAACTTCAACCTCCAGGATATAATAAAGCATTAAAGAAAGAAACAAGAAAAGGGAAGAAATATACTTTCAAAGAGACAGCAGCAATAATTTAAACTTCAACCTTTATTGATAATTATAAAAGGAAAAAATTTTACAAGAAAAGAAGTAGACAAGATTTCTTAAGTTTTCTAAACTCTTTGAAGAGGAAAAACTTTGAAAAGAAAAACTTGCCTATTCTATTCTAAAATGGGGCTATATATAAGAAATTTTCAGATATTGATGACGTCATGGCTTACATTATATTGTTGACGACATCATTACTTACATCAGAAAAAAGTATATTCTTTCAGCATCAGCTTCTCATTTCTTTTGCTTTCCTTTTTTATTTTTCTTTTCATTTTTTTTGACAGATTCTTCTAATTTGCATTTGGTCATTTCTCATCAAAAAATAATTTTTTCTTCACAGAGGAAGTGTCTAAATGCTTTGCTTCCAAGCTTTTTGCAACTCTTGTAAGGACCTCTGCTTGTTTCAATAGACTTTTGATATCCATTTCCATATCAGTATTGGGATCTTGAGATTCATCAAAATCATCATCATTAATCAAATGAAGCAAAGGAATTTGAAATGTCAATTTTTTCTTTTCCTTTGGCATTTGTTGTTTTTTCTTTGCCTTTGCCTTTGTCTGATGGAGTATTCTGTTGCTCCATGACTAATTTTATAGCATTAGCAATATATTTTTCAATATCTGCATTTTCGAGGAAGTATTTGCTTCCAATGGTTTTGAAGAAGATTCTTCAAATTGAGAAGTGTTTATTTTAGGGCCTACCCTTTCATAGGATAAGATACTCCTAAACATTCAAAATTAATATATCCACATTTTATCCACCACTTATTTTCAAATATCCTCTGAATTTGTGGATGGCCTGAGTATGGACAATAAGAATTTGAAGTTTCCATGCAAATAACAATGAAATATTAAATTGGATCATAAAACGACAGAAGGCTTTTTTGGTGGATACAAAAGAAGAATATTCTTCTTCATCAGAAAAGTTGGAAGAATATACTTCTAAATAGCGAAGATAAGCATCATGCACATGTTTAGGAAGTAGTTCCTCTGGAATAGCAAAATATTGAAACCATTGATAGAACCAACTTTGAAGAGATTTTTTATTTTTCAATATAGATGGACTTAAATGAATCCACCAAGAATGCTTTTAATCTTTATTTTGATAATCGAAGGTATTAAAGAATGAAGAAATAAGATCATAATATGTGAAACAATAGCTTTGATTATTAAAATTAGAAGTAAATTGAAAGTGAGCAGAAGGTATTCCCCACTCTTGAATGGTAGGTACCTTTTTAATAAAAAATTTTAAAAATTTAATTTCATAATACCTTTCAGAAGGGATCCAACCTGTAGTATTTTTGGGATCATGGTAAAAAATTTGAATGACATTGTCCCGTTAAAATTTGATAAAATTTAAGAAACTGGCATAAACATGTCTAGATTTCATAGGTTGGCCGGTTGCAATATAATAACTTTGATAGAAGTTAGGACAATATTTTTTTAGGCATAAAGGTATAAGCATTTTGATTTATTTCTTCGGGTACAAAATGTGAAGTAGTTATGGACCATTGGGTTTAAATTCATCAGAAGAAGGATTAGGAATATTTCCAAAAATAGTCATCTTTGAAGGAGATGGAGATTGGTTTGTAAATTTGAAGGAGATGGGATTTGACTATTTAGGATTTGTGAAAAAAAGGCTACCGGAGGATATTCTCTAGTAATAGGTAAATGCTCGTAACCAATCCTTCCTATTTGTCCTGTAATTGAGGAGGAAGGAAATTTGCTCTTCTCCCTGGCATGCCTCTTCCTTGTGGAGAAAAGGGGGGGGGTTCTACCCCAACTTCTCTTTCCCGGAGGAAGATTCATGGGAATTTCCTGTCAGAAGTAATTCTCTAGTAGAGAAGTCAAGAAGAGAGTTAGCTGTTCCTTTAATGTATTCAATACCAAAAGCAAATACTGAAAATATTGATTGCCATCTTGCAAATAATTGTTTAGAAGCAATATGTTTTGCGTCTTTTTCCAAAATATATTTTGTTGCTGAACAATCCATTATGATAAAAAAAATATGATTTAATAAATCATCTTGGAATTTGGAATCACGCATAAAACAGTGCTGAGAATTTCTTTTTTAATTGTAGCATATTTTTCTTGTGTATTGTTCCAAATACCAGATGTATATTTAACTAATTCTTCTTTATTGTTATGGGGATTTCTTTGTTTAAGTATTCCTCGATAACCAATATCAGAAGCATCAGTTTTAACAATTTTAAACCAATTAGAATTTGCTAAATTTAAAAGTAGTAAATTTTTAACTTTTTTCTGGATCCTTGGAAGAGTAGTTATGCGTGTGCATCAAACCAAGGTGGAGGATTCTTCTGAAGTCTCTGATATAAAAGCTTACAATCCTGTGCAAGATACTTGTAATATTCCCCAATATAATTTAAACTACCAAGAAACCTCTGTAATTGGGTTTTGTCTTTTATTTCATCAGGAAATTTATCAGCAAATTCAACAGATCGAGCAACAGGAGTAATATGACCTTTATTTTATTCATATCCAAGAAATCTAACTTGTGTTTGAAAAAGTTTAATCTTGCGAGCAGAAACAACAATACCATTATCTTTATGGCTATATTTAGAAAAATATATAGATGTTTAAAATGTTGATCTATTGGTTGAGAAAATATATGAATATCATATATATAAGTAGCAATAAAAGGATAAGAAGAGAATATATCATTCATAATGTTTTGAAATTCAGATGGTGCATTTTTAAAACCAAATGGCATAACATTCCATTCAAAATGACCAAATGGCATAGTAAATGCAGTTTTATATCTATCTCATTCATAAATTTGAATATGCCAAAATCTTGATTTTAAATTAAATTTTCAATAAATAACCGAATCAATAGTTCTATAAAGCAAATTTTTTTTATTTGGAATAGGGCATCTAATCCATCTCAAAACTTTATTTAATGGTTTGTAATTTATAACTAATATAGGAGTGCCTCTTTCAATTTTTGAATTTTTATTAACATAAAAAAACGAACAGTCTGCTCAAAAAGAATGTTTTTTCTAATGATATTTTTTGAAAGCAAATTGCTTAAGAGACTTTATCGATTATTCAACCATTACCACTATTCATTTGATAATTGATAGATTTAGTAGGAATCTATTTTTAAATAAAAATCTTTTTCATAGGGAAGATAAACAATATGCTTCGAGTGCTCCAAAATGCATTTGGTAAATCATTGCAAACTTTTGAAACAATAGTATCATTTATTTGTCTAATTTTTTCTTGAATAATAGGATCCTGCAAATTTTTTTTTTCTTTTTTATGAATAAAAATTTCTTGTTGCAAAAATTTAATTTGATTTGTTTTTAATCTAATATTCTCATGCAAAGAATTTACATAATAAGAATTTAAATCATGATCTTGTTGCTGAGTGACAAACTCAAAAGTTAAATTCTTTTCTTTATTATGAATTATTTTTCCATCACAATAATATGGATGCATTTGAACATTGAATAGAGTTCCTAATATAACATGTTCATTGATATTAGTAGTTAAAACCAAGGGTAAACAAATATAATTTTCTTCTTTTGAAAATATGCAAACATTTGAAAGTTTATATTTTAATGGTTTAGTTCCAAAAATTCAGATGGAACTAAACCTTCTCTCATAGTATAAATATCAGCATCAGAATCAATCAAAACAATTGAATTAAGAACATAAGTTTTATTAATTACTAATGTAACTTATATAAAATATTTTTGGGCAAAATATACTGATGAAAGCTGTAAGAAATCATTGTCAAATTTTTCATTGTGTCTAGAAGAAGGTGACTCTGGCTTTTCTTCCAAAGAATTTTCTTTTGGGAAAATCTTTTCTAAAGAATAAATATTTTCTAATATAGTCATCCTATGATTTAAATCCTTTATTTCCAATTTAAGTTGATTAACTTCTTTTTTTAAAATAGGAATGGTAACAGGTATATTCAAAGAAAATTTGATTTATATTGTCTAAAACCTCTTCAAAAGTAAAATTTTGATGGAAGTCACTAATTTTGTCTTTTATAGGAGGAGGTAAAGAAAAATAGTTTTCATTTTTCTGAATATTATTTATTTCTTTTCCATTTTCTAAAATCTTTTTGTATTGTGACAAATATTGCTTTCTTTGTTTATCATACTATAACTCATTAATTAAATCAATGAAAAGTTTTTGACTATCAGTCAGAGTAATGATATTAAAATTATTTGCTTCAAGAATGGAAGGAAAATATTTATTTTGGGAACATGTACAATCATTATTGATAATATAATTATCATGTGAATCTGAAGAATCTGAAGAAGAAATATAATCATCAATATTGTCAGAATCACTATCAAAAGAATTATTATCAATAAGTGAAATGATCAATTCTTCTTTTTCTTTCTCATTAATAGAAAGACTATTAATTTTTCTAACAAATTTGTGATATTTTTAGCCTTACACTTATTAGCATGATGACATTTTTTACCACATTTACGACAAGTAATATTTTGTCTAATCCATTCTTTTACTTCTTGGTCGGTCATCTTATTTTCTCTTTTCTTTCTGAAAAATGATTTATTTTTCTTTCTATAAAAAGATGAGGGGCTTTAGCTTCTTTTTTTTTTTTTTTTTTTTGTGAACCTTTCATTTGGCCTTAGTAAATGTAATACGAGGCTCACTAACAACAAATTGTGTGCAAAAATCTACTATATTTCTTTATTTGTGCTTTTAATTTAATGTCATTACATAATTTTAAAACTTTATCAGCTTAAACAGAAATAATATCACCATAAGTAATATTGTCATACAGAACATTTTGTCTATCATGATAAGATTTCAAAGTGGAAATAATTCTCTGAGCAAATAAATTAGGGAGACTAGAAATAAATTTTCTTTCCAAAACCTAGAATTACAATCGGGACTTTGCATAACTCTAGCAAGAAAAGTATCTTTATGCCATTTAAAGCGAGATAAAGTTGGACATTTTAAATTCATTAGAAGCTCTTTTTGAACATTAGAAATAATCCTTGTGTCTCCAATAAAATGTTTAACAATATTAGTTATAAGAGTAAAAGGTAAATCGAAAATAGTAGTCTGAATAGTATTAATGCCTTCTTGTTTTCATAATAGTTTTAGTAGTATTTACAATATCCTATTTTTGGTGATCCTAAACATAATTTTTCACCAGCCATTTAAACACCAGTAAAACTAGGGGTGTAAACGAGCAGAATCGAGTACGAATAGTGCCCTACCCGAACTCGAACTCGAAAATTTTTTCTGATACTCGAGCAAATTGACATAGAGCGAGCTAGCTCGAAAATTGACATAGTTGACATTGCTCGAAAATAAGTGAGCTTGCTCGAAAATAAGTAAACTCGAACAACTCGTCGCACAACATCCAGTAGGTAAAAGCTGTCTCTTATACACATCTAACATGTGTATAAGACACATCTAGATGTGTATAAGAGACAGGTGTTAAAAATATGTTTGAAAACTGTGAGCACTCGAGAATATTATACATATGCTCGAGATCGGCTCGTCAAGAGTTTCGAACTCGAGCAAGCTCGAGTCGAGTTTCTGACCGAGCAGCTCGGTTCGTTTACAGCCCTAAGTTAAACCATATATCACAACATTGTACAACATCCCTTTAAGAGGTGCCTTTGTTTTTCAAAATTTGAATATACATCACCATTTTTCTCAAAGTAGTAATGATTTGAAATGGAGCTTGATTATCAATATTCCATTCATAAATGGAATGAGCACTGAGACTTTCAAGAGGAACAGTTTTTTCTAATTCCAAATCTATAGAAGTTGGTCTTTGATAATATGTATCTATATGAGATAAATGAGGCTGAAATTGTTTAGGATATTCATATTTTCTGGATTTTCTTTTCTTAAGGGGAAACAGTTTTGGATTGTCAAAAGAAGTCGAATTTTTAGAGAAATAACTATGTCCAGCAGTCTGAAACATAGAAATAATTCGATCAAACTGATGTAGATTTTCATCATTTTCGTTATGATGAGGAGAAAGAAGAGGAGAAATTTCATGATCTTGGGATTCAGATATAGTATTGATATTTAACTTTCCTAACTTCTAATTAATCAGAAGTAAACATTCATCACTAGAAGTAGAAAATACAGTTGTTTCTATTCAATGGTAATGTAATATCCATTGGTTTAATTAGAGAAGGATGTGAGTTAGGAGTAACAGGAATATGAAATTTATTCTCATCAACAGGAGGTCTTCAATCAAAATCAAGATATCCTAAAGAATTATTTAATTTAGTAGAAATATTATTCAATTATTTTGAAATAGTAGATAGGTTTAATACAATATAGTTTACTTGCTGGGCTAATTTTTGTAAATCAACTTTGTTTTGATCTAGCCAACATCATTTAATCTAACTTCAATATTGGGAGGATGAATCGAACGAATAGTTTTACTTTGACCAGTTTGATATTTTTTAGATAAGATATAAGTTTCATAGATATATTCTAAAATAGAAATATTTATTTTATTATTAATTAAAGATGCTCTATATTCAACATAAAACTATTTAAAAAACTCAATATAACAAGTAGTAATTTTAATAAAATCATAATACTTATTTTGAATTTTCTTTTTGTTGATTTTTATTATAAAAAGAAAAGAACCAATCTCTAAATAAAATTAACATATTTATCTTGTTAGAAATATTTAACAGCTATTTTTGAAATTTCCTTTATTCGTTCATGAGAAAGAGTTTCTTTTTTTATCATTTTAAGATTATATAGTAGAAAGTGGTTGTTCAACATGATAATTCATTTCAGAACCAATATCTATTTCTAAAATATTACAAGAATAATTTACTTCTTTACGGGTATATAAACCATGTAAAATATGGTTATTTTTTTCTTGAATACCTTCAAACTAAAGTTGAGGATCTCTTCGAAAAGATAAGGAGTTTGGATTGGACCTGAAAAGACTTTCATTATTTGAACATGATGAAGTTGAATTTCTTGAAAATGCAATAGTATTACAGTACTAGAAGTACTTTCACTAATTTGAGCTGAAGAAGAGAAATGAATTGGAAAAGATACTGGTGTAATTTTAAAGAAAGAATATTAATATTTCTTATCGTATTTATTATAAACTAATGAATACTATGAGTCCTGGATTAATATTTCTTATCGTATTTATTTATATAAACTAATGAATACTTATAAACTAATGAATACTATGAGTCCTGGATTAATATTTCTTATTGTATTTATTATAAACTAATGAATACTATGAGTCCTGCAGCTAAACATATCAATTCTGGTAGAAAAATTCCTTTGATTGAAACAAATCTTACTAGATCCAATTTAGAACTTCCTCATGTTTTGAATTGGGATCAGATTACTATTCTAGATCAAGGAATTTTTGAGAAAATTACACCACCATCTTTACCGATTTCTTTCTCTTCTTCAACTGAAATTATTGAAAGTACTGGGTGCATATTTTCCATCAATTCTTCTACTTCATCATCTTCAAATAATGCATTAGAATCAATCCAAATTCCTATCTTTGAAGAGATCAACTTCCTTAATTGAAGGTCTTCAAGAAAAATCTTCACAACGGTTTATAAAACAAAGAAGTTAATTCTCGAAACATAATTAGAAACATATTATCTGATGTTCATTATCCTGTTCTACTTCTACTTCTAAAAAATAGCTATTAAGGTTTTAAATGGCTGGTAAATATGTTAATTTTAGAAATTGGTTCTTTTCTTTTTATAATAAAAATCAACAAAAAGAAATTCAAACTAAGTATTATGATTTTATTAAAACTACTACATGTTATATTGAGTTTTTTAAATGGTTTTATGCTGAATATAGAGCATCTTTAATTATTAATAAAATAAATATTTTTGTTTTAGCTGATACCTATGAAACTTATGTTTTATCTAAAAAAGATCAAACTGGTCAAAATAAAACTATTCGTTCTATTCATCCTCCCAATACTAAAGTTAGATTAAATGATGTTGGTATTGCTACTCCTTATTTAGATCAAAACAAAGTTGAATTACAAAAATTTTCCCAATAAGGAAACTATATTATTTTAAACCTATCTACTATTTCAATACAATTGAATAATGTTTCTACTAAATTAAAATAATTCTTCAGGATATCTTGATTTTGATAGACCTTCTGTTGATGAGAATAAATTTCATGTCCTGTTACTGATCTAACTCACAGGAGTCTCTAATTAAACCAATGGAAAATAAATTACCATTGAATGTTTTTCGACTCTTATTGATGAATGTTTACTTCTGATTAATCAGAAGTTAGGAAAGTTAAATATCAATAATATATCTGAATCCAGAGATCATGAAATTTCTCCTCCTCTTTCTTCTCATCAGAATGAAAATGATGAAAATCTAGATCAGCTTGATCAGATTATTTCTATGTTTCAGACTGTTGGACACAATAATTTCTTTGAAAATTTGACTTCTTTCAAAAATCCAAAACTATTTCTCCTTAAGAAAAGAAAATCAAAAAAATATTAATATCCTAAACAATTTCAGCCTCATTATTCTCATATAGATAGATATTATTAAAGACCAACTTCTATAGATTTGGAATTAAAAACTATTGTTCCTCTTAAAAGTCTCAGTGCTCATTCCATTTATTAACGGTGACAATATTGATAATCAAGCTCCATATCAAATCATTACTACTTCGAGAAAAATGATGATGTATATTCAATTTTTGAAAAAGAAAGGCACCTCTGAAGGAATGCTGTACATGTTGTGAGATATGGTTTTACCGGTGTTTTAAATGGTTGGTGGGAAAATTATCTTTCTGATCACCAAAAACAGGATATTGTAAATACTACTAAAACTATTATGAAACAAGAAGGTATTAATACTGTTCAGACTACTATTTTTGATGCAGCTTTTACTCTTATAACTAATATTGTTAAACATTTTATTGGAGACACACGGAGTATTTCTAATGTTCAAAAGAACTTCTAATGAATTTAAAATGTCCTACTTTATCTCACTTTAAATGGTATAAAGATACTTTTTCTTGCTAGAGTTATGCAAAAACCCGATTGTAATTCTAGTTTTTGGAACGAAAAATTTATTTCTAGTCGCCTTAATTTATTTGCTCAAACAATTATTTCCACTTTGAAATCTTATCATGATAGGACAAAATGTTCCTTCTGACAATATTACTTATGGTGATATTATTTCTGTTTGTACTGATTAAGTTTAAAATTATGTAGTGACATTAAATTAAATGCACAAATAAAGAAATATAGGCGAAGGACAGAGTTAGGTGATTTTTGCGCACAATTTGCTGTGAATGAGCCTAGTATTACATTCGCTAAGGCCAAAAGAAAGGTCCAGAAAAAGAAAAAAGATAAATCATCTTTTTTATAAAAAGAAAAATAAATAATTTTTTAGAAAGAAAAGAGAAAATAAGAGGACTGACCAAGAAGTAAAAGAATGGATTAGACAAAATATTACTTGTCGTAAATGTGGTAAAAAAGGTCATTATGCTAATAAGTGTAAGACTAAAAATATCACAAATTTGTTAGAAAAAATTAATAGTCTTTCTATTAATGATAAAGAAAAAGAAGAATTGATCATTTCACTTTTTGATAATAATTCTTTTGATAGTGATTCTGACAATATTGATGATTATATTTCTTCCATAATTCAGATTTAGATAATAATTGTATTATTAATAATGATTGTATTTGTTCCCAAAATGAGTTTTTTCCTTCCATTCTTGAAGCAAATAATTTTAATATTTTTACTCTGACTGATAATCAAAACCTTTTCTTTGATTTAATTAATGAGTTATAGGATGATAAACAAAGAAAGCAATATTTGTCACAATACAAAAAGATTTTAGAAAATGAAAAAATGAATAATATTCAGAAAAGTAAAAACTATTTTTCTTTATCTCCTCCTATAAAAGACAAAATTAGTGACTTCCATCAAAATTTTACTTTTAAAGAGGTTTTAGACAATATAAACCAAAATTCTTTGAATATACCTGTTACCTTTCCTATTTTAAAAAGAGAAGTTAATCAAGTGAAATCAGAAATAAATGATTTAAATCATAGGATGACTATGATAGAAAATATATATTCTTTGGAAAAGATTTTTCCAAAAGAAAATTCTTTGGAAAAGATTTTTCCAAAAGAAAATTCTTTGGAATTCTAGAAAAGTTTGAGTCATCTTTTTCTAGACACCATGAAAAATTTGACAATGATTTCTTACAGATCTCATCTGTATATTTTGCTCAAAAATATTGTTACATTAGTAATTAATAAAACTTATGTTTTTAATTCGGTTGCTATGATTGATTCTGGTGCTAATAATTGTACTATGAGATAAGGTTTAGTTCCATCTGAATTTTTTGAAAAAAGTTCTACTGTCTTACATATTGCAGAAGGATCTCAAATTCATGTAAAGTATAAACTTTCAAATGTTTGCATATTTTCAAAAGATGAAAATTATAATTGTTTACCCTTTGTTTTAACTACTAATATCAATGAACACGTTATATTAGGAACTTCATTCATTGTTCAAATGCATCAATATTATTGTGATGGAAAAATAATTCCTAATAAAGAAGAGGGTTTAACTTTTGAGTTTGTAACTCAGCAACAAGCTCATGATTTAAATTCTTATTTTGTAAATTCTTTGCATGAGAATATTAGATTAAAAAAACAAATCAAATTAAATATTTGCAAAAAGAAATTTTTATTCATAAAATAGAAAAACAATTTCAGGATCCTATTATTCAAGAAAAAATTAGACAAATAAATGATAATATTGTTTCAAAAGTTTGCAATGATTTATCAAATGCATTTTGGCATAGAAAAAAGCGTATTATTTATCTTCCCTATGAAAAAGATTTTGATGAAAAAATGATTCCTACTAAAGCTAGACCAACTCAAATGAATAGTGAAATGGTTGAATTTTGTAAAAAAGAAATTAATGATTTGCTTTCAAAAAATATCATTAGAAAATCTCATTCTCCTTGGAGCTATTCAGCTTTTTATGTTAATAAAAATTCAAAAATTGAAAGAGGCACTCCTATACTAGTTATAAATTACAAACCATTAAATAAAGTTTTGAGATGGATTAGATACCCTATTCCAAATAAAAAAGATTTGCTTAATAGAACTATTGGTTCGATTATTTATTGAAAATTTGATTTAAAATCAGGATTGAAAAATTGGCAAATTCAAGTTGCTGAATATGATAAATATAAAACTACATTTACTGTGCCATTTGGTCATTTTGAATGGAATGTTATGCCATTTGGTCTTAAAAATGCAGCATTTGAATTTCAAAACATTATGAATAATATGTTCTCTTCTTATCCTTTTATTATTACTTATATAGATGATATTCTCATATTTTCTCAATCAATAGATCGACATTTTAAACATCTAAATATTTTTCTAAATATATCCATAAACAAGATACAAATTAAGCTTTTTCAAACACAAGTTAGATTTCTTGGATATGAATTAAATAAAGGTCATATTACTCCTATTGCTCGATCGATTGAATTTGCCGATAAATTTCCTGATAAAATAAAAGTCAAAACCCAATTACAGAGCTTTCTTGGTAGTTTAAATTATATTGGGGAAATTACAAACATCTTGCACAGGATTGTAACCTTTATATCAGAGACTTTCGAAGAATCCTCCACCATGGTCTGATGCACACACAGTTGCAGTTCAAAGGATCAAGAAAAAGTTAAAAATTTACCACTTTTAAATTTAGCAAATTCTAATTGGTTTAAAATTGTTGAAACAGATGCTTCTGATATTAGTTATGGAGCAATACTTAAACAAAGAAATCCTCATAACAATAAAGAGGAATTAGTTAGATATACATATGGTATTTGGAACAATACACAAGAAAAATATGTAAAAAAGAAATTCTCAGCATTGTTTTATGCGTTTCCAAATTCCAAGATGATTTATTAAATCAAAATTTTTTTTATTAGAATAGATTATTCAGTAGCAAAATATATTTTGAAAAAAGACGTAAAAAATATTGCTTCTAAACAATTATTTGCAAGATGGCAATCAATAATATCAGTATTTGATTTTGATATTAAATATATTAAAGGAACAACTAACTCTCTTTCTGATTTCTTAATTAGAGAAAATTTTCTTACAGGAAATTCCCATGAATCTTCCTCCGAGAAGGGGAACAGGGGGTAGAACCCCTCTACATAATTCCAGAAAGAGGCATGCAAGAGAGAGGAGAAAATTCTCTTTCGTCCTCAATTAGAGGACAAATAGGAAGGATTGGTTATGGGCATATACCTACTACTGGAGAATTTCCTCCAATAATAGCCTCTTTTTCACAAATCCTAAATAGTCAAAACCCATCTCCTTCAAATACAAACCAATCTCCATCTCCTTCAAAGATGACTATTTTAGGAAATATTCCTAATCCTTCTTCTGATGAATTTAAACCTGAAGGTCAACAACTTTACATTTTATATATTGAACCCGAAGAAATAAATCAAAATGCTTATACCTTTATGTCTAAAAAAATATTGTCCTGACTTCTATCAAAGTTATTATATTGCAACTGGCCAACCTATGAAATCTAGACATGTTTATGCCAGTTTCTTAAAATTTATTAAAGTTTAACAGGACAATATATTCAAATTTTTTACCATGATCCCAAAAATACTATAGGTTGGATCCCTTCTGAAAGGTATTATGAAATTAAATTTTCAACCAAAGAATTTATTAAAAAGGTACCCACCATTCAAGAGTGGGGAATACCTTCTGCTCACTTTCGATTTACTTCTAATTTTAATAATCAAAGTTATTGTTTCACATATTATGATCTTATTCTTCATTCTTTAATACCTTCGATTATCGAAATAAAGATTATAAGCATTCTTGGTGGATTCGTTTAAGTCCATCTATATTGAAAAATAAAAAATCTCTTCAAAGTTGGTACTATCAATGGTTTCAATATTTTTCTATTCCAGAGGAACTATTTCCTAAACATGTTCATGATGCTTATCTTCGCCATTTAGAAGTATATTCTTCAAACTTTTTTGATGAAGAAGAATATTCTTCTTTTGTATCCACCAAAAAAGCCTTCTGTCATTTTATGATCCAATTTAATATTCCATGGTTATTTGCATGGAAACTTCAAATTCATATTTGTTCATACTCAGGTCTTCCACAAATTCGGAGGATTTTTTTAGAATAAGTGGTGGATAAAATGTGGAGATATTAATTTAGACCATTGAATGTTTAGGAGTGTCTTCTCCTATGAAAGGGTTAGACCCTAAAATAAACACTTCTCAATTTGAAGCATCTTTTTCAAAATCATTGGAAGCAAATACTTCCTCAAAAAATACAGATATTGAAAAATCTATATACTGATGCTATAAAATTAGTCATGGAGCACAGAATACTCCACCAGACAAAGACAAAGGTAAAGAAAAAACAACAAATTCCAAAGTAAAAGAAAAAATTGATATTTCAAATTCCTTTGCCCATTTGATTAATGATGACGATTTTGATGAATCTCAAGATCCCAATGCTGATATGGAAATGGATATCAAAACTCTATTAAAACAAGCAGAGGCCCTCACAAGAGTTGGAAAAAGCTTGGGAGCAAAGCATTCAGACACTTCCTTTGTGAAGAAAAAATTGTTTGGTAATGAAGAAATGACAGAATCCAAATCAAAAGAATCTGTCAAAAATAACGAAAAGAAAAATAAAAAAGGAAAGCAAAAGAAATGAGATACAGCTGATGCTGAAAGAATATGCTTTTTTCTGATGTAAGCAATGACGTCATCAATATCTGAAAATTTCTTATATATAGCTCCCTTTTGGAATAGAATCAGCAAGTTTTTCTTTTCAATTTTTTTCCCCTTCAGAGAGTTTAGAAAGCTTAAAAAATCTTGTCTACTTCTTTTATTGTAAAATTTTTACCTTTGTAATTATCCATAAAGGTTGAACTTTAAATTAATCCTGGTCTCTTTGTAAGTATATTTCTTCCCTTTTGTTGTTTCTTTCTTTAATTCTTTATTATATCCTGGGTTTATTTGGTATCATTAATATTTTTTTTGTATTTATTATACACTAATGAATACTTTGAGCCCTGGAGCTAAACATATCAATTCTAGTAGAAAAATTCCTTTGATTGAAACAAATCTTACTAGATCCAATTTAGAACTTCCTCATGTTTTGAATTGGGATCAGATTACTATTCTAGATCAATGAATTTTTTAGAAAATTACACCACCATCTTTACCGATTAAGAGATCTTTCTCTTCTTCAACTGAAATTATTGAAAGTACTTCTGGTACTGTCACTATTGCATTTTCCAGAAATTCCACTTCATCATCTTCAAATAATGAAAGTCTTTTTAGATCCAATCCAAACTGCTTATCTTTTCGAAGAGATACTCAACTTCAGTTTGAAGGTCTTCAAGAAAAAAATAATCATATTTTACACGGTTTATAAAACCCTAAAGAAATAAATTCTCCCTGTAATATTTTAGAAACATATATTAGTTCTGAAATGAATTATCATGTTGAACAACCACCTTCTACTTCTACTTCTAGATAAGATCTTAAAATGATAAAAAAAGAAACTCTTTCTCATGAACGAATAAAGGAAATTTCAAAAATAGCTATTAAGGATTTCCAACAAGATAAATATGTTAATTTTAGAAATTGGTTCTTTTCTTTTTATAATAAAAATCAACAAAAAGAAATTCAAACTAAGTATTATGATTTTATTAAAACTACTACATGTTATATTGAGTTTTTAACTTTAATAATGGTTTTATGCTGAATATAGAACATCTTTAATTATTAATAAAATAAATATTTCTGTTTTAGCTGATACCTATGAAACTTATGTTTTGTCTAAAAAAGATCAAACTGGTCAAAATAAAACTATTCGTTCTATTCATCCTCCCAATACTAAATTTAGATTAAATGATGTTGGTATTGCTACTCCTTATTTAGAGCAAAACAAAGTTGATTTACAAAAATTTGCCCAATAAGGAAACTATATTATTTTAAACCTATCTACTATTTCAAAACAATTGAATAATGTTTCTACTAAATTAATTAATTCTTCAGGATATCTTGATTTTGATAGAAAACCTCCTGTTGATGAGAATAAATTTCATGTTCCTGTTACTCCTAACTCACATCCTTCTCTAATTAAACCAATGGATAATAAATTACCATTGAATGTTTTCCCAACTCCTATTGATGAATGTTTATTTCTGATTAATCAGAAGTTAGGAAAGTTAAATATAAATACTATATCTGGATCTAGAGATCATGAAATTTCTCCTCCTCTTTCTTCTCATCGTAATGAAAATGTTGAAAATCTAGATTAGCTTGATCAGATTATTTCTATGTTTCAGACTGCTCTGCACAATAATTTCGTTGAAAATTCGACTTCTTTCGAAAATCTAAAACTGTTTCCCATTAAGAAAAGAAAATCCAAAAAATATGAATATCTTAAATAGTTTCAGACTCATTAGTCTCATATAGATAGATATTATCATATATAATATATATATATATATAAATATAATACATATATATGAATAAATATTTATATATATATATATAAACCCTAATACATATATATGAATAAATGTATGTGTTTGTGTGTGTATATAGATATATATATATATATGTATATGTGTGTGTGTGTATATATATATGTATGTATATGTATATACACACACACACACATATACATGCATACATATGTTTGTATATCTCTTTGTGTGTGTGTGTGTATACACACATACACACACACACACATATACACATATATATGTATATATACACATTTATTCTGAAATAATACAAACATATGGTCAAAACGACATCCTAAAATGGCATTAACTAATTATTTGAACTTGTGGGCTTTCTTCTATGACCTTTTCTAGTCCTTTTGTTTGAACCCTATTTTGTTTTTGTAATTTCTAATAACCAATAACAAAGTTTTAAACATACAGAATTATATACTAATTCAATGAATAACTATGTGACCGTCTATCTAATTAAAAAAATAAAAATTTTCATTCTGAACATATGTGAGTCCCTATGGTCTGATTAAGTCATATATATCATGCAATAATGGCCGGTATTTTCCCCGTTTTTAGTTAGAATAATAAATCGATCGTAAATTCCTATCATCATCCCAAAAGCTATCATCTCTTTGTTTCCGTCAATGTGATAGTTCTTGAACATGGCAAAGCTTCTTCCCTGCAATTCCTTCCTGCAACCAAACAATACATTTAATCAATCTGGCTGCAATATAAACATTAAAAGCCATAACAGGATAAGCTTATCTATCACACATAATGTGCAAATTAATGTCCACCTAGTTAGTCCTTCAAGTTTGATCAGATAAATTTTACTAGTATATTTAAGTGTGTCTGATTACATTATTGACCCGATCCAAGATGATCATGTTTGGTCAACTAAGCTATTATTTCACTCACATTCCATACTAAAAGATTTCTTACGCTTACTTTTCTAGTTCATTAATTGAATTTTACTTTTGGTAAATTTTATTGTTTTTTCTAGTTTTAATTAGTTTTGGTAATCGTTCTTAATTTCATAGTGGTTAAAATTAATTTATTTGGTAGAACAAAATCTTGTAAGTAATTTGTCTAACTAGCATAAAGATTTGTGAACCCTAGTAATTGCTTCATTGTTCTCATGGGAACGATCCTTACTCACCCGATCTATACACATACCTCGTATCTTTGGGAGCGAGCCATGCCTATAATATCACATGAGCGGGCATGAATAGTTATGCTATTTAAAATTCAAGTTTTATCATCTTTTGCCATTTACGATTTTTCTAGATGTATTATTTTTCTTGTGCAGATAATGATCTATATATATTTTTGAAAATTATTCTATTTTGAATTCTTTGATGAGTTTTCCCTATCAAGAGTTTGTTCTCATAATCTTATTTACAATTTTTTCATGGATGCTTTTTGAAGTATGCAGTTTTATGTAAACTTGATAGATCTTGTGTTTATGAAAATGGATTTTAATAAATGTTGTGATAGATAGCATGATTATTTGCAGTCTGATGGTAGGTTCTTTATTTGCATGCAGAATTACTCCATGGCATCCGAAGCATTTTCTAAGGCATTGAAGTTGGATCCTGATAACAAGGCACACAGGTAGATTGTTTCTTGTCTCTAGGTACTCTGTTAGTAATTAGCATTGGATATTAGTTCCTTTTTGCTATACTGTTTATCTTACACAAGAGAACTGGTACCTGACTGACTTCTCCTTACTTGTTCTTTAATTAAGCTGAACTTTTGTTATGCAACTCACAGGAAGGCTGTTGAAGCTGAATTTGGTATCGCAATGTCAGAAATTTTGAAAGCTTAGCACATATAGCAAATGGTTATGTGGTGGTTTCAAGTTTCATATTTTGTTGGAAAAACTCTACAAACAGAACCATTGAATGGTCCCAAGGCAACCCAAAATGGAATTCAAAATATCTTAATATTCTTCTAGTTCTTAACTATCTAATAATACTAACTTTCCCTTGAAAGTCGGAAGTCTAACCGCCAACCCGCACCAACTCCTTATACAGTTGATCATTCTCGTACAATATTTAATTCTACAAAAACGTTATAATGGGATGAACGATAAGTCGCTCAGAAAGCAGCTAACACCTCCTTTGTTGGACTAAACAAGTTACATATATAAATATATATTTCACAAAGTTTTATCATACAACTATATATTAGTGTTGTGAAAAGTTTTTATCTGAAATCACAACAAAATTTTATTTCACATAATGGCAAAAGTTTCTTTTCAAAATGACTCTTTCAAAGCCTAAACCGCAAAATCGGGGCTCAAAGGCCTTAATTCAAGTATGAGGGCTCAAAGGCCAAAGTCAAATACAAGTGGGCTTCACACTCGGGCTTTGGAGCCACTAAAGTTTTATTTTTTAGCCAATTATTAAGTTTTAGATAATCATTTTGGGTAAAGATTGCCATTGGAAGAGGAACTACGAGTTATATCTTGACTCATTGAAACAAAAGAAGCATGATGATACTTCTACTTCAGGTATATTTATGATTGACATGTTATCTATTTGTAAATCTAGTTCTTGGGTATTAGATATTAGATCACCATCTCATATTTGTAATAATATGCAGGAACTAAGGCAAAATACATCATTGGCAAAAGGAGAAGTTGACTTACGAGTAGGCAATGGAGCAAGAGTTGCTACATTAGCCGTAGGAGCTTATTATCTTTCTTAGACAAGTGCGATTATCTCAGATACCTTGCACTGCAATCTGAGTGAATATGTGTTTAACCCTCTGCATACAGTGTATAACATTCTTTCCCTCCCTCTCCCGCCACTCCCTTTCCCCTCATTTACCACCCCCGCGCTTGAAGTTTTCCTTTGTATTTCGACGGCATAAATGGCTGAAACCAAGGTTTCATGAGCATAATAAAATCATAAAATAAAAGTACTAAAGAACTAGAAAAGGTCAAGGGAATAAGCGCGAAGTAAAAGGAATTGGGGTTAGAAATATAGTGATAAAGGGTCTTATACATGGAAAAATAGGCCATCAAACCTCGTCATCGTCTCCATTGAAATCTCGGTTAGCTTCATTATTGCCTTCTTCTATACCACTGTGTTGACTTTCTTGGAAGTCCTCATCTTGAACTCCCTCGGTCCCACAAACTGGATGTTGTTGTTCTTTAATAGTTAAAACTTCGAATAGATGGTAGTAGTTTTACAAATGATAACAGTTTTGGCATTTTAATTCCGAATAATCAGTAATTAATCAGCTGTGTTTGTAAAATAGAAAAATGTTACATATAACCAATTTTGATATTTCTTGAATCTCCTTATTTTACGAGAGAGAAAAAACAAACAAGGGGAGAATTAACTATGGCTATTGAGAGAAATCCAAATCAATAGGTGATATACCATAGGATGATGAGGAGAATATGGGAAATAATTGTGAAACCCAATATTTTAATAGCCTTGTTCTTTGATTTTAACTGGTTTAAAATGATTTTTGCATTTATGGCTTATGGGCAATGCTTTAAGGATTCCAGCCTTACAAAGAGCATTAATGAAGATTATGAGTTAGAAGAATGAATGCTTATGTTTATGCTTTTAAATCTGAAATCCATACTATAATTTTTTGTTCAGCGTGTGTTTCGTAAGGGTGAAAAATTTCGTTTGGTATGATGATAATGTGGTCTAGAGTTAATTGTAGTGGTTACAGTATGGATTGTTGTGGAATGCATTAGCCTAATCTCAAATCCGGTTATGGATTGGTTGAATATGAATGGAAAATAGATGGGAGGCGAAGTTAATATGTTTAGCTGTGAGGGGTTTGAACGGGTGTTTAGATAGGGGTTTTAGCTCGTCGTTTAGTAGCAATGTGAAAGGTCATTCTTGGTTGGTTCGCTTCATCGCTCCGAGAGTCATTAAACATCTCTTTTAAAGTCCTTCTATGTTCTTTATTATCCGTTCGTGTTTGCGAGTTTTTTTGCTTGTTTATTTGTGGGTAACATTGTGGGTAACATAGATTCTCTTCCACTTGTATTTTGTTTAACGACTTTGAAATATTTAAGTGTTATGATTTAACGCAAGTTACAAGAATTATATTATAGATATTAAATCAATTAATATGTATTTTTGATTCTTTTAGACTTACTGCTTAGGGTCACAAACATGATAACGATGTGGTAAAGAGATCAGCAGCGAAAGTCATACCGATACCTGCCCAAAAGGAGCCAAAGATTTATTTTATTATATTCCGATTGATTGAATTTATCTTATGTACTTGTTTTGATTTATACGCTGATTGGATCTTTTTGGCTACGCTATCTATTATACTATGTTTTGATGCGCTGCTTTATGTTTTGAGCATGATTGTTTTGAAATGATTGGATCTTTTTGCTCGCTATGCTTTATACTATGAAATGATTGGATCCACATACTATGTTTTGATGCTTTAGCATGATATGTCTTTTTGGCTATTGATCGCTATTGACTATGCTTTAGCATACTATGTTTTAAATGATTGGATCTTTTTGACGCTACGCATGTTTTGGACCATACTATGTTTAAATGATTAAATTTTGACTATGACTATTTGGAACCATTTTATACTTATGAGAGCGTTTAAATGGCATGAGACATAGAAACTTAGCTCTCATGACAAAATGGCTTTATGACATGCTTTGAAGAGCTAGTTATTATGATATCCATAGTTATGCACTAGTTATGTCTTCCGAATCCTCCAGGCGGCTGACGGCTTTTACTATATTACCACAAGCAGCGACTCTCCGCATTCTATTATTCATTCTTTGGTTTGGAGAGGTACTCTATGATAATCTTCAAGGAGAAGTGTAGAGGGTTAGATAAGATAAGTTTTGTATTGATGAACCATCTCTTTGTAAAGAAGGAATTTTGAAAATGAAATTTTGTGTATTCGTTTATAGTTAGTTAAGAAATGGCTTGATGGTTCTATATTGGTTTTACATTGTGTTTTGTTGTTGTCGGTCGCACTCTCATGTCCATATCACAAATATACTTACCAGAAAAGAAAACAACTATAGATCCCTGATTCAAACTGCGACCAGTGAGGGGAGGTGAGTTGGAGGGCAAAGGAGAAAGAGAAGGAAGGGGCGGGGGTAGACAGTTGAGAGAGAAAGAGAGAGGAAGAGAGGAGATAGTGTAGATAGAAGAGAAAGTAGGGATGGGGTGTCAAGGAGGTTGGGAAAGAGGAAGTGGGAAAGGTAAAGAAGAAAGAGGAAGAAGGAAGGAGGAAAGAGAGGAAGAAAGATGGCAGAGGTGGTGATAGATGAGGGAAGGTGAGAATCTCAAGGCATAGGAGAGGATGGAGGGGGTAAAAAGAAGACTAGGTTTTTCTTCCTTACTTTTTTAGTTCGAATAAGGAATGTGTTTCATTATGTTAATAAGTTAATCAATTTGAAACCCAAGTCAAATGTAGGGAATGAAAATAAACATTCTCTAACACTTTCATTTTCATAGAATGATTTCTATAGTGATTAATCGAATAACATCTACGTGTATCATTACCCATGTCCTCGCCTCTTGATTTGACATTTCTAGTTGGTCGGATGTTTGAGGATGATATGCAAGAGAGATTTTGTGCTACACACAATACTTAGATAAAATAGACATGAAATGTGAATTCTTGAAGTGAGTTCCTTCATTACTTATTATGGCTTTGGGACCCCAAATCTAGCTAAAAGAAGATATTCTTCCTTGCAAAATTTACAACAATCTTTGCATCATTGGCGGGTAATGCCATGGCTTTAACCCATTTAGAAACATACTCACTGCCACCAAGACATATTTGTTGTTGTAGGAGTTTGGGAAATTGAGTTGTGTCCAAAATTGTCATCCCTACACACACCAGGTGTATGTTACACCAAAACACCATGTGTGACCTCCATTGTAGAACTTATAGTAAAGTCCATGTAGGATCCACATACTTTTCATCTTGATACACCATACACCTTGGTGAACTCAAAAATTAGTCATTCTGCATTGGACGAAGTTGAAAAACTTCAATTTGGCGCTTGATAATAAACAAAACATTTATGCCTAACTTATAGAATAGGGGAAAGTAAAAAAATACTACTAATATGGATGGTTATCTCCAAAAACATCATCTAATCTAACGGGACAGACTAGCCTGGTCTGAAAACCAACTTGGAAACATGTTGACAATCTCCACAAACCTAAAAATTAAGATGTCAAAACCTCATTAATCATTATATTTATGCATTTTTATTTTTTTAGTGATTATTATGAGTTTTATTTGAATTTTAATCAATTTTTATTCATTTAGTTTAATATTTTTGAATGATTTGTTTTTTATCTGTAAAATATTTTTCTTTTTTCTTTTTGGATTGATATGGGAAAGAAGTAGAAAAATTAGCTAAGTGTGGAAAATAGAGTATCCTGCCTTTGCTTTGATGCTGCAACATGGGATTCTTAATGTTGCTCACATCTATGACTTCATCCAAAAGTTTTTGAAGTATTTTCCCACCATCTGCAAATGTCATTCTTCTAAACCCCAGAATAATCCCTATAGCAATACTTGCAATCTAGATGGAGAAATCATCAAAACTTCTCATGCAGAAAGCAACAGAATCAGGCTTATGCATAGCCACAAGTTTCTACAACCTTGAATCCCGTATTTTGAGATACAGACCACATCCTGACTGCTTTACTGACCTGCTCCTTGCTTTCAAAACACTCTATGCGCAATTGAATATCCATATTTTCCTTGCTTCATATGATCTGTGGGACCATAATCACTATAGTTACATACGTATATATATATATATATACACATGTATATATGTATATACATACACACATACACACACACACATTTGTAATTAGTTCATATACATAATTGGCTATAATTGTTCTTGTATATATGTAGGGGTATAATGCATATGTAGACGAGAAAATAGTTTAAACAGCTGTCATTGGATATCATAATTAATACTTCATCTAATTTATCTCAATCATGATTGAACTCACCCAACACTATAGTCTCCCTTGCTTGTTACATTTGATGCTGTAAGATGGTATGTTCTTATATGTAATAGGTTACCTTCCTTGCCAATAGCCAACCAAACACGCTGCAAGAGAAGGGCTTTGAGGTCAAATTCTACACAAATTTTTGCATGACTTGGTCGAGAAACAAATGCAGTAGCAGCATCCATTTTCAAAGGAATACCTATAGCCGAGACTCTGTTCATACATGGCAAGTGCACCAAATTGGAAAAGGAGAAGCCTGTGGGAGGATTTGCATGCAATTAATGTGCCCCAATCTCCATGGTTTGTGGGAGGAGACTTCAATGTTATTTCTAGCTTGGATGAATACAAAGGATCAGCCTCTAATGATTTGGATCTTGAAGCTATGAGGGACTTCAATGATTGTCTTCATGATTGTGGCCTCATTATATATATATATATATATATATATATATACACTTATACCAGAAAAGTGTTGAACCCCAGTTATGATAATCATGTTTTGATGATGACCAAATCGCACTAATGGTTTGAAAACAAGTGTGCAAAAAAATAGGTAGGTTCGGACACAAATGACTGTCCGAAAGATGGGGTTAACACTATTAATGTCCGACACAAAGAATTTGAAGCAAGTCTCGGACGAAGAACAGCGTCCGATCATATTTCCAGAAGACTTTGCTTCGATCGGACTCATGTTCAGACGCATCCTCGGACGTCCGAACGAATATCCTCAAACAACGGACGCAGGGATTAGCAGTGGCCGTCTGAACGGTCCAATGGCTAGTTCGTTCGGATGCATGCTTGCTGCATCGGCAGTCCTAAAGGTCCAACGGCTAGTTTTCCAATAAACAGAAAATAGCCATTAGAAAGTTGTTGGAAGCAGATTTTGGGCAACTATAATACCCCTAAGCCTGAATTAAATAAAGAGAGACTTCTACATTGATTACAAATAATACTTGAGCTATTTGGGAGAAATAGTGGGTACAAGTGTTGTAATAGTGTAGGTAGTTTTGTGAAAAGAGTTTAGAAGTGTAAGAGTTCTTCAAGTGTAAGAGTGGAGAGAAAACAATTGTAACAAAGGGAGGTTGTGAGTGTAAAACTCTTGGCTCAACTAAAGGAAATCAGTGTGAGCAAGAGTGATCCTCATTTGTGTACAAGAGGTTATTGTCTCACCTACTTTGAAGAGACTTTTAGTGGCTGAACTTCAAGTTGTGAACTTGGTAGTTGAGGCCTTGTAAGAAGCTCTTTGTAGTTGTAAGCTCCAAGCTTGAGAAGCTAGGGAGTTTGGTTTGATTCTCTTAATCTCAATATTCTTATTTGTTCTTTAAGCTTAAATTGTTGAATATCTATTGTATTCATTTGTGCTTAAGTTTTTATTTGGTGCATAAAGTTTGAATTTCTATTAAGCACATAAAAAGGTTTGTTTTAGATACAACCTAATTCACCCCCCTCTTAGGTTGCTCTTTGGGGCCAACAAAAAGAATAGTTATCAAGTTGAACAACCTTCTTCTTCTACATCTAGATATGATCTTAGAACTATACATAAGGATGCTCTTTCTAAAGAACAACTTAAAGAAATTTCTAAAAGAGCCATTAATGATTTTTAACAAGACAAATATACCAATTTTAGAAACTGATTCTTTTCTTATTATGTTAAAAATCAACAAAAGGAAATTCAAGATAAGTATTATGACTTTATCAAAATTACTACCTGTTATACTGAATTTTTCAAATATGTGGTTTTATGTCAAATATAGAGCATCTTTAATAAATGCTAATATTAATATCTCTATTTTAGAAGATACTTATGAGACGTTTGTTTTAATTGAAAAAGATGAAAATGGACAAAATAAAATTATTCGTTCCATTCATCTACCTAATAAAGAAATTGGATTAAATGATATTGGTATTGACACACCTTATTTAGACCTAAATAAAGTTGATTTGCAAAAATTAGGGCAACAAGGCAATTATATTGTTTTAAATCTTTTCACTATTTCAAAACAACTAAATAATGTTTCTACAAAGTTAAATAATCTACAAGGATCTTTTAATTATGATAAGAGACCTCTTTTGAATGAAGAAAAGTTTCATATTCTAGTTATTGCTAGACGTCAACATACTTTAATAAAACCTATAGAAATAAATTTACCATCTAATATGTTTTGTACTATTGCTGATGAATGTCTTCTCTTAATAAACAAAAAATAAGGAATATTAGAAATAAATACTATAATAGAGTCACATATTGAAAAAGATTTAGATACAGATCACACTTTTGATTTGGAAAAGGATAATGAGAAAATTGATAAGCTTATTTCTATGTTTGAAGAAACTTCTAAAAATAATATTTTTCTTGGAAATAAAAGTCTGCTTCCTTTTCAAAAAAGAAATATCAAAAATATGAAAATCTTAAGAAATTTAGTCCTCATTATTCACATATTGAAAGATATTATCAAAGACCTACTCGTATAGATTTAGACTTAGAAACTGTTTCTCTTCTTGAGTCTCTTAGTTCCTAGGCAATATATGAATGCAATATTGCTAATCAAGCATCTTATCAAATAATGACTACTTTAAAGAAGATAATGATGTATATTTAGATTTTGAAAAATAAAGGATCTTTTGAACAGGATGCTGTTAATGTTGTTGTTTATGGTTTTACTGGCACCTTAAATGGTTGGTGGGAAAATTACACCTTAAATTGGTCGGTAGGAAAATTATCTTATGGAAGAAAAAATACAACATATGATATTTTAAATTCTACTAAAACTATTGTTAAACAAGAAGGATCTTCCCTTCGTCCCTACTACTATTTCCGATTATGCCTTCTCCCTCATAACTAATATCATTAAGTATTTTCTAGGAGATACAAAAGTAATTTCAAACGTTCAAAATGAACTTCTGATGAACTTAAAGTGTCGGACTTTATCTCATTTTAAATAGTACAAAGATACTTTGCTTGCTAGAGTTATGCAAAGATCTAATTGTAATTCTAGTTTTTGGAAATAATTTTTTTTTTTACGTCTTCCAAATCTTTATACATCAAACAAATGTATATCTACTCATCCTAAATCATATCAATATGGTCAATAATGTTCCTTATGATGTTATCTATTACTTATGGAGATATTATATCTGTTTGTACTGATGAAGGTTTAAAACTTTGTAATGATATTAATTAAAAAATATAAACAAAGAATTGAATTAGGAGATTTTTTTGCAAAATTTTCTGTTCATGAAACTAATATTTCTTTACACTCTAAAGCTAAAAGAAAAAAAAAACTAATTTGAAAAAGAATAGAGAAAATTATTTTTATAAAAAGAAAAACAAAACATTTTTCAAAAAAAAAATAAGAAAGAAAATAAAAGAACTGATAAAGAAGTAAAAAAGTGTTACTTGTAGAAAATGTAGCAAAAAGGGTCATTATCCTAATAAATGTAAGTCAAAAAATATCACAAATCTAATAGAGAAAATTAATAAATTATCCATAAATAAGAAAGAAAAAGAAGATTTAATTATTTTTATACTTGATACTGATAATTCTAACGAGTCTGAAGATTTAGAAGAATATACTTCTTCATCAAAAGATGAGGTTTGTAATATTAATAATGATTGTTCTTGCTCACAAAATGATTACTTTTCCTCTATTTTAGAAGCAAATAATTTTCAAATTTTTACTTTGACTAATAGTCAAAATCTTTTCTTTGATCTTATAAATGAACTTCAAGATGATTAACAAAGGAAACAATATTTAATTCAATATAAAAAATATTTAGAAAATGAGAAAATTAATAATGTTTAAAAACAGGCTCTGTTCTAATTCTTCTTTACCTTTTCTTATTAAGGATAAATTAAATTATTTACAACAAAAATTTACTTTAAAAGATTTTTTAGAAAATATAATAAAAGTTCCTTTAATAAATCAGTTACTATACCTATTTTAGAAAAGGAAATAAACAACATAAAGAAGTGCCATAGGATTTAAAACAAAGGTTAACTTTGATAGAAAATATTTATTCTTTAGAACAAGTTTTCATAAAATCTACAAAAAGATCTCAGGAAGAACCTGAATCATCTAAGCAAAAGGAAAAGTCAGATATTTTAGATAACTAATTTTTACAAGTCTCTTCTGTTTATTTTGCACAAAAATATTTTATACAAGTGACTTTAGTAATTAACAAAACATATGTATTTTCTTCAGTTGCTATGATTGATTCTGGAGCGGATATTTGCACAATGTATGAAGGTTTGGTTCCTTCTGAAATTTTTTAAAAAACTTCTAGTCCATTTTACATGCTGCAAATGGATCACAAATTCATGTTAGATACAAACTATCAAATGTTTGTATATTTTCAAAAGAAAAAAATTACATATGTTTACCTTTTGTTCTAACAACAAATATAAATGAACATGTCATTTTAGGAACTCCATTTATAGTTCAAATACATCCTTATTGTTGTAGTGGAAAAATAATATATAATAAAGAAAAAGGTTTGAATTTTGAATTTGTAACCCAATAGTAATCGCATTACTTATTCTGTTGGTTCTATTCAAGAAAATATTAGATTAAAAACTAACCAAATTGATTTTTTTAAAAAATAAATCTGTACCTATAGAGTAGAAGGACAACTAAAAGATTTTCATATTAAAAAAAAATTCATCATATGCATCAACAAATTTTATCAAAACTTTGTAATGATTTACCTACTGCTTTTTGGCATAAAAAGAAACACATAGTTCATCTTCCTTATGAAAAGATTTTAATGAAAGGCAAATTCCTATAAAATGTAGACCATCTCAAATGAACAAAGAAATGGTTGAATTTTGTAAAAAAAGAAATTGATAATTTACTAGTTAAAAATATAATAAGAAAATCTTACTCTCCTTGGGGCTGTTCTGCTTTTTATGTTAGCAAAAATTCAAAAATTGAAATAGGAGCTCTTGAATTAGTTATTAGTTATAAATTCTTCAATGGATTAGATACCCCATTCCTAATTAAAAAAATATTTATTAAATAGAACAATAAATTCTAAAATATATTCAAAATTTGATCTAAAATTACAAATTCAAATTGCTAAACCTGACAGATATACGACTGCTTTATTGTACCTTTTGGACATTATGAATGGAATGTCATGCCATTTGGTCTTAAAAATGCACCGTCTAAATTCCAGAGTATTATGAATGATGTATTTTCTTCATATCCTTTCATTATTGTATATATTGATGACACACTTATTTATTCTTAGTCTATTGATCAACATTTTCAACATTTGAATTCAATTTTTAAATGTTGCCATTCATAATGGTATTGTTGTTTCAGCAAAGATGATTAAAATTTTCCAATTACAAGTTAGATTTCTTGGTTTTGATTTGAATAAAGGATATATTACATCTATTGTTAGATCTATTGAATTTCATGATAAATGTCTGGATGAAATTAAATATAAAACTAAATTACAACGATTTTAGGAAGTTTAAATTACATTGGTGAATATTACAAACATCTAGCAAACGATTGTAAGCTCTTATATCAAAGGCTTTAGAAAAATCCTCCTTCTTAGTCAGAAGCTCATACTCTTGCTGTTAAAAGAATAAAAGCAAAGTTAAAAGATTACTCATTTTGAATTTAGCAAATTATACATGGTATAAAATTTTTGAGACAAATGCTTTAGATATTGGTTTTGTGTGTCACCAAATTTCAAGATGATTTGTTAAATAAAAAATTTCTAATTAGAATAGATTTTTCTACAGCAAAATATATTTTGGAAAAAGTTAAAAATATTGCTTCAAAACAATTATTTGCCAATGACAATCTATCTTTTTTTTTTTTATTTGAATATTGAATATATTAAATGAGAGAATAATTTACTTCCTGATTTTCTAACTTGTGAATTTCTCACAGATCAATATGAATTTTTCTCTAGGAAGAGACTGAGATAGATCCTACCTGGCAGAGGCTGTGCTTAAGGCGGGGGAGTAAATTCTCCTCCAGGTCCAATTGGAAGAATAGGATATGGGCATACACCCATTTCTGAAAAATATCCTCCATTAATAGGAAATTGTTATTCTGTCGACAAAAATATTTTAAATAACCAACCATCCTCTTCAAATTAATTAACCCTTTCAAGTTCTAACATGACAATCTTGGGGCATATTCCAAACTCTTCTTGCTCTTCAGAAGAGTTATTCAAGCCTAATGGGAAACAATTGCATGTCATGTATATCGAACAAGAAGAAATGCCTCAAAATCCTTATACACTTTTCTCTCAAAAATACTGTCCTAGATAAAATTTCTTCCTATCTTATTTTCGTGCTATAGGTAATCCTAAAAAATATAGACATGTTTATGCAAGCTTTTTTAATTTCATTCAAATGGTAAATAATAATATTACACAAATTGTGGATCATGATCCGATAAACCCTACTGGTTGGTTTCCTATCGAACAAAATCATGAAATAAAATTTTCAAAGATATTTGTCAAATATTTACCCAGAGTTAGGGAAGGGGTGTTCCTACATCTTCTTTAAGATTAACCTTAACTTTTAACAATCAAGATTATAGATTTACCTATTTTGATATGATAACTTCTTTCTATATTGTTTTCTATTATCAAAATAAAGATTTAAAACATATTTGGTGGATTCGTTTAAGTCCATCTATTTTAGAAAATAAAAAGAAACTTCTAAGTAATTTTTATCATTGGTTTCAAAATTTTTAAATTCCTGAAGATCTTCTTCCAAAATATATTCTTGATGCATACCAAAGATACCTAGAGGTATATGATTTTGAATTTAGCACTCCAACAAAAGAATATTCTTGAAATGTTTTTAGTAAAAAAACATTATATTATTTTATGGCACAATTTAATATTCCTTGGTCAATTTAAAATTTCAAACTAGTATCCAGGACCTTTGCATATTCGGAAGATTTGTGAAAACAAAGTGGTGGATAAAATGTCCAAATATCAATTTTGAAAGTTTTGGAGTATCTTCTCCTATGATTGAAGTATTTTCTGCACAACAAAGTTCTCTTTTGATTAAAGCATCTTCATCTTAGAAAAATTCTTTAGAAGAATCAAGAATACATTGATGCTATGATTAAAAAGTATGCAGAGCAACAAAAATTGGAAACTGCAATAGAAGAAATGTAAATTGGACAGCATTAGTCCAACAATATGTGTTGGAAGGATTACAATCATCTCTCAAAGAAAGAGGAAAGATTGAATCATGCTCAACTCCAAAAGAAAAAGAGAAGATTGACATTTTCAATCCATTTTCCCAATTAAATGAAGAACAATTTGATGATTCTCCAAGATCCTAATATCTTAGAAGATATTAATATTAATATTTTTTTTAAAACAAGTAGAGGCATTATAAAAATGGCGAGACATATTGAAGCCAAAAATTCAAAAAATTCCATAAAAAAAATTCTCTTATGAAGAAATTACTGAATCAAAATCTAAAGAATCTATTTCAGTCAATTTAGAGAAAAAGAAAAAAAAGGCAAATAGAGAAAATGATGGAATATGCTGAAGGATAACAAAATATACTAATGTAAGCAATGATGTCAATAAATTATGATGTCTGCAATAACGTACTCAATATTAGAAAATCTGATTATAAATATCCTCTCATATGTAATAGATAGGCAAAATTTTTAGCTTGAGTGTTTTTTCTTCTAGATGTCTTCCTTTTCTCTGTAATCATTCTTGTCTTCCATTCTCTTGTAAATCTTTATTATTAAATAATGATTATGATTCTAATGTTCAAAGCTTTGAACTTTTGAACATCTACAGTTTGTAAGTAATCTTTTATTATGCTTTCCGTTTAACTTGGGTTTCTTTGGTATCATAGCCAAAATTTTAAAACTAACCAAATTGATTTTTTTAAAAAAGAAATTTATACTTATAGAATAGAAGAACAACTAAAAGATTTTCATATTCAACAAAAAATTCATCATATGCATCAACAAATTTTATCAAAAGTTTGTAATGATTTACCTACTGCTTTTTGGCATAGAAAGAAACACACAGTTCATCTTCCTCATGAAAAGATTTTAATGAAAGGCAAATTCCTACAAAAGGTAAACCATCTCAAATGAACAAAGAAATGGTTGAATTTTGTAGAAAAGAAATTAATGATTTATTAGTTAAAAATATAATAAGAAAATCTCACTATCCTTGGAGCAGTTTTTCTTTTTATGTTAATAAAAATTCAGAAATTGAAAAAGGGGCTCCTAGTTTAGTTATTAATTATAAACGGCTAAATAAAATTTTTCAATGGATTAGATACTCCATCCTGAATAAAAAAGATTTATTAAATAGAAGAGTGGATAAATTCAAAAATATCTTCAAATTTTGATTTAAAATTAGATTTTTGGCAAATTCAAATTGCTGAACCTGACAGATATAAGACTGCTTTTACTGTACCTTTTGGATATTATGAATGGAATTCATGCCATTTAGTCTTAAAAATGCACCATCTGAATTCTAAAATATTATGAATGATATATTTTCTTCATATCCTTTTATTATTGTTTATATTGATGATATGCTTATTTTTTCTAAGTCTATTGATTAACTTTTTAAACATTTGAATACTTTTAAATATTGCCATTCATAATGGTATTGTTGTTTTAGCAAAGAAAATTGAACTTTTCCAGTTACAAGTTAGATTTCTTGGTTATGATTTGATTAAATGATATATTACACCTATTGCTAGATTTATTGAATTTTCTGATAAATTTTTGATGGAATTAAAGGTAAAACTCAACTATAACGATTTTTAGGAAGTTTAAATTATATGGGTGAATATTATAAACATCTAGCACAAGATTGAACTAAGCTCTTATATTAAAGGCTTCAAAAAAATCCTCCTTCTTGGTTCGAAGCTTATATAGTTGCTGTTAAAAGAATAAAAGCAAAAGTGAAAAGATTACCCATTTTGAATTTAGCAAATTTTACATGGTATAAAATTGTTGAGACAAATGCTTCTCATATTGGTTTTGTGTGTTACCAAATTTCAAGATGATTTGTTAAATCCAAAATTTGTAAATAGAATAGATTGTTCTGTAGCAAAATATATTTTGCAAAAAGATGTTAAAAATATTGCGTCAAAATAATTATTTGTCAGATGCCAGTCTATCTTATCTATTTTTTATTTTGATATTCAATATATTAAAGACGAGAATAATACTTTTCCTGATTTTCTAACTCATGATTATCTCACAGGTCAATATAAATCTTCCTCCGAGAAGAGGTTGAGGTAGGTCCCCACCAAGCAGAGGCAATGCTTAAGGCAGGGGTGTAAATGCTCGTATAGGTCAAATTGGAAGAATAGGATATTGTGCATACACCCATTTCCGGAGAATATCCTCCATTAACAGGATATTATTCTTTTACCTACAAAAATATTTTAAATAGCCAACCATCTTTTTCAAATCAATTATCCCCTTCAAGTTCCAACATGACAATTCTAAGGCATATTCTAAACTCTTCTTGCTCTTCAGGGGAGTTATTCAAGCCGAATGGGAAACAATTACATGTCATGTATATCAAACCAGAAGAAATGTTTCAAAATTCTTATACTTTTTTCTCTTAGAAATACGACATCCTAATTTCTTTCAATCTTATTTTCCCACTGCAAGTAATCTTCAAATATCTAAACATGTTTATGCAAGCTTTCTTAATTTCATTTGAATAGTAAATGACAATATTACACAAATTGTGGATCATGATCCCAAAAATACTACTGGTTGGTTTCCTACCCACAGAACCATGAAATAAAATTTTCAAAAATCTTTGTCAAATATGTACTCGGAGGTAGAGATTGGGGTGTTCCTACATCTTCTTTAATTGAGATTCACCTTAACTTTTAACAATCAAAATAATATATTTACCTATTTGATATGATGACATCTTTCTATAATGTTTTATATTATCAAAATAAAGATTTTGAATATACTTGGTGGATTCGTTTAAGTCAATCTATTTTAGAAAATAAAAGGAACTTCCAAGTTGGTTTTATCATTGGTTTCAAAATTTTGGAATTCTTGAAGATCATCTTTCAAAATATATTCACGATGCATACCAAAGATACCTTGAGATATATGCTTCTAAATTTTCCACAATAGAAGAATATTCTTCAAATGCTTTTACTGAAAAAGTATTATGTCATTTTATGATACAATTCAATATTTCTTGATCATTTCATTGGAAATTTCATATTGGTATTTGTTCACATACTGTACTTCCACATATTCAGATGATTTTTGAAAACAAATGGTGGATAAAATGTCAAAATATCAATTTTGAAAGTTTAGAAGTATCTTATCGTATGATTGGAGTATTTTCTCCATAACTAAAGGTCTTTGTTGATTGAAATATCTTTTTCTCAGAAAAATTCTTTAGAAGACTCTTATTCTTTAAAAAATCCAGTTCAAGAATACATTGCTACTACGATTAAAAAATATATAGAGTAGTAAAATTGGAAACTGCAATAGAAGAAAAAGTAAATTAGACAGCATTACTCCAACAATATGTGGTTGAAGGATTACAATCATCTCCAAAAGGAAAAGAGAAGATTGAATCATCCTCAACTCCAAAAGAAAAAGAGAAGATTTACATTTCCAATCCATTTTTCCAATTAAATGAAGAACAATTTGATGATTCTCAAGAACATAATGTCTTAGAAGATATTGATATTAATATTCTGTTAAAACAAGCAGAGATTAATAACAAAAATGGCAAAAAATATTGAAGCCAAATCAAAAAATTTCATCAAAAAGAAATTATTCTTTGATGAAGAAATGACTGAATCAAATCGAAAGAATTTATTTCTGTCAATTCAGAGAAAAAGAAAAAGGAAAAAAGGTTAAATAGAGAACATGATAGAATATGCTGAAGGGTAACAGAATATGCTAATGTAAGCAATGATGTCAATAAAGAATGACGTCTACAATGACGTAATCAATATTTGAAATTATGGTTATTAATATCCTCTCATATATAATAGATAGGTAGAATTTTTGGCTTAAGTGTTTTTTCTTCTGGCTCTCTTTCTCTCCTCTTGTAATCATTTCTTTCTTCCATTCTCTTGTAGTTCTTTATTATTAAATAAAAATTATTATTCCAGTGTTCAAAGCTTTGAAGATCTACAGTTTGTAAGTAATCTTTTATTATGCTTTCATTTAAAGTGGGTTCTGTATTGACATGTTCCTTAGCATTTTGTATTTATTTGCAACAACTGTGTTCTAATTCTAGTTAGGCCATAGTTTGGTCACTTGATCTTCGTATCCTTTATAGACTCCTTGACCTGTTGTCCTTGTCTTCATGGCTCATCGAGGCCCAAAAATCACCCATAAAATTTCATTAGTTACCTCATGGTTCCTTCCCGTCCATCTTGGCTTTGGTTATGGAGTTCTCCCAGAAATAAAACATTTTCAATTTCCAACTAAGTTGTTATACCTTTCTGCTGAGCAACCGTTTATCTGGGTTGCATGCTTACTTGATATTCACTTCCGTATGTTGATTTGATGGTATAGAGTGACCTTTACTTTTTGGGCCAGCTAATGTCCTTTTTTAAGGTGCTCCTGAATGGAAACTATGTTACTCACAAAATCAAAAGTGGGAGTGCAACATCTAACAAACTTGATGAAATCTCTTTCTTTGAAATTTTATTATCGAGTTAAATGAGTTGATTGCATGTTATATCCTCTTATATCTCTAATTTTGAACTTGATATGTACTTAGCATGTTTACTTAAGGTTTTGTTTGTCAATTCAGCCTGACCATTACTTTGTGCAAAATATAGCGTGGAATGTGCGATTTTGAACCCCAAATCTTTTGCAAATTCTTTTCTTATGCTCCGGTGAAACACAATGCTTAACAAGATCGGGCATGATTGTCTCTGAAAATCAAATCGATGAATAATATATTCCCTAATAAATCCTATAACCTTTTTTGGTCGGGCTCTCTAATCGGTGTTGTTGATAAACTCATAAATGTCGTATATTTTATGTATTGTTTACCTCAGTTTTCATGTAATGTAAGCAATAATTGAGTGAATTATGAGTTTAATTATTTTATTTTTTGTTTTCGTAGATCTTGAATGAAAATGGAGCCAAAAGGACCAAAAAGTTTGAGAAAAATCAAAAGGATACAAAACATGTACCGGCAGGAAACAAATTTGGACACTAGTGTTTTGATCACAACTTTCTTGTCAAAGCTCTAATTGAGGTGATTTAAGATTTTTTGGAAATCTAAGAGATAGAGCTACAAGTTTCATGTTTTGAGTTTTTCCAAATTTCATCAGCATCAAGGTCAAAATTGAGGTGAAAGTTGAGATTGGTGCACTGGAATTCGTGCACATGAGCGAATGAAACTGTGTGCATGTGCACATCGCAAGTCGAAGAAAGGAAAATTTTAAATTTCATGTGCACACGACGTATTGTAGCTTATAAATTTTACTTGGATTGGAAGTTTTCTCCACCCGGTTGGACTCCTTTATGAATTCTATTAGATTTCTACCATCTAAGGGGTCAAGATCCTGAAGTATCCCCTATAAATACCCCATTGTATGAGGAGTTGAACATACATAGTAGCCATTATTTGATTAGACATTAGATTAGGAAAATCATACACTAGGGTTTTATTCTTCTTGTTCAAGACTTCAAGCACATCAATTCTTGTTTTGGCTGCACTATTGAGTTTGCTTTCTTAATTAAATTCAATTTAATTCCAGGTCTTATTTCAAATTTGCAGTTTTAATTTAATCTTTTTCTAGTTTGTTAATTTAAGTTTGTTTTCAGTAAATTTTATTGCTTTCTCTAGTTTTAATAAGTTTTGGTAATTGTTCTTATTTTCTTAGTGGTTGAAAATTAATTTAGTTAGGTAGAACAAAATCATCTTGCAATCAATTTGTCTAACAAGAATTGATGTGCTTGAAGTCTTGAACAAGAAGAATAATCCATGCGAGCGTGTGTTGGTATTGATTAGAGTTATTAAGGCTGAATTATAACTTGTTTGTCTAATCAATATTTTCATCGAACAAGTTTTTGGCGCCGTTATCGAGAACTATTCTTGGCGCAATATTAGATTTAGTGAGCCTTACTAGATTAGATGTTTTATTTTCTTTTAATTAGTTACGATTGCTTTCTGTTCTTTCTAATTTTTCTTTTGGATTTCTGCTATAATATTCGAACTTTGGTATTTTTCTTGTAGTTTATATAAATACTCATTCTTTCAACTAACAACTACTTCTAGGTGGTTGGAGATTGAACGAACTATAACTAGAAACTGCAGGAAACCACAAGAATCATGCCAAGGAAAGAATATAATGGAGAACCCAAACTATAATGTTGGGGAGCAAAAAGGAAAAGGAGATGGCTTACTATCCTTAAATGCTTACAATGATCTAAAGTGCCGAAGTCAAGCCTAAGACTATAAACAAGGGCGTTGCATGGAAGCAACCCATGTAATGTTTGTTTTGTTATGTATGCCCTTAAGGGATTAAGTTTTTTCTCATTATCGTGGAATCTCATTCCACGATTTTTTTTTTTTCTTAATTTCTTAAAGGGTTTAACGTGTAGTTTTTGTAATAGTGTGAACACCAAGTCTCAACTTGCTTCATGGATATTTGTGTCGGGATACACTATGCCAAGCATTCTACATTGCTAGAGAAGCTTTCTCTTTTCCTTTTTGTGCTTTTATTTTCTATAACATTGGGGACAATGTTTAAGTTTCAACGCGAGATTGGGAGTTATCTTGAACTATATTTGCTTGGTATATTGTGCTCAAATTTTGCTATAATATTCTAACTTTTCTTTCGGCCTAAGAGCTTTTTCAAAAAATTTTAAAATTTTTTGTGTGAATTAGTTGAATTTTTGAAAATTTTGGGAATTTGTTGAAATGCTTAGCATGTCTCTTTGATTTTCTGCATGATAATATTTGAGCTAAACCATCATGAGTGAGTAGTCGATTTTAATATTTTCCTTACATGATTTCTGACAATTTTTTAGCACTAATAGCCATAAAGTATTTTTGTTTTTGACACTTAGGGATAATTATGTAGACTCATTTATATTGCATTCTAGAACTTGTTTTCTTACATTTTTTAAGCAAATTTTATAGGCAATTTAAGTTGGTTTGAAGATAAGGGTAGAGCATTTGAGCCTTTCAAGCTTATTTGTTGAAATTTTTATCCCTAGTACCCTATTTGAGCCTTAATTTGGAATGAATGGAGAGAAATACCATTCGCGTTCTTTCATAAAACTCATTTTGCCTACCTTAATAAGCCTAATAAATTCTTTAATTTCTATCCCAAAATGTCCCTTAAGATCTTATTTCACACATTAATTTGCTAAGGGGATATAAGGGTAGAAGGTAGTGAATGAGGGTGGAAAATTGTGCTCATGATATTGAGTGAGTGGTGTACATTAATGGGGCAAGAGCTACTGGGAGAAATTGAGAAGAAAATTTTGAGAAGTGTAGGTAGTGCCTATCACTGTTACGTGTCTTGTTGTGATACAGGTAGTGCCTATCATTGGTACTTGTATTTGCAAGTAGTGCCCATCACTGGTATTCACATTGATGTGTTTGCGAGTAATGCCTATCTCTAGTACCCGTATTGGGAACAGACATGGAAAAAATTGACAAATAAATATTTGGGAGAAAGGTTGGCATGTTGGGTTGAAATTGAAAAGGAAGACTTTTTTTTTGTTGTATAAAATTTTTATGGGTTTTTGTTGGTTAAGTGTGGGGTTATTTCTATGAAGGATTGGTGTTTAATGTTTTAAAGGGAAGTTTTACTTTGATGTGTAGCCAACATTAATTTAAAGCTCTTCATTTGTTTTCTGATATCCTTACCCCTTCTTTGATTAGCCAATACCATAGCCTATCATCACAAGGTAAAAAGTCCTACCTAATTAGAATCTAAATTAAGTTGGTGGTATATTAGTGAAGTGTAAATAAAGTGAGATATGGGGGGTTCAGAAAAATTGTAAGAGTTTGCATGCTTAGATATGAGTGTCTTGAAAATCGAGTTTTTATTGAATTTCTATATTCACACACCAGATTTCATGTGTAATGTTTTATTGGCATTTGAGCTCCTGAGTTCTTAGATTACTTCTAAGGATGGTGTGGTTCTTATTCACGTGAACAACTGTTGAGATTTGTTGGGTGCATTTTGATGATCTTATCAGTCTTCATTCTATTTTTTCTCAAGGATGATCAAAAGCTAAGTATGGAGTATTTGATAAGCTCATAAATATCGTATATTTCATGTTTCGTTTACCTCAGTTTTCATGTAATGTAAGCAATAATTAAATGAATTATGAGCTTGATTGTTTTTTTTTGTGTGTAGGTTTTGAATGAAAAAGGAGACAAATGGACCAAAAAGTTAGAAAAAAAGCCAAAAGGGTGCAAAACGTACACCGATAGGGAGTGAATTTGGATATTGTGGCATTTTGATCATACCTTTCTTGTCAGAGTCTAATTGAGGTGATTCAAGATGATTTGGAAAGCTAAAAGAAAGAGCTACAATTTCATGTTTTCAATTTTTCCAAATTCCATTAGCATCAAGATCAAAATCGAGGTGGAATTTGGGACCTGTGCACTAGAATTCGTGCACATGCGCGAATGAAAGTGTGCGCCTGTGCGCACGACGTACTGGAACTTACTAATTTTATTTATTTTGGAAGTTTTCTCTACCCGGTTGGACTCCTTTATGAATTTTATTATATTTCTACCATCTAAGGGGTCAAGATCTTGATGGATCCCTTATAAATATCCCATTGTATGAAGTTGAATATACATAGTAGCCATTGGTTAGATTAGACATTAGATTAGGAAAATCATAGACTAGGGTTTTATTCTTCTTGTTCAACACTTCAAGCACATCAACTCTTGATCTGGCTACACTATTGAGTTTGCTTTCTTAATTAAATTTAATCTTTTAATTCCAGTTCTTATTTCAATTCCGTAGTTTTAATTTAATCTTCCCGAGTTTACTTTTCTAGTTTGTTAATTTAAGTTTATTTTCGGTAAATTTTATTGCTTTCTCTAGTTTTACTTTATTGCTTTCTCTTGTTTTAGTTAGTTTTGGTAATTTTTCTTATTTTCTTAGCGGTTGAAAATTAATTTAGTTAGGTAGAACAAACTCTTGTAATTTAATTTGTCAAATTAGAAAAAGATTCGTGACCCAAGTAATTGTCCAATAGTTTTTGTGGGAACGATCTTTACTCACCTGATCTACAAACATACCTCGTATCCTTGCAAGCGTGTGTAGGTATTGACTAGGGTTATTAAGGCTTATTTATAACTTGTTGATGAATTGAATTGCCTAATTAATATTTACCCGAAGAGCTGTCTCATAAGGTTTACATCAAACAAATGAAAATCTCCAATTTGTGCTTTCTGAAAGTTGCTTTGGCTGCTTCTTCAGGTCATGAGGACGTACACTAATTCACATACCACCCCTGAGGTTTAATGTAATAGTAGGAAGCTACCCTCAATTTTAAAAAATTACACTTACCTTCCTTTTTTTGACTTTCTAGTTACAAAACACACCCAAAAATGTTACATCAGCCAAATGTTCCTTTGTATATTCTAAAATACCCTCCTTTATGATTTAAATTTAAAAAAATCACAATCTTTTTCTTTCCAAATAGAACTACAATTCATCAAAAATCTCCATATTATTTTGTAGAACAACCAAATCAAATTTTGAATGACCACTTTGAGTTCATAGTTGAAGATGTATCTACTCAACACTTGACAGTAAGGATTTATGATAAAGAATGAATTCAAGCTTCTGAATTCATCGGTTGTGCTCAAAATTCATTGAAGGAACTTGAACCTGGTAAGGTCAAAGACAATAGTATAGGAATTAGTAAAACAAACCCAAATCATCAACTCATGACAGCAATTAGCTTAGAGTGGAACGGATTACATTCTCTATATTCAATCTAGATAACTCTAATTTTTTTTTTTTCAAAACAAAGATTATCTTTTCATTGTAGACAACTTCACCTGGGACCATATTCTTGGTTACAAGGGCATCCTCTTTACCTTTTGCTATAAACGCTCTCTCATGTCTACGAGACTACACTATTACTCTACTTCCTCTCTTTATCCCTTCTCTGTGACTCTTATTCCGACGTTGTTACGGCCCCTTTCTTCGCATCCAATTTCCAAGATGAAGAGCAAGATTGAAGATCAAGGCTTTTGACAAAAGTTATTGTTCTTCTACCATATTCTTCTTGTTCCTTATTCTGGAGATGATTGAAAACTCTTTCTTGACTTTTTGTATAGTTTTGTTTTTTCATTAATTTATTTTACTAGGATTTCAATTTGATTTCAACATGTAGTTTGAATAGGAACTCTTTCTCTATTATGATTATAGATGAGTATTTATTTGTTCATATTTGATTCTAATGCTTTCAATTGCTTGGCCATCAATTCAACTGATAAAGAAACCCTATACTAAAATCTACTATTTGAAAAAAGAAATTTAGGGTTATGACAAGATATAAATAGCCTTTGTTTGATTTATTTGTGTAATTGAATAAATAATTTTAGTGGGTGTATTATTTTAGCATCATCACTATTATACTAGAATTTGAACTCCATCGAGTACCTCAAGTGGAGTTCAAGTTTGGCTATAGAAGCTCAAGCTCGTTCAACCACTAAGTTCAAATAAAAGTTGATAAAGTAAACATCTCATTGCCTGAAACAGTTTGCTTCTAACTTCTTCCAAAGTAAAAGCTGTTTTTAGGAGTTTTATTCTACTATGGACTTACCATAAGCTACAAGAAGTTGTATCTGAAGGGCACTTCTATAGGTGCTTCTTAGAAAAAGCTTTTGCTTTTCCAAAATAAACTATTCAATATTTTAACATTCTTTATAGGAACCATTTAGTTTAAGTAGCTTCGAGAACAACCAAACAAGAGCAGACCATAAAAAAATTATGCAAGATACACAAGGGCAACATACAAGGAAATGGTATCTAAAGTCATAGAAGAAAACATGGAGAGCCATAATCACGACTATGTCTTGAGATTTTGTTTAACTTGTGACTTTTGTTGGGATTGTGTGAATAAATGCTTACAACATACAAATGAATCTTGAAACTCAGAAATGATTTAGGTACTTTCTTTAGAATGTTTAAACTAAATGGCCTACTTTTCATCACTTCTATCCCTAGTTTCCCTTTTGAGCTTTATTACCCTGTATCTTTGATAGCATATTATTTAGCCAATTTGTCCATTTTGATTTGTTTATCTTTTCTTTCTAACTATCACCTTAGTTTTCGTCTTTTAAAGTATCAATGCTATGATTGTAATTGCTATGATTGATAGTTGAGGAAGATGTTTTAATTGTTGGGTTGAAGTCAAGTAATGACTTCATTGTGTTAATAAATGTTTGTGTTATTCAGTTTGAGGCAAAAAAAAAAAAAAAGTGAAAAAAATGTTTTGAAAAAATGAAAGGAAAAAAAAGAGCAAAAATGTTAAAGAAAGTTATTCAAGTGTTGGTGAACAAAGAAGGAATGTCTTGCCTTTTATAGTGTTTGGTTAAATGTTATGGTTTGGGGGTTACCTTTGGGATTGTGGTCCAATTGTTGAATAACGTGTCTAAGGTGATATAATGTCTAAGGTGATATAAGCAACTTTTATCTATATTTATCCTACATTTGTACCTTAGTCTATATTTCAAGTTTTAAAATTCCTACTGATCCTTAGTTTGAATTAATTTGTACAAAGTATATTGTGTGTGAATTATTTCCAATTTGGATGTCACTTGTTAAGCTTTTAGTCAACATGGGCTTGTCATGATTGGTAAGATGAGTGAAATCTGCTCTTGTTCTTTCTTTGTGAATGGAGAGTTAAGCACTTTCAAGATTATTCTGGATCAATTGTCAAAGTTTTCTTATATATTTGGTTGATTCATTCTTTCTTATATGGTTGATTATTACTTGTTATGATTATTAATATATCGAAGGGAGTTAATTGGTTTTTTGATACTTATTATTGTTTTGTTTTGTTTTGTTTGATTGGGACTACCAAAACTTTGAGTTGGGAGGTGTGGATAACCCTAAAAAAGTAGGGTTATTCCTATTGTTCTTTCGTATTGTTTTTGTACTAATTTCGGTACTTTTAGGTTTTATCTGTGTGTTTTCATGCATTTCCATTTCTATTTGTTAATATATATTTATTATAGTGTTTTAATGTTTATTTGATATTATTTAACTTATGTTTATGTGTGTATGTATTTAGGGTTGTATTTTGGTTGTTCACTTAATTCCTTCTGGAATTAGTGTTCTTCGTGCGTTATTGTTGTCTTTTCTTTATAGTTTTAGTTAGTTGTTAAGTGTTATTTTAGAATTAAATTATAGATATTAATGCGTATTTTATTCTACGATTGTGTAGGAAAAACAGTGCGTTAATAGAGTCGGACAAAAATTTTAGAGGAAAATGGCAAAGCCGCGTGAAGCTGTCAAAGCCCAATTGCAGCCTTCAAGTTAACAAGGCAAAATAAGCACAATTGTAGACTATGAGTCCATCAAAAGGCCTATCATAGATTGCGACAGGTGAAAGGCAAATCTATTGCAAATTGCAGTTGGGTCGACTTGAGCGGGCTGTTTTGTTATTTTGACAATTTTTAGAGTTTGAGGTGTCTGTTTTGGGCCCATAATAGTGTATTTCGAAACTTATTTAGAGCCTTACACCTTGTAACTATTAGAAAATATTTAAATAAGGGTCTTTAGGACCTCAAAAACAAATTCTTTTTCAGCTTTCCTACAGAGGCTGCAAGATTAGACAAGGGTTTTCATTATTTTTCAAGAGGGGGTGAAGAGAAAGTTTATGATTGACTTATGATTAACAACCTTAGACCAAGAATTTATGATTTTTCATTAGACAAGCTTTCTTAAACCGATAGTGCAACACTTAACACCATGGTTTACAAAACCGTTAAATGGTCACAGGCAACAACACCACCACACATATCCAAGGAGTTCTACTTCTAAATTTTCTCAGCATTTTCCTGATTAAATCAGATTAACTACTACTTTCTAAAATCAGCAATCTGAAACTTTTCAAGAATCAGCAGCAAATCATGTGCAAATCAGGTGGTGAAAGTGAGAGCATCAAAAGTAGTATCATCATTGTTGTAAGTCCCTTGGCCACCATAATGTCATCTATACTCTTGTTTAGCAGGAACGGAGCCAAAACACTAATCAAACCACAACTCTAAGCCACTATTATAGAGACCAAGGTACTTTAATTTTAAAATCTACTAATTTCAAAAATTTCAATATGATCACAAAAAAAAAAAAAAAATTCTAACAATGAAAAGAAAGTTGGTATAAGCTATCGAAAATGGAAATCAGCAAACAAAGTTGCTTTCTCTTACATGGAAAGCATTAATCGCACTCACAGTGCCTGCGTTCTAAGGATACCAAAGTGCACATGCATTTGGAGTAATATATAGCTATTATCGAGACATATTACATAGACGATTGCAAAGAGACTTAAGAAATAATGCAGAATGCACTTTGAGATAGCTAGCTTTTGAGCAAGATATTACCAAGTCGTGCTAGCCACTTTACCCAACTAGGAATTGGTTTTCTTGTTAACCACAAGCACATATCATTACAAAAGTGATTGCAGTTGTTGGTGATAAGGTTATATGTGTTGCAGGAGTACTCGTCTGCTAGTTTCTCCATGAATGCACAGACCTCTTTAGGATCCAAATTTGTTCTACTGATCAAGATTTACTTTCTGAAATTGAATCATGGGCACTGCCTGGGTGTTACTTCAAATACCACAGTTGTTGAATGTTCATGTACAGCAAATGCATCCTCCACCCCATGAACTGTGACAAGTGGAAAAGCTAATTAATGCATTCAATATGAAGGACTAAATAAGTATAAATATGAAGTGTGAGTAATTATTTAAGTGGTATTAAATGAGAGAAAAATATGAGTTAATAGGTTTTTCAATAAAATACATAGCATGTGATGAATATGTGACTATTTTAGGCTAACATATGACTAGAGTTGAAAAGGGGGTTCAAGGACCAAAATTATGCATTTTGAATTTTTTAGGGACGAAATTACATCATTTTAAAAGTGAGATCTTGAATCAAAGTTTCATTATTATGATGGTGGAACACTAATTAAGCTTGCAAGCTTTATTGGAAATCCTCTGCATATTGGCCAAAATGACAGCCAGACGAGATCATTATTAATTCTAACATTTTTGATCAACAATATTCAGCAATAAAATCAGACAGAACTTGAGCCTTATAGTTGTTCGAGGTTCGAATTCGATATCAAATTCAAATAACTCTATAGACTTTTTCAACATCCTTCCGGAAACATCAGGTTTAGTAAATATATATATTCTTCAAAAGAAAATTTTTTAACACAATTATTTTGTAAAGAAAGTTACATACGATAACTTTCTTTCAAAATCCTACAATTTTGAATGACAAATATGAAGGAAAATGTTTACTGCAAGTAGGTGACAACTTTTATATTTCTACGCTTCGCAAGTTTTTATTCAACTTAACTCTAATTTCACCTAACCACTCAAATGGTATTTTACCTTTAAAAAGAACAAAAATTTGATGATAAATATTATATAATTATACTAAATTTTACACCCTACAAACACACTATTAATTTGATACTAATCAAATTGATGATAATGTTATATAATTATACTAAATTTTACACCTTACAAACACACTATTAATTTGATACTAATCAAATCATTGTGTAGTATAACCATCATAACATAGTTAACTTATTATCTTCAAACCTTGATAAGTAAATATTGGAGATCTAGGTATAAAGAAGAAGATAACATCACTGAATGTAACAGGTACATATTCATGGTAATCATAGAAGCATAACTGCACTCCAGCATCAATAGCACGCCTCTTTGTTTCTGTTATATATTCAATCTATCTCAGTCCAGTGTTGAAGGGCATCGTATTTTTACAACTATTTGCTTATGATACTGTCAATAAGAATTTGTCACCCAAACTCGCGGAACAGCCCAAACTACCTATACCCGCACAGTTCATTAGTTGCAGGAGCCTGTGCTGGAGTCATTTCAACTTTGGTAACATATCCACTCGAGTTAGTCAAGACTCGATTAACCATAAAGATAAACCAAGTACGATATCCTATTTCTATTCAGCTTTTCCATAGCATTATTCTAATTGGCATTCTTTGTGTGATATGCAGTGAGAATTATGATGCCTGCTTATGTGTGTGTTTGCCTAAAGTGTTATTCAGTTAGAATCGAGTTCCGAGAGAAATGCGAGTTCCGAAAATATTTTGCAAGACCTCGATCCGAGGTGGACTTACAGAGAGAGCCAGCATATCATACAGGAGGTCTTACTTAATGAGATAGCATATATATATTTTTAGGTCTCGGACTATCCAATCAAATTTAGACTATTATGCGAATCTTGTGGACTTGTGGATTACAAAAATAGCCTTGTAGCATACCTATATAGGTATTTTCCATTATCTTTAAATCATGTAAACTATAACATTAACGAGTAGCGAATGATGTGTAAACCAATCGTATTTTTGATAAATTTGACAGTCGAACATCCTATCTAAAAATATAAATAAAAATATAAATACAAACCTATTCTAGGCTAACAATGATATAGGAATAACATATATCAATCACACAATATTGACTAGGCGAACAATAATTTGGGGATCTTCTTGCGACATATATCAATGAGGAATTTGGGGAATTTGGGGACACTTAATATTGAGGAATTTGGGGAAGATTTGGGGACTTTGGGGACTTATCTTGCAAGAAGATAGTGAGCTATAATTATATATATATTTTTTTTTAAAAACTTTGGAACTCGCAATGCAGTCCATCAACAGGCTAATTATATATATATATATTTTTTTTTTTAAAAAAACTTTTTTGGAACTCGCATTCTCCGAATGAATGCGAGTTTCACTGCTTCGGAACACAACTTTGAAATAGGCATACAATTAGAACACATTTGAAAAATGGCATATATATAGAAATTTTCCGGAATTATGATGGTTTATTTGATGCATGCAGGTTCTTTCATAAACTGTTGCATATGTAATACATCTTCTTAATGATATCCCAACACATTTTAAAGAACCCCTTTAAACCATTAGTCCCTGTCGCACTCTCGAAGTTTAGCTTGAAGACTAACTCTTTAAACTCCTTGATAGTAGGTTGAGTAGTTAGTCTACAATTATCATTCGAAGATATTATTGATGGAATACATTGCAACAAGACCTCATCCAGGGTTGTAACTTCATGTGAGAATAGCTTCTGAAAATAATTAATTCCCTCTTGTTCCACAAGTCCTGGGTCCTAAATCCACCCATAGGTTTTCAAGTTTAATCTTATTGATAGCCAACTTGTGCCTTTTGCTAATCATTTTGGGATGGAAAAAGTTGGAGTTATGATCCCCCTCCGTAAGCCATTTAACCCTAGTTTTTTACTTCCAAAATGATTCTTCTTCAGCCAAACATTTTGCTAAACTAGCTTGAGCATGGGAAAAATCCATTCTAGTTGTGTCCGTAGGGTTTCGTTGAAGGGCTTCTTCCTTTTCTTGCAAGGTAGCCTCGGCTACTTTAATTTTTTGGAAGATATTCCCAAAAATCTAGAAACTCCATGCCTTGAGGACAATTTTCAAATGTTTTAACTTCACAGCCATTTTTTGAATTGGGGTTCCATGACATTCCGAAGACTAGCTTTGTTCTACCACCTCCATGAAATTGTGATTCACATGGTAAGAAATCGGAATTGTTTAGGGCCATTGAATTTCACTGCATCCAATTTCAGCAATAAAGGTTAATGATATGAGCACGTTTTGGGAAGGTGATGCACATCAAGTAATTAATCAGAAGATAGATTTATTTGTTGCAACTTATTTTATTTTCAAAAGATTTTTGCTCTATTTGTGTCATATTCAATAAAACTAGAATTTTTTTCAAAAATATGATTTTAATTTGTCACAACTCAAATTGTTTTAAAAAATAATTTTTTTTGGTTTCACCAAGCATATTGGGGTTGCCACAAATCTAGAGGTCGAGTTGCTCGCTATGCTGTATGGACTACAACTATGCAAACCTTCACAATCTTAGCTAGGTTCATGTTGACAAGTGACTCCGAAACCCTTTGTCACACGATACTGGCTTCTTTTTCCAAAAAATGAAATTTGAAAATAAACAAATGAATAATTAGAGTAGGTAAAAAAACAGGGTCACAAAAAGTGGTTGTATGATGAGAAGCCACACCCTGAGAATTATTGGATATTGGCCTGTTGTGGGTCCAATCCAAGATCAGGGGCCTTGCCATGAGACTCCTGACACAAATATTCAATTTATCAAATGGGTTGGCCAGATATGTGATCTTCAATTCTACCTTTTTGCTAACTTCTCGTTCTTTCATTCTTCAGGGAGCAAACATTTCTAAACCAAGAACTCTGTCCCTAAAGAAAGGTTAACAAATTCATGTCCTGTGTGGCGATTAATTTTTCCCCTTCACATTTTCTCCGTATTAATAGCTCTTACGGTCAGAGATACCAAACAAGGCAAAGTAACGAGCATTTTTGAGTAAACCATATAAATGCTATATCAATTAAACTCATGTATCTTAGAAATTAATTTTTCAAAAATCTATTGAGCAAACATGTATCGCAAGATCCATAATGAAATCAGAGTTTATTGCTCTTGATAAAGTAGGAGAAGAAGTTGAATGGTTTCGGAATTTCTTAGAGGATATGCCATGTTGGCCAAAGCTAGTGCCAACTATTTTTGTCTATTGTGACATTCAATCAGCAATTGGGAGGGTATAAAGTAGCATATATAATGGTAAGTCTAGACATAGACATTGCAAACACAATACCAGCAATTAAGTATAAAATTTAGGAAAATTCTGGCATGACTCGTTAGGATACTATATCATTGTATTTTAAATAATTGTATAGTACAATACTATGCACTTTGATTGCTTGTACATATTAGCATCAATTAATGACCTACCAATTTTTAAAATCTTTTTCTTTTTCTTTATTCTAATTTTATTTTTATTTAATCAAAATTTGGACAAAACTGAAGAAAGCTAGGAACCCAATTAGCTTTTTTTACTCTCCAACTCTCATTTTCTCACCAAACCTGAAAATTCAATCTTTCATTTCTTAACCTCCCTCTTTTTTCCCCTAGAAAAAATAAATTTATTTTTCCCCATCATACCATCACAGTCATTGCAGCAGCCTGATCGTAAGAGAAGAAAAGAAGTTCTAATGAGAAAGATAAAATAATTAATAAGGAATAGAGTGTGAAATGACCCTTAAAGGAATAGTTTTGATAGCCATAGAAACCAATAAATCAGGATCTAGCTCTGAGGATAGTCTAGAAGCAAGATAAATAGGTCCATTATTGCCTTAGGCACAGAGGATGTGTATAAGAACACTAGAGAGAGTTGGTAACTCATGAGTCTTAGAAATTAATTTTTTTTTTCAAAAATCCTTAAAGAAAATGTGTATCGAAAGATCCACAATTGAATCAGAGTTTATACTCTTGATAAAGTAGGAGAAAAAGTTGACTGGCTTCGAAATTTCTTAGAGGATATTCAATGTTAGGCCAAAAGCCAATGTCAGCTATTTGTGTCTCTTGTGATATTTGGGCACAAGGCAATATATATAATGGTAATACGTTGTAAATACAATACCAGTAATTAAGTATAAAATTTAGGAAAAGTCTATGGCTTGTTAGGGTACTGTATCGTTGTATTTTGAATACTTGTACAATACAACACTATACTCTTTGAATGCTTGTACATATTAGCATTAATTAATGACCTACCAACTTTTAAAATCTTTTTCTTTTTCTTTATTCTAATTTTATTTTTATTTAATCAGAATTTGGACAAAACTAAGGAATCTTAGGAACCCAATTATCTTTTTTAGCTCTCCAACTCTCATTTTTTTCACCAAACCCAAAAATTCAATCTTTCATTTCTTAACCTCCCTTTTTTCGCTAAAAAAACTAAAATTATTTATCCCTCATGCCACAGTCATTAGAGTCTGACAACTCGTGTATTGAGAAGAAAAGAAGTTCTTAGGCTGACTTGAAGAGAAGAAAAGAAGTCGTACGATCGTCTTAGAGAGAAGAAATATCCATTGAAGTTCTTACGGATATAAAACTAGCAAGGGATGTAAAATATCCAACTCCTTCAATAACAAGATCATAGGGAAACTAAATCGGGGAAAATTCCTGTTTTGAATACAGATCTTCCCAACCAATCTATTGCAGCAAGTGGCCAGGTAGTTTTGATAACGCCCAATTCGCAGACACTACAAGTCATTGCAGACAAAATACAAAATAATTATATAAGGAATAAAGTGTGAATGGCCATTAAGTCCATAACAAGGAAGATAAATAGGTCCAATGAGACGAATCGGTCCATAATAACTCAACATACCAGGTTGGTCAAGCCAATGCCAGCAATTTGTTTCTATTGTAACATTTGGTCAGCAATTGGGAGGGCACAAAGTAACAAATATAATGGCAAGTCTAGACATATATGTTGTAAAAGCAATACCAGTAATAAAGTATACAATTTAGTAAAATTCTATCGCTCGTTAGGGTACTATATCATTGTATTTTTTAATACTTTTACGGTGCAACACTGCCTTTTGAATCCTTATACGTATTAGCATTAATTAATGACCTACAAATTTTTAAAATCTTTTTTCTTTATTCTAATTTTATTTTTATTTAATCAAAATTTGGACAAAACTGAGGAATCTTAGGAACCCAATTAGCTTTCTTAACTCTCCAACTCTTATTTTTTCACTAAACCCAAAAATTCGATCTTTCATTTCTTTACCTCTCTCTTTTTTATGACTTCCCAGAATACCATCATGGTCATTGCAGCAGCTTGATCTTAATAGAAGAAAAGAAGTTCAAATGAGAAAGATAAAATAATTAACAAGGAAAAGAGTGTGAAATGGCCCTTAAAGGAATAGTTTTGATGACCACAGAAAACAATAAATTAGGACCTAGCTCGGCAGATGGTTTACAAGCAAGGTAAGTAGGTCAATTACAGCCTTCAACACTAGAGAGAGTTGGCAACTCATGTGTCTTAGAAACTATTTTTTTTTTCAAAAATCCTCTAAGAAAACGGGTATTGCAAAATCCACAATGGAATCAGAGTTTATTACTCTTGATAAATCAAGAGAAGATGTTAAATGACTTCGGAATTTCTAAAAGGATATTCGATATTGGAAAAAGCTGGTGCCAGCTATTTGTGTCTATAAGTCAGCAATTAAGAGGACACAAAGTAGCATATATAATTGTAAGTCTAGACATATATGTTGTAAACACAATACCAATACTTAAGTATAAAATTTACCAGGAAAATTATATGGTTCGTTATGGTACTATATCATTGTGTTTGAATACTTGTATGGTACAACACTATACTTTTTGAATGCTTGTACATATTAGCATTAATAAATGACCAACCAATATTCTAATTCTAATTTTATTTTTATTTAATCAAAATTTGGACAAAACTGAGGAAATTTAAGAACCCAATTTTCTTTTTTAACTCACCAACTCTCATTTTTTTCACCAAACCCAAAGATTCAATCTTTCATTTCTTAACCTCCCTCTTTTTTTTTCCCCCAGAAAAAATAAATTTATTTATCCCCATCACAACATCGTAGTCATTGTAGCAGCCTGATCGTGAGAGAAGAAAAGAAGTTCTTATGAGATATATAAAACAATTAATAAGGAATAGAGTGTAAAATAGCCCTTAAAGGAATAGTTTTGATAACCACAGAAACCAATAAATCTAGACCTAACTCTTCAGATAGTTTATAAGGAAGGCAAGTAGGTCCATTACTGCCCTCTCTGCAAACAGTGGAGACAGTTGGCAACTCATCAGTCGTAGAAACTAATTTTTTTTTCAAAAGTCCTCTAAGCAAACATGCATCACAAGATCTATAATGGAATAGGAATTTATTGCTCTTGATAAAGCAGGAGAAGAAGTTGAATGGCTTCGAAATTTTTTAGAGGATATTCCATGTTTGCCAAATCTAGTGCCAACTATTTGTGTCTATTGTCACATTCAGTAAGCAATTGGGAGGGCACAAAGTAGAATATAATGGTATGTCATAACTATATCGTTGTATTTTGAATACTTGTACAGTACAATACTATGCTCTTTAAATGCTTGTACATATTAGCATTAATTAATGACCTACCAATTTTTAAAATCTTGTTCTTTTTATTTATTCTAATTTTATTTTTATTTAATCAGAATTTGGACAAAACTGAGGAATCTTAGGAAACCAATTAGCTTTTCTAACTCTCCAACTCTCATTTTTTCATCAAACCAAAAAATTCAATCTTTCATTTCTCATTAACCTCCCCTTTTTTTTCCCACAGAAAAAATAAATTTATTTTTTCCCATCATACCATCAAAGACATTGCAGCAACCTGATCGTAAGAGAAAGAGAGAATTTCTAATGAGAAATATAAAATTATTAATAAGGACTACAGTGTCAAATGGCCATTAAAGGAATAGTTTTGATAACCATAGAAACCAACAAATCCGGACATAGAGCTGCAGATAATCTACAAACAAGGTAAATAGGTCCATTACTGCCTTCAACACTAGAAAGAGTTGGCAACTCATGAGTCTTAGGAATTTTTTCAAAAATCCACAAAGCGAACGTGAATCGAAAGATCCATAATGGAATTATAGTTTATTGATCTTGATAAAGCAGTAGAAGAAGTTGAATGGCTTAGGAATTTCTAAGTGGATATTTAATACTTATACGGTACAACACTATACTCTTTGAATGCTTGTATATACTAGTATTAATTAATAACCTACCAATTTTTAAAATCTTTTTGTATTTATTCTAATTTTATTTTTATTTAATTAGAATTTGGACAAAACTGAGGAATCTTAGGAAACTAATTCGCTTTTTTAACTCTCCAACTCTCATTTTTTTCACTAAACCCAAAAATTCAATCTTTCATTCTTAACCTCCCTATTTTTTTTTGCCCTAGAAAAGATAAATTTATTTTTTCCCATCATACTATCACAGATATTGCAGCAGGCTGATCGTAAGAGAAAGAAAGAAGTTCTAATGAGAAAGATAAAATAATTAATAAGGAATAGACTGTCAAATGGCCATTAAAGGAATCATTTTGATAACCATAGAAACCAATAAATCCGGACATAACTCTGGAGATAATCTACAAGCAAGGTAAATAGGTCCATTACTACCTTCAACACTAGAAAGAGTTGGCAACTCATGAGTCTTAGGAATTATTTATTTTTTTCAAAAATCCAAAAAGCGAACGTATATAACAAGATCCATAATGGAATTAGAGTTTATTGATCTTGATAAAGAAGTAGAAGAAGTTGAATGAATTTGGAATTTCTAAGTGGATATTCCACATTGGCCAAAGCTAGTGCCAGCTTTTTGTGTCTATTTTAACATTCAGTCAGCAATTTGGAGGACACAAAGCAGCATATATAATGGTAGGTCTAGACATATACGCTATAAATACAATACCAGTAATTAAGTGTAAAATTTAGGAAAATTCTATGGTTTGTTAGGGTTCTATATTGTTGTGTTTTTAATACCTCTAGGGTTGAAGGCAATAACGGACCAACTTACCTTGCTTGTAGACTATCTGCAGATCTAGGTTCTGATTTATTGGTTTCTATGGTTATCAAAACTACTCTTTTAAGGGGCATTTCACACTCTATTCCTTACTAATTACTTTATCTTTCTCATTAGAAGTTCTTTTCTTCTCTTACAATCAGGCTGCTGTAATGACTGTGATGGTTTGATGGGGAAAAATAAATTTATTTTTTCTGGGGAAAAAAAAAGAGGGAGGTTAAGAAATAAAAGATTGAATTTTTTGGTTTGGAGAAAAAATTAGAAAAAATATATAAAATTAGAATAAGGAAAAATAAAAAGATTTTAAAAATTGGTAGGTCATTAATTAATGTTAATATGTACAAGCATTCAAAGAGCATAATGTTGTACCATACAAGTATTCAAAATACAACGATATAGTATTTTAACATTCAGTCAGCAATTTGGAGGACACAAAGCAGCATATATAATGGTAGGTCTAGACATATACGCTATAAATACAATACCAGTAATTAAGTGTAAAATTTAGGAAAATTCTATGGTTTGTTAGGGTTCTATATCGTTGTGTTTTTAATACTTATACGGTACAACACTATGCTCCTTGAATGCTTGTACATATTAGTATTAATTAATGACCTACCAAATTTTAAAATCTTTTTCTTTTTCTTTATTCTAATTTTATTTTTTTTAAATCAGAATTTGGACAAAATTGAGGAAACTTAGGAACCCAATTTTTTTTTTTTTAACTCCAATAAGAGTTTATTACTCTTGATAAAGTAGGAGAAGAAGTTGAATGGTTTTGGAATTTGTAAGAGGATATTCCATATTACCCAAAGCTAGTGGCCCACTATTTGTGTTCATAATTGTAAATTCAGTCAACAAGCGGATAAACACAATACTATTAAGGAGGAAAATTTTATGTCTAGGGTACTACTTGAATAACTTGTAATGGTACATATGCAAAATTAAGATGTACAGCTGCATTAAAAGAGTATAGAGTTGTACCAGGACATAAGCAAATTGAGGAACGAGCCAGTGTGTAACTTTTAACTCTCCAACTCTACATTATAAACACAATACTAGTAAAGGCTTAAGCATAAAATTTGGATAAATGAGGAATTTAGAACAAAGTAGGCCTTCAACACTAGTTCATTTTTAACTTCAAAATCTCTAGCTTTTGAAGTCTCCAAACCTCAATCTTTCAATTTGTTAAAAATCCTCTTTTTTCCAAAAAGGGATTTAGTTTGCCAACATTTTTTTTCAAAAATTCACTAAGCAAACATATTTCGCAAGATTCACAGTGGAATCAAAGTTTATTGCTTTTGATAAAGAAGGAGAAGAAGTTGAATGGCTTCGGAATTTCTTGGAGGATATTCCAGGTTGGCCAAAGCTAGTGCCAGCTATTTGTGTCTATTGTGACATTCGGTCAGCAATTGGGAATTCACAAAGTAGCATATATAATGGAAAGTTTTGATCAACATATACGTTGTAAACACAATACCAGTGTATTAAGTATAAAATTTAGGACAATTTTATAGTTTGTTACTATACTATATCGTTGTGTTTTGAATACTTGTATGGAAAAACACTATACTCTTTGAATGCTTGTACATATTAGTATTAATTTAGGACATACCAATTTTTAAAATAAATTTTCTTTTCTTTATTCTAATTTTGCTTTTATTTAATCAAAATTTGGACAAAACTAAGGAAACTTAGGAACACAATTTAGCTTTTTTAACTCTTTAACTCTCATTTTTTCATTAAACCCAAAAATTCAATCTTTCATTTCTTAGCCTTCCTCTTTTTTTTTCCTCCCAGGGAAAAAAAAATTTCCCGATCATACCATTACAATCATTGCATTAGCCTGATCGTATGAGAAGAAAAGAAGTTCTTGAGGAAGATAAAATAATTGATAAAGAATAGAGTGTTAAATGGCCCTTAAAGGAATAGTATTGATAATCATAGAAACCAATAAATCATGACCTAGCTCTGTAATGCAGATAGTCTACAAGAAAGGTAAGTTGGTCCATTACTGCCTTCAACTCTTGAGAGAGTTGGCATACAAAGACTTTGATTTCAATTGCCCAATTGTCTCGTGAATAGGACTGTTAATGAGACCAGACTAGCCCGAACTCGGCCCCAAAAATAAAGGGTCGAGCGTTGTATTAAGGTGAGTCAGGCTAAGCTTGAGGCTAAATATTAGGCCCAATTTGATTGTGATCCAAGTTTGAACTTTACAAGGTTCAACCCGATTAAAGGTTAACCACTTCACTTCATACTTCTTTACCACCAACATGAAAAACACAAGTATTTGAAGACAATTTCTATCTATTTCTTATCACAATTTATTGAATTCAAAAGCCAACTTTTCTTTTTTCTCACTTCATCCCAAGTCTTCTCACCACCTACAAGCATTAAAAACACAAGTATTATAAGACAATATCTCTGCTTCTTACCATACTAACATAAAATCTTAATAGCTCTAGAGAAATACATAAACGATCATAAACAACATACCTGTGGAAACTAGTGGTTCATAACACTACCTAGTTCATGTCCTTCACACCAGTCATTCACCGTTGGACTCCCAATGACACCACAGATTTTATATATTTCATCTACCTCATTGCAACAGTAACGACACACAAATGTTAATGACACATTAGAGGCTTATTCCACTTTCAACAAGAAGCTAAATGAATAAGATACACATCTTTACAAAGTTAATGGGGATAAATAAAATGCAATTGCATCATTTTGCATGTCATGAGAGCAGATGGTCCGATGCAATTGAATAACCAATTCAAACAAAAATCGGAAAGACATCTCTGACATTTGTTGTTGTGGAAATAAAGTTAAGACGAATGTCAGAAACATGTCTCCTATTTTGTGAAATTTACTAGTATCGTGTATCTGTATCTAAGTATATATCTCCCAGATGCCATGCCAATAACTTTGCATGAGATTTAGTTTCCCATGCATGTGCTATTTGGAAAACGAGAACATCAATGTCACCCATATAGAATTATATTTCATTGAGGGTGGGGTGGAGAAATAGGAAGGGAAATGGGAGCAGAGGCATTTGTGACTAATTGATTCCTATGATTTTTTTTAAAAATTACCTTATTAGTCCTCCAACTATTTCATTAAAACCAAAATGATATGAAACCTCACAGGAAAAATTAGATCATTTTTATAAACCAAGAAAATCAACATAAATAACCAAAACCAAGTAATCAAGTTAAGATAAATCTCAAGTAGATGCTAGATAACCACTCGATACTCACAAAAGATAAACACAATAAAAATTTGTGTAGGCGACCATATTTTGGAACCTCTCTTTAAAGTAAATAAACATAAATGTGAATTTTCCTTTTTGTGTGTTTTTCTATTAGTACTTGTTTTAATTTCGGCATTTTGAATAGAAAAAACATTGGGAAACTTCATAAGTAATACTCCAAAAGTGGGAAGAATTGGTTAGAGATTTTCCAAAATTGAGAGTTTGTTCTTGTATGGAAGATTTATGTAGACCCAAATTTTGAGAGTTCATACGATAGAGGGAGTAGTTGATTGTATGTTATAACGGTTTTTTTGGGGTACTAAGGCCAATTGATTTAATTTAATACCTCCCGATGGACAAAATAATAACTAGGGATATTGCTTGATCCCCAAAATTCGAAACAAAATGCATTTATTCCTCAAATAAACAAAATGATATGTGTCGGCAAAAATCAACAAAATAAAATACTAGATTTACAAGAAAATAGAAAAGTCCCCCACGTTTTGGTAACAATATTTAATGCCAAAAAAAAAATCAAATAAAAACACAAAAATCTATCTTCAAATCCGAAAAATACTAACAATAAAGTCAATTGGCAGTGGAACAAGGAGATGAAAATGGCAGAGCAAAGAAGAGAAGAATATTGCCATGTTTTTCCAATTCAAACAAAAGATGACGCAATCATTTTGGCTATATTCATTTGATACAAAAATGAAGTTGAAAATCATGTTTTAGATAATGGCTGACTTATTGAACTAACAAATGGGCTTTGGACTTTTTGGCAAGTTTGTTTCTTTGCAGCAAAAGGTCAATTTCTAAGGGTTGAGTGAAAGAATGTTAAAACAATTGGTGTCTGTCAGGTATTTCTCAAATCAGTTCCTCACTTCGGTTATTGAGAAAGGGTTGAGATTTGTAAATAAATATGGTGATTTGTAGCATTTTACCATGATAATTGTTTGTTCACATGTTACTTATTTGAATTCTTCTCAATGCTTCTAAATGATTGATCACTCTCTAGATGGAGCTTTCAATATGACTGATTGATGGCGATGAACATTTTGGATTGTGGTCACTCATTTTTCTCTTGTTCCAAAGAGCTTCAGATTTGATCTGATTTTACACTACATATGCTAGTAATATGTTTACTTCATGTACGAAAATGGATACTCCAAAATGTCGATTTTAATCGCTTTTTTACAATTTTATAGCTGAGTAAATTCCAAATAGAGAAGAGATAGTGTCTGTAAAAAAAATTTCACGTGACAATCGAATTGTCAAGGCTTGTCATGTAAATGGAAAAATAATACTTTCCTATCACCTACATTATGGGTCCAACTCATTTCAGGTTGTATGTTCTTTACTTCATACATGAAAATAAAGTAACAATTTCAAATTTTGGATTTGCTAAATTTCATTCTATGGAAAAAATGTGTATCTTTTCAAGATTTACAAAAGTAATTAAGCATTAATTCTAGGAAAGTAGTAATGTATCATAATCATAATTAATACAAAAAAATAATGTAAAAAATTATGATTCTTTCAACTACCAACTGAGAGTGAATAGAATGAATTTTAGTATTGCCAATGAAAAAGTTTTATCTATGTTAACTTAGTTATGTAATTTCTAGTCACCACTTGAGGGTCACTGATACATTGGTTGGATAATATTTTGAATTTTTTGGTACATGTACTTTAGCACTGATGTTTTTCGAATTGGATAATTTCACATACCTCTCCCGAAGTTTATCGCAATTATATCTACCTCCCCTTAGGTTTCAATAATTACACTTGCATCCCTAATTTTAACATCTCCAGTAACAAAAAAACCCAATTGATGATTTAAAGGAAAAAAATTGAATATCCAAAACTACCCCTGCTATATTTTATTTTATTTCACTGTTTAAGAAAATAACTTAATCATTCTCTCTAGAATGGTACTTTTTCCCTTTACATTCTAGGATAGCCATGGGAGATAAATATTGAGACACACTTGCTGCCTAAAAAATCAAAGGACAATTACATAAAATTACTCCCTACAAAGGGAAAATAGAGGGAAAGCTATCCTCATTCCAAGCAAGTGCAACTGTATGAAATACCTTCTTAGGAAATCCAAACTTGTCTCATATTTGAGTTGATCAACATGAACTATCAATCGTTTCTCAGGATCTCCACTACTGATTGGTAAAACATCATAACCAAAATAGAGTTAAAAATCGTGGACTGGTCATGATATCAGACTAAAGACTTACCTTAGTTTTAGTTGAATCTTCTCGGAATGGTATTGGCAACGAAAGCTCAAATGCGGCCTTGAGATACAGAAATTGTGCTTAATAGTCATGGTAATTTTCAGTGGGCTGATTGGTCTCCGGATGGGTTAATCATTTTCTTGTTTTCTTGATAGAAAGAAATTTCATGTTGAGAGAAAAAGTCTTGTATTTTGTCTATAGCCTTCAAAGGAGTTTTCAAAATTGTGTTTGGTTTGGCCTAGTTTTACTTGCATGGACATCCATGTTCAATTTAAAACTCCACAAAAACAACAAAATGCTCAAAAGGGTATTCCAAGCTTTAGTACCTATACTAATTGGAGCAACAATTTGGCTTATGAAAATCGTCCTAGTAAAAGTTTTAGCCACGTCATTTCATGTTGCAACGTATTTAATAGAATGAAAGAGAGCATTTTCCACCACTATGTTTTGGACACACTTTCAGGCCCTCAGATGGTCTATGTGGCTTATGAAAAAGTGCATGATAAATTCTTGACCTCGTTAAAGTAATTGCCAACTAAACTAAGGGAATCGAAGAGGTTGTCAAAGTCGAAAAGGGTTGGGACGAGTAGGATTGATATGGAGAAGTTGAGGAAGTTGAGCATGCAAGGTAAGGCTTTGTTTCGAACTATTCGCCCCTTCCCAAATGATGTGGGGCAATCTTTTACAGATGAACGCCACATCATAACTACAACCTGATCCAATAGCTACGCTAGTCTTATTCCCAAAATTTTTCCACCAAACTCCTGGTCCCACGCATTTTCCACTATACAAATGACTTGTGGTGCCATTCAGCCTACTTTTGCACTAGCCAATCAGCAGTTGACACATGGCGGGAAGAGGGGCCTAAGTAATATTATAGGCTCCTTCCTGCAATTATAAAGAGCTGCTTCCTTCCTTCTCCATATATCAGTAAAGTTTGGGAGGGCTCCCTCCAGGGAAAGAGTGACGTCAACAAGAGGGAGATTGTGACACCCAACAGCTGACCCCCACTTTGGAGGTCCGGTCACACACCCACCTAGCTCTTGCTAGGGCTAAAATACTTTTATAAAATAAGAGTTCCAATTTACTCTCAAATAATCCACTTATATACATTATGTAGAAGTAGTATTAAATAACCATATATCGATTACAAATTACTACTTATAATGACCGAATTCGTAATACAAAATATCTTAGCTATAAAACTGTAAACCAAGTGTAAAAAAACCTACGATCTAGGGAACAATTAACACTGTGGAGTCTTTTCTTATACCGATTCTTAAACTTTTAATCCTGCTTACCTAAGGATAACAAATATAAAAGAAAATATATGAGTTAATGCTCAGCTTGTTTTAAGTTGTAAAACACTTTTTATAGAAAGTATCCAATAATCTTCGATGATGAGAATCAAGCTTAACAACCAGTCAGTGAATATTCAATTTGGCATAGAATTCAACACAACTAATAAATAGGCAAGTACACAAATTTAAACACAAATAAAAAGGATACGACTAGATAGTGAATACAAGAGAGCTCAATGTGAGCTAGAAATATTTAGATTTTAGTCCAAATAATGAAGCACAACTCCATCTTGAGATAGATAACGCCGAAATATATAACAATCTCCAACTCTGAATCTCCGTCAAATACACCTCAGAACTCCAAGTGGCCACAAAAGTAGGGGAAATCTCAAGAATCCCAAAATAATAATCACACACCCACAAGCTGATGATCATCCTGTCCAAAGGAGGTGGGTTTCAAAGCCATGGTAGATAGACTGTTTCGAACAAATCCAATACCGGCTGGGCGTATTCAACCTATACACGGCAAAGCCCAGTTTTCCCTAGTGATAAAGTACACAACCGGGTTTAAAACATGCACAAGTGATTCACGAATATAGTATCAAGTTTTCATAATAAAATGTAACATGAGATTCTTTAGGCTCAGTTCTCCTTGGTACGATAAAGTACACAACTGGGCGAACAAACATGCACAAACAGCTTTAAATATGTAAATGAATCATAGTTAATTTCAAGGAATTCGAAGTAAATAGATCACTCTAGCATTGAGATATTACATCGTGTACATCATTTACTTATTGAGCAATAAATAAAAGGTCATTTAATATTTCAGTAGTAACATGAAATTCACCATAAAAGCCTTTGTTAAAACAAAAGTTAGGAACACTCACTATTTAGATTAAAGTCTTCTCAAAAAAACTTTCCTTTTCCTTCCCTTTAACCTGTTCAGTTACCAAGAGCATCCAATCTATATTACTTTCTCCACTAAGAAGATATCAAGACTAATAAATTCAGCTTAGCGCAAAATAATGATTTGTTTAGAAATCAGTTTGGATATCATTGGTAGTTAGTCATTGATTTTTGTATTACGTCTTAGATTTTCAATTACATTTGGCTTGAACTTATTGTTCCATCCACCACTAATCGTGGAAACTTAAATTAACCCTTCTAGGTTAAATAGCACATTAGTTGGACACATAACATTTCTCTCATCTTGTAATTCTCACAAGGCCTATGATGCTAATGAATTAATAAAGAGTACTCTACAGAATTTAGCCCTTAAGGTTAATCCAACACTAATAGGCCAAGTTCACTAGTACACATTGGTGTTAAAATCAGCCCCTAAATCGCCTAATCACGCAAAACAAATTAATCCTAAGTTGGTTTATGCTATGAATGACAATATATACATCTAAAAATAGTCCACTAAAACATCAATACACTTAAAAATACTTGGAATTGCAGCAGCCATAATATGTTATATCTTCACATAATAAAATATCAAGATTTGAAGGAGTTCACTAAAATCTTTGTATCTTGTGTTATAGAACTCTAATAGTTATGTTCTTGGTGCCGTTAGAAACTTAACATGATATTCTAACACTCTTATGAAGGAACCTTACTCAGATTCATAGCATAAATTCCTCCAAAATGATCACAAGTCAGAATATCATCACAACATCACTATGAATTTCCTGTTTACATAGTTTCACTAATACCAACATATTTTGTGTTTGATGTAGGAAACTCCAATGACTTTAATTCTTGAGGATTTGGAAACTATATTCATTGTTATAAAACTTCCATGAGAGGTTGTTCTCAAAATATTTCTACAATCTGCCCAAATTCAACCACAAATTGAGAAATCGTACAGAGTAACACAGCAGCGACCAGATTTGGGCAATCATATATAAATCATCATAACATGAGATATATGGCTCCAATAACCCTGATTCTTGATCCTTTAGAAACTAGATTCATAATACTAAGACTTTTGTGAAGGGATAATCCCCTGAATCAAATTATAACCTGTTCAAAAATTGCCCCAAATTAGGAATAATATCAAACCAAATCTACTCATCACCGGCAGAGTTGATTTTTCACCAAATTCAAAGATTCATTGAGGTTAATACATACATAACTGGGTCATGATCCTTATACATAACTGGGTTAATACATACATAGCAACAAACAGAGATAAATTTTGAGTTTTCTACATCAAGTAATGGCCTATTGAATCATTATTACAGGCTACTCAAAATTGTCAGAAATCCTGTACATACGGGATTTTTACTTTCAATTGTGTAAACCAATTTTATACATGAACATCAGGAAACATAGATAACCATTTTTCAGAACAAATTAGGAGTAAAAATCCTCAACTATGTGTTGAAAACTTCATCTTCCTCAAGCTGTCCATGCTGTCCACTCATCCTTCTTCCATTTCTCCTTAAAATTCTTGTTTCTCCCTCTCTACCTTCTTGATCTTCTTCTTTCTCTCTTTTGCTCCGTTTTTGCTTCTTTATTCCAGCTTTCTACTAATTTATTTTGGGTAGTAGTACATAAATTTATACAGTGTTAAGGAAATAATTTGGTGGCTACAAGACTAGTTTAGGAGGTGACACCTCCTACTATCTTGAGCCTAGTCATCAAATTAGATTTTATATCCTTTTTTTCTGTTTTTCCTTTCTTTTTTTCCCTTAAAATGAAGATTTGACTGTAATCCTCAAGTTCTCCTATTTCTCATTTTATCTCCCCCAAAGTTTAGTTAGTAGCCTACCAAATTTAATTACCAAAAAACTCTAAATACAACCTTAGGAACAATCTAAGAACAACTATGCTACTCACACAACCAACTAATAATCCATCAAATCTATTGTTTAGGGAGTGATTCTAACCACTAAACAAGGCTAGAAAAGGTAAAGAATAATTCGGCATTGAGAATTACACAAGAACAACAAGAATTGAAAATTTTCGAATCTTGTACAAGGCTTAGAAACCCTAACTCAAAACAAGGATTGTTAATTCACAAGTAATTTAATAGGCTGTAGTGTTTGATTATAAATACTTTTGAGCATTAAATTCACTTGAAACAACTTGTTTGTTAGCTAAAATTGAATATTAAAGAAATAGAAGTTTGAGAGAAAATTTGGAAAATTTTATGATTTAGGTAAACTACGAATGAAACTAAGAAGAAAATGAGCTGCCATCTTAGCTTTTAGGTTGAAATTATCAAGAATTGCATTTCAATCCCTTAATAATTTCAAGTTTATTTCACTTTTTACCCCAACTCAAAAATGAAACCCACAAAGGGTAAAATAGTTATTGAGCACCTAGAATAGACATCAATGTGCATTTTTTGGAACACCAAATACATGGAAAAAGTTCGGGTGTTACAGAGATACTATTACACTAATAGCCCATAAATTCTATATAAACAACTAAATCCTCCCATAATCCCCACTCATCTTACTGGCTTCAACCTTCACCGTGGAGGCTAAAAACCAGTTACTAGATTCCATGAATTTTAGGAATTTAAAGTACCAAATCAGGCACCACGAAATGGATACCAAATAAATAAAATTCAAAGGTTAAAAATTCCATTCTACACAATCTTCTTAAGGAATGGTGAGACACTATAGAAATACCTATAGAAGAACGACTAAATATTTAAAAATCATAAGATGAACATAGCTTACAGAATAGGAAGTTTTGTTCCCAAATACTACTGCTTCGCACCAACGAGCTTGAATAAATTTGAACTAGTAACTTATGGTTTTTTAGTGATAATTTATAGTTTATATTGGTTAATTAGGATAGATTAGTCTAAGAGATTTTCATAAAAACCCCCTAAGGTTTTCAATAATTTCACTTAACATCGTTAATCTTTCTAATAAATATTGTTCTCAACTTATTTGCAAAAATCTATGTGGTCATTAATGTTCTTATCCATGTTCATTTAGAAATTGGAATACGTAAAATTATATGATATGTTATAATAATATAAATGTGATGCATAATTTTTAGTCTAATTTGCAATCCCTAGAGGGGAAACTGAAAAAAGAACATGTTTTTCAAGTCCTCAAGACCCTTATTTATAGGTTTTAAGGGTTATGAAGTGTAGGGCTCTGAATAAGTTTTGAAACACTCTTACATGCCCAAAATGAACACTTGGAACCATAGAAATGATAAATATTAGGAAATTGTGCAGCTGCGTGGTTTGTTCTTCATGTGTATACTGAATGGGCTTGGTTGAGGTCCAAACAGGCATTCTCTCAATGACACTTCATTAATCAATGAGAGTCGTACATTTGAACTAGTTTATTACTTTTTCCCATTATCATGTAAGTGAACATGTTTAGTTTATTAAGTTAAATCACTATTTGCACATGTTGAATGCTTCTTAATTTCCCTTGGCATTTCTCTTACGATCTCATTAGTTGTGTTTTTTATTTCTATTTTCTCTTGTTTTGCTTGGAACTAGCAAAATGTTAGCTTTGGGAATGTAATAACTATATACATATGTGTGTGTGTGTGTGTGTGTGTGTGTGTCATTTGCACATGTTGAATGCTTCTTAATTTCCCTTGGCATTTCTCTTACGATCTCATTAGTTGTGTTTTTTATTTATATTTTCTCTTATTTTGCTCGGAACTAGCAAAATGTTAGGTTTGAGTAATAACTATATATATACTATATACACACACACACACACACACACACACACATATATATATATATATATATAATTTGCATCTTCAAATTATGTTTCGGCGTCGCATAATATTCGTTTGAGAAAAATAATGGTGTAGGCATTTCATAATGCAAAATACTCACAAATAATTGGGCTATTAATATATCTTTCTAATTATACAAGACCTAATATTTCTTTTTCTATCTCACTGAGTACACTAGTAATCCTAGTGTAGATCATTGACAAGCCAAAGAAAGAATATTTTTAAGTTATAGATGTTAAAGAAAGTATAATTCGAGAATTAAATAAAACTTTTTTAGGATTAGGAATTATGTTAAATAATAGTATAAGTTATAGATGTTAAAGAAAGTATAATTCGAGAATTAAATAAAACTTTTTAGGATTAGGAATTATGTTAAATAATAGTAGAATTTATCTTTAAACAAAAAAGTAGGACTTATCATATATAAAACTTTTGAAATCTTTTAAGACAATAATTCTATTGATGCTTTATTATTTATTTGTATTCCTGGCAAATGGTTTATGTAATATGTACAAAATATTCAAGCCCATTACATACATGTCTACTTGTAAGCTATTGCTGGTGACATTATATGGACTTTTCCAGAATGTATTAAGTACCAGTGTTTTGGACTTTGCTCTTGCCATTAAATACCTAGGGTCTATTTGATAACTCAACTTAATGGTGAAAATTAATTGGTTAGGAGATTTTTGAATCAGCATGTTTGATAACAGAATTCTCTTATCACTTGACATACACATGAAATGCACATGTATCTGTGTTGCGACATCAAAGCGCCTTTTGAAAATTTCATTTTAGTTTGAGTCGTGACATCAAATCATCAAAACTGGCAAAGGCCTTTTTACCGTTTAAAGAAAATCAATACAAATTCTCATACAAAATTTATTTTTTCTAACTTCTTGAGATGCAAAATTATTAAAGAATACCTTCTAGCATCATAACCGAGTGGATTGAATATAAATATACTATTAATATAAAGTAACCTCCTAAGAAATAATAGAAAGATAATTTCATATATGTTTCTTTATACATTTTTATATTGACATTTCGAATACACCAATGGTCACTAAATTATTAGATTGTTTCGTTCAAAATCACTGAACTATTTATTTTGTAAATGTACTCACTGAACTACTATAAGTGTGTGTTTCAAGTCACATCTATTTCTATTGTGACTACAAATACACACTTAAAGTAGTTCAATGACCAAATTTACAAACAAAGTGACTCAAAACACACACTTAATGTAGTTCAGTAACCAAATTTATAAAATAAACAGTTCAGTGACCTTTTACATACAAAGTTAGTTCAGTAACCAAATTTATAAAATAAATAGTTCAGTGACCTTTTATATAACCACCTAATAGTTTGGTGACTATTGGTGCATCTTGCTCTTTTATATTCCTTATAGTAATTATTTACAAAAATTGAAAGTTAACTGTTTTAATATCTTTTATTTAGTTCTTAGAGAAATTAATTATTATAAATTCATTTAGAATTAATCAAAAAGTAATATGAGATGTTTTATCAATGTTTTCACAATATGTTTAATATCTAAGAAATTTCATATTTTTATGTATTAGTGAAAATATTTATTTTTCAATGACCCACCAGTTGAACTAATAATCCGTTGATCTACTTCTCTTACTAAGTTCCTTCCAAAGTCAACTTTAATAAATATAAAAATTATTTATTCTGTCAATTTGTTAAGTCAATTTATGCATAGCCAAAACATATCATTTATAGATGCTGCTTACAAGATGTTACGTTACTTGAAGTCTAGTCTAGGTCAATGTTTATTTTTTCTTCTCAAAATCATTTTCAGTTGTATGCCCATATTGATGCAGATTGGGTAGGATGTTATTCTAGGTGTCGTTCTACTACATGTTTTTTTGTTTCAATTAGGTTATGCTTTGTCATTTGAAAAACTAAGAAGCAGGTTATAATTTCTCACTTACCTGCTCAGCTGAATATCATTCTATGGCTTCGATAATTATTTAGTTTTTTTTTTATTTTTAATTACAAGCACTCCTTCTTGATCTTACAATTCATAATGCGTTAATATTCATCATGTTACCACAACCCATATTACGATTTTACGGATAATCAAGCTACACTTTATATTGCTAATAATCCTATCTTCCATGAGCCACTAGACATGTCAAAACAGATTGTCCTTAGTTCGTGATCATATTTTTAGTGGTGATATTTTCACTTAAAACATGTTTTATCTCAGAATCAGATTGTCAGCTTCTTCACCTAATCACTTGGGTCTAATACTTTTCAACATTTGGTTGGAAAGTTTGGCATTTGAAATATTCATTCTTGAACTTTGGTAGGAATGTTAGAATTTAAGGTACTAACTATTCAAAAGATTTTGTATAGCTGTAAATAAGAATTCAAATGTTTCTATATTAGTGTACATATCATAGATACATATCCTAGATAGTTGTGTTAAAATTTATAAGGATCAATTATGGTATTCGTCTGTCAACTTCAACTTTTACTCCTATTTCGTCCCTAAAATTTTAAAAGTTCTTATTAAATTCCTTAACTTTGACATTTGAATTTAAAAGGTACACTAAGCCTTCTTCCGTCAATGTTGGAGTTAACAGATGTTAGTCACATGCATATATGTGACTCGTGCAAAGGTATGGCTGAATTTTTTTTTCTTTTCATACATTACTTCATTTGTCCCTCAACTTTAGGTTGTATCCTATTGCATCCATCAAGTTTCAACTAGATCCTATTAGATCCCTAAAATGTGCTTGAAATGATGTTAGCCCAAAGCAACCTAAGAGGGAGGGTGAATTAGGTTTCTTAAAAATAATTTGCAAATGATGCACAAAAAAAATATTTCACACTAACAAGTAACTTGATAGCAATATAATCAATTAAGCACAAAATGAGCAAAATAATTAAAGAGAGAGATTAAACAAACAACACTCCCAAGCTTGTAAGTTTGGAGTAGTAATCCAATAAGATGCTTCTTCACATTTGGCGAGTCAATAATCCAAATTGTACACAAAGTAGGATAACCTTTGCTCACACTACTTCTCTTTAGTTGAGCCAAAGATTTTATATTTCAACCTCACTTTTGTAGAAGATTATCACTCCACTCAATGTTTTTGAATACCACTCTCAAGTAAGTACACACTAATACAATATTACTCAAATTACTTTTGTACTTTCTTGTATTCAATGTGTAAGTTATAATTTTCAAATACAGATAGGAAGGCTTTTATAGATGCAATAAATCAGCTCCCAATCACTTCCCAACGGCTAAGTAATAAATGCTGAGAAACAAGCTATTATAGGTTTCGGACGTCCGAGATCCTTTTTGAGCATCCGAACAAGTGTTCGATCAACAATATCATTGAGTTGAAATCTTCGTTCAAACGGCCAAGGTTGCGTCCTTTCCTACATCCAAAGCTAGCAGGTTATTGAGTCATATCCTCGACAGACTAGTCTGTCCAGAAAGTTTAATTCTATCTAAGTGTTAAGAGCTCTGCCTGGTGTTTATTGCGTCCGAGAAAATTTTGTTCAGACGAAATCCTGCGTCCGAGCAACTTTGTCCTGTTCAGACGATGTGCAACGTTAGAAAACCCTGTTGTGATAGATAAACCATAATTCCTACACAACTCATGTTCAAACTATTAAATTGTATTTATTATCATCAAAACCAAGATTTTAGATCAAAAAATGAGACATGCTTGTGCACATTGAGATTGTCAAGTTCTGAGGCTTTCCTTAATTGCAACAGATTTCCTACATTATACTGTGAATTAAATGCAAATGGGAGTACTTTCTCCATCTGTTCCGGTCCTCAAAGTCAATAATTTTGCTGTTCATAGAACAAAGTTGCTCTGGATTTTTTATTAGATTTATGTGTTTTTTGTTTAGTTTTATTACATTTAGTATTTGTATTTGCATTTGTGTAAATATCATCATATTAGTGTTAATTTTAATATAATTCAACACTTATTAGGTCTATGGTATTTTGCAGGTTTAGAATAAAGGATTTGGAGCTTAAAGAATGAAAGATTCAAGGAGTAAAAGGGTAAAATGGAGAAATTAAATTTGCTAATAAAGAATCCATAACACAATATGGATGCGCGAACAAAATGCCACATTTTTGCTTATTGTAATTTTTTGGCTGATTTTTGCTCCATTAACCCTAACCCTATAAATATATCTTCTAAGCCTCTTTGGAGGCTTCCTAACTTCTTCATTTTCAGCCAATGAACAAGTTATTGAATTCCCTCTTATAAGCTGTATTGGAAATTAAATTTGGTAAGTGACTCCTAACTACATTAGGAGGTTAAATATAAAATTTGAAGAACTTGGGGACCAAATTATAATGCTTTGGTTTAGGAAAAAAAGAAAAGAAAATAAAAACACAAAAAGTGATAATAAGTTAAATAGCTAGCTGGTGGTGTCCTAAGCTGGTAGGAGGTCTCACTCTTTAACTTTAAGTCTTGGAATGGAAATGGTCCACTATTTTCCAGTGACATTGGATTGGAGATATAATCATAGTAATAACTCTAGCTGAAGCAAGGAATCAGGATGGATAGAATGAACAAAAGGTACTAAACTGTCACCCAAACTTTACTTAAACCTAGTTAGGGGCTCTTCAGTTCAATTTAGAGAAGGAAAAGATATTTTGGCTTGGAAATTGAGGGCTAATGGAGTTTTAACAATCTCATCTGCCATTCACTCTGTCAAGGTTTAGTGCATCATTTGACAAGTTGATACAACACTAGATCCTTGCTTGGTTTTTTGTTTTGGGTAGGATTCTTAGAAATGGTAATAAGTAGTGAGAGGAAAAATTTATCAAATAGCTATTGGTAGTGAGTTTTGTGAGATGCTGAATAGTGGAAGAGTAATTTTAGGAAGGTTTTAGCTTATATTGCTAAGTTTTATGTATGACTCATCAAATGCACGTAACACTTGTACTCCTAATAAAGTAGAACTATAAGATCTGGACAGAGATTATTCTAATATGAGAAGCCTTGAAAGATGAAAATTTTATCTTTTTCATTTAGTATTTTCATTTTTGTCTTTAAGAATTGCCAAAAAGGTCTCATGTATCTTTAAGCCTTTTAATGTACTTAAATCTTGTTACAAAGGCTTTGGCTTGTTGGCTAGAAAAAGTGTTACCTTACATAACTTTGGAGGAGCGGGCTATTTCCATCTTCTAGAGTTGTAAAACCTAAGCTAGGATAGAATTTACTCTAAGTTACAACAATGGTAGCATGAATTAAAAACTTTAAATGGGATTACTTCATAGCAATTCAAATTTCCACCATTTACAAGTCTACCCATTTGGAATCACCCACACATATGTAAAGTTCGTATTTTTCATGACTCAATTCCCTAATAGTTTACACATGCTTAAAGGAACATAAATTAAAGAAGTACAAAGACAAGTTATAGTTACTACTAAGGAAAGAGCTACGAGTATCATCAACTTAAATAAGTTAGTCACGGTGCAAGAACATCGTGTTTTATGGAAAAAGAATACCCCTAGCAATTTTAAATAATAACAAGATGGAGCTCCTATTTTATATCCACATACCATGTCCTCTTTTGTCATTAATTATATGTCTAGAAGCATCAAATGGGAATTAACATGTAATACTTATTCCCATTACATGTCTAGTGACGAAAGACATAATGGAATGATTATATTTTTCAATATTTGGTATGATGATTTTTAGATATTAGAATGGAAAGAATTTTATATTAATTTGACTCACAAACCCCCTAATTTTGAGAAATATATGTGAGAAAATTTAAATTTTTGTGTACTTGAACATATAAACATCTTATATTAAATATAGAAGGAACATGAAGAGAAAGAAAAGAGAATAAAAATTGGAGCTTTTTTGTTCTTTTGCTGGTCATAAAATCGGGAAATACGTTGTAAAAATTGGATCTTGAGTAATAGTACTCTTTGTCCATAAATAAGTTATGGATAATGTTGTAATAATAACAAATTTTATTCATTAGTAATAAGTTTACTTGGTATGGAATTTCTAAATCTTAAATTGTTGTATAGTGTTACATACAACGACCACTGAGGTGGTTGGCTTGTATATGTATGCATACAAACTGGTATTCCGCCCTCACAAGAGGTATTTTAAAGGATTTCTAGTTTTGTAGGTAAAGTTAACAAAGGGGGTGAAAATGACGGTGGCAGAGTTGATGATGGCCAAAGAAGCTTTGATTTTCTGTGGTGATTCAGGCATGGATGAAGGGAGCATTCTATGACGTACTGGTAGGCTAGTTTGATGTTCACATATGTCTGTGCAAACAAGAGCTGTGCCCTCACCACATGTGTGTCTGTATGCGTTGTGTTCATCATACACTAACAGAAAGAGCATGCCGTGGATGAAAGGGATGGCATAGTTGTTGTTGTAGTTTAGAACACAAACAGTGAATGAAGAATCGGTAAGAAAGCAAATAACTAATAATACTTTCCTATCACAGATCACTTTGATTAATTTATGCGTAGTACAAGAAAAGTATAGAGATTATACCTTAAAATTGCAGAAAAATCTACAATATCTTTGGGTATTGTACGTCGATCCACAAGTCGCATAAGTACCCGGCCTCTAATGGTAACCACACAGATACTTAAATCAGGAATTTTCACAAGATTAAATGACCCAAACCGCAGAGTGCTAGTTTCTAAATTATTTTTCCCTTTATTAATCGTGACTTTCACGATTTTTATCTTTTTCCTCACGGCTTTTGTTTTCCTTTTGCCATAAAAGTACAAGTACTACAATTAGACTTATTACAGAACCATATATATATTATAATATAATAATACATATATATATAATATTTAATATATAATAATTTAGAATCCTAATCAAATTGAGTTTAGAAAATTACAATAATCCTAATCAGTTTGAGTCATGAGCATATGAGTAATTATAAAACCATTAGGACTTTTAATATGTATTATATATTAGTTCCTAACATTTATAACTTATTACAATTAAACCCAAAAGTTAATTTATCTCATAAATTATCTCATAAATTAACTCATAAGTATCTCATACTTATCAAATTATTTTAATCCTGAATTAATTGGATTATGCGTAAGTGTGTGACCCTTTATATTCCCAATCACGTTGGCAATAAGTATAAATTATAATTCTAAATTAATTAGGATTAGATGAATTAAACACATTTAATTTATCATTAATTCTCCAATTAATTAATCTACACTTATAGATCAAGATTGGCTTCTAACAAAGTATCATGGCCACCCAAGTGTTGAGATATGTCAAGTGGTTCGACATCACCCATCCGTGATTTAGTTCCCGTAAAATTATTAACCTTTCACCAACCTATATCCCGATTAATTCAAAAGTACAGATATAATGCCAACTCTTATTGAATTAATCAAATTTACTTCTTTCCAAAATACAACTCTATTGAGTCTTATTAGTTTAATCCAAATTTACTTCTTTCCAAAATACAACTCTATTCCAAAATATACTCTCCTATTATAAGGAGTGGTGAATCCTCTATTGATCATATCTTCTCTTATCATGCTTCATATTATATCCGAACTCTACAGTATGTGCGACTCATTAGCAGAGTAATATCTTATAGAGTCAAAATATAATAATCCACATTCAAGATAAACTCATGACCTCAAGTCAAAGGATCATTATACTATTATCACATAGAGATTAATCCATTGACATTTAAATAATAATCCGTGTGGAATACTCTTAGCGGGTCAATCCAATGTACTTATTCCCAATAAGCATCCACATACACTTATGCGCTAATCTATTAGTGTCATACACTACAATTAGAGATATACATGAATAAAATATAATTACAGCATAACTACTTATAATTTCACACATATATATATATATATTTTATTCAAAAAATGCCATATTACAAAATATACATAAATATAAAAGTGTAATTTATCCCTAAAATAAATTAGTTTTAGGGCATATACTAACAAACTCCCACTTGCAGTAAAACCAATCATTCATGTGCTTAAAACCGAATGAGTTAACATGATTCTCATGTTTCTTCTGGGATAAGGCTTTAGTGAACGGATCAGCGATGTTATCATCCGTGGGGATCATATCCTTTTCTATCTTTACTTAATTTTTTATCAATGATCTTTCTAATCAAATGATAGCGTTGTAATACATGTTTAGATCGCTGATAAGACCTGGGTTCCTTTGCTTGTGCAATAGCTTCATTGTTATCACAATACGATAGTATAGGATCACTAATGGAAGGAACCACTCCAAGTTCAGCCACAAACTTCCTAATCCAAACTGCCTCTTTTGGTTCCTTCCATTAGTGATCCTATACTATCGTATTGTGTAGAATCAGCCGTGGTGTCCTGCTTGAAATTTTTCTAACTAACTACACCACCATTAAGAGTAAATACATATCCAAATTGCGACTTGCTATTATCCTTGTCAGATTGAAAGCTAGTATCTTTGTATCTGCGAACTGTCAATTCTTGCCCACCATTGATCAAAAATAAATCTTTAATCTTCTCAAGTATTTAAGAAAATTCTTGACTGGTATCCAATGACCACTCCCTGGATTAGATTGAAACCTGCTCGAGTGTAACACTTAGAGCATAGGAGACATCGGGTCTAATACATAGCATAGCATACCTTATAGAACCTATAGCCGAAACATATGGGATCCTTTTCATGCTATCTCTTTCGACATCTATCTTAGGACACATGTCTTTAGAAAGATACACATCATGAGACATTGGTAAGTAACCATTTTTTGATTGATCCATGCTAAACCTCTTTAGCATCTTATCTATGTACGTTGATTGAGTAAGATCAAGCAACCTCTTTGATCTATCTCTATAGATCCTCATTCCTACAATATAGGTTGCCTCTCCCAAATCTTTTATAGAAATTTTTTTAGACAACCATACCTTTACACTTTGAAGTATAGGTATGTCGTTTCTATCAATAATGTCATCCACATAAAGTATCAAGAAAACAACAGCACTCCCACAACCTTCTTGTATACACAAGGTTCATCCTTATTTTAGATAAAATAGAAACACTTTGATTGTTTCATCAAAATGGATGTTCCAACTCCTAGATATTAGCTTGTTTTAGTCCATAAATAGACCTTTGTAATTTGCATACTTTGTTAGGATCTATGGATATAAACCTTTTAGGTTGTATCATATACACCTTTTCCTGTAAATTCTCATTAAGAAAAGTACTTTTTACATCATTTTGCCAAATCTCATAATCATAATATGCAGCTATCAGAAGTAAAATCCGAATAAATTTCAGCATTGCAACTCATGAGAAAGTTTCATCAAAGTCAATTCATTGTCTTTGTGTATAACCTTTTGCCACCAATCGTGCCTTATAGGTAATCACATTACCATCCATGTCGATCTTTCTTTTAAAGACCCACTTGCACCCTATGGGTTTAATCCCTTTAGGTGGATCGACTAAGGTTCAAACCTTATTGTCATACATGGAATCCATTTCCAATTTCATAACTTGTACCCACTTTTGAGAATCTTTATCAGATAGTGCTTCTTTGTAAGATGTTGGTTCATCATTCGTAATGACTAATACATCATTGTACCCACATTACAAGAAAGTCATATTTTTTTTGGAGCACGGCATATCCTAGTAGTCCTACGAAGAACTTGTGTATCATTAGCTTCATCCTCTATCACATCATCATGTGATCGAATCCTTGTTCCACTTGTTGCTCAATACCATATTGTGTTTCTTGAACTTTTTCAAGATCTATTTTGCTCCCACTTGCCCTTTCAAGAATAAACTCTTTTTCTAGAAAGACGACATGTTTTGAGACAAACACCTTTTGCTCAATGCGATCATAGAAATAGTATCCAAACGTCTCCTTTGGATGCCCTACAAACAGGCATTTATCTGACTTAGTTTCAATTTTGTCAGATTTACCCTTTTCACATAAGCAGGGCAGCCCCAAACCTTCAAGTGTGAAAGTTTAGGTTTCTTTCCAAACCATATCTCATACGGAGTGGAATTAACAACCTTTCATGGAATTCGGTTTAATAAATGGGAGGCAATATTAAGAGCATACCCCCAAACGATTTTGGGAGATCTGCAAGATTCATGATTTATCATTGATCGAACCATATCTAATAGAGTTTGATTACGTCTCTCAGATACATCATTTATTTGTGGTGTATAAGGAGGAGTCCATTGAGGTAGAATCCCATTCTCCTTAAGGTAATCTTGAAACTCTTGATTTAAGTATTCCCCACCTCGATCAGATCGAAGTATTTTAATAGTTTTACCAAGTTGTTTTTCAACTTCATTCTGAATTTTTTGAACTTTCCAAAGGTTTCAGACTTATACTTCATTAAGTATACATAACTATATCTAGAATGGTCATCCGTGAAAGTAATGAAGTATGAAAAACCTCCTCTAGCATGAATTGATAGAGGACCACAAACATCAGTATGTATTAGCCCCAACAATTCAGTAGATCTATCACTTTTTTCAGTAAAAGATGATTTGGTCATCTTCCCAAGTAAAGAAGATTCACATATATCATATGATTCATAATCAAATGATCCAAAATAACCATTATTATGTAATTTGGTAGTGCGTTTATCATTTTTATGACCAAATCTAACAATGCTAAATGAAAGATTGTTTCAAATTATCAATTTTAGATCTTTTTGGATTTATGTTGAGAATTGGATTTTTCATGTCTAGAATATAAAGACCATTATTCAAAGAAGCAGTTCCATACACAATGTCATCATGTGAAAAAGAACAATATTTATTCTTTTGTATAATGACAAAACAGTCAGTGTCTAAACACGGAATAGAAATAATATTTCTAATAAGAGATGGAACATAATAACACTCTTTAACTTCTAAAACAAGACCACCAGGCAAAGAAAGATAATAAGTCCCTATGACTAATTTAGCAACATTTGCTCCATTTCTCACGCTCAGGTCCAGTTCTCCCTTAGCCAACGTTCTACTTCTCTTTAGTCCTTCCATATTTTTACATATATGAGATTCTAATCATGTATCTAATACCCAAGAATCTGGTTTAGAAGTAGAAATATCGATCTCAATCACAAACATGCCTGAAGTAGGAGCTTCATTAAACCTCTTCTGCTTCAAAATACAAGTATCTATATAGGCCTTATAGTTCCTTTTCCAGTGCCTTTCATTTCCACAATGGTAACAATTACCCTTGGCCTTGTCCTTCTTGATCACAGGTGTTGGTTTCAACCCAGATTTCACTTTCACAAAACCAACCTTGGATTTCTTTTTCTTCTTATTAGAAGAATCAAAACCATCACTTGTTTCCTTTCCTTTCCTTTTTAATAGTTGTCTCAGCAGTTTTTAGCATATTCAATAGTTGAGTAAGAGTTGTAGATAACTTATTCATGTTATAATTCATAACGAACATTGAAAAGCTATCAGATAGAAATTCCAAGATCAGGTCAACATTTAATTCATGATTTTACTTAAATCCCAATCGTTCTAATTTTTTTCAATTAGTCCGATCATCTTCAGTACATAAACCGCTACTGGAGTACCCTTTGCCGTTTTGCAACGGAATAGCTCTTTAGAGGTCTCATACCTCTCATTCCTTGACTCTCCATCAAACAATTCTTGAGACCTATGAAGAATCATGGAATGTGCATCCATGCTTTCATGCTGTTTCTGCAATTCAAAACTCATAGCGGCCAACATGATACAAGAGACTATATCATTGTCCTCTATGTGCTTACGATAAGTATTTTGAATTGCTTCATCAGCATCATCTGCTGGGACATCAGGACTAGGTTTATCAAGAACATAGCCAATTTTTTCGTGTTTGAGAACAATTCTCAAGTTACAATGCCAGTTCCAAAAAAATTGGCCTAGTGAGTTTGTTATCATATAAAATGGGACGTAAATTGAAGTTATTACTCATATTCTACAACATATAAATAAAGGTAGTATAAGAATTTGTTATTTATGCATAAACAAAACCAAAATATAATATGAATTTCTTTTAATTTGGTTTTACTCTCACTATTTTAATTCAAATCAATAACCCTCACATATTGATTTGGGAGCTATCACATAACCCCTATTGGGCTACGATCCCATCTAATTATTTTGATCTTGGGTATACCCAACAAACCAAAATAATTTCGAAATGTAGGTAACTCTTACTAATTACAACACTTTGTAATTCCTAGATAGTTAGGTATCAACTCTTTAATAGTACATCTTATGTGACTCCTAACCTTTGCCTCAAAGACATATAACCTTGAGTGAGCCCAACAAATTATATGGCTCTGTTAAGTCTACCCATTATTTAGAGATCTCATCTCATAGCTTAAACATGTTCAACGTAGAGTAACCTTGGATTAGCCCACAAGTTAAATCTAAGAAGAACTCTCGTTTGTTGCTATAATAATGGAAGGCAACTTATTTATTGACTTAATATTAATTTGAGGGATTTTTATTATTTATTTTATTAGATCTCATCAAAATTGCATGCAATATTATCATATCAACATATAATAAATAAAAGATGTATAAAACCATGGATAATTATGGACTTTTACTAATCTAGTTTCCTTGAGTCACAAAGGAAACTAAGTGGTCAAATTCTAAGGGTAATCTTCAACTCTTAAACTTAAAATTTCCTTCGAGGTTGCACCTTTGCACCATCTCTATCATCTTATACATTACAAATGTAATTCTATCTAAACAATTTAGATATTCAATCCTATCCCTAACCTATTTCTATGTCCATTACATGATTGGTTAAGAAATCTCGAGTTACATTCGAGAAGATTAAGATGAGAAAAGAATTACATTCAAAATAATAAAGAAATATAGGACACGCATGCCCTATTTTTAAAAATTTACAACCACTGAATTTGAACCAAACAAATCATACACAATCACATTGGTCTTAAGTCCATAATCATCCATCATACTATTAAATAATTCAATAATTAAATAAAAGCATAAATCTATATTTAGTATCTAATCATGAAGCATTATATTTCATAATTCCAATCTCATTGAAAATTTTAATTTTTGAATTGTTTATAAAAATATTTTATGGAGAAAATTTATTATTTTCCAATCTCATTAGAAAATAATCCTTTAAATAATAGAATTTCAAAAATTATATCAGACATAGAAACAATTTCTAAAATTTTTTGAACATTTATTAAATTCCAATCTCATTGAAAAATAATAAATTTCTAAAATTTATACAAATTATCTAATTCTAATCTCATTAGAATTAAATAAATATTTTTACAAATATTTTATACTTTCAAAATTTTAATCAAATTCAAATAAAGAAAGTTCTAAATCTTATCAATTAATTTTAAACAATAATTGTCAAAAATTAATTGATGATTTCTAAAATCAAAATTTTATGATTAAATTAAGTGTCACTAAAAATTATTTAACTAATTAAATATTTTTAGTGACAAACAATAATAATGTCACTAAAAGTGACATTATTAAGTAAATCATCATGGCTTGTCCATATCTAATATGGATCTAGATGTATAAGAGACAGGTTTTAGTGTATAGATAATTCTAAGTCTCTTTACAAAAAAAAAATTTCTCCAATATTTTCATAAATAAAATTCAAAAATTCATATAGTTTAAACAATTCAATATTCATGTCACTACTAAATACAACTACATAATAGATTAATCAATGGTGGCTCTAATACCATTTTAAGAAAGTAAATAACTTATAATGCAGTAGAATTTAAAATTTTTACTTTTCTATCACGGATCACTTTGATTTATTTATGAGTAGTACAAGAAAAGTATAGAGATTATACCTTAAAATCACAATAAAATCTCTAATATCTTAGGGACGTCGATTCAAGCCGAACAAGTGTCCGACCTCTAATGGTATCTACACAGAGGAATTAAATCTATACTCTTCACAAGATTAATTGACCCTAGGTATGGACTGCTAGCTCCTAAATTATTTTTTCCCTTTTTAATCGTGACTTTCATTTTTTTTTTTTCCTCACAACTTTTGTTTTCTTTTTGCCATAATAGTACAAGTACTACAATTAGTACTTATTACTTGTATATATATATATATATATAATATATAATATATAATAATTTAGAATCCTAATTTGTTTGGGTCATGGGCATATGAATAATTATAAAACCATTTGGATGACTTTTAATATGTATTACATATTAACTCCTAACATTTATAACTTATTACAATTAAACCCAAAAGTTAATTTATCTCATAAATTAACTCATAAGTATCTCATACTCATCAAATCATTTTAATCCCGAATTAATTATCCTCAAGTGTGTGACCATTTAGGTTCCCAATCACGTTGGCAATAAGTATAAATTATAATCCTAAATTAATTAGGATTAGATAAATTAAACACATTTAATTTATCATTAATTACACATCTAGATGTGTACGCTTAAGAGATCAAGATTGGCTTCTAGCAAAGCATCATGACCACCCAAGTGTTGAGTTATGTCAAGTGGTTCGACATCACCCATCCGTGATTTAGTTCCCGTGTAATTATTATCCTTTCACCAACCTATATTCCGATTAATTCAAGAGTACAGATATAATGCCAACTCTTATTGAATTAATCAAATTTACTTCTTTCCAAAATACAACTCACTTGAAATAGAATTTAAGACACTCTCTAATTCTATTTCCACTTCGTGCAAATATTTCCGAATCGTATTTCAAAAAGTGGCCATACTAGTATATACTCTCCTATTATATGGAGTGGTGAATCCTCTATTGGTCATATCTTATATTATCATGATTTATATTATACCCGAACTCTACATCTATGTGCGACTTATTAAGAGTAACGACTTATAAAGCCAAAATATAATAATCCACAGTCAAGATAAACTCAAGACCTCAAGTCTAAAGATCATTACACTCTTATCACAAAGAGATTAATCCATTGGCATTTAAATAATAATTCGTGTGGAATACTTTTAGCGGGTCAATCTGATGTACTTATTCTCAATAAGCATCCACATACATTTATGCGCTAATCTACTAGTGTCATACACTACGATTTGGGATATACACGAATAAATTATAATTACAGCATACCTATTTATGATTTCACATATATATATTTTATTCGAAAAATACCATATTATAAAATATACATAAATATAAAAGTGTAATTTATCATTAAAATAAATTAACTTTAGGACATATACTAACAAAATTAGTTTACAACCATAAACTATGTAAATTTTCCACTCTATGGTTAATATTTATAAGTATTATGCTTTAGTAACTAAATACTTGTTAAAGTGTTATAAAACCAGACGCTTGTTATTCTTGTATGAGTGACCCTATAGGTAGTCCGTCTATGGCATGTGAAGCTGTTGAGGACAAAAACCGAGGAAAACGTAAAAAGGAATAACAGGACTTTAGGTGTCGTCTTTTAATGTAAAAATATGTATTTAATTATGAATAAATAAGTTTCCCCTTCTATAAATACAAACCACTAGTTGATGTTTGATTAAATTATTATATGTTAATGAACTGAAAAGATTATTAAATTTATTTGAAATTTTTTTAAATGAATAATTGTTTGTGGGTTAGTACCGAGTAGGAATTATTTAAATTAAAGGTTTAACGTTTTATTTTTATGAGTAACAATTATAATACTTTAGAATAGAAATATTTTTATTACTTCCTTTAGAAGACTTAGAAGATTTAAATAATTTAAAACAAGTTTTTATTAATATAAGAGCAAATAGTAGTTTAGAATGTTTTAAAGAAGATTTTCTTAATAAAAATACATAGAGAAAATCCGTATAAGTCAACTAAATATACATAAAAGAACAGAATAAGATTTGAAATAATTAAAGAAATTAAAAATTCTAAAGAAAAATTTTAGTATATAGAGATCCGAGAAGACTTAGATTGTTATCTATACACTAAAAGCAGATTATTTTAGAGAATTAATATTAAGATTAAAATACGAAGAAGAACATATTAATTTTATAAAAATAATATAAAAATAGATAATAGTGAATTATCATTATTAGCGATAGATTATTCACGATTAGAATATTTAGATCTTAGAATAAATTTATATTCTAAGATAAGAACTTTTGAAAATAATCGATTAAGTGTAGAGTGATTAATATCTGTCTCTTATACACACTCGTTATATTCAGAAAATTCAGAAATTAATCTTATATACATTTAGTAATAAAAATAATCTGAGAAAAATTATTATTATAAGCTACCAATTTAAATATACTAAGTTGTTCTAACTGTATTACTGCATCTCTTTGTATTCCTAATGTTCCTGAATTAGGATCATTTAGATTATATTAAAAATCAACATATAGAAAAGTAAAACAAAAAGATATAATAAATATAAAAAAAAGAAGAAATAAAAAATTACTCTTTCATGACAGAGATAAGAATAACAATGAAGAATATGATTTAAATTATTTAGAAGCTCTAAAATATTTAGAAAAATATCATTTAGATCCTAAAGGTTTTAGTAATATAAATCCATCTTCTCAAAGTGATCGAGGAATAATAATTAGACAAAATAATTTAATTATTAGACTATCTGTCTCTTATACACATCTAGATGTGTATAAGAGACAGATTCTATATTTTTAAAATCTTTTTCAATTAGTTCTAATTGTTCATAATATAGATAAACTACAAAAGTAGAAATAAATAAAGACAAAGGAAAAGGAAAAATAAATTAAAAGAATGGCAATTTTTTCGAATAGGTCTCTAAATAGGAGAATCTAGTAGACCAAGTATATACCTAGAAAGACCAAATTATAAGCTCCTGTCTCTTGTTACACATCTATTGTTTGTATACATTAAACTCTGTCTCTTATACACATCTAGATGTTTATCTTTTTACAGGATTATTTCTAAATATATAAGATATGACCAATAGAGGATCTGTCTCTTATACACATCTATTGGTTTGTAATAAGAGACAGCAGAAAACTCAAAATTATAGATTTCTTTGTATCTGACCACTTATCATCAGTTGTTATCTTCATTAATAACTTTAGTTCCTAAAAACTTTCTCAATCTACTATTAGACAATTAAATCTGAAAAATTAAGTCTAATGCATATGGGATTAATAGTTATAGGAGTTAAAGGATTAACAAGAAACTTTTTAATCTTCTTTAAAGTATTATTAGTAATATATGATGATAGATGGTCAGATTTTAATTTTTCTATATTAGGAGTTATATAGATATGTCATTAAATGGAGGTATATTTTCCGTAGTCGTTTTATAATTAATGAAGAATTTGATCATTTAAGGTAAAAATAGAAAATAATAGTAGAATTATGGGAAATGTCTCTTATAAATCTATTAAAACCAATTAAATAAGTATTTAATATTCAGGTTTAGAATGGAATTTAGAAAAATTTAAAAAAGATAAACAAATTTTTCAACCAAATCAGAGTTTAATGTATACAAACAATAAAGGAGAAGTTTCAATTAGATTTAATGAATATAAAAATGAAATTAAGTTAGAAGATGTTAATGAAGAAAATGATGAGAATTTAGAACTATGTGAAATAGAAGAAATTGAAGATAAAGAATTTATGATAAAAGAAGATTTAGATAAAGATCAATATAGGATAATTTATCCAGCAGAATTAGATATGAATTTAAGTAAAGAGAATTATCATTTAGAGATTTATGTACCAGGATCTGAACCTGTCTCTTATACACATCTAGATGTGTATAAGAGACAAATTCCAATTGATTCAACAAATTAGACCAAGAGGAAAAAGATACCAATAGATGAATATACAATTTCAAGAAGCGGAGTAAAGGAATGATACTTAATATATAAAAGCAAAACACATGATCCTCAAAATTGGAATAATGTGAGACAGCTATTGCATATGTACTGATTATTATTTTGGATTTTGAATTTTCCGAAGATTTTTTAAAATGGTAGATATGGGAACTAATCCGTTTAATTTTGGAAATAGAATACAAATGATAATTACGAAATGATCCTAATTAGAACATTAGGAATACAAAGAGATGCGTATTAGAACAACTTAGTATATTTAATTGGAATTTTATAAAACCATTTTTACAGATATTTTTATTTAACTTGTATATCGGTAATGCTAATTATTACCTGAACTACTTGGATTATTTAGAAAATTACCGTGAAGCTTTAGGAAGAGAAATAGAAAAACATTGGGAATTATATAATAATAAAATTATAAAATATTCAATAGGACATAGAATTCATTTTATTATGGAAAAATTAAAAGAAAAATGTACAAACATCTAGATGTTTATACTCCACAAAGATATGAAGAAAGAAAGCAGTATATTCTCTATGTATTTTTATTAAGAAAAAGATAATAAAGAAAAATTATTTTTAAGAAGATCACACTACTAAACCATATTTAGATAAAAATAAACATGTTAGAAAATTTAGGCGAAAATAAATTATAGAGCACGATTAGAATGTTTTACTTGTGGAAATACGGAGATCATTTAGCAAGAATCTATACTGCTAATAATGATAATTCACTATCTGTCTCTTATACACATCTAGATGTGTATAAGAGACAGTTCATCTACATTTAATATATTTCGTACGAATCAATTTATTCTATTGTCGTATATGAAAATGATATTTTAATAAAACAAGAATCGATAGTGATAGTGAAGATGATACTATTATTAATAATTTAGTAAAAGCAGATTATCTTATAATAGATATTATGAACAATTAGCCGATAGTTAGAATAGATGAGGAACTGTCTCTTATACACATCTAGATGTGTATAAGAGTAGATATTATCCTTTAATTCAACTGCTCAAAATTAACTATTATTATAACTTTCAAACTTCTACAATAGAATTAAGATCTTCTAGAATTTAATACTTTTATTTTTAGAAGATAAAATAATTCTATTAGAAAATAGAATAAATAATTTAGAAAAACTAAAACAAAATATAATAATTAATGATAAAAATCAAGATTTATTAAATTATGAAAAAGATTACATTCTGTAATGATTGTTAAAACTATTTTGGGTATAAGAGAGTGTAATAAATAGTAAGATAATTCAGGAAAAAATATTATAAAAAGACAAATAATCCTATAAAAACGACTCAGATGGATGGTGACTTTTACCTATGATACTTATCTAGAAAATAGTAAGATTTGTTTTTACAAATTTGTAATACATATAGTAATAATTATAATTTACCTCGGTGTTTGGATTAGAGATTTAAATATAAAATCGATTTTATTTTAGGATTAAATTTTTTATTTTTCATACGGGAGGAGTATTCTTAAGCAAAGATATTATTCAATTTCATAAACAAATTATTCAAACTCCAAAGAATTTAAAAGTAAAACTACGGTGAGAAGTTTAAAAAGAGATAAGGATGGTTGGGTAGATCCTAATTTCGTAAATCAGACATTAAAAAAGCTAGAAAAAATAAATAATAAATGTTGTGAAAAATGTATAGATAGTAATACTTGTTGTAAGAAAAATATTTCTTCTTTACAAGAAGAAATTTTCTAATGGAGGGATCCTAGCTACCGTTTAACTGGACTAGACTGATAGTTTCTCCATACTTATTTTGTTCTAAATATATAAAAAAGAGCACATCTATTTATAGGAGAGTCTGGACTTCAAAATCCGGACTTCAAAATATAGGATGTCTCTTAAGACATCAAAAAGATGTAGATGAGATTCTTTTCAGATTCAAGGATTAATAATGGTGATAATCCTTTAAAATATTGGGATAATAATAAGATCTATGCTTACTTAGACATTAAAAATCTAGAATATATAATTAAAACAAATCTATATCTTGATTTGAAGCTTCTATATTTCTGTCTCTTATACACATCTAGATGTGTATAAGAGACAGCCTCCTTAAAATCAGATCCATAATAGAGATCAGCAGCTTCTATATTAAAGAATCATAATGAAATAGTTAGAGGAAAATCAAGAATGGTTATAAACTATAAAAGGTTAAATGATAATACTAGAGCACAGTATGCATATAATATTCCTAATAAAAATGAATTAATAAATAGAATTCAAGGAAAAAGAATTTATAGTAAATTTGATTGTAAACTGGGTTTTGGCAAATTAAAATGCATCCAGATAGCATAAAATGGACAGCTTTACTTTACAATCAAATTTACTATAAATTCTTATTCCTTGAATTCTTTTTCTTCATTCATTTTTATAAGACTTCTTAGTATATCTTAAAATATAAAAATGTGTGGAAAATAGACGTATATTATTGATACTTAGTTATTATTCCAACTAGCTCAAGAACATTTAGGACAAAAAGATTTCTTCTAAATATTTCGGAAACCCCGAAGAGGTAAGTATCTGTCTCTTATAACATCTAGATGTGTATAAGAGACAGAATTAGTCAAAAAACTACCAGATTTAAATTTACCATCAGTATTCGGATTATATTATAATAGAAATGGATGTGAAAAGAGGGGAACATCATTTAAAAGCTAAACCCAATAAATATTTAGATAAAAGAAGAAGTAATTTGTGGTTATTCAAGTGGAAAATTTAGAGAAAAGGGAAAAATTTCTACAATAGATGCGAAATGTTAGATGAATTTATGGATTAAATTCATTTAAGTTATCAATAATCTCTAAAAGAATTTGATAAATTCTAAAAATACAATCTTTAAAGATGGTCCTAAATGTTCTTGCCTCCAGTCCCTGCTAAGAATACCTTAGTTCATCTACATTAGGCATACACATCTAGATGTGTATAAGAGACAGAAATTAGGGTCACTCATATCCAATAGTGCCTGTCTCTTATCTTCATTATCACTATCTGATCTGTCTCTTATACACATCTTATGCGATGAATAGAGGCCACAACCAGATGAGATCTCGACTGAACTCAAATGAGGCCTTTTAGACCTCAAGGTTCTTCTAGTCAAGGTAATAATCCAAGTAGTTGTAATAATTATATAGAACAAATGTATTCGTCTCTTTTAGAACTAATTTTCAAGAAGAAAAATAAAGTTTGGTAACATAGAACTTATTTCTTTTCAAGTTGTAATATATCTTTTAAAATTTTACCGCATATTTGTAGATAAAGAACAAAAGTGTCTTTTAGATAATCTTTGGATTGCATTTAATAAACCTTAGAAAGATCAAAATATTTTTAGCAAGTATGAACTTTCTTCGTAATATTTTAATAATATTAAAAACATTTTAAATTTTATGTTGTTTAAAGGTTTCACTATAGGTGTTTTTCACAATTGGGCTGAAGTTTTAGAGTCCACTAGCCAAGTTAAAAATCCAGTTTTTAAACATTGGTTTTAATAATTTGAATGAAGCTTATGATTTTGCAAGACAGGTATTGGGTAAATTTATTTTGTAAACCCAAGCCTTAGACGCTTCGACATTCGGAGACCAGACAAAGTTGTCCATGATCTGAAAAATCCTTTTTGTGATCATTGTCAAATTCTATAGAGACACTATAAAAAGACTAATGAGCATTGTAGTATAGTTGAAGGAGAAAAAGTATTTTAATAGTCTTGGAACTGAGTTAGAAATAGAAATACAAAAATTAAGTGTTGAAAGAGATTCTAGATAAGAATGCTTATAATAAGTCTTGTTCCACAAGTAAAAATTTGGGTGAGACAGTGGAAATTCCTCTCCGAATTTCAAGAAACCTTCGAAGTAGGAGAAACTTCACTAGTCGACAGTTCAAGATGCTGGTAAAAAGACGAATCAAATTCGTTAAAGGGAGGTTTGCAAAATTCCAATAGAACCAATTATTCCGAGACTTTGATGAATATATTAGACTTTTAGAATTGATCGAGAGAAAGGAATTAAAGCAAGAAGAATCTTAATAGATTTAGATTCTCAAAGACTGACAGAGAAAGAAGGAGAGTAAAACTAGATAAGAAAAAGAAAAAGAAAAATTTGAAAAAGAATCAAAATATAGAAGAGTCGTTAAAATTTTTGAAAGAATACTTTGAAAAGAATAATGTAAAAGAAGAAATCGGAGAAAGTAGTAGTGAAGAAGGTCCAAATAACAATTCAGTATTCAGATAGTGGAATGTCATTTGACTCCATAGCGGACATAATTTGGATACCTAGCTAAGGATAAAGATTCAGAATCAATATTGAAGATTTTGAAGATAAGGCTCTCATTGAAAGTGGTAATCATGATAAAGTCAAGAAAGAGGCCGACAAATCAAGATAAATCTTTGAATCATAAATGTCTAGGAGGAGGTATTTAAGTGGATCTAGTGTCCCATTCTTTCCTGGTTTGTCAAGATTCTAAAAGATAGACAAGATAGTTACTTTTAAGTAGATGTGTCAATAATAAAACACATGTCTAAAGCTTAAAGATGTGTATAAGAGTTTTGAACTATCTGATTGAAGTCAGACTATCCTATAAATAGAGTAATTCGCCTCATCTGCAGATCATCGAGAAACGGAAAGCAAACACAAGCAAAAATGTCTCTTTTCTCTCTTTCTCTCTTTGAATAAACATCCTTTGTAAAATATTTTAAAGTTTCTTTGTAAAATCCAAGAAGCCTTTGGGCATAGCGGTTTAGACCTCTTCGGGGTTTCGAAAGGAACACCCAACCTCTTTTTCCCGTATGTAAGTTTCTTATAATTATGTAATCTCTTTATCTGTCCTTCTATAAATAAAAACCATAGTTGATGTTTGATAAAATTATTATATGTTAATGAACTAAAAGATTATTACATAAGATGATAGAGCTGTCTCTAATACACATCTAGCTTGTGGGTATTCCAGCCTAGATGTGTATAAGAGACAGAATCCATCCTTCTTTTTGATTTTCTTACTAATTATTATTCCATTTTTTATAAATTCTAAAAATACAATCTTTAAATCTGTCTCTTATACACATCTTTAATAATTAAAAGATATTACAACTTAAGAAGAAATCAAAATAGAAATAATACAGATAGATTAGAATTAGGAATAAATTTAAACAATCCAGACTAAGAAGTAATCTGGTATATCGGCTGGAATACCCTCAAGCGCCATGTTTTATGCACCTTTATATTGAGTAATATTCAGCTCTTGTTTCAATTGTAAGTGTTTGTGTGCTTAATGCTTTCTTATATATGTGACTTGAGTAATTTGGTTAAGTTATTTGTCTGGAAGGAAGATCTAATCTTCATAACCAATCACATATATGAATTGAAGGTACTTATAGTATAATAATTCTCACCATATATTAGATAAAATTACTTGAATAAAGCAATTCCTAAATATTTTATGTGACCAATTTAATCTTCATATCTTATATTATCATGATTTATATTATACCCAAACTCTACAGAATGTGCGACTTATTAAGAGTAACGACTTATAAAGCCAAAATATAATAATCCACAGTCAAGATAAACTCAAGACCTCAAGTCTAAAGATCATTACACTACTATCACAAAGAATTAATCCATTGGCTCTTAAATAATAATTCGTGTGGAATACTTTTATCGGGTCAATCTGATGTACTTATTCTCAATAAGCATCCACATACATTTATGCGCTAATCTACTAGTGTCATACACTACGATTTGAGATATACACGAATAAATTATAATTACAGCATACCTATTTATGATTTCACATATATATATTTTATTCGAAAAATACCATATTATAAAATATACATAAATATAAAAGTGTAATTTATCATTAAAATAAATTAACTTTAGGACATATACTAACAAAATCTGCACTTTTTACAACCATAAATCGTACTATCTGGCTGTTTGCCACAGAGATAGCATTTGAATGACTTCCATAGGGGCTTGTTTTCGGGTTTGTTGTAGTACAATAGAGGATGTCTGGCTAAAATGGTGTAAACTTTGCATTGTGTCTCTACTCTTCTCTATGTTTTTGCTACATTGGTTTCATTCAACTAAGGAAAATGAATTATGTGGTTGAATTCAGTTTTTCTGTTTTGTATGTAGTTGAATTCAGTAGTATTTTGCTTTGAGTTTGGGACCACCAGGGGGAATTTCTTCCAACTAGAGCAACTTAATAGATACTCCTACTTTTATTGTGTTATCCATGGCAATGATGGAATTGCTTCTTCACTAGGGTAAGAAAGAATAAAGAGATTTTTCCAGGCAAGAAGCATTAGGTCAAATCTAATGGGTAGAAGAGTCCAAATAATGTGTTGATGGGAATATTTGAAATTAGCTCTGATGTCATGTTAAATAACATGGATTTCTATATCAAAACTAATTAGTGATGCATAAAGTGGCTAACATGAATCTTATTAATTAATTCATAATCTCTTAACTAGTTGATGTAGGATATTTATAAAATCTAGCAAATCTGTGAATTTAGGTTGTGTGCACGATAAATTGTTTTATTACGTTTGTTACGTGCACAGTGTAATGAAGTGTTGAGAGTGGAAGTAATTGAGATGTGCAATATCAGACAAATCCAGAATGCTTATTCTTATTGGACTGATTGATAATTTCAGTTAAAATGGAGTGTGTATTATATACTATTGGATAATTGAAAAGCAATAATACATCATGAAAAAGCTAAAATTAGATTCTAGGAGGAGAGAGAAAGTAGAAGAACTGAGTAGAAAGAGTGTCTGAGTATCTAAGTTTTTCAATCCCCTTTTAGTAGCACCCAAGCCGCTTATTTATAGATGTACTTGAGGAGGCATGAGGCTATCACTATGCTAGCTCAACTGAGGCTAAATTACATAATTGCCGTTAATGAGGTTGCCACGTAGGCACTTCTAGAACAATTTAGAAAAGATATCTACTTGACTAAGGCGTGAGAGCTGGCTATCTCTTATACACATCTAGATCATGTATAAGAGACAGGAATAGAAGATTTTGCTGCAAAATGCCTCGCTTTTCACGCCATAACGCCTATCTTTTTCCGCCTAAACGCCTTTTTCATTTCAAAACCGTCAATTTTTTCCCCCAGATCCATTGAATATTCTGGAAGGTTGCTCTCCTATTTATACCCCCATTCTCCCCCAAATCTTTTTTCTTTCCCTTACTCATTTTACCTCATTCCTCCAACTTACTACTACCTTCTTTCCTCAATCCTTCTGTTTCACTCCTTACTACCAACTTACTACTTTTGTAAACCCGGTGAATATCTCAATCAGATTCGATAGTACTAATCGAAAATGACTTAGTTATAGTTTTTGACAAGAGTACAACAACTTCCACTTTCCTTAATACTCTCCTCTACTTCTACTAAAACCAGGAAACCCTCCACTATGATTTCTATTCTAACCTTAAATTAGTTGTAGAGGTAAAAAGAATACCTTAGCACTCGAAGGCTTCTATGATTACTATCACTAACTACTCTATTTTTTCCTTAATTATATCTAAAATCATTTTTTATTTACAGAATCCGTGGTATAGGATTTCAAAGATGAAGTCCAAATCTTCTACCAGGTAACATCAAGAATTCATAAATTTGTGTTTTTAAATAATTGTATGAGATTGGAAAGTCACATATGAAAGTCACCTGATAGTATGGGTGGGTTATAAGGAACTCTTGGGGCATATAATTTTATTATGCTTTTAATTAGGTGCTTTTTGACTGAAAATTGTACACATTTAGGGAAGAAAATAATCATTAGGCTAGAGATTGGTTGCTGTAGTTGCTAGTATATGTTAACTTAGTATAGTAACTATTGAATTCTTGTTTGTGAAGCCAAAACATGGAAAATATAAATCAAGATCAAAAATATCTTTAATAATCTACTGGGTATGCTTGAGTTGGATGGTAACTATTGAATTCTTGTTCTAAGAAGTTTAATTTTACGGTAAACTCCTGTCAACTTTCCAATCATCATGGCGATGCAAACTCTATATCAAAAATGCAAGCCAGTGCACCTTTTGTGCAAGCATACTACCTTTGCATCCATACTCTAGTCAAGGCAAGAAACAATCACACTGTAATTCCAACGTAGTAGTTGAAATCGAAATAGACTATGGTGAATCAAGTGGGAGTGATGGTTCTCACCCTCACTAGGGAAAAATTACAGACCAGTTTTGGACCAATTTTGGTGCATTTCGAAACTCATATTTAGTTCTAAATTTTGTAACTAAATAAAGGTCTTACTCTAGTGTCTAAGTATGGGATTACACATAAAATTTCTCTACCTCACCATCCCCAAACTTCATGACAAGTTAAGGTTTCAAATCGTGAGTTAAAGCGGATATTAGAAAAAACTGTGTATGCTTCACGCAAGGATTAGGCTTGGAAGTTTGATGATGCACTATGATCACACCGGACTACATTCAAAACACCTATTATGATATCCCCTTATAGGTTGTTTTTGGAAAGCTTGCCATTTACAAGTAGAACTGGAGCACAAGGCAATTTTGGCAGTTAAAGAAGTTAATTTTGATGCTAAAACTGTGGGTGAAAAATGCCTATTTGAATTATGTGAATTGGGAATGTTTTGGGATGAGCCTTATGAGAATGTATGTATTTAGTTGGAAAAAATGAAGAAATGGCATGATAAGAACATCCAACATGGGTTGGTGATAAGGTATTGGTATGTAAATCTAGGCTCAAGCTCTTTCTAAGCAAGTTAAAATCATGATGGAATGGTCCATGTGATGTGGTATGTGTTCTTCCGTATGGAGTCGTCGAATTGAAGTGATATAAATCAATATTTCAAGTAGATGGAAATTGGTTCAAAATCTACCGTGGATGTGACATTGATTATGGACTTGAATAAGTTCACTTTGATGAACAATGGCACGGAACAATAAGTCAAGCTAATGACTTAAAAAGAGCGCTTCTTGGGAGGCAACCTAAGCAATTTTTAGTTTACTTATTTTATTTTCTCATGTTTTAGTTAAATATAAAGTTTTACTTTAATAAATTGCAAGCTAAGAGTTGATTTCTTGTGTTATTTTGTAGGTGCAATTTTGGCAAAAGAACAATGGATTATGAAGGATAACCATAATGGTTCAGCAGGTAGAATCAATCGCATACTACAATTAATGTAGCAGAACTAATCAGAGACTACACTTTGGTCAGAATTGCTATCGTAGACTGTGGCTATAAGTGTAGTTTGTGCTTCCTTCAGAGGTGCTATCTCAGACTGTGATAAACAAGCACAGATTGTCTCAACCTACACTTGAAATAGAACCTCTATCGTAGATTGCGGCAAACTATTGCAGTCTACAATTGGACCAAACGGGTTATAAAATCTCTTTTTTCCTAGCTCTTTTCCCCAAAAACATTCGTCCTCTATTTTCTCTTCCTTATTTGACTAGAACCCTACCACCTTCCTCCTTCAACTTCTTCTCATTTCTTCTTCTTTTCTTTTTCTTTTCCCAAAAACCTCCAACCATTCCTGTCACTCTAACATCCAATTTTTGCCAACTCGTTTAATTAATCATTTTCATCTTTTTTTTTAACCCAACACCTAAGAGGGTGGTTAAATTTATTGAATAATTCAAATTTTACAATGTCGAATGTAAGGGCGGCCTTGAGCATCCAAGAACAACAATCCTTTAATAGTCGAAGGAATTGTGTCTTGGTTATACTCTATATAAAAAGAGTTCTTAATACCCTCATTTTCCAAACAATTAACTACTTGATTAGCCTCTCTAAATACATGAGAAAAAGAATAATTGTCTACCTTTTAAAAATTCTTTGGTAAACTGCCATTGCTGGCAAAGCTCTATGACGGCGTCATTCAACCCTTAACAATATTCACTTGGATTAAGGAGTCGAGTTCCACTTCCGTTGTTGAGAATTGTAATTTCCCGCAAAGTTTGAGGCCATTGACCAACGCCATTGCTTCTGCCTACAAATTGGATTGAAGATTATAGAAATTGCAAAATGCATTGATTAGATTCCCATTTTGGTTTCTAATTACTCCCTCACCAGCTGCCAAACCTGAATTTACTTTTGAAGTTCCATCAACATTTAGCTTGGCATAGTCGCAAGGAGAAGGGTTCCACTTGATAGCCAATGCCCTCCTTGGTCTTGTGTTGATCAATTGTTGACAAATACCTCTGTATAGTAAGAGACTATCAGCAGCTCCAAACCTAGTACAAGGATGAATTGAGGATATGACCTGCAAGTAGGAACAAATGTCACGGTAATACATTGTGGTTTGAAGTTAAGCCCAACACAAATCTAAAGACAACCATGTTCCTTGCTTTCCGTACAAACCAACAAACTAAGCATGGTATAATTTTATGGAAAACCCCTAGAGTGGACGAAGGAGTATCATGCCACCACCATGAATTCAACTTTTCAAACATTGTAGAAGATGGAGAGACAATCACCTTTATCAATGATTCGAAGTAGCACTAGACTTGCCTAGAGGAATCACACTCCACAAAAAGATAATCCAAGGTCTCTTGGTTGTCACAAAAACAACAATTAGATGCCAACGTAACTCCGAATCTAGTAATAATATCATCTAGTGGAAGCCACTTATTTAACAATCTCCACCTGAATATTGATTTCAATGCAACTCCATTGATTTCAACTAACTGTTTACGCAAACGGAATTTCAGCCAGTTGGAAGAGTTCTCGAGTCAATTACAACTAGTTCAACAAAGTGGGAAAACTTTACTACATTTGAGTATGATCAATCCTTGTTTAATTTTGGTAACAATTCTTGGACATTGGGTTTAATTAGAAATTGCTGATTTGTTGTTTATTCGAGATTGAATTGTGATTTAAATTTTGTTGGTTATGCAAGCATTGATTCATTGATTTGCGGAGTAATTATGAATATTGTGCTCGAATTAACTTTATATTCTATTATATTCTAAATAGGGAAGAAAGAAAGCAAACTGAGGCGCTAGCATATGATTATAATGTGTTCGTTTCTTTGGAGGCTAATGAGTTGCATGATAAATTACAAAATCGACTACATCCTGTCTATGACCAAGGTTTTGATTTGTCCACTACTAGGATAGAAAATCATGATGTAGTAGATGGTTTGCATTGTAAGATTTTAGATATTATTTGAAACACAGGATGGCGAGAAATTTGTAAAATTCCTATTGTTGTGGGTAATCAAAATATGGTGTGTGAGTTTGTTGGCAATATCATTAGCATGTCTGGCCAAGTAGTTAAAGTTAGGAATATCCCCCATTAGTTTTAAGAAGGAGGTTATAAATGAAATTTGTCACTTACCTACTTTGCCCAAATAAACAGTTTAGTACATTTTTGAATGGTGAGATAGCTTATGGTTAGGTCACGAATGTATTGACTGATGGTTTGGGAACTTGGAAATGGAGCATGGAACTAGGAAGTGGATTAGACTGAGATATCTTTGCTTAGAAGCACGTGTTTGGATATAGTTTATTTGTGCTCAACTTATTCCTAACACACTCACCACTAAAGTTGCACCATATGAGGCATTGCTTATTCTTGTTATTATGCAAGGTCTCACTATTGATGTTGGGCAGGAAATTCAATAATAGATTTTGAGGAATGGGAGCTGCAAGTACAAAGGTTAGTTTTCCTGACTTGATTGCTAAGTTGAGCTAGTATTCAAGGCTCCGGATTATAATTACCAAGAAATGAAATGCTCAAAAGCCAATAGACACCAAATGTCTATAGTAAATCGTGACACAATATTTAGCTACTTTGCTCATCATTCAAGATGAAGCAAGATGTGTGAGGGTTGCTGATGAATAGGAAAATATTGAAGAAGCTCCGTAGTAAGGATCTGCATCGGTACCACCGTCTAGGCTGCAATCTAATTTTATCTTACACCTGCCAATCAACAGCAAAACTTAGCTGGAGCTTCTATATTATCACATCCAATGCTTTGAGGAGATGCACTAGAAAATGGATTTCTTGGCATTACAACTTAGTCAATTTAAGAATTTTGACATGACTAGTTGGCCGTATATGACTCACCACCTGGCTAGCACTATGGTCGGCCGAATGATGTTGAGAGAGTAGGACTCGAACGAAGAAAGGGATTGATGGAGTTGGTCCGTCGGGGACTCTGATTGACTTTCAATTTGCACTTCAGTTAGGGGAGTTTTTTTGTTTTATTTCTAGACTTTTATGTTTTGTTAGTTGTGTGATTGTTTTGTGCACCACTTGTTGTAATTTGGTTGTGTTGGCAAGTGGTAATTGGGTTTATGTGTTTAGCATTTGTGTTAGGCAGTTGTTGTCTTTCGTTTTTATGTTAGTAAGTTAGTCGAATGTGCTGTCAAGTTTATGTACTCTATTGTGAGTTGAAATGACATATTATTTTATGGATTGATATTAGTTGTCTATAATATAATAACCCATGATTTTTGAACCATGTGATTATATGTTGCACTATTTTCCGCATGAGGTTTGCATCATTTATCGTGTTTAGTAATGTGTGCAGGACATTGAGAGGGAAAATGGTCATTTTGCTAGTGCTAGATGAGGAGGCATTGAGTTGAACCTAGTTGAAGAATGCTAAAGTTCAAGACCATTCACTATCGGGGAATGGAGCAAGAAGAGTTACTCACTAACATGAAGACCATCAAAAGGCCATTAGCTATCTGCAAGCCTAATAAAGGATTCTTTTATTGACAGCGAGTGATTAAGGAAGGCTCATTTGCTGTCAATGAATGGGTAAGTTGGGTCGTGGGCCTAGGCAACTCTTCCATAAATACTAGGTTGTATGATCTGCTGATTATTATCAAACTCTTATGACCATAGAACTACATATAATGTATAAATCTCTCTTCAACTATCCAATTGGAGCATTAAATATCCTTAAGGCATTGTTGAAGACATTTTGGTTAAAGTGGAAATGTGTTATTTGCCAACATACTTCATCATTTTGGATATAGAGGAGGACTAAGAGATGCCTCTCATTCTTGGCATACCATTCTTAGAAACTGGCAAGGCATTGATAGACATCTAAGAAGAAAAGTTATAATTGAGAGTCAATGATCAGACTATCAATTCTTTTGTTTTTAACTGTCTCAAATTTCCTGCTATGTATGATGATGTTATAATGGTTGATGTAACTGATGGTTGATGTAATTGGTGACTTTGTTGATGATTTTTGTTGGTATGAAATTCCACAGTTTCTACTAGAAAAGGCTTTAAATCATACAAAAGATGTGGAAAGGCATGATTGATATGGATTTAAATAGGCTACGGATGTACCAAGACGAGGAGATGAAAACTAAAGCAAGCTTGGACTCACACTTGCTAAGATTGAAGCACATTCATGGTATCTTTTGATAATGTTGGATTGGACTATCCTCAAGTATTCCAATTCTTCAAAGTCAAGAAAAAGTGGAGATCCTTTAAGTCCAAGGACTGAATATTATGTTAAATTGTTACTTGTTTTTTTTAATGTGTTTAAGTCATTATTATGTAATGCCCAATAGTAGTTTAAATGTTGTGTAAATTGGGCTGGTTTAAGTGTTGATTTAATTTTTAGTTTTAGACTCATTAATTAGGCTTAATAAGGCCCATTTGGCTCAAATTTTAGGGCTTCTTTGGTTGACCCCCTCTTGCCCTAAAATTTAGGACTTTTTAGCTAGCTTTTAGGATTTCTATAAGCCTATGAATAGGCATCATCATATGGACGAATTTCAACCTATTTTTATCAATAAAATTTGTCTTTTTAGTGAGGAAAAAAATTATTCTTTGTCTTTGCTTAAGACTTTGTAGGAATCATCACTTGAGCAACGATGATTGTTCTAACTAACTTCTAAATTTGGTTCTTGCCTGATTCATGGACAGGCAACGGGTCAATTCTCGCTTCAAATCTTGCTAAGAGTTTTATTCTTGTCTTGCTATAGACAACGGGTTGAATTCTTACTTGATTCTTGTGTGTTCTTTTTCATTCTTGTTTGTGTATGTTTGCTATCCAAATTCTTGTGACCAATTTTGGAGTCGATCCTTGGGGTTTTGGTGCCATCTTGAATTGTTGAGTTTTGTGGCATCAAGTCGATTACGCACAGTGTTCGCATTAGATTGGTATTAGTGTTGGTCCAATTCTTGTCAATTCTGTTTGTTTTTCTCTTCAATTTTTCCAGATTTTCTTCCAGAGAAAATCATATCTTAGTTTTGCAAAAAAAAGAAAATGTTATTATTTGTTGTTGCTATTCATAGTTACTGTTCAATCATTACTATTCATGTATTGTTCATAATTACTGTTCATCAAAAAAAAATTTCTCTTTGATTCTTATCTTGTTCTTGATCTTGTGTCGTATCCTGAATCTTGATTATTTTTCAATCCTGATACCATGTTTGTTACTTCCTTGTTCTTATTAACAAAAAAAAAAAAAAAAAACTCCAACTATATTGTTACTTCTTTGTTGTTGTTCTTCATTGTTCTCTTTAATGTTGCTAATGCTATAAGAAAAAAAAATTGTTTGGCCGAAAGTCGGAAAAAAAAAAAAAAAGAAAGCGTTGAAAAAAAAAACATGAAAAAAAGGAAGAAGAAGAATCGACTATTGAGAAGAAGGATGGAAAAAAATTGTAGGGTTTGCCTATTCAGTTGTTTATGTTGGCAATTATTTGATTGTTGTCCTAATCCAAGAAGTTTGATTTTCCTAGTTGAGTTTGGAAATTTTCCCCAAGTCCAAGTTGATTTTTTTTTTTTGAAACTTACCCAAATTCGTTCTTTTGGAAACTTTCCAACTTCCAAATTTGAAAACTTACTAAATTCATTTTTGGAAACTTTGCAAATGCCAAATTTGGAAACTTACCAAATTCATCTTTGGAAATTTTCCAATGTTTAGATTTCGAAACTTTCCGAACTTCCAATTTCGGAAACTTATCAACTTCATTTTTTTGGACACTTTCCAATTTCCAGATTTGGAAATTTTCTAAATCAAAGTCCACTTTCCAAATTTGTAACTCTTTTCAAAAAGCACTTTATTTTTATTGGTGCTTTTAATTTCTTTTCTAGTCTAAAGTGCTTAATTGTTTGTTTTTGTGTGCTTAGTTTCCTTTTTATTTGGTAAATTTGCTTACCAAATTCTCATATGCTTTCTATACCTTTGTTGCTTCAAGTAGTCATGGATATTTTGTTGTCTCTTGTTCTTTGAAGCTTAAATCCGAAATTTGGTGTCTCTTATTTGTCATTGGCCCATGATTATTTGTTTTCTTTGACTTCCAACCAATTAAGTAGTTAAGACATAATTGGAGCTCACTTTGGTCCTTGTAGTCTTCCAAAGACTTTGAGAGTGAACTGAAGAAAGGAAAAAGGCAGTGTGGTGAGATCATTTGAGTGACAAAAGCCATTGAATTGAAGATATATACGAGGGATTGAGTGATACGATTTGTGTGCATATACTCCCAAAAGTGAGTTGAGTGGTGAGGAAACTTTTCTTGATTTTTACTAACCCTAATTACTTTCTTTTTCTTTGTGAGTGTTTTCATTATTTCAAAGGAAGAAACTAGTCGAGCTAATAATTCCATAACAATGGAGGTCATAAAACAACAATTTGAGCGAGTATTTGCTGCATTTGGCAATGTTAGGGATTGCATGGATCAAATAGAAGCTTGAATGAATGACCAACAAAGAGAAAGGCCTCAAGGAGTTAGGCGTCAAGCTCGTAGTGCTAATACCCTTCTACGTCATCAAGAAGGTGAGTACGAATCTGATCAAGATAATATTGACAATGAGGTTTATGATGATAGGACTATGCAGCATGGTCAAAGGGAGAATCCAATCCGAGATAATGATATTGGAACAATCAAGCTGTCCTTAACTCCGTTCCAAGGTAAAGTCGATCCTGATGCATACATCGAATGGGAGCAAAAGATCCAATAGACTTTATTTTTTATTTTTACAACTATTCTGATGAGAAAAAGGTAAACTTAGTTGGATTCTCTTTTCCTAATTATGCATTAACTTGGTGGGATCAATTTTTAATGAGTAGGCGTAGAAATAGAAAACGTACTATTAATAATTGGGCTGACATGAAATCTATTTTGTGCAAAATATTTGTTCCATCTCACTATTACAGGGAATTGTATCAAAAGCTACAAAGCATAAGGCAGGGCACTAAGTCCGTGGAAGAGTACCATAAGGAGATGGAGATTGCCATGATTAGAGCCAACATTGATTATGATAGGGTGGCTACAATGGGGCAGTTCTTGAGTGGACTTAACAAGGAGATTGTCGATGTAGTCGAGTTACACCACTATGTAGACCTTAAGAAAATGGTTCATATGGTTACCAAGATAGAAAAACAACTCAAACGAGGTAAACAAAAGGTAACATCTTGTTCAAGCTCTAACTAGAAGCTGAATTGGCCTAGTGAAACAAAGCTATAACAAGGTGAGAAATCTAACTTTAAACCTAGAGAAGTTGAAAGGCTATTTGTTCACAATCAACCCACAAATGATAAATTGATTCTAATTCTAGTACTAATCTAAGGACTAGAGATCTTAAATGCTTTTGTTGTCATGGTGTAGGTCATATCGCTTCCCAATGTCCGAACAAGAAGGCTTTGAATAACATTCGTTGAGAGTTGGTGAGTGAAAGTGATGAGAAAGATGAGACCACTCTTCCACTAGAAGGTTCCAGTGATGATGAGTTCGGAGGAAGAGGCTGTACATGGTCAAAGTTTGGTGGTCTTAGAGCTCTTCTATACTCGTTGTTTTGTACAAGAAAAAGTTTGTGGTTTGATTATTGATAATGGAAGTTGTGTGAATGTAGCTAGTCAGTTAATAGTCAAAAAATTGAATTTGCCAACTATTAAGCTGCCTAGACCATATAGATTGCAATGGTTAAATGAAAGGGGTGAACTAAAAGTTCACAAACAAGTTTTAATTTACTGTAACCTTAGGCAAATATAAGGATGAGGTCTTAAGCGATGTTGTGCCTATGCAAGCTAGTCATATCTTGTTTGGTAGACCTTGGCGGTATGACCATAAAACTACTCACGATGGGTTTGAGAATAAGTACAGGTTTGAAAAAGATGGTTACAAAATTGTGCTCAAGCCTTTACCACCACATCAAGTCTATCAAGAGCAGTTACAACTTTGCAAATCACTTGAGGAGCATGTTAAATTGAAGGCTGAAGGTAAGCTAAAAGGTAAGATGATTGACAATCAGCCTACAGAAGTAGGAGAAAATTCCACTAATGGGAAGGATAAAAGCAAACAACTGAGTTTGTATGCTAAACCTAGGGAGATTATGCGTTTTGTTGATATTTAAAGATGTTTATTTTGCTAACTCTAACCTTGATCCTTCTCTTCCTAGTGTTTTTAAGTCTTTCTTGCAAGAATTTGAAGACATATTTCCCAAAGAGACTCTACCTAGATTGTTATTAATCTGTAGGGTAGAGCACCTAGCTGATTACCATGATGGCTTTGATTCGAGAACGAATCCTTTTCAAGAGGGAAGGAATGATATGGATCTAGATAGGCTATGGATGTACCAAGATAAGGAGATGAAAGCTAGAGCAAGATTGGACTCACACTTGCTAAGACTGAAGCTCATTTGTGGTCTTTTGATAAAGTTGGATTAGACTATCCTCAATTTATTCCAATTCTTCAAAGTCAAGCACAAATGGATGTTCTTTAATTCTAAGGGCTGAATATTATGTTATGTTGTTACTTGGTTTTTTTTTTATATGTTTAAGTCCATTATTATATAACGGCCAATAGTAGTTTAAATGTTGTGTAAATTGGTCTGGTTTGGGAATTGATTTAATTCTTAGTTTTAGACTCAGTAACTAGGCTTAACAAGGACCATTTAGCCAAAATTTTGGAGCTTTGGCTAACCCCCTCTTGCCCTAAAATTTATGAATTTTTGGCTAGTTTTTAGGATTTCTATAAGCCTATGCGATAATAGAATAATCATATGGACGAATTTCAACATATTTGTGAGGAAAAAGTTTATTCTTTCAATCTTTGTTGGGATCATCGCTTCAGCAATGGCTATTGTTCTAACCGACTTATAGATTTAGTTCTTGCCAAATTCTTATAGGCAACGGGTCAATTCTCGCTTCAAATCTTGTTAAGAGTTTGGCTCTTGTCCTGCTATAGACAATGGTTGAATTCTTGCTTGATTCTTGTGTGTGTTTGCTATCCAAATTCTTGTAACCAATATCAAAGTCAATTCTTGGTGTTTTGGTGTCATCTCGAATTGTTGGGTTTCGTGGCATCAAGTCAATTGCGCACGGGGTTCGCATCAATGATGAAGCAACAAGGACTTGTGATATGGATCCGAGCAGCCTAAAAATAGGTCAAGATGAGGAGATGAATACTAGAGCATGCTTGGACTCACTCTTGCCAAGATTGGAGCACATTCATGGTATTTCGGTCAAGTTGGATTGGACTATTCTCAATTACCAATAATACATGAAGTCCAATTCTTCAAAGCGAAGCACAAGTGGAAATCCTTTAAGTTCAAGAAGGCCGAATTTCTTTTCAAGTTTATTTTAGTTTGGTCTTTATTATATAAAGCCCAATAGTAGTTTAAGTTTGTGTAAATTGGGCTGGTTTTAAGTCGGGTTTAAGTCAGGTTTAGTTGTTGATTTAATTCTTTGTTTTTAAGCTCATTAATTAGCCTTAATAAGGCACATTTAGCCCAAATCTTGGGGCCACATATGGCTGAACCCTAGCACTACTTTTTTAGGAGTTTTTTAGCTAGATTTTAGGATTTCTATAAGCCTATAAATAGGCATCATCATATGAACGAATTTTACAGCACATTTTTCCACTAAAATTTGTCTTTTTCGTGAGGAAAAAGTTCTTTCTTTTAGTCTTTGGATTAAGACTTTGTTGGGATCATCGCTTGAGCAACGGTGATTGTTCTAACCGACTTATAGATTTGGTTCTTGCCTGATTCATATGCTTCCAGGCAACAGGTCAATTCTTGCTTTAATTCTTGTTAAGAGTTTGGTTCTTGTCTCGCTATAGACAACGGGTTGAATTCTTGTTTGATTCTTGTGTGTTCTTTTCATTCTTGTTTGTGTGTGTTTGCTGCTTCAAATTCTTTTGACCAACTTTGGAGTCAATCCTTGGGGTTTTGGTGCCATCTTGAATTGTTGGGTTTCATGACATTAAGTCGATTGCGCACGGGGTTTGCATCAACTTGTTTGAAGATGCTAGAATCAAATCCACCGATTAAGGATGAAGTTCCAATTGAAAAGTTAGGTAAGGGAGGTCTCTGACCAACGAGTCCCTTAAGGAACAACTAAATTGCTTCAAGTCATTTTAAATATGCCTTTCTCGGTGAAAATGGTACTTTTCCAGTCATTTTTAGTGCAAATTTAAGTGACGAACAATTACGTGAGTAGTTTTGAGAAAGCACAAAAATGCAATGGATGGAGTATTCATGACATGAAAAAGATTAGCTCACCTATTATTTGCATGCACAAAATTCTACTGATTGATAACTATAGGGCTTGTAGGCAAGCTCAATGTTAGCTAAATCCCAAGCTAAAAGAGGCAGTAAGAAACATGTAATGAAACTACTAGTTTCTAGAATTATTTATACAATCAATGATAGTGAGCAGGTTAGCACTACTCAAGTAGTACCTAAGAAGGGAAGGATGACAGTAATAATCAATGAACATAATGAATTAATTACTTCTAGATCTTTCATGAGTTGGAGGGTTTGTATTGACTATGGAAAATTAAATGAAGCCACCCGTAAGTACCACTTTTCACTACCATTCATTGATCGGATGTTAGAAAGATTACTAGGTCATGGTTTTAGTTGTTTCTTTGAAAGTTACTTTGGATACTTTCAAATTGTTGTAGCCTTAGAGGACCAAGAAAAGGCTACTTTACCTGTCCTTTTGGCATCTTTACTTATCGAAGGATGCCTTTTGGGTTATGTAATGTGACAACCACATACTCCAAAGATGTATGTTTGCAATCTTTCATGACAAGATTGAGAAATGCTTATAAGTTTTCATGCATGACTTTTGCGTACATGGTTCTACATTTGATGATTGCTTGCATAATTTATCTTCAATCTTTAAATGATGTGAAGAAACTAATATGGCTCTTAACTGGGAAAAATGTCATTCCATGGTTCAATAAGGAATATTGTTGGGTCAATAAATTTTGCAAAGGTGATTGAGGTGCATAGGGCAAAAATTTAAGTTATTGAAAAATTACTTCTTAAAAGCATAAGAATTTTCTTAGGACATGTTGGGTTTTACAGGCGGTTCATTAAAGATTTCTTTTTAATTTCTAAATCCTTCTGTGCTCTATTACAAAAAGATGTTTCTTTTAACTTTGATGAGAATTGCTTGCATGCATTCAATGTTTTGAAAAAAACTGTAGTGTCTACACCTATAATCATTGCACCCGGCTAGTCTTTACCTTTGGAGATCATGGGTGATGTAAGTGATTTGCTATAGGTGCAGTCCTTTGTCAGAAGAAAGGACAAAGTCTTTTATGTTATTTATTGTGCCGATAGGATTCTTAATGAAACACAGGTTAATTATTCTACAACTAAGAAAGAGATACTAGCAATTTCGTTTGCTTTCGACAAGTTTTTCTCCTATTTGATTTCTTTGAAAGTTATTGTTCACACAGATCATGCAGCATTAAAATACTTGTTTTCCAAAATTGATGCAAAACCTAGACTAATTCGTTGGATTTTATTGATGCAAGAATTTAATTGGGAGGTCGTTTATAAGAAAGGGAGCAAGAACTTAATAGCTAATCACTTCTCAAGACCAGAATTGAGAAATGGAGAAAGCTTTGAGTTATCGTCTATCAAAGAGGAATTTTCGGAGGAACATTTAATGATAATAGGAACCAATCCATGGTATTTTGACACAGTTAACTATCTGGTGCAAAGGTTCTTCCACCATGAATGGACAACAACCAGAAAAATAAGTTCTTCTCATATTTTTGAAGTTTTAACTATTGGAATGAAACCTATCTCTATGGGCAGTGTATGATAAATTGATCCGGAGGTGCATGCCTGAGGAGGAAATGCAAAGTGTGCTTTGAATATGTCATTCATCACCAGTTAGGGGGCACCACAGAAATCAAAGAACTTCTGCTAAGGTTCTTGAAAGTAGGTTCTATTGACCAACTTTATTCCGGGATGCTAGGAAGTTGATTAATCTTTGTGATGAGTGTCAAAGAGTTGGTAACATATCTCAAAGAGACGAGATGCCCTTAAATAATGTTATTGTAGTTGAGCTATTTGATGTTTAGGGGTTGAGTTTATGGGACCATTCCCGAGCTCTTACTCTAACTAGTATATTCTAGTGGTGGTGGATTATGTTTATAAGTGGGTTGGGGCAATTGCATTGTCGACAAATGATGCTAAAGTTGTCACCAAGTTCATTCGCCACAATATTTTCTCAAGGTTCGGAGTGCCACGAGCAATAAGTGATGGGTTTCATACTGAGATTTTCAAGAATTCTCAATTTTAAAGTCTATTGTCCAAATATGGTTGACACATAAAATTTCTCTACCTTGCTATTCCCAAACATCGAGATAGGTGTTAATTTGTTTGGGTTAGGTTAGAAATTCAAATCAACAACAAACTAAACAAGTAATAAAACCACATAAACACTTAACCTTTACCCTCATGCCCGTAAGAGAACAGGGTAGGTAAGTAACATGTTGTAAGTGGGTATCGTTCCCACGAAGGTTGTTGAGGAATGTTATATTGTTGGTTTATGTACTAAAGGCAACAGTGTTGGAATTAGAAATTATACTTATTGCCAACGTTAAATGAACCTAAAGGGTCACACACTAAGAGTAAGCAGACAGTTAAGTATAATTGTTGACTAAGTTCGTTGAATAAGAATTTTCATCTAGATTCAATGAACGAGAATTATTTACTAATTACATTGGATTTCTTGGATTGTCCAATTAAATAGTAATTATAATAATTCGTAAGGAACTATATCTGGTTACTATCATACGCGTTTATATACCTAATACGTGTGATAGAAGAATTCTAATCAAAGAGGAGTTCTTTGAATTTAGGTTAACCGATATATATAGAATATGATTCTTTAGGGTTCGTAGGGTCGAATATGCGACTCATTAGTAACACACAGTCGGACGAAAAACCCTACGAAATAGTTCCGAAACACTGCTCTAGCAAGCAACACCCTAAAATCGGAAAAGCTACTCGTGTGGATACCTGTAGAGGGGCTCTGGATTGAACGAACGCTGTCTTCATATACACATCTAGAATGTGTCAAAACAGCTCACACCGTGGTTTCCATTAAGAAACGCTGTTTTGACATCCATTTGGAATGTGAAGTAATTATATTGGCCAAATCACATTAAGACTGTATATATATATCTAGACCCTAGACGATTTAATCAGGAACTACATGGATCCTCTTATAGGGATTTAGGTGTTTTTCCGCTACAGTTATTTTTATGTTGGCTAGGAAATCCCATCAGTACAGGCCCATCTTTATGGAGTTCAATTAAACCGTTTGGATTGATGAAATTAGTTAAAAACATATTATGTTGGACATAATCAAGTACATGAACCGTAGTTACGGCAATGTATCTGTTGAAAATCATTTGATATCTTGATCTCAATACATACATATGATGTATGCAAAGATTCTATTCGATAGAAACTCGTCGCGATGATTCTATTTGATAGATTCTGTCCTTCCTCTATGGACCTGTCTCTTATACACATCTAGATGTGTATAAGAGACAGATACATATATCATTTTTACGTCAACGAATGATTTACATATATGATATGTGTATGTTCTCATTCGATGAATTTAATTCGCATCATGAAAAATTATGACTGCTAAATGAGTTACGATTACTCTTAGCGTGAAGGGCTGCCCCTCGACCTACTGGCTCGCCACTGGACCGAGAGCGCGCCGCCTCGACCCCGCCTTACTAACCAAGGGCTAAGCCAAGGTGACCGCCCTTGTCAATCTGTGGCTTAAAATCGTTTTGGTTATAACAATCGGATAAATAATAGTATGTTTTCTGTTTTATGATGTGTTCATATGCATGGTGCATAGCATGGCCCTTTTGACCTACTAGAATAGTAATTTATTCTATTTTGGGGTGTAATTCTATGTACGGCTGCGTGTCGTTTTCTTTTTGTAATTTTAAGGCTTTTGTATTATTGTATTACAAAGCTTGTAAAGAAGGCAAGAGGAGCAACTTGGCGTCAATCAACAACAAGGTGTATTCCATGAAGATGGAAGAAATTTTGAAGTTGTAATTTGACCCTAGGATTGACCTTGATGTTCATATTGGCTTATGAAGATCACCATAGTTTAAGGATAAGAGGGAGTCATGTGGAAGCTCAACAACTGATTGTGAGTCATTCCCATGTTCCATGTGCACCACATATATTTAACCTGTCTCTTATACACATCTAGATGTGTATAAGAGACAGTAGCCCTCAATTAATCAAGTATGCCACCAAATTTTGCATTTCCTCCTCAGGCATGCACCTCCGGATTCATGGATCATACACCTTGTTCTTATTAGTCAGAAAGGATAAGTAATGGTGCTACTTATATGTTTAATTTGGCCAATAAATATTGGGCTATCAAAACGGTTTTGGGCCCATAGGCATAAGATGAGATTAAACATGCCGGTACATGTGATGTATTGATCTCATAATTGTTTTAAGAGTTACATATGATGTAATTGGTAAAGAGTTACCTACCTAAATAACTTAATTTTAATTGTCATGCCAAAGCCGAGTTAAGGTTAAGTGAAATATGGATCTTAACCCACTAAATACAAACGAATACATAACCTGTCTCTTATACATATTTGATTTAGTATAAGATTTATAACAATATCGAAATATTGTACTACCCATAATTGTTGTAGATCGATAGATGCTAATATACACTTCAACACTATTATTGCGGCCATCTCTCTAGAACAAGGATTATAAATGTCTCCAATGTATAAGAGACGAAGTCTCGGTGGTTTGAGAATCTGATCTCAAATAAGAACAGAAGCTGTATGTTCCTGACAATCCTATCCCCAGCTCCAACCAATGCTCCAAGAGCAGAGAGATGCTTACATTATAAGCATTCTAATGACTCGTTGATGTTGGATGCCTTATGCTTGCTACCATGAGCCCGGACCTTCAGAAGTCCTTCTGAAGGCTTGGTCTCTTTCGAGATGGTCAATCATCTCAAGGAAATGTTCCAAGCAAGCACGGCAGAAAGGTTTGATACGACCAAAGCTTTACATTCCGCAAAATGGTGAAGGAGCGCTGTTAGTCTTCATGTCTTGAAGATGAAGGGTCACATAGATCATCTTGAAAGACTTGGATTTCCCATAAGTCAAGAGCATCAACGGATTTGATCCACGAAATTCTCTTCCTGAGAGTTATAGCGCATTTGTTATGAACTTCAACATGAACAACATGGAGAAATCATGCTTTCGATTGCATTCGATGCTTAAATCTGAGCATAATATCAAAAAATGCGGCCAAGTTTTAATGGTTCATAGACAGGTCCAGTGACTCTCCCACGGGCTTCTGTCTCTTATAGGGGGAGAAAACCCGTTATGCCACAAAACAAGCCCAAGATCCGGTCGACAAGCCTAAGCCTCCAAAGGAAGGAGTTTGTCACTTTTGCAATGAGCCTGGTCATTGGAAAAGAAATTGCAAACTCTATTTGGAAGATCTAAAGAAGAAGAAGAGTAGTGAGACTACTACTTCGTGTATTTATGTTATACACGTTAATCTTACTACTTCTAATTCCTCGTCATGGGTATTAGATACTGGATGTGGAGCTCACATTTGTGTTAATGTCAAAGTCCAAACTTGATTGTAGTCGATTAAAGAAAGGTGAAGTGGAGATGTTTGGTTGGAAATAAAGCAAGAGTTCTTGCTCTCAGCCGTAGGAACATGTGAACTCCTTTTGCCTCCTGCTGATTTTAACTTTGAATAATTGTTATTATGTACCGCTTTAGACGTGTTTTATGGAAATGCTGATTTGCATAATGGTCTTTACGTTCTAAACATTGAAAAGCCCAATCCAGAGATTGTTTATAACATAAATACAAAGAAACCTAGATTGGATGATTCAAATCAAACTTTCTTATGGCATTGTCGCCTTTGTCACATAAATGAGAAGCGCATATCAAAACTCCATAAAGATGGGCTTTTGAATCAATTTGATCTTGAATCTTATACATCTCGTGAATCTTGTTTGTTGGGAAAGATGACTAAAGCTCCTTTCTGGACACGGTGAAGCGAGCCAATGATTTATTGGGCCTAATACATACTGAGATGTATGTGGTCCATTAAATATCTGTTGCCAGAGGAGGTTACCGATTCATTACTTTCTCAGATGATTTCATAGATATGGTTATGTCTATATGCATAATGAATCTCAGAAAAAATCATATATTAATCAAAATTAAGGATACTACTTTTCATACAATCCCATTGATCACGAATGTTAGTTGCCAGAAATATATTTTTGGACAAAGAGTTTCTTTCCAAAAGAACTAGTGGGAGTAGAGTACATCTTGAAGAATTTCAAGATCCACAAGACAACACTCTCTCTTCCTTAAAAACTGACATGGATGGCAATGTACATATCTTCAAGGCACGATTGGTTGCAAAAGGTTTCAAACAAACTCATGGTATAGACTATGATGAAACTTTTTCACCAGTTGCTATGCTTATATCCATAAGGCATTGGCTGCAGGCTGTTCAGGGATAGGAGACCAAACCTGTCTCTTATACACATCTCAAGTCTTCAGGATAGGATTTCCAAATAGAGCATACAGCTTCTTTTCAATGACCAGGCTCATTCAAGAAATCTGACAAACCCTTCATGGAAGACATTAGGACCGTTCAGGCGCTCCTTCACCATTTGGACACCACGGTAACCACGAACTATTCGTAGAACACGTCAGACCTTAGGCGCTGCTCTGGATTGAACGAACGCCCTCTACAGGTATCCACACGAGTAGCTTTTCCGATTTTCTCAATGAAGGATTTGGGCGAAGGCACTTATATCCTTGGTATCAAGATCTATAGAGATAGATCTCAAAAGCTCATTGGCCTCAGTCAAAGTACTTATATAACTCTCAGGACTAAACCTCTTTAGCTATCAAGATTATAACACATCTCTTGTGTATATGAGACAGGGCATCTAGTCTTGGAAAGGATCTATGTGACCTGCGACACAAGACATGAGCGAACAGGCGCTCCATCTAGATGTGTATTAAGAGACAGATTTAGGAATGAACCCAAAACATTCACTTCTGACCAGGATGTCTCATATGCTTTGAGCATAACGAGTAGATACCAATCGGATCCTCCAAAGAGAGTCATTGGACAAAAATCAAGAATATCCTTAAGTACTTGAGAAGAACTAAAGATGTTTTCTTGGTTTATGGAGGACTGGAAAAGAGCTTGTAAGCATCTCTCTCTGCTCTTGGAGACAGTCTCTTATACACATCTAGATGTGTACTGGCTTATACACATCTAGATGTGTATAAGAGACAGTGCGTACAACGAGGTTGGATATATAGCAAGATCGATGCACGGCTAAGGAATCGCTTTGGATTAGGAAATTTGTCACTTGAATTAGGTGTTGTTCCCAGAGATCACTAATCCAAATGTTACTGCTTATTATTATCTGTCTCTTATACACATCTAGATGTGTATAAGAGACAGAGTGATCTAGGCTCTTTGGCATCCTACCGCTCACCAAAAATTGAACAAACACCTAATAGAGAGACGTCAAAATATGCAAAGTACCAACCGATGACAACATTGGATCCATTAACTAAACCACTACCACAACCAAAACATGATCGCCATGTTCGGTCAATAGGTCTTAGACATATGTATGATTGGACCTAATTGTTTAATTGGGAGACTTTTAATGGATAATTTTAAAACGAATATTGTCATCATGATATTTTATTTATAAAGAGATTTAATTATTGCATGTTTTAATATTAGAATCCATGAATAATTTATTATTCTAAATGTCCCTAGTTATTCAATATAGTGGGAACTGTGTTGATTTAAGACTAGTATGATTTTGATTGATAATCATATGATGATTATGGATATATGGATATAATAAAAATCATGGGTATTTGTTGGGATACAAAGTACTTGTATAAGAGACAGACCCAATACAACTGGTTTTATGTCATTGGTATTGTCTCATTTGAACTGCTGGCAATCCTATAGACTAAAAAGATGTGTGTTCAGTTTCCTACATAAGAACTTATGTGTTTTGACACAATCAAACGTTGTCTTTAACCGGATGGTTATAAAGATTGTGATTGAACATGTAGAAATTATGCGGAGGAAAATGAGTGATTAAGATGGAATTTGTCCCTCTTATTATGAGAGAGATGTCTTTGGGCCCCTCGATTAGTAGGAATGTAAAATGCATGGCCGTGCTCAAATGGATTGATAAGGTGATCAAATTTCGACCATTTGTTTTATCATTCTACTTCGAGATCGAGAAATCAAATAGTTGGACACAAATAGAGATGACATTGTCCATGCTCTATGTCCAACTAAGACATGGGTTATTTGATCAGGTTATGTCAGATCAATGATCTTCATTTAACTTGGGTGGTCATGATGCCTTGCTAGAGGCCAATCTTGATCTCTGAGTATAATCTGTTAATTTTGTCGTCAGGAACTATATCTGGTTACTATCATACGCGTTTATATACCTAATACGTGTGATAGAAGAATTCTAATCAAAGAGGAGTTCTTTGAATTTAGGTTAACCGATATATATAGAATATGATTCTTTAGGGTTCGTAGGGTCGAATATGCGACTCATTAGTAACACACAGTCAGACGAAAAACCCTACGAAATAGTTCCGAAACACTTGCTCTAGCAAGAAAGGAGTTGTAATCGTACTCTTATTGAGAACCTGTCTCTTATCAGAGGCGTTCGTTCAAATGGAGAATTATAAGGTCTGACGTGTTCTACGAATAGTTCCTGGTTGCCGTGGTGTCCAAATACATCTAGATGTGTTCAGATCGTGAAAGGTTCAGATGTATAACAACCAGGGTTTTGCTATCGAGCATCAAAGGTATATATATATCTAAACCCTAGACGATTTAATCGGAACGCATGGATCCTCTTATAGGGATTTCCGGTGTTTTTCCGCTACGTTATTTTTATATTACTGGCTAGGAAATCCCAACATGTTAGTACTAGAATTTGAAAATCTTTGTATAGTTAGACAAAATCCAAAGAAAGATAGATAACTAAATCCAAAGAAAACAACTAAGTTCACACAATTGAATTACTTAAACTAATGGAAGCAGGTAACAATTACCAACAAAGTACTTAATCTCTCTAAATCAAGTAAAATCACTTAAATACAAAAGCAAATGAAAACTAAACTAAAGAAAGCAATTAAGACAAGCAATTAAATACTACTTAAATTAACCCTAAGAAAAGCAAGTAAAAATCACTAAGTTACCTAAATTAAGAAAGTATGATTGAAATTGGAAATCAATTAAACCTAATTTGACCAGATGAAGCAATAAGAAGGCTTGAAATTGTAGAAATCCTAATTTTTTTTCCAAAACAAGGAAGTTTAGAAATTGAAAAGCAAAATTGACTAAAACTAACAAAATTTGGATTTTTGATGGATTTAAAAGAAAGCCAACTAAATGTTACTAAAATCTAAGGCAGGGGGAAATGAAATTTTAAACTAGAAAACCACTAAATTAGCAAGAACTTGAAGAACTTGAACTTTAAGAAACTAAGATTGCAAGAAATTTAAAGAGAAAGCATGCAAAAAGTATATTTACTTGGAGCTAATTAAAAATCCACTAAGATTAACCAAGAAAGATTAAAACTTGCAAGAATTTAATGACTAGATTTAAAGAAGAAATTAAAGAGATCTAATTAAAAAGGAAAGCTTGAATATTAAGTTACACTACAACTATAGTATGTGTTCTTGAGTGCATTACAAGGTAGGATTTAAAGAAGTTCTAGCCAAAGATTACAAAATGCTCTAATGCATAAGTTGAACGTGCCTCGATGTCATTACATGGAATATTTGGTGTCACAACATCGAGCTCCTTCCAACTCAATTCTTCATCTTTTATCATTTTTCATCTTGCTCCTTTGACTTCTATAATCTTGGACTTTAACCCTTCATTCTTATCCTACAAAACATATAGTTTAATAAGTGACCAAATTACCACACACTAAGATTAATCAAAACTCATGTTGATATCTTAATATTCACAAACATTGCAAATGCAATTACCTAATATAGGTAGTTAAACTAAAACATTTTATTTTTAATCAAACACCTAACTAGGTGAAGAATTTAATGATTACTCCTCAAGTTTTACAATAGCGAATGTAGGGCAGCCCCTAGCATTCAAGATCAACATTCCTTTTATAGATGAAGGAATTGTGTCTTGGTTATACTCTACATAGGAATGATCTCTAATGCCCTCGTTTGCCAAACAATCAGCTATTTGATTTGCCTTTCTAAATACATGGATAAACAAGAAATTTGTGCCAACTAAGAACTTCTTTACAAACTGAAGTTGAGTATCAATGCTCCATGATTACGTGGCTTTACCATTCAAAATGTTGACTAAAATCAGCGAATCCGTCTCTCCTCTAATGAATGTAACTGCAATTCCTCACACATTTTAACTCCATCCACTAATGCCATTGCCTCATCTTGCATGAATTGGTTTGGTGGTCATAAAAGTTGTAAAATGCCTTGATAAGCTATCCATTGTGGCCTCTAAGCACTCGTCCTCCAGCTGCCATACCCGGATTACCATTTGAAGCTCCATCAATGTTCAATTTGAAAGAACCCAAAGTAGGGATTATCCATCTAACAGCCATTTCTTTTATTGGTTTGGTTTGAATCAAGTGATGGCAAATTCCCCTAGATAGGAAAAGATCATTAGTAGCCACCATTCTTGTAAACGGATATATAGAGGAAGTGTCTTACAGATAAGAACAAATGTCAATGATGATCTGTTTTGGGCAAGCTACCACTCGTTCAAAGAGCACCTTGTTTCTTGCCTTCCAAGCAAACCAACATATTATTGGGAGAATTTTATGAACAACTCCACTTGTAGCCAAAGAGGGAGATGTCCACCACCAAGAGTTTAGTTTATCCAATATGTTTGTTGATAGAAGAAACGTCACTTCTAGCCAAGCTTCAAAGAATTGCCAAATCTTCGATGTGCATCTGTGTTATTTCACACCCTGTGAACAAATGATCACAAGTTTCTACATTATTACAAAAACATCATTTGGAAGCTAACGAAAAACCAATCTTGGAGAGTATGTCATCAAGTAAAAGGCGCTTATTCAATAGTCTCCACATGAAGACGGAAATTTTGAGTTGTAGTCTCTCGTGCCATATCATTTTTCGAGAAAAATATGTTGCTTTCAAGGAAAAAGTGGAGGAAATTAAGAATGAACCCTTGGATGTGAGAGTCCAAATAAGCTTATCCAATTTATCTTCCATGGACAGAACCCATTCTTCAAGGGTTTGCCAATGCTTACCAGCTCTTCACCTGAATATCTTCTATCTAATTTTGTAAAATCCATCCAAAAGAGGTCCACACTTGTGCCATTGTTAAATGTTGATCATAGACTTGCTCCACCTTGTGAAATAAAGGCCCTTGTTCTATCCAACGATCAAACAGAAAGAACAATTTGCTCACCGTATCAGGAATAAAAAATTGTTTTCTGTATTACATCATTATGGGCTCTCAATAACCTTTGCCAAGTAAAAGAATCTCCTGTTGAAGCATTAACTAAGAAAGAATGTTGTCGATTTCTATGATATCTACCTTGAAGAAATGTGCACCAAAGTGAATCCCCTTTGAAAAATTTCCACCACAACTTGATGCTAAAGCCCTTAACCAAAACACCTTTTTTTTTTAATCGAACACCTCAATCTGGAGTTTTATTTTATTGATCAATCATCAAGGTTTACAATGTTGTATGTAAGGGAACCCCTAGCATCCAAAGCTAATAATCCTCAGACATTTGTAAGTATTGAATTTTGGTTATACACCATATATAAAAGATTATGAATACCCTCATTTGCCGAATGGTCAGCTATTTAATTTGCTTATCTAAAGACGTGAAAAAATGAAAAATTTTGACCCAATAAGAAGCTTTTGATGAATTGAATTTGATGATCAATAGTCCAAGGAGTGGCAGCTCTTTGTTGTAGAATATTGACTAGGACAAGAGAATTTCTCTAATTCCACCACCACTGAGTCCAAATGCAATTTTGCACAGAACTTTAGGCCATCAATTAAAGCCAACATCTCATCTTGAAAATTTGTCTTTTGGTCAAAGAAATTACTGAATGCTTTGATTAGATGACCTTTGGTGTCTCTAATAATTCCATCTCTAGCTGGTAGACTTGGGTATCCTTTGGACGTCTCATCTACATTCAACTTGAAATTGTCTGTCGGAGGAGAATCCCAATGTATTGCCATTGCCCGTCGAGTTGTAGTGACCAACAGTTGGCCAAAAACATGAGGAAGGATAAGATCATCAATTGGAGATTTCCTTGGGAAAGGTCGAATGGATGAAATGTCTATCAGGAATGAGCATACATCTGAAATTATTTGATGAGTTCCCATTATCCTCCCTTCAAAAAAAGCTCTATTCCTTGCTTTCAATGCAAACCAGCTGATTAAGCTTGGAAGGATTTTGTGAATGTTGCTTGTTGTGGAAAAGAAAGAGAGATGCCACTACCTACAATGAATTCAGCTTTTCTTAAATTTGAGTTGAGAGAAGGAAGGTAATTTCAAGCTTTGTTTCAAAGAATAGCCAGACTCCTTTGATAGTTGTGCAAGTCACAAAAAGATGGTCGAGAGTTTCTTGATTCTCACAGAAACAACATTTATTCGTCTATTGAGTAATTTTCATATGAAGATGGAAACTTTTAGTGGCAATCCCATATCATCTGCCTAGAGAAAGTTGTTGAGAAGCAACCTGTGGTAATGTTGAGGAAATTGTGAAATTTCCTTTTGCATTTAGAGTCCAAATCATCACATCCTTTTCGTGTTGCAAGGTTAAGTCCTTTTCTTCGAGCATGCTTTTGATTTTGGAGAGATCCTGAGAAGTGTATCTGGAATCTAATCTTGAAAGATCCCATCCAAATGGTGATAGTACTTGTGCCACAGTTAAATCTGCATCAAAGGCATGCTCCACGACATGGTACAAAGAACCTTCTTCTAACCATGGATCAAACCAAAATGAGCATTGTCATGATGCATTCCTGATCAAGAATAAAAGTGCTTTTTTGCCTCATCACTAGCTCTTATCATCCTTTTCCGTGAGGCTAAATCCCTCAAGAATCTGAGACCAGACAATGATGCAAACTTTATTTTAGAAATCTCCCATTGAGGAAGGGGACCAAAGGGAGTTTTCTTGTTTAAATTTCCACCACAACTTGGTGTCAAAACCCGTCACTACCTCTGAGAGTGAATGGATACCTAGAACATTGTTGGCAGTAGGTTGACATATTTTCTCCCATGCCATCTAGTGATGTTTGAGACCAGCCTCCAAGCTCTCTCGAGATAAAGTTAGCAAACTTTCTTTCTAATTCCCTTATTACTGATTTAGGGGGTTGAAGAATAGCAAGCAAAAAAATTGGAATACTACAAAGTACATGCTTGTAAGAATAAGCCTGCCTCTTGGAGATAAAAATTTGGCATGCTACCTATTAATCCTTGAGGCAACCTTCTCAATCAATGGCTAGAATAGTATTTTGTTCATATTCCCTCTTTTTAGCTTTCTGAATAGGGTATCCCAAATAAACCATTGGGAAGGATTTCTTCATGAAGACCGTTTTGCTTTGAATTATTCTGATTCTTGAAGATGGAGCTTTTCAAAAATATAAAAAGAACCTTTTGCTGCATTGATAAGTTGGGCAAATGAGTCCTCAAAAGGGCAATGAACTTCTTCAAATTCTTGAGTGATTTGGCCTCTTCTTTTGTGAAAATTATAATGTCATCAGCAAATGCTGGATGAGAAATTACTAGACGATGTCTAGGCATTGCAAATGAGCAATTTTACTACTAGTTGATAATTATATACTTTTACAGGATGCCGCCTAGTTAGTAGTAGGATTTAGGTGTTTATAAATGAAATAACTATGCATTTTTCAAAATTAGGTATCAAACTTGTTGATGAGTGGTTTGTGTATGATGTGATTGAAAATGAAATTAGTACAATTAACTCAAATGACAAGCAATAAATTAACTCAACCAAATACCAAACTTCACCCACATACTCACAAGTATACAAGGTAGGTTTGTAGGTAGTGGCATGTGAGTATTGTTCTTTCGAGGATTGAGGATAGCAGCTACTTGGTTTGTGAACCATTTCACTAATTTGACAATCAATAAGTAGTTTTGTCACTAACCACAAGCTCACTAGAAAAGCAAGTAATTAAAAACTAAATTAAGAATGCAATTAAAAAGGTTAATATAAGAAAGCAAGTAAGAAACTTACACTGTACACTACACTAGGAAATATAATTGAACTCATAATGATGAAAGCAATTTAATCTAGGAAAGAATGTCTAGATAACTCCAGAAAAGCAAGGAATTTACTCTACAGCTTGTAAGATTACTCTAAGAAAACAATTGAATTTACCCTAATAAAGCAAATAAAAAGACTTTAAGAAAGAAAATTAAATTAATCAAGGAAAGCTTGATTAAAACCATTAAACTAATTTTATCTAAGAATACATTAATTAAAGTAGAGAATTTAGAAAAATTCTGTTATTTAGACTAAAATGGAAGATTTGTGGAATGAAAAGGAAATTAACTTTAAAACTAAGAATTTTTGGTTTTTCAAGAGATTTTTATAAAAGTCCACTAATTTCTAAGCGAATTCAAACAAAATTAAAGATTAATCTAACAAATCACTAAAAGTAGCTAGAACACAAAGAACATTTTAGGAAAATCTAACTTTTTATCTAATTTGGGTTGCAAGGAAATTTAAATGGAAAGAAAGTAAAAATTATATCTACTTACAGCTAAGAGAAAGCCTAGTAAATTAAGCTAATAAAGATTAAAACTTGCCAAGAATTAAGAAGTAGATCTAAGATTGTTGAAAGAGAAGTTTAATATTAAAGGAAAGCTTGAAAGTTAAGTAATCTCTAAACAACTCTATAACTAAGCTAAACTATCAAAATACCACCTACACCCTAAACTATGTGTACTAAAGTGTACTACAAGGAAGAACATAAAAGATGCTCTAACCACAAGATTACAAAATTATCGTCGCTGCATTAAATCTTGATGCACGTCAATGTCGCGATATCGAAAACATCCGGCATCACAATATCGAGCTTGAAAGTTGCCTTGTAAAATTGCCTCGGGCTTCTAGCTCAAGTGTTTGCTTTCTCTCACTTATTTTTTTTTTTTTTGGCAGTTTTCTCCCTTTGACTTCCATAATGCATGACCTTATTACTTTCATTCCTGACCCACAAAACACACACTTAATAAGTAATAAGATTATACTAAAATTATCAATAAACATATACTGATATCTTAATATTTACAAGAATGCAAATGTAATACCAAACACAAGTAATTTAGATAAAATACCAAATTAAACATCAAAATTAGATAAAACTAACAAAAAATCCATAGTTCAAAAAGAAAAATAACTCTAGTTTATTTGGGCCAAACCCCCAATCGGAGAAAGAATTTACTAATGTAGCAATCAAGATTTACAATGCCTTATGTAAGGGCAAATGAGAGCATCCAAAGACAACAAACCTTTTATATTGAAGGTACTATTGTGCTTTGGTTATGCTCTAAGGTAGAAAGAATTATAAATGCCCTCATTAGCAAAAAAAAAATTAGAAATTTGATTTGCCTCCCTAAATACATGAAAGAAAGAAAAATTCTTTCCAATTAAAAGCTTTGAATTGGTTGCAACTACGGATCAATGCTCCAAGGGGTACATCTTGGCCATTCAAGAGGTTGACAAAGGTCAAAAGGTCTAGTTCCACCTCTATGGAAGGAAGCTGCAATTTTCCACACAATTGAAGTCCATCTATTGCCATTGCCTCAGCTTGAAGGCTTGTTTACTGGTCATAGAAGTTGCAAAAGGTTCGGATGACTTGACCATTCTTATCTCTAAGAATTCCTCCACCCACAGCTTTTCTTGGGTTCCTTTTTGATGCCCTATCCACAATCAATTTAATATAACCCGGAGAGAGAGGTATCCATTTGATTGGCATCGCCCGTCTAAGAGGTATCCATTTGACTGGCATCGCCCGTCTAAGTTTGGTTCCAATCTTCCAATTGCTAGCAAAGAAACCGTGATAAAAATAGATCATCAAACAGAATACCTTATAAAAGGATGAATAGAGGAAATATCCCTCAAATACGAGAAACTCTCTGAAATGATTTGATGTGCATCTGATGTTTCTCCATCAAAAACCACTTTATTCTTGGCTTTCCACATGAACCAACAAATTGCATAAGGAATAATTTTGTGAAGTGTATTCATTGTGGCTTAAGAGGATTGATACCATTACTAAGTGTTGAGCTTATGCTGGATTTGCATTGTTGAGGAAAAGGATGGCTCAAACCGTGATTCAAAGAATGACCGTAATTATCTTGTTATTGTGCAATCAACAAAAAGATGATCAATGGATTCTTAGCTCTCACAAAAATAGCACTTGGAAACTAGCGAGAAACCAAGCCTGGAAAGAGCATCATCAAGAGGCAATCGCTTGTTCAATAATCTCCGCATAAAGATTGATATTTTAAGTTGTAACCTTTCATCCCATATCATCTTCACTGGAGAAAGTTGTTGGAGAGGTAACCGAGCTCATGGTGGAGAACACAAAGAAGTTTCTTTTGGCAGTTATTGTCCAAATTAATACGTCCGGAACATCCATCATGTGAAGCTCTTTGACCTCAAGTAATCTGCTTAGTTTATCCAATTCAACCATAGAATATCCTTCGTCTAGGATTTAGAGATCCTATCCAATTGAGTTCCACACATGTGCTATCGTGAGATCTTGATCAAATGCTTGATACACCTCATGAAATAGAGCTCCATTGGGCAGCAATGGGTTGAACCCAAAAAGACCATTTTGCCTCCCTAATCAAGAAAACAAGATGTTTCTCAGTCTTATTCTGAACTCTCAACATCCTTCTCTATGAAGTTGAGTCTCCTAAGGATTCATTTATCAAGCAAGGGTAAGTGTAGCACTTCAAGTATCTGTAACACCCTAACTTTTCCATCTATTTGACATTCCTAGGAATGCTCATTGATGTCTATTCTAGGTGCTTAGTATTACCATTTTGCCCTTTGTGGTTTTCATTTTTGCGTTGGGGTAGAAAGTGAAATAAACTTGAAATTAAGGGATTGAAATACAATTGTTGATAATTTTAACCTATAAGCTAAGATGGCTGCTCATTTTCTTCTTAGTTTCATTTGTAGTTTACCAAAATCATAAAATTTTCCAATTTTTCTCTCAAACTTGTATTTCTTTAATCTTCAATTTTAGCTAACAAACAAGTAGTTTCTAGTGAATTTAATGCTCAAAAGTATTCATAATCAAATACTACAGCCTATTAGATAAGTTACTTGTGAATTAACAATCCTTGTTTTGAGTTAGGTTTTCTAAGCCTTGCATAAGATTCAAAATTGGTCAATTCTTGTTATTCTTCCGTAATTCTCGATACCAAATTATTCTTTACCTTTTCTAGTCTTTCTTAGTGGTTAGAATCACCCCCTAAACATATTTGAAGGATTATTAGTTGGTGGTATGAGTAGTGTAGTTTTTCTTGCATTGTTCAATCTAAGGTTGTATTTAGGGTTTTTGGTAATTAAATCTGATAGGCTACTAACTAAACTTTGGAGGAGTAAAATGAGAAATACGAGAACTTGAGGACTATAGTGAAATCTTGGTTTTATGGAAAAAAAATAAAAAAAGAAAAAAAGAATATAAAATCTAATTTGATGACTAGGCTCAAGCTAGTAGGAGGCGTCACCTCCTAAACTAGTCTTGTAGCCACCAAATTATCACCTTAACACTTTATAAATATATGTACTACTACCTAAAATAAATTAGTAGAAAGTTGCAATAAAGAAGCAAAAATAGAACAAAAGAAAGAAGGAAGAAGAACAAGGTAGAGAGGGAGAAATAAGAATTCCAAGGAGAAATGGAAGAAGGATGAGTGGATATCTTGGACAGCTTGAGGACGATGAAGTTTTCAACACATAGGTGAGAATTTTCTTACTATTTTTTGAAATAAATGATATGTCTAGGCTTATCAATGTGAATATAAGAGTTTGTGATGTATTCGAAACATGATTTGAAGATGATTTGGATGCATGGAATCAGTTTGAAATCAAATTCCTGAAAACTGCAGAATTTTAGACAGTTTTGGGCACAGAATTTTCAGAGGCTGTAACTTACTATAGAAAACTCCAAATTGTTCGTTGTTTCTTGTTCTAGAAACTAGACTCATGGAGCTTTAATTCAATATAAGGATCATGTTCTAATTTTTATGTATTGTCCTCAATAAATCTTTTAAGTTGATGGAAAATTAGCCCTACCAGTGATGATTGGATCTAGTTTGGTATTGTTATGAATTTGGAGTTATTTTCAATTAGGTTATTATTTGACTTAGGGGATGATGAATTCATAAAAGTTCTAGTATTTTGAATCTAGTTTCAAATGTTCAAGAATCATAGTTATTAGAGTTATAGATCTCATTTTACTATCAATTAATTATTACTGCCCATATATGACGCTTTGCAATGTTATTCTATATAACACCCTTAATTTATGGTCAAATTTTGACTAGTTGTAGCATTCAACATAATTATTTTGAGAACTGTTTCTCATGAAAGTTATATAAAATTGAGTCTAGTTTCCAAAAAGAATCACAATTATGAGAGTTATATAGCTTAATATATATTGATTTTAGTGAAACCATGTAATCTGGAAATTCATTGTAATATTGTGATGGTATTATGCATTTGTGATCATTTTGAAAGACTTTACACTAGGAATCTGAGCAAGGTTCCTCCAATGGCACCAAAAACATGATTGTTAGAGTTGTATAACACAATGAAAATTAGTTTATAGACCTACGATGATTAGGTATTTTGAGGCTTTAATCTAAATTGTGAGTGTTCCTAACTCTTGTTTTAACAAAGGCTTTTATGGTGAATTTTATGTTACTACTGAAATATTAAGTGACCTTTTATTTATTGTTCGGATAACTAAATGATGTATACAATATAATATCTCAATGCTAGAGCGATCTGTTTACTTCGAATTACTTGAAAATGATTCATTTACATATATAAAGTTATTTGTAGTGATAGCATGTTTGTTCACCCGGTTGTGTATTTTATCTCACCAGAGAGAACTAAGCCTAAAGAATATCATGTTACAATTTATTGTGAAAACTTGACACTATATTTGTGAATTACTTGTGCATGTTTGTAAATCCGGTTGTATACTTTATTGCACAGGGAAGAACTGGGCCTTGCCGTGTAGGTTGGATATACTAGGTCGGTATTAGACTTAGTTGAAACGGTCTATCTACCATGGCTTTGCAACCCACTTGCTTTGGACGGGACGATCTTCAACTTGTGTGTGTGTGATTATTATTTTGGGATTCTCGAGATTTTCCCTACTGTTGTGACCACTGGAGTTTTGATGTGTATTTGATGCAGATTTAGAGTTGGAGATTGTTATATATTTCGGCATTATCTATCTCAAGATGGAGTTGTGCTTCATTATTTGGAGAAAATCCGAATATTGCAAGCTCACATTAAGCTTTCTTGTATCCATCCATATCTTTTTTATTTGTATTCAAATTTGTGTTACTTGCTTATTTATAAGTTGTGTTGAATTTTGTGGCTAATTGAATATTCACTGACCGGTTGTTGAGCTTGATTCTCATCATCGAAGATTATTGGATACTTTCTATAAAAAGTATTTTACAACTTAAAACCTCAATGAGCATTAGCTCACGTATTTTCTTTTATATTTGTATTCCTAAGGTGCGAGGGATTAAAAGGTTAAGGATCTGTATAAGAAGATGTTTCACAACGTTAATTGTTCCCTAGATCATTTTTTTTACACTTGGTTTATAGTTTTATAGCTAAAATATTTTGTATTAAAGATTCGGTTATAAGTTGTAATTTCTAATTCAGATATAGCGGTTTAAAGTCTATTTCTACTTATGCATATCAGTTGATTATTTGAGAATAAGCTGGAACTCTTTTTTTATAAAAGGATTTTTGCCCTAGTGAGAGCTAGGCAGGTGTCCGACTGGGCCTCCGAAGTGAGGTCAGGTTGAGGCGTCACAATATCTGCCCTTGAGAAAGAAATAGGGGGAGCATTATCTTTTAAATGGATTTGTTTTTGCAAGAAATTGCATCACACATGCTTCATTGTTTTGATGATGCTTTTTGGTAAGGAATGAGTGAAAATTGTTTTGATCATAATTCTTTGCAATTGATCATAATTCTTTGCATGAATTCTCTCATTCTTATGGAACACATATTCTTGAAAGGAAGAATTGTTTTGCATAAATTGACTCTTTCTCCGTATACTCATTATATTCATCTTTCAAGGGGGAGAATAAACCTAGTGGGAGCTTGAATTGCATTATTTTTCTTATGTTTTGATAATGCCAAAAGGGGGAGAAATAATGGACAAATTCTCTTATGTAGTACTTCATATTTTATGGTTGTTTTTGAATTGTCCAATTGATTTGTCATCATCAAAAAGGGGAGATTGTTGAAAGGACAGTTATGTTAATCATGTTTTGATGATGACCAAATCGCACTAATGGTTTGAAAACAAGTGTGCAGAAAAATAGGTAGGTTCGGACGCATGCAATGATCGTCCGAACAAACAACCAGAAAACTCCACGGACGCAAATGACTATCCGAACACAAAGAATTTGAAGCAAGTCTCGGACAAAGAACAGCGTCCGATCATATTTCCAGGAGACTTTGCTTCGATCGGACGCAGGTTCGGACGCATCCTCGGACGTCCGAACATATACCCTCAGAGAACGGACACAGAGGTTAGCAACAGCCGTCCGAAAAGTATAACGGCTAGTTAGTAAACACATTAACACTTCATTGGCAAGAAAGGTCCAACGGCTAGTTTTTCAGTAAACAGAAAATAGCCGTTGGAAAGTTGTTGGAAGCAGATTTTTGGCAACTATAAATACCCCTAAGCTTGAATTAAATACAGAGAGACTTCTACATTGATTACAAGTAATACTTGAGATATTTGGGAGAAATAGTGGGTACAAGTGTTGTAATAGTGTAGGTAGTTTTGTGAAAAGAGTTTAGAAGTGTAAGAGTTCTTCAAGTGGAAGAGTGGAGAGATAACTTGTATAATAATTGTAACAAAGAGAGGTTGTGAGTGTAAAACTCTTGGCTCAACTAAAGGAAATCAGTGTGAGCAAGAGTGATCCTCATTTGTGTACAAGAGGTTATTGTCTCACCTACTTTGAAGAGACTTTTAGTGGCTAAACTTCAAGTTGAGAACTTGGTAGTTGCCTTGTAAGAAGCTCTTTGTGGTTGTAAGCTCCAAGCTTGAGAAGCTTGGGAGTTTGGTTTGATACTCTTAATCTCAATCTTCTAATTTGTTCTTTAAGCTTAAATTGTTGAATATCTATTGTATTCATTTGTGCTTAAGTTTTTATTTGGTGCATAAAGTTTGTATTTTTATTAAGCACATAAAAAGATTTGTTTTATATACAACCTAATTCACCCCCTTCTTAGGTTTCTTTTTGGGCCAACAGTATCCCATGCAATCCAATGGTGCTTGTGGCTAGTCTATGTCACCACCCAAAAGAAATATGAAAATAGTCGTATATACATATATATATGTATGTATGTATATGTATGATATACACATATATATACATGCATTTGTATATATATGTGTATGTATATATATATGTATGTATGCATGTATGTACATATGTATGTTTGTATGTATATAGCAATGAAGGATATTCACCAGTGAATGGAATATGTCCATATCCAATTCTTCCAATTTGTCGTAAAGGAGAATTTACTCGTTTGCCTTGATCTCTGCTGCCTCTTCTTGGTGGTGATGTACCCCGGCCTCTTTTCGGAGGAAAATTAATATTGATCTATGAGAAATTCTCACGACAGAAAGTCAGGAAGAGAATTATTTTCTCCTTTGATATATTCAATATCAAATTTAAAAACAGGTAAAATAGATTGCCATATGGCAAATAATTGTTTTGAAGCAATATTTTTGACATCTTTTTCTAAAATATATTTTGCCGCTGGATAATCTATTCTCATTATGAATTTCTGATTTAAAAAAATCATCTTGAAATTTGGTGACACAGAGAACTGTGCTAAGAATTTCCTTTTTGTTGTTGCATATTTTTCTTGTGTGTCAATATTCTAAATACCTGAAGTAAAACGAACTAATTCTTCTTCGTTGTTATGAGATTTTTTTTTTTTTGCTTGATAATTCCACCATATCCAATATTAGATGCATCAGTTTCAATAATTTTAAACTAATTGTTTACTAAATTTAAAATAGATAACTTTTTTACTTTCTCCTTTACTCTTTTAAAGGCTGCTGTATTGGGCATTTGTCCAAGGAGAAGGATTCTTTTGTAACCTTTGGCATAGGAGTTTGCTATCCTGAACCAAATGTTTGTAATATTCACCTATATAATTTAAACTACTAAGAAATCTTTGCAATTATGTTTTATCTTTGATTTCATAAGGGATTTATCTGCAAATTCAATAGATTGTGCAATAGGTGTGAATGACCTTTGTTCAATTCATAACCAAGAAATCTGACTTGCAATTGAAATAATTTATTTTTCTTTGCAGAAATAACAATTTCATTATGAATAGAAATATTTAAGAATATGTTTAAATACTTGAATTGCTTATCTATATTATGTATTTGCATGAAAGATTAATATATATAATCAATATAAACTATGATAAAAAGATAAGAAGAAAAAATATCATTAAAAATATTTTGAAATTCAAAAGGTGTGCATTTTTTAATAGAAAATGTATCACATTCTATTCATAATGCCTAATTGGTACAGTAAATGCAATTTTATATTTATCATTTTCAGCAATCTTTATTTGCCAGAATCCTGATTTTAAATCAAATTTTGGAATAAATTTTGGAATTTATTGTCCTATTAAACACATCATTTTTATTAGGGATAGGATAACAGATCCATTGAAGAACTTTATTCAATGGCTTATAGTTTATAACTAATTTTGGAACTTCTCTTTCTATTTCTGAATTTTTATTAATATAAAAAGCAAAACAGCTCCAATGAGAATGAGGTTTTCTAATAACATTTTTGACAAGAAATCATCAATTTCTTTTTTTGCAGTAGTCAACCATCTCCTTATTCATTTGTGATGTCTGGCCTTAGTAGGGATTTGCTACAAATCGAAAAGAACCCAGGATAAAATAAAGCATAATAAAACTTACAGTGAATGAGAATGATAATCGAAAGCCTAATCTTGTAGCAGCACAATGATAATTTTTATTTAATACTTAAAATTTACAATGATGAAAAGGAAAAAGAATTGAAAGATTACAAGAATAAACTTAAACTCGAAGACTAAAAATTCTATCTTCTATTATATATGACTGGCTATTTATAGCCAAAATATTAGAAATTGTTTAAGTCATTGCATATGTCGTCATTAGCATATTATGTTGGCATCCAACATATTCTGTTGGCATATGTCATCATCAGCATTTATGTTGGTATCCAGCATATTCTGTATTCAGTTCTTCTGTTTCCCTTTTTCTTTTTCTCTTTTCATAATTGACTAAAACTGAAGAACTTCAGATTTAGATTCAATTATTTCTCCATCTAAAAATAACTTCTTTCTTACAAAGGAATTTTCTAAATTTTTTACTTCTAAATTTCTTGCCATTTTTGTTAATGTTTGGTTACTTATTTTAATATTATTGTTATATCAATATCTTCTAAAGCACGCGGAACTTTAGAGTCTTCATATTGGTCCTAGTCCTTTAAATGAGAGAAAAATTAAAAATATAAATTTTCTCTTTCCTTTTAGAGGACTGAAGGAATATTTTTAGAAATCTCCTTTGTAAGTGTATCTTTTGCAAGAGTCAATTGATTTTTCTTCAATCTATTGCATCAACAATATATCTCCTAATATCTAATTTTTTTTTAAAGACGTAGATTATTTTATAGAATTTTTTGAAGAAATTACTTGAAACAAAGAGGGATTTTGTGGAAAAATTAATCCTCTTATATAAAAATTCCTCCAAAATATTTAAAATTAATATTCTGACATTAAATCCACACTTATTTTCAAATATCCTTGGAATTTGCGGAAGTAGAGAGTGGGAATAGATATGAGTAATATGCTGGAAAATTCATGGTACAAGGCAATGTTTTGAAAACCGGACCGGCCATTGAACAAGTGACCTACTTGTTCCGGTTCGCGGTTCAACCGGTCCGATCGGCCGGTTCACTAATTTAAGTTTTTTGTTTTGTTTACCAAAGTGTGATATAATTTAAAATGACTTAAAATATATTTATATAAAATCTAAAATAGAAGTGAAACACTATTTTTGGAGAATTATAGTCCTAATACCCAAAAATACTAATCAAATTTCTAATAAGAAAAGTGAAATTTATACAAAAATAAGTAAAAAAAAGATGAAAAAAATAATAACTTAATAGTTTAGGCTTTGGTGTGTTCCATGTTTTGCCATTTTGGAATTTATTTCACGATTTTTTAATTTTTCTCTTTATTTAAATCATTTTTTATTTTAGAATTTAAAAAATTAATTTTTTACCGATTTTCGATTTTTTATCGGTTCTGTCCGATTTTTTGGACAGACCGATACATAGTTGGATCGGACCGATGATTTTTCCGGTTTGCGGTCCGACCGGTTGAACCGGCCGGTCCGGTCCAGTTTTTCAAAACACTGGTACGAGGGGTGTAGATTATAATGCTCCAATTGATAGATTTGAGGCAAGTCACAATCTGAGAATAATTTTGCAATTAACCCATCAACTAATAATCATATGATCCTATCCTATACTCAGGTGGATTGGAGTCCGGTCGTCCATGACTAATCGAATTGAATTGAGCGCAAAACAGCAGCTTTTAGTTACTCATACACTACAATGCAGGGCCCGAGCTCCGATGTAACACCGACCCGGAAAGAGTCCAGATCCACCAACACCACCAGATTCAAAATCGGACAAAGAGTCCACTCCGCCGGTGACACCAGGCGAATTGGAACTGTGAAGTACGTAGGACCTGTGGAAGGCTACTCGGGGACATGGGTCGGAGTGGACTGGGACAATGACGGTGACGGCAAGCACGATGGATCCCACAACTGTGTCCAATATTTCCAAGCCAGACGCCCCAAGACTGCATCTTTTGTCCGGCCCCACAATTTAAACTCCGGAATCATGTTCTTGGAGGCTCTTCAAGTACGATAAAATCAAAGCACTTCCACTAAAGAAGAAGAAGGTGTATTACTTAATAGTTCCAAATTGAGACCAAATGTTGTACCCTCTGCTTCAAAGCCTGTACCTCTTTGCCTTTGTTTTTGTGTGTGGGGTTGGTGGTACGAGGGGATCGTGGGTTTTCCATGTTCTTCTGAAAATGTGAACTGCATACTGTTTTGACAAAAAGTTCTAAACTCTGCTTCAGTGGTTGTACATTGTTTCCTGTTTTCGTGTTTTGGTAGCAGTCTATATGTGTGATTCATTTTGCAATCATTTTCGTGTTTTCCGATTACTTTTTTACCTCACATATATCACATTTCAAAATTTGCTGGATTACTTATTTCAAATGATATTCCAAATAATATGGTGAATAGTCGCTGGCCAAATTGTATTAGTATTATTTTTTCATCCGTTTTCATGTTTATAAATATGAGAAATGCAATGTATAGGTTTTTAGTGTATTAATACTTGGCATATTTCAGATGAGATGTAGGAAGAATGTGCTTTCATCGACAAATAAACGGGTTTCAATTGAGCTTCTTGGCAAAGATAAGATTCAAAACAAGCTGAGTAGATTTGAAGAGTTGACGGGTGCATCATTGTCCTATCTTGGGGTTAGCTCTCCTGGACCTTCAAGCCACAGCAGTAATACTCTACCAAGTAAGTTTAGTCTCTTCTGTTGCTATATTGTATTTTCTGCTTCTCTTTATTTAGTCCAAACATTTTGCTTATTTCTATGTTTTTATATTTTCACTTTCTGCATAATTTTTTCGAATCCCGCAAGCAAAGATGTGACATGCTCAAACATCCTTATCAGAAGTTTGAGAAACATCTATTTGAAGGTTATTGCTAGGTTAAATTTCAAGGTTTTTGATGTTTTTCTGAAATTCTTTTATTTACTTGTTCTATTTTCGTATGTCTGATAACATGACCCAGTAACATTTGTTTTTATTGCCAATTTCCAATTTTTTTCGTCATACTAATGACTAATCCAAAATCTTCCTGAAATTGAGAGCATTGCAGATTTAAAGGAGCTTGATTTGACTGGGAATCTGCTTTCTGATTGGGAAGTATGTCCTATTGCTGTACTGAGTAATTACCTGGTATCAATGTATTTTTGCTGTCTTTGAGACATGTATAGGTTCTGTATATCGTTGTGAAAAATAGCTGCAAAGATATTCATTTAAACTAATCTTGAATAGAGAAATGACTATGGCTAAATACTGACTCTTCTCAATTACAAGAATTTTGTGTTTTAACTAAACCTTTGCTTTGACAAGATCCTATTGGTGGGCTAGATCAGCTCATCCTTTCTGAGATTCTTGAATGAGATAGTTATAAATAATGGGATTCTTATCAGTAAATTGGGAAATCACTCTTGATATATGGGTGGGTTTACCTTGCAGGATGTTGGCATCATCTGTAAAGGGTTACCTGCACTTGAAGTTCTCAATCTATCCTACAATTTGATGTCACATGATATAATCAGGATGCCCACACTACACAATGTACATTAGGATTCTAGTTTTGAACCATATTGGCATAAACTGGAAGCAGGTGAGGGTCTTCTTGATAGCTCAATTGTCTTTTCCTTTTTCATGTTTTTCCATTCTTTCAACATGTGATAATACTTTTTCTATATAGTAAACTCCTCTTGTTGGCAGGTTGAAGTGCTTAAAGATTCAGTTCCACTCATAGAGGAGCTTCATCTGATGAGAAACAATTTAAAAGAAATAACGGTCAGTGTTCACCCTTAGGCTTGATATTCTGCTTTGAGTATCTGTTGAAGATCCTGAAACATCTGTTCCATTAGATGAGACACACTGGTGATGAGGAAAAGACCTGCAGACTACATTCACATAGTGAACCAGCAAAAAGAAAACAAAATTATGTGTTAAGTGCTAACCTGAGGTTCGATGTAAATCAATCAGTGAGCCGCATTGGGTAGAATTAGACAACAAATGAAAACATGAAAATAGTCAATTGTGGATGGGAAGTGATTGAACCCAACTGTATTTATTCTTAGAGGATTTGGCTCTTTTTCTTGTATATCATCGAAGAATCTAAGACTAGCGAATAGCTTATAAATTCAGACTTTTATAGTTGTCGGCAATGTTGCTAATCTTGGAAGATGACCCCTCCCAGATTGTGCATGTCTAGTCTGCTGCTGCAGTAGATTGAGCAATGCATAGGGGTTCTGATCTATTTAGGCACTTCATTTTTTTTTTGTTAGGTACTTAATTTCTGTTTAGTTTTGTTTTTCATTTTCCTTGGGGTCTTGAGAGGATTTATTTACTTCCAACAGGAACCTACAGAATTATTTCATTTAAATGCATTAAATTTGATCTTTCCATCTTTACTTGGGTGATAAGTAGTTTAACTTGTAAACACAGGTTTTGCAGGAAAAGGCTGTTAGTTTGAACTAGGAAGAGGATGATTAATCTAACTGTTAATCTTCAGTATAATAACAGGTGGGCAATGTCTAACAAAACAAATGCCTTAGATGTAAAATTTGGCTACAAATAGATTTTTTGCACACATTTTATGAGAAATTTATGGAAGGTTTGATGGAAAAGAAAGATGAAATCACAGAAAGTCCACTGTTTTAGTGGTTCTACAGATATGATGGTGATTTGCCTTGTCTAGAGAGGTTGATGCTAATTTGCCTGTTTTCTTAACCATGAGTCACGTGCAAACTATGATATACAGGAGCACTACATGGATTAGGCCATAATGAAGGTTGCAATCCCGAGAAACAGACTGTTTCAGTGAAATTTCTCTAAGCTTGGGGAGGATTAAAATTAAGTAGAAGAGATATAATATATACATATAAGAATATATAGAAAATTTAGCATGTCTTCTGAAATTGAAGCATTTGCAGTTTCACAATTCCATAATGTGAATAGTCATGACAACGATGTAATCCATGCCTTAAATTTGCAGAACTCCTGTATGAAGAGCTACTCCAAATGGTTATCAAACAGTTTTAGTTGTAAAGTATTGTTGAGTATAATAAGTTTAAGAAAGTCTGGTGCATATGCAGCTTTGGATTTTCTATGCGATCTTTTTTTGAAGCTTAGGTATCAAGGAGGAATTTGATAATTTTCTAATATCTTTTGGCAGCGTGGGAAGTAGACCTGTAATTTGAATATGATACTCCAAAGCTTGATGATGGACCATTTAAGTGATATATTTGTATTGATAAATCTTGAGTATTAATTTTACCATATTGTTTCCTTGAATCAGTTAATTGCAAAAAATGCTACTTCCTATCTTGACTATGTTTGACTTGGTGACTCCTACCTTGAAAGCTTTACTTGATTCCATGTGTAATTGCTTTGGTAGATTATTTATGTTTTGTTACTTTTCTGTCCAGCTACCATCTTCCATGAGAGTTGAAGGATTTGATTTTCTGCGTCTTGTTAACTTGGAAGATAATTGTGTATCTGATTGGAACAAAATTGTGCAGCTTTCCCAGATAAAAAGGTATCAGAGAAAAGTGTGTTATATCATTCCATTCTTGTTAGCTTTATCTGTATAGGTGCTATGTTTAGATGTTATTTTATTTTGTGGTTCCTGATTTCAGTTTGGAGCAGCTTCTCTTAAACAAGAATTACTTAAACCAAATATGGTATCCTGAACATATTACATTAGATAAAGCTGGTAATGAATCATCAAGGAGAAATTTTAGGCCTTTTCAAAATCTGTGCTGCCTTCTTCTAGGTAATGTGTAACAGCAATTACTGCTTTCTAGAGGAATTCTCCTCTACTTGTTCCTTCTTCTAAGATATTTTTTGGTTCTTTAATCTAACTAACTTGCATATCCAGGAGGTAACAACATCAATGATCTGGATTCTGTTGATTCATTAAATTCTTTCCCAAGCTTGATGGTGAGGGTTATCTTGATTCTGAAGTGGCCTTCAAACTGAAAACAACAGTTAAAGTAGCAAAATGTATAAGTTGCTAATTTCTGTAACTGAACAATACCTGTTGAAATAGTCATGTCATCAAACATAATGAGAAATCTTATGTTGTTGACTTTTACAAATCAAAATAAAAAGAGTAGATACTTTTAATTTGTTTTTAAGTTGGTCTTTTGTCAACTAAGGTGAGTAGAGGATTGTCATACCTTGATTACTCGAAGGATGAACGAACTCCTTATGATTGTGTAATACGTGTGGATAAAAAGAAAATGATTTGGTAGATTTTGCTATCAATTTTTTCACACCATTTTTAGTTGAGTGTCTCAACAACAGTTGCTTATCAAAAAGCCCTTTTACTAATATGGTCAAGTTTTAAATCTCTGTTTGACTTTCTTTAAGTTCCTCAGTTTATAAAGCAAGCTGCATATGAACTGATTGTTCTTCATTTTCATCCAGGATATAAGACTTTCCGAGAATCCAGTAGCAGATACTGGGAAAGATGGTGTCGCCAGATTTGTATTGATTGCACGTTTGAGAAATGTTAAAATTTTAAATGGAAGCGAGGTCAAAATCTAGAAACAGTTCTGTCTCGTTTATGTTGGTGTCATAATTTATCAAATATCTGACTGTGTTTTTCCTCTTTTTTTTTTTTTTTTTTTTTTTTGAAATTTCTCCAGGTTACTCTACGAGAGCGGAAGGATTCTGAGATTCGGTATATCTGTGCTTTTATATGTTCTATACAACATTATCTGTAACGTGAATAATAATGCTTACATGTCTTTTAGGCATTTGAAGTTTCAACTTTGATGTATGATGGACTTATTGGCTTGTGATGGGGTTTTTGCACATCTGAGCTTTCACATAAGATTCCTTATTCAATTGTAATTAGGCTATCAAGAAGGGATGTTTTCTAGTCATCAAGTTTAACTCTGACTATACTTTTCTAATTGTCAAGATTAATATTAGTACTAATGATCCAAGAAAAACCCCACCATAAATTTATCTTTTTTTTGAGACTAGTGTTATATGTTGCTTAGAGCAGATACACAATCGGGAATCTCGAAGAATCTTGCATCTCTTTCTGAAAAGACTCGTGTTATAATTCTTTTTGTTGAACCTAGAAGAATAAGCCTTATCCTACAGAAAGAAGGTGCTTATTTGGTACTTACTGTTCAATGTCTACTTGATGCACCCATTTACACCACAGCAATCCATCTATTGCAGGGGAAAAATGAAAAAGAAAAAGCTGCTTACTGAGACTTCTTGTCCGTACACAAGTTGCTATTTTCCAGAAATTGACATTTACGTAACATTAAGCCTTCAAAGAAGACAAGACGAGCCTAGTGGTTGAGCAAAAAGACCTGGTAGCTTCTTAGAAGCTTTTCTACTATGCACAACCCTTGGCACTATGATTCTTGAAGAAGTTGATAGTTTATTGATTTTGGGTTATCAAATAAGGTTTAGATGATTTCTGTTGAAACATTATTGGTATGACCCATCTGAAAAAAGCAGTACAAAATTCATAACTTTCCATTTTGATATATTTTTTCACAATACTTGTGACCTCAAATCTGGTATTCAATTTTCTTTAGTTCCTCATTTAAGAGGATATTTCTGTACAAGGTTAGTGTTTTGCTTGATTACTAAATTGTGAGTATAGTTTTGGAAACTGAGTTTATTAAGCATGTTCCTTTTACTCAATACTTTTGCAGGTATGTTCGCTTAGTTATGACAAAGTACAATAACAATATGGAAGAAATTATGCGGATCCATCCTAGGTTTGTCTTGTTAATCTTGTAGTCCTTTCCAAGGATTTTTTGAATAGGAGAAAAGAATCATTGTTTACTGGATGTTTTCTTTGTTTATGCTTTGGAAATGTAAAGAACAAAAAGGTGCGTGGCTTGTATCTTTATTCCAGTGTCATGATAAGAAGTTTCCTGGCTAAATATAAGTCATGCAGAGAAATGAAGGGAATAATCAATAGAATAGTGCCTAAAATGTCGAAATACTAATTCAACTGGTTTATGAGAGGGTCTGGAAAAACTAGTGTCAAAGGAGTCAAGTTAGTTGGCCTGCAGTTTGTTTGTGAGTTGAGGACATTAAAGGAACGATGAACAGTCTGAAGGTGTTGAGATCACCAATTTGGAATTTAGATAAAGTTCTTTCAGTCTTCCTCTGATCTTCTTGTTGCTGATCTTCTTCCAGTTTCCTATTGTTTTTTTCTTTCATTTATGATCAACCCGAGCATGAAAGTAATATTTTTTGGAACTTAATTGAAGGTACCCTAATATATCAACTTAATTCTCAAAAGACGGATTATAAAGTTCAATTTCTTTTTGTAATGATTGTGGATTGAAGTTGTTGCAAATTGCATCTATAGGAGGCTGTAACACCTTGTAGCTTTTTATTCTTTTGTTCTTCATGAGGAATGTTTTAATGGAGTTATCTGGCATACACTTTAGCTAGTGAAACATCAATGTGCTTGTTCCATTGAAATGTTTTCCTGGAGTTATCTGGCTCAAATTTGAACTAGTGATCATTTATGTTTAACATTCTTCATCATCCCAAGGCACGTGGACAGGTGCATTTTCTGCAGTTTGTTTAAAGGAGTAATCCTTCTGTATTTTATATTTTTCTTGTGTGTTTTTCGGTAGCGTTTTCTAGTACTTCAAGATACTGTTTCACAGTCTTTAAAATGTGGAGTGTTGACACCCCTATTCTGTATGGTGTTGATAAATGGCCACAGGTTTGCTGAGCTTAAAACTTTTCATGGAATTGAGGATGTAAAGGCAACAATTGGAGCAGGCGGTCCCCAGAAAATGTCCTCAGGACTTATTGGTACAGTTCTTGAACTTTGAGATTTTCTCTCCTAACAGAAAATACATATCCTCCTGTGCTTACACCTGCCTTTACGCAGCCATCACCCTGAAGTGTGTGGGAGCATCAATTGGTGAAAAGCCCCTCCTGACAAAAAAGTTGCCTTCAACAACAACGGTGGCATTCTTACCTGCTACTATCATCATGTCCTTTTTTATATGCTTTTCCAAGTTATCCATATTAAATGTTTTTCTTACTTAGGTTGGCAAATTGAAGAACCTATGCGAGAGTTTCTTCAAATTAAATTCTGTAAAGCCAAAACTGTTTCGAATTCAAGAAGAGGTTAGTACATTGGTAAAATAATGGTATTGGTATTTTGTTCATCCTATCAGCAGCGGGATAAGACTCGTGATGTTTCTCCCCTTCTTTTCACCTTTTCATTATTAGCCATTTCTATCTTGTTGGTAGCATAAAACTTGTTTACTTTCTGGGGCTTCTTTTGAGAACCATGCCTAATGATTTTCATGTTTCCTTTTGGTTCTCTTCAGACAGATTCCTTTTTATCCATGTTATAGTTTCGTGTTAAAAGTTTGCTGCTCTGTACATTTTTATGGAATTTTGGAATTTCCTCCCGGACCATATAAGACCCATTTTGAATTATATGAGAAGCAGTAAACTCCCAAATTGAGAAAATATTATAACTGAATATCCAGGCCAATGCAAAGCTTCTTATTCAATGAAGTTCATGATTCGCTGATGTACAAACAAAGACTACTGAAGCATTCCTCATATACTGTTTCACCGAACCCGTCTGCTGAATAGTTTTTTTCTTGGATTCTATAAAGATGTAAATGTCATGCTCTGCTTTTTAATTCTTTATGCTGGGGAATGACATTTTTATGAATATGCAGGGCACCCCTTTACCCACATTACTTGATGATGAAATGGCATGTTTGATTGACATTGGGGTTGGCAACAATTCAACCATTCTTGTAGACGAAGACAACTGATAAGGTACACACAAATATGTGCACTAATGTTCTCCTGCAGTGCCTTGGGTTTTGTTTCCAGTGCTTGCGTCATGTTGCAATTTACACTACGATTATGATTTTCATAGAGAAGGTGATGAGGTGGAAAAGGGTACAAGGTGTTTGCTTCTGTGCTGCATTTAATCACATGATAAAATTAGTTTTCAATTAAGCAAGTGTACTGATGTTTCAGGTTTTAATAGTTCAGTCTATTGTCTAATTAGCAGGAACTAGTTTGAAGTTTTAATGATTATCAACAAGTGAATTCCATTTCTTTTTATTGGATTGAGCATATAATAATATATATAGTTTCCAAAATACTAGCATTTAGTCACACATCAACTCCTCATACATTCAATGTATAATTAAACAATAATAATAAACACTCAATGAGTTAGTTTATATTTCACATAGGTTAATCGGCTACTAAATATGAGAACCCGTGAGACACGGCCGATGCAATTTCCTTTTAGGAAAGTGCAGAAGGGTCTGTACCTTTCATTGCTGCTAACGCAGGCCCCGATCTCATTTCATGAAACAGTAGTAAGGCCTGATATTAAGGGTTTTGTTTATTTAGTGTAAAACCCGCTTTGAAGGGTTTGTCAACCCCCCATGTCAAATCTGTAGATTCTCTCGTTCATATATTTACATTTTTTTTCATTATATGCCCCTTTTTTCCTGAAAATGGACATTCGAAGAAGATTATAATTAATATTTAATAGGGCTACTCACTGAGCACAACCTGGACGAGGCTTTTGCTCTACCTCTTGGGATTGTCAATGGCGCGTTAGTCTTCCCGCGCTCCTCTTCTTCCCTGTCCTATTGACCCTTTGCGGCCACTTTTTCTATAACGCGAGAATATTGACATTATCGGTAATATTAATATTGATGATAATACAACCGTACAATATATGATTACTAATAATCTTTATATGCAAACATGCACATCACTCTTGATCACTAATATTCTTTAAATACAAACATGCACATCAATTCCAGTCAGTCTCATATGCATTTAAAATTTAATTATGTGTAATAAAAATATTTTACATATAATAAAACATCTTTAAACAATTAATTAGTCTGCTTACCTTCTATTTGGGTATTAATAGTCAAATAAATTTTAAAAATTCGACATCTCGTGCTTTTTTTTTTTTTTTTTTTTAAATATTAGACAAAAATTAACTCTATTTGTAAAATAAAAAATAAGTTCCCAATCTTTAAATAAACCCAAAACCTTGAATTCCTATAACAGCTTTATTTTCATAAATAAAACTCACTGACAAACTAAGTTGAATAACCAATAAATATAAGTATAATACTGCTACTTGTCCAATTTAATCCACGTCATGATCACATATATTGTCACAGCACAATTCTTAATGCCACAGCACTTTTAATATTATATGACATTATGACATTATTACCCTCGAGGAGCATCAAATATGAAATATCTCAGCATCATTTGTGTTGGTCCCACATTTCCCACTTCATCTTTGTTGTCTTACTTGCCGCCGTAGCCGGACAACGCTACCACACCACCACGGCCATATCTCTTCCATGTTCTCTAACAACTTTTCCCACCAACAAAAACATCTACCAATTCTTTCATTTTTTAACTCAATATTCTGAGTTCTGACCAACTACTACTACTACAACAAGTCTCACCACTTAGGCTTGGTCAGCCGGAAAAGGTGGAGGAAGAGGTTCACCTCCGTCTCTCCCGTGGCAGCCATGAGCCATGTGCTCCTCCTCATTCGGAGGCCTTTTGGGTGGCATTTGAAGGGTAACACCATCACTATCATCTACCGGATGGAAGCATTGATGTCATCTTTGTCCAATTCCCAATTGCGGGAAAAAGATTTACCCTCTTCCAACGATGGACCGTGGTCGAGGCTGGAGTTATGGCCAATCTGAGGCTGGAGTCGCCAGGTGCGGACTTGGCGGAGAAATTGGGATATGACGACGGCGAAGGGTAGATTGAAGAGGAGACATTTTTGTGTGTGTGGGTCCCAGATTAATTAGTTCACATGTATGTTTGCTTTTATAAAAGACAAATTTGTCAATTAAATTAAACTTGCTGTGGCATTAAGAATTTTGCTGTGGCAATATCATTGCCCATTTGAAATTAAGTAGTGGCAGCAAGCCGCAATTTATTTTTTTTTTTTCTTTTTGGAAACTCAGTTAAACGATTTGACAGAAGCATTTTTGCTTACTGTCAATCCAGCAAAAAGCCCCCACAGCCATGGCTGAAATTTGCAAAAACCCCAGGCCTTCTTCTTATTATTATTTTTTATTTATCTATTCAGTTCCAAATAAACGCTACATCATCTAATATGCAACCAGAACTACATAAAATCACTAACTCCCAATATTAATTAACTCAAAAACAATCCTAACCGCTTTAGCAAAAGCAATGAAGAGAAATACCTATAGTTTCGCGAGTCTTGGTGGCATTCGTGCTTGTCCTTTATCCCCGTTTTTGCTCTCTTCCTAGTTTTCTGACTTTTATGTTTGCCTCAGTTTAAGGAGCGTAAATATCCGTTGCAGCGTAGGAAACGTATACAATGTGTAGTTAATTACTAAAATTACAACCTAACCCCTTAACTTAACACCCAATTAATTATTAGTCCAATAATTATCCTATGGGATCAAATGGGTCACTAATTCTTTAGTGACCATATTTAGAATAATAGTAACATCAGTGGGGTTAATTAGGCTGAATTTCACATTCTATCTTAACGAAATTTTCATCCCCTAAACTTACTGTACCATATGAGTGTGTTTCACTTCTAATGAGAGTTGTAACTCAACTCAAGATATCAATATGTATATTCTAATAACCATTACACGATTCAAATTCAATAATTACAAGTACGGAGTTCATTCGACCGGTGTTCGATTTGAAAATTTCAAACTCAAATTCAAGCCATATAAAGCCAAAGTTGATTAAAATCGAGTCATTTTATGTTCGACTTGTTTAACAAAAAGTCAAATAAATCAAACATTTAATTTTCTTCCATTCCATATTCTAATTCTAAAATTTAATACATTATCCCACAAATTTCATATCACTTACACACAAACACACACGCGCGCGCACACACACACACACACACACATATATATATATATATAATTGATTTACAAAGTCACAAATTCAAAACCACATACTAAAATCAATTCATATAGAAAATCTTTTTGAATCATCAACCTTATTAAGTTATATCCTATAAGTATATATAAATATTTATGATTACCAAACTCTATCTATACTAATAGTAAGTTAATAATATATTTAATATAGTTGTTGATAGTAAAAATATTATACGAACAAGTTATGTAGTATAACTGACATATAACTATATGAATTAGACGTTATGTAAAATATAGTTTTATTGTAATTATAAGTTATATAAATCTTAGTATATGAACATAAGAATAAGTGTCTATAGATATATTATATACAGATATTTCAATAAATGCTTAAGTATATATAATTATTTAACTCTGGTATTTGTGTTATTAAAAGGAAATTAATAATTTATTTAATTTGTTATTAAAACAGAACTGTTACATTAATAAGTTGTACACTTATATTAATGTATAAATACGTAAATTGTGCATAACTCCAACAATTATACAAATAAAAAATATATAAATACTAAGAAAAAAAATAATATTATCAGTTATTAACATACTTAATTATTAAAAATTAAGAATATTATGGCTATAATATTATGTACACAAATGCATTAATATATTATTATAATTATAGATTCTCATATATATACACACACATATTATTTTGTTTGACTTATTTGATCGGTATTTGACCGACAAAGTCGAACAACTTGTTCGACCTATAGTAAATCAGTCAAACCAGTCAATTTGTAGATCAGTATTTAATTGGTAGTTTGATTTGGAAGTTGAAGTCAAGGTCAAACTGACAATTCGCTTAGTTAATCTGACTTCAAGCTAAAATCGAGTAAAAAATCGAATAAATCAATTCAATTTTTTTTTAAAATTTGATTTGACTCGACAATTCGACTTGACTGATTTTTAAACATCCCTATTCACAAGTATAAAAAATGAAAAGCACAAATTACACTCCATTTATAGCGTACAATGCATTAGAGAACTATCACACGAATACAAGATATCACAAGTAATATCAGCTATGAACCCTTTTTAATTGGTCATCCCATTAATCATGCACCATGCATAAAAATCACAAGTATCACATTAACTCTACGGAATAAGTCCCACATATTAATTTGTAAACAAGCTAGAAGGGTTTCTTAATTACGTCTATAATTTCTTATTTTTTTATTAAAAATAGTATCATCAGATATAGATTCGATAATGAAGTATTTCCTCTCAAATTTCTTCATTAAAACACACAAATTATTTCATAAAGTCGCAAGCTCTCCTTTTCAAAATACCTATTTTTAAGTTATCGAGTTTACAAACTTACATGCTACAGAATACATAATTCAATAAAATATACTCTTTATAATGAAATAAATGAAAACCTTGCACGAAAATAGATAAGCTTATAAATATAGTATATTTTTTTGTCGTTTACCTCCGTTTTAATATAATTTGAGCAAGAATTGAGTAATTATGAGCTAAAATAGTTTATTTTGAATTTTGTAGGGTTGGAGTGAAGAATGAGTTAAAATGGATCATAATATTGGAGGAAAACGTTCACTGGCATGGTGCAAATCGGATATAGTTTAGAAAATCAAGCATAACTCTCTTGTTTGACCTCTGATTGTTGTGATTTTGAATGATTTGGAAAGATAAGGAAGAGTTCTACAACTTTTATGTTTTAAGTTTTCTAGGATTATATAGGCATCTCATTCAAAATTACAAAATTGTTTGAAAATATGCACCGGCGAGGAACGATTCTGACATAGATTGGTAGCTTGAGCATAACTTTCGTGTCCGAACTCCAATTGAGATGATTCAAGATGTTTTGGAAAGTTAAGACATAGGCTACAACTTTCATGTTTTAAATCTTTCCAAATTCTTCCTTCATCTTGGAGAAAATTAAAAATGAAGTAGAGCCACCATACTGGACCTAGCGCCCAGACGCCAAGTTTAGAAAGACTGCTTTTGCTCACTGGAAGCAGCCTCCAGGCATTGCAAAAATATAGCGCCTAGGTGCCAGTCGACGGACAGATCATGTAAGTTGACTTATTTTGCAAGAAAAGTCCTCCTGTGGACCTGGTTACATGGAAAAACGTGTATTATCATCTTGGAACTCCAAAACCCTAAAAATATCTATAAATACACCAAGAGAAGGGGAGGAAATCATCAATCATCAATCATCATCAGCCATCATTACTTTTTAGGTTTTCAATAGTTAGGCCAACGATTCAGTCGTATCAGGGTAGATTTTTCAATTGTTCGAGCAAGGATTTCATTCTCTTATCAAGAATTCGAGATTTGACGATCATTAACAATCGTTCTTGCTTCAATTACTGAGGTTGATTTAATTTTATGCAATTTAATCTTCTTTCTTATTGCTTTCTTGTTTTTCAATTACCGTTCTTGTTTTATTGCTTTCAAATTCTTTGTTGCTTCCATAAGTTTAGTCATTAGGGTTTTATTTTATTGTTTTTAATTGCTTTCATAGAGTAGATTAATTTAAATTTTCATTCTTGATTAAATTCTCGCAAGTAGGATAGATTGAATTAGGGTTTTTAGTTAATTATATTTAATTTCTTGTCATATGGTTAGAATTTTAAGTTCTTGTCATATTTCAATTCATGTGATTAAATTTAGTTAAAATTTAGTTAAAATCCCTTAATTATTTTGTCTAACTAGTAAATAGGCTTGTGAACTTATAAATTGTTCCAATAATTCTTATAGAAACGATCCTTACCCATCGTACTATATTATATACAAACTCATTTCATATACTTGCGAGTATGTGAGAGTCAATTAGAATAATTAAGGTTTTTTTTATTCCTTGTTCATTGTTTATCTAACTGAACAAGTTTTTGGTGCTGTTGCCGGAAATTATTTTTGTTTGGTAACAATATTAGGTGTAGTGAGTCTTACTAGATTAGACTTTTTATTTCTTTTGATATTTATTTACAATTATTTCTTGTTCTATCGAGTTTGTTTGGATTTTGTCTTCGATATTTGATCTTTGGTTTTCTTTTCTTATAGTTTATGGTCGATACTCATTCATCTAATCAACCACTTCATCTGATTGATTTGGAAATTGAACGTACGATAAGTAAAAATCGTAGACGACAAGATTCAAACCAAGGTGACCATCTAATGGAGAATCCAAACCGCGCTGTCAATGAACAAGAGGAGGTTGCAGGCAACACTGGCAACTTGGCTAATGTTAATACTAACCCCCGACATCTTAGAGATTATGCCTACCTAATCCAAATCTTTCGAGAGGGCAAGTTCTAGCATTGCTCGGCTACCAGTACAAGTGAATGAATAACTTCGAAATCAAGCCTGTGCTAATACAAATGCTCCAACACATGCTATGTTCGGAGGAGGACCCAATGAAAATCCCTATGACCACTTAATCAGATTTGTGGAGGTTATTGATACATTCAGGTACAATGGAGTCTACCCTGATTATATCCGGATGAGAGCATTCCCTTTTTTCTTACGTGATGGAGCAAGGTCTTGGCTGCAATCATATCGACAAGGCACTTTCACAACATGGGACCAACTCACTCAAGAATTTCTAGCCAAACACTTTTCACCAGTTAGGATCGCTAAACTCCGAAACGAGATTACATCGTTTAGACAAATCACTGGAGAAAGCTTAAGTGAAGCGTGGGACTGTTTCAAGGAGATGTTGAGGAAGTGTCCGTACCATGCTATACCTCTATGTTGCAAGTCCAAACTTTCTATAATGGACTATTTTTGGAGACGAGATTTACCAAGAAAAAATAGTTGATGCAAGTACAAGAGGTTCTTTCCCCTATAAAACTCCTGAGGAAGAACAAGAATTGTTGGAAAGAATGGCATCTACCCATTACTATTATTGAGCAATAACTCCTTCAGTTGGACAACAACAACCACAAGTGCATCAAACTAATGTTCAACAAGGAGGTATACCTAGTTATGATTCTTTCTTATCTCAATAAAACATGATGATGAGTGCCATTACAAACTTGACAAAAGCCGTATAGAATATGGAAAAAAAACTCAGTGAACTCCGTAGATTCAACAAATCAAGGGATCTTGAATTGTGATTTCTACGGAAGAAATCACCAAAATTGCTGTTGTGAAACATCAATGGTGCAAGGTGAGTAGATTTAATTTATTTCTAATCACAATCCTACCTCAAGAAATCAGCCCACCAATTATGGAAACACATATAGCTCATCTTGGCGGAACCATCATAACTTTTCCTGGTCAAACCAAACAAATGTTCAAAATCTGTCTTTTCAGTCAAATGCATCTCAACCAAATTTGACACATCAACCATCATCATCTAGACCATCTTACCATCACATTAAAGGAATCCCCAAAATTGTCCATCTTATCAAAATAACTCATACCAGCCTCCACAACCAAGGCCGCCATTTCAAAATCTAAATTATCCCACATATGTGATTTATGAGGCACTCAATGATGATAATCTTACAAGGGATTTTGAGAGGTTGCAAAGGAAGTATGAGAATTTGCGAGCTACCACAAGAAACCTTGAAATGCAATTGGGGCAGATAGCTCGCTAAAACAATGAGCGACCAGCGGTAACACTATCGAGCAATACAATCTCTATCCCACGGGATAATAACCAAGCGAGAGAACATGTTCAAGCGGTCACATTGAGAATGGAAAAATACTGGAGCCAAATAAAGTGGAGGATGATGTGTCAAACAAGATGGAGAATTGTGCAAAAGAAAAAGAAGACATATCAAAGAGCAAGGATGACAATGAGGAACTATCTAAAGCCTCCCCTTGACCAACAAGGTAAGTCCGACGAACATTCGGCATCTACAGGTAAGCAGGTAAGTGGTCCTTTTCCCCAAAGACTGAAAAAGGATGAAAAGAAGAAAAAGTTTAGGAAATTTTTAGAAATTTTGAAGAAAATTGAAATTAACTTCCTTTTATTGAAGCAATAGAAAATATGTCCAGTTATGCTAAGTTTATGAAACAGATATTATCTAGCAAGAGGAGATTGATGGGGGATGAAATTTTATGCTTGAACGAAGGGTGTAGTGCCATCATTCAAAGGAATCTTCCCTATAAGGTCAGGGACCCCAGCTCGTTCTCGATTCCATGTGAAATTGGAGGAGTGACATTCCATCAAACTTTATGTGATTTGGGAGTTTCTATCAACCTCATGTCTCATACCACTTTTAAGAGGTTAAATGGAGGAGGATTGAAGCCAACAAACGTCACTCTCCAATTAGCCGATAGAAGTGTAAGGCAACCGGTAGGAGTAGTGGAAGATCATATTGAACTCAAAGTTAGGAAAGTATTTCTACCGGCGAATTTCATCATACTTGACATGGAAGAAGACGTAGTAACCCCACTCATATTAGGAAGACCTTTCTTGGCTACTGGGCGAGCCATTATTGATTTCCAAGCTGGAAACTTGCAATTTAGAGTCAATGATAATATTTTTTCTTTTAATGTTTTTGATTCCTTTAAATTTCCGGCAGAATATGATGATATTATGAATATAGATATCATTGATGATTTGGTTAATGATTTTTGTAGAGAATCCTTAAAAGAGGAGACTGAAGACTTGAATAACATCCATGAAGAAGATATGGAAGCTAGCAATCAATAGAGCGTGATGGAGGATGAGATGGAAAAGGTAACTGAGGAGAGCACGTTGAGGAATAAAGGTAAAGAGAGGGTATTCGACCAACGAACCCCCCTAAGGTTGAGCTCAAACCATTGCCTTCTCTTCTTAAATATATTTTTCTAGGAGAGAATGATAGATATCCAGTTATAGTAAATGCTAAGTCTCTTTCGAAAATTGAAATGGACAAATTAATCTGTGTTGAAGTAGCATCGTGGAGCCATAGCATGGAGTATTGATCATATAAAAGGCATAAGTCCCACTATTTGTATGTATAAAATACTCCTTAATGACACTTATAAGCCTATTGGACAACCTCACAGGCGGTTAAATCCAACTTTAAAATAGGTAGTTAAGAAGGAGGTTTTAAAATTGTTAGACCTTGGGATCATATATCCTATCAGTGATAGTGAGTGGGTTAGCCCAACACAAGTAGTGCCAAAGAAAGGGGGAATGACTATGGTTGTAAATGAAAAGAATGAATTGATTCCTTCTAGATTAGTGACGGAGTGGCGAATGTGTATTGATTATAGAAAACTTAATGAAGCCACTAGGAAAGATCATTTTTCTTTACCCTTCATTGATCAAATGCGCGAAAGATTGTCTGGACATGCATTTTACTGCTTTCTCAATGGTTATTCGGGATATTTTCAAATTGCAATAACCTCTGAAGATCCTTAGAAAATCACTTTTACTTGTCCATGCGGCACATTTGCATATAGGCGCATGCCTTTTTGTTTATCTAATGCTCCTTGTAGTTTTCAAAGATGTATGTTTGCTATCTATCTTGATGTGATTGAGAAATTTATTGAAGTATTTATGGATGATTTCAGTGTATTTGATGACTCGTTTGATTGTTGTTTAAATAATTTTGCATGTGTGTTAGAAAGATGTGAATCTTCAAATTTGGCACTTAACTGGGAAAAGTGTCATTTTATGGTTCATGAGAGAATTATTTTAGGCCATCGTATTTCTGATGTTACCTTATTTTGATGATGACATAAGCACTAAACTCTGAAAATAAGCTGTGTAGGTCTGCTATATTTTCTGCTGGAAACAGGTCGTTCGGACGCAGTACACCGTCCGAACTATGCTACTTTTCTCGGACGAACAGGAGCGTCTGATACAGATTCACTCGGACGCATTTCACCGCTCGAACGGACAGGCAGAAAGAAAACATTCTTCTTCATGCACCTGTAATGAACGCACAGGTGCGTACGAGGAAATATCTCTCGGACATATATTTTCGTCCGATTGATAAGAATCAATAATCCTAAACTCCTCAACGGACGCATACAATTGTCCGAACAAAGCTTGCTTCGGACGAACAGAACCGTCCGAAACCCAGTCTGGACAATGAAACGGACGTATGCACGGCCGTCCGAACGACATCCTTCACCAACTATACTGAGATCGGACGCTGTGTCGGACGCACCATCTTTATCTCGGATGTCCGAAACCCTTAATGACTAATTTTTATGCATTTATTATTGAACCGTTGGAAAGTAGTTACAACCAGAATTATTGCTCCTATAAATACCTGCTCTATTGTTCTATAAGAAGTATCTAGTACATTGAATACAAGCCTTATAAAAGAGCAATTAAGTTGAAATTGGCTATAGTGCTATATTTTATTAGTGTGTAGCTTAGAGTGCAATTCAAAATATTGAGTGGAGTGATAATCTTGTACTGAATCTACACACTCCAGTAGGACAAAGTGAGGTTAAGAGTGAAATCCTTGACTCAACTAAAGTGAATTAGTATGAGCAAGGATTGTCCTACTTTGTGTACATTAGAAGATTATTGACTCATCAATTTTGTGAAGCATTCTAGTGGATTAACACTTTAAGCTTGGTAGCTTGGAAGTGTTGCTTGTTTAATTTCTCTTGTTACCTTTTTATATTTCATAAGCTTCATTGTCTTTATATCTATTTATCCATTTGATAGTTTAAAAGATTTTATTAGTGTTTATTTTGCTATATAATTTTTAAGAAACCTAATTCACCCCTCTTAGGTTGCTTTGGGGTCAACAATTGGTATCAGAGCGTTGGTCTCATTCTATTGCTTAAATTACTTTTGAGAAAAGATCTATTATGGCAACCAACAATGCTTTATTTTTTTAGGGTCAATCCATCATTAGGCTCCCTATGTTTAATGGGGCAAAATTTATTAGTTGGAGAGATAAAATGAAAATAATTTTGCAATCTATTGATATTGATATCTTATGGTATGTTGTAAATGAAGGTTCCTTTGAAGCTACCATCATTGATGACCATACAAATAGAAGAAGAGAAAAGACAAGGGATGAGCTCACTCTACAAGATAAGGCAAACTTGACTTTAAATGCAAAAGTTGTGATGTGCTATACAATGCCTTGGATGCTAATGAATCAACTCGTGTCAAGGGATGCATTTCTGCTAAAGAAATTTGGGATAAATTGAAAGAAATCCATGGAAGGAGCGACGATGTTCGAGAGCAAAAGAAATCCTTACTTGTCACCAAGTATGAGTCCTTCAAGATGGAATCACAGGAAAATATTGACAAAATATATTATAGGTTCAATGACATCATTAAGGATCTTGAACCCTTGGGTAAGGAGTATTCTTTGGGTGAAAAGAATAGAAAATTTTTGAATGCTTTATCCAAAAAATGGGAGGCCAAAACAATCGCTATAGAGGAGGCTAAGAATTTAAATTCTATGCCTATTGAATCACTAATCAACTATCTCTTACTTCTTATGAATTGAAGTTAAAGGCCAAAGTGGTGGATGATGAAGAAGTAAGACCAAAAGGAGCATTGCATTAAAAACCTCTCAAGAAGAAGATGAAAATGGCTCTATCAATCTAGAAGACGAGGATCTTGATGAAGGAGATCTTGCACTCATCACCAAAGGATTTCTTAAACATTACATCAACAAACGGAGAATGAGAAGAGGTGAAGCTACCAATTCAAATAATTTCAAAGGAAAGACTAAGGTAGAAATGAAGTATCAAAATAAAAAGTGCTTTGAATGCGGTCAAACCAGATACTTTGCAAATGAGTGTCCTTCCAAGAAAAAGAAGGAAGGAAGAAAGCCTCGCTCCAATAATTTTCAAATCACATGGGATGATTGCAATTCCAAAGGAGAAGTTGAAGAAGAAATCTCTTCGGCACAAATGGCCTTTATGGCCATCGGAGATGATGAGATAAATTTTAACTATGACTCCAATGATGAAAATGATGATAATTGATCTTGAAACTTTCATTTTAAAATTGCATGATAGCTTAAAGGAATCATATACTAGAAATAAGGAGTTAGTAAAGAAATTAAATGCTTTATTGAATGCTAACTCTAAACTTGTGAATGAAAATAATAGGTTATCACAAGAAAATAGTGACTCGAAGAAAATAATGCATGTGAAATCAAAGGTCAAGGAAGAACAAGCCTCCTTGAAGAAATGATTGGATGATTTGAATGTTCTCTTGACTAGAAAAATAAAAAATGTTGTTGATTTGAAAATAAATAGAAATGTAATGATCAACAAAAGTTTTGTCATGTTTAGAAGGGATGACTTATGTTTTGTAAAATCAAAATTCTCTTTATATGAAAATAAAAATATTATTTGTAAGTATTGCCAACAACATGGACATGTCAAGAATATGTGCTATGTCAAGAAAAATGAGAAACTTGGAATGAAAATCATATAGATTAATAGCAACTTCACTAACTCAAATGGACCCAAGAAAAAATCTATGGTTACCAAAAGTTATCAATTGATTTGTTGTGTAGGTACTTAACATCACCAACAATGCTAAGTGGTTTATAGATAATGGATGCTCAAGACACATGATAGGTGTTGCTTCTCTCTTCACAAATGATAACTCTAGGAAACAAGAGTTATATGTACCCTAAACTTGATGATTTTGCTCTTAGTTTCGAGTATTTTTAGTGTTTTCGTGTGTGTTTGTATCTTTTTTCTTTTATGTGTTAGAATGTGTTAGTATCTGTTTATTAAGTATTTGAATACTTATTTAAGTGATAATTACCATATTCTATTACGTTTTTCTATTTAGAGTTGTGTCGTGTCTCTAACTTAACTTCGTTAGGAGTTAAGTTTTCGTTCGTCTTTGTTTGTCCTTCATTTTTTTGGCCTATTTTGTGAAAATTTTATTTATGTGTTTAGGTGTTATTTTAAATATTTATTATAGATAATAATTTTCTCCTATGTGTTAGGGTCGCATGAAAAAAAATGGTGGCATTAATCGGACGTCGGATAAAGATTTCAGAAGCAAAATTGCGAAGTGCTACATTTCAAAAGTTTCAGTCCATATTGCGATCTCAAATTTGAGATCGCGATCTGGAGGTGGCTAGAGTAAAAATGACTTTGTTCGGGGCTGATTTTTTCTGCACAATTATCCCTCTACCCTAGCACTATTTGAGATCGCGATCTGGAGGTGGCTAGAGTAAAAATGACTTTGTTCGGGGCTAATTTTTTCTGCACAATTATCCCACTACCCTAGCACTATATGTTGGCCCCAAAAGCAACCTAAGAGGGGGGTGAATTAGGTTATCTCTAAAGACAAACCTTTTTTCTGTGCTTAATAGAAATTCAAACTTTGTGCACCAAATGAAAACTTAAGCACAAATGAATACAATAGATATTCAACAGTTTAAGCTTAAAGAACAAATAACAATATTGAGATTAAGAGAATCAAACCAAACTCCCTAGCTTCTCAAGCTTGGAGCTTGCAATTACAAAGAGCTTCTCACAAGGCAACTACCAAGTTCACAACTTGAAGTTCAGCCCCTAAAAGTCTCTTCAAAATAGGTGAGACAATAACCTCTTGTACACAAATGAGGATCACTCTTGCTCACACTAATTCCCTTTAGTTGAGCCAAGAGTTTTACACTCACAACCTTTGTTACAATTGTTATCTCTCCACTCTTACACTTGAAGAACTTTTACACTTCTAAGCTCTTTTCACACTACCTACACTATTACAACACTTGTACCCACTATTTCTCTCAAATAGCTCAAGAATTGTTTGTAATCAATGTAGAAGTCTTTTTTTACTTAAATCAGACCTAGGGGTATTTATAGTTGCCAAATATCTGCTTTCAACAACTTTCCAACGGCTATTTTCTGTCTACTGGAAAACTGTCCGTTGAACCATCAGAGACAGATGCAGATCATGAGCGATTTGAAACAAACAAGAAAGAGAAGTCCTAATCTACTCTAATCTAAGAAAACCCTCCCCAAATGGGGAGGAAACCGAAGATGTGTATAAGAGACAGAAGAAAACCCTCCGAAGCAAATGTGGTTGTTTTTGTTCGGACGATCATTTGCGTCCGAACCTACCTGTTTTTCTGCACACTTGTTATCAAACTATTAGTATGATTTGTTTCATCATCAAAACATGATTAACATAACTGGGGTTCAACACTATATATATCCCTTTTAAACCTCATTTGAAGGGAGAACTTTGCTAGTAGAAGTACGCTAGATTAGAGAGTAATTTTCTTCATTTTTCCTCCCCATTTGGGGAGGGTTTTCTTAGATTAGAGTAGATTAGGACTTCTCTTTCTTGTAGATTTCAAATCCAAGTTAAAGATTGAAGGATTTTAGTTGTAAGTGCTTTGTTTATGTTAAAACTTCTTTAGTTAAGCTTTAATTTCTTGTTCCTTTAGTTAATTAGTTTAATTGCTTTAATCTAATTGCTTCCTTGTTTTCTTAGAGTAATTGTTAGATTAGTTTATGGGCTTTCTTTAAAAATGTTTTTTTTAGTGATAATTTGTAGTTTAGATTGGTTAATTAGAATAGATTAGTTGATTCCTGTCATTTAATTGCTTTCTTTACTTTCTTTCTTAGTTTAATTGTTAGATTAGTTAATGGGTTTTCCTTAATTGTGTTTTCTTAGTGTTAATTTGTAGTTTAGGTTAGTTAATTGCTTTTTAAAAATACTTTCTTTTTGCATGCTTTCTTAGAATAGATTAGGGGCTTTCTCTAACTGTGCTTGCTTAGAGATAATGAATAATTTAGATTAATTAATTGCTTGCTTAATATGCTTTTCCTTTTAATTGTTCCCTTTATTTGCTTTCTAAAGATACTTCCTTTTTAATTGCTTTCTTAGTGATTAATCTTTACTTTAAATTGCTTTCTTAGTTCCATTAGTTCTAGTACAATTTGGTTAAATCTCTTCACTTAATCAATCGCTTCAACTTGAAATCTAACCTAATAACCGGCAATTATCGACCGATCCTTACATTCACTTGGCTAGTATGTTGTTCATCTTCTATTTTAGCTTTTTGATTGTTCAAGCGTAATTCAAAATCATTGCCTAGTCTTTTGTTTTTAAACTTTCTAGTTGTATTATTATGCATTTGTTCTATTTTGGGTGAGCGGTAGGATGAGTTGTACTTATCACTTAAATAAAATGACAAGTTTGGGGGTGTTATTTACTTACGTTGGAATGGTTTCTTTTCATGAAGGTAAATATTTGTGTGGTGAATTTTGGATGAAAAATTGATTGATTACGGTACTCGATGATGACAAATGAGTTGCAATATTATATGATTGAGTTATTTAAACTTGGCATTTCTCGAATTTTGGTTCGTTGAGCAGTTCTTTTGCGACAAAAGAATTTCAAAAGCCATGTATTACTATGTTCAAAAAGTGAGGCATTCTATTTTTATAGTAGTTCATTTGAAACATTGTTTTTGATCAAATCAATAGGATTGCTTTGTTGTTCAATTCATCTTTTGAAAAAAAAATTTTGTTTAAATGGAATAGAAGTGATTTAGGTCATTTTATGTGTTTGCATAGGAAGTTTTCTTCTAACCTGTGAGTGATTGGTTTGAATATGATCTTGGGTACGTTTTACTCCTTTTTCTTGTTTTAGGGCCGCATAAAAAAAACAAAATAAAAAAAACTTTGTATTTAGGAATAAGGCGAGTACAGGATTCCGGCATGTACCCATGTTGTTTCTTCGAAATAAGCCATTAGAGTAGTAATAAGGCGAGTACGGGATTCCGACATGTACCCATGTTGTTTCTTCAAATTAAGCCATTAGGAATTATGTTTTAGAATGCCAACAAGTCGAGGAGAAAATGTTTGTAATACCCATCATTGATATCATGCTACTCACTCCTTGATAGAGTAATACTCTCAATTGTATGACACGTGCATATTAGACAAAGTACACTCCTAATGATCTTCTATTTTCGTGTAGCCTTGTCAAGATGGTTGAAAATGTTGTAATCCTTTTGATTTGAGCAAAACTATGTTTTAGATGAATGGAACATATTTTTCAAAAACCTTTTTGATAATGGTTAATACTTGGTTATTTAAAATCTTTTGTTGGCATTTGAACTCGATTTATTTGGAAGAGTTAAAATGCTTGGAATGGCTAGTCAAAAAAGTTCAATTATCATATGGAATTTGAGGTCCCTTGAGAGGTATCCTAATTATTCAAAGTACATCCATTATTCCTGTTATCTTGGTGGTGTCTAGTATGTTGTGTCTTGTGTTTTGTGTCGTGTGTTCTGCGTTGTCCATTTTTGTTGTTCATTTTCTTGTCTTTTTTTATTTTGCTCGGGACGAGCAAAAGCTTAAGTTTGGGGATGTCATAACTCTAGGAAACAAGAGTTATATGTACCCAAAACTTGATGATTTATTGCTCATAGTTTCAAGTATTTTTAGTATTTTCGTGTGTGTCTGTATCTATTTTTCTTTTATGTGTTAGAATGTGTTAGTATGTGTTTATTAAGTGTTTGAATACTTATTTAGGTGATAATTAGCATATTAGGTTTTTCCATTTAGAGTTGTGTCGTGTCTTTGACTTAACTTTCGTTGGGAGTTAAGTTTTCATTCGTCTTTGCTTGTCCTTCGTTTTTTGGCCTATTTTGTGAAAATTTTATTTATATGTTTAGGTGTTATTTTAAATGTTTATTGTAGATAAAATTTTCTCCTATGTGTTAGGGTCGCATGAAAAAAAACGGCACATTAATCGGACGTCGAATGAAGATTTTGGAGGCAAAACTGTGAAGTGTTGCATTTCAGAAGTTTCAGTCCATATCGCGGTCTCAAATTTGAGATCGCGATCTGGAGGCGGCTAGAGCAAAAAATGACTTTGTTCGGGGCTGATTTTTGCTGCACAATTATCCCACTACCCTAGCACTATAGTATACCCCTTTTAAACCTCATTTGAGGGGAGAACTTAGCTAGTAGAAGTAGGCTAGATTAGAGAGTAATTTTCTTCCTTTTTCCTCCCTATTTGGGGAGGGTTTTCTTAGATTAGAGTAAATTAGGATTTCTCTTTCTTGTAGATTTCAAATCCAAGTTAAAGATTGAAGGATTTTAGTTGTAAGTGCTTTGTTTATGTTAAAACTTCTTTAGTTAAGCTTTAATTTCATATTCCTTTAGTTAATTAGTTTAATTGCTTTAATCTAATTGCTTCCTTTACTTGTTTTCTTAGAGTAATTGTTAGATTAGTTTATGGGTTTTCTTTAAAAATGCTTTTTTTAGTGATAATTTGTAGTTTACATTGGTTAATTAGGATAGATTAGTTTATGGACTTTTCATTTAATTGCTTTCTTTACTTGCTTTCTTAGTTTAATTGTTAGATTAGTTAATGGGTTTTCCTTAATTGTGCTTTCTTAGTGTTAATTTGTAGTTTAGGTTAGTTAATTGCCTGCTTTAAAAATACTTTCTTTTTACATGCTTTCTTAGAATAGATTAGGGGCTTTCTCTAACTGTACTTGCTTAGAGATAATGAATAATTTAGATTAATTAATTGCTTGCTTAATATGCTTTTCCTTTTAATTGTTCCCTTTATTTGCTTTCTAAATATACTTCCTATTTAATTGCTTTCTTAGTGATTAATTTTTACTTTAAATTGCTTATTCGTTCCATTAGTTTTAGTTTTAATTAAATCTGTTCACTTAATCAATCGCTTCAACTTGAAATCTAACTAATATCCAGTAATTATCGATCAATCCTTGTGGGAACGATCCTTACTTCCCTTTACTACTAGTTGACAACTGTATACTTGCCGGATGCCAACTAGTTAGTAGTAGGATTTAGGTGATTTATAAATTTATAACTAGGTGTGTAAAGCATCAACGAACCTCAAATCCAAAAATAGTGAAAAAGTAACATTTGGGGATAACAATAAAGCAAAATCAATCGGCATTGGTGATGTTGGTAAAAATGGTGAAACCTTGATTAAGAATGTGCTTCTTGCTGATAATTTGAAGTAGAATTTATTGAGTATAAGTCAACTTTGTGATAAAAATTTATGTGTTATTTGCCAAGCATGAATGTCTTATTCTTGATAAAAATTTTTTTATTTTATTTAAGGGTGCTAGGCACAATGATGTTTATGTGATTCACCTTGACAAAATTAGTAATAGCAATGTAAAATGTCTTACCACTTTCATAGATGATCCTTGGCTTTGGCATAGAATATTTTGTCATTTTAATATGCATTAATTGAAAAACTTGCTAAGAAGGAATTGGTAAGAGATTTGTCAAAACTAAAGTTTTTGAAAAATAAAATTTGTGATGCATGCCAATTTGGTAAACAAGTTAAAGTTTCCTTTAAACCAAAGAATTGTGTCTACTTCTAAACCTTTAGAATTATTGCACTTAGACTTGTTTGGACCAACTCAACATGCTAGTTTTGGTGGTAGTAAATATTGCTTTTGTGATTGTAGATTACTATTCGAGGTATACTTGAGTATTATTTTTTATTCACAAAAATGAAACTTTTGAAAAAATTTTAAAATTATTTTCTAAAATTCAAAATTTGTTGAATTTGAAGATCACTCGATTAAGAAGTGACTATGGTGCCGAATTTAAATTTGGAGGCTTTCTCGAATTTTGTGATCACAACGGTATTTCACATGAATTTTCGGTTGTTAGAGTTCTCAACAAAATCGTGTTGTTGAAAGGAAAAATAGAACACTTCAAGAAACTGCTAGAACTATGATTAGTGAATGTGATTTACCACAATATTTTTGGGCTGAAACAGTTAACACGGCTTGTTATGTCATGAATCGAGTATTGTTGAGATATATTTTAAACAAAACTCCTTATGAACTCTTGTTTTGTAAAATACCCGTTGTGAGCTATTTTAAAGTTTTTGGTTGTAAATATTTTATTTTAAAAAACAAAGAAAATCTTGGTAAATTTGACAAAAAATCGCGATGAAGGAATTTTTCTAGGATATTCTAGTGACAAGAAAGCATACCAAATATACAATAGAAGAACGCTTTTGATTGAAGAAATTGTACATGTTACATTTGATGAACCTAATGATGTTGTTTCAAATAATATATGTGAAGATGAAGATGTAGGTGTTGGTCCCAAAGCAACCTAAGAGAGGGTGAATTAGGTTTCAAAAATTACTTTTATAAAATTAAACTTATTAAAAATTTTCAACTAACAAATAATATAATGGAGATAGAATTAATGAAACTTAAGGAATGTAAAGAAAGTAAGAAGGAGATTAAACAACCAATACTACCAAACTAACAAGCTTGAAGTATTAATCCACTAGAATGCTTCACAAATTTGATGAGCCAATAATCCTTACAAGGTAGGGCAATTCTTGCTCAGACTAAAACTCTTTTAGTTGAGCCAAGAATTTTACTCACAACCTCACTTTTGTACAAGATTATCACTCCACTCAAAATTTTGAATTGCTAAACACTCTAAGCTACACACTAATACAATGTAGCATTATAGCCAATTTTTACTCAAATTGCTCTTTTCTAAGACTTGTATTCAATGTATTAGATACATCTTACAGAACAATAGAGCAGGTATTTATAGGAGCAATAAATTGTGGTTGTAACTAATTCCAAACGGCTAAATATTAAATATACAAAAACTAGCCTTTAAGGTTTCGGACGCCGAGATAAAGATGATGCATCCGACACAGCGTCTGATCTCAATGCAGTAGGTGAAGGATATCGTTCGGACAGCCGTGCATGCGTCCGTTTCATCGTCCAGGCTTAGTTTCGGATGGTCCTGTTCGTCCGAAGAAAGCTTTGTTCGGACAGTTGTATGCGTCCATTGATGAGCATGAAGAAGTTTGCTTTCTGCCTTATTGTTCGGACGGTTAGATGAGTCGGAGTGAATCTGTATCTGACATACCTGTTCGTCCGAGAAAAATGACATAGTTCAGACGGTGTACTGCGTCTGAATAACCTGTTTTCAGCAGAAAAGATAGCAGGCCTACACAGCTTATTTTCAGAGTTTAGTGCTTATGTCATCATCAAAATAAGGTTTAGGAAATATCAATCTTCCCATTTTTCATGATGACAAACAGTCATAGAATAACCAATCATATCCAATCATGTAAAATCAACTGATATGAGTAATAGCACAACCAACAATTTTGCACATTTATTATTTATTCCTACTCCTCATTTTGACATCATCAAACAAAGCTCCCCCTGAGAAAGTGCACGCAAATAACCAACATTAATATCATCAGAGTTAAACCAGCATCAACGTCAATATCAATTCCAACATCAACATCAACATCATGACAATAATATATATTTTTATTTAAAATAATTCATAAAACCAAAATAATTTCAATTCCACCATCTATGTCAAAGAAATATCCAAAGTAATTCCAAAGCCAAAATACATATTAATGAATTAACAAAGAATCTAAGTCGAATCATTTTTCTTCTTAGAGCGTTTTTCGATCTATTCTGCGCCGTTTGGAAGGGGCATCATCACCAGTAGCTTCACTATTGTCATCTCCGTCATCGTGTCGTTGCATGATAAAATTGAATGTATCGTCAATATCCTCATCGTCGCCCTCATTAACATCAGCAACACCTTGATCATCGATGTCCTCATCGTTGCCCTCACGATCATCCTCTTCTTCGGCATTGTCATTGTCATCACTTTCGGTAGAGGAGTAGAGGGGATATTGTGATTGAATGTTGGCAAATTGAACTTGAGCTGAAGCAGACATGCCTAAGCTGAGTGCCTCTTGGAGGATCATCTGACGAGTTTCAAGTAGCTTTAACTTACGATTAGTGCGACGTTGAAAGGAGCTCACTTGAGTGCTCAAAGAACTGAGAAGGCTGCAAATTTGTGAAAGTGAAGGTTCAGAGGAAGAAGGACGAGGATCATGGACTGGTGGAGGTGTTTGAGGAGGAGGGGAATGGGAAGTGCCAGACCAGAGGTAGAGGCTTGGGATTTCGATCGTCGGTTCAATATCAAAGGCTGCTTTAGTTAACCATTGATCATTAAAATAACGGAAGCCCTTCCGCTCAATGTAGGCTTTGTTGAAGTAGGGAGGCAATTGTTTGTTTCGGCTGAAAGGTACTTCAAGATAATCAAATACTTTGGTGAAAATTTTTTGGAAGGGAATGTTTCGGCAGGTATCAGTAAGAAAGAGTTCCCACAGGGAACAGAATAGATACCCAAAATCAAACGGAATCCCTTTGAAAAAATAGTAAAACAGGTAAAGTTGCATTTTTCTTGGCTCGGTGCGATGCCCGTCAGTTGGTAACAGCAAATTTGTGACAAGAGTTTATAAAATATTCATTTCAAGAGTGAGCAAAGTAGTCTTGGCTTCTAAGGCCTGTTTGAAATTGATATTAAAAATTGCTCTGACCTCGTCAATATCAAATCGAGTGTCCAGAGCGGGCCATTTATCTAATGAAAAGAAATAAATAAATTCATTCAGGGATGAGACTTCACATTCAAAAATAGTATTCCTTGATGATGTTGGAGGAAATTTCAAGATTTGTGCGGTTCACACGAAAAATTGATGTGTGAATAGTGGGGCCTTTCCTAAGATTGGCTGTGAATTGGAGCACCATGCCATGATAAACAGGTAAGTCAATATCTACCTGTAAGTGACCCCAATTTTGTTTCTCAAAATAAGATTTGACAATTGGAAGATTGAATTCATCGAAAAGACTTTGAGAAGCGGGTCTTTGAACGATTATAGATTTGCTAATAAGAGATGTATACCGTTCAGATGCCTTGGCATCGATGAATTTTGGTAGGGGTGGATTTGTTGAAGCTTGAGGATTAGCGGATGATTCCCCTTGCACTGGAGCTTTTCCTTTTGATTCACTTCCAGGTGTTGCCGTTAAAGAGCATTCACGAGATCGAACCATTGTGAAATGAAAGTATATAAGAGAAAAAAAAATGTGAATTTTTTTGGGAAGTTGGTGGAAATTTGATGAAATTTGATGGTAGATTGATGAAATGGAGTGCATAATTATAAGGACAATTTGGGAATGAAGATTCCCCAAACAATTTGGCAAGAGAATGAAGATATTGTAAGAATTTTGAGAGAAAAGTTTTCGCCAGAGGAGGGTTCGGGGTTTAGGGTGAGTCCGAAAGAGGGCAAATGAACGATTTTTATCGAATAGAGGGACTATTCGCTCGATCGAACGATTTTTATGCGTCCGATCGAGCATCCAAAAGCTGATGAACGGATGGCCGAAACTCAAGGCTGGTGCTTCTGATATTTTCTTGGACGATGGGAAGCGTCCAGTAGGATTCCAGTAGGAAAATGAAGAAAGTGAGGAAAATTCGGACTATCATAAGCGTCCGAGGCTGAGAGGAGGTTTTCGAACGAGTGAGAGCGTTCGACAGAGGGTGTTTTTCGGACGAGCATGTGCGTCCGAACTAAGAAACTATGCCGATGTGAACTTTAAAATTCCCAGACGATTTCTGAGAGATTCAAAAAGATCTAAGGCCAAGGGTTTAGTAAAAATGTTAGCCAGTTTATGTGCAATTCTAAAGTAGACACAAATTCAATACATATTTCCTTTTTGCAAACAAGATCTCGAATAAAATGGTGCTTAACATCAATGTGTTTGGTTTTAGAGTGCATTATAGGATTTTTTGTGAGATTAATTGCACTAGTGTTGTCACACCTTATAGGCACACAATCAAAGATAACACCAAAATCTTTTAAAGTATGTTTCATCCACAGAAGTTGGGCACAACAATTTCCAACAGGCAATGTATTTGGCTTCAACCGTAGAAAGAGAAATAGAATTTTGTTTTCGGCTAAACCAAGACACAAGACAATTACCCAGGAAATGACACATACCACTAGTACTTTTTCTATCAATTTTACACCCAACAAAGTCAGCATTAGAATAACTAATTAAATCAAATATAGAGAATTTTTGATACCACAGACCAAAATCCATTGTGCCCTTTAAGTGTCTAAAAATCTATTTTTACAGCCATTAAGTGCGATTCTTTAGGGCAAGATTGAAATCTAGCACATAAACTAACTAAACAGAAAACATAATATCTAGTCTGCTGCCCGTTAAATAAAGTAGGTTTCCGATCATACCTCTATAGCATTTTTCATCACCAGTATTACCTCCTTCATCTTTATCAAGTTTGGTTGAGGTACACATAGGCGTACCAACTTATTTGCAATCTTCCATTCCGAATCGTTTGAGTAGCTCCTTTGTGTACTTGATTTGTGTAATAAACGTCCCTTTCTTTGTTTGGTAAACTTGTAGTCCAAGGAAAAATTGTAACTTTCCCATCATACTCATCTCAAACTCTTTTTGCATCAAGTGTGAGAAATCCTTGCACAAACTTTGATTAGTTGCTCCAAAAATAATATCATCAACGTAAATTTGAACAATTAACAAACCATTGGAATTCATTTTTGTAAAAAGAGTGGTGTCAACGACACCTCTTTTAAATTCATTTTCAATCAAGAAACCACTTAGTCTTTATACCAAGCTCTTGGAGCTTGTTTCAAACCATATAGGGCTTTAGACAGTTGTTTTGAAAACATGATTTGGAAAATTTTTATTTTCAAAGCCGGGAGGTTGTTGAACAAAAACTTCTTGATCAATAAAACCATTTAAAAAGGCACTTTTGACATCCATTTGAAATAATGTGAAATCATTAAAACATTCATATGCGAGAAGCATGCGAATGTATTCTAATCTAGCAACGGGTGCAAAAGTTTTAACAAAGTCAATTCCTTCTTCTTGTGCATAACCTCTTGCAACAAGTCTAGCTTTGTTCCTTATGATTTCACCTTTATTATTAAATTTGTTTCTAAAAACCCATTTTGTTCCAATTACGGGATGAAATGATGGGCTTTCAACTAAGGTCCATACGTTATTTTTCTCAAATTGACTAAGTTCATCTTGCATGGCAATGACCCAAGATTCATCATTGAAAACATCATCTACATGTTTAGGTTCAATGTGAGAAAGTAATGCACAATTACTATTCAAAGATTTATGAGATCGAGTTGTTACCCCATCGGATAGATCAGTGACACCTATGATCAAATCTTGAGAGTGACTAGAGACAAATTTCCATGCTTTTGGAAGATCTTTTGGAATATCCTCATTCTTTTCTTCTTCATCATGTACTTGATGGTTGTTGACATCATTGCTTGATGTGATCTCTTGATGATATTCATGGATAGCGAGCTTCTCAAGCTCTTTTTGAATACCAACATCTTCATCTTCACATAAATTCTTTGAGATAACATCATTAGCTTTATCAAATGTAACATGTACAACTTCTTCAATCAAAAGCGTTCTTCTATTGTATACCCGGTATGCTTTCTTGTCACTGGAATATTCTAGAAAAATTCCTTCATCCGATTTTTTGTCAAATTTACCAAAATTTTCTTTGATTTTTAAAATAAAACATTTGCAACCAAAAACATTAAAATAGCTCACAACGGGTTTTTTTTACAAAATAGGAGTTTATAAGGAGTTTTGTTTAAAATGGATCTCAACAAAACTCGATTCATGACATAACAAGCTGTGTGCAATAATGGCTTCAGCCCAAAAATATTGTGGTAAATCTCATTCACTAGTCATAGTTCTAGCGGTTTCTTGAAGAGTTCTATTTTTCCTTTCAACAACACCATTTTGTTGAGGGACTCTAACAACCGAAAATTCATGTGAAATACAGTTGTGATCACAAAATTCGGGAAAGCCTCCAAATTTAAATTCGGCACCATAGTCACTTCTTAATCGAGTGATCTTTAAATTCAACAAATTTTGAATTTTGGAAAATAATTTTACAAATTTTTCAAAATCTTCATTTTTGTGAACAAGAAATAATACTCAAGTATACCTAGAATAGTTATCCACAATCACAAAAGCATATTTACAACCACCAAGACTAGCATGTTGAGTTGGTTCAAACAAGTCTAAGTGCAACAATTATAAAGGTTTAGAAGTAGACACATAATTCTTTGGTTTAAAGGAAACTTTAACTTGTTTACCAAATTGGCATGCATCACAAATTTTATTTCTCAAAAACTTTAATTCTTGGCAAACCTCTTACCAATTCATTCTTGGCAAGTTTTTCAATTAAATCCATATTAAAATGACAAAGTCTTCTATGCCAAAGCCAAGGATCATCTATGGAAGCGGTAAGACATTTTACATCGCTATTACTAATTTTGTCAAGGTGAATCACATAAACATCATTGTGCCTACCACCCTTAAATAAAACAACATGATTTTTATCAAGAATAAGACATTCATGCTTGGTAAATAACACATATAAATTTTTATCACAAAGTTGACTTACACTCAATAAATTTAGTTCAAATTATCAACATGAAGCACATTCTTTATCAAGGTTTCACCATTTTTACCAACATCACCAATCCCGCTTGATTTTGCTTTGTTGTTATCCCCAAATGTTACTTTTCCACTATTTTTGGATTTGAGGTTTGTGAAGAGAGAAGCATCACCCGTCATGTGTCTTTTTATTTTCATATAAAGAGAATTTGGATTTTACAAAACATAAGTCATCCCTTCTATAAACATGACAAAATTTTTGTTGATTATTATACTTCTATTTATTTTCAAATCAACAACATTGTCTCTTTTTCTAGTCAAAAGAACATTCAAATCATCCAATCTTTTCTTCAAGGAGGCTTGTTCCTCCTTGACCTTTGATTTCACATGCATTCTTTTTTCTTCGAGTCACTATTTTCTTGTGATAACCTATTATTTTCATTCACAAGTTTAGAGTTATAATTCAATAAAGCATTTGATTTCTTTACTAATTCCTTATTTCTAGTATATGATTCCTTTAAGCTATCATACAATTTTAAAATGAAAGTTTCAAGATCATTATCATCATTTTCATCATTGGAGTCATAGTTAGAATTTACCTCATCATCTCCAATGGCCATAAAGGCCATTTGTGCCGACTCCATTTCTTCTTCAACTTCTCCTTCGGAATTGCAATCATCCCATGTGGTTTGCAAATTGTTGAAGCGGGGCTTTCTTCCTTCCTTCTTTTTCTTGGAAGGACACTCAACAACAGATTTGCAAAGTGTCCGGGTTGACCGCCTTCAAAGCACTTTTCATTTTGCTTCTTCATTTCTAGCTTAGTTTTCCTTTTGAAATTATTTGAATTTGTAGCTCCACCTCTTCTCATTCTCCATTTGTTGTTGTAATATTTAAGAAATCCTTTGGTGATGAGTGCAAATCTCCTTCATCAAGATCTTCGTCTTCTAAATTGATGGAGCCATTTTCATCATCATCTTGAGAGGTTTTTAATGCAATGCTCCTTTTTGGTCTTGTTTCTTCATCATCCACCACTTTGGCCTTCAACTTCTATTCATAAGAAGTAAGAGAGTTGATTAGTGATTCAATAGGTATAGAATTTAAATTCTTAGCCTCCTCTATAGCGATTGTTTTGGCCTCCCATTCTTTGGATAGAGCATTCAAGATTTTCTATTCTTTTCTCCCAAAGAATACTCCTTACCCAAGACTTCAAGATCTTTAATGATGTCATTGAACCTACAATACATTTTGTCAATATGACAATTTCATGTGGTTCCATCTTGAAGGACTCATACTTGGTGACAAGTAAGGATTTCTTTTGCTCTCGAACATCGTCGCTCCTTTCATGGATTTCCTTCAATTTATCCCAAATTTTTTTAGCGGAAATGCATCCCTTGACACGAGTTGATTCATTAGCATCCAAGGCATTGTATAGCACATTCATAGCTTTTGCATTTAAAGTCAAGTTTGCCTTGTCTTGTAGAGTGAGCTCATCCCTTGTCTTTAATCTTCTTCTATTTGTATGGTCATCAATGATGGTAGCTTCAAAGGGACCTTCATTTAGAACATACCACAAGTCAATATCAATAGATTGCAAAAATATTTTCATTCTATTTCTCCAACAAATAAAATTTTCCCCATTGAACATAAGGGGCCTAGTAATGGATTGACCCTAAAAAAATTGAGCATTATTGGTTGCCATAATAGATCTTTTCTCAAAAGCAATTTAAGCAAAAAAATTAAACAATGCTCTGATACCAATTATTGTTCCCAAAGCAACCTAAGAGGGGGGTGAATTAGATTTCAAAAATTACTTTAATAAAATTAAACTTATTGAAAATTTTCCACTAACAAATAATATAATAGAGATAGAATCAATGAAACTTAAGGAATGTAAAGAAAGTAAGAAAGGAGATTAAACAACCAATACTTCCAAGCTAACAAGCTTGAAGTATTAATCCACTAGAATACTTCTCAAACTTAGTGAGCCAATAATCTTTACAGAGTTGGGCAATTCTTACTCAGACTAAAACTCTTTTAGTTGAGCCAATTATTTTACTCACAATTCACTTTTGTACAAGATTATTACTCCACTCAATATTTTTAATTGCACTCTAAGTTACACACTAATACAATGTAGCACTATAGCTAATTTGCACTCAAATTGCTCTTTTCTAACGCTTGTATTCAATGTATTAGATACTTCTTACAGAACAATAGAGCAGGTATTTATAGGAGCAATAAATTGTGGTTATAACTGCTTCCAAACAGCTCCAACAAATAATAAATGCACAAAAACTAGCCGTTAAGATTTTAGACGTCTGAGATAAAGATGATGCGTCCGACACAGTGTCAGATCTCAGTGCAGTTGGTGAAGGATATCGTTCGGACGGCCGTGCATGCGTCCGTTTCATCATCCGGACTTAGCTTCAGATGGTCTTGTTCGTCCGAAGAAAGCTTTGTTCGGACAGTTGTATGCGTCCGTTGATGAGCATGAAGAAGTTTGCTTTCTGCCTTACTATTCGGACGGTGAGATGCACATCCTAGTGAATCTGTATCGGACACTCCTGTTCGTTCGAGAAAAATGACATAGTTCGGACGGTATACTGCAAAATGACAACCTGTTTCCAACAGAAAAGATAGTAGACCTGTAAAGCTTGTTTTCAGAGTTTCGTGCTTATGTAATCATCAAAATAAGGTTTGGGAAACATCAGTAGGTATTCAAAAGGAGCTTGAGAAGATCACTATCCATGAAGATCATCAGGAGATCACATCAAGCAATGATGTCCAAACAACCATCAAGTACATGATGAAGAAGAAAAGAATGAGGATATTCCAAAAGATCTTCCAAAAGCATGGAGATTTGTCTCTAGTCACCCTCAAGATTTGATCATAGGTGATCTATCCGATGGGGTAACAACTCGATCTCATAAATCTTTGAATAGTAATTGTGCATTACTTTCTCACATTGAACCTAAACATGTAGATGATGCTTTAAATGATGAATCTTGGGTCATTGCCATGCAAGATGAACTTAGTCAATTTGAGAAAAATAACGTATGGACCTTAGTTGAAAGCCCATCATTTCATCCCGTAATTGGAACAAAATGGGTTTTTAGAAACAAATTAAATGATAAAGGTGAAATCATAAGGAACAAAGCTAGACTTGTTGCAAAAGGTTATGCACAAGAAGAAGGTATTGACTTTGTTGAAACTTTTGCACCCGTTGCTAGATTAGAATACATTCGCATGCTTCTCGCGTATGAATGTTTTAATGATTTCATATTATTTCATCTAATGGATGTCAAAAGTGCCTTTTTAAATGGTTTTATTGATCTTCGTTGAACAACCTCCCGGCTTTGAAAATAAAAATTTTCCAAATCATGTTTTCAAACTGTCTAAAGTCTTATATGGTTTGAAACAAGTTCCAAGAGCTTGGTATGAAAGATTAAGTGGATTTTTTTTTGAAAATGGATTTAAAAGAGGTGTCGTTGACGCCACTCTCTTAACCAAAACAAATTCCAATGGTTTGTTAATTGTTCAAATTTACGTTGATGATATTATTTTTGGAGCAACTAATGAAAGCTTGTGCAAGGATTTCTCACACTTGATGCAAAAAGAATTTGAAATGAGTATGATGGGAGAGTTACAATTTTTCATTGGACTTCAAGTTCACCAAACAAAGGAAGGGACGTTTATTACACAAATCAAGTACACAAAGGAGCTACTCAAACGATTCAGAATGGAAGATTGCAAACAAGTTGGTACACCTATGTGCACCTCAAAGATGAAAAAGGTAATAGTGTGTTGGGAAAACACTATAGAGGTATGATAGGAAGTCTACTTTATTTAACGGCTTATGTTTGCTGTTTGTTTATGTGCTAGATTTCAATCTTAGCCTAAAGAATCGGACTTAATGGATGTAAAAAGGATTTTTAGATACTTAAAGGGCACAATGGATTTTGGTCTGTGGTACCCAATATCCTTTACTTTTGGATTTAATTAGTTATTCTGATGCTGACTTTGCTGGGTATAAAGTTGATAGAAAAAGTACTAGTGGTATGTGCCATCTCCTGGGTAATTGTCTTGTGTCTTGGTTTAGCCAAAAAACAAAATTCTATTTCTCTTTCTATGGCTGAAGCCGAATACATTGCTGCTGGAAATTGTTGTGCCCAACTTCTGTGGATGAAACATACTTTAAAAGATTTTGGCGTTGTTTTTGATTGTGTGCCTATTAGGTGTGACAACACTAGTGCAATTAATCTCACAAAAAATCCTGTAATGCACTCTAGAACTAAACACATTGACTTTTGTTAAGCACCATTTATTAGAGATCTTGTTTGCAAAAAGGAAATATGTGTTGAATTTGTGTCTACATTGGATCAACTGGCTGACATTTTTACTAAACCCTTAACTTTAGATCGTTTTGAATCTCTTAGAAATCGTTTGGGGATTTCAAAGTTCACATTGGCATAAACTCTTTGTTCGTACGCACATGGTCGTCCAAACAACACTCTCTGTCGGATGCTCTCACTTGTCCAAAAACCAACTCTCTGTTTCGGACACTTATGATCGTCCGAATTCTCATCACTTTCTTCATTTTCCCACTAGAATCCTTTCGGACGCTCCTCATCGTCCGAGAAAATATCGGACGCACAAGCCTTGAGTTTCGGCAGTTCGTTCATCAGTTTTCGGACGCACGAATGGACACATACAAATCGTTCGAACGTCTGAATGATCACTCTGCTCGCTTAAAACTGTTCACTTTCCTCCTTTCGGACTCACCCAAATCCCCGAACTCTCCTCTGGCGAAAAGTCTTCCCCCTCTGCTCTAAAATTCTTACAATTTCTTCATTCTCTTGCCAAATTATTTGAGGAATCTTCATTCCCAGATTGTTCATTACCCTTATTGAACTCCATTTCACCAATTTACCATCAAATTTCTTCAAATATCCACCAACTTCCCAAAAATCACACTTTTTTCTTCTCTTATATATACTTTTTTCTCATCCCCGAATAAATTTTCTTATTTCTTTTCTTTGGATAAATGGCCCACTTTGGACACTACATTTGATATTGACGAGGTTAGAGCAATTTTTAATATCAATTTCAAACAGGTCTAGGAAGCCAAGACTACTTTGCTCACTCCTGAAATGAACATTTTATACACTCTTGTCACAAATTTATTATTACCAACTGACGGGCATCACACCGAACCGAGAAAAATACAGCTTTACTTATTTTATTGCATTTTCAAAGGGATTCCTCTCAATTTTGGGTACCTTTTCTATTCCTTTTGGGAACTATTTCTCACCGATACTTGCCGAAACATTCCCTTGATTATCTCCGGCAAATTTCTCACAAAAGTGTTTGATTATCTTGAAGTACCTTTTAGCGACAACAAACAATTTCCTCCCTACTTCAACAAAGCCTACATTGATCGAAAAGGCTTACGTTTTTTTAATGATCAATGGTTAACTAAAGATGCTGATGATATTGAAAGATAAACAACTCAAGCCTCTACCTCTGGTTTGGCACTTCCCCATTCCCCTCCTTCTCAATCACCTCCACCAGTCCATGATCCTCGACCTTCTTCCTCCAAACCTTCCCTTTATCACATTTGCAGCCATCTCAGTTCCTTGAGCACTCAAGTGAGCTCTTTCCAATGTGGCACTAATTGCAAGTTAAAGCGTCTTGAAACTCGTCAGATGATCCTGCAAGAGGCACTCAGCTTGGGCATGTCTGCTTCAGCTCAAGTTCAATTTGCAAATATTCAATCGTAGTACCACCTTGACTCGTCTATCGAAAGTGATGACAATGACAATGACAATGCCGAAGAAGAGGATGATCGTGAGGGGCGACGACGAGGACATTGATGATCAATACATTTAATTTTATCATGCAACGACGCAACGACGGAGATGACGATAGTGAAGCTCTGGCGATGATGCCCCTACTAAAAAGTACAAGATCGAAACTCACTCTAAGAAGAAAAATGACTCGACTTAGATTCTCTGTTCCTCCTTGAATCATTAATTTGTATTTTGATATTACTATTATGAATTTTGGTTTGGGAATTGAACTAGATGTTGACATTGTTATTGTTGGTTTGGAATACAAATAGATGTTATTATCATGTAATGGTCTAATTTTGATGATGTTGATGTTGTTATTGTTGGTTATTTTAGTGAACTTCCTCAGGGGGGAGCTTTTTTTTTTATGATGTCAAAAGGGGGAGTAGGAATATGCAAAATTGTTGGTTGTGCTATTAATCATATATGTTGATTTTTGATATACATGATTCGATATGTTTGGTTATTCAATGACTATTTGTCATCATCAAAAAGTGAGGACCTAAGTATCAGATTGATATTTAACAAACCTTATTTTGATGATGACATAAGCGCTAAACTCTGAAAATAAGCTATACAGGTCTGCTATCTTTTCTACTGAAAATAGGTCGTTCGGACGCAGTACACCGTCCGAACTATGCTACTTTTCTCGGATGAACAGGAACGTCCAATACAGATTCACTCGGACGCATTTCACCGTCCGAACAGACAGACAGAAAGCAAACTTCTTCATGCACCTGCAACGAACGCAAAGGCGCGTCCGAGGAAATATCTCTCGGACATATATTTCCGTTCGATTGATAAGAATCAAGAATCCTAAGCTCCTCAACGGACGCATATAACTATTCGAACAAGCTTGCTTCGAACGAATAGGACCTTTTGAAACCCAGTCCGGACGATGAAACAGACGCATGCACGGCAGTCCGAACGACATCCTTCACCAACTATACTAAGATCGGACACTGTGTCGAACGCATCATCTTTATCTCGGACGTCCGAAACCCTTAACGACTAGTTTTTGTTCATTGCTCTTAATACACTTATTATTGAGCCGTTGGGAAGTAGTTACAACCAGAATTTATTGCTCCTATAAATACCTGCTCTATTGTTCTATAAGAAGTATCTAGTACATTGAATACAAGCCTTAGAAAAGAGCAATTTAAGTTGAAATTGGCTATAGTGCTATATTGTATTAGTTTGTAGCTTAGAGTGCAATTCAAAATATTGAGTGGAGTGATAATCTTGTACTAAAGTGAGGTTAAGAGCGAAATCCTTGGCTCAACTAAAGTGAATTAGTGTGAGTAAGGATTGTCCTACTTTGTGTACATTAGAAGATTATTGACTCACCAATTTTGTGAAGAATTCTAGTGGATTAACACTTCAAGCTTGGTAGCTTGGAAGTGTTGCTTGTTTATGATGTTTTCCAAACCTTATTTTGATGATGACATAAACACTTAACTCTGTAAAACAAGCTTTTGCAGGAACAGTTCTTTCGGACGCACAGACCGTGAACTAGGTCAACACATCTCGGACGTGTAGACAGGAGTGGGCAAATAAGTTTTTGTGCAACAATTACTTAGCTGTTAGGAAGTAGTTGAAAGCTCTATTTATTGCTATTATAAATAGGTGCTTTAAGAACCTGAATAAATCATCTAATACATTGTATACAAGCCTAAGAAAAGAGTAATTTGAGTGCAAATTGACTACAGTGCTTTGTAGTATTAGTGTGAAGTTGTGAGTGCAAATTCAACATTGAGTGGAGTGATAATCTTGTACAAGAGTGTGGTTGTAATTAAGATTCTTGGCTCAACTAAAAGAGTTTTAGTGTGAGCAAGAACTTCCCAACTTTGTAAAGATTATTGGCTATTCACCAAGTGTGTGAAGCATTCAAGAAATTTGATACTTCAAGCTTGCTAGCTTGGAAGATTGTATGTTCAATTTTTCTCAGTTGAAAATGCTCTGATATTAAATTTATTATCTCTGCATTTAAATTTAAAAATACTCACTGCTTTGTGAAAGCATAATTTTTAGAAACCTAATTCACCCCCCCTCTTAGGTTGCTTTGGGACCAACAATTGGTATCAGAGCTTGGTCTCATCATATTGCTTAAACTGCTACTTGAGAAAAGAACTATGGCAACCAACAATGCTCTGTTTTTTGAAGGCCAATCTATTACTAGGCCTCCCATGTTTAATGGGGCTAATTTTATTAGTTGGAGAGATAGAATGAAAATATTTGTGCAATCTATTGACATTGAGTTGTGGTATGTTGTCAATGAAGGTCCATTTGAAGCATCTATCATTGATGATCACACAAATAGAAGAAGAGAAAAGACAAGGAATGAGCTCACTCCACAAGACAAGGCAAACTTGACTCCGTTGAATGCAAAAGCCATGAATGTGCTATATAATGCCTTGGATGCAAATGAATCAACCCGCGTGAAGGGTTGCAGTTCTGCAAAAGAAATATGGGATAAGTTGAAGGAAATTCACGAAGGAAGCGATGATGTTCGTGAGCAAAAGAAATCTCTACTTGTTGCCAAGTATGAGTCCTTCAAGATGGAACCACATGAAAATATAGACAAAATATACTGCAGATTCAATGACATTATAAAGGATTTTGAAGCCTTGAGTAAGGAGTACTCTTTGGGTGAGAAAAATAGAAAAATCCTGAATGCTCTATCCAAAGAATGGGATGCCAAAACAATTTCCATAGAGGAAGCTAAGAATTTAAATTTAATGCCTATTGAATCACTAATCAATTCTCTTACCTCTTATGAACTCAAGCTAAAGGCCAAGGTTGTGGATGATGAAGAAGCAAGGCCAAGAAGGAGCATTGCTCTAAAGACCTCTCAAGAGGAAGATGAAAACAGCTCCATCTCAATCTAGAAGATGAAGATCTTGATGAAGGAGATCTTGCACTCATCACCAAAGGATTTCTTAAACATTACATCAACAAACGAAGAATGAGAAGAGGCGGAGCTGCAAACACAAATAATTTCAAAGGGAAGTCAAGACTTGAACTAAAGAAGCAAAATGATAAATGCTTTGAGTGTGGTCAACTCGGGCATTTTGCAAATGAGTGTCCCTCCAAGAAAAAGAAGGAAGGAAGAAAACCAAGATTCAACAACTTTCAAATCACATGGGACGATTGCAACTCCGAAGGAGAAGTTGAAGAAGAAATGGAGTCGGCACAAATGGCCTTTATGGCTATTGGAGACAATGAGGTAAATTCTAACTATGACTCCAATGACGAAAATGATGAAGATGATCTTGAAGCTTTCATTTTGAAATTGCATGATAGCTTAAAAGAATCATATGCTAGAAATAAAGAATTAGTAAAAAAGTCAAATGCTTTATTGAATGCTAACTCTAAACTTGATGCCATGAATGAAAACAATAGGCTATCATAAGAAAATTGTGATTTGAAGAAAAGAATGCATGTGAGATCAAAGGTCAAGGAAGAACAAGCCTCCTTGAAGAAAAGAATGGATGATTTGAATGCCCTCTTAGCTAGAAAGAAAGAAAATGTTGTTGATATGAAAAGAAATAGAAATGTAGCAATTAACAAGAATTTTGTCTTGCTTAGAAGGGATGATCTATGTATTGTAAAACCAAAATCTTCTTTATATGGTAATAAAAGCATTGTTTGTAGATATTGCCAACAACATGGACATACTAAGAATATGTGTTATGTCAAGAAAAATGAAAAACTTGGAATGAAAGTTGCATGGATAGTAAGCAATCTCACTAACGCTCATGGACCCAAAAAGACATGGGTACCAAAAGTTATCAATTGATTTATTGTGTAGGTACTTAACATCGCCAACAATGCTAAGTGGTTCATAGATAGTGGATGTTCAAGGCACATAACGGGTGATGCCTCTAGACTCTTCACAAACCTTACATCAAAAACAGTGGAAAAGTCACTTTTGGTGTCAACAACAAAGCAAAATCAATCGGCATTGGTGATGTAGGTAAAAATGGTGAAACCTTGATTAAGAATGTACTTCTTGTTGATAATTTAAACTATAATTTATTAAGTGTTAGTCAACTTTGTGGCAAAAATTTATATATTTTCTTTACCAAGCATGAATGTCTTATACTTGACAAAAATCATGTTGTTTTGTTCAAAGGCACTAGGCACAATGACGTTTATGTGATTTATCTTGATAAAATTAGCAATAGCAATGTAAAATGTCTTACCGCTTCTATAGATGATCCTTGGCTTTGGCATAGAAGACTTTGTTATTTTAATATGGATTTGATTGAAAAATTAGCCAAGAAAGATTTGGTAAGAGGCTTGCCAAAACTGAAATTTCTGAAAAATAAAATTTGTGATGCTTGTCAATTTGGTAAACAAGTCAAAGTTTCTTTTAAACCTAAGAATACTTTGTGTCTACTCATAAACCTTTAGAATTGTTGCATTTAGACTTATTTGGACCCACTCAATATGCTAGTCTAGGTGGTTGCAAATATGCGTTTGTTATCGTAGATGACTATTCGAGGTTTACTTGGGTATTATTTCTTGTTCACAAAAATGAAGCATTTGAAAAATTTGTAAAATTGTTTTCCAAAATTCAAAATTTATTAGATACAAAAATTGTTCGTTTAAGAAGTGACAATGGTGCCGAATTTAAATTTGGGGGTTTTCCCGACTTTTGTGATCACAACGGTATCTTTCATGAGTTTTCGGTTGTTAGAGTTCCTCAACAAAATGGTGTTGTTGAAAGAAAAAATAGGACTCTTCAAGAAACGGCTAGAACTATGATTAGTGAGTGTGACCTACCACAATATTTTTGGGCCGAAGCGGTTAACACGGCTTGTTATGTCATGAATCGAGTTTTATTAAGATCTTCTTTAAATAAAACTCCTTATGAACTCATTTTTTGTAGGAAAAGCTCGATATTCATAAAGATCATCAAGAGGTTACATCAAGCGTTGATATCAACGACCATCAAGTTGATGATGAAAAGAATGAGGATGCTCAAAACGATCTTCCAAAAGCTTGGAGATTCGTCTCTAATCATCCTCAAGATTTAATCATAGGTGATCTATCCGATGGGGTAACTACTCGTTCTCATAAACCTTTGAACAATAATTGTGCATTACTTTCTCACATTGAACCCAAACATATTTTCTCAGATGTTGCCTTGAGTGATGAATCATGGGTTATTGCTATGCAAGATGAACTTAGTCAATTTGAGAAAAATAATGTATGGACCTTAGTTGAAAGACCTTCTTCACATCCCGTTATTGGTACTAAATGGGTGTTTAGAAACAAATTAAATGACAAAGGTGAGATCATAAGAAACAAAGCTAGACTTGTTGCAAAAGGTTATGCTCAAGAAGAAGGTATTGACTTTGATGAAACCTTTGCACCCGTGGCTAGATTAGAATCCATCCGCATGTTTCTTGCATTTGCATGTTTCAATAATTTAAAATTATTTCAAATGGATGTCAAAAGTGCTTTTGGCATCGATAAATTTGGACTTAGTCGGAGTGGTGGAAACTTGAGGATTTGCTGAGGATTCTCCTCGTAGCATTTGTTTGCAAGGTTAAGTACTAAGATGGTATTGAAACAGCTCCAAGAGCTTGATATGAAAGATTAAGTGGATTCTTGTTCTGGTTTCAAAGCAGAGGTATTGTTGACACCACACTTTTTACAAAAACAGATTTAAAAGGATTGTTAATTGTTCAAATTTATGTTGATGATATTATCTTTGGTGCAACTAATGAAAGTTTGTGCAAGGGTTTTTCACAACTAATGCAAGAAGAGTTTGAGATGAGTATGATGGGCAAGTTGCAATTTTTCCTCGGACTACAAATTCATCAAACTAAGGAAGGAACATTTATTACACAAATCAAGTACACAAAGGAGCTGCTCAAACGATTTGGTATGGAAGATTGCAAACAAGTTGGTACACTAATGTGTACTTCAACCAAACTTGATAAAGATGAAGAAGGTAATAGTGTTGATGAAAAACACTATAGAGGTATGTTCGGAAGTCTCCTTTACTTAAACTGCCAGTAGACCAGATATCATGTTTGCTATTTGTTTATGTGCTAGATTTCAATCTTGTCCTAAAGTGTGAAACCCAGTATTTTAATAGCCTTGTTCTTTGATTTTAATTGGTTTAAAATGTTTTTTCATATTATTTTTAGTCATAAAGTACTTCAAGATTCGTTTTTCTTCGAATCCTGCAACAAATTTACGCGATTTGATCGGGTAAACGGGTCAAAATTTGGATTAAGTGTAATTAGTGCACTTATACACAATGAGTGTTGTTTGATGGCTGATTTATAATGTTATTTAGTAGCAAACAAGAAAAATTAGTTTTTGGGTCAAATCTTACTTTTTATGTTATAGTAGGAGTTGGAGCTAGTAACTGTCTCGTATGTCGTGCCCTCCCGATCTATTAAATGTTCATGGCTCAACACATGACAAAAAGGGATATACCCTGTCTCTAATATAACCATCTAGATGTGTATAAGAGGCTCGTAGGAATCACTTGGAAGGTAAAATTTTATGTATTTTAGCATTTATGGCTTATGGGCTTTATGATTTAAGCTTTAATTTCAAGTTTTGTAGGATTATTTATGGCTGAGAAAACCCTCTTTGCAGCCTTATAAGTTGAGAGCAATGTGCTGATTTATGTATGTTATGGGTTGTTTTTAGTGTTTTGGAGGTTGGGAAGTGATTGGGGTTGATTTTTAACAACTTTCCATGGTTAGATTACAAATTTTAAGATTATGAGTTAGGGTTTTTGTCTTCCATATGAGCCTAGAATGTTATGCTATGAATGCTTATGTTTATGCTTTTAATGATGTTTTAAGAGTGTTTTAAGGTTAGTTTGGATAGGAATTGAGACTTGAAACCAAGTGGAATGGATTTCCTTCATTTTGTAAGTAAGCGGAAGTTTGGCGCAACTAGGATAATGTGGGTTAAGAAGCTTATCCATGACATATCTTTGATGATATTTTGATACATATACACATTCCTGTGTATAAGAGACAGCTATTGATATAGTCCCGGCTATTGCTCCGGTGAATCTTTCTATTTATGGATTTTGTTGGTTGGTTGAATATGTTGTTTTGAGTTAGGTTGTAACCAAGGTCCCTTGAATACCTTGGAATTGGATTTTGTTGGTTGGTTGAATATTTTGTTTTGAGTTGGGTTGTAACCAAGGTCCCTTGAATACCTTGGAATTGGATTTTATTGGCAGGGAGGATAGCCTAATTATAGCGTCCGGAGAGGAAACTTGAGGATTTGCTGGTCCACTTTTACCAAGTTTTGGAATTATTATATATGGAATCGGGACCAAGCTATTTTATGTTAATCAATTGATATATTTGCAAACTCTTTTGATATGAAAGCATTTTATGACTGTTTTGGCTCATAGGTGACCGAGGTATATAATTTTGGATGTATTTGGAAATGTTTGATTTGGGGTGCACCGGTTCTATAGTCATCCATGGGACGCCATGGTGACTTCTGTGAATGTTATGAACTCTCTGATAAAATTCAAATAGCAAACATGATATCTCAGACTGGCAGTTTAAGTACAAGGAAGACTTATAAATCAGCCATCTTACAACACTGACTCTTATACACATCTAGATGTGTCCAACTTTTGACCCGTTTTAACCCAATACGAAATACTAAGCCTAAATTAAATTGAAAATCGAATTTACAAGTTCCTTATTTTGTGTAAAATGAAATATTTGGTTTTATAGTTGAGAAATGGCTTGATGGTTCTATTACATTACGGTTAAGTTTGTTGCTCTTGTTTCGTTTGTGCCTTGCGCTTTGGTCCGTGTACCAAGGTTGACCAAATAGGAGCCCATTGACCAAATAGTGGTATCAGAGCATAGGTTTGAATCCTAAGTCCTAATAGGTATTCGATGAGTCTTTCGAGGTTTAAATCAGATGTGCTTGGGCTTAGAATTACAATAAGATTCTGTTTTGCTCGCGACATAACAGGATCTGTGGGATTCGTTGACCTGGCGTTAGTGATTGACTTGTTTCGGGGTTTTGAGAGGTCCTTGCTTATGTAATCTTTGTTGTACCTCTTTGTTGAATCTTTAAAACACTCTTAAAACATCATTACAAGCATAGACATAAGCCGCCTAGTATGCCGCCTAGGACGCGTTAAGTTCTAGAGGTCGCGGTAGAGGCTCATGACGCCGCAGCCCAGGCTGGGAGGCGTTCGGTGGGGATCCGTGCAGAGATCCTGTAGCCGAGTCGAGAGAGTGTTACTAGGCTGCAGTCTCCCACTACCAAGTACTGTCACCTATACACATCAAGAGATGTATAAAAGACCCTTCAAAATCCATTTCCAAGGTATTCAAGGGACCTTGGCTGCCGCTTAAGGCAAGTCGTGGATATTCGCCTCTTATACACTCCATCCAGAGTGTATAAGAGACAGGAGTCAGATCACGGACATCTAGCCAATCAAATTCGTCCAACCAATGGAAACTCTCCAAACTAACCTTAAAACCTGTCTCTTATACACATCTAGATGTGTATAAGAGACAGAGACTCGAGAGCGCTTCTAGCTCATTACTTTTCCCCGTCCATCAGAGCCCAGAAGATGGACGAGTTTTATCGGCTGGAGCAATGAGATCAATTCGTGGTGCAGATGCATTCCAGCTTCGAGAGGCTTGGGAGTATGTTCCCACCGTCGCGTGACGAGCAGCGTATGTATACAGGAAGGGTCTTAGAGCTGAGCTTCGGAGAGAGCTGATAGTGGGTCGTCCCCAGACTTATGAGGAGATGTATAATCTAGCCATCCAGCTAGATTCGGAGCGAGGCGTGAGGAGAGATCGGGATACCTTTCAGAGGGGTCAGAGCTCTGCGCCAGACAGGCCATACTAGCCGACCATTTCAGTCTCAGCCTCAGTCTCAGTCGCGTGGACAGTCGGCCCGGACAGGGACGTTAGCACCTCCACTGGGAGAGGAGTCGTGGTCGACAGTGGTGGTTTCCTAGGAGGGTCCATCGACAGCTCTTGCTTTCTTCGCTTGGGAGCCAACTCGAAATCTCGGTCGGTGATTCAGCAGCCGTCGCCGCCATGCCGGTCTTGTGCTCGACTACACTCATCTAGATGTGTATAAGAGACAGGGACTTGCTTTAAATGTGGCGAGCATGCCCCATTTGATCAGAGATTGTCCTAGGGTCGCACCAAATCGAGGGCAGACTAGTGGAGTGCAGGGTAGAATGATGTAAAATTGGTCATGCCAAGTTTAGATACTGACCTTATTCAGTTACCGATGACCGACTTTGATTTGATTTTGGGTATGGATTGGTTGGCGGCTAATGGTGCGACGATTAATTGTAAAGAGAGGTATGTGATGTTTCAGATGCCTGGTTTAGATACGGTGATTTTTCGTGGGAATGAAAAGAAGCCCAAGAGTAGGATTCCGATTATATCAGCAGTGAAGGCGTTTAAGGCCTTAGATAGGGGTTGTGAGAGCTATTTGGCTTATGTGATAGACTCTGATAAAGTAGAGCCAGGCATTGAGGATATCCTAGTGGTTAGAGAGTTTCCGGACGTGTTTCCCAGGCTATGGCCATTACGCGTTTTTGCACAAACCTGTCTCTTATACACATCCTGCAGCCTTTAAGGAGTTGAAGAATAGGGTGTTCAAGGACTATCTTGATGTATGTGTAGTGGTCTTCATCGATGATATCCTGGTTTATTCTCCGAGCGAGAGGCTCATCCGAGCATTTGCGAGCGATTTGAGCTTGTTGAGGAAAGAGCGGTTGTATGGTAAGCTTAGCAAATGCGAGTTTTGGTTTGAGTGTTGCATTTTTGGGTCATGTGGTGTCGGAGGAAGGGGTTTCGTAGATTCCAAGATGTGTATAAGAGACAGGTCTAGGCCAATCAACTACCACGTTGGATCGAGGTGCGGAGTTTTAGGTTTATGGTTATTATAGGAAATTTGTGGAGGATTTCTCACGAATTGCTTCCCTTTGACGCGGCTTACCCTGAAGAGAACCAAGTTTGTATGGTCGATCGTGTGAGGCAAGCTTTCAAGAGCTTAAGCATAGGTTGGTGACACTCCAGTCGGAGGAGGAGGTACTGACGGCCCTGCCTCGTCCCTAGGGTAGACCGCAGGCCTAGTAACACCTGTCTCTTATACACATCTAGATGTGTGTGTCTGTCTCTCATACACATCTAGATGTGTATAAGAGACAGGCTAAAACCCCAGTCAAAACACTTAGTTAATCCCTCAAATTCGTATTACAGATAGATTAGGAGATTCGAAGACTCTGTCTTCCAGACAAAACTGATGTGTATAAGACTCTTTATACTTATCTATTCATCCACATCTAGATGATGTATAAGGACCAGAATTTGAGAAAAACTTGGCTACTCTGAAAAGAGATAGCTGAGTTTGTGACGAGATGTTTGGTGTGTCACAGGTTGAGTTAATGAGACCAAAGGCCTAGCGGTTTACTACGATCATTGGAGATACCAGAGTAGAAATATACAGCATATTACTATGGATTTTGACATGGGTTACCACGGACTAGGCGAGGTAATGACAGTATATGGGTGATTGTTGACCGCCTAACAAAGTCCGCCCATTTCTTACCGATGAAGGTGACCGCTACTTTGGAGTCATTAGTGAAGTTATATGATCAGGAGATTACGTCCGTTTGCACGGTGTGCCTAAGAGCATTATTTCTGATCGCTATCCAAGGTTTGTATCCAGGTTCTGGACAACCTACCAGAGAGCTTGTGGCACAACTTTGAACCGGTTAGTACTGCTTATCATCCTCGAGCATGATGGCCAATCTGAGCGTACTATTCGGACATTGGAGGATATGTTGAGAGCTTGTACCATAGACTTCGGGAAGTGGGATGAGCATGTGATGCTTATGGAATTCTCGTATAATAACAACTTATCACAGCAGAAGATCGGTATGGCACCATTTGAGGCTTTGTACGGTCGTAAATGTAGATCACCTTTACATTGGGATGAAGTTGGCGAGAGATCCTTGGAGGGCCCAGATTTGATTCAGACAATGATTGATATAAAACCAAATATCGCGGTTTGAAAGCGGCTCAAGATCGTCAAGAGTGCGGCGATCGCAAGAGAAAGCCAATGGAGTTTGCGGTTGGGGATAAAGTGTTTGTGAAAGTATCGCCGACTAAAGAGGGTAGCTAGATTTGGGAAAGGTGGAAAGTTGAGTCCACGCTATATAGGCCCCTATGAGGTGTTGAACAAGGTTGGTGATTTGGCATACCAATTGGCTTTGCCTCCGGAGTTGTCTAGAGTTCATAATACCTTCCATGTCTCTCAGTTGAGGAGGTATATCCCTGATCTCTCTCATGTGTTGAGCCATGAACATTTAGTAGATCGGGAGGACACGACATACGAGGAGGTTCCAGAGAAGATCTTGGATCGACAAGATAAGACATTGAGGAATAAAGTTATTCCCTACGTGAAGATTTTGTGGTCTAATCATTCTTATTTAAAAGTCAATAAACCATAATCATAAGTAGTTTCTAAAATGTATCATGCCAAACAAAAGAGAAGCTTGGAAGATTACATAGTCATTAACTATAAAACCGAATATTTTCAATTCGCAAATTTTTCGATTTACGCGATTTCGGTAAACGGGTCAAAATTTGGATTAAGTGTAATTAGTGCATTGTGGTGTGTGAGTGTTGTTTGATGGCTGATTTATAATGTTATTTAGTAGCAAATTAAGAAAATAATTAGTTTTTGGTCTCAAATAGTCAATTTGGAGACTATTTGGTCAATGGGGTACTATTTGGTCAACTTTGGAATTTCTTTTTAAGTCTTCTTCTTGTTTTCTTCTTCCTCATTTTTCTTCCAGCAGCAGCCGAACTCTTCCTCCATTTTCTCCCAAAAATTTTCTTGGATTTCAAGTAGGAATCACTTGGAAGGTAAAATTTTATGTATTTTAGCATTTATGGCTTATGGGCTTTATGATTTAAGCTTTAATTTCAAGTTTTGTAGGATTATTTATGGCTGAGAAAACCCTCTTTGCAGCCTTATAAGTTGTGATTTATGTATGTTATGGGTTGTTTTTAGTCTGTTTTGGAGGTTGGGAAGTGATTGGGGTTGATTTTTAACAACTTTCCATGGTTAGATTACAAATTTTAAGATTATGAGTTAGGGTTTTGTCTTCCATATGAGCCTAGAATGTTATGCTATGAATGCTTATGTTTATGCTTTTAATGATATCATTAAGAGTGTTTTAATCTTAGTTATACATAGGAATTAACAACTTGAAACCAAGTCTCATAATGGATTTCCTTCATTTTGTAAGTAAGCGGGATGATAGCTAATAGTCAGGTCATAGTCCTTCAATAGCTCAAGCCAACGCCTTTGCCCTGTCTCTTATATGGTTTTAGATGTTTTCCATTGTTGTGGAATGCTATTGAATAGTCCAGGCTACAACGGAAAGATGAATCAGCATATAAACTGGACTTTGTCTAAGCATTGAACCTGTCTCTTATACACATCTAGATGTGTATAAGAGACAGATACCTTGGAATTGGATTTTGCAAACAGGTTGAATACCTGTTTCTCTTATACACACACATTAAAGAAAGACGCACTAATAAAAAGTTTTCATAAAGGAACTACGGTCAAAAAGCTTTGGTGTCGTTTTCTATCGTTTCGCGTCGTTTCGCTTCCTAGTCATTCTTTAACTTCTACATCTCTTCTAAGAGTCCTCTTATATCTGTTTTAGGTACCAGTCCACCTACCGCGGCGATCGCGTTTCTTTGTGATCTTTGTGCAGTTTTGCTTTAATATGTGTATAAGAGACAGCTACAGTACTAGCCAGTATCTAGTAATTAACGACTTTCGAAATATGTTTGGATGGATTTTAAAATGTCTATGATGTTTGGAACTGCACTTTTACCAAGTTTTGATGAATTATTATATATGGAATCGGGACCAAGCTATTTTATGTTAATCAATTGATATATTTGCAAACTCTTTTGATATGAAAGCATTTTATGACTGTTTTGGCTCATAGGTGACCGAGGTATATAATTTTGGATGTATTTGGAAATGTTTGATTTGGGGTGCACCGGTTCTATAGTCATCCATGGGACGCCATGGTGACTTCTGTGAATGTTATGAACTCTCTGATACGGGGTCTTGTGATGGGATAACTTGACCTCCCAGTCAGACTAGTAGGTGTGGTAGATTACTAGATCTGGCTAGTACTGTAGGTCATACTGTTGAGCCTAAAAGATACTCATGCTATTTTATTATATTCTGGATTGAATAAGAGACAGGCTTACGACTCAAAGCATCGGCAACCTTATTAGCTTTACCAGGATGATAGCTAATAGTCCTGTCTCTTATACACATCTAGATGTGTATAAGAGACAGCCTACCAGTAATGTGGAGTCTGGGGAAAATACTAAAAGCTGCTAACGCGACATTTTAGAAACGCTTCATAACTATGGTTTTCACAAATGTCATTATCTTTATGTTTTCTTTTATCGCAATGCTTGGCCCCATTTGAAGAGCTTTTATGATATCCATGATCTAGATGTGTATAAGAGACAGCATTTATCTGATAGTCAGATTAGGTGCTCGTTTTGGATTCTCCATCGCGTTAGCGACTTTTAGATTTTCCTGGACTCCACATTACTTGGTAGGACTCTGGATAATCTCTATAACATCTAGATGTTTATACAGAGACAGATGTCTTAGATAAGTCTTGTATTGATGAACTTTATTTTCGTTGTAGCATCTTTTGTACTAAGAAGGAATTTTGTAATTCGTATTTCTGTGTAAAATGAAATATTTGGTTTTATAGTTGAGAAATGGCTTGATGGTTCTATTACATTACGGTTAAGTTTGTTGCTCTGTTCGTTTGTGCCTTGCGCTTTGGTCCGGTGTGTATTAGCGCGGCAAAAGCCGTGTTACGGTCCCGTTTTTGGGGCTTGACATAAAGAATCACATTTGATGGCAGTCAAAAGAATTTTTAGATATCTAAAAGGAACAACAGATTTTGGTCTGTAACTATCCAAAGTCTTCTACTTTTGATCTAATTAGCTATTCACATTCTAGATGTGTATAAGAGACAGATACATAATAAAGCTACAGAGTAGCTGAATACAAATACTAATTAGAGTAAAAGAACTTTTTAGAGTCATGGGACCAAAGCGCAAGGCACAAAGGAATTCAAGCTCCGAATACATTGCTGCCGAAAATTGTTGTGCTCAACTTCTTTGGATGAAACATACTTTGAAAGATTTTGGTGTCATTTTTGATTGTGTTCCTATATTATGTGACAACGTGCAATCAATCTCACAAAAAATCCTGTTTTGCACTCTAGAACCAAACACATTGATGTTAAGCATCATTTCATTAGAGACCTCGTTTGTAAAAAGGAAATTCGTATTGATTATGTATGCCTACTTCAGACCAATTGCTAAGCTGATATTTTTACAAAGCCCTTAGCTCTAGATCGCTTTGAATCGCTCAGAAAATGCTTGGGGATTTTACAGAAAAATTTGGCATAGGTTCATAGTTCGGACGTACTCCTTCGTCCGAACAACTGATCTTTCGGACGCTCTGGATCGTCCGAAAGCATATGTTACTTCTCGGCCGCTCATATTCGTCCGAACAACATTCTATTTTTCCTTAAACTCTCTGGAAATCTTCCGGACGCACATATTCGTCCGAAAGAAACTTCGGTCGCATTGGCTCATCTTTCGGCCGTCCGTTCTTCAGCTTTCGGACGCTTTATCGGACGCAGGCCAAACGTTCGGCCGTCCGAACGATACCTCTGTTCTATTAAAACCATCCAAATTCCCCCTTTCGGACTTACCTCCCCCACCGAAAACCCTCTGGCGATTTTTTCCCCCTTCACTACTCAATCAAAATTCACACTCTCACTTCCAAAATTGATTGAAGAATCATCCTACCCATAATCCTTAGCCCTTAAATGCAGCATAACATTCTAGGCCTGTCTCTTATACACATCCAGATTTGTCAAATTTTCCAAATTTATTGATGCCTCTTATACAGAGCGGTATACTTCTCCGATGCCTTAAATCAATTATCGTTCAACGTCCTGCTTCTAGTAGTCTTTTTGATGAGTATAATCTTCCAATTATAAAATCGTGTTTTGAAAAACAGAATTGGGGTCATTTAGTACATCTTGATTTACCTGTTTATCACGATATGGTGCTTCAATTCACGGCCAATTCTAGAAAGGTCCTACTATTCGCACTTATTTCTCGTGTTAATCACACGATATTTAAATTTCATCAAACATAATTAATACCATTTTTGAATGTGAGATCTCCAACCCCTCTGATTTTTCCTACTTCTTTTCATTGGATAAATGGCCCTCTGAGGATACTCAGTTTGATATCGATGAAGTTCGAGCCATTTTCAATGTTCATTTTAAACAGGCTTCGGAAGCCAAGACTACTCTGCTCTCCCCTGAACTAAATATTATGTATACCCTTGTAACAAATCTTTTGTTGCCAACTGACGGGCATCGTACTGAGCCCGGAAAAATGCAATGTACTTATTTTTCTGTGTCTTCAAAGGTATTCCTCTTGACTTTGGGTATCTTTTTTGTTCCCTATGGGAACTTTTTCTAACCGATACTCGAAGAAATATTCCTTTTGGGAAATTTCTCACAAAATTTTTTGATGTCCTAAACGTTCCCTTTACAGGAAATAAACAATATCCTCCACATTTTAATAAATCATACATTGAAAGAAAAGGTTTCAGGTTTTTTAATGATCAATGGCTTACTAAGGTAGCCTTTGATATTGCCAAATCACAATCCCAGATATTGCCTCCACATCTGATTTTGCTATTCCTCCTTCTCCCATTCCTCAACCACCTCCATTCACATTTGCACCATCTACTTCTGCGCCATCTTCTGAACCAGCTTGTTTCACATATCTGTGGACTTCTGTCTCTGAGCACTCAAGTCAGTTCTTTTCAACGTCGCACAAATCGTAAGTTCAGACATTCTTGAGACTCGCCAAACAATTATCCAAGAGGCCCTCAGTCTCGGCATGTCTGCTTCGGCTCAAGTCCAGTAATGGCTGAACTTCAGTCCCAACATCCACTTGAGTCATCCTCTGACAGTGATGAAACTGAAGATGAACCTACACGAGAAGACACTGCAGAAGCTACTCAAGGAGCTACAAATGACGATGACGATAACGATGACGATGACAATGACGACGAGGATGAAGATATTGACGCTACATTTGACTTCATCATGCAACGTCGTACCGGGGGGGAGGATGACAGTGAAGCCACTGCTCAAATGTGATTCTTTATGTCAAGGTACACCATCACCAAAAAGGCCCCACCGTGCACCATGACTCTAATTAGTTCTTTTACCATTGTATTTGCTTTCAGCTACTCTGTAGCTTGGTTATGTATTTGACTCTTGAATTTTTTTGTTTGTTTAAAGAATTGCTTCAAATTCTATCAAATTACCTGCATAATCTAAGGGGGAGTCCTTTCCTTTGATTAATGTCATATTGCTATGATTTGATATGTCTTGATATGATTGTTGATTGCATGATCTAAGGGAGTATTTTTTGATTGATGTCAAAAGGGGGAGTAGTTATATTGATACGCTTTGGTATGCTTTGATATGCCTTGATATGATTGACATGAGATATTGCAAATTAATTAGTCATATCCAATTGAGGTTTGTCATCATCAAAAAGGGGGAGATTGATGTTTTCCAAACCTTATTTTGATGATGACATAAACACTTGTGTATAAGAGACAAGCTTTTGCAGGAACAGAGCTTTCAGACGCACTCTCCGTCCGAACTAGGTCAAAATGCATATCATCTTTTCATACCAAAGCGTATCAATATCAATGTCAATCATATCAAGACATATCAATGGCCATACTGCCTGAAATTTCGGACGCTCAGGACCGTCCGAAACCTCTGTCGGATGAAGGACCGACGCATGCACGGACGTCCGAACGAAGCATCTCAACAAACTGAAAGAAGATCGGACGCTTCCTCGGACGCATTCCAACCTCCTCGGACGTCCGAACCCCCAACGGCTATTTTTTGTGCATTTATTACTTAGCCGTTAGGAAGTAGATGAAAGCTCTATTTATTGCTATTATAAATAGGTGCTTTAAGAACCTGAATAAATCATCTAATACATTGTATACAAGCCTATGAAAAGAGTAATTTGAGTGCAAATTGACTGTAGTGCTTTGTAGTATTAGTGTGAAGTTGTGAGTGCAAATTCAACTTTGAGTGGAGTGATAATCTTGTACAAGAGTGTGGTTGTAATTAAGATTCTTGGCTCAACTAAAAGAGTTTTAGTGTGAGCAAGAACTTCCCAACTTTGTAATTGAGATTATTGGCTCACCAAGTGTGTGAAGCATTCAAGAAATTTGATACTTCAAGCTTGCTAGCTTGGAAGTATTGATTTGTATAAGAGACTCTCAGTACTTTTGTTTTATTAAATCTATTATGTCTATTAAATTTAAAAATACTCACTGCTTTGTGAAAGCATAATTTTTAGAAACCTAATTCACCCTCCCTCTTAGGTTGCTTTGGGACCAACAGTTTAATTTCTCTCGTTACCTTTTTATATTTCATAAGCTTCATTGTCTTTATATCTATTTATCCATTTGATAGTTTAAAAGATTTTAATGGTGATTATTTTTCTATATAATTTTTAAGAAACCTAATTCACCCCTCTTCTTAGGTTGTTTTGGGGCCAACAATTTCATCTAAGGGCATAGAGGTAGATAAAAGCAAAATAGAGATCATTGAAAAATTACCACCCCCCACGAATGTGAAGTGAGTGAGAAGTTTTCTTGGTCATGCCGATTTTACTGGTGTTTCATCCTCTAAGAAATTTTCTTTGATTTCTTGTCCTTTATGTGATTTATTGCAAAAAGATGTGCCTTTTATTTTTGATGATAAATGTTTGTCTGCTTATAATAATTAAAAGAAGTTTTGATTACCGCACCTGTGATAGTAGCACCAAATTGGAATTTACCTTTCGAATTAATGTGTGATGCAAGCGATTATGCAGTGGGTACGGCATTGTGTCAAAAGAAAGAAAAGGTCTTGCATGTTGTGTATTATGCCAGCCGAATCCTTAATGAAACACAAATACATTATTACATCATAGAAAAGAAATTGTTGGCAGTGGTTTTTGCATTTAATAAGTTTAGGTCATATTGATAGGTAATAAGGTTACTGATCATTCAGCCCTTAAATACATATTGACCAAAAATGGTGCCAAACCTAGACTTATTCGATGGATTTTACTATTGAAGGAATTTGATTGGGAGGTGGTGGACAAGAAATGAGCCAAAAATACTGTGGCAAATCATCTTTCACGAAGACACATTCCTTGAAGGACCCATGCCAAGAAAAGGTGATGAAGTGCCCATAAATGAGATATTTCTGGAAGAACATTTGATGAGAATGGAGGACAGGGAACCTTGGTATGTGGATATTGTCAATTTCTTAGCCGCCAAGAACATCCCGTCCACCATGGATCTAAATCAAAGAAAAAAATTTCTTTCGAAAATGATGTATTATATTTAGGATGACCTTTACCTCTATCGTCGGTGCAAGGATCAAGTAATATGGCAGTGGATTCCCAAGAGTGAGGTGCAAAGTATTTTATTTCATTGCCATTCTTCACAAGTAGGGGGACATCACGGCTCACAAAAGACGGCTGCAAAAGTGTTGCAAAGAGGCTTGTTTGGGCCAACATTATTCCGTGATGCAAGAGATTTTGTGGACCAATGTGACCAATGTTAATGAGCAGGAAATTTGTCCAAAAAATATGAAATGCCATTGCAAAACATTCTAGTTTGCTAGATTTTTGATGTGTGGGGTATTGATTTGCATGGGCCCTTTTCCATCGTCATATAATAATAAATATATTCTTGTGGCGGTGGATTATGGTCCAAGTGGATTGAAACTGCGGCACTACCAACAAATGATGCAAGAGTAGTGACAAATTTTGTGAGAAAAAATATTTTCTCATGATTTGGGGTTCCGCAGGCTATTATAAGTGATGGAGGATTACATTTTTAGAAAGTTCTTGTTCAAATTTGTCTTTTGTAAATACGGAGTCACCCACAGAATTGCCCTTCCATACTATCCGCAAACTTCTGGGCAAGTAGAAGTTTCAAATCGGGAGTTGAAGCGCATACTTGAAAATATCGTAAACTCATCGAGAAAGGATTGGTCCAAGAAGCTAGACGATGCATTTTGGGCATATAGGAATGCATTCAAGACCCCAATTGGGATGTCTCCATACCGATTGGTTTATGGTAAAACTTGTCATCTTCTAGTTGAAATTGAGCACAAGGCATATTGGGTGATCAAAACTCTTAATTATAATTTGAAAGCCTGGTTCAGGTCGGTGAGAAAAGGCTTTTCGATTTAAATGAATTAGATAAGCTCTGAAGAAAAGCGTATGAAAATGCATGACTGTACAAGGAAAGGATGAAATTGTGGCATGACAAACATATTTTGGAGAAAAATTTGAAGGCCGGGGACATGGTTTTATTATATAATTCAAGGCTGAAGTTGTTTCCCAGGAAATTGAAGTCAAGATGGTGCGGCTCATTTGAAGTAGTGCAAATATTCTCGTATGGTGCAGTTGAACTCAAAGGAAGTCGAGGCAATTTCAAGGTGAATGGCCAACGGGTGAAGCGCTACTACGGTGGAATTATTCACGAAGGGCGGGAAATCGTCCACCTTGCCAACCATTGATCAGATGAGCCAAAGTCGAGTCTAAGACTATAAACAAGGGTGCTACATGGGAGGCAACCCATGTTCTTTTTTTTGGTTTTTTTTTTTTGTTTTTGTTTCGTTTTTCTTGCATTAGTTTCATTTATGTGTGCATTAAATTAATTTGCGGGAAAATATTCATGAAAAGTGAGTCTTAGGGTCCAAGGGAGAGTATTTTAAAATTTTGGAATTGAAAAAGAAAAGAGCACCTGGACCAATTGACCATTCTGGTCATCGCGCCTGGCCCTGCAATTTTGCAACACCTGGGTGTGACAAGCAGTAGGGATAATTAACCCTACTGGTCTTCGCACCTGGAAGGGCTATTTAACCCTTCGGGTAGCCTTCTTCACCATTATGTTTTCTTCTATTTTCCAATTCCTTTCCCAAAACTCTTCCTAAAAACCTTCTTCTACCCCCAAATTCCACACTTCCCAATTAAATTCAACATCATCTATCACTCAAGTTGCACATCCACACAACTTCTACAACATCAAAGGTATGAATTTTCTTAAATTAGTCCTTTTATGGGTTTTTCTTACATATAACTAAAGATGCAAATTTTCATGCTTATTTGATTCTAAGTTGTTTAATTTGTATATCTTATGCACCAAATTGTGTTTCTATGTTGTGTGGAGTAATTTTTTCTAATGTAAATTTTTGTTCAACAATTGGAATTATTTTTATGCACGCCATGTGCTCGACAAAAGGTTTGGATTGATTTTATATAGGATTTTTATTCCTATCGTTAGGATTACTTCAATTATGGAATAATATGATCATAAGGATTGTTTGTGATATTTTCCACCTATTTTACCTTGTGATTTTGTTATTTTATAATTGTAAGGGTTTATGTGCTTGCATTTATATTCAAACATAAAATACATGGTTTTGTGGCATAATTATAATTATGAATTGCATTTTGAATTTCCATTGTGGTGTCTAGTGGTTGCTACTAGGTGATTAGATCATTATTTTTTTCAAATTATGGAGTTATTAGATTATGCATACCAAGTGTTTGTCAAAATGTCTCAATGAATGAATATATTAAAACGCTTGGTATAATTGAATAAATTTTCATCCTAAGGGGACTTTGTTCATATTTTGATTATTCAGACTTGGGATAACTTCATTAATTTTGTGTTACTTAGCCCAAACACAACAACCACTCATCTTGTGATTTAATTGTGCATGCATAGGATTAGTTATTAATGTAATTATAGAATTGAATGTGGGATTATGGTTATTCTAACAAGTACTTTTTGTAGGTATGGGGCATACCCGTGACCCAGCAAAAGGCAAGGTACCTGCATCATCGTCTACAAATCCACAGAAAGAAAAAGAAGAACGGCCTCAACAACCAGTAGTACCTGCCCAATTTTTAAATGTCACTGCCTATAAAAAATATGAGAATGATATATCAAAGCTGGCGGCCATCAAGGAAAAGGTATATATATACCACCCCGTGGAGCATCGGCGCTTTGCCAAGTCCCAAGGCAACATGGATGGAATCAATTCGTTGCCACCCCTATCTATGCCATTTTACATGTGGTAAGAGAATTCTACTCTAATTTGGCTCGTTATAGTGACCAACGAGTATATGTACGAGGGCAGAATGTAGGCATATCGGCAAACGCGATCACTCATACTTTGAAACTAAATCACTGTCTGAAGAAACAAGAGGCCTGAGATTCGTGATACCAATTCGGAGCGTAACACTATTACCCATGTTTGATGCGATGGGGAAGCAGAATGGACTTTAATAACTACTGGTGCTGTAGCTCAACATTTTGCTTTTAATAGACTTAAACCTGAATAGCAGGTCTGGTTCAAATTTATATGTTCCCGACTTTTTCCAGTGAGTCATTTCTCTGATGTTACTTTGGAACGTACTAAATTGTTATATTGCATTGCGATTGGGAAATCCATTGATGTCGGCCAGTTAATTCATAATAAAATATGCCATTCAGCGACTACAAAGTAGTCTGGGTTATGGTATCCATATTTGATAACAGCTTTGTGCTTAAGAGCAGGGTTGCCTATGGATCCGGCGGAGGAACAATTGAAGGCTTGGAAAGAACTTGTTATGGAGGGGGTTGTTAAGCCACCTACGAGAAGGACGCGCTCCCAAGTTTTTACTTCTAAACCACATGCTAGTGCAGACGAGTCAAGAAACTAGCCTCAAGAGGAGCTCCTCCAGCAGATTTTACACGAACAACAACTTATGCAACAAAGGTTTGATGCCTATATTATGTACCAGCATTCATGGTAACAAACAATGGAGGATAGACAATTGGCTAGGGAGCGTGGAGAGAGTCCATCAACATTTCCACCTTTTCCTCTTTTTCCTCAGGGATTGGCTCCAGACGATGAAGATTGATCATAGTTTTAAGTTTTTCTATTCCCTGCATTGTAATTTAATCATACTCTTTTCTATTTGCTTTTATTGCTTTGGTTTGTATACACAGAAGGGGTTAGGATATCTTACTTGGTTAGGATAATTTGATTTCCTGGTTTATTTGTTTCATATCATTTTAAATATTCTTATATTTTATTTTTTGTTTTAGTGATTGATGCTTCCCACCTCGACTCATGGGTATTTAATTCAACATAAATGGCACCAAATGTTCTTCATTAACAGAGAAGCTTCTCTTTTACCTTTTTTTACTCTTTATTTTTGCATTGTTAGGGACAATGCTCTACTTTAAGTGTGGGATGGGGAGTTTTCTTAATTTCTATTTGTTTGGTGTTTTGTTTGTTCATTTTGTTCAATTTTTGCTTTCATATTTGTAGGTTAGATTTTGATTTGAGAGCTTTTCAAATTTTTGAAAATTTTGTTCACAAATTGCTTGACATGTTTCTTTGATTTTCTGCTTGATAATTTTTGAGCTAAGTTGTCGTAAGTAGGGTAGTCGGTGTTAATATTTTCCTAGTATGATTTCTAATTTTTGAGCACTAATAGCCTACAATGTTATAGCTTTTTGGCACTAAGAGATAATTGTGTAGATTCACTTATATTGCACTTCAAATACTTGCTTTATTACATTTTCGAGGCAAAATTTTAGATAATTTGATTTGATTTAAAGATGAGGGTAGGCATTTCTTTGGACGTTTGAGCCTTTCAAGCCAACCATTACTATAAAATTAATCCCTTGAGCCCTATTCGAGCCTTAATTTAGTTTGAATGGATCACAGAAGCAACATTAGTTTTTTTTTCTAACTCATTTTTTATCTACCTTTTTGTGCTATCATATATGTCCCTTAAGAGGTTTAATACCACATTAATTGTTAAGGGGATATAAGGAGGGAAGGTAGTTGTATGAGAGTGCTAGAATAAATGGTGTGCAGTTTAAGGTGTAAGGGTGTTAGAAAAATTTTTGTTGACCGTTGTAGGTGGTGCATGTCACTGGCACCTACGTTGAAATATTGTAGGTGGTGCCCATCATTGGCACCTGCATTGGAGTGTTAGCAGGTAATGCCTATCACTGGTACCTGCATAGCTATTTTTTGTGGGTAGTACCTACCACTAGCACCCATTTTGGGAGGAAAAAAAAAGGGGAGATATTTTTACAAGGTGTCGGCGAGAAAAGTTGAAATTGAAAAAACTAGGATTTTGTTTTTCTTGTTGCACAAAATTTTTATGGGTGTTTGGAGAATTAAGTGCGGGGTTACTTCTTTAAAGGATGGGTGTTTTAATGTTAAAAAAGACAGTTCTATGTTAATGAGACGCACATTAATTTAAACTTTTATTTTGTATTTGTTTATCCTTTTTCCCTTTTTTGTTAGCCAATACCCTAGATTTATGTTATAAGCTAAAAGTTCTTCCTAATTTAAATCAAGTCAATTGTCTACATTAGTGGAGAAATGTAAGAAGAGTAAGATATGGAGCGTTCAGAAAAATTTCAAGGGTTTGCATGATTTGATCTAAGTGTCTTAAAAGTTGTTTTTGTATGGCTATGCATACACCTTCACTGGAATTCATGTATAGGGGTTTATTATCACTTGATTATTTTCCTTATGATGGTTTAGTTCTTGGTTATTCATGTGGAGGAGTTTCAGAAGAAACTGAAGTTTTGCTAGAGGAAGAAGAAGAAGAACCTAGGTCATCGTCTTCTAAGGCATTGATGAGATTATCTTCTTCATAATTAGAGTCAGAATCACTGACATCTAAGAGAAGATTATTCAATTGATTGACAACTGAATCTTCTAAATTCAGTTCTCCAAGGTTGAGCTTTTTTACAAACTTACAAAACCTAGCAATATGTCCAGGTTTTTTACATTTGTAACAGACAGCAGAATTGGAATTTGGTAAAGCAGGAATAGGTTTTTTGGCAGGAAGGTTGGATTTCCTAAATTTATGTCTGGGTTTCCTATAAGGTTTACTATAGGAAGGTTTGGGAGATTTGTGAATCTTAGGTTTGATTCTATGTTTGACTATGGTTTCACAAGAAGGAAGACCAAATTGTTCACAGAAAGATCCTAGGTCTTTCCTACGTTGGTTTCTATCTTTGGCTAATTGCCTCATCATCTTGTCCTGACGACAGACTTTCATGGCAACTTGTTGGATCATGGAATTGAGCTCACCATAAGTGATGTTTTGGTAGGGCACAATGCCATTGTGCTGGGTTTGAAGTTCTTCACGAACTAAGTCTCTAAGGGATTTGGGAAGACCATCAAGGAATTTTTCTTTCCAATATGGAAGGTTTCTATCAGGTCTAGTGTAAATCCTGTAGTTAGGAAGGTATCTTTATACCATCTAAACTCAGAGAGCTTTTTGCACTTAAGGTTGTTAAGGATTTCAGTAGACTTTTCTCTAAAAATCCCTGGGTTACCTATGAAGGTTTTGGCTATTGTGAAGATGAGTGTAGACACAGCACCGAAATGGTTTGTCCATAAGGATCTCTAATGACATTGCCCTCAGGGTCAATTCTAATGGCATCAAAGATATTGTCTCTATCATTTTGGGATAGATAGATCTGTTAGATCTTTAGTTAATTTTAACATTCATGTAAGATCTTGTTGGTCCTATGGGATATGATCCAATCGCCGATTTAGCCGACGAATAGGCATTGTGGTTTGATAGATCCACTACCCATAGAGTGTAAGGACTTGTTCTTGCAAAGGTCTAGACTGAATGTTAAGATTTGCATAAAGATGTATTGATCTGGGTTGTTCTTTCACATTTATAATAAATAATTTGTATCAGCTTATACATAATCAGATAGATCTAAAATAAAATCTACATTAACATGGAAGGTTGATAATTTTCATCCTATGAAACCCAAAGGTTTCTGTGCCATAGGGAACAAGGGGGTACAACCATTTGCATTTTTCACTTTATTTTCTGCATTTCTTAATTTTGCATTTTAAATTTCTTGTATTTTATTTCATTTAATTGTGAGTACTTTCTTTAGATCTAGTTCTAGATCTTCCCAAGCCTCCTCTTCCTCTTCTTCAAATCCTTCTTCTCTTAAAGAAGAAATCAATTTTACTGATCTTTCCCAATCTTTGGATAATTGGAAAATTCCCAAACATCCTTTCAAAGATATTTACAAAAGCAACAAATGGAGTTTTTCAACTGACTATTCTGTCAAAACTGTTGAACAAACCATCCCTCTCAGTCTGGAATATGACGAGATCAAATTGCTTTCAAAAAGATATATATATATATATATATATCACTCAAGTGATCACTGGATTTTCAGTAAGTGAGATTCATAATAATAATCAATCACTGATTAATGGGAACTAGTAACATGGAATTAAGCTACTTACTCTTCATTTACTTAGTTTGAAGTAAATCCTTTTTTTAAGCATCTACAGAAATCATTTAGATGATACAACTAGTTATCATTTCTACGCAATTCAGCAATGTCCAAAAAACAAGTAAACAATTTGACATACCACTAATTTAAACCAAAACTATTAAAGTTAAACAGACAAGTAGCGTAAGTCCGAAATAAGTCTCCATATTCCATTAATAAATATCAGTACAAATGAGTAGCTAAACATATATATGTATAAGACCTCCGAACAAATAATCAATTAAATACATATTTAGTGTATATAAAACAATTAATTTTTTTAATAGACATAAAAAATAATTAAATAATTAATATCTGACTGACATACACCCAAACAAGTCACTTAAATATGCAATTAACCAAATTTAAACAAATAATTTATACAAATTTTAATTAGACATCAAGAAAAAAATAATTAAATATATATTTAACATATGTCCTAACAAACTCATTAAGACTAGAGAAAAGATAATGAGATAAAAAAGGGCAATATAAAAAAATTTTCTCTCCCTCTTTTCCTTTACATTTTCTCTCTCTAAAATTTTGTCCATTGCTGATTGTTAGCTGAGAAGGAGAGGCTGAAGGGAAAACAAGATCCTTTGCTGACGTTCTTCTTGGCGAACAACTTCTACAAACTCAAATTCAACAATCGGAGCAACCCTTGATGAAACTACAATCTTATAAGACGGAGTCGGCTATCTTCTTTTCTGAAGACGAAGTCAAAAAATTAGCTGCTCCTTTTTTATTTATGCTAGTGGGCAACTTTCCAAGAGGCAAACCTAGCATGGAAACGGTGAGGAAGAGTTTCCACACAATCGGATTTAAGGGTAATTTCATTATTGGATTTCTTGATCGTAGACATGTACTCATTTGGTTTTCTTAAGAAGAGGATTATCTTTGTTGTTGGCTTAAGAATACTATAAGTTTATCAATAGTTTTTGTATGCATGTTCTTTAGTGACACCCTGAACTCTTTTCACTCCAGAAATTGAACCCTCTATCGTGCATATTTGGATCACCTCAGAAGGACTACCAGTAGTTTTCTTCAGCAAGTGCTCAGTTTTCAGTCTTGCACAAGCAGTTGGTACCCCTCTCTAGTTGGACATGGCCACTGAAAATTTCACTCATCCAAATACTGCCAAGGTTTGTGTGGAAGTGGATGATTTGGCAGCTCTTTTTTCTACAGTTTGTCTAGGAGTAGGAGAAAATGAAAAATGGCAAAAAGTTAACTTGGAAGAGATTCCACATTATTGTACAAAATGCAATAAACTTGGTCACATCCCAGCCGAGTGCTTGGTAGGAACTCCAAAACCCTCTAAGAAGGAAGGAGACCCCTCGGCCCCAACTAAACCTCAAAATAAGGACGAAGGCAAATTGCAATAGAAACTATCAAGAAGCATGAAACTGGTTGCTCAGGAGTCATAAAGAAGAAACCATCAGAAGATACTTTGATTCATGATCAAACCGATCAAATGCCATTACAATCAGAAGCTCAAGGAAAAACCCAAGTGGTGACATAACTGGTGGTTGATACGATGGTGGTGGAGAAGAAAGAACCACCATCTCCAAAGATGGTAGATACGGCAACAGAATCCCCACCAAATCTGAATATTCAAATTTTAAATCCCTTGGAAAATGGGATTGAGAAATCAAATTTGGAAGGGATAGAGATTCCAATAGATTCGGTTGGAAAGGAATTGATTGGTTCAAAGGAGTTAAAAAATTAGCTACTTCTTCTCTATTTCCAATTTTAAACAAAGCATCCAAGGATGACCTCTTTATCTCACACACAAGAATTTTGGAGGAGCTGGCATGCTACTTTTTGGACAAAAATTCTCCCCATGCGCAAGACACACCTCCAATTATTCAGGAGCTATCCAATTCCAAACCACAACCAGGAGGTAAGTCCACCTAAAAAGAAGGGTAGGCGTAAGTGAGTTTACAATATGCTAAGTTCAATGCGAACAAGATTTTCTTCTAAACCTTCCTCTCCCAGCTTCCCACTTCACCTGTTTTAACTAGATAGCATCCTTGTATTGAACATAAGGGGGATAGCCAATAACCCCTCCATTTGTAAACTAAAGTTGCTGGTTAAAGAACACAAAATAAAAATCCTTGTTTTAATGGAACCAATGGTGGACAAAGAAAAGATTAATTTCTTTGCCCAAAAATTAGGGTTTGATAGATGCAAATCAAACCCTAATGATAGAATTTGGTTATTATGGAATAAAGAGCTTGTATTAGCAGATATTTTATTTGATCAATTGTTTCATGTATCTATTTCCTTTAGTTTTTTTTTCCACACGGATATGACAGCCTTTTTTGTATATGCTAAGTGTACAAAAATGGAAAGAAAGAGCTTGTGGGAGGAACTTTGAGCTATACAACCCCAATTTCTGTGGTTGGTTGGTGGAGACTTTAATGTAATTTCCAGTTCGGATGAATACAAAGGTTCCTGTTCTTTGGACCTTGATGCTATAAGGGACTTTAATGAAGGATTGTCTCCATGATTGTGGCTTAATTTCAAGGATGTAAATATACTTGGCTTGGTAATAGGTTTGGAAATGCTATGTGGAAACGGTTGGATAGATTTGTGTGTAGCAATGATTTTTCACAACTTTCTAGCACATTAATGTGGAACATCTCCTAAAAACATGCTCTGATCATTCTCCATTCCTTCCCAAGCTATCAAATGTGATTAACTCCTGGCTGAAGCAATTTAAGTTTTTAAGCATGTGGATTAAACATCCAAATGTTTTGTAGGTTGTAGAAAGCAATTAAACATCCCATGGCTATTCTAGCTTCCAAACTTAAAAGGATGAAGGCAAAGCTGAGAAATTTGTGGCACATGGTTTTTGGAAATATCTTCAACAAAGTAAACAAAGCTGAATTGAATGTCAAGCACAAGGAAGAAGCATTCTTGCAACAACAAAATCAAAACAATCAAATAGCTTTGGCTCAAGAACAAGCTCTCCATACCAAGTGCCTTGCAGAGGAAGAAACCATTTTTGGAGGCAAAAAGTTGGGATGAAATGGCTGAAAAAGTGTGACCAAAACTCAGAATTTTTCCACTTTTCACTCATGGAAAAGAGACAAAGATTGAACATACCGAGGATCAAGTTAAATGGGGTTTGGACAAAATACATGCAACTAATTGAGGCTGAAAGAGTTAACTTCTTCCAGGGACTTTTGTCTGGAAATGATTCCGCAATTATTGATCAATCTTTGCTGGATAACCTCATAAAAATGATCACAAGTAAGGACAACCAGTCTTTATTTGCCGAGTTCTCAACACATGAATTGAAGGATGTTGTTTTCTCTCTAAATCTGGATGGGGCTGCTGAAATTGATGGCTATAATAGGGTGTTTTTCACCACTTGTTAGGAAAATCATCCAACAAGATCTCTTTCATGCAGTAAAGGATTTCTTGAAGGGAGTAAGGTGGCCAAGAATGTTCATGAGTACCCTTATTACATTGATCCCAAAATTAGCTAATCCCTCATCTTTTAATGACTTCTGGATCAGTTTCAGACCCATTAGTCTTAGTACTTTCTTCAATAAAGTTTGCACCAAAAATATGGCTAATAGACTTTCTTCTATTTCTCCGAGGATAATTTCTCCTGAGCAGGTAGCTTATGTGCATGGGAGAGAAATTGCAGACAACATTTTACTCGTTCAAGAGATGATTAACTTTATTAACCGTAAAACAAGAGGAGGAAATATGCTCATCAAACTTGACCTAACTAAGGCATTTGATAGGCTTTCTTGGCCCTTTCTCTATGCAATTTTGAGAAAATTTGGATTTGATGAAGAATGGATTTCTTTAATGAGGAATGTCTTGGAGGATTGTTGGTTTTATGTTCTCACAATGGTGTGCCTTAAAGATTCTTCAAATCTTCTATAGGGTCGAGAAGGTGATCCATTATCGCCTCTTCTCTTTACAACCATGCTGGAAACTTTTTCTCGAGGGTTAAAAAATCAATTCTAGTTGGGGAGAATTTCAAATTTTGCCCTATCGAGATATTGCCATTCATCTATTTCCCACTTGGCATTTGCAGATGATATTGTTATTTCCACAAAGAGAGAAATCAAATCCATGAAAAATCTTACGGTCTTCCTCTCTCAATTTAAAGTCTCATTGGGACAGCTTTTTAGTAAGTCTAAAAGCTCTTTTGACTTATCTGAAAAGGTCCCATTATCTTGGGTTCGGATGATCCAAAATTAGGTAGGTTTTGTGAAGAAATCCCTACCAATGCTCTACTTGGGTTGTCCAATTTAGAAAGCCAAAAAGTGAAAATCTCTATTCCAGTCATTGATTGAGAAGAAAGCCTCAAGGATTAATGGATGGAAAACTCGATTCTATCCCTTGGAGGTAGACTTATTCTTATTAAACATGTCCTTAGTAGCATTCTTATCTTCCTGTTGGCAGTTCTTTCTCCTTCAAAATTAGTTCTCGAGGATTTGGAGGAGCAATTTGCAAACTTTTTTTGGGAGCCTCAGAAGCTAGTCGTAAGCATCATTAGGTTTCTTGGGATTTGTCTACAATTTGTCAACCAACAATTTCGAATGGTGTAGGTATCTCACCTCTTTCAGAGGTAATGAAAGGATTTAGCATCAAACTAGGGTAGAATTTTCGCAAAGGTGATTCACTTTGGTGCACCTTTCTTCAAGGTAGATACCATAGAGGCCAACACCATCATTGTTTGGTCAAGGATTCATCGGGAGATTCATTTACATGGGAAGGGATGTTGAGAGCCCAAGATGAAGCTGAAAAGCATATCTTATTCTTGATAAGGAGTGCGCAAATAACCCGAATGGAGTCATGAGTGGCAACTAAAATTGAGGCAAAAGAATGAGTAGAAGAATAGTGAGTTTGAGTTCCAGTTGTTGATTGAAGGGTAGCCATGTAAGCCAAAGCCTAGAAAATCCTAGTGTAGAAGGAGAAAGGAGAGAGGAGAGAACGCTTCTTCAAATACTGCTTAGATTTACATAACAATTATTTATCTTTAGAAAATAATGCGTAGTAAATGATCAATAATCACATAATTGTCATTAGATTTACAAATGCACCAAATTTAGTGGCGCACTTGTCTTGTACTATTTCACAAAATTAGTAAAACATAGAGTACTCTAAATCTAGTGGCGTAATTTAATCCACCCATACATACATTTTACATGACAATGGATTTCTTTTAACCATCCGCATTGTTAGGAGTAATGAAATTTAACCCAATTTTAATTCCGATACCAACTAAATATTCTAAAAAGGTCAGTTATGTTACGAACATATCATATAAACTCTGAGTTGTAGAATTATTCATAAAAGATTAAAACAAATTTTGTGGGTTAAATTTTCTAAAGACATTAATCGTGATCCAATTCATAAAAGATTGGCGCACAAGACGCTTTATACTCCAATTAGTATTTTGAAATCTAGATCAGACCAACAAGTTCAACCAATTAAATTATGATACATATATATATATATGTTAAAATTATTAATTTTTTAAATAATTGAATTGCTTGGACCGTCCTTTAGAATTGGTAACCTTGAACCAAGAATAGGTATAGGTCTTGACGCCTTTTAGACATTGATGATTTGTAAAAAGTTAGAGAGAAAAAGTAGATCAAGTGCTTTGAAGCGGGTGAAAATTGGGTTGTATTTGAGTGATTTTTAGATACACTTAAGGCTCAAGGACCACTATTTATAAACAGTAATGAGGGGTGTCCGGCCATGATATTGCAAGCTAAGCACAGTGACAATTTACGTAAATACCCTTAATGAGCATGCCACTTAAGTTTATACATAAATACCTAGTGCCACGTAGGCATCTATTTATTGTATCATCATTAGTCTCCTCAGCTTGGTGCTAAGCTTAGCCTCATAGCTGAGCAGACATATGCCCAAAATTCCCCATCTGAGGAGCCCGGGTCTTGCAGTTATGATGTGAAATTTTCTTTTATAGCAAGGCCTTTAAACCAAAACCCTTGACTTTATTGGGACGAAGTCCTCGATCCGAAGCTCTCTTTATAATGGATTTCCTGAGCCTAAGCTCTAGGCATCTAGTGTCCCTTCTTTGAGGACCCACTTCATGAGTTTATTTAAGCCCTACTAGTCCAAGGTACAAGTCTCCCAATTATAATTATTTTCCTTTTTAGACCTAGATATAACTCTGGAACCAAAGCTCAAGAAGTCTCATACCTCTATTTTTGAATTCCAAAGTCCTTTCACTTTCCTACGTAGTGTCCGTTAAGCTTACAAGTGTTGCCCTCTCGGTATTCCTAACAGCTAGATCCCATGTATTTTCAAACATGCCTCATGGTTACTTTTCTTGGAAATTGCTGGAAACTGCCTCGATTTCCATGCTTCTCTGAATTATACAAATGCTAGGTGTCCCCCACTAACTAGGTATTTATTCACCTGATTATGAATTCGAATAGAAACCCATTTTTCATAGCCGACCTAGCCCAATTGACACCATTCTTCTTCATTTTTACATTATTTGCTGAGCCCATTAACCCAAAATCCCTAGACATAAATGCCCTAACTTAGATTTTTTACTATTGTTGCCATTTGCAACTTTCATTGCCCTGCTTGCTGCTACTATTATTTTTTGTCACCTTCAAAACTCAAGCTTTCTGCCAATTTCCCTTACAAATCTCCTTTGGAAATTTTGTCTTTCTGTAATTTGTTACTTTGTAACATTTAGTCAAATTTAGTCTTTCCACTCCTATCCTCTGAGCAAGTTCCCCTACATTTCAACCCCGTTCAACAAAAATCTCAAGCTTATCACCACCTACAAATTTTGCAAGGACAATGACTAGTACGTTCATTCATTCTTCTTTCATTAGCATACACAACCCATAAGCCCCAGGAATCCAATAGATTTACTATTAAACCTAGGCAATTCTTTTCTTCTTGCCTCAATTCCTTTAATTTTTCTAGGGGAACCATCTTCTTCTTAGCCCTTCATAAATGACTATGAAGGTTTACAAACCGTTAATCTTCAAAGCACTCTATTAGCCCAAGCAATTTGGAATCTTAAGGACACTTAGCAGTTGCTTGATGATGTTCACTTAAAACTTTCGCTCTACCGAGGATTGAGGTCACCGACATCCCCTCGGCTACATAACCATCTACGAAGAGCATCTCTACGTAGGCTTTTGCCTTCCCAATCTTCCTCTCATTTGCCAGCTCTTTAACCTCTATTACATTAATGTCTCCCATCTGACCCCAAATAAGATTAAGGTTATAGAGAGATTTTGTATTATGTGTAAATTATATGAAATCCCTTTATCCCTGGAAACTTTTAGAATGATGTGCAAATTAACCTAGAATAATAGATTCTTTTATATATCTCTCCAAGCCGCATGCCAGCAATTAATAATGGGGAACCCTTCTTCCGTTCATGAGTGGAAGAAGGGACTTTTCTATGCTTGGTACCTAAACCCAGTGATGCCTTGGTGTCCTTGGAATCTGGTCAAAGAGTCCATTATAGCTCAAAGGACTCGGATGATGCAAAAAAGCTTTTGACAGCCAATATCCGAATAAACTTTTGAGGTCAATCTGTCATTCTGGGTAAGCCATCTTGGCTTGTACCCTGAGCTAGCCTCTTCCTTTGTCAAAGTGTACCAGAGAATTTTGAGTACATGAAAGGTTGATTATCATCCCCAATTATTGTTATTGTGGTTTTTACTTCATTTTCACCACTGTCTTCTTGAATCTGAACCTATTTACTTGTTGCTTTCAAGACCTGTTGGTTTCCTTAATGGATTAATGGCCTCTATACCTGTTGTGGAAACAAGCACCTCAACTTAGCCGTCCTAGTAGTCTAGCACAAAGGTTGCCATTACTACTTTTACCACCACCACTATTGTTGTTGCTGCAACTGAAGCAATTATTGTCAACACCTTGCTGACTCCAATAATAAATGCTGAGCTCGTGTCCAAGCTGAACGATGTGGATGCCACTACAGTTCACCCCGTTGCCTGTAGTAGTCCAGCTGCACCTCAGGACTGTCCCTGATCAGGCTACCTGAAAGAGGACCCGGGCCTTAATAACTGTTGAACTAGTAGGGAGCCTGGATTCTGAAGTAGAGAGAAATATTACTACTGCTAAGCAAAATGTATTGCATCAGTCGGGAGCCCTAGCTCCTTAATAGTCATTCCGAGCACTATTGCTCAATTTGAAGGACAGAACTCGAAGAACCCGACTCTTCAATACATTACCTCTTGAGTGAGCGTCCTTACCCTTGGACCTATTTGACAACCTTCTATATTCCAAAAAATGTTAACGATATTGAATGGCGCCCTCGTATAGGCGAGAAGAAACCCATACTTGAGGAGGAGCGAGAAGCCACCAGTTTGTAGGACCTCCTCTGGGCATCCAAGGTTGTGGGACTGGTACCCAGTACTTCTATTACTACAAGTACCAGGTTTAGGCCGTATCCCAATTTGGACATCAACAATAGGGCCCAGTATGCTCGGGTGGCTTGAGAACAAGCAAAGGTCATCGTCCTTCTGAAGGACAAGGAATATGTGAAATGTCTCATACCCTAGCAGCGCATAGACAAGATGCACGTCTCCGCCATGATTGTAAGTATAACCATTGCTAATTCTAACTTGTCCCTTTTAGATTATTTATATCATGAATTGTAAATCATTCCAACTTCTTGCTTTGAGCACCATATTCATTTTCATTTACTTGATCTTTTCTTTTAACATATCTTTTCCATGCTTCATTCTACGGCGGAGAGAGAAGAGGGCTATAGTAGTGAATGGACTAAGGCAAGAAATAAGGCACCTCAAGTCCGAGGCTGTGAAGTAGACCAAGGACCATGTGCAAGCAACCATTCAAGCACATCGTATCGAATTCCAAGAAATAGAAGCTAAAACATATGAAGAGTAGAGGAAAGAGATGGATGAGCTGAAGACGAGGCTCAACCAAGTGTAGCTTGAGAAGACTACCCTTTAGAAGGACGTGGATGAAAGAATGATAAGCTTCACAAGGCCTAGGAGAAGGTTCAAGTTGCAAAGTCCCAGTTCATTACTCAGGAAATTGAGTTGAAGATCCGCAACAGAAATGAGTTCTTGGCTTCAAAAAGGCAGATAAGGGCATAAAGGAGTTTACCAAACAAGCCTTTATCATACCGGGTTCGCTGCAGCTTCTGACCGTCTAGTCAATACCCCAATTTATACAAGGACATTCCTTATTACAACAAAGTCGATGTAGAGATGCTAAACACTATTGAATTTTTTTTTAAAGCACCTCTACCATTGCCCGAGTCACTGAGGCCAATACCTCAAATGAAGCTCCTCAACACCTGGTTCCTCCTCCGAGCCTACTCAAGCTGAAGTTATTGATTCTCAGGGCCCTGCTGTTACCATTTTGACCAATAGACCTTCTTTTGTAATAACCTTAGGAACTTTCTTTGTAAGAAATTGCTCATCTAATAAAATGGAATTAATCATCATTACTTTTTTGAATATCCTTCTTATACTCTTTTCTTCCTTGTGCAAATACTGATCTTGCTAAAAAATTATAAGTGTAAAACACCTCATACATACTAAAAATTTGTAAGTACAAAACCCTTGCACAAAATGCCGCTAGCCGCTTCTAAGCCCATTTGTGCTTCCAGGTAGATGTAGTTCCTTGGGGAAAAATACACGTGTGATACATGTTCCTTCTATTTCTCCAAGTAAAGCTCTTCGCATCGCAATGCCTATTGTGTTTTCTACCGGCTATAATCTTAAGAGGTTACATCATCTGATTAAAGGAATTGTCTCATCTGAACTGAAGTTGGATAAGGTATGACATTCGGTTGAGTAGAAGAAACTTATCTTTACATTGCATGTGTGAAGCAGCTGCCCTTTCCCTTATAAGAGAGGGACGAAAGCCAAAGGTGAGTCTCGCGCGGTACAAGAAATTCCCAGCATCTCGTAGAAAAATGTATAAACAAGCAAAGTCAATAAATCTGCAATACAAAATAGGGGTTGATACCATTTTCTATGAGCGAATGGTACATACTTATTCATTGCCCTATTCATAATAATTTGACTTTATTCATTCTGTTTTTCTTTATGTAAGATAAGAACCAAAATTTTTCTTAATGAAATTCAAAATTTCATCCCCTTTTTTTATTAATTATTAACCTATCAAACTCGGGAAAGAGTATGTTGAATTTTCAAGAGATTGACGATTGACTGAGTGTGCTTTGGCATTCTTTGTGCTAAAAATTTACAGGTGCAAGCGTATGTAAAACCTTCACACTTTATTCCTCTGCCCATAAAAATTCTAAAGGCATTAGTAACTTATAGGAATGCTTTTGAAGTAGAACTTGAGAAAATCCTCTGCTTTTTTTCTGAAGGAGAAGAACCTTCGACTTTTTTTCGAACCTGATCCTAGTCACTTTAGCACCTCAGTAGGTCCAGGACATTTTTTTCTATTTTGAAGAGAGACTATTAGGTCTCAACCCGTTTATCACTCATTGATTTTTTACTTTTATAGCTTTTTTGAGACCTGATCTTGGGCACTTTAGCACCACAGCAGGTCCAAGGAGTCTCTTTCATTTTTGGGAGGGCCTCTAGATCTCAGTCCTCTTAGCACTCACTACATTTTTCTTTTATTGCTTTTTTTGAACCTGATCCTAGTTACTTTAAACACCTCGGCGGGAATATCTAGAACGATTGTTTTATTTTGAGAGGGACCTCCAGGTTTCAATCCTCCTAGCATTCACTATTTTTTTGCATTTTTTGCTTTTTTTTAATCTAATCCTGGCCATTTTAGTACCTCGGCGGTCCAAGGTGGCTTCTTTGTTCTTAGAGGGGACCGATAGGTCTCAGCCCTCCTAATACTCACTGCTTTTTCTTTTTTTATTGCTTTGTCCAAACATGATCCTAGCCACTTTAGCACCTTGGTGGGTCTAGGGCGACTTGTCTCTTTTATTTTTTATTTTTATTATGCTGAGAAGCAAAAAACACTGAGGGATCAACGATTAGCAAATTTTTATTTCTTGAAAGCTCAGACTTTACAGTTTTGAGTACTACTTTTTCAAATTTTGAATATTCCACATCCAAGGTATAAGGTCCCCGTTCATATGAACAAGCTTGTAATAGCACGACCTGGGAGCCTCTATTACTCTCTATAGGCCTTCCTAGTTCAGATCATCCAACTTTTTCGTGCCCTTAAACCTTACTGGCTTCATTTTTTCTGAGGACTAAGTCACTAGGCTCCAAATACCAATGCTTTACCTTAGAATTGTAATGTTTAGACATTAGTTGTTTATATTTTGCTTCTCAAATGGTAGCACCAAGCCTTCTTTCCTCAAGTAGATGAAGATTAATCATTAGAGCTTCATCATTCTACTAGGGGTCATGCAAGGCCGTTCAAGCCGTAGGCAAGCCTATTTATGTAGGAATAACATCTTCAAAGCCATACACTAGGCAAAAGTGCGTGCTTCCATTAGCTGTTCAAGGTATTGTTCTGTATGCACAAAGAACACTTGTCAGTTCATCAATCTAAGCACCTTTGGCCCTTTCCAGTCTGGCCTTCGAACCTATAAGGAGAGTTCTATTACATACTTCAGTTTGTCCGTTTGCCTAAGGATGAACCACTGACATGGAGTATTTTTTTATTATGAACCCGGCATAGAAGCTGGCAAAAGGCTCTTCTTCGAATTGCTTTCCATTATCTGGAAACAAGAACGGAAAGGATTCTGAATTGGCAGTTAATATTTTTCCTAAAGAATTTTTCAATTGATTTGCTCGAGATAGACGCCAGTGGTTCATCTTCAATCCACTTTGTGAAATAGTCAATTTCCACTACTAAGAATTCCATTTCTCTAGCATCTTTAGGCAAGGGACCAAGCAAATCAATTCCCCATTGAGCAAACGGTCATGGACTCTAAACTAGGTCCATGTCTTAACCAGGCCTCGAGGTATCGGTGCATGTATTTGGCATTTGTAACAAATTTGAACTTGGTAATCTGCATCAAAATGCAAGGTTAGCCAATAACACTTTTTGAACAAGGCTCCTTGGGCCCACATCACTACCATAGATTCCTTTGTGAATTTCTCTTAGCACATACTTAGCCTCAGATGGTCAAAGGTATCAGAGTAGAGGACATAAGTACGATTTCTTGTAAAGAATACCTTAAATGATCACATATTTTGCTCCTCGGCATTTTACTCTTTCAGCCAGAGATGTCGACTAGATTATTTGGAAGCATATCATTTTCTAGGTATTGCGTTATTGGACTCATTCAGCCGAAGCCGTATCAATATCCATAACATTTTCTACTAGGTCAATCGATCTTGATCTTTGTATTTCCACAAGAATTTCCTTTGTAAGGTGTGAATATATTGCCGAGGCCAACTTAGACTAGACATTCGCGTGTGAATTTTTGGCTTTGGGCACTTTTACAAGCTCCATATTCTTGAACTCTGATTCCTATCCTTTCACTTTCTCTAAATATTTTTTGAGTATTACCCCCCCCGAGCCTCAAAATTATTGAGGCTCTAGTTGAGAACCAGCTATGAGTCACTGTGGATTATTAATGTCCAAACTGTCTCTGAACTAATCGCATTCCACATATAAGAACCTCATACTTAGCTTCGTTATTAGTTACTTGAAATTCAATTTTGAGTGCATAGGTAAGATGGCCTCCTTCTAGAGTTCGGATGATGATTCCAGCCTCGGACCCGACTAACATGAAGTTATTAAAGCCCTGTCAACATGTAACTCCCAGATCAGATCCTTTTTCTGTTCGGGTTCTTTAGCAGAATCAGGAGACACTATTAGCTCCACTTTTTCCGACCCCCAGTTCTCAGCAATGAAATCCAAAAGAACTTGAGCCTTAATAGTGGTCAAGGTCTGAACTCAATGCCAAATTCAAATAGTTCGAAATACCATCTAACATTCTTTCAAAGACATCTGACTTGGTTAGCACAATTATTTGTGCCCCTGAAAATATGGTCTCAACTTTCGAGCCGAAGTGGTTAACACAAAAGCTATTTTTTTAGTTAGAGGATAATTCTTTTCCGGTCCTTAAAGCCCTTTGCTAGTAAAGTAGACGGGAAGCTGATTTCCATTCTTAGCATCTCTGAGAAGAACTGAACTGACAACGAGATTTGAGGTGGATAGATGCAAATACAACAGCTCATTTTTCTGAGGTGAGATCTTCAGTATTTCGCTTAGATACTCTTTAAGGTCATGTAAAGCTTTCTGAGCCTTGTCTAAATCTAGTACTCCATTGAAAGTTGTCCACTTTCTTATTAATTTGATAAAATGGAAGCCCATTTTTAGTAGATTTGGACAGGAACCAGTTCAGGATGACCATTCTTCCTGTTAGTCTTTGAACTTCTTTTATCAAGGTTGCATGCTTCATCTCAATTATTACCTGGACCTTTTCTGGATTTGCTTCAATGTCTTGGTGCGACATAATGATATCAAGAATTTTCCTAAGGGGACCTTGAATGTATATTTCTTGGGGTTTAGCCTCATCTGAATTGACCTAAAGTATCAAAGGTCATCAAATTTGATTTACTTCAATACAAGTCTTCAATTGTCTATTCATAGGTCTTGCTCTTGACGACCGTCATCGATATAAACTTCTATATTCTAACCTATCTAAGACTTGAAGGTTTTGTTCACAAGCCTTTGATATATTGCTCCAACATTTTTAAGCTAAAAGGTATGGTAAGATAGCAATAAGTGCCTTGATCAGTGATGAAAGAGGTATTTTCTTCATCTTTTCTTTGCAATATGGAATTGATGATATCCTTTAAAGGCATCTAAGAAGTGTATAATGTCAACCCTACAAAGGCATCAACTACAATATCTATTTGAGACATAACATAACTATCCTTGGGATAGGCTTAATTTAGATAAGTAAATCTTAGCAAATTTGCCAAGAAGAATCAAGTTTTGTTACAAGTATTGGATTACAAAACCAGATTGGATACATAACTTCTCTAATGATCTTGGCTACAAGAAACTTATCTACCTTTGTCTCTATAACTAAACTGCGTTCTGGACCAAAGAGGCACTTCTTTTGTTTGACTGGTTTATGAGGTGGGTCAATGCACAACTTGTGCTCGATGATTTCTAGAGGAATGAATGACATATCTTTTACAGTCAAAGCAAAATGTCCCTATATTGATACAAAAGCCTGATCAGCAATCTTTTCAGCTCAGCGGGTAGAATGGCACATATTTTAATTTTTCGATCTGGGAAGCTTGGATCTTTGGCAATCTGACCTCTTCAACTAGGATTCCATCCTCTAGCTCAAGCTTCACCTTCCCTTTCTCTTTGGGTTTTGGTAACATGGGTAGTTAAACGCTGCCGAAGTGGAAGGCTCAGCATCAAATATTTCAAGATAGGCCTTGTCTGTTACAGACATTGTTTGCAATTGTGACTTAAAGACATCATGTAACAGGACTGAGTCTCTTGGTAATTGTCGATGACAATGCCTTCTGACCCATCCCTCAATATAAATTTAATTCCAATGTGAAACACTAAATTGATAGACCCAGAATCATGTTGTATGAACTATTCTTCCATATAATGATAAAATTAATCATTTGTACTCAGTGCTTGGGAGAAGTTCTAAGGGTCAGAAGCAATGTAATTTACCCTTCTAGCATAATCGAGTAACCTGTAAATCTGACCAGAGGGGTCTTAAAGGGCTTAATTAGATTGGAATCAATATGCATCTTATCCCAGGCATCTTAGAAAATGATGTCTACCAAGCTGCCCATATCCACGAAGATCTGTCCCAGTGATCTCACAGCCGGTCATCTGACCGTGTATTACCACTGGATCATTGTGTGACAGCCGGCTAGGGGTAAGGTCCTCAAAAGTATAGTCGATGCTTATAAATGGTCTTAGCCTCTTATCTCTATCCTTGCTCTCGGGGACATATCGGGCATATTTTTTCCTTGATTTGTTTGAATCCCCCATCACAAACCTCCAGCAATTGCATTTATCACCCTGAAAATATTATTTTGAGGCTCCTCTTGAGGGCGACTGTTATTTCTAGTTTGATTTTGTTGACGAGGAGGATATTGCCAAGGTGGGCCTCTGTTATCTCGGCTGTTGTCATTTCTTTTGAAGTACACAGCAGCCCTCTGGATGAACTGCTGGAGGTGGCCATCTTAGATGGCTCTTTCAATTCCAATCTTAAGGTGATTACATATCTCAGTATCATGACCATGTTGTCCATGGAAAACACAACACTTAGACTTGTCCCTCTGATCTAGATTGGTCTACATCGAAAGAGGGGTAAGTCTTTTAAAGATTCCTGTGTGTTGTACTTGATATAAAATATCACTCCTTAAAGTGTATAGAGGAGAGAAGCCAATGTTAGGCAGGATCTTGGTTTGAAGTAGTCTATCTCCAACATTGTTGTTTGTATATACCATCCGGTCTATGAGCAGCCTTCAACTGGAGTATCCCAATCGATTTGTGACTTTTGCCTTCTTTGAGGAGGGGTCCAAACTAAATTTTTTCTTTATCTTCCTTGGGTTCGCAGAGATCTCTTTTGGTTTTGTTGAACTCTTCTCCTCGAATATGATCAAATACTCATTTCAGCAATTCTAAGAACATAAGAGAGCATCTTTTTGCTAGTTTGGCGTTAAAAGCTTCAGGCCGAACTCCGCTACAAAAACCAGCAATTATTATTTTTTTGTCAACACTTTTTATTTGAGTCGCCTCGCTGTTGAATCGATCCACATACTGACTCAATGTCTCATTTTGGCTAATATTCATTAAATGAGATGTGTCTTTTTGTACAACTACCAATTTACTTCGAAAGTGGTTTAGAAAGGACTTGGCCAAATCATGAAAGGTGGCCACTGAGTTTATTGGTAGATCGTGGAACCACTTTTGAGCTGGGCCTCGGAGAGTGGTAGCAAAAAACTTGGAGCTGATGGCGTCACTATATCCATATAGGCTTGTCACAGCAAAATCATATGAGAAATGTGATCTGAGAGGTTAGAATCACCCTTGTATTTGTGTAAGTCTGGCTATTTGAATTGAACTGGTAGGGGCTTCATTTTAATGGATAGGGTGAATGGATCTTTGCCCATCTCGGACGAAAGAGAATCGTGGGTCACCAAGTTGTTTTTCTTTAAGATTTCTTGTATTTTTCTCTCTAGGCTTTGTTCCTCGAGTTGTTTAGAAACAGCTAGGGAGAGGCCTGTGCATTCCAATGACTTAGATAAGAAGAGTTTTATGTTTTCATGAACTGAAGTTCTGTGCAGTCTACTTGTAGCTGTGTTGAACTATTCAGCCCTATCTAGAGACCTGAACCACACATAATTTTGTGCCTCAGCCAGTGCTGCTTATGGTAACCTCAGGTTGTTTGACAAGGTGATGACCGGGGCATTACTGGTCAGCTTTTAGTTGCTTAGGCTGGTTTTTCTGACCAGAAGGCGTGCAGTTCTCATGCTGCTGTATGAATGCCTTGAATGATTCAAAGTGCTCAAAAATGTATTGCAAGATATGGTTTTTCTATTGCTGAATGTCCAAAGATACTTCAGCCTCTTGGCCAGTGCTCTCGAGAAGGAGGTACTAATTGTCATCTTCAGCCTCTTTACTGTTTGTATGACGAGCTTTTCCACGATTCTTCATATTTCTGAAATTCTGATTGGTGAAAATAACTAAATTTTGAATTCTAACCAATCGAATTGTCGAAAATTGAGAGTTGTTACATAATTAATCCAAAAATAAAAAAATTGATCGGAAAACAAAGGGGAAAAGATGGACTTTTGTTATCGATTCCTAGAGACGGTGCCAATGATGATTTGTAGAAAGTTAGAGAGTAAAAGTAGACGAAGTGTTTTGGAATGGGTGAAAATTGAGTTGTACTGGTGTGATTTTTAGATACACTTAAGGTTGAAGGACCCTTATTTATAGACAATAATAGAGGTGTCCGGGTTATGATATTGCCAGCTAAGCATAGTGATAATTTATGTAAATACTCTTAATGAATTTGTCACGTAAACAGTATACATAAATGTCTAATGCCACATAAGTAACTAATTGTTGCATCATAAAATGTCTAGACTAACAAAGCACCACTGAAATAGAACTATATTTGTGCAAAAAAAATTTAGGCTGCCTTCAATCAAACTCGTTTTCTCAAGGCAAGTAGCGATGATAGCTATACGTGACGTCAACAAAAAATGAAAAGGAACGCCGCGACACCCATTCCCAAAATAATCAATTAGACAGTAGAGGCCCACCCTAACTATTTCGGCCCTGATACCCTATAAAAATAACAATGGGCATTTGATCTTATATCACACCTCATATATTTCACTTATTAAAATGATTGGCTATAAAAATGATGTAGGACAAATATAAAATTAAAAGTATAATAAAAGATCCAAAATATAATAATCCCTGTACTTTTAGGTTGGTATCACATAGGAAATGTACTGGCAACCTGAGTTATCGTCCTTGTGGGTGAAGGTAAGAACATGAAGAAAAAATTAACGCTATAGCTATTAGCTACTTGATTACAAAGCAAAAGACTTCTATCTACTACAATGTGGTACCAGCCATGTGAGAAAAGGGAATGCAAAAGCAATAAAATTATTAGATTCCCAGCTCTATCCTTATCTGTACTATTCTGATCTACTTTTTGAAACTAAAGTGTCTCAATTCCAACTCAAAAATTCGCTACAGCACCAGATCTTTAAAGTGCATCTGTTTGAGCACCATGTGGTTATTCTGATATGAATAATGAATTATTTACTAAAGCTTTATATGAAAGAGATTATGTACCTTATATTTTGAACATAGTGATGAGAATCGGTCCTACTACATATATAGAGTAGGCTATATATATATCCTACTACATATATATATATATATATATATATATATATATATGATAATTTCAAAATGCTTTCCTAAAATTTATGTTCATATCATTTAATATTTCTGAACTTTTAAAAATCTCACAAAACTCTCCTAAATTTATTTTTGTTATACCATGTAAGTCCAATTTTAAAAAGAAATATTAAATAATTCATTTTATGAGGAGAAGCCAAGTTAATTCCAAATTTACTCTTTTTTATCTACTATTTAATTTAGTATCAAAATTTACTAAATTAGATAGTTGGAAAAAGGAATTCTATACTATTCTAATTCATTAAATTTATTAATATAGTATTAAACTTTAATTCTACATTTTGATGTGTTTATAATTCTTTGCAGACTAATTTAATTTGGGATGATTTGAAGACAAATTTTGCATTCCAAATTAAATTTTTTTATAATAAATCTTTTTATGTACAAATTTGGGAGAATAATATTTTCGAGCTATTGTTATTGAATTATTTATAAAAAGAATATATAAATTACTTTAAATTAGAGCCCAAATAAATCTTTTCATATTATTAAGTAATCTCTTTACTAATTTAGTTAATGAACTAAACTATCTTTAAATTAATTTAAAATATAGAATTATAATCTTCACCATTTATTTTGGCCATAACTAACCAAGAATTCCAAAAAGGAAAAAAAATCAAACTTGAAAAGAGATAATAAATATTAATAAACAAAGATAATAAATATTAATAAACAAACACATTAAATAATACTTGTTCAGTATATGTCTAAAGTAACAAGGGTAAATTTCTCAAAATGAATTGTTTAATAATTTCTTTTTTAACTTGGACTGACGTATTACTTCAAACCAAAAATTAAGAGAGATTTGTAATAATTTTGAAGTTTAAAGGTACTGAATAATATTAACATAAAGGTTAAGAGAAATTATGAAATTATCCCTATATATACACACAATAACATAAAAACCAGACGCAGTGGATACAATGTTGAATATGAACTTACCAAATAAGTCGCCAGGTATGCACACAAAAAATTTATTTGGACTTTCTTAAGGTTTTAACACCTGTAGCAAGCAAACACTTTAATATTGTGCTTGAATTTATGAATTTAGGGAATAATTTGAAATTAACTTATTTGTTGGTGGAATTTATAAGATTAAAATGGATTAATTTTAAATCTATCTAAATTAGTAAGTTGTTTGAAATCATTCATTTCACATTTTTTAATTTGAATAAATTTAAAATTAATCTATTCTAACTCATAAATTATTCTAACAAATAAATGAATTTCAAATATTTTCTCAAATTTATCCATCCAAACATAACCTAAGAATTACTAGTTTGCGGACCTAACCAGCCTCCAGTTTTTTTTCCCTAGATCTAATTTTTTTTTTTACAAAGGAAGCACACATACTTGAAGATGGAGCATAATACCACCAACACACAGACATCTAACTATATTGTGTATATTTCTTTTGAGAATATATGCTACAGATCAAGGAGGGATTACTCTGTGAATTTTAGGTTAAGATGGGGGGTGCCTCAATAGATTTGGTTCGAGGGGTCTTCTTCAAGACTCGTTCTTGCAAAGCTTGTGCTGAGTCTGCTGACCATGTAAGTCGGATGATTGAAATTCAATATAGCTTTTCTTGAAGTGCAATCTGAACTCATCCAACATTCTAGCAAGACATGCTTGTTTTTATATAGTTGTTATGATCTTGATCAAATCAGGGTAGGAGCAATGCAGTGGAAACGAAAGGATGGAGCTCAGTTAAGTCGTACTTGTGCGCTGATGAATGTAATTCAGTCCTTGGAGAAAATGATTCAGCTTCAGTCAGGCAGCTGGAGGTTAGGTCGGTTGTTGCCGAGCGAAATTCAGCTCACATAACTAGACTACGTCAAATTCATTCAGACTTCGCAGAGGATACAACTTACATTAATAGTTCCGAGGCCACTGTAACTCAACCCGTTGTGCCAGAAATCCCAGATGAAAGTAATACGAAGTTAGAGCATTTCAAACAATGGAGAACTTTGGAGAGAGAAGAAAAACTCAACCTATAAACTCTTTCAGCAAGAAGATGCTGCCATGACTATCCAGTCGGCATTCAGAAGTTATCTGGTGATCATGGTCTATTCACACTCAGGCTTAGAGTCTAGCAAAAACTTGATAGCTCTAAATGAAATTGTTTTTTAAAAAAAAAAAAATCATTAGATTCACTAACTAGTAAGAGATTCAAAGATCACTGAAGATGAGGAAGATCTTAAGCACTATATTATCTAAATAAGGTAGTAAAATATTCAATGTTGAAACTTGAAACACTTTTCAGTAGTTTGTAACTATGCGGGTTGCTTGAATTTTCAGGCCAGCCGTCAGATGGAGTTAAAAGATGGGAAGCAAGAGATCATTGGAGAAACAGCAATTCCGAGTCAGTCTCTAGGCTCATCAATCAAAGTTCAAACAGGCGATTCAACATGCACATCCTTAGTTGATGTTGAAAGCATTAATCTGTGAGCACCAACCAATGCAAAAGCGAGTAAGAGTCCAAGTGCCGAAGTTACAGGTAAACCAAAAAATGTATGAATCTTCAGAGGATGAATCCTGAAAGTTGAGATGCATCTTTACCATACGTTAAAATTTCACTAGAACTTAGGGAGTTAGGAGAATAAAAGAGGCATAATTGACCAACAAATTGATACTAGAGGTTGAATTTTCTATTACCATGTTAATATCATTAATTAAATGTCCATTAGATGATCATATAATTGTGCCTACCCCTATTAAACTGAGTTGATGGTCCTACTGAGTACGACAAATCAATGAAGTGTTGTTCACAATTTGATTGTTCTTTTCTTCTCTGTTGTGTAAATATCAGTCTACAACAGAAAAGGCTAGCATAATCTGTTAAAAGCATGGATTTAAGTGAAGCAAGAAAACACCAATTTCTTCAACTGGGACCATGCTAAGATAATTGATACGTAAATGTTACTGATTTTTAAGACTATCTCTGACAATACACTTTGAAATTTATATTTATTTTGTCATTGTTTTAATTTTAAGATCAAACAAATTATTTTTGTAACAAAGAATTCATATAAATTTATTTAATTTTTAATGAAATTTATGCAACCAAAGTGAAATTCACATCAAATTTTTGCATATGTAAACTTAAAATTTTGGATAAGTTAAAAAAATACTAAATTGAACTTTGAAAACTTGAAGCAATAATCAAAATATCAAATATTAACAAAATAAATAAAATGGAAGTAATAATTATTTGTTTCTTTGCTCAATACTGATCAAACCAACCTAAATGCAGTTAAAATTGCTTGATAAGGACCAGAGCATTTGAATAAAATAAAAGTGAAAAAGGAAAAGAAAAAGCTGTAAGAGGGATTGTTGAACTTAAAAGAAATATGTCTATTATTCCACATAACTTTGACAGGAAGACTGGGATGATAGCACAGTAAGTAGCACCATATCGAAAATGAGGATTCAGAATAGAAAAGAGGCAGCAACAATTTGGCGTGAGAGAGCTCTTGCATATGCTTTCGCACAACAGGTATACAAAAATGAACTTGAGAACTTGCAGAGTAATTCAAGTTTACTGTATGACCGAATCTTTTTGCAGTTAAGAGTATGTTCAAAGACAAAATGTACCAAATCCAATAATTTGGATGTTAATATGAGCTGGAACTGGCTAGAAAGATGGATGGCAACTCGCCAGCAAGAATATTCTTTCTTTAGTAACAAAGATAGCAAGAGAACTGAGTTGCATAGCTGCAACCGTCAATCATTCTTCAGAAACAAATCAATGGATGCAACAACTGAAGAGGAAAGTTGTGGATCTAACGATGTTTCCATACAAATCGATGGGGTTTCAGTGGCTCCACATACAACCCAGAATCATATTAGGCCAGCCAAAAGTAAGGGTAAAGCCGTGAGAAATATAACAAAGCAACAAATCGGTTCAAGCAGGAAGCGTCTAAAGGAGGCAAAGGTAAATCTTCTAACAAGTGGGATTTGTAACAACCAACCATATTATACTGCTCTGCTATGGGAAGAAAATAACAAAAACCAATAATTGACAGCTGATAGGTTTTTGCTCCAAATTCTATTTTTTTATTAATTATTTTCTACTGCTTCGTCCTTTGTGTATAGGCAAGCAGGACAAATTTTCAGGCAGAGGCTGAAAAAGGCAGTGAAGACAAATTTAAGCAACCAGGGAGCAAGAAAGAAACGAAATCTCAAGATATATGAAATATCCTCTGATCTTGCAAGAATCAACAGCTACTGTGAACAAATCTTGTGCAATCTCGAGTACTCGACCCCCATGCACTCCCCACTTTGTAAAATAGTAAAGAAAGCAGATTATTGACATTCTTAATATTGGTTTTGTGGGCAACTCGCTCTTGTATGGATGTTTGCTAATCTTAGAAGAAAAAGGAAACCCACATAAGGTGGTGAAACGACAACAGAACATTTGGGATTTGTTCAAGAATTCTATCATGACATTCAAACTAGTTTCAATTGTGAAGAAGAGATCACTAAACCGTCGATAGCAAGTTAGAGCTAACAATATTGCATGTAACATTATCACCAGAGGTCACAATTCTTCCTAAAACACCATGTGTCACGGCCCACTAATAACCCTAGGAATAGGTTTCTTTGAATCCTAAACTTATTGGTTTCGATACTAGTTTTGAAGATTTTTAGTATTTACGTGTGTTTTATTGTCGATTTCTATTTTTTATGTATTAATATGCATTACTTTACTATTTTAGTATTTATTTATTGTAATTTAGTTTATATTATCACTATGTTGTTGTGTTTAGGGTGGATAACTACGGTTTTTTACATAGTTCCAACGGGACTAGATTTTTTGTGCATCTTTGTTCATGTTTGGTTTCTAGTTTTTGTGAATGTATATGTGTGTGTTTATGTGTAGGATTTGGTCAGCAGAAAACGGGGCGTCAATCGGCTAAAAAATGTACGAAAACGGGCGTGGAATGGAACTGGATTCATACCAGATTGTGATCTGCAGGAAATTTTATAGTTTAAAAACCTGATTGTGGTTGAGACACTTCTGAGAGGAATGAGACCATGGTGTGGTTTTTTAAGGCACAAAAGGATACTGTGGTCCGAGGCTCTTTTCGGGGGCATTTTGGTTTGGTTCTGCAAATGTTGGCTAACTCTTTCTCCCTTAATACTAGTACTATAAATAGTAAATTAGGCCCATCTTTAATAGAATGAGAAAGTATGAGAGTTCCTTTCTCCTTTCCACTTGGAGAGGAATGTTTTAGACTGGTTTACCATTTCATGTCTAGCAAATAAACTGTATCAAGTAATAAAAACCTTTCAACACCAAATTACCATCCACATACTCACAAGTATATGGGAAAGATTGTAATAGGTGTTAAGAGGGTTTAGTCCCTTGAGGATTGCTGACAAATACTAGGTTCTAGAAATTTACTTACTATTTAGACTTATCAACTAAGTAGAACGTAATAAACTACAATTAAATGGAATTAAAGCAAATAACTATAATAGACCAGCAAATTTAGCAAGCAACAAGAAATAAAGGTGAGAGAAATACTATCTCTACAATGGTGGTCATTCTAATTGGTTGGTTAATTAGTGGGTTTAATTAGGGGTTCACTTCCATTGATGAATCAATCTCTTGGGACAACTCATGATTCTAATCTACTCACTCATGAAGCTATATGAATCATCTAAGAAAATGTCATCTTGGCCAGCTACTAGTCTTCCTAATCTAGGAAATGATTGGTCTAAGATTTAGTACTCAACTTTATTTTTTGCACTAAACTCACAAAATAGTTTAGAGAATTTGGCACCTTCCTTTACCTAGCTATCAAGTCTCAAATACTACCCAGTTATCCTACATTTCATTCACATCTAATTAGAATTTTCCACTCGTAGATAGAGATCACATCTCCTTAGCCCAATCCAAAAGGAAATTAGCTACTATATTAAGAGAAATAGACATGAATAAAAGAGAAAAATACATGCAAAGCATAATCAAAGTAACAATCTAACACTAAGTAAACAGAAAAACTCATGCAAGTCATATTTAGACAACTTATTAATTCAATATAAAAATGTAAGATTTTTACGTGAATAGAAAGCTAAACAAAAGCCCGACAATTTAATCTAGAAAAGCTTGAAAATTGTAAAGAAATGAAACTACTATTAAGGAAGATTAAGTGCTAAAATTATAGTTCAAACTAAAAAGAAAGCTAAAAGTAGTAAACTTACTTACAAAGGTAAAACTAAAAATATCTACTACACTACTACTATGTGTCTCATCTATGACTTGTAGTACTAGTTTATCCACAAGTAAACTAAATCAATAGAAATTACGTTTCAAATTTTGCCAACTTTCATTTCAAATTAAGCCATCTTGACCGCAATAAGTAATTTTTCCTCTTTAAATTCTTGACCATTGTCTATATTTTGGATTGCATGTATAATTTGGCTTTGTGACCATGGTCAGAAATTTTTCTTCTTTAAATTCTTGACTGTGGTATATGTCTTCTTCTAAACTCTTCAAGATTCTTCATATGTACCTTAGTTGTTCAGCTTTCAATTCCATATACTTGTGCCCAGCTGTGCTACTAGCCTAGATTACCAAAATACATAAGTATCAAATTCAAAAAAAAATAGCCTAAAGAGTATTAAAACTATAGTTTTGCTACCAAATCAGAGAAGAATACATGTAAAAACACATAAGTTAGGTAGATGCTAGCAAATTACTTATAGTTTAATGGACAAAATAACTCTAATTCTAAAGTTATCATACCCCAAACCTAACGTTTTGTTAGTTTTGAATAAACAAGAAAGAAAAAAGAACTAAAACTTCACAATAACCACCACCAATTTGCACAAAAAAGATATGATAACCGGATGTACTATGGCTCAATTGATAATCTATCAAAAATCACAAATGACATACAACGTTGAAAGATTCAAATGGTCACTCAATTGATGCATTATTTCAAAAAGATGTCCAATTTCCAATAATAGTTTCAAGCATGTAGATTATTTTCCTCAATCAAAAAGGTTTTGCCAAAAAAAAAGGTGTTATACTAAACACATTTTACTCCACTCAAAAGAATCAAAAGTCACACAAGTATCTCCTGAATAAGCCACTTGGAAATGAAAGGATAGTTAGAACTCTATTTAAAATGTGCATGTTATGCAATGGCATTAATCTAATTAGGAGTAATTAATTTGAAATTGATGATGGATTAATAAACAATGTAACATTCCCAACCTATTAGCATACTTGCACCTAATGGCTCATTTTGATGACATTACATCTATATGCCTTATTTTCTACTATAATGGCCGTTTTAAAGGCACGACATTTGTATTGTTGATTCCTTACTAGCCTTATTCCTAGAAACATGCAAAAAATGTATTTTTTTTGTCTTTTCTCCTTGGATCTCTCTATTTTTTAAAGAAACACCCCAAAGGAGTAATTTTATTGATCAAAATAGTTGACAGTACATTATATTTTACAATGCCTTATGCACAGACAAAGCCTACTGAGTCCAAAACCAACATGCCTTTTATAGGTGAAGGAAGTGTGTTTTGGAGATACTCAACATAATGTGCAGTTCTAGTGCCTTCATAATGGGTGAAGGGAGTGTGTTTTGGGGTCTCTCTGTTTTGTTTTCTTTTGAATAACATGCAATATTAGCCAAGAAAAATGAGAAGCACTCAAGACCATGTCTAAAATTAATCAACCATATAAAAGATTTAATACTTCCAAGATGCAACACACAAATGGCCTAACTCATCTCTAATCATTTAAAAATCTTTTGAACATTGAGTAGAAGATTTTTCAAATAAATTGTTTTCCAAATCATGATCACACATTCTCTTATTGAAATCAAGAATAGTATGTGTTTGAAACAAATACTCATAATAAAACTTAAACAAATTCTTAATGAAAACTCGTCATTAAACACCACATCTTCTATGTCTTTTTAGGTCAAAAAGTCATCATTGAGCACCAAATGGATCCTCTTTCCGTCCAATTTATTAAATCATTTCTTCACAAAAGCCATTTTCAAAAATAAAACACAGCGCAAAAGTACACCAAACTTTTCACATTACTCAATGATGAGTATATCTTATCCTACTACTTACCCATATCACAAGATAAGAGAAGTAAGCATGCCTAAGTCACCACCCAAAATACAAGCAAAGTAAAATTTTGCTAAACCGACCCAAAGACTCAACAACACATATATACATGAGATAACTTTTCCTAACCGATTTAAAGGTTGCCTCATTAAACAAAATTCAAGCAAACAAACATTAAAAAAAGTTAAGAATAACTAGTCAAATCCAAGTATTTTGGGTGGTGACTTAGGTATGCTTTTCTTGAACATTAAGTAACTATCCATGCATGAAAACCAAAAACCCAAAAAAAAAAAAAAAAAAAAAAAAACCAAACTAGAGCAATAACTACAAATTTGAGAAAATATTAGGAAATACTAAGAAATGTAAAGAAGCAATGTGCATCAATCACTCAAACTCATAAACGCGGCATGAGAAATAAGAGAGTGGGGATAGAAATGTGTTCTCAATATGGAGGGGTCTTCATTCATCATCAATGCTTCGAGAAGCTCCTCCTTCATCACCGTCACCTTGTTATGTAGACTCCTCATGTTGGTGGAAGGCTTGTAATCCTCAACGTGGCCCGTAATGTTAAAGTGGAGGTGGAGGTGGATGGATCCAAGTATTAAGGCTAGTGGTTTGCAAGGCTTGACCAATGTTGGCGAGGTTGTTTTACATTTCCATGTGACTATAAGTCCAATATATTTGTAGCTCCTCCCCCTCTTAAGCACTTGCCAGGGCATTATAAACATAGCCCACGATATGTATATGTGTGTATACACACACACACACACACACACACACACATATATAAAAGCTTGGTGGAGATGGTTCCAATTACTGCTCAACGCCTCTATGGTGCTTATCGAACTCTTGCACCTTATTTTGAATGTAGTAACAATTGTTTCTTCCCCTTAGAAAGGTATGTGACTCATTAGTCACTAGTAGTGCAACCTTCGTCAATACATTAGAAATTAAACTTGCAAGAAAAAGTTAAGAATCACCTTTTGCCTATTTATTAAGATCTCTTGATAAATAATTTTTCCCACATTAATTGATTTTCCTTGCATAATGGCATATCGAAGACAAACTTCGGGTTGTAGACATCGGATTTTGATATTTTTTTTACCATTAAGTGCTAAATTAGGGTAAACTTTCAAATTTGTTGCTTTTTTCAAGACAAAGTTCTAATCTAACAAAAATATACATTTTCTGGGCGAAATAACCATTTTAAATTATTTATTAAAAAGTGAAGGGCAAAACGGTCTTTTGTATTTAAGTGTCATTTTTTAATTTTTAAGGTTTTTAAATTTAAGTTCATATTTCAGTATCTCAATGAATTTTGTTATCTTTTTGAATCCGTTTTGAAATAATTTTTAAAATTAAATATTTCTTGATCCCCAACGTGCACTTTTTAGTAAGAGTATTTTGATTATCATTTCTCAAATAAAAATTTATATATTTGAGATTTTTATATGTTTCTAATAATTATTAAAATATTTTGATAAATTTAAGTTTTTCTCGTTTTGTAAAAAATTAACACAAATTACACTATCGGATAAAATTCGAATAATGTGTCTCGTAGAATGAATCCTCGAAAGACATGCCATTTTTTAGTCAAAAAGAAAAAGATTGATTTTATATTAAAAATTAAAAAAAGGAATTGGACCTCCCAGGGTCAAATCACAAGATAGCCCCCATAAAAATCCCCAATTCCCATGCTTGACAGTACCCGTCCATCCTTCATCACCTTAATTCACACCCATACCCCCAATCACTCAGTATTCCCCCCACTTTACCATTAACTATTCCTAACCCCTACCCCAACAATTTCCTACTACCCTTATCTTCTTTCATACACACAAAACAACCCCCATCCTAACTTCTTAGGCAAGAACACTCAACCCCATTCATCAATTTCTCTCGGCCAAATCTCACAACTCCTTTGCCCAATGTTCATTTTATTTTTACTACTACTACTTTTTCTTTCAAAAAAAAAAAACACACACACACACACACAACCACACATACACAAACATACACCAACACATGTACAAACCCACACCACATAAAAATTTTGGAGAATGGGGGTTCATATTTGGGATGGTGATTTGTTACCACTTTGAACTTCATTCTTTATGAAGTTAGCATAATTTTTATTTGTTGTAATATTTTATTATAAAATATTATTATTTTTATTTTTATAAATCTTTACCTTTATATTTATTATGCATGTTTACATGTGTTTTTGATGAACTTTTTGTATATTGATGATCTATATGTTGTGGGAAATATTTTGTTGTATGATTGATGTTTTTGGTTGATATTTAATGAAATGGGTCTCTAAAGTTGCTCACTATTTTTGCCTTAATTTGTACTTAATCTTGCTGTTTTATTGTTTGGATTTGTTATATTTGCACCCTGCATGTTGCAAGGATCATTTTGGTGTAATTTTTTTGTAAGATTTGGTTGAATTTTGAAAAAATAAAAAAATTTAAAAATTAAAAAAAAAGGCTTCGAGAGATTGAAGACAACTTTGGTTATCTCTGTTGGAAATACTTACATAGACCCGGTTTTTGGCTTCACCTGTAAATTTTGCGGTCAATATTAAATCTTATACAATCTTTCTTACATCAACTGATGTCATAGATTCCATAACATTTAATCTATGCCACAGGGTTGCAAGCGGGGTAAAAAACCAAGTCTGTCTAAATATTTTCCATCTCTGTTTAATTACATTTTGCTGTAATTTTCATCTTTAATCCCCAAGTTTTTTAGTGCTTTTTTTTAGCCCCTAAACTTTTGTAGTGTCTATATTAGTTCTAAAAAATTTAGTTTAGTTTAATAAACTTTTTTTTTTGGTTAATATATTTAGTCAATAGAAGTTACTATGCTTTTAAGCTTGTTTGGTTGTACGACTATCAATTGGGGCCATATGAGTCAGGTTTTAATATATTCGAGCTCAGTCCATTTAAAAATAACATTATTGAGCTCAAGCTCAGTTCACAAAATTCACAAGAGAAAGGTTTATATTCAACTCACAAAAATAAACGGGTTTCAGGTCAAGATCGGGCCTGTCCAAACTCACAACAATATAAATAAATAAAAATTAATTAATTTTCTCAATGCATACATCTGATTCCTGGAAGTATCTAAATTGTATAACAAAACCAGCACTTTACCTTCATAATAACCATGATCATGACAAAAAAATTACATAATTTGAAGCTAATAATATTCATAAGTTTAATAATTAAAACAAGAAAATAAGTAACATCCATAAGCTTAATAACTAAAACTGCATAAGGAACAAGTTTCCAACAGCAATCCACCCCCCATCAGATGGAACTCTTAGATTAGCCATAAAGAAAACATAATTCTACCATTTACTGTTGAGTGTTGAGATTTGAGAGAATAAAAAATTTACGGGTTAAAAGCTTGAGGAAAGAGAAGAGATAAGAGGGAAATAGGAGATTTGGCGTTTTGAGAGCAGAATAGAATAATACTAGTAGTAGTATCTGTTGGTCCCAAAGCAACTTAAGAGGGGGGTGAATTAGGTTTCTTAAAAAATATACTTTCAGAAATATTGAGATTTTCTAATTAAATGCTGATATAATAAAATCAATAGAACAGTAAGGTAAAGAGAAAAAAATTAAACAACCAATACTTCCAAGCTATCAAGCTTGAAGTATTCAATCACTAGAATGCTTCACACACTTGGTGAGCCAATAATCTTTACAAAGTTGGGAAGTTCTTGCTCACACTAAAACTCTTTTAGTTGAGCCAAGAATCTTACTTACAACCACACTTTCATACAAGATTATCACTCCACTCAAAGTTGAATTGCACTCACAACTGCACACTAATACAACAAGGCATTATAGTCAATTTGTACTCAAATTACTCTTTTCTAAGGCTTGTATTCAATGTATTAGATGATTTTTTCTGAATGTCAAAGCAACCATTTATAAGAGCAATAAATGGTGGTTGGCAACTACTTCCTAACGGCTAAATAATAAATGCACAAAAAGTAGCCGTTGGGGTTTCGGACGTCCGAGATATATTGGATGCGTCGACACAGCTTCCGATCTTTATACAGTTGTTGAAGAGCTTCGTTCGGACTTTCATCCATGCGTCCGTTCCTTCGTCCGATAGAGGCTTCGGACGGTCATGTTCGTTCGAAAAGAGAAGCAGTAGGATCCCATTTCTTTCTGCCTAATTGTTCGGACGGTGCAATGCGTCCGAGAAGTTTTGACCTAGTATAAAGACGGTCTCAGTGCATCTACGAAATCTTGTTTCTAAAAAGCAAAACAGATAATGATCTGCAAAAACTTGTTTATGAGTTAAGTGTTTATGTCATCATCAAAATAAGGTTTGGAAAACATCAATCTCCCCCTTTTTGATGATGACAAACCTTCATAGAGTAATTATGTAAAAACAATTGGATATGACTAATCATTTTGCAATATAACACAATTGGATATGACTAATCAATCATTTTGCAAGATAGAAGACTACTCCCCCTTTTGACATAATCAAACAAAGCTCCCCCTGAGAATATGCAAGTAATTGACAGAATTTTAACAAGCTTCATATATTCAACTTAAAAGTTTAACAGTACTGAATTCAAGGAAATACATGTCCAATTAATAAAGAAAGGTAAATCTACGGGAAGTTCTAAAAACCAAAGAAATGCTGAAAACACAACACAGATGTCAAAAGAACTAATGGCAGTCATTTCGCTTCTTGGAGCGCTTTTTAGTCTTTTGACGTTTGGATGGAACATCTTCATCGGTGGCTTCACTGTCTTCCTCTTCGCCGGTGCGACGTTGCATGATGAAGTCAAACGTGTCGTCAACATACTCATCGTCGTCTTCCTCGTCATTGGCAGCTCTTTCGGCAGCTTCTTCGTTGTCCTCATGAGCATTTTCATCTTCAGGGTCATCACTGTCGGAGGATGATTCGAGTGAATATTGTGACTGAAGATTAGCAAATTGAACCTGAGCTGAGGCAAACATGCCACAAGGCTAAGTGCCCCTTGTAGAATCATTTGACGAGTTTCAAGTCGCTTTAACTTTCAATTAGTGCGACGTTGAAAGGAACTGACTTGAGTGCTCAAAGAGGTGAGAAGGCCACAGATATGAGAAAGTGATGGTTCAGATGTAGATGGAGGAGGAACGTGGAATGGTAGAGGTGGTTGAGGAGAAGGAGAAGGAGAAGGAGAACGGGGAATAGCAAAATCAGAGGTGGAAGCATGGGATTGTGACTGTGCTCTATAAAGGCCGCCTTAGTTAACCATTGATCGTTGAAAAACCGGAGGCCTTTTCGTTCAATGCAAGATTTGTTAAAATAAGGAGGAAATTGTTTGTTTCCGCTGAAAAGAACGTCGAGAAAATCAAAAATTTTGGTGAGAAATTTGCCAAAACAAATGTTTCTTCGGGTATCAGTAAGAAAGAGTTCCCATAGGGAACAAAAGAGATACCCAAAATCAAGAGGAATGCCCTTGAAAACACAATAAAATAAGTAAAGCTGCATTTTACCGGGCTCAGTACGATGCCCGTCAGTTGGCAATAACAGATTTGTGAAAAGAGTATACAGAATATTGAGTTCAGGAGTGAGCAGTGTAGTTTTGGTTTCCTTTTGTCTCTTTAAAATTGATAAGAGACTTACCTGTATAGCAGAAATCTCTTCATATTCAAATGGAATCTTCAAAAGCGGGCCATTTATCTAAAGAAAAGAAATAGAAGAAATCATTTGGGTTTGAGACTTCACATTCAAAAATCGTGTTAATGATGTTGGATGAAATCTCAAGATTAGTGCTGTTAACCCGAGAAATTAAAGTGCGAATAGTGGGGCCTTTCCGAAGATTGGCAGTGAATTGAAGCACCATGTCATGATATACAGGTAAATCAATATGGACTAGGTGACCCCAATTTTGTTTTTCAAAACAGGATTTGACAAGGGAAAGATTATACTCATCAAACAGACTTTGATATCGTTCGGAAGATTATGGATTTACTTAAAAGGGATGTATACCGTTCGGATGCCTTGGCATCAGATGAATTTTGGCAAGATTGGATTGGTGGAGACTTGGGGATTAGCAGATGATTCTCCTCGTACTGGAGCTATCCCTTTAGATTTGCGTCCACGAGTTGCTGCATTATCCTCTCTGAGATTTAACCATTTTGAAGGAAGGAAAAGAAAAGAAGGAAAATTTTAAATTTTTGAAGATTGGTGAGAATTTGAGGAAATAAGATGGTAGATGGGGGAAATTAGATGTGATTTAGGTGAGAGAAGCTTTGGAGAGGATAAGTTTCCAACCAATTTTGGAAGAAAGAGTAGGAATTTGGAAGGGGTGGTGAAGGGACAATTTTCGCCAGAGGGTTTTTCGGGGGAGATGGTGAGTCGAAATGGGGAAGATGGACGGTTTTAATCGAACAGGGAGACCATTCGGACGGCCGAACGTTTGGTGTGCGTCCGATGAAGCATCCGAAAGCTGAAGAACGGACGGCCGAAAGAAGAGCCAGTGCGTTCGATGTTCTTTCGGACGATGGTACGCGTCCGTAGGTCCTAGAATTCCAGAGAGTATGATGAATAAAATGAATATCGTTCGGAAGATTATGAGCGTGTGAGGAAGAAAGGGAGTTTTCGGACGATCATAAGGAGTCCGAAAAAGAGTCTGTTCGGACGAACTAGTGCGTCCGAACTAAGAACTTATGCCAAATTGTTCTGTAAAATCCCCAAACATTTTCTGAGAGATGCAAAGCGATCTAGAGCTAAGGGTTTTGTAAAAATATCAGCCAATTGATCTGAAGTAGGCACAAAATCAACACGAATTTCCTTTTTACAAACAAGATCTCTAATGCAATGATGCTTAACATCAATGTGTTTGGTTCTAGAGTGCATAACAGGATTTTTTGTGAGATTAATTGCACTAGTGTTGTCACACTTTATAGGCACACAATCAAAAATTACACCAAAATCTTTCCGAGTATGTTTCATCCAAAGAAGTTGAGCACAACAATTTCCAGCAGTAATGTATTCGGCTTCCGCCGTAGAAAGAGAAATAGAATTTTGCTTTTCAGAAACAATTGTTTGCTCTTGTAGATACACATCTAGATTTATAAGACATGATAGATGTTGGTACTTTTTGTATCAATTTTACACCCAGCAAAGTCAGCATCAGAATAACTAATCAAATCAAATGTAGAGGACTTTGGATACCACAGACCAAAATCCATTGTTCCCTTTAGATATCTAAAAATTCTTTTAACAGCTATCAAATGCGATTCTTTAGGGTAAGATTGAAATCTAGCACATAAACAAACAGCAAACATGATATCTGGTCTACTGGTTGTTAAGTAAAGTAGACTTCCGATCATACCTCTATAGTGTTTTCATCAACACTATTACCTTCTTCGTCTTTATCAAGTTTGGTTGAAGTGCACATTGGCGTACCAACTTGTTTGCAATCTTCCATTCCAAATCGTTTGAGAAGCTCCTTTGTGTACTTGATTTGCGTAATAAACGTTCCTTCCTTAGTTTGATGAACTTGTAGTCCGAGGAAAAATTGTAACTTGCCCATCATACTCATCTATTGATACTCAAACTCTTCTTGCATTAAATGTGAAAAGTCCTTGCACAAACTTTCATTAGTTGCTCCAAAAATAATATCATCAACATAAATTTGAACAATTAACAAACCATTTAAATCCATTTTTGTAAAAAGAGTGGTGTCAACTACACCTCTTTTGAAACCATTTTATATCAAGAAACTACGTAATCTTTCATACCAAGCTCTTGGAGCTTGTTTCAAACCATATAAAGCTTTGGAGAGTTTGAAAACATAATTTGGAAGATTTTTATTTTCAAAGCCCGGAGGTTGTTCAACGAAAACTTCTTGATCAATAAAACCATTTAAAAATGCACTTTTGACATCTATTTGAAATAATTTGAAATTATTGAAACATGCAAATGCAAGAAACATGCGAATGGATTCTAATCTAGCCACGGGTGCAAAGGTTTCATCAAAGTCAATACCTTCTTCTTGAGCATAACCTTTGCAACAAGTCTAGCTTTGTTCCTTATGATTTCACCTTTGTCATCTAAACCATGCTTAATTTGTTTCTAAAACCCATTTAGTACCAATAACAGGATGAGAAGAAGGTCTTTCAACCAAGGTCCATACATTATTTTTCTCAAATTGACTAAGTTCATCTTGCATAGCATTAACCCAAGATTCATCACTCAAAGCAACATCTATATGTTTAGGTTCAATGTGAGAGAGTAATGCACAATTACTATTCAAAGGTTTATGAGAACGAGTAGTTACCCCATCGGATAGATCACCTATGATTAAATCTTGAGGGTGACTAGAGACGAATCTCCAAGCTTTCGGAAGCTCATTTGGAATGTCCTCGTTCTTTTCATCATTGATTTGATGGTTGTTGACATCAACGCTTGATGTGATCTCTTGATGATTTTCATGAATAACGAGCTTTTCGAGCTCCTTTAAAATACCTACATCTTCATCTTCACATAAATTCTACATCACCAATGCCGATTGATTTTGCTTTATTGTTATCTCCAAAAGTGACTTTTCCACTATTTTTGGATGAATAAAATGGGGTTCGTGAAGAGAGAGGCATCACCCGTCATGTGCCTTGAACATCCACTATCTATGAACCACTTAGCATTGTTGGTGATGTTAAGTACCTACACAATAAATCAATTGATAACTTTTGGTACCCACATTTTCTTGGGTCCATTTTAGTTAGTGAAATTGCTTTCGATCCATGCAACTTTCATTCCAAGTTTTTCGTTCTTCTTGACATAACACATATTCTTAACATGTCCATGTTGTTGGCAATATCTACAAATAATGCTTTTATTACCATATAAAGATGATTTTGGTTTTACAATACATAAGTCATCCCTTCTAAATATGACAAAATTTTTGTTGATTGCTACATTTCTATTTCTTTTCATATCAACAACATTTTCTTTCTTTCTAGTTAAGAGAGCATTCAAATCATCCATTATTTTCTTCAAGGAGGATTGTTCTTCCTTGACCTTTGATCTCATAAGCATTCTTTTCTTCAAATCACGATTTTCTTGTGATAGCTGCTATTGTTTTCATTCACAAATTTAGAGTTAGCATTCAATAAAGCATTTAACTTTTTTACTAACTCCTTATTTCTAGCATATGATTCCTTTAAGCTATCATGCAATTTCAAAATGAAAGCTTCAAGATCATCTTCATCATTTTCATCATTAGAGTCATAGTTAGAAGTTACCTCATCATCTCCAATGGCCATAAAGGCCATTTGTGCCGACTCCATTTCTTCTTCAACTTCTCCTTCGGAGTTGCAATCATCCCATGTGATTTGAGAGTTGTTGAATCTAGGTTTTCTTCCTTCCTTCTTTTTCTTGGAAGGACACTCATTTGCAAAGTGTCCGAGTTGACCGCATTCAAAGCATTTTTCATTTTGCTTCTTCATTTCAAGCCTTGACTTCCCTTTGAAATTATTTGAGTTTGTGGCTCCGCCTCTTCTCATTCTTCGTTTGTTGATATAATGTTTAAGAAATCCTTTGGTGATAAGTGCAAGATCTCCTTCATCAAGTTCTCTTCATCTTCTAGATTGATGGAGCTGTTTCCATCTTCTTCTTGAGAGGTCTTTAGAGCAATGCTCCTTCTTGGCCTTGCTTCTTCATCATCCACTACCTTGGCCTTTAACTTCAATTCATAAGATGTAAGAGAATTGATTAGCGATTCAATAGGCATTAAATTTAAATTCTTGGCTTCCTCTATAGCAATTGTTTTGGCATCCCATTCTTTCGATAGAGCATTTAGGATTTTTCTATTTTTTTCACCCAAAGAGTACTCCTTATCCAAGGCTTCAAGATCCTTCATAATGTCATTTAACCTACAGTACATTTTGTCAATGTTCTCATGTGGTTCCATCTTGAAGGTCTCATACTTGGCAACAAGTAAGGATTTCTTTTGCTCACGAACATCATCGCTCCCTTCATGGATTTTCTTCAACTTATCCCATATTTCTTTAGCGGAAATGCAACCCTTCACGCGAGTTGATTCATTTTCATCCAAGGCATTATATAACACATTCATAGTATTGACTTTTGCATTTAACGTCAAGTTTGCCTTGTCTTGTGGAGTGAGCTCATCCCTTGTCTTTTCTCTTCTTCTATTTGTGTGATCATCAATGATAGAAGCTTCAAAAGGACCTTCATTGACAACATACCACAAATCAATGTCAATAGATTGCAAAAATATTTTCATTCTATCCCTCCAACTAATAAAATTTGCCCCATTAAGCATAGGGGGCCTAGTAACGGATTGGCCCTCAAAAAATAGAGCATTGTTGGTTGCCATAAAATTTCTTTTCTCAAAAGCAGTTTAAGCAATACAATGAGACCAAGCTCTGATACCAATTGTTGGTCCCAAAGCAACCTAAGAAGGGGGGTGAATTAGGTTTCTTAAAAAATATACTTTCAGAAATATTGAGATTTTCTAATTAAATGCTGATATAATAAAATCAATAGGACAGTAAGGTAAAGAGAGAAAAATTAAACAACCAATACTTCCAAGCTAGCAAGCTTGAAGTATTCAATCACTAGAATGGCTAGCTTCACACACTTGGTGAGCCAATAATCTTTACAAAGTTGGGAAGTTCTTGCTCACACTAAAACTCTTTTAGTTGAGCCAAGAATCTTACTTACAACCACACTTTCATACAAGATTATCACTCCACTCAAAGTTGAATTGCACTCAAAACTGCACACTAATACAACAAGGCACTATAGTCAATTTGTACTCAAATTACTCTTTTCTAAGGCTTGTATTCAATGTATTAGATGATTTTTCTGAATGTCAAAGCAGCCATTTATAAGGGCAATAAATGGTGGTTACAACTACTTCCTAACGGCTAAATAATAAATGCACAAAAAGTAGCCGTTGGGGTTTCGGACGTCCGAGATATATTGGATGCGTCCGACACAGCTTCCGATCTTTATACAGTTGTTGAAGAGCTTCGTTCAGACGTCAGTGCATGCATTCGTTCCTTCGTTCGATAGAGGCTTCTGACGGTCATGTTCGTCCAAAAAGAGAAGCAGTAGGATCCCATTTCTTTCTAACTGCCTAATTGTTCGGACGGTGCAATGCGTTCGATAAATTTTGACCTAGTTCGGACGGTTCAGTGTGTCCGAAAGCCCTGTCTCTAGCAAAATAGATAACAGTCCTGCAAAAACTTGTTTACTGAGTTAAGTGTTTATGTCATCATCAAAATAAGGTTTGGAAAACATTAGTGTCTAATATGTGATTATATATGTAATTAGTTATTTACTTTTTATACAATTAATATATATATATATACACACACACATATATATAAGATATTCAGGCCGAGCTTTAATTGGGCTGAATTTAGTATAACCCAAGCTCAGCTCACAATAAAACGGGTTTAGTTTTAAGCTCAAATTTAGCTCAACTCACATAAAATATGGCTCAACTTACAATATTTAGGATCGCTCGGGTTGAGCTCAGGCCAGCCCGCTCCAATTGACAATCCTACTTGGTTGGTAGGATTTATTTGGTTATATCTGGTTAAAGTAATGAACATGAATGGGCTTGTTTATTTGTTCTGTTTGTTTGATTAATGGGCTTGTTATTTGTAATGGGTTTGATTTTTTTCAAATTGTCTAATATTAACTTTGGTTTTAGTTTGATAGACAGGCTATAATATATAGTTGGATCATGGATGTTAGCTAGATGAATGATCTCATTGTAGTGGGTTGATTTTGGGTATGGCCCATTCATTCTCGGTAGGCCCAGTCAATAATCTAATAAGTGGGCTAATTTATTTTGTTTCGGCCAATATCAGTAGATTTGTTAGTTGGATTATTTCCTTTTGGGCCATGACTAATTGTGTTACATGTTATGGATTAATTACATTTTTGGGCCTGAATATGAAGAAAGGTTAGAAGAATGTTTTGGACTTTATTTTATTATGTGTTTGGCTGCTAGAATTTACTTTTGGGCCTACTTTCTGTTGAATTTCTATAATTGCATTTCTACTTCTGTATCTTAATAAAATTACAATTTGACCTTGCAACTTCTGGAAATATTATTAACCCTTGAGCTTTAAGATCTCTGAATTATATTTTAACCCCAAAACTTTTTGAATTGTAGTTTTGTCCTTGAAACTTTATGAAATTACATTTTTGGTTCCTCAAAACTTTCTTTAATCACAATTTGGTTCCTAAGCATTTGTAAATGACATTTGGTGGCTCTTAAACTCTTTTGAAATGGTAAGTTTAACCCCAAAACTTTTGTAAGTTCTATAATTTGCCCCTAGAAGTTTAGATTGTTACTAATTGTCCTTTTTTTTCCCCTTAATTATTGCTTTTGCTACTAAATTAGTTCCTTTTGAGCATAATTGATACTTTAGTTGTTTTGACATGTTGCAATTCACTCCTTAATGTTTCAATTTAGTTTAATTACATCCCTTTTGCATTGAATTATTCCCATTTAACTTTTTTTTCTTAAATTGGCATAATTTTGGTTGTTTAAACTTCTTTTATTAAATATCCTTACTCTTGTTTAATTCATATGATTAGTTAGATTAGTTTTCTTTGCATTATTATTATAGGGATAAAGGGGATGGGATGGGTTAATTTCAACCCATTTGCTCATCTTTATTTTGGATTAGAACTTCAACACTGTTGGTTCCACGAGGAACATTCCCAAACTTTATTATGTGAAATACGTGGTTTATTTGCCACTTGTTTTATTGGCCTTATTTAATTTTTTTCATTTATCATTTTCTTAGAGTATTTACATATGGTCATGCCCTTATGGGGACACATAGCCGTTGACCCCATATATGGGGCAACATTTGTAAAAAGGCTTGAACTAATGTATTAGATAGGATTATATGCTATGTGTTTACTAACACAAGTCATTGAAACCATCAAATTTTTGAGGCATCAAACGAAAAGAAAGCTCATACTTAAAGTTATTTAGGCATATCCGCACTTCAACTTGGGTAAATCTTTTGGGCACTTGAAAATATAAGTGATTGCCACCTTGCTACAAAGTCAAAAATTGAGGAACTTATGTTGTGGACCTCATAGAGAGAGCCTGCACATGTGGGTCATTTCAACTCAAAATCTATTTGTGACATTCCATGTGGACATGCAATTTCAGTTGCTAGGGATTTGCATTTTTAGAATATCATGTTTGATGTGTTTTGTTTGCTCTATATGTGCCTATATGTTATTATTTTATTTAGTATTCTATTTAGCATGTAACTTTGTAAATATATCTTTTCTTTGCACTATGCACCAATCCAGTGCTGGTATAGAAAAATCTCCTACAGTGTTAATCTTGCGCTGGCACAGCGATTCCCCCATTCCCTACATTTTCCTTGCATATTTCCATCTATTTGTATTTATTCTTATCCATCCAAACTTGATAACAATTTGAGTTAATTTATAGGGAAAATGGATTAAATCTCGCAATTGGTTTTCATTGGGGGATGAAAGTATGTGTAGGTTACCTGTAGAGTAGTCTAGCCTCCTCTTACCTTAATAGGAATTTCGAATAATTTCTTTTGTTTTCGTAGATTAGGTGTCATCTGAAGTAGGGTTTCTAATTTATCATTTTACCTATTTATTTAGTTTATTACATTTTAAAAATGATTTAAACATTTTTTGTAACCTTTTAACCTTTAGGATTTTTCCCTTTTCCTTTAGGTTTAGGTTAGTGTCTCGATGCACTTCAAATACTGGGTGGTGACTTTATTTTATATTTATTTCTATAAAAACCCTATTCTAGATAAAAAAAATGGGTCTTCAAAATGTCACTTTCTGAAGTCCCATTTTAGACCCTCTTTTGTATTATTACTATTATACTCATTCATTTATTTTCTCTTTATTTGTATTTTTTTTTCCTTGCTAGAAAAATCGGGCGCGATGGCTTGGCAACTCCACTAGGGATAATAGAGAGTCCGAACACTTGATTTATCATATTTCCTATATTTTAACCTATTTTCATATTGAATTTGGATATTTAGGGTGCATTTCTTTATGCTGTTTTTTATGTCATTCTATATTTGCCTAATTTGTTGTAATTTGCTTATTGTTGCTATTTGTAAATATGCTTTATTTTGTGTGTTGTAATTTTTTTTTATTTTCTAACTTCATGAGTATGTAGATAGACATACTTATTTAAATTTTCTTATACACTTTTTTTGGCATTTAATTCGCTTTTGTTTTATTCTCCAATTCTATTATTTCATATTTTGATATTTTTGAACACTCTGTTTTATATAAATGTTGGGTAATTTAAGTTCTTCCACCTCCAAGAGGCACATCATGCATCACTCATCTACATAACCTAATGAGTATTGTCCCATTTTCTTTTTAAGATTCAAACCTCAAGTAGTTGCATGGGTATGGGATGTAGTGTGCCTATACCATTGTTCCACAAGTCCAACTCGAACCACTGACCTTAGACGCATGGAACTGACTGATGATACTTTTTGGGTCTCTTAGTTTGAAGTTCGACAACCGTAACTTGTGTGGAGTGTGGATTGCATTAGTAAGTCTAAACTCAGGAAACATATACATTACCTAAAGGATAGAGTCTCTCAGAACCCTAATGGACACTAGACACTAGGAAAGGGATAATCCTTGTGTTTACATTTTTACTTTTATGGTATTCTTATTTTTTGTTCTTATTCTCTTTATTTATTGTTTTTTTGCATTTCATGAGTCCTATTCTAGAGCCTTTGGGCAAAATACTTTTCTAGTAAGTCACTTCTGAGTCCCTAATTTTTGTATGTTTAACTATGTTGCATCTCATGTCCCAAGAATCAAAATAGCATCATAGTTTGGTTATAGTAAATCCAAGAGTTTATATATGTTACCCCCTAGATTTCTTTGTCACACTTGTACCTTTGGATTGAATTGTAATGTTTTGTAAATGAGGTAAATTTGTATAGTTTTTTTTTTCGAACAATTGTATCCTCTCTTCATGTTTGTACTCCTATAGAATTCTTTTTATAAATTCATTTTGGTATTGACGTTAAGTTGCTCTTTTGGAACATTGCATCTTATTTAGACTCAGCCCAGCTACTAAAGCGGACACCTTAGAGCACATTTCATTTTTTGCATTTTTACTCACTTTAATAACTGGCATCAAGCATAAGTCGTTGAGGGAATCCTGTGGTAAGAATAAGCTTTCTCTTTTGTCTCGGGTACATAAACTAATAAGACATGCATGTTTATATTTTTTGTATCATCCAAAGGAATAGTGTACAAGGTAAGGACTTATTCAGGATAACTTCAAAATCAAGTAGCATGAAGGCATAAGTCAAGTAGTTGTTTAATTTACTAGAATACGAGGTTTGATAATCATCTTTGGCCAGCTTAACATGTTGGTAAAAGTTCTCTACATGTGGACACTAAGATAAGAATTAATCAAATGAGTGTGTACTTCTCCAAGAACAAATAATTGAGGCCAAATTTTGATTACAACTTGCTCGAGACTAAGTAAATTACTAAGTGGTTTGGAGTGATCAAGCAAAAGTCAAATCAGTGATCCCACCAATCTTTGCTAGACCCTTCAAACTACCTGATCCATTTGAACAAAAGTTCTTGTAGACTTCATGCGAAATGGATAAGACACTGGTTAACATTTCACAGAACACATGGATGATCAGCGTCTCAAGTCTTTTGAGTGATGTTCTCTCTACTTGTTCATGAGCCAGCCACCCAAAGTACCCAATCCATTGGAACATAGTTCTCTCTAGACTCCATTACCTAATGACAGAGACACTATTCACCTTTTTATAAGTAAATATGATTTGTTCTTGGATCTTTTGATATCCTATTTTTCATATCACATCATAACTCATTCTATTCAACAAGCCTTTTTTAAGATGGAGACGATGAAGCAAGAATTTCAGCACCAATACTAATTAGCAAATGCGTTGGGTTCATTAGGTATTGTTTAGTACCTATCCCAGAGGATTGTATTTCCAAGCTAGACCAACCCTTGGCATAAGAAGTGGTTCCCCATAAGGCATGCATACCAATTTTCAATTCTATTTACTTATTCAATTTATTTTTCTTTTTCTTTTTTGTTTATTTTTCCTTACCTTACATTCATCCAAATGTTGTGAAATAAAAGAAGAAAGATGAGGAAAATTTTCCTAGCAAATATTTGGATACTATTGTAAAGTTTTCAAAGATTTTGAAGGTGTTACTTGATATGTCATGGATCCTGCAATTCACACAATGGTTCATTCAGATAAATTAGTTTTCACAACTATGGCGATAAAAATCAGTCTGAGGACAAGATATTTATTACTCTTACCATTGAGTTGTAGTCTTAGAGCCACATTCATGCTTTTCAATGACAATGTTCTCTGAAAATTTTCAAATAAATACATTATTTTTTTGTACGAGTAAGAAATTCATAGTGTTTGAAACATTTCATTTAAAAGCTGTATGCATGTTTTGTCATGTGTTCTCAATTACTGATCCACAATTGAATTAGCATAGTTTCCTTGATGCTTTTTTTTTTTTTCAGTTTCTTTTAATATCAACAATCCTCACGGCTTTGTTATCTTTATTGCTACAATTTCGCCTTGTGTCACGAAACAAACGATAAGCCTCTTGGCTTTTGTTTTGAGTCTTTGGTAGAATGATAAATTTATTTATATTTTTATTTGGAGCATTTCAAATTGGTATTTAGAGCTAGGTTTGTTTGAGAAATCATGGCAGAAAATAATAATGTCATCTGTGTAGTTCCAAAACTCACAGAAAAAAAAGATTACAATTTTTGGATAATCCAGATAGAGACCCATCTTCAGGCACATACTTTATATAGGTATGTTATTTAAGAAATTGAAGAGAATGTTGATGCAGATACAAAGAGAAGAGCGAGTTTGGGGTTGTGTAAAATTTATGAAGCTATTGATGTGTCAATTTTTGGTTGAATTGCAAACGCCAAAACTGTAAAATAGGCATGGGATATTTTGGCAAAGACATACCATGGGGTTGATTGGGTCTACTAAAATACTTTGTTGATGTTGAAGAGAAAATTTGAACTTATCACCATGGAAAATTGAAAACAATTGAATCTTATTTTGTTACAACTAAACTGGATTATATAGTCCATATATAGTTTATTTGATGTTATTGCTAGATTATATGTTGACATATTAACCTAATCCTATTTAATTTAGGAGTGCAAGTTTAATTAGAATTTAGTAGTTGAATTTGTAAGGGATTTATTCCCTAGTTAGTTAGTTTTCTGGTTAGATTGGATGTTAATTTAATAAGGGATTATAGACCAATTGTGATAGTCAAATCCAATAAGGATTTAGATTAATTGGTGCTTATTTAAAGGTGTTAATGGTTCATTGTTTAGTTGAGAAATTGTTATTGAAAGTTTATTAAATTATTTATCCTCCCACAAACAAAAGTTTGAAAAATTAATTTTGAAAATATTGTTGAAGGGAACAGTATGGTGGACAAAGTCCATTTATTTGAGAATGAATGGATTAATATGAATCAAGTTTTTGATAAAAATGAATTGGTGGAGAAATTATATATGAAGTACAAGATTCGTTGATCGGTGATGGAAATAAGGAAGAAGAAGACCAATTACAAGTTAGAGTTGCACACGGTTTATATGTCATCGGAATTTTGCACAGAGATTGTGGTTCGAGGATGACATTGGACCGGATTTCATAGAAGGCTTGGTTTAAGGGAAGTTATGTTGATATATTAAACCAAACCTATTTAATTTAGGTGATAGTTTAATTAGAATTTAGTTGTTGAATTTGTAAGGGATTTATTCCCTAGTTAGTTAGTTTTATGGTTACATTAGAAGTTAATTTAATGTGGGATTATAGCCCAATTGTGATAGTCAATTCCAATAAGGATTTAGATTAGTTGGTACTTATTTAAAGGTGTTAGTGGTTCATCGTTTAGTTTACGAAATTATTATTCAAAGTTTATTAAATAAAATGCATTCCTCCCAAAATTTCTGTCGATCATATTCTTGTTATTCTTATTTATCTTCTTCCAACTTTGATTTGTAAAATTTCATTGAATAAGAAGTTATCTGTTGCTACTTGGATCCGTGTTATCTACAGGAAAATTTTTACATGGACTATGCCGTGGACCCGTAGGTTCAAACCTCTCCACATCATTCACTTCCGGTGAAGTGATGCAATGTAAGTTGATATGGAGTATTTTAGACCAAGGAATCCGTGGCACTATACCATGGATCCTGTCCAAGATAACATGGGAAAAGCCTCACAGCTTTGTTATTATGAATGCCTCTCAGATTATAATTCTTATGTCTTTGATTATTTGATGCTATTGTTAGATTATATAGTTTATATAGTCCATATATAGGAGGAAAAAAATGCTCACAAATAAATATTTGGCTAACAAATTGATAAGCCAATAAACCAACGAGAACTTAATTGTAATTGCCGAATTGAAGAACAAATAAGCCACAGTCTAATCAAGAAATAACAAAACTAGAGATCACAGACAGTAAGGAGAAGAGGAGACAAACAAAATAACTATCGGATGGACTCATGAAATTTTTGGAGTATTTTTTTAAATGTAACTATGAATTCAATTTTCCTCAACTGAACAATGAACTATTAATGCCTTTAAATAGGTACCAACTAATCTAAATTCTTACTGAATTTGACTGCCGAAGGAAAGAGACAATTTGGTTATAACCCCCCACACAAAATCAATCTTTAATATAATAATAGCATCAAATAAATAAACTAGGGAATAAATCCCTTACAAACTCAACTACTAAACCATCTTTCTTCTTGCTAGAAAATTTTGACTATCAAAATTCAAGTGACCAAAACGTCTATGCCACAACCAAGTATCATCAAAATTCACACAACTCAAGCAAGGTAAATCACCATAATTTAGAGAAATAGGCTATAAAAGACTGTGATTCATATTTATTTTTGCAATTAGTCCTAATTGATCATCACAAATATTGCCAACACCATATTTGAAACACAAATCATATCCTTTTTTGACAAGTTGTCCCAAACTCAACAAATTATAATAATGGCTTGGCACATAATAAACATCAGATATAAAATTAATAGATCTATTTTTCAAGGTAATACAATTTTTTCCTTTATCAACAACAAGCACCCTTTCATTATTCCCAAATCAAACATAAGATCTAAAAGATTTATCCAATAATTTCAGAAAACATATCCTTATTTCCATACATATGATTACTATATCTAGAATTAATGAACCAATTATTTTTTTTATTTTTCTCAGATCCAAAACTGGAAAACAAAAATAGTCTCATCATTTTTTACCATTATTTTTAGCCACTTTAGTATGCACATCTCTATTATCAGATTTATTTGACCAATATTCAAATTTATAATGACCAAATTTTTGACAATTATAGTATTGAATTTTATGTATGTCTACATAATTATGTTGCTCATTATTTGTACCATTATTATTATTATTTCTTTGTTGATAATAAAAATTATCTCTACTACGGCCTCTAAAATTACCTCTGCCTCCATGACCTCTTCCACGTCCTTGGAAGTTTTGATTCCACTGATTTGACTTTTCACCCTTCTTTTTTGCCTTGTCTATCTGCACTTGCAACACCTTTTTAGCCGTTTATTTTTCAACACCACCATCTAGCTTCTCTCGTTAATTCTCTATTCTTGAAGTATTAATGAACACCCTGCAAATCTTCAGGACTATAATTTAACTAATCTTTTGTCTCTTGAATTACTGCTACCACATGATCAAATTTTTTGGGTAGTGTATTAAGAATTTTCTCAACAAACACCTCATCACTGATATCATGGTCATTTATAGCCATCATTTTCTTGATATCCGTCGCCCTAGAAAAATACACACCCATAATAAGAAGTCAAAAATTAATGTTTCTACTATATATAGAGGAACTTCTCTCTAACTTCTCTCTAGTTTATCTCTCTAAAAAGCTTTCTTGATATGCGATCATTCATGGCTGCTCTTTAGTCTATGATTGAAGGGCAACCTTCTCCTCGAATTGGGTCGTTTGCTGAAGTGGTTGTCGCCAAGCATCAACCCATTGCTCTTAAGAGAAATCGTAATTTAACGATAAGCTAGCGATTTTTTTACTGTGGACGACATTCAACGATTATCTATACCATTTAAATTTGCTTTAATTGGCAAATTTTGGAAAGGTAAACCAACCATGGATGGAGATTTTGAGGAAAGAATTTCGGAAAATTGGCTTCATGGGTGGTTTCAAACTAGGGTTTTTGGATTATTGCCATATTTGATAAGATTTTATTTGGAGGAGGATTTTCTCTATTGCTGGTGCAAAGGCTATTAGATTATCTTGGGATATGGCATGGGATTCTCAATTGGATGCCGAACTTAATATTGAATCGCCAGTGGTGTTAGCTTGGATTTTGTTAGTTGATCTTCTAGTGGTTTATTTTGACAAGATTACCTTGTTTTTGATTGCACAATTGGTGGGCAATCCTCTGAAGATGGGTATGTCTATAGCAATGATTAATCTTCCAAATGTGGCTAGTTTTTATCGAGTGTGATTTGACGATGCTAAGGATTTATGTAGGAAAGGAAAAAGATGGAGGATTTTGGCAATCGATAGTTCATGATGACCTTCTGCCTTATTGCTCTACCTGTTATAAAGTTGTCCATGTTTTGGAAGAATACCAATTCTCAATTACTCAACGAAGTCAATCCCAACCATATTTTGTGAAGAAGTAAGTGACAAAGTGGTTGACAAAGTTAAGAAGATTTGGATACCCAAACAGCAAATCACTCAGCCAGATGCTGGCATCTTTAGATTGACTTAGCTGAAAAGGCCTTGATCCCAATGCTATTGCTGATTCCAGTGAAGGTCAGAAATATTTGAATTCGAATATAACAATGATCACCAAGGAGACAGAAAAACCCTGAGACAACTAGGATTTCTTCAGAAGACGATGTTTCAAATCAGGTTCCCGTGGCTTCACTAGCTTAGGAATAGCCAAAAATGGTGGTGGTTAACATAGCATTAGGAGCTGATCATGAAACATGGTGATTTTGTCACCAAACCTACTTAGGGTTTCGACAGATGAGAGGGGGAAAGAGATCATTAAGGTTAAAATGGACAATTTGCTTATGGTTGGAACTCTTCCCATGTAGTCTGGTATTGTTTCCATGTAGATCATGCAAACAGCAATGTCCTCCAAGCAAGTCTTTATCATGAGACAGCCAGTTACACAATGTGAAGGGGTTGATTGTTCAGACACGACTGGTCTTCATACTTAGGTTAGACGTGCCTACATTTGTTGAGATGATCACCAAGTTAAATTTTAGCAAAAAGAAGAAAATGGTTAACGAGGATGAAGAGTTTAATTCTTTGTCTGACTTAGATAAAGGTCTCACGTTTACCACATACTAGGGAGAGATTGATAGGTATCTTTCAAACTTTCTTGAAATTAGTTAACAGTGAGCCAAATGTTGAAGTTTCTTCCTCACAAGGTCTAAGTGGAATTAGACAAACAAGGGGTAAGAAAAAAGTTTATCCGGTTATGATAAGCTAAAAAATATCATATATTTTATGTATCGTTTACCTCGTTTTCAGTGATGTATAAGCAAGAATTAAGTAATTATGAGCTAAAATGGGTTATTTTGAATTTTGTAGGGTTTGAGTGAAGAAAGAGTTAAAATTAATCCCAAAATTGGAGGAAAATTATAAAATTTAAGGGATGTAATTTACGTACACCGACGATGAGCGATACGGATGCAGTTTGGTAGAAATGGCATAACTTTCTTGTCCAAGCTCCGATTGAAGTGATTTTGGATGCATTGGAAAGTTAAGACAAAGATCTACAACCACTGCTCACGCAGAGGCTTCTCTCTAAGGCAGAACGATCTCCTACCGATGTATTTTTACATCCCACAGCTTCGGCAGATTGCTTGGCCCCGTTCATCTTCGGCGCAAGAGCGCTTGATCAGTGAGCTATTACGTACTCTTTCAAGGGTGGCTGCTTCTAGGAAAACCTCCTGGCTGTCTCTATGTTTTGAGTGTTTCGAGATTCCAACAGCATCAAGATCAAAAATTGTGAAAGAAATAGGGGTATCTTTACTAGAAGTTGTGCCTAAGCGGGACCATTTTTCAGAGCCTAGGTGCAATGCCTAGTAGCTCAAATATTCATTTTTGGAAGTCGCACCCAAGCGCGTGTTTTAGGTTTTATGAGCTTGCTTATTTTTCAAGAAATAGTCCTCCCATGGGCCCGTTTATGGGGGAGTTCGTGTACTTATCATTCCATAGCCCTAAAATCCTAATTTTACCTTCTTTTTTTGGCCAACACCAATCGGGTGGAGTTTATTTAAGAAGTCAAACTTCACAATGTCTGCCCGCCTTGAGCATCCAAGCGCATCAATCCTTTAATGGATAAAGGGATTGTGTCTTAGTTATACTCTAGATAGAAAGGATTAATTATGCCCTCATTTGCTAGACTATCTGCTACTTGATTAGCCACTCTAAATACATGGGAAAAGCTATAATTCCTATATAGAATGCTTTAATAAATTGCCATTGCTAGTCAATGCTCCATGATGGCTTTGCTCAACCATTCATTATGGCAACTAAGGTTAGGGAGTCTAGCTCTACTTCTACAGCCGAAAGCTGCAATGTTGCATAAAGATTGAAACCATCAGGTAAGGAGGGCGTTTCAGTTTGTAGGCTGGATTGCAGATTGAAGTAATTGCTAAATGCTTTGATTAGACATTCCCATGATGGTCTTTAATGACTCCACCACCAGCTGCTAATCCTGGGTTTCCTTTTGAGGCTCTATCAACATTTAGCTTAGCAGTCCCGCAAGGGAGAGGAATCCACTTGACTGCCAATGCTTTCCTCGGCTTTGTGATAAGTATTTGATTGCAAATGTGCTGGGTTAAAAGAAGACCATCAGCTGCTCCAGCCATATGAAATGGATGAATTTGGGAAATGTTTATGATAACTCTAGTAAACTAGAGTTATTTTCCTCTAAATTATAGCATTTTGGTAGTTTAAATCCCGAACTTTGGGTAATTAATTGAAGAATTTAGTTAATTTCTTTCATATCTGTTTGTATTTCCGTTCTTGTTAAATTTAATAAATTTTTATTAAAATTCTAGATTAATTGATTGCTTAATGATGATTAATATTATGCAGGTAAAAATTAAAGATTGGAAGTTGGAATGAACAAAGCTCAAGGGGCTAAATTGCAATAATGGAAGAAATGAAGAATGTTTGAGAAGAGAGTCGAGATCACGATCTCAAACTCTCCATATCGCGATCTCGACTCGGGAAATTGTCTTACTGTATTTTTATAGTCGAGATCGCGATCTCAATTGTTCCATATCGCAATCTCGACTCGCTGAGGGTTAAGTTGTAAGGGCAATTTTGTAAACTTTCAGCCAACAACTCCTAATTTTTGCCTTGTGTAATACTACACTATTTAAGCTACTTAAGAAATAGGAAGTGGGTAAGTAGGATTTGTAGTAGATAGTAGATTTTAGGATAGTTTAGGATATCTTGAACTCCTAAGTTTTCTTCTTTAACAAAATTTTCTGTTTAATTGTGTCTTAGATCTTCTTTTAATTTCTTATCAAGTTCGAATTTTGATTAGATAATCGTAGTAGGTTAATTGCAAGGTTCGCGTAGACAAAATTTTACTTGCTTTCTAGTCTAATTTAGTAAGAATTTCTTTGCTTGCAATCTAGGGTTTCTTAGGAAAATTAGGGTTCTTTGATAATTTCTTGCATTTCTAGTTAAGAATTCTCAATTTCTTGCATTAATTTCTAGTTAATTACTTGTGGGCTTTCTTTATTTCTATCAAAAATCCAAAAATACTTAGATTTCTAGTTTAACTCTTTTCAATTTCTAGTTTAGAAATGATTGCTTTTAGTCTTCAAGGTTTCTTATTTGAAGTCCTTTTAATTGGGTAATTTGCTTGCTTTCAATTTTAGTTTTAATTTGGTTCATTTAGGTTAGAATTAAGTGCCTTCCTTTACTTGCTTTTTTCTAGAGTTGATTAATTAGTTTTTTAATATCGTAATTGGTAATTTTCACTTACTTGCTTTTTTAGTTAATCTAGCATAAAACTTAAGTTTTTATCATTTCATTTAATCATGGTTTTTACTGGAGTAGTTCCATCATCCATTGTTTGATTTCGCTTAACTACACAAATATCCGTAAATCTTGGTAATTGCCTTCCAACAATCCTTGTGGGATGATACCTACTCATCCTATAATCCTATACCACTATCAACTCCGTATACTTGCGGAAGTTAGGTAGAGTATAGTGAATTAGTGTGGTTAATTATTGCTTGTTTGTCTTTTCAAAGTTGAATTCTACCTAACGAAGTAATCACTTTCTCAAGTTGGAGCATATATTTGTGATAATATGCTGAGGTGTGATGAAAAGGCCTTCAAAAATTGCCATGTTCCTTTCTTTCCATTCAAACCTATCAAGCAAGGAATGATTTTGTGAACAGCCGTGAGAGTTGTCGAAGAAGAATCTACCACCACCAGGAATTTAGCTTTTCCATATTCTAGAGATTGAGGCGGGAAGAGCACTTCAAGCCATGATTCAAAGTAGGACCAAACTTGGTTGGTGGATTCGCACCCTACGAAAAGGTGAGCCAAAGTTCCATGACTATTACAAAAGGAGCATTTTGAAGCCAAGGAAACTCCAAGGTTGATTATGATGTCTCAAGTGGGAGTCTTCTATTCAGGAGGTGCTACATGAAGATGGAATCCTTCGGAGTTGCAATCTATCATCCCAAATCATTTTTTGTGAGAGAATAGATACTTTAGTGGGGAGGTGGACGATATTGAAAATTTGCCATTTGTTGAAGGGGTCCACACTAGTTCGTTCGACTCACTTGTCATTTGCGGGGTTCTCTCATGAAGAAGCTGCCTCAATTTCTCGAGTTCTTTAGTTGAGTAATGCTGACTTAAAATTGAGAGGTTCCAGTCGTTTGGAGACCACACGTGAGCAGTAGTTAGGCTTGGATCAAATACTTGGCTAACTATGCGGAATAAGGGGCCTTGAGACAGCCAAGGATCAAACCAAAAGGAAGATTGTCTATTTTGTATCAAGAATAGAAAACCTTTTTTCGCGTCCTCGTGACTTTTAAGCATACACTTCCATATTTATGAATCTCTAGGCCCCTCTTTTATTAAGCACGGATGGGAGTGACAATATACCTTTTATGCATGAATTTGCACCAAAGGAACCTTTTGGGGGGCCTCAGAAACTACTCAAAGAATCTATTGGATTTCTTGAGCCAAACTTTGCCAACCAACAACATCAAATGGCCTAGGAATTTCGTCCCTTGAAGTGGTCATGCATGGTTTTAGCCTCAAATTATTTTGGAAAGGAAACTCACTTTGGAGTATATTCCTCCCAGGGAGATACATCAGAAGCCATTATCATCCTTGTATGGTAAATGAATCATCGGGAGACTCTTAGCATGGAAAAGGATGCTAAGAGCCCGACATGATGTTGAATGGAATATCTTATTTCTGATAAGGAATATATGTTGCTCATTCTGGTTTGACCCTTGGATGGAACTAGGGACGTTATGGCACATGGTGGAACAAGTTTATGATTATTTGCTCACAGTGGCACAATTGTGGAATTCCAATAGCTGGGATCTTTCTTCTTTAGATGGAAGATATTCCAATGAAGAACTAACACGCATTGGTGAAACACTTAAAAACAAAGTGTTGTTCCTTACAGGAGAACTGGACGAGACAGTATGACCCTAACACTGGCCAACAAGGGTATTTTCTCAGTCTCCTCCACTTTTGTACCAAAGGCAACAGTCTTCTCAAGACAAATGATATGGGATGGGAGGCTTCAGTTGAAATTTTCAGTTTTCATGTGGAGACTATTGAATAAGAGTCTATCTTTTGGTGATGCATTCCCCAAGATTGGAATCTCACTAGCTTCCAAATGCTGTTTTTGCAAAAATGAGGAGTCATGTGATCATTTATTTGTAGAGTGTGAACTCACTAAGTAGATTTGGCTATTTTTTGAAGCATGGCTAGAAGTGTCATTTCCTCCCACAACTTCCATATTACAAAAACTCAACTTGGTGGGGGGCGGTTTCCCCCTCGACAATGGTTGAGACTCTTCACAAAATTATCCCAAGTATCATTTGTTGGTTTGTGTGGAAAGCAAGAAACAAGGCAATTTTTGAAGGATTGGTAACCAATGCTGAACGACTCATTATGGCTGTATGTGCGTATTTGAAAACCATTTCATCCATTCATCCTTTCACAAGGCTGGTGGCGGTTAATGACCACCTACTCTCAAGAGGAATTTGTCATAACTTGATCCAAACTAAACCACGAAAGTTGTGGCTATAAAATGGATTGTCCCATCTTTTGGCACCTTGAAGATGAATGTTAATGGGGCTTCAAAAGGTATTATGGGATTGGCAGCTGGAGGAGGTATTCTTAGAAGCCACAACGGACAGCTTGTTAAGGCTTTTTGCAACATCTACAACTACGAAACCAACTTGCAAGCGGAGATAATGGTGTTGATTGATGGACTTAAGATGTGTGCCCAAATGCAATTATAATAAGTTGAAGTGGAAATTGATTCATTAATTTTAATGAACATTCTAAATGGCCAAGCTAAGCCACCATGGACAACAGACCAGCAGCTGCATGTTGTAAAAGATCTCACATTGGGAAGGAATGTTCTTTTACCCATGTATTTAGGGAAGCAAATAAGATAGCCGATTCTTTAGCAAATAAAGGAATTAGAGCTTCTTCGTATGTAGAATGAATATATATGCGGCAAGGAATTCAGCCAAGACACAATCCCTCCTTTCATAAAGGGATTGATGTTCTTGGATATTCAGGGTTGTCCCTACATCCGGCTTTTTAAATCCTAATTTTTGATTAATAAAACTTACATCGATTTGGGTGTTTTCTTAAAAAAACTTATATTGTAATTTTGCTATTTTTTTTAAGCAATCACCAAACTCGGTGAGATTTTTAATAGATAATTAGAAAGATTTACAATGGCGAATGTATGGGTAGCCTCTAGCATCCAACAGCACCAAACCTTTTATAAAGGAAGGAATAGTGTCTTGGTCATATTCAACATAGATAGGATTGTTATGCCCTCATTTACTAAACAATTAGCAACTTGATTCATCTCTCTAAATATATGTGAAAATGAAACATTTCTGCCTACTAGGAAGTCTTTGATGAATTGGAGTTCATTATCAATGCTCCATGATGGTGCAGACAGGCCGTTCAAGATATTGACAAGAATTAGTGAATCAATTTCCACCTCCACAAGCTTGTAATTGCAACTTACCACACATTTTGAGACCATCTATAAGGGAAAATACCTCAGTTTTCAAATTGGTTTGTTGTTTATAGTAGTTGGGGAAGGCCTTGCTACATTGTCCTTTATGATTCCTAAGAATGCCACTTCCCGTTGCCATACCCGGATTACCTTTTGAAGCACCATCCACGTTCAACTTGAAAGAGCCAAGAGGAGGGCATTCCCATTTAACGGCAAGTACTCTCGAGAGCAAATACCTCTCGAGAGCAAAAGTTCATCAGCTTCTATCACCTTTATAAAAGGATAAGTTGAAGAAATCTTTCAAGTAAGAACAAATATCAACAATTATCCTTGTTGCTTAATTGACATTTCTTCGAAGATGACCTTGTTTCTAGCTTTCCCTACAAACGAGCAAATTATGCATGGGAGAATTTTATGAATTGCCCTAGTTGTTGTTAAAGGTGGATAGGCAGCCCACCACCATGAATTTAACTTGTCCAAAATGGATGTTCTTTAAAATCTGGAGCAAACATCAATTCAAACCAAGATTCAAAGAAACTCTGCTTTGAAATTGCACAGGCCACAAATAGATGGTCCAAGGATTCCTCATTATTGCAGAAGCAGCACTTGAAGGCTAACGGAATGCCAAGCTTGGAAATTATATCATCCATTGGAAGCGGTTTGTTCAACAATCTCCACATGAAGATAGAGATTTTTAGCTAGAGTCTCTTATCCCAAATCATTTGCCTAGACAATGACGGTGCAAGTGATGGAAAAGTCGATGAGATTAAGAAATAACCCTTGGATTTTAGGGTCCAAATGAGTTGGTCCGGTTCCTCCTTCAAGAAAATTACCTTTTCCTTGAGAATTTTTCTAATGTTGTGAAGTTCTTCACTAGAATATCTCCTATCCAGTGAGGAAAGGTTCCAACCATCAAAATTCCACACTTGCTCCACCATGTGAAAGATAGGCCCTTGTTCAGTCCACGGATCAAACCAAAATGAAGAATTAGCCTTCCTAATTGATAGATAGGAACAAAAAATGCTTTTCCTCTTCCTCTCGAACTCTCAGCATCATTTTTCATGTAAACAAATTTCTAGGTGATTCCTTGACTACGCAAGGGTGAACTTGGCCTCTAAGGTATCTACTTTGGAGAAAAGAGCACCATAGTGATTGCCCTTTGCAAAACTTCTACCATAGTTTGATATTAAAGCCGTCTACCCCATCCAATAGAGGTGAAATGCCAAGTCCATTTGAAAATATTGGTTGACATATTCTGGCCCATGCAATCCAATGGTGTTGCAAACGCCCCAAATGCTCCCCAAAAGAAATTTGCGAATTACCTCTCTAACTCCTTGAGAATTGAATTTGTGGGGGAAAGAACTGCATAAGAAAGATTAGAATGCTACTAAGAGAACATGTTTGATAAGAATAAGTCGACCTTCAAGGAAGAGAAATCGAGTTTTCCGTCCATGAATGTGGGATGCCACTTTTTCAATCAATGGCTGAAATAGACATTTTGGCTTTTTAGCTTTGCTGTTCCTTCTGGATAGGGCATCCCAATTATGTGAATGGTAGGGATTTCTTTGCGAACCCTGTCTTGGCTTGAATCATCCGAATCCAAGATGGTGATGCTTTTTTGGATAAATAGAAAGAGCTTTTGCACTTATTAACAAGCTACCCTGAAGATGTCTCAAATTTCGACTGAAAAACCATTAGATTTCGAATGGAAGTGGATTCTCCCTTTGTAAAAATAACAATATCATTCGCATAAGCCAAATGGGATATGGTTGGGCAATTTCTTGGTAGTGCAAAATCTGAAATTTTCCCCAAATGGAATTGAGATGTCAATCCATGGGAGAATGTTTCCAGCATGGTTATGGAGAGAAGGGGTTGATAATATCCCCTTGTTGAACCCCTCTTGATGATTTGAAGAAACCCCTTGGCAGCCCATTGATAAGAATGGAGAATCAACAATCCTCCAGGATGTTCCTCATTAAGGAAATCCATTCTTCAGAAAATCCAAACTTCCTCAAAGTTGAATATAAGAAAAGGCCAAGAAAGCCTATCAAACGCTTTGATAAGGTCCATCTTAATGATCATATTTGCACCTCTTATTTTCTGGTCTAAAAAATCAACCATCGCTTGTACCAGTAAGATGTTGTCTGCAATTTCTCTGCTATGGACATAAGCCACCTGCTCGGGGGAAATAAACTTTGGCAGAATAGAAGAAAGACTATTAGCCAAAATTTTAGTGCAAATTTTATTAAAGAAAGTACAAAGACTAATGGGTCTAAAGTCATTGAAAGATGAGAGATTAGATATTTTTGGGATTAATGTAATAAGGGTGCTAGTGAACATTCTTGGTAATTTTGCACCCTTCAAGAAGTTCCTTACGGCATGGAAGAGGTCTTGTTGAATGATATTCCAGCAAGTGGTGAAGAAAACCCCATTGTATCCATCTATACCCGCCGCTCCATCCAGAGTAAAGGAAAAAATAGCTTCCTTCAATTCCTTTGTTGAGAGTTCGAATAGGAAAAATCGATTATCTTCATTGCGGAGACTATTTTTGTGAAAGTAACTAACAAGGAGTGGTCTATCACTGTGGGATCATTGCATGACAAGAGTTCTTGAAAGAAATTTACCCCTCCGCCTCAATTCGTTGTATGTCTTCGGTCCAGACCACATCAACCTTAATCTTTGAAATACACAGTCTTTGTTTCTTGGCCATGAGAGTGGAGTGAAAGAATGTAGTCACCCTCTTTCAACCATTTCAGCCCCGCTCTTTGTCTCCAAAAAGTTTCTTCCTCCGCAAGGCACTTAGTGTGGACAACTTGTGCATGAGCTAAAGCAAGTTGGTTGCTTTGATTTTGCTGCTACAAAAAGGCTTCTTCATTGAGCTCTACCTCTCTTTTAGCTTCCTTTACTTTGGTAATACATTTCCAAAACACTATGTGACTCCAATTCTGCAGCTCCGCCTTCAACCTTTTAAGTTTGCAAGCTAGAATAAAGAAAGGGGATCCAGAACAATGTAAGGACCAATTCTATTCTACCACCTGCAAAAATGAACATTCTTTTGCTTAGTCCACATGTTTAAAAGTTTTAAATTGTTTCAAGCCTGATGTGGTTGCATTAGACACTTTGAGAATGAGAGACGAGTGATCAGAGCATGTCTTTATTAGATGCTCTACACTAATATTTTCAAAGGCTGCAAGAAAACCATTGTTACAAATATATCTGTCTAGCCGCTTCCACACAACATTTCCAAATCTATTACCACGCCATGTATATTTGCCACCTTGGAAGCCCATGTCCATCAAGCCACAATCATGAAGACAATCATTAAATTCCCGCATTAGCATCAAGATCTAAAGAGCAAGAGCCTTTATATTCATCCGAGTTGGAAATGACATTAAAATCTCTACCAACGAACCATGGAGATTGAGGTTGAACAGCCCTGAGAGCCTCCTATAGACTCATTCTTTCCATTTTTGTGCACTTTGCATAAACAAAAGAGGCTGCCACATCCGTGTGATAGGGTGCCAAGGAGAAGGTTACATGGAAAAGTTGCCAGTCAGAAACAAAAATGGGAACTAAAGCTAGCTCTATATTCCAAAAAACCCAAATTTTGCCATTAGGATTGGAATCACAGTTATCAAATCCTAATTTGTGGGCGAAAGAGGCGATCCTTGCTTTGTCCACCATAGGCTCCTTAAAGCAAGGACTTTTATTTTCTATTGTTTTACTAGAAACTTTAATCTATGAACGTAGGGTTTGTTAGCTATCCCCCTTATGTTCCATATGAGGATACTATCCATTTAACACACGAGAGTTGGGGGGCTGAGTGGAAAGTTTAGTAGATAACCTTGTTCGCATTGGTCTTGGCATGTTGTAGATTCTTTTACGTCTACTTTTCCATTTGGACGTGGACTTACCAATTGGTTGTGGCTTAGAGAAAGCAGGCTGATGAATATTATCCGTTGCATGTTTTGCATGGGGGAATCACTGTCCGAAAGTAGCATGGTAACTCCTATATTTTTGCATGAGGGATGAAAGAGTCATCCATGGATTGGTTGCTTGACTCTGCAATTTGAAAAGGAGAGGTTGCTGGCTGGATTGCTAAATCTTTTGAATGAGTTAGCTCTTGTTCAACTAAATCTGTTGGATGTTCCTCCAAATTCGAGTTCAATCCTCCTTCTAAGGGATTCAAATTTTGAAACTCCATAATTGTAGGGTTTGCTGTTGGCGTGTTTGGCAGCTTGGAGAATGGTTGGGCTTCCACTTCTTCCACCGGCACATCCACCACTAGTGGTGCAACCATCTGGGAATGTTCTTGTGCATCTGACTGCAATGGCATCTCCAAATTTTTGTCATGAAGCAAAGTGTCTTTTGGTGATTTTCCTATATCAACTCCTGAGATGCTCGCTTCATTTTTCTTGATTGGCTTCCATTGCAACTTACCTTTTTCCTTTGGTTGTTACGGTTTGGAAGGTGCTGAGGAGTCAAGTTGCTTCTTGGAGGTCTTAGGAGTGCCTACAAAGCAATCATCTAAGCTGTACCCATGTTTGTTGCATTGTGTATAGTAACTACCATGTCTCACATGGAATCTCTTCATGGCAAATTTTCTTCCATTTACCATTATCTCCTACCCCTAGCCAAATCCTTGTCGGGATAGCAGCCAAAATATCCACTTCCATGCATACCTTAAATGTGTTGGGAAGGGTAAAACGTTTAGTAGCCATGTCTAATTTGAGAGGAATGCCAACCGCTTGGGCAAGACTGAAAATTGAGTGCTTATTGAAGAAAATGATAGGTAATTCCTTTAGGGTAATCCAGAGAGGCACAATTGATGTAAAGTGGATGCCATTTGAGGACATGCATATAGATACCATTGATACACCAAGTATTTTTGAGCCAGCAGCGAAGATAATCCTCATCCATAGAAAATCGGATGAGTACATGCCTATGATCAAGGAAGCCAACCGTGAAGTTACCTTTAAAACCAATGGTGTGGAAACTCTTCCTCACATCTCCATGTTTGGTTTGCCTCTGGGAAATTACCTACTGGCGTGAAGTGAAACGATTCAGCCAATTTTTGTACTTCTCTTCTTTAGAGAAAAAGATGATCGGTTCCTCCTTGTAAGATGGTAACTTCTTCAAGGGATGATCTGGCTGTGGAGTTTGTGTTGGCTACTATTGTTTACCAAGTAGAACTTGCAGAAAAGATCTTGTTTCGCTAAATATACCATTATTTAAGCACAATTGTTGTATCCAAGAAGTCAACAAAACAATACAAACTGATATAGAAAAAGTTGAATAAACCTTTTTCACAACTTTTCACTGATATCTACAAGTGCACAGTATCTATGTAATAGAGTGAGTAAGGATAATTCTCATAAAGACCGCGTAAACAAGTACAGAAATTCTAAGCCAACTTCTATTTAGATGATTGAAAAGAAATGTTCTTCTGTTCTGGGATTTTAGAATTGTAAAGCAAAATGAAATAAATGAAAATTAAAGAGTAAAAGAAAGCAATGCAAATTATTAAAAAGAGTACTCATGCAGTGAAAAAGATGGGTTGAGTGCTAGGCTAGTAATATTCACATGTTAATCGCCGTGTAATTTTAGGCCAATTAGTCCAGTTATATCTTTCGGAGATTCAATTCTCAACTGTCAATCTAACCCTGATTCCTCACGCAATTAGATCCTATCAAATTAGCTAACTAGGAGTAGATTCACCTCTATCCTAATTAAATTAATTTGAGCAATTTCTATAAGGAACTATTGAGAACCAATTAATTAATCATGCCACCTTGGTCTCAAATTAAATTAGGCAAATAATTAGCTTGGATCTATGATGGAGGATCAATGGATCATATCACCTCCATCAACCTAAGCAAATACGGAGATAATTACTCTCTAAAAATGTCTTGCTATTCTAATTATGACCCAATTAATATAACTTCCAAATTTACCTATGATTTAATTAACTCATGAGCAATTGCATCACCTGTATCCAAACCCTAGTGAATTTAGGTATTTATGATTTGAGTGTAAAAACAATGACTAATTAAGGGAGAATTGCAGTTTTGGTTCCGAAAAATGGGTAATGCTAAAAACTGTCTTTTCCCTAATATGCGAAAAATGTGATTTTGGTCCCCACATTATCAATTTTGTGCGAAAATAGAACAAATGGCGAAAATAGAACAAATAAAGGTAAAGTCCAAATAATTAACGACTTTGGTCTTATGCAATACACATAGCCGTTTACTCTAAAATGGTTGTGTCAAACTTCATCAATTATGTGCAAAATTGGTCCCAAATCTTTATGGATTATAGCTAAATAGGTCCAAATTGGATTATAGCTTAAGAGGTCCATATTCTAGGATAGCTTGACAGATTATAAATAATTTAAACAAATGCTATTCAATCCATATATTAAATATTACAACAACATCTTCATACAATTCAGCAATTAATATTACCCAAAAATAAACCAGAAGGCATTTGCACCATAATCGGCCACTCAAGACTGATCCTATGGTAATCGAGGCATTTTCAATCCGTTTGTCCTGATAGCAGATATTTTTGAAAACCTTTCAAAGAAGCCATACAATACTATGGCTCTGGTGTCCACATTTCTCTTGTTTTTACACTTTCCCCCTACCATAAGTTTTAATTTTGTTGTTTTATGTTATTTATGATGATAAAAAGTGATTAATTCTCCTTTATTTTAAACACTTGTAGAAGAATTTTGATTTTGACCTTTGCAATCCTGCAATTGTAATTTATCATGGTTTTGGGGGTAATAACAGTTATCTTTTTCTAATACAAAGTATCATATTGGTTGTGAATGTGATTTATGAATTAAGTTAACAAAGTTTGCACGCAAAATCCCTATTGGAAATAAGGTCTAATTGCTTAATTGTTATCAAATGTACTAGTCTATTATATAGTCATTGGCCACTTTTTATTTTACTTATCTTTTTCAATTTTTTATCATTATTTGACATTAATATACTAAAAAATGAACCAGAAGGCATTTCAATTAAGATGTTGTTTTACTGTTTAATATATAAATTAAATGGCATTTATTTAAGTCATTTATAACCTGGCAAACTATCCTAGAATGGGGATCTACTTTCCTGGAAGCTAAAATCCATAAAGATTAGGGACTAATTTCACACACAACTACTTGCACTTTCACAAAATCTTTTCGAATTAACAGCCATGTGTACCACACATGACCAAAACCATTAGGGTTGTGGACTTCTCCGTCATTTGTAATATTTTGTGCATAATTGATAGTTTGGGGACCAAAATTGTAATTTTGCATAGACTGGGGACTAATTTTGAGTACTATCCATAGTATGGGGACAAAAACTGCAATTCTCCCAAACAAAAATTAAACAATGAAAACTAAAATGGGTGTAAAACCAACAATCGCTAGGCACCTAATATTGCCATTTTAAGGTCAACTCTCAAACCACGGTGCCAAAAACTTGTGTGAACTATGTATGGTATCAACAAAATTGATCAAGTAATAAAAACACCTTCAAACACTAAACTACCATCCGTATGCTCGCAAGTATACGGGAAGGATTAATAGCATGTGGTGAAGAGATTGTTCCTATGAGGATTTGATAATAACATAGTGGGTTTGAGATTCTCATTACTTAGACAAATGATGTTTGAAAAGTTTTCACAACTTTCCACTAATGGCCGCGAGTGCATGATATCAAAGTTGTAAAGTGAACAAGGATCATTCCCACAAAAATTGTGTAGATAAGTACCGAAATTCTAAACTAATGTATATCTAGACGATCACCACAAAATGTAGTTTTGGATATTTAGACTCAAAACTCAATATAAAATTACTGAAATTTAAAGAGTGCAAAAATAGTGCAAATAATAAAGAGAGTGTTTCAAATAGTAGAGAACATGGGTTAGGCGCTATCTAGCAATTGTTGATGATCATCCAAAACTCAGGTCAATAGGTCCAATTAAACTGCTTGGAAGTTCAATTCCAAATATCAGTCTAACCCCAACATTTGGTGACTGAACCCTACCAAATTAGTTGTCTAGGGGTAGATTCCTCTATGTCCTATAAGAACAAACTCGAATCTTATCTATATGGAATTTTGATGAACTAATTATCTGGCTTCCTTTTTAATTCGGCCACCCTAATCTTGAAATAAATTAATCTAATAATTAATATAGTTTTGTGACGGGATATCAACTTCCCTATCACCTCAGCCAACCTAACCAAATTCAGAGTTAATTACTGTATTAGTTCCAATCGACCCTTGTTTTTCTAGCTGTTACCCAATTATTGTAATTGTTCCAATTGACCTTGTTTAAATTAACACACAGCAAATTGCATTACCTGCACACAAATCCTAGTGAATTTAGTGTATCATGATTTCAAAAGATGAACAAAAATTAGTTATATAGCAAGACTCAAGGTTAAATTAAAAAATAAGAATATCAAAATTGAACTTAATTGAAAGAAATTTTTATGTCTTAGAAGGAAGGCTGAAGGGCAAACAAGATCATTTGCTAATGTGCTTCTTAGCGAGCAAAGCATAGTTTCTCAAGACCAACAAGAAAACTAGCCATTGAAGAAGGTTCAATCTTATAAGGGTCTGTGCCAACCATCTTCTTCTCCGAAGAAGAGGTCAAAAAATTGGCAACTCCGATTCGCTTCATACTCAAGGGAAATTTTCCTTGGGGTAAACCAAACATGGACATATTGAGGAAGAGCTTCCATACAATCGGTTTGAAAGGCAGCTTCATAGTGGGTTATCTTGATCATAAGCATGTGATTATTCGATTCTCTTTGGAAGAAGATTATCTTCGATGTTGGCTTAAGAATACTTGGTTCATTAATGGTTCTTACATGCGTGTTCTTAAGTGCCACCTTCTTTTTACTCCAGAAGTTGAGCCCTCTGTTGTGCCTATTTGGACAACAATTAAAGGACTCCCATCAGTTTTTTTTTTCAATAAACATTTCGGTGTTTAGTTTCGCCTAAGTAGTAGGTACTCCCCTAAAACTGGACTTGGCTACGAAAAATTTTTCTTGTCCAAATATTGTTAGGGTTTGTGTGGAGGTCAATTTTTTGGCCAATCTTCTCTCCAGAGAATGGCTACGAGTGGGTGATGAAGGGCTGGCACAAAATAAACTACTGAAGAGTTACCACTCTATTGCACCAAATGTAAAAAGATTGGCCGTGGTCAAGTTGATTACATGGTCGATTTTCACAAACCATCCAAGAAGCAAAATGCTCCCACGATCACTACTAAACAGCCACCCAAGAAGACCATGAAGTCTCATTGGATTCCAGTCTAGCATCATGATGCTGGCCCATCTGCAGTTGCCATGGAAAAGCCATTGGAAAAGATTCAACCTTCACGCATGCCACTGGTGCAAGGGACGGCTCATGGAGTGGCTGGCACGGTGGAGAAGGGAAAAAAGGTGGCAGAACCACTAGCTCCAATGGTGGCTATTGACTTTCCACCTAATCTGGATATTCAAATTTCAAATCCCTTCAATGAGGGGATTGAGGAAACAAACTCAATCCTTGAGAACATTGAATTCAGCCATCAAACTCGGATATTCAAATATCGGCCAAGTCGAAGGACGTTGCATTCCCACCAAATTCTCCTTCTTCTACTCCAGCTCAAAATTCAAATTGTAGTCCCCAAGGATGATTCTTTTCTCTCACATGAAAAAATGTTGGAAGAACTTCCTTGTTGCTTCTCGGATAATGAATCCCCCTGAGCTCATGACATTTCATCAACAAAGAAACTGATAAACTTTAAGATAAACTCAAGTGGCAAGCCAGCTTCAAAACAGAAATGTAGGCGTTGGAGAATTTATAATATGACGAGACAAATAAAAACCATGCTTTCTTTGAAGCCAAACACACCGCTGCCTACCCATTGTATTTCAGATGGATAGTATCCTCGTTTGGAACATCAGAGGGATAGGTGATAAACCCTCCATTAGGAGACTCAAATTTCTTGTAAAAGATCACAAAACAAAAATCCTAGCTTTGTTGGAGCCAATGGTGGATAAAGAAAGGATCACTCTCTTTGCTCAAAAATTTGGGTTTGATGGCTGCAAATCAAACCCTAATGGGAAAATTTGGCTATTTTGGTATTATAGAAATTTTTACCTCGGACCAGGTCTTTCACATCTCCTTTCAATTTCTTCATGCTCTTTTCACACAAATGTGTTGGCCTTTTCTGTATGTGCAAACTGCACTAAGCAGGAAATAGGGAGTCTATGGGAGGAGATTTGGTCAATCAATCCACATCATGCACCCTGGCTTGTAAGTGGTGACTTCAATGTAATTTCCAACTCGAACAAGCACAAAGGCTCCTTTTCCTTAGACCTAGATGCGATGAGGGATTTTAATGAATGTTTCCAAGATTGTGGATTGATGGACTTGGCCTTCCAAGGATGCAAATTTACTTGGTTAGGCAATAGATTTGGGAATGCGTTGTGGAAATGGTTGGATGGATTTGCTTGTAATAAGAATTTGTCATGGCATTCTAACACGTTACAGTGGACCATCTTCCTAAAACATGTTCTGATCATTCATCGCTTCTCCTTGAAACCTCTAACGGCTCATTTTCAGGACCACAGCAATTTAAATTCTTAAACATGTGGATTAAGCATCCTGACTTTTTGTATGTGGTTGAGAACATAAACTACTGGAACCTTCATCGTTATGGCTCTCTCCTTTCACTGCTAGCATCTAAGCTCAAACGATTAAAAGCGAAACTAAGAAACTAAAGTCACACAATCTTTGGGAATGTATTTAACAAAGTTAAGGAAGTACAAGCAAAAGTCAATGAGCAAGAGGAGAGGTTTTTTTTTTTTTTTTTACAACCACCGAATCAATGCAACCAAATTGAACTAGCTCACGCACAAGCTCTCTTGGCAAAACGCCTTGCAGAGGAAGAAACCTTTTGGTGACAAAAAGCGGGACTTCAATGGATGAAAGAAGGTGACCAAAATACAAAATACTTCTGCTCCTCTCTACTGGCTCAAAGGCATAGATTGCACATCTCGAAGATCAAGGTGAATGGGATGTGGACAAATGACATGCAACAAATTGAAGAGGAAGGGATCAATTTTTTCCAAACTTTACTTGCTGAGGATGGCTTGCTACCGGTTGATCATTCACTTATTGAAGACCTCAAGGAAGTTAATACTTTAAGGGAAGACAACCAGCTCCTACTAGCCGACCTTCTTTAGGAGAATTGAAGGAGGCCACTTTTTCCCTTAACCTATAAGATATAATGGAGTGTTCTTCACCACTTACTGGGATGTTATACAACATGACCTCCTAAACACAGTAAGGGATTTCCTAAAGGAAATAGGCTACCAAGAACCTTCACGAGCACACCCATAGCTTTAATACAAAAATCCGATAACCCCTCTTCTTTTAATGAATTTTAACCTATTAGCTATGTACTTTTTTCAATAAAATTTGCACAAAAATTTTGGCTACTATGTTGCCTTCACTATTGCGAAAAATCATTTCAAATGAACTGGTTGCATATGTGAGAAAGGAAGAGAAATCACAGACAACATATTCTCCCATCTGGTAAAGTAGTTACCTTAGTTTCTGATGATTCAATTGGCTGGATCAAGGTTGGCTGAGTTTTTTCATAGTTTGTGATCCAAGTGTCTGGTAACAATCTTACCAGGTCTTGTTTTGTAATCATTAAAAATCTGTCTGGGGACATGTGTACATGAAGCTGCCTGTCCATCTTCAATTTTGATATATAGAGCTACCTCTCCTCCAGGAAGAGTAAGGTCAAAAGCATGATTTTGGACCCTATATACCATCTAATAATGGAGAGTTGCTGCCAATGAGTTAGGAATTTACTCTGCTCGATGAAGTTGAATCTGGGCTTTAAGTGTAGTGAGAAGATATGGGTCTGCAAGTGCCAAGTTAAAATTTGGGAAAAGAGTTACAAAAACTGTTCTTGCATTTAGAGTAGTCTCAACGGTTGCCATGCAGGCATGTTGGTATTTGCAGAATCTGGTGTCTAGGAGTGCAATCCTACCAACAACAGGAAGGCCTTTCCGACCATGAAAGGTTAAGGCTATCCTGATAGCTCCAAAAAAAAAATGAGTATATTCCTGCTGTTTCCATTGTCTTGGAAAATCAGAAGGAATATATAATGTAACCATGTGCTCCTTTGAGGAGGCTGTGATCTGGTGTTGATCCATGCTTTGAGGCATGAATATATTCTTTGACAGACTTGGGACTTTGACTGACCAGAGATCTAAAGGATTTAAGAGAAAACTTTGATTTACCAAAAGCAGAATATGGATTTATGAGAGGTAGATTAGTATGGATTATTCTGATTTGTATTTTATGAACTCTTGGGAAAAATATTGACTTCATACAAATAATCTACTTTATTACTAACAAATTTACAAAAAGTAGGGGTTGAATCAAGAGTAACTTCAGACATGATGAAAGATTTCCTTTGTATCTTACTCAAACCAGATAGACCTAAAGATTGATGACCTTCTCTGATACGAACTATACATAAAGATGATCAGAATAATAATTTTCAAATCCTCGAAGGTAAGCTAGGCCAACATCCTACATTTTATCTTAGATTTAAACTTAATTCTGATCACCTGTATGCATTTACTGGATCATGAAGAGGGCGTTTTGTTGGCCTAGCTTACCTTCAAGGATTTGAAAATTATTATTCTGATCATCTTTATGTGATAGTTCGTATCAGACCTCACAAAGGCATTTGATAGGCTCTGTCTCTTTCACATCTGTGCCACAATGAGGAAATTTTCCTTTAATGAAGATTGGATTTCTTTATTAAAACATGACTTGGAGGATTGCTGGTTTTCTATCCTTATCAAAGGAGCTCCAAAGGGATTTTTTAAATCCTCCAAAGAGGTTCGTCAAGGCAACCCTTTATCACCACTTCTTTTTATCACTATGCTGGAAATATTCTCAAGAGAGCTCAAGAAGAGTTTCCAAACAAGTAAAATTATGGAGTTTGCCTTTCCAAGACATTGCCCACCTGTTTCTCATCTCGCCTTTGCTGATGATGTTGTCATTTTCGTAAGAAGTGAAGCACGATCCATCAGCAACCTTATGGCCTTCCTATCTCACTTTGAAGCTTCATTCGGGAAACTCATCAGTAAGTTAAAAAGTTTCCTTTTTCTATCTGAAGAGGATCCTTGTCTTGAACCAAGATGATTCAACACAAAACGGGTTTTACAAAGAAAGCTCTTCTATTCATGTACCTAGGATGTCCAATTCAAAAGGCCATGAAGAGGAAAGCTCCATTCCAACCCATGATCGAGAAGATTGTGGCAAGAATTCATGGTTGGTAATCCAAATTCCTTTCTCTAGGAGAGAGATTAATCCTCATAAAACATGTGCTTACCAGCATCCCTATCCACATTTTTGTTGTGCTTTGCTCTCCAAAAATCGTATTGAAACAGTTGGAAAGGCAGTTTGCCAACTTTTTTGGAGGGACATTGGAATTTGGGAACAAACATCATTGGATTTCTTAGCAAACAGTATGCAAACCAACTGCCTTGAATGGTTTAGGTATCCCTTCTCTTTTAGAATTGACAAAGGACTTTGGCATCAAACTATGGTGGAAATTTAGAAGGTGGAATTCACTATGGTGCAATTTCCTTAAGGGCATATATCTGAAGATCATTACTCACCCTTGTTTAGTAAATGAGCTACCTGGTGACTCCTTATTCTTAACGTAGAAGAGAATGTTAAGATGTCAAAGTAAGGAGGAGAAAAATCTTCGAGTGTTAATAAGGACCACTCACTCCTCTTTTTGGTTTGACCCTTGGATTGAGAAGGGTCCATAATAAAAACAAATTACTGACATAATAAAAAAAAAAGACAACTACTTAACACAAACACTAAATACATAAACCCAACTACTACTTGCCAACACAACTAGATTACAGCAAGTAGTACACAAAACAATCACACAATCAACAAAACTTAATGGACAAAACTAAAGCAGAAAATCTCTCCTGAATTTGAAGAGCATACATATCAAGGCCTTCAGGTCATCCCCCAACGACTAGCTCCATCATTTCCTTTTCTCATCTGAGGTCCTACTCTCTCAACATCTTCTGGCGAACCATAGTGCCAATAGGACATGTCAAAGTTCCCCAAGTAATTGAGTTGCCAAGCTATGAAATCCATCTTTTGGCACATTTCCTTAGAGCAATGATTGTGATAACATGAGCTCCTGTTTTGAGTTTCAATGTTGACCATCTGATGAATGACTGAATCAAACTGTGGCTTAGACGGAGGTACCAATGATAGTCCTTGCTGTTGAGCTATTTCCGCATTCCCTACCTCATCACCAACTTCCTCACGTATTTGCTCAGCTTGGACAGTAAGCATAGTCGCTTTGTGTTGGGCCATAATTGATAGTAGACATTTGTTGCCTATTGGCTTTTGAGTATTCCATTTCTTATTAGTCTATACCCGGAACCCTGTAACCTAGCACAGCTGAGTAATCAAATTAGGGAAAATTAAACCTTTATATTTGTTGCTCCCATTCCAAAGACTCTCCTACTGAATTTCTTGTTCAAGATCAATACAAAGCCCTCCATAGTAGCAAATATCAATAATGCCCTATCTGGAGTAACTTCAGTAGTGTGTGAGATAGGAATAATCTGAGCACAAACAAATCACATCCAAACACATGCTTCTAAACTAAGGTATTTTAATCTAATCTACTTCCTAGTATCCTGCTCCATCATTTGCATGTACCCAAACCATCAGTCAATACATTCGTGACCTTATCATGATCTATGTTGTCAATACATTCACAACCCCTTCATAATCTATGTCACTACTCAAGAATGTATTAAACTGCTTTTCAGGATTATTTGTAGGTAAATGATAAATTTCATTGATAACCTCCTTCCTAAAACTAACAAGTGTATTCCAAAGTATCACCACATGGCCAGTGAAATCAATGCTATTACCAATAAACTCACACACCATATTTTGATTAGCCGCAAGAGTAGGAGCTGCATAAAAATCACCCATCCCTAAGTTCAAATAGTGTCTAAAACCTCGCGATGCATAGCATCTGATTCCTCGTTATTTTCTACTTGAATAGAGGACAATTCAAAGGCTTGTTCAAAGATGGAATTTAGTCTTTTTTTGAAGCTTATCATGCAACTCCTTAGCCCAGAAATAAACACATTATCATCAAAAGTATCCAACTCGGTTTGTTTTCTTTTGTTCCCACAGCAAATTTAGAATGAATCAAAGTTTAATAATTAACCCAAGCACAATTCAATAATCAGCCAATCCATACAAATTAAATGAATCAATAAAGTAAGTGAAATATACTCACAAATACCCAATCAAAAATTCAACCACAAAACAAATTCAAATTAACAAAAAATCACCAAATTTGAACCAATTTCCTAGAAAATTTACTGAAAATAAAAAAGAACAATCTTACTCAATTCTTTAAAATTTTACCTATTTCGATCTCGAATATTGAGTTGTAGTAGATCCAAAAGTTTCTCAAACCCAGTTGAATCACCAACTTGAATCCTTGAAATCAATCGACAAAAGTGAAGGCAAGTTTGGTTTTCTTCTTGAAGAAAAAATTGATCAATTTTAAGAATATATTAGAATTGATGTTTAAGTGATGGAGATGGATGCAAAGATTTAGGAAAAAAAGAAGAAGAATAAAACGAAAGGGTTTCGGTCAAAAAGAGAAAAAAAATGGGAGAAGAAGGGTTTTAGTATTGACAAGGCTGAAAAGAAATAGGAAAAAGATGTTATGTTTAAGCATTCTTAATTGTCTGGACCAAGTGGTGACTACGCTTGGTTTGTCTAGGATCAATCGCTAATAATGATTAGGTTTCTAACCAAAGCACTGGCTGTACTTGTCCTTTTTAATTCTATCGCGGCAGTATTTATGCCTCTGATAGAAGCACAATCTGCAGTTGCCGAGCTTTGATTCTACCACAGTCAGGGATAACACTTATGATAGAAGTGCTGACTGGTGTTGGTTGCTCTTGAATCAATCGCTGATGCATTTGACTCATCCTGTTGTTGACCAATTTTGATTTATCGCTTCTTAATTCTTCACTCCAAAACACCATCTACAAAGTAACAAAAGAACCAATAATTATCAACTCTTAGCTTCCAATTTATTACGTAAAATTTAAATTTAAGTAAAACATGAGAAAATAATTAAAAATGCTTCTGCTGCTCCCCATGAAGTGCTCTTTTAAAGTCATTAGATTGACTCAATACTTCCTTAACATACCTGTATTCAACAAATTGTACTTCCTCAAGTCCATTGACAATCTTGTCTACATTGTATATTTTGAGCCAATTTCCATTCACCTGAAATGTTGATTTATATCCCTTTAGTTCCACGACTCTATAAATACATACCACATCATACAAACCATCCCATCTTGACTTTAACTTGCCCGGAAAAAGCTTGAGCCTAGAGCTATATACCAATACTTTATCACCAACCCAAAACTCTTTGTGAAGGATGTGCTTATCCTGCCACGGATTTCTTCTCTCCTTATAATATGCATATTCTCATAAGCCTCATCTGAAAATTTCCCAATTTATAAAGCTCTAGCAACTACTGTTTACCCATAATTTTAGCATCAAAGTTCAATGCTTTAACTGCCCAAAATGCTTTGTGCTCCATTTTCACGGGTAAATTACATGTTTCCCAAAAAGCAAACTATATAGGGGACATTCTGATAGGTGTTGTGAATGCAGTTCGTTATAATCATAATGCATCATTAAGCTTTCGAACCCGATCCTTGTGTGAATCATTCACAATTTTATCCTATATGAGCTTCAACATACGTTTTGAAACTTCAACATGTACTTAATTTTAGAGATGGTAAGATAGAGAAATTTTAAGTGCCACCCAATACTTGGATATCAAAGCTTCAAATGTAGAATTTTTAATGTATGAAACTCCATCACTTAGCTTGAGAAGATTTGTGGCGAAAAAACTTGGTGACAACTCTAGCATCATTTGTCGGCAAGGCTAATAACTCTAGTAAACTAGAGTTATTTTACTTCTAAGTTATGGCATTTTGATAGTTTAATCTCGAGTTTTAGTGTGGAATTAAGTGTTTTAATTTAATTAGTTGCATTTCATAATTTCATTTGCATTTCTTGTAAATATAATGAATTTTTTAATTAATTTTAGTTAATTTGGTTACTTATTTGGTTGAGTGTGTTTGTAGGTTAGGAATCGAAAAGATAGAATTCAAGGTTATAAAGGTTTGAGGGCCAAACTGGATGAAGGATTAATAAAGAATTGAAGAATTTAGATGAAATATGTTCGATGTCACGACATCGAGGCTAAAATTCATTTATTATTTAGCTTGATGTCATGACATCAAAATCCATGTCGTGACATCGAGGCGCATTTTGGGTTATGTCTTGTGGAATTTTTGAAATTTTGACATTCAGATTTCATTTCTTGGCTTGTAAAGAACCTCTAGCATATATAATAGGCAATAGTTGTAAAAGTATACATAGTAGGTTGTGTAGTTAGCATTTTAAGAATAGATTAGTTTAGTACAGTTTAAACTTCAAACTTTTTTAGTTTAATACAAGTTCTATGTAATTTCCCTTTAGATCTTATCTTTAATTTCTTGCAAGTTTTAATTTTAATTAGAAAGTTTTAGTGGGTTAATCTTTAGCTACAAGTAGATATAATTTTTACTTGCCTTCTAGTTTAATTTCTTGAAAATCTCTTTATCTCCGTTTCAAGCTTTCTTAGTAAGTTTTAGGTTTCTTCCAATTGAACTTAGTGATATTTGGCTAAAAGTTTTCAATTACTTGCTTTAATTTCTAGTAAATTTTAGTGGGCTTTCTTAATTCAAATCTAATATCCAAAAGTATTTAGTTTTCAAGTACTTTCTTTTGAAATTCTTAGTTTAGAAATGGCACTTTCTTCCATTACTTGTTTTCTTATTGCTTCTTTAGTTAGTTTAGATTTATTGCTTTATAACTCTAGTTTCAATTTAGTCAAATTAGATTAATTTCAAGTGCTTTTTAGTTGTCTTTAATTGTTTAAAGTAGTTGATCTTCTAGTTAGTTGTTAACTTGTTCAATTTACTTATTTTAGTAGATAGTTTGTTTTACGGTTTCCTTTATTTGCATGTTTAAAATGGTGAATTTGATTAGAGTTAGCTTCCCCTTCATTAATTATTTGCCTAGCTATGCAAAGGTTAAATTCTAGTACTTGATATTCCAACAATTTTCGTGGGAATGATCCCGCTGACCCTACACTACTATCTAGCACCATAATTACTTGCTAGCGAAAGGGTAGAAGTTAGGAGTCAGTGCGGTTTTAATTAATTGTTACATGCCAGTGTGGAACAAGTTTTTGGCACTGTTGTCGCGGACTGCCCTTGGTATATTGGGAATATTAGGCACTTTAAGGGTCCATTGATTAGGCATTTTATTTGTTTTTAGTAGTTAATCTTAGTTTTTACTTAGTAGTTTTAATTGTTAATGTTGGAGATCTGGACTTGTGAATTGAATTGGCACTTGTGACTAATTAATTGAATTTGTTCTTTACAGTACGTGGTAAGGGCCTTTGATTTGCTTGGATTACGAAAAAGAGAAAGAATTGAGGGAAATCTAGAAGCACATAAGAGTTCAAAATGAGTTAGAGAGAATTGAAATGGCTAACCTTAAACAAAATCAAAGGAATTTGAACAATGAGAATAAAGAACAAGAAGAAGTAGTCAAAAATCACGGAATTGGTGGCCTTGGTAATGGAAATGGCATAAACATGAATGGGCAACCCTTGTAGAAAATATACAATGCTAAATTTTGATGGAGTCAATTCAAGCATTGCACCCATGCCGGTGCAGCAAATAATTTCGAGATAAAGGCCGCCTTGATTCAAATATTGCAAAAGCATTTCATGTTTAGAGGTAGTCTGAATAAATACCCTTCCACACGCTTAATGAATTTTGAAGAGGTGTTAGATACTTTCAGATTTAATGGGGTACATCTGGATTATGTACGTATGAGAGTCTTTCATTTTTCATTGAGAGATAAAGCAAAGGTGTGACATCAATTTCATGCTCAAGGAACCTTTTTTGACATGGAACCAATTGGCACAAGAGTTCTTGGCGAAGCATTTTCCTCCTTCAAGGACCGCCAAACTTCATAGTGCGATCACTTCTTTCAAACAAGATATTGGTAAAAGTTTAAGGGAGGCTTCGGAACCCTTCAAGGAGTTGTTGAGAAAATGTTCCCATCATGCCATCCCGCTTTGGTTACAAATCCAAACTTTCAATAATGGGTTGGGCATAAGAAATGAAGTTTATTGTTGATGCATCCGTCGATGGCTCTATTTCTTTCAAAACATTGGAAGAAGATCAAGAGTTTCTTAATAGAATGGCTTCAAATTATTACTATCATCGTCCTATGATTCAACAAGTCAATCAAGCCAATGCCCAAAACAGTGATGTCTTGAATTTAAATTTTAATGATATCCTCCTTGCTCAACAAGGCATGTTCATGAATGTTTTGAATAATTTCGCAAGAGCTTTAGAGAATTTAGGTAGACCAAACACCATGAATGCCGTTGGTTATTCATCTCAACCAATGCTTGTGTGTGACTTTTATGGCAGTGGAAACTCAAATGGGCAATGTAAACTCAAAGCGCGGCGTGTTACGGTCCCGTTTTTGGGGAGTGACAATTCTAGTTGGTTTAGCATTAGTATTTTCTGACTTGTCGTAAATAGCCTTAGGCATAATATTATTACTCGTCTCCCAGTCACAAAGTGAACGATGTGACGTTCGATCAGTCATCATCGTCCCATTTTCACTTCTTAGCCAAAAGATCCTTCATAAATCGAGTATAGTTGGGCATCTGGGTGAGAATATTAACCAAAACAATGTTAACATTAAGTTTTTTAAACATATCAAGGAGTTGATTGAATTGTCTCTCTCTTTCTTCCTTAACCGCAATGTAATAGAACCATCAAACCATTTCTTAACTATAAAACCGAATATTTCATTTTACACAAAAAATACGAATTACAAAATTTCTTCTTAGTACAAAAGATGCTACAACAAAAACAAAGTTCATCAATACAAAACCTATCTAATACACGACCCCTCTCCAAAACAAAAGAGAAGCTTGGAAGATTATCTGAGAGAGTCCTACGGTAATGTGGAATCTGGAGAAAATCTAAAAGTAACGCGGAGAGTAAAAAACGAGCACCTAATCTGAAAAATTATAAATCACGTGGGGTGAGCATAACTAGCTCAGTGGATATCATAAAAGCTCTTCAAATGGGGCCAAGCAATAAATTTAAATAAAAAGAAAACATAAAGATAATAACATTTGTGAAAACCATAGTCATGAAGCAGTTTCTAAAATGTCTCATGCCATTTAAACGTCAATAAACCATAATCATAAGTAGTTTCTAAAATGTATCATGCCATTTAAACGTCAGGCATGTCCAAAACATAGCCAAAAAGATCCAATCATTTCAAAACATAGTATGCTAAAGCATAGCGAACAAATCCAAATACACAACCGGAATATAATAAAATAGCATGAGTATCTTTTAGGCTCAAAGGTATGACCTACAGTACTAGTCAGATCTAGTAATCTAGCACAAATAATCAAAATTAGTCTGACCGGGAGGTCAAGTTATCCCATCACAAGACCCCGCAGTCAAATAGTTCATAACAGTCATAGCAGTCACCATGGCGTCCCATGGATGACTATAGAACCGGATCTCCCCAAATCAAACATTTCCAAACACATCCAAAATTATATACCTAGGTCACCTATGAGCCAAAACAGTTATAAAATTGCTTTCATATCAAAAGAGTTTGCAAACATATCAATTGATTAACATAAAATAGCTTGGTCCCGATTTCATATGTAATAGTTCCAAAACTTGGTACAAGTGCAGTTCCAAACATCCTACACATTCTAAAATCCATCAAAACATATTTTGAAAGTCGTTAAACAAAATACAAGTGGAAGAGGGTCTCTGTCTACCCACCTATGAAATCAAAAACTGCACAAATGATCACGAACGCGATCGCGGCGGTAGGTGTAGTAGATTACTAGATCTGACTAGTACTGTAGGACTCATACCTTTGATGTAGAAGTTAAAGAATGACTAGGGAAGCGAAAACGACGCGAAACGATAGAAAACGACACCAATAGCTCTTTGGTCAAAAATGACCTTTTCACAATTTCTGACCAACTTCGACAAGCTAAAACCCCAGTCAAAACACTTAGTTAACCCCTCAAATTCGTATTACAGCTAGATCAGGAGATAATAAGCTCAGTTTTCCAGAAAAACCGAAAAACTTCGCCCCTCCCTAGGCTATAAGTAGGCTATCCTCCTTGCTAACAAAATCCAATTCCAAGGTATTTTAGGGACCTTGGTTACAACCCAACTCAAAACAACATATTCAACCAACCAACAAAATCCAATTCCAAGGTATTCAAGGGACCTTGGTTACAACCCAACTCAAAACAACATATTCAACCAACCAACAAAATCCATAAACGGAAAGATTCACCGGAGCAATAGCCGGGACTATATCAATAGCATTCCACAACAATCCATACCCCATAACCACTACAATTAACTCTATTACAACATTAGAGCAACAACCTATGGGTGGAATTCCTCTTTACTACCAAACTGAAATTTTTACCGATTAGCCACACGCATGATTCAAACATGCTTCCTATCCAACCCACTACCAAGGAAACACTTAAAATCATCAAAAGATCATTAAAGATCCTTCAAACATGACCAATTATCCAAATTATCCTAGTTGCGCCAAACTTCCGCTTACTTACAACAATAATGAAGGGAAATCAATTCCACTTGGTTTCAAGTCTCAATTCCTATCCAAACTAACCTTAAAACACTCTTAAAACATCATTATATGCATAGACATAAGCATTCATAGCATAACACTCTAGGCCACATATGGAAGACAAAACCCCAACTCATAATCTTAAAATTTGTAATCTAACCATGGAAAGTTGTTAAAAATCAACCCCAATCACTTCCCAACCTCCAAAACACTAAAAACAACCCATAACATACATAAATCAACACATATAAGGCTTTAATGATCTTTTGATGATAGATGTGTATAAGAGACAGCTCTGGAAGAGACCCAAGAATTACTCAAGTGAAAAGTTTAAAATACCAAAAATCTTACCTTCCAAGTGATTTCTACTTGAAATCCAAGAAAATTTTTGGGGAAAATGGAGGAAGAGGAGTTCGGCTGCTGCTAGGAAGAAATGAAGAAGAAACAACAAGAAGAAAACTTAAAAAGCTTCCAAAGTTGACCCCAAATAGTACCCAAGTTGACCAAATAGTCTCCAAGTTGACTATTTGACCCAAAAACTAATTTTTGCTACTAAATTAACATTATAAATCAGCCATCAAACAACACTCACACACCACAATGCACTAATTACACTTAGTCCAACTTTTGACCCGTTTACCCGCCGGTACCGAAATCGCGTAAATCGAAAAATTTGTCGAATTGAAAAACGAATAAGTTGAGTACTTTATGACTAAAAATAATATGAAAAACATTTTAAACCAGTTAAAATCAAAGAACAAAGCTATTAAAATACTGGGTTTCACAAGAATCACCCTCCAATTGGCGGATTTGTCCGGAAGAAATCATATGGCTTGTTGGAGGACGTGCTTGTTCAAGTGGATAACTTGGTTTTCCCAATTGATTTCTTATTGTTAGATACCGGAGAAGAAAGTGAAGTTCCATTGATATTGGGGAAGCCTTTTTTGTCAACTGCACATGCATTGATCATTGTTAATAAAGGAAAGTTGACTTTACAAGTTGAAAATGAATTGTTTGAAATTGATGTTTTTGATTAAAATGATAATGTTCCAATTTTTGAGGAAAATTGTGCTAATCATTCTCTTAATTCTCTTGTTGGTTGGTCAATTGAAGAATGTTTCAAGGTTGATGATGGGAAATCACTCAAAGAGGTGGTTGAAGTAAAGGAAGATTCAAAAATTGAATTGAAGAAAAGACCACCCAATTATTGGTGTGTTGTGAAGAAGGATAGAGACATTTGTGTGAAGGTGCAGAAAAGTTTTGATGACAAAAAATTGAAGAGTTGCAACAGGAAGAGAAAATGGTTCAAGAAGCAAATGAATGTGATAATTGGTGCGCTAGCCCTAGCAAAAAGCATGGAAAGAAGGACATCTTAAAGTGAGAGATAGGCATCAAGCATTAATAGTTGAGAAAAATGGTGTTAAGTTTTTCCCGCGAAAACCAAAGGCAAAGAGTGGCCGATCATCTTTAAAGACTTGAATTGATCAACCAGATCTGACTGTACCTGTATCTTATATATTGCCATAGCCAAGCTAATGCCTATAAAAGAGCGCTTCTTGGGAGGCAACCCAAGCTTTAATTTGGTGTTTTTGTTCAATTTTGGTGTTATTTTGGGTTTAATTTTTAATTTGGTGTGACTTGGTTTAATTTAGGTTGTATTAAGTTTTGAAAATTTTGATTTTAATTTTGATTATTTGTGCTAGGAAATGGATGGAATTAGTCTTCTAATATTTGTGCTTTTGATGTGTGTAGGTGGTGAGAAGACTTGGGCTGAAGTGAGAAAGAAGTTAGAAAAATTGGCTAAGTGTTGGATATGAACTTTATAGAAGCTTAGGTGCATGTTGCGGCATCAAGTGCAATCCTTTGGAAGGCATTCGAGTAATTTGGTCGACGTCAGGACATCTATAGTGAACTTTCTACAATGATGTTGTGACATCATGGCACGTGCAGGGCACATGTTTCAGCCTGTGTTGCAACATCAAGGCACCTTTTTGAAAACCCATTTTTCAGTCCATGTCGCAAGCATCAAATGTGATGTCGCGACATCGACAGCTGACAGATTCAATTTCTGTTCGACTTCTCTTCTTCTTCCACATTTCTTCCCCAATTTACATCGTACCCCCCCAATTCTCCATTTCTTCAACTTTCTCCAATAAATCCACCACAAACACATCTGATTTACCCTCACAAATCATCTTCATTATCATTCACCTTTCCAACAAGGGTTTTCAAGGAGGAATTTCCAAGCTTCAAAGGAGTTCATCTACAAGTATCAATTGGGTTTTTATTCTACTTAATCGGGTAATATCATTAAATTTCTTGTACTTAAAACAGTGAGAATCTTTGTTGGCTCTTCTAGGAGGGTTTATTTGTGAAATTATGTCCTTATTTGTTCGGATTTTTTTGAAGAAATGGACACACAAATTAGAGCGAGGCATTGGGAGCGATTTGATATGGCAGTTGAGCTTGGGTATACATATCCAGTCAAAGAGTTGCATTGCAATTTGTGAAGGATGGTAAAGTGAGAGTCAGAAGAAGTTTTAGTTGATTTTAGTACCAATGCGATTAATGCTTAATATAATATGCCTTTTGTCCATCCAATGAGTTCCATGAGCCTATGTAATAAAGACAAAGACATGAATGAAATTAAAAGAATGTTGTATGATGTTGATGTTACTTGGGTTTCAAATCTTCAAGAATGATAGAGCTGAAGTTTCCCCATCATGGTTTATCTCTTCTAGCAAAATTGTGGTTTTATTTTCTTAAGTTGTCGAATATAGGGTTAAAATTCTTTGAGTTAATTAAGAAGGATAAAGTGATACCGGTTTATGCTATAATGACAAGGATGCCATTGGATGTGTAGGGTTTGTTTAGACAAGGATTCTTGATAGTGGAAGGTCCAGGAGACCTATTTTTCTTGCACCCAGTCTAACCACCCATCCATGTATTTCTGTAGGATGCCATTACACTCTCGATGAACCCATGACACATCAAAAAGGCAGAATCAATAAGGAGTATGTGTACCCCAAAAAAGGGCAAATGCCTCCACCGCTACCTCCAAGAACATCATTCATTCATTTTCCACCAGGATGTGTGTGCAATTCACCAATCACAGAAGATGAACGAAATGAATTACAGGGATATTGGACTTATAGCCAATTGGTGATGTATAACAATCTGGCTGTGATAGGAGAAGCTTTCCAGACCACTTCTCTCAGCACTTGGGTTCATCCACTGCAGCCTCTACTTTGGCACTATGGTCCACCTCATGGGCAATAATATTACACACCACCAGCAATCCTTGTACATCAAGGTGAAACACAGTAGGATGGTGAGACCGATGGAGCTCTGGACGAGGACGAGGACTTCGAGAAAAGTCAACAAGACGGTGATGAGGACTATCATCAGGACATGAAGTGATAGCTATTGATACATCTAGAAAATATTTCATTTGAGAGACTTTGAAACATTTGGAGACTTTTCTAATTTCATTTTTTAGAACTTAAGTAGTTTATCATATTTATTTTATGCTTTGAGATATTTTATATTTGGATATTTTTCTTTTGATTAGATTACCTATGGGCCTTAGGCTGATGCTAAGTTACTTTTATTGATATTTGATTTGAGTTTTATCCTTTTCAACTTTGTAGTTGAATATTTGATTTGATGCCTATTGTGTTCTTAGTTGATTGATGTGTTTGAGTGGTGATAGTGGCTAAAAGCCTTAAACTAATGCCATGTAGATTATTATTGATGCTTAAATGTTGAAATTGATGGTTGTGAGCTTAATTGATGGATTGCATGGCACGGCCTGATTTGTTGGTGATGTCACTTAGTGGTGTTCTTTTTCTTACGATTTTGCCATGTTATGTTATTCTTGTCTTAAGTTTGTTTTTATTGGTTTGCGTTTGAATTTTGGATGAGTGGTAGGATGAGTAGTATACATCATTGTAATAAAAGAGTCAACTTTGGGGGTGTTTATTTCTTGTATCGGGAATGCTCATTTAATGTTTGTATGTGTGTGTCGTGACTCTTGGAGGGAAAATAAATTATCAATTTGGTACTCGATGAAGATATTTGATTTGCAATACTTTATGATTGGACTATTTGAATTACCCATTTCATGAATTTAAGTGTGCGTAAGTGCTTCTTTTGCAACATAAGAATTTCAAAAACTTGGTATTACCATTTTCCAAAAAAAAGGGTACTAATATTTTGGGAGAAATTCACTTGAAATTCTATTTTTTATCAAATAATAAAAAATACTTTGATGGTTGATTTATCTTTTGAAAAGATTGGGTTAAATGGAGTAGAAGGAATTTAGGACATTTGGTATGTTTGCATAGGGAAATATTATTATAATTTGTGAATGATTTATATTTGATTTAATCTTAGTATATTTTACTCATTTTTTTTGGTTTAGGGTCGTTCAAAAATATTTTTTTGCATTTAGGAATGATGTGAGTATGGGATTCTAACATGTACCTATATTGTTTCTTTGTAATAAGCCACTAGCGTATCAATATGGTGAGTACGGGATTTCGACACGTACCAGGTGATATTGTTTCTCCTAATTAAGCTATTAAGAATTACATTTTAGAATACCAACAAGTCAAGCAAGAAATATTTACAATACTTATCATTGATACTGAACTGTCGCATAACTCTGGAGAGGAATATGTCGAGGTAGGAAATGTGGTTGGGTGGCAGAAATGAGGCTACGATGACATTCGTGAGATATTTCTTAAGGAAATGTGCACCCAATCTAAGAAAGATAAACCCCAAAGTATCGTAGCAAGATGGTGTCAACATCACAGAATCTCTACACCACACTATCAAACAGAATGGCCACATCTAGATGTCGGCAACATTTGGATCCACACCAAGCAAGCTGGTTTTAATGGATTAAATAGCAAGACACACATGAAGCTGATGCTCAAGTGGATGAGAGGTAGAAACATGTTGAAACAATTATGTAACTGCGTTGGCTCCAGCAAGAAATTTTTGCTCTCTACTCTGCCTGGAGAGTCCCAAATCAACCAACCAAACAATTCTACAAGAGTGATCGCTCAAGTCTAAAAAGCCAAATACAAAAGGATTAAACCAAGCACAACCTAAGACAAAAGGGGCTAAACAAGCACAGTGATATATGTTTCTCCATTAAAGGAAAACACCAAGCACAATAACATGTATAAGACACTAAGCATCAAAGATTTAAAAGTATATACTGGTGGGAAATGAGCTTGTGGTGTAGTTTTGTCATTGGCATAGACTTTGATCCAGGATTTGTAATTAAGTTATTTGTTTCTTTTCAATGAAATTTTGAAGATGTATGGGGCAATCTATTTGTTGCTTTCAGGTTCGCGTGTTGTGAGACTTGTAGCCATATTAGCCATGTGTTTGTGGCCCAAAAAAAATTCTCATTGATAACATACTACTCATTCCTTAATAGATAAATGTTCCAAATTGTGTGACATTTGCATATAGGTATACTCCTAATGAACTTTTATTTTTATGCGACCTCATCGAAATGATTAAGCAACTTTGAAATATTTGTGATTTAAGAAAAAATGACTACTTACAGTTTTGAATGAATAGAACTCAATTTTTGGGAACCTTTTTAAGAGTGGTTAATGCTTGGTAATTTGAGGTCAATTGAGAGAATTCCCTATCGATCATAAGTACATCCATTGTTCATTGAGTATGTTGTCAACTTGGTAGTGTACGTTCTAAGTCGTTTAGTAAGGTTCTTTTTATTTTTGTTTTGCTCGGGACTAGAAAAATGCTAATTTAAGGAGTGTGATAACTCTAGTAAACTAGAGGTATTTTAGTTCTCTAGTTTTGGTGCGAATTAAGTGTTTTTAATTTAATCAATTGTATTTCGTAGTTGGATTTGAATTTCTTGTAAATTTCATGATTTTTTAATTAATTATAATAATTTGGTTGCATATTTAGTTAAGTATGTTTGCAAGTTAAGAATCGAAAAGATGGAAGTCAAGATTATAAAAGTTCGAGGACCAAAGTGGAATTAATGAAGAATTAAAAACTTGAGCTAACACAGGTTCGATGTCGTGGAATGGATTTTGATTCTAAAATGTCGCGACATCAAGGAGAAAATTCATTTAGCATTTTTTAGCTCAATGTCACGACCTCAAAATCCATGTCGTGACATCGAGGCGCGTTTTAGCTTTTGTCTTGTGGCATTTTTGCAGTTTTTGGCTTTTAGATTTCATTCCCTACCTTAGCACTCCAACATATATAGTAGGCAATAGTTGTAAAAGTGCATATAGTGGGTACTATAGTTAGTATTTTTAGAATAGATTAGTTTAGAGTAGTATAAACTTCAAACTTTTTAGTTTAATTCAAGTTCTATTTAATTTTTCCTTTAGATCTTGTCTTTAATTTCTTGTAAGTTTTAATTGAGTGGATAGTTCTAGGGTGTTAATCTTTAGCTACAAGTAGATATAACTTTTACTTGCTTTCTAGTTTAATTTTTGAAAATCTATTTATTTCCATTTCAAACTTTCTTAGTAAGTTTTAGGTTTCTTCCAATTTTAGTGATCTTTAGCTAAAAATTTTCAATTACTTTCTTTAATATTATAGTAAATTTTAGTGGGCTTTCTTAATTTAAATCAAAAATCCAAAAATAATTAGTACTCAAGTACTTTGTTCTAAAATCCTTAGTTTCGAAATGGCACTTTCTTCCTTACTTGTTTTCTTATTGCTTTCTTTAGTTAGTTTAGATTAATTACTTTATAATTCTTGTTTCAATTTAGTTAAATTGGAGTAATTTTAAGTGCTTTCCTTTACTTGTATTTAATTGATTAAAGTAGTTGATCTTCTAGTTAGTTGACTTGTTCAATTTCCTTATTTTAGTAGAGAGTTTATTTTATGGTTTCCATTATTTGCATGTTTAAAATGGTGAATTTGATTAGAGTTAGCTTCGTCTTTATTAATGACTTGCCTAACTATGCATAGGCCCTGAAATCCTAGTACTTGCTAATTCGACAACCTTCGTGGGAACAATCCCGCTGACCCTATACTACTATCTAACACCGTATACTTGCGGGTGCAAGGTTGGAAGTTAGGAGTTAGTTAGAGACAGATTTTTGTTACCTGTTAATTTTAAATTTTCATTCTATCCAAACTAGTGCGGAACAAAGGCTACCATCACAACCCACTTAGAAACATTGTCCACCGCTACTTGAATGTACCCATTAGAATAAGAATTCTGGAATGGTCGCATAAAGTCAATCCCCCAAACATCAAATAGAACTATGAAAATATTGTTCAAGGGCATCTTGTTCCTAAGTTGAGAGAATTGGCTTCCCATGTATTTCACTTGTTCATTGTAAATTGGAGATCCCTCAATATTGCATTGATCGTTTAGATAGTCCCCAAAACAAATCTCACATAAAAGTTGAATTTGGGGTTGAGAGGTGTAAAGGATGTAGTGTGGAAATGAATTCACATTGCTCATGTTTTTCATGGCTCTTTTGAGATTAGCCAAAAATTGGTAGTGGTCCTAGTTTGAGATAAAAAAGTATCCGAATGATCCATTACACGAAGTTCACCTCTTTATGGTTGAGGTTGAGGTTGAGGTTAATAGGATGTGGGTGAAGTGCATCAGTCCATGTTAGCAATAGTTCGATGACATAGTATTAAGCAATTGTTGGACCTCTTCTGGAGTTTTGAATGATAACGTACCACCAGCAGAAGCATCTAGTATGGAATTTGTCTCTTGGAAGAGCCCATTGTAGAATGTTTATACTTACATCGACAAAGAAATGGTATGATGTGGGCACTTCCTCAACATTTCATTATATCTCCCCCAAGCTTTACATAAACCTTCACCGGTATATTGTTTGAATGATGTGATTTCATTTCTCAAATAGGCCATCTTTGATGGAGAAAAATTATTGGCTAGAAACTCTTGAGCTAACCCATTCCACATTGTAAAGGTCCCTTGGTTACAGCTTTGAAGCCAAGACTTAACACGATCCCTTAATAAAAAAAAAAGAATGTTCTCAATCTCATGCAATGGAGATGGACCCTGTTGAATTTTAATGTGTCCACAACCACCTCGAAATTCAATAAGTAAGTGGATCTTCCTTATAGGACTTCCATCAAACATGGCATGTGCTTGCAATATTTGAATAAGTGCCAGCATGATTTCAAATTTAGTAAGATGTATAGGGATCTGTGCTATGCTTGAAGTAGCTTCATCAAAAGTGGGCATAGCATAGTCCCTAAGTGGTCTATCATTTCCATTTTCCCCATTTCTTCCATTGCCATTGCCATTGCCACCCAATCTATTGTTACCAATACCTTCTTCACCGTCATTTTCCCTATGATTTTCGATTCCTACCCTTCTATTGTTTTGGAGCCTCCGATTGTACATTGCTCTTGTTCTTGTTGATGTTTCTTTTCCTCTCGAATTTGCCTTAAAGACCTTTTAATTTCCAAGTTAAGAAGTAGTAGTTCCTTTTCCCCACCAACCATAAACTACAAGGTATCACACCTAAAACCAAGTTAAACCCCAATGAAAAATCACCAACTAAAATAATTAATTGTCAACAAGTAACCAATTAGAATTAATAAAAATAAAAAATAAACAACATGATGCAACTTAAAACTAAAAAGGATCTAAATTAGCAACAATCTCTAGGCACCTAATATTGCCATTTTAAGGTCAAATCCCCAACAGTGGCATGAAAAACTATGAATTATGGCTGATCAAGTAATAAAATCACCATCAAACACTAAACTACCATTTGCACACCCGCAAGTATAAGGGAAGGATTAATAGGAAGTGGATAGGGGATCGTTCCTACGAGGATTTGATAACAACAATTATTAAGGTTTTAGAATTTATGTACTATTTAGACAAATAGAATGCGTAGAGTGCAATTAAACTATAACTAAAAACAATCAAAGAAAATAATAACAATAACAAGCAAATATAACTACTAGGATTCTCATCACTTAGACAAATGATGTTTGAAAAGTTCAGACGACTTTCAACTAATGGCCACGAGTGCATGATATCAATGTAGTAAGGTAAACAAGGATCATTCCCATGAAAACTATGTAGACATGTACCGAAATTCTAAGCTAATGTCTATCTAGTTAATGATCACCATGAAATGTAGCTTTGGAATTTTAGACTTAAAACTCAATATAAATTACTGAAATTTAAAGAGTGCAAAAATAATGAAAATAATAAAGAGGGTGTTTCAAATAGTAGATAACATGGGTTAGGCGCTAGCTAGCAATTGTCAATGATCATCCAAAATTGGGGTCAATAGGTCCAATTAAACTGCTTGGAAGTTCAATACCAAATTATCAGTCTAACCCCGACATTTAGTGATTGAACAAAAAAAAAAAAAAAAAAAACGTTCATTGTAGTGAGTCTCGGCCATGGTCAAAAAAGAGGACCTTCAGCCTTCAGGAGAAGGCAAACTAAATCCTTTTCTGACATTCTCAAAGGCACAAAACATTCCCTGGCACTAATCCAGCACCCGAAATAATCTATGAAAAAACTTCAATCCTACAAAGGAGAGCCGGCCATTTTCTTCACAGAAGAAGAGGTCTAGAAACTAGCTGCCTCGTTTCATTACACACTGGTGGGCAATTTCCCAAGAGGTCGGCAAACCTAAGATGGAAATGGTGAGGAAGAGATTCCAAACAACTGTCTTCAAGGGGGGAATTTTCAGTAGGCTTTCTTGACTACAAACATGTGCTAATTCGTTTTGCCTTGAAGGAGGATTATCTTCGCTGTTGGCTAGAGAACACGTGGTTCATTTTCTCAAATGTTATCTTCTCTTCACTCCAGACATTGAACCTCCTATAGTGCCTATTTGGATTACACTAAAAAGGCTACGAGTGCCCTCTTCACCAAGCACTCAGTTTTCAACTTTGTGCAAGCCGTTGGCACCCCCTCAAAGTTAGACATGGCTACGAAGAAATTTACTCGTCGAAATGCAAGGTATGCATGGAAGTTGATCTCTTGGCCAATCTCCCTTCAAGAGTATGGCTCATAGTTGGTGAAACTGGAAAACGGATGAAGATTAATTATGAAGACATCCCATACTATTGCACAAAATGTCACAAGATTGGTTATAACTCAGTTGATTGTTTAGTTGGAATGGCAAACCTTTATGTTGAAGAAGCAAAAGGAACTCTCAGTTTTGATTAAAACATCATCCAAGTATAAACTTTAAGCACAATGGGGACCTATCAGAAATAATGAATCTAGTCCCTTCGGAGTAGCACATCAAAAATTACATGAAGGGGTCTCAAACGTTCCAATTGATGGAAACAATCAAGTGGCACAACAACCTAAGGTGGTGGAACAACCTAAAGTGGTTGATCAGCATGTGGAGAGCTGGTGGTGGAATAGTCTTTCGTGGAGGAGCAAACGATGATGGCAGAACCGAGAAGGGTAGAATTGGAAATCCAACCCATGGGGACAAGCCCACTAATTCTCCTCAACATTTGGTGGCTGAAAATTTGAATCCCTTGGATGTGGAGATTACAAAATCAAATTTGAATTCATTTTCAATAGATTTATTCAATGAAATGTTGACTAATTCAAACCAACCAAGATCTCCTCTAGTTCAAAACTCAAGGGATCTTTCCAAGGATGAGTCATTCTTACCATATGCAAAATTCACGCAAGAGATGCCATACAATTTTTTTTTTTAGATGAGGATGACTCCCACACAATTGCAATTGGTGATCCGGTCAAGCCTCCACCCGTTTTGGAGATGTCTAAATGAAAGCTAGAGGGTAAGTCTAAAAAAAATCAAGAAGAAGAAGGGTTTACAACATGCCTAGAGGTATTAGAACAAGGTCCAAACCTATCTCCCCATGCCTTAACTCAACTCCTTTAAATGGATAGTGTGCTAGTGTGGAATATAAGGGGTATTGCCAACAAACCCTCCATTCGTAGATTAAAGTTGCTGGTAAAAGAACACAAAATAAAACTCCTAGCCTTATTGGAGCCAATGGTAGATAAGGCCCAGATCAATTCATTTGCGCATAGATTAGGCTTTGGTTATTGCAAACTTAACACGAATGGCCAAATTTGGCTATTTTGGAATAATGATATTGTCCTAATGAATATTATGGTTTCTGATCAATTGTTTCACGTCTCATTTTCTTCAAGAGCTTATAACACGGATGTTTTAGCTCATTTGTTTAAGCCAAATGCACAAAAGTGGAAAGGAGGAAGCTATGGGAGGATCTTCGAGCTGCCCAAAACACCACAAGTACTCCATGGATAGTGGCAGAGGACTTCAATATAATATCAAGCTCGGATGAATATAAAGGTAGCGCTATTAAGAAGTGATAGGAGAATTTAATGAATGCCTTTCCGACTGTGGATTGATGGATTTAGCCTTCCAATGATGCAAATTCACATGGCTTGGAAACAGGTTTGGTAATGCAGTGTGGAAACGGTGGATAGATTTGTTTGTAATAATGCCTTCCTCATGGCATTCCAACAAGTCACAGTTGATCATCTTCTGAAAGTGTGTTCAGATCACTGGTCACTCCTTCTTAGGCTATCCAACAAGCCAAATTTAGGGCAAAAATTATTTAAATTCTTGAATATGTGGATTAAACATCCAAACTTTTTGCAGGTTATAGATGCTAATTGGAAATCTCACTGTACTGGATTAACCCAACATGTCCTAGCTAGCAAGTTGAAGCGTTTGAAGGCAAAACTACAACACTGGAGTCACTCAATTTTTGGAAATGTGTTTTCCAAAGTTAAGGAGGTGGAGCTGAATGTCAAACAAAAGGAAGAAGCATTCTCGCAAAATCGAAACCAAAGTAATTAACAAGCTTTGGGCCATTCACTAGCAACATACACAAAATGCCTTGCAGAGGAGGAATCATTCTGGAGATAAAAACTCTAAATTCTTCCATTCTTCTCTTATAGCCAAGAGGCAAAAGTTGACCATCACAAAAATTAAGGTGAACGGTTCGTAGATGAATGATTTGCAAAGAATTGAAAATGAAGGTGCTGCTTAGCTGAACTATCCTTGCTAGAATTGTAGGAGGCAGTACTCTTTTTTGTTGTTCAAGAATTCTTGCAGGGAGTAAAGTTGCCAAGAGCTTTCACAAGCACAATCATTGCATTACTTCCTAAATCAACCAACCCCTCTCTTCATAAGATACCTTTAATGATTTTCGCCCCATAAGCCTTTGTACTTATTTCAATAAAGTTTGTACCAAAATATTGGCTAATAGACTTTCTCTTATTTGGCCAACAATTATCTCCCTTGAACAAGTGGCATATGTGCATGGGAGGGAAATTGCAGATAATATTTTGCTGGTGCAGGAGATGGTGGACTTTAAACATGCTTATCAAACTAGACCTTACTAAGGCATTCAATAGATTCTCTTGGCCATGTCTCTATGCTACCTTGAGAAGAGTTTGGCATTGCAAAAGCATGGATTTCATTGATTAGGAATATATTAAAGGATTGCTGGTTTTCTATTCTCATCAACGGGCCACCAAAGGAATTCTTCAAATCATCTATGGTGGTCCGACAAGGTGACCCTTTATCATCCCTCCTATTCATTATTATGCTGGAGGTTTTTTTCTCGAGGATTGAAAAGGCAATTCCAATTGAGCAAGGTTGTGGAATTTTCTTTACCCAAATTAAAAGGGGAAATCTATAAATCAATCAACAATTTAACTGAGTTCTTGGCTCAATTTGAAGCCTCAGGTTGACATCTCTTCAAAAAGGCAAAAAGTTCCTTTTATTACCCAAAAAAGCCCCATCAAGCCGGATTTGAAGGACACAAAACATAACAGGCTTCGTGAAGAAATTCTTCCCAATACTTTACTTGGGTTGCCCAATTCAAAAAGTGAAGAAAAGGAAGCTCCTTTTCCAACCAATGCTGGAGAAAGTAACTTCTAGATTTCATGGTTGGCAAACTAAATTCTTATCGCCTAGAGGTAAGCTTATTCTCATTAAACACGTCCTAAGTAGCATCAAAATTTTTCTAATGGCTATTCTAGCTCCACCCAAAGCAATCATTAAAGAATTGGAGAGGCAGCCTGCTAATTTCTTTTGGGAAGGGTTGGAAAATCAACGCTAGCATCATTGGATTTCTTGGGACACCATTTGCCAGCAGATTGCCTCAAATGGTCTCAGGATTAACTCACTTTCAGAAGTGATCATTATGGATTTAGCATCAAGCTGTGGTGGAAATTCCACAAAGGAGAATCATTGTGGAGCAACTTCATTAAAGGTGGGTACCTAAGGAATAACATTCATCCCTCTTCCATCAACTCCAATCCAAGTGACTCATTTACGTGGAAAATAATGGTGGGCAGCCCGTGATGAGGCCGAAAAGCACATGATTTTTTGATTAGGGATGCAAGCTGCTCCTCTTGGTATGACTCGTAAATAGACAAGGGCCACTATCTCAACTTGTGGAACGTATATATAATCAACATATCAAGGTTTCATAGGTTTGGAATTGAAACAAATGGGATTTATCTTTTTTAGACCAAAGATACTCCAATGATGAGCTGGTAAACATTGGCAAAATACTTGAAGACAAAGTTCTTGTGTTGAAGGGAGAAACGGACAAGCTGATTTGGACATTGACCCCAAATGGAACTTTCTCCATCTCTTCAACTTTCCTACCGCGTGCCACCTCATTGACAAGGAAATATATGGGTGCATGATAGACTCCAATTAAAAATCTCTATTTTCATGTGGCGGTTATTGAATAAGCGCCTTCCCTTATATGATGTTCTTGCTAAAATTGGTTACTCCTTGGCCACTAAATGTTTGTTTTTGTGATAATATTGAGTCAGCTGATCACTTGTTTGTAGAATGTGAAATGGCAAGGCAAACCTAGACTTTCTTTGAAAATTGGATGGAGCTGATTCCCTCAACAAATAGCTTCCTTGCTAAGCTTAACTCATGGTGGCATTCATCATAATTGGCTAGAATTGGTATTCTCACAAAATTCTACCTTGTATTATCCATTGGTTTGTGTGGAAAGCAAGAAACAAGGTCATCCATGATACAATAAGCGCTCTTCCTCAAAGAATTATCACAGACGTTTGCTCTTACTTGAATATATCATCTACTAAACCCTTCAAGAAGATGGGGGTGGCTGATGACATGCTCTTCTCTCAAGGAGCATGTCATCAATTAATACAAACCAAACCAAGAAAACCCAGGCAATTGTAGTTCATTGGTCTTCTCCGCTTTATGGGGCTTTTAAGCTAAACGTGGATGGTGCTTCAAAGGGCAATCCAGGGATGGCAGTAGGAGGTGGCATTATTTGGGATCATCATGGACAGCTTATCAAGGCATTTTGCAACTTCTATGATCATCAAACCAACTTAGAAGCAGAATCATTAGCACTAATTGATGGACTGAAATTATGTGGAAGATTGAACCTACTTCAAGTTGAGGAAGAGATTGACTCACAAGTCTTGGTAAACATTTTGAAAGGCAACACACGAGCAGCATGGAGCATTAACTCTCCAATTCAGTTCATTAATGAGTTTGTAATAGATGAAAGTTTTACTTACTCATGTATTTAGAGAAACAAATCAAATAGCTGACTGGCTAGCAAATGAGGGCATTAGAATCCATTCATTTGTAGAGTATGCCCGAGACTCAATTCCTTCACCTATAAAAAGGCTGATGTCTTTGGATGTTAGGGGCTGCCTTTACAATACAATCTCATTGTAAAGTTTGATTGTTGAATCAATAAAAGAAACAGCTGCTTGGGTGCTTACCAAAAGGAAAGGTCAGTAGAACCATTATCTTTTGCATTTGGTGATACAAAGTAGCCTTTCGATAGCCAAAAGTGCTGCAAGACTCAAACTTTTGTCTCCTCCTTCACTCTAACTTTTCCCTCTCTAAAACTCTCAACCTAAAGGCTACTCGGCCATGTTTGAGAAGGAAGCCCTTTAGCCTTTGGCTGAAAGGCAAACAAGATCATTTGCTGATGTGCTTCTTGGCAAGCAAAGCACGGTTACTCAAGACCAACAACCAGACCAGCCATTGAAGATGTTTCAATCTTACAAGGTTAAGCTGGCCATCTTCTTCTCTGAAGAAGAGGTCAAAAAATTGGTAGCTCCATTTCATTTCACACTCATGGCAAATTTTTCTGGGGTAAACCAAATATGGAGGCATTGAGGAAGAGCTTCCACACAATTGGTGTGAAACCCAGTATTTTACATCTTAGCCTTGTTCTTTGATTTTTAACTGGTTTAAAATGTTTTTCATATTATTTTTAGTCATAAAGTACTTCAGCTTATTCATTTTTCAATTCGGCAAATTTTTCGGTTTACGCGATTTGGTTCCCGGCGGGTGAAATGTGACCTCTTCAGAGTGTAATTAGTGCATTGTGGTTGTGAGTGTTGTATGATGGCTAAATTATTCAGAAAAAAAATGATAATTTAGTAGCAAAAATTAGTTTTTGGGTTAAATAGTCAACTTGGAGACTATTTGGTCAAATGGGGAACTATTTGGGTCAACCTTGAAATCTTTTTAGTCTTCTTCTTGCTTTGTTTCTTCCTCATTTCTCCTAGCTGCTGGCCGAACTTCTCTTCCCCATTTTCCCCCAAATTTTCATTAAAAATCAAATGTCAATCACTTCCCAAGGTAAGATTTTATGTATTTTAGCACTTTATGGCTTATGGGCTTTATGATCCAAGCTTTAATTTCAAGTTTTGTAGGATTCTTTATGGCTCTGAAAAAAACCCTCTTTGCAGCCTTATATGTTATGATTTATGTATGTTATGGGTTGTTTTTAGTGTTTTGGAGGTTGGGAAGTGATTGGGGTTGATTTTTAACAACTTTCCACGGTTAGATTACATATTTTAAGATTATGAGTTGGGGTTTTGTCTTCCATATGTGGCCCTAGAGTGTTATGCTATGAATGCTTATGTCTATGCATATAATGATGTTTTAAGAGTGTTTTAAGGTTAGTTTGGATAGGAATTGAGACTTGAAACCAAGTGGAATTGATTTCCCTTCATTTTGTAAGTAAGCGGAAGTTTGGTGCAGCTAGGATAATTTGGATAATTGGTTATGTTTGAAGGGTCTTTAATGATCTTTTGATGGTTTTAGGTGTTTTCCTTTGTTGTGGGATGCTATTGATATAGTCCCGGCTATTGCTCCGGTGAATCTTTCCATTTATGCATTGGTTGGTTAGAATATGTTGTTTTGAGTTGGGTTGTAACCAAGGTCCTAGCCTTGAATACCTTGGAATTGGATTTTGTTGGCAGGGAGGATAACCTACTTATAGCCTAGAGGGAGGTGAAGTTTTTTTTCTATTTTTCTGGAAAACTGAGCTTATTATCTCCTAATCTAGCATAATACGAATTTATACACACCTAACTAAGTGTTTTGACTGGGGTTCTAGCTGTGTATAAGAGTCGGAATTTGTGATAAGGTCATTTTTTACCAAAGAGCTGTTGGTATCGTTTTCTATCGTTTCGCGTCGTTTTCGCTTCCCTAGTCATTCTTTAACTTCTACATCTCTTCTAAGAGTCCTCTTATACCTGTTTTAGGTACCACGCCACCTACCGCCGGCGATCGCGTTCAGTGATCATTTGTGCAGTTTTTGCTTTGATAGGTGGGTAACATAGACCCTCTTCCACTTGTATTTTGTTTAACGACTTCCGAAATATGTTTGGATGGATTTTAAAATATGTATGATGTTTGGAACTGCACTTTTACCAAGTTTTGGAATTATTACACCACCTAATATGAAATCGGGACCAAGCTATTTTATGTTAATCAATTGATATGTTTGCAAACTCTTTTGATATGAAAGCATTTTATGACTGTTTTGGCTCATAGGTGACCTAGGTATATAATCTTGGATGTGTTTGGAAATGTTTGATTTGGGAGAACCGGTTCTATAGTCATCCATGGGACGCCATGGTGATACTATTATGAACTATTTGATGCTATGATTTGTTATGAACTATTTGATCGGGGTCTTGTCTTTGGGATAACTTGACCTCAGTCGGACTAGTAGGTGTGGTAGATTACTAGATCTCTGGCTAGTCACTGTAGGTCATACCTTTGAGTATTCAAGGGACCTTGGTTACAACCCAACTCAAAACAACGGATTAAAACTGTACTTGGATTTGTTTGCTATGCTTTAGCATACTATGTTTTGAAATGATTGGATCTTTTTGGCTATGTTTTGGACATGACTGACGTTTAAATGGCATGAGACATTTTAGAAACTACTTATGATTATGGTTTATTGACGTTTAAATGGCATGAGACAAAAGAGAAGCTTGGCAGATCTTGGTCTTCACAAATGTTAGCTATCTTTATGTTTTCTTTTTATCGAAATGCTTGGCCCCATTTGAAGAGCTTTTATGATATCCACTGAGCTAGTTATGCTCACCCCACGTGATTTATAATTTTTCAGATTAGGTGCTCGTTTTTTACTCTCCACCGCGTTAGCAACTTTTAGATTTTCTCCAGATTCCACATTACTAGTAGGACTCTGCGGATAATCTGCCAAGCTTCTCTTTTGTTTGGTGAGGGGTAGTGTATTAGATAGGTTTTGTATTGATGAACTTTGTTTTTGTTGTAGCATCTTTTGTACTAAGAAGAAATTTTGTAATTCGCATTTTTTTTGTGTAAAATGAAATATTCGGTTTTATAGTTAAGAAATGGTTTGATGGTTCTATTACATTGCGGTTAAGTTTGTTGCTCTGTTCGTTTGTGCCTTGCGCTTTGGGCCGGTGTACCATTAGCGCCGGCGTGTTACGGTCCCGTTTTTGGGGCGTGACAATTGGTTTCAAAGGTAGCTTCACAGTGGGTTATCTTGATCATAAGCATTTGATTATTCGTTTCTCTTTGGAAGAAGATTATCTACAATGTTGGCTTAAGAATACCTGGTTCATTAATGGTTTTTACATGCATGTTCTTAAGTGGCACCCTCTTTTGACTCCAGAAGTTAAGTTCTTTATTGTGCCTATTTGGATAACATTTGAAGAACTCCCAGCTATTTTTTTCAATAAACATTTGGTGTTTAGTCTCGCCCAAGCAGTAGGTACTCCCCTAAAATTGGACTTGGCTACGAAATATTTCACTCATCCAAATATTGATAAGGTTTGCATGGAGGTTCATTTTTGGCCAATCTTCCCTCCAAAGTATGGCCAGGGATGAGTGATGAAAGGCTGGCAAAAAATAAACTATGAAGAGCTACCACTCTATTGCACCAAATGTAATAAGATTGGCCATGGTGAAGCTAATTGCATTGTCGAGTTTGCACAAACCTTCCAAGAAGAAAAATGCTCCCATTGTCACTGCTAAACAACCACCCAAGAAGACCATGAAGTCTCATTGGACGCCGATCAAGTATCATGATGCTGGCCCATTTGGAGTTGCTATGGAAAAGCCATTAGAGGATATTCAACCTTCTCACATGTCACTGGTACAAGGGGCGGCTCAAGGAGTGGTTGGCACAAGCTCCAACGGTGGCTATTGACTCTCTACCTAATTTGGACATTCAAATTTCAAATCCCTTAGATGAGGGAATTGAGGAAACAAACTTGGAGAGCACTGAATTGTAGCCATCAAACTCGAATATTCAAGTATTGGCTAAGTCAAAGGATGTTGCACTCCCACCAAATTCTCATTTTCTAATCCAACTCAAAATTCAAATATAGTCCCCAAGGATGATTCTTTTCTTCACACGAAAAAATCTTGGAACAAATTCCTTGTTACTTCTTGGATAATGAATCCCCTAGAGCTCAAGACACTCCTTCACACAAAGTAACTGATCAACTTTAAGGTAAACTCAAGAGGCAATCCAGCTTCAAAAATCTTCCAAAGAACAAGGCCTTTTTCAAATAAGGCAATTCATTTGGGACCCTGTAGATCCACACAACCAAAAACCTCACCTGTGAAGTAAATCATCGCACCTACGGTTCAACCAATTGGGAGAGAATCAATAGATTCCTTTTCACGGAAAGGTAAGTGTAGGAGAATTTATAATATGTCGAGACAAATAAAAACCAAGATTTCTTCGAAGCCAATCTTACCGCTGCTCACCCCTTCTATTTGCAATGGATAGTGTCCTCGTTTGAAACATCAGAGGGATAGGCAATAAACCCTCCATTAGGAGACTCAAATTTCCTATAAAAGATCACAAAATAAAAATCCTATCTTTGTTGGAGCCAATGGTGCACAAAGAAAGAATCACCCTCTTTGCTCAAAACTTAGGGTTTGATGGCTGCAAATTGAACCCCAATGGGAAATTTTGGCTATTGTGTTTAATTGGAATAAAGAACTTGGTATTACAGAAATTTTTGCCTCGGACCAGCTCTTTCACGTTTCATTTTCTTCAAGCTCTTTTCGTACTAATGTGTTGGCCTTTTTTGTACATGCAAAGTGCACTAAGCAGGAAAGAAGAAGTCTATGGGAGGAGCTTTGATCAATCAATCCACCTCACACACCATGGCTCGTAAGTGGTGACTTCAATGTAATTTCTAGCTCGCACGAGTAAAAATGCTCCTCTTCCTTGGACCTAGATGCGATGAGGGATTTTAATAAATGTTTCCAAGATTCTAGATTGATGGACTACTCCTTCCAAGAATGCAAATTTACTTGGTTATGCAATAGATTTGGGAGTGCAGTGTAGAAACGGTTGGACAGATTTGCTTATAACAATGAATTTCTCATGGAATTCCAACACATTACAGTGGACCATCTTTCTAAACATGTTCTGATCATTCGCTGCTTCTCCTCAAGACCTCCAACAACTCATTTTCAAGACTGAAGCAGTAAGAATTTAAATTCTTAAACATGTGGATTAAACATCCTAACCTTTTGCAGGTGATAGAAAACAATTGGAACCTTCATTGTTATGGCTTTCCCCTTTCACTGCTAGAGTCAAATAGTCTTTGGGAATGTATTTAACAAGGTTAAGGAAGTAGAAGCAAAAGTCAAGGAACAGGATGAGGTTTTTTTGCAGCAGCCGAACCAAAGCAACCAAATTGAACTAGCTCACGCACAAGCTCTCCATGCAAAATGCCTTGCGAAGGAAGAAACCTTTTGGAGACAAAAAGCGGGGCTCAAATAGATGAAAGGTAACTAGAATACTAAATACTTCCACTCCTCACTAATGGCTAAAAGGCATAGATTGCACATCTTGAAGATCAAGATGAATGGGGTGTGGACAAATGACATGCAACAAATTGAAACGAAATGGATCAATTTCTTCCAAACTTTGCTTGTTGAGGATGGCTCTCCAGTGGTTGATCGTCATTCACATCTTGAAGACCTTATTGAAGATATTACAATGGAAGACAACCAGCTTCTACTAGCCGAGCCTTCTTTAGGAAAATTGAAGGAGGCCACTTTTTTCCTTAACCCAGAAGGTGCCGTGGGAATTGATGGATATAATGGAGTGTTATTTACTACTTGCTGGGATGTTATATAACATGACCTCCTAAACGCAGTAAGGGATTTCATAAAAGGAAGAAGGCTGCCAAGAACCTTCACGCGCACACTCATAGCTTCAATACCAAAATATGATAACCCCTCTTCTTTTAATGAATTTTGACTATTAGTCTATGTACTACTTTCAATAAAATGTGCACAAATATTTTTGGCTAATATGTCTTCACTGTTGCCAAAAATCATTTCAAATGAACAAGTTGCATATGTCAAAGGAAGAGAATTCGAACTAGGCTATCCTCCAAACCTATTTCTCCATGATTAGTTATAAATTAGATGGGGACATTTCAAAGAATTAGAGGAAGTTATATTAATTCTACATTTCACAAGTTGTTAGAATTCAAAGGGTTTATCTTTGAATTCATTTTCTCATTGCTGGAGGGTTAGGTTTCACGTCAGCCTCCATGTACCTTTTCTTCTTATTAATAAAAAGGAATACCCCACCAACTAGGTGGTTGCTTAAAAAAATTTCAAAGGAAGAGAAATCGTAGACAACATATTGCTTGTTCAGGAAATATTGACTTTATTGACATGAAATCGAGATGAGGCAAAGTGATTTTCAATCTAGACCTTACCAAGGCATTTGATAGGCTCTCATGGCCTTTCCTTTATGCCACAGTGAGGAAATTTGGCTTTAATGAAGATTGGATTTCTTTATTGAAAACATCATGGAGGATTGCTGGTTTTCTATCCTTATCAATGGAGCTCCAAAGGGTTTTTTATAATCCTCCAGAGGGGTTTGTCAAGGCGACCCTTTGTCACCACTTCTTTTTTATCATTACGCAGGAAACGTTTTCAAGAGGACTCAAGAAGGACTTCCGAAAACAAGTAGAATTATGGAGTTTCCCTTCCTAGACATTTCCCACTTGTTTCTAATCTCGTCTTTGCTGATAACATTGTCTTTTTCACAAGAGGAGAAGAATGATTCATTAGCAACCTTATGGCCTTCCTATCTCACTTTGAAGCTTCATTCGGGCAGCTCATTAATAAGTCAAAAAGATCCTTTTTTATCTAAAAAGGCTCCCTTGTTTCCTAGATGATTCAACACGAAACGGGTTTTGCGAAGAAAGCTCTTCCATTCGTGTACCTAGGATGTCCAATTCAAAAGGTCAAGAGAGGAAAGCTGTATTCCGACCATGATTGAGAAAATTATGGCAAGAATTCATGGTTGGCAATCTAAATTCCTATCTCCAGGTGGCAGATTAATCCTTAAAAAACACATGCTCACCAGCATCTCCTATCTACATTTTTGTTGTGCTTTGCCCTTTAGATCTTGCCTTTAATTTCTTAAAAGTTTTAATTTGATTAGATAGTTTTAGTGGGTTAATAAACTTTAGCTACAAGTAGATATAATTTTTACTTGACTTCTAGTTTAATTTCTTGAAAGTCTCTTTATTTCCATTTCAATCATTCTTAGTAAGTTTTAGATTTTTTTCCAATTTCAATGATATTTAGCTAAAAAATTTCAATTACTTGCTTTAATATCTGCAGCTAGTGCACCAACTTAATTCATTTCAAATATCCAAAAGTATTTAGTTTTCAAGTATTTTCTTTTGAAATTCTTAGTTTAGAAAAGGCACTTTTCTTCCTTCACTTGTTTTCTTATTGCTTTCTTTAGTTAGTTTAGATTAATTCTTTTATAATTCTAGTTTCAATTTAGTTAAATTAGAGTAATTTCAAGTGCTTTTTTTACTTGTCTCTAGTTGATTAAAGTAGTTGATCTTCTAATTAGTTGTTAACTTGTTCAATTTACTTATTTTTAGTATATAGTTTGTTTTATGGTTTCTTTTATTTGCGTGTTTAAAATGGTGAATTTGATTAGAGTTAGCTTCCCCTTCATTAAGTATTTGCCTATTTTCCTAACTATGCAAAGGCTTTTAAATTCAAGTACTTGCCAATCCAACAATCTTCATGGGAATGATCCCGCTGACCATACACTCCTATCTAGCACCGTATATTTGCTGGCGGAAGGGTAAAAGCTAGGAGTTAGCACATTTTTATTAATTTTTAATTTGAAATTTTCATTCTACCCATGCTATTGTGGAACAAGTTTTTGGTGCCATTATCTTGGATTGTCCTTGGTATATTGGCAATATTAGGCACTTTAAGAGTCATGTAAATTAGGCATTTTATTTGGTTTTAGTAGTTAATCTTAGTATTTACTTAGTAGTGTTAATTGTTAAGGTTAGTGAATTGAATTGCCACTTGTGATTAATTGATTGAATTTGCTCCTTGTTGTGCGTGGTAAGGAAAGATAAAGGGCTTTTGATTCACTTCGATTATGAAATGGAGAAAGAATTGAGGGAAATCTAGAAGCACGAAAGTGTTCAAAACAAAGTTAGAAAGAATTGAAATGGCTAACCTTAAGCAAAATCAAAGGAATTTAACAATGAAAATAATGAACAAGAGGACGTAGCCGGAAATCACGGAATTAGTGCCTTGGTGATAGAAATGGCATAAACATGAATGCGCAACATTGTGAATGCCGTTGGTTCTTCATCTCAACCAATGCTTGTGTGTGACTTTTACGGCGGTAGAAACTCAAATGGGCAAAGTAAAGCTTTGTTTGCCTCAAGTGAGCAACTTAATTATGTTTCAAATCAACCTTCGTCCTCAAGGAATCCCTAAGGAGCTTATGAAAATACTTACAACCCCTCATGGAGAAACTACCCAAATTTCTCTCGAAGCAACCCCAATAACCAACAAAATCCTCTATACGAACACAACCTTCCACCACAAAATTTTCAAAATCAAGCATCAAATTCTTCCCCTAGGCCTTATCAACCTCCTTACCCAAGAAACTTCCAAGTTAATTCCTTTCAATCTCCATCTAACTCTCTATGATTTGATGTTTCAACATCAACAACCAAGACCTCAATGCCAACCTCCTAATTTTTCTCAAACAATGTATAATGAGCAATTTGCTCAAAGGGATAATATACATGAGAAAAATCAGAGAAAGGAGGTAGAGTCTTTGAAAAGTGCATTGGAAAGAGAAAAGAGGGAATGAGAAGAACAAATAGGTCAATTAGCATGATTGAACAATGATAGGCCTATGGGGACTCTTCCTTGCGATACTATCCGAAATCCAAAGGAGTAATCAATGCTATAATCTTGAGGAATGGAAAAGAGTTGGTTGTGCCTAATGATAAGAAAAATTTTGATTAAAAAGATGAGAAAGAAAAATCCAAGGTGATTAAGAAGAAAATAGGAGTTGTTCGTGATGATGACAAGGAGGACAAAGATGATGAAATCAAGGTGTCAAGGAAGAAGCAAATGAAAGAACCATTGAAATTGGATTCCTTGGTAAAAGTACCATTTCTTCAAAGGCTTATTGATCCAAGAAAGAAGGCTAAAGAGAGACAATTCAATCAATTCCTTGATATGTTTAAAAAGTTTAATGTTAATATTCCTTTGACTGATGTTCTCACCAAGATGCCCAACAATGCTCGATTTATGAAGGATCTTTTGGCTAAGAAGTGAAAATGTGACGATGATGAGAAAGTATGTCTTGATTCCAAATGTAGTGCCATTTTTCAACATAGGTTACCCTCTAAACTCAAAGATCCCCGTAGTTTCTCTATACCAGTGAATATTGGAGGTCGAAAGTTGCATCGTTCACTTTGTGACTGGAGGATGAGCATTAATATTGAGCCTAAAGCTATTTATGACAAGTTAGAAATTACTAATACTAAACCAACTAGAATAACCCTCCAATTGGCAGATTTTCAAAGAGAAAACTGTAGAGCTTGTTGGAGAATGTGCTTGTTCAAGTGAATAAGTTGGCTCTCCCAATTGATTTCTTGGTGTTTGATACCAGAGAAGAAAATGAAGTTCAATTGATATTGTGGAGGCCGATCTCTTGTCAACTGTACATGCATTAATAAAAGGAAGTTGACTTTACAAGTTGAAAATAAATTGGTCGAAATTGATGTTTTTTATTATAATGATAATGTTCCAATTTTCAAGTAAAATTGTGCTAATCATTCTCTTAATTCTCTTGTTGGTATGTCAATTGAAGAAACTCTCAAGGTTGATGATGGGAAATTGCTCAAAGAGGAGGTTGAAGCAATGGAAGATTCAAAATTTGAATTGAAGAAAAGGCCACCCAATTATGGGTGTAGTGTGAAGAAGGATAGAGAGATTTGTGTATAGTTGCAGAAAAGTTTTCATGACAAAAAGTTGAAGAGTCACAACAAGAAGAGAAAATGGTTTGAGAAGCAAATGAATGTGATAGTTGGTGCACTAGCCCTGGCAAAAGCATGGAAAGAAGGGCATCTTAAAGTGAGGGATGGGAATCAAGCATTAATAGTTTAGAAAAATGGTGTGAAGCTTTTCCCGTTGAAACCAAAGTCAAATGGTGGCCGATTACCTTTAAACACTTGAATTGATCAACCATTGCCATAGTCAAGCTAATGACTATAAAAGAGCGCTTCTTGGGAGGAAACCCAAGCTTTAATTTAATGTTTTTGTTTAATTCTGGTGTAATTTTGTGTTTAATTTTAATTTGGTATGACTTGGTTTAATTTAGGTTAGATTATGTTTTGAAAATTTTGCTTTTAATTTCAATAATTTGTGTTAGGAAATGGATGGAATTAGTCTTCTAATATTTTTGTTTTTGATGTGTGTAGGTGGTGAGAAGATTTAGGTTGAAGTGAGAAAGAAGTTGGAAAAATTGGCTAAGTGTTGGATATGAACTTTACAGAAGTTCAGGTCCATGTCGTGACATCAAGTGCAATCTTCTAGAGGACATTATGGTAATTTGGTCAATGTCGCGATATCATATACCATATCGTGACATCAATTACGAATTTCTGCAATGTCCAAAAATTGGACCTCGTTTCCATGTCGTGACATCAAATTACGTCTCTCCTTTCTTTTTTGGGGCGAGAATGTCCAATTCTTGGATTGGGTGCACTTCCTGGCCATTAGGAGATTCATTATCTAAAAAATAGCAAGTTTGTTCTGCCAACACCTTATCATTGGGCATAATGGATCATCAATTGATTTAAACTTTGGCTGTTGGGGAAAATGCAGGTTTGATATGAAGTTGGTTTCTTTGCTGCCCAATAATGTGTTTGAATGTTTGTTGCTGTTCACAGACAGTACAATTTCCTTGAATGTAGGCTTACCTGTGGCTGAATGGGAGATAGAAAGACCATCTTTTGAAACTTGTGGCATGTGGATTTCAGGAGAACTAGGCTGGTTTGTTACCTTCTTTGACTCGTTCAAGGCTGCTCTCTTCGTATTGGACTTACCCTTCGAATTTTGCATGTTTCTTCCAACTCATGCAAAGGGAGAGGTGCGTTAGGACAAGGAGATTTGTTGTCTCGAAAATAGCATGGGAGTTCCACCATAATTCGAGCATGAGTAAAGGAGATAGCAAGGTCCAGATCATCTTTTGAATTTTGAATAGGCAAATCGATAGCCAGATTTGGAGGTTTTGGATCATCCTTTGAAATGGTCAAATTAGCAGCTTTTGAGGTTGTTAGGTCTTGACTTATCTCAATCAAGTTTGAATTTTCCATCCCAACTTCCTTGCCATTTGAATGATGCCATGTAGATTATTATTAATGATTAAATGTTGAAATTGATGGTTGTCAACTTAATTGATAGATTGCATGACATGGCTTGATGTGTTCTTGGTGTCACTTAGTGCTGTTCTTTTTATTAAGGTTTTGTCATGGTTTATGTTATTCTTGTCTTAAGTTTTTTTTTCTTGGTTTGTGTTTGAATTTTGGATAAGTGGTCAGATGAGTAGTACACATCATTGTAATAAAAGAGTCAAATTTGGAGGTGTTTATTTCTTGTATTGGGAATGGTCATTTTATGTTTGTATGTGTGTTTCATGACTCTTGGAGGAAAAATTGATCAATTTGGTATCTCAATGATGATATTTGACTTGCAATACTATATGATTAGACTATTTGAACTGGCCATTTCATGAATTTAAGTGTGTGTAAGTGGTTCTTTTGCAACATTAGGATTTCAAAAACATGGTATTACCATTTTCAAAAAAAAAAAAAAAGATACTAATATTTTGGGAGAAATTTACTTGAAATATTGTTTTTGATCAAATCATAAATATTACTCTAATGGTTGATTTATCTTTTGAAAAATTGGGTTAAATGGAATAGAAGGAATTTAGGACATTTTGTATGTTTGCATAGGGATTATTATTTTAATTTGTGAACGATTTGTATTTGATATTAATCTTAAATACATTTTAATCCTGTTCCTCATTTTAGGGCCGTGCGAAAAAAATTTTGCATTTAGGAATAAGATGAGTACGGGATTCCAACATGTACCTATGTTGTTTCTTTGAAATAAGCCACTAGCGTAGTAATAAAGTGAGCATGGTATTCCAACATGTACCAATGTTATATTTCTCCGAATTGAGCCATTAGGAATTACGTTTTAGAATACCAACAAGTCGATAGGAAATATTTACAATACTTATAATTTTTATATCACACTACCCATTCCTTGATAGATTAATGTTCCCAAATTGTGTGACATTTGTATATAGGTATACTCCTAATGAACTTCTATTTCTATGGGATCTCGTCGGGATGGTTGAACAACTTTGTAATATTTGTAATTTAAGAAAAGATGATGTTTTGAATGAATAGAATATATTTTTTGGGAACCTTTTTTAGAGTGTTTAATGCTTGGTAATTTGAGATCCTTTGAGGGAATTCTCTATCGATCATAAGTACATCCAATGTTCATTGAGTATGTTGTCAAATTGGTAGTGTACATTCTTAGTTGTTTAGTAAGGTTCCTTTTATTTCTAATTTTACTCGGAACTATCAAAATACTAAATTTGGGGTGTGATAACTCTAGTAAACTAGATTTATTTTAGTTCTAAATTATGACATTTTCATATTGTTTAATCTCGAGTTTTGGTGTCGAATTAAGTGTTTAAATTTAATTAGTTGTATTTCGTAGTTGTATTTGCATTTTTTGTAAATATCATGAATTTTTAATTAATTATAGTTAATTTGGTTACTTATTTAGTTAAGTGTGTTTGCAAGTTAGGTATTAAAAAGATGAAAGTCAAGATTATAAAAGTACAAGGACTAAAGTAGAATTAATGAAGAATTAAATACTTGAACTGAAATATGCTCGATGTTGCGACATGGATTTTGATGTCACGACATCTAGACAGAAATTCAATTAGTATTTTTCCGCTCGATGTCACAACATCAAAATCCATATCGCGACATCGAGGCACATTTTGGCTTATGTCTCTTGTGGTATTTTTGTAATTTTTAGCTTTCAGATTTCATTTCTTGCCTTGAAAAGCACTCCAACATATATAGTAGGCAATCGTTACAGAAGTACATATAATGGGTATTGTAGTTAGTATTTTTAGAATAGATTAGTTTAGTGCACTAGTTTAAACTTCAAACTTTTTAGATTAATTCAAGTTCTATTTTATTTTCCTTTAAATCTTGTCTTTAATTTTTTTGCAAATTTTTATTTTGATTGGATAGTTTAAGTGGATTAATCTTTAGCTACAAGTAGATATAATTTTTACTTGCTTTCTAGTTTAATTTTTTTTAAAACCCTTTTACTTCCATTTCGAGCTTTCTTAGTAAGTTTTAGGTTTCTTCCAATTTTAGTGATCTTTAGCTAAAAATTTTCAATTAATTTCTTTAATTTCTAAGTAAATTTTAGTGAACTTTCTTAATTCAAATAAAAAATTCAAAAATGTTTAGTTTTCAAGTACTTTCTTTTGAAATTCTTAGTTTAGAAATGACACTTTCTTCCTTTACTTGTTTTCTAATTTCTTTCTTTAGTTAGTTTAGATTAATTACTTTATAATTCTAGTTTCAATTTAGTTAAATTAGAGTAATTTTAAGTGCTTTCCTTTACTTGTCTTTAATTGATTAAAGTCACCAGTTGATCTTCTAGTTAGTTATTGACGTGTTCCATTTACTTATTTTAGCTTCCCTTTCATTAATGATTTGCCTAATTATACAAAGGCCCTTAAATCCTAGTACTTGCTAATTTGACAATCTTTGTGGGAACAATCCCGTTGACCCCACCCTCCTATCTAGTACCGTATACTTGCGGGTGCAAGGCTAAATGTTAGGAGTTTCGCGCAGTTTTTATTACTTGTTAATTTGAAATTTTCATTCTACCCAAACTAGAGCGGAACAAAGGCAACCATCGCAACTCACTTAGAAACATTGTCCACCGCGACTAGAATGTACCAGTTAGAATAAGATTTCGGGAATGGTACCATAAACTCAATCCCCCAAACATCAAAGAGGGTTGTCCCTAAGTTGAGAAGATTGACTTCTGATGTAGTTTACTTGTTCATTGTAAAGTGGAGGCCCCTCGATAGTGCGTTGACCGTTTGTATGGTCCCTTGGAGAAAAATCACATAGAAGTTGAATTTATTATGTACATGTGTAAATGGGTTGAGAGGTGTAAAGGATGTGGAGTGGAAATGACATTCACATTGCTCATGATTTCCATGGCTCTTGTGGAGATTAGCCAAAACATTGGTAGTGGTCCTATTTTGATGTAAAAGAGTATCCAAATGATCTAGTACACGAAGTTCTTCTCTTGTGATTGAGCTTGAGGTTAGTAATAGTTTCATGACATAGTATTAAGCAATTGTTGGACCTCTTCTGGAGTATTGAATGATAACGAACCACCAGTAGAAGCATCTAGTATGGAATTTGCCTCTTGGAAGAGCTTGTTGTAGAATGTTTATACTTACCTCCACGAAGGAATGGTAAGATGCGGGCACCTCCTCAACATTTCATTATACCTCTCCTAAGCTTTACATACACCCTCACCAGCATATTGTTTGAATGATGTGATTTTATTTCTCAAATAGGCCATCTTTGATGAAGATAAATGATTGGCTGGAAACGCTTGAGCTAACCCATTCCATATTAAGTGTAAAAGTTCCTTGATTATAGCTTCGAAGCCAAGACTTAACACGATCCCTTAATAAAAAAAAATGAATGTCCTCAATCTCATACAATGGAGATGGACCCCGTTGAATTTAATGTGTCCACAACCTCCTTGAAATTCAATAAGTAAGTAAGTGAATCCTTATTGATAACACCACCAAACATGGCATGTGCTTGCAATATTTGAATAAGAGCCTGAATGATTTCTAATTTATTAACATGTATAGGGATCCATGCTATACTTGAAGTAACTTCATCAAAAGTAGGCATAGCATAGTCCCTAAGTGGTCTATCATTTCCATTTGCCCCATCCATTGCCATTGCCTTCCATTGCCATTGCCACCCAATCTATTGTTACCAATACCTTCTTCACCATCATTTTCCCTAGAATTTTGAACTCCTACCCTCCTATTGTTTTGGAGCCTCCCACTGTGAATTGTTCTTGTTCTTATTGATGTTTCTTTTCCTTTCGAATTTGCCTTAAAAGTCTTTTTAATTTCCAAGTTAAGAAGTAGTAGTTCCTTTTCCCCACCAACCATAAACTACAAGGAAACTCACCAAAAACCAAGTTAAACCCTGATGAAAAATCACCAACTAAAATAATTAATTGTCAAGAAGTAACCAATTAGAATTACTAAAAATAAAAAAACAAACAGCTAAAACTAAAAAGAATCTAAATTAGCAAGAATATCTAGCAAATAATATTGCCATTTTAAGGTCAAATCCCCAACAACGGCATCAAAAACTATGAATTATGAATGGTATCAACAAAATTGATCAAGTAATGAGTCACTTTCAAACATTAAACTACCATTTGCACGCTCGCAAGTATAAGGGAAGGCTTAATAGCAAGTGGTCAGGGAATTGTTCCTACGAAGATTTGATAACAACAATTATTTGGGTTTTGAAATTTACTTACTATTTAGACAAATCGAATACGTAGAGAGCAATTAAACCATAACTAAAGACAATCAATGCAAGTAATTTAACAAAACAAGCAAATATAACTAGCAACAAGAAATTAAGGTACACTGACCTAGGGAAATGCTCTCTCTAGAAGGATGGTGGTCATCCAATTAATGGATCTAATTAGGATTTACACCCAGCTATGAATTGACTCTATTGTCCGGCAATCAATTCTAAGTCATTCACTCATCATGGAGCTATAGAAGCCAAGTAAGAATATGGCCTCTTGATTCAACTACCACTCTTCCTAATCTAGTAGATTATTGGTTAAGGAATAACAAGCAACTGTCGTATTTTGTACCAAACCCACGAAATAGGTTCAACAATTGTCCACCTTCCTTTACCTAACTCACAAAGCACCATCTATCACCTAATTATCCATCATTTTATAAACATCCAATTGAAATTACCACCCATAAATAGAGATTATATCTTCTTAACATAGTCAAAAAGGAAATTAGATACTCATATTTAAACTAAGAAACATAAACACATAAGCAAAACTAAAACTTATCACAGTCAAGTTAAAGAAAATAAACAAAATTGAAATGTTGAAATTTTTATATCTACGAAAAGTTACATGAAAACCTAACAATTTAAACTAATAAAGTTAAAAGCTTCCAATGAAATTAAACTACGATATAAAGATTAAAAAGTTCAAAATTTAACTAAAACTAGAGTTACTTGAGTATGACTATAATACATACTATGTGCCCTTGTCTAGGCTATTAGTGTTACTTTGTACACAAGTTTTGACAGCTAAGCCAAATTACAAACAGAATTTTCATACGTATCGTGGTTACATATTTGCCTTCTTGAGATTTCTGTTAGCTGTCTACTATCTACTAATCTTCGTGCAATGTGGATTTGAGAATCACGGTTAGACATTTGCCTCTTTGAAATCCTTGACCACTGTCTGTTGTCTTTTTCTGTTCTTCTGAAATCTTTAATTGCAACTTAGTCCTTTAGCTTTGGATTGTCCTAGTTTGTGCCCAAATTACCTATTTTCCCTACAAAAAATAACAAAACACATAAGACAACAAACTAGTATAAACATACTACTAAAGTTCTATTTTTACTCGTCTATCACCTATAAAAATATCAATTATAGACGAAATCAAAAAAAAAAAAAAACATAATCAGACATATAATTCAGACAAATACTATTAAAATACTTAGAATATGAGTAAAATAACTCTTTTAACATAGAGTTATCCCACACCCTTTTCCCGTAGTTAACCAATGTCTGACAGTTTAAAATGCCAAGTAACTTGGTGTATCGATTGTTAGATTCATTTTGATTTTGTCTCGTAAATTTGTCAGGAGGATGCGTCGCAAATGGACGAAATAAGGGCACTCAGAAGGAAGCTCCTTATAATTTGGTCATTTTTCGAATTTTTTCCATCTGGTTTAGAAACTTACAATTTGTTCCCTTATGATTTAGATTTTTCTATAAAATGGATGGAAAATTAAAAGTCTAATAGATTTTTCTATAAAATGGATGGAAAATTAAAAGTCTAATAGATTTGTGCAAAAAATAAAAAGTACTCCCTCTAAGTCAAGAACCACTCTCCACCACACAGAAATACCTTTCACCAAAAATAAGGAGTTGTGATTTTATTAAAATATATAACTAATATTGATTAGAGAATATACATAACTAAAATAACCCTTTAAATCACAACTTTTAGCACTTTAATAATCATTTAGTAGAATATTTAATTGTTTTACTTCAACTCAAATGACAAGGGGGTGGTGTATAGCTTTACGAACCATAGGATAGTAATTTCAACATTAGTCGCTATATTTTATAGCACTATTTTTTTTTCATGACTTTGTTTTTCTATGCGCGAGCAAACACCAAATTGCACTATAACTACAAGAAAATTAAGCAACATCATGCGTTACATAAGGACCTCCAGTCCGTAGGCATTTAAAGAGAAAACGTACACTACTATTCTCGGAAGAAAGAGTGGAATTCCTTCAACCAAAAAAAAGATGGAATTAAGCGGTCCACAGTTTGTGTTGTTTGGATAAACTTCACCGAAGAAGAGATAGAATTATTCTGGATTACATGTTAACGTGAAATGTTAATTACAGGAGAAATAGAATGAAAAAAAAATAAAAGAATTCTTATATGCATAGCTTTCCAGACTTGCCTCCACCATTTGTGACAATTTCAAGCTGCTAAAAAGTGCATTTAGAAATAAACGTAGCAGTCTCTTTTGAATAGTGGAATATTTCTTTAATTCCATGTATTCAAACTACATGCATGCAGGATTAATAGTCGAGCAACTTGCATGTTGATGATACTTGATACCGTAAACAAGTCATATTGCATTCTGCTTTTTGTCCACTGTCACCATGGTGAAAGCTTTTCATGATCAACATCCTCCCATTAACAACTAAAAAGCTTAAAAATTAATTGGAGAAGTTCTTTATGCCTAGCAATTATATTATTTTAAACCCCTATTATTCCACTTGTACTTTAGCAATATTTTCGGAATCAAAGTTTTCTATATCACAAAACACAGGCAAGCCTCCACGTGTCATTGTCTGTGCACTTTGGGAATATCCACGTGGCAACTATAGAAATCTCTCTCCATTCAGTAAATGATCTCTAGATGTCAAGAGGAGATCTCCTTAATGTTTTCTTATGGCCAATGATAATGCCACAGCATAAATCTTATTGCCACGGCAAATTTGATGTCGAAGTCACCAAATTATTCCTGTACGCTTATTCTCTTCATTAATGACCAGGTTATTTTGGTAATTTTGCTGCAAATTTGCTGTGGCAATAAAGTTTTTGCTGTGGGATTATCATTGGCCTTTTCTAACTCATTATAGTTTGATTTGACAAGATTCTTCCTTCAAAGTTAAGATGGGGTTGGATCTAGATGTGATAAGAGTTCGGTGATTTGTTTATAACCAAAAGCGCACTATTTTGGAACATGAAAACTCTAAAGTAAAAAGTAGAGTCGAAGAATTCAAAACAAGATGGGCAGCTCATTGGTTCATCAAGTGTTGGGATGCACATGAAAAAAGCAAATGCATGCTGAGTAGACTATTTTGAACTACCCCACACAAAACCAATTTCTCGGTTCTGGATGGTCACACATGATTCTGTATTTTTATACACAATTTAAGTCTCTGCCTATGACGGTTGAGCAATGAACATATACTCCCGTGGATCATAAATTAAGCCCCTAATATATAGGTTTTTGGAAGTTTCCTTGCCAGGATTTGGTTAATCACCAAATCAAAATATAGTAGTTCTTGGAAATAAAGTGTACCCCAGTTTGTTAGATACATATTCAACGCACTAATCATGTATAAGTCCGTAATAAAGACAGGAAAAATCATACTAATAATGTTCTCACATATTTAAGAAATATTTTTATAACCCTCACATTTAAAATAATAAATTTTAGTTCTCAAGTTTTCCATTAGTTTGAATAAAAAGTGCGTGAGACACTCAAATATCTAGTTTTTGGATCCCCTCACATATTCAAATTTTTTTTTTGATCACACACATATTCAATAATATATTCCAGTCCTAACTAGAACAAAACTATTAGATTATTTTAGTACCTCAATTTTTTATTACCCATGGTTATAAATTCAAAAATTAAATGGTTGTTTTGAATTCATTTCATGACTTTTTGGTTGGGCACGTGAGTCCTAACAACAATTTTGGATAAATAATGGGAGGTGAATAACAAAAAATTGGTAGAATTTTGGATGGAGATATGAAGGATTTTGAGTTGATGAAGTTTGAAATGAGCTATTTTAATGGTAGTGGAAAAGAGGTGTTAGTGGTAGAATAAGAGAAGCATTGAGATGTGGAAGAGGTAGTTGGTATGGCAGAGGTTATAGATATGGAGATGTGAGAATCATTTTATGGTAGAATAAGGAACCCCTTTTTTTGGGGGCAGAGGGGGAGGGGGGAGAGGGTGGTGGTGGTTGGAATAGCATAACTAGTAGTTCTAAACTACCGTCAGACGGGTAGGATGGGAAGGGTATAAATGGTGCACTTTTTTAGCTTTATCCTTAAAAAACTAAACATGTGAGGCGTTCATGCGTTTTTCTTATTAAAATTAGCGCCAAACTTAACTCCAATGACTAAAATCATTTGTTTTTACTTTGTGATGGACTGAAAGTCCTTATTCAAATATGGCTAAAATTTTTTTTTTAATATATGATGGATTATTTGTACAATTTTTCCAAAAAATATGATCCCTCTATCACAAGTCTCAAATGGTGATCCCTGATTATTACTAAACCTTTGAAAATTGACAACGAAATTTAACTCATATAGTAAGATTATACTTTTCTTGTAATTTAAGTCATGAGTTTGAGTTACTAAACAAATAGGTGAAAATCCATAGTAAATCATCTTTTAAAAAAAATGAGAAAAATAATAAAAACTTTTTAAATTTTTTAAAATTTCTTGATAACTGAAATATTTATTTTAGGTGATATCTCAAATATTGTTCAAAACGACTCACATTTACACATTGTTGTGATATGTTCACATGTAATTTCTCATGTTCAACAAGTTCAAGGGAAAAAAAATGGCATATAACACAATGGCATTTGACACACGGGAGAATAACCAATATCACTACTCAATGTGATGTGTCATCTTAAGAACACACAATCAAATTACCTTTAGAATCAAATGGATGCACTTGGCAAGAGATTATTTGTCATGAGAAAATAATTGGGGAGTACACTACATAGATTAGACAACATAAAATAAATGTTCAAGAGCTTAAAAAAAAAAAAAAATACTACTCTAAAACGTCGGATCAGACGGATCATTTTGACCGGTTGGACCGAAAACCATCAATAATGCCGATCCGCTTGAATGCTATGATAAGGATAGGAAAAAAAAAAAAAAAAAAAAGTAAGACAAATCCGGTCAGAACACATGAAATGGTTCAAATAAGGTTGACTCAGTCTACACCTGAGTTGAATTTTTCTAACAAATCCACCGTCATCTCCAACGCAGTCCTCAAAAGCACCCACCCATATTCATTGCTTAATCATTCCATGATCGCGTCTGTCCTTAGCCCCAATCCAATAACTATTAGTTTTCTTATAATTATTTTATATACTGCCAATTTTCGCCATTAACCCATGAAACAATTCCAATCATATAACATCTGCCGCCAAATTTCGCCATTGATAACGTACACCTCCTAAATCCAATGATGATGATGATGATGATGACGACGCAAATCCTTCCTAATCCAACGATTACAACCCAATATCGTATCTATTGTTTTTGTTATTTTTTCATCTTTTGTATTAGAGCAAAGCAGGATCCCTCCACCCTTTTCCCTCTCCGGTTCACTTCTTTGTAGTTAAGTGACACTTCTGATTTTTGGCCTTTGCTCTTGTGGTGGTGGTGGTGGACAAAATGGTTGGAAAGTGGATTTTTCTTATTTTCTTAATATTATTTGGTAGGAAGATACTTCACAAAATTAAATTTCAAAACAATTTTTTAAAATCAGTCTACATGTTAAAATCTTATTGAGTGTCCAATATTAGATCATTGGTCAAATTTCGTCCATTCTTTTCCAGATCTGATGACACATCGTTGTTTTTTGTTTGTTACTTTGTATTTGTTACTTTATATTGTTGCACTCTATTTGGTATTTATTACTCCCTCCATTTCATTTATAGTATCACACTTTCAATATTAGGATGTCAAAATAAAAATATCACCTTACCTAAAATAAATCATTTTTATTATCCAAATTTCAAATTTACCACTCTAGACATTCAAGATATTCTCAATTCCAATAATTAGTAGACCCAACATATCAATTTATCATCCCTCCATCATCTCTTCTCTCTCCTCTCTACTCAAATATTTATTATTTAATGATGTGATGTTAATTCAATTTAATAAGAGTAATTATAGGCATTTGGTCGAAATATATGATTGTCTAAAATTTTATAAAAATCTGTAAAGTGGCATATTAGAATGGTGGGAACATATAATTTCTTAATATTTTATTATATTAATTAAAAATAATATAATAAATTGATGACTCGATCGGCTGGACCGTAGAACCGGAAACCAAAAGCTCATTCGGTTCACTCTTTAAAAACACCATGCATGATTCTTAAACAAAAATAAAGGTGACTGCCAGTGCCATTTCCTTTTGTCATTTTGCAATTGTTTAGTGTTGAGAGAGGAACAAGAATCATAGGATGTCTCAAATACACATTTTTATTTTTATTATTATTATTATTTTGCGGAGGTAGGAAGTTTATAAAGTTGGAAACCATCAAGAGGAAGAGCTGTGTTTAGGTGCAGTTTAGGAGGAGGAGAAGGAGAAGGAGAGGGCAGCAACCTCGAAGCTAGTTCAAACTAGTGGGAGGTTGTTTGCAGAAACTGCAAACAAATCAGCACACGAAAACTTACAAAGAAAAAAAGGAAAAGAGTAACAGGATTGAAAAACAGTTGTCAACTATGGCTCGTGGAAAGATTCAGATGAAGAAGATCGAGAACCCGGTTCACAGGCAAGTCACCTTCTGCAAGCGTCGAGCAGGGCTTCTGAAGAAGGCTAAAGAGCTCTCTGTGCTGTGCGATGCTGAAATTGGCGTTGTCATATTCCATGCATCTATTTCTCCGCCCATGGAAAGCTTTATGAACTGGCCACAAAAGGGTCTCTCTCTCTCTGTTTTTTGTGTGCTTCTGTATGAATGCAATTTGTACGTATGCATATACATGAGATTTATTCTATCTTAAATTCTTTGCACAAGCATGCATAGACACGCTACTCCCTATACGCTTCACCTCTCCTGTATAAATACCATCTTTGACACTTTCTTCTTTTACTCTAGGACAAAAGGAAGTGGTGAAAACAAAAGGGGTGTTTGAGGGTGTCGGTAACATGTCAAAGTAGGTTTGGACAAACAACCTAGAATAGAAAAACAAATCCGTGCGTGCATGCATGTTGATAGACACGTTTGTGTTGTTGAAGCTCATAGATTTTTTTCTTTTTTGCGTCTGTTATAATTGGTAACATTTCTTTGTTTCATTATTAAAGTACCATGCAAGGCTTGATTGAGAAGTACACCAAGACTAGCCGTGGAGGAGCTCCGGCTGAACAAGCCAAAGAAAAGGATCTAAGCTCTGGTATGTAAATCCGTTTATATGTCTTAACCATGTTTGGAATTTTACTTCAGATCTAATCCTCCATACCATCTAACCAGTTCCAACTGCCAAGTAGGTTCCAGTACCAATAAATGGACAAGTGAATAATTTTAGTGGGATAGTGTTAGATAAGCCCCACTGGAATACAGAAAAATAAGAGGTAGGAGTATTCCTAAATCCGACGGCCAAGGCAGTTAGTGGCACTGAGTTCACATTAGGAAATTTTACTCCGACAAGGCGACAATTTCCTGCATTTACTTGTCCTGTATGTGTGCGTATCTCCCCATTCTATCGTGTCTTGTTATTGTTCTAAAAATATACATGATGAACCCAGTCGTATGTATGATATTTGTGCAACTTTATTGAATTTTGTTTTTTTAATTTTAGGTACAGTAGGTATTTTATTAAAACGGAAAAAGCATGCAGATTTTAGAATCTAGTAAGAAGAACAGTTCCCTGCTCTTTCAACAAAACTTCAAACTTGAACAAAACGTATTAAATTAAAGTAGTGTGAGCAAAATTGTAGGCCACAAAAATCTCCCAATTCTCCATACTTCTTGTGAACTTTTTAAGGTGTAAATCAAATGCTCATCCTTTAGATTCTACGCAAAATTATTTTATCTAAATTAGCTTTAATTTGTATGATAAGAATCTGATGCTGCTTCTAGCTTTTCTCATTCATCGTAACTGTAAATTTTACATTAATACGGCCAAGACCAGTAACAAAATTAAGGCACTCTTAGGCCACTTTTTGTAGGCAGAACTTTATGGGTTGCTTTATGTCTCCCTTTATTTATGTGTACATCAGATAAACATGCTATGAATATTCTTAGACTGTACGTACTGTTTATGAATTCAACATCCAATACGGAACAAAAAAAATCATCCTTACTTCCTTCGTTTTGATTAGAAAATCACTTATTCCATATTAACATTTACATAGGTAAAACATAAAATCTTCGTATAATTATATATAGAAGCCAGTAAATGACTGGCAAGAAGTTAATCAGGGCTGTATCTTTTGATATATGTTCTGGCTCTCTCTAATTGGTTTCATGCACTCCAATTACACATTTTAATTAACAAAAATGACCTGAATACCTATGCCTAAATAATTGGCATGTTAAAACGACCCAAAGGAATAAAAGACAAACTTCATGAAAATATGCTAATAATTAAAATACATAGAATCTTTAAAACTTAGAAAAATAAATAACTCAAAATCCAAATAAATGAAAATACATTCGCCCAAAATTTCTTCCCAATTTCATAATAACAAATATTATTGTTCTAAGCAACGTATTATTTTCAACTATTGCTCTAAAAACTTTAGTATCTTGAAAAAATTGTAAAAGAACAGATAAAAAAAAGTGAACAATTAGAGTATGGGTGTAAATAAATTTAAACAATTTGCATACTTTAGCTTTCGATTTTGCTTGATTATTTTAATGAACTTATAATTTTGTTAAATTTGACTTGTTTATCTTGTATAGATCAAATTAAACTCAAACTTTTGCTTGAGACGAATTTAAGTCGAACTCGAGTAATTTAATTTTTTTAACATATAAATTTAAAGTTGTTACCTTATGGAACCGAGTTTAAGGCAAACACAAAAATTAATAAACTCCACTTTGTTCAAAATTGGCTTGATAATTGATGAACCAAGTCAAAACGAGCTCCTACGATGCTAAATTCGATTCAAGTATCAAATAATTTTGTCTACTTTTCCACCATAATTTAGAAGAGTGATGGATTTTGAGTTGGTGGAGATACAGGTAAGGGTGTGGGATAAAAAAAATAGGTGTTGGTGGTAATAGAGGAGGAGGAGATGGGGGTGGAGGCGGCATTCTTGGTGGCTCTAGTGAAGGTGGAGAATTTGGAGGTAGAGATGGAATTTGATGGTGGGATTAGAGGAGGTGCAGGTGGAGATAGAAGTAAGGTGGGGAGACAATAAGGTCATGTTGGTGTAGGAGTGTAAATAAACATAAACAAGTTATGGCATGATACTATTGTATTCAAATTTGTTTGATTATTTTAACGATTTTGAAATTCGGTTCAAATTTAGTTTGATTATATTTCGAGTTGAGTTCACACGAATTTTTATCGAGTCAAAATCGGATCAACCTATAGTAGTTGGGAATTTTACATGTAAATTTAAAATTTTAACTTAGCGAGGCGAATTCAAACCAAATACAAAAAATTAATGAATGTTGAAGTTCGTTCAAATTTGAGTTGATTATTAACGAATAAAATTTGAACAAACTCTTACCTAACTGAGTTCAGTTCAGATATCGAATAATTTAAATTCATTTACAATTAGGTGATAGTAGTGTTGGTGTAGGGGTAAAGAAAGTTGTGGTATTGTTGGGCCCTTCTTTCTCCAAATGTCATATTCGAGTAGTTAGAAAATTTTTATATATATCTTATCTATGACATTAATCATAAATCTATTAATCCATATATATTGATTAAATTAAGAGATTCATACTATTATATCATGAATCTATTCATATGAGAATTTTCGGAATTGATTCTTGAGCGAATGATGCTCATTCACCATAATAGTAAATCTTTCCATGTTTCAGTAGCGGACGATTTTATGGTACTGCTCTGAGTGCTCTCAGCCAATGTTTAGCCCAGGGTGCCGTTACTGCCAAAGCATATTACATTCTGGCAGAATAATTTTGTTCATCATGAGAAAATTGCCCATACTTAACTCAACCACGGTAAGTGTTTCCTACTTCACGTCTGCTAAAAGCTCAGACTCATATGTTGAGAATCAAATCAATAAATTATCAAAAGCTGGAAAAACAGAAAAATCAAGAAGAAGAAGAATCAACACCTAACGCATCCCAAATTCCGAATCCCAATGATAATACTAAGAAGAAAGGTTCTCCAAATGAAGATGATGAGGCGGACGGTCGCATCATTGGTTTGAGCCATTCAATACTTCTAGGCAAGATCTGATCACATGGATAAGATTCAAATGACAAAAAGTTGAATAAACAGGACAACTTTTTCATTGTAGATCATCAAACAACTCCAGCCCTTAGTGATATGCGGTAGAGATAATCAAAGCTTTTTTATTTTTTTTATTTGCTATTTTTGTTAGTTAAAAAGAAATTCAACTAACGTTGCTGAGGAGAGTATCTGTCCTGAGATGGAAGAGGAGCCATTCACCGTTGCCTAGTTCAACGCGGATTTGAAGAAAATTAAGAATTTTATTATCTCGGTTCTGAAATCAATCTATGATGACTGTCAGATCAAAGTCTTCGGTTGCGTTTTTGCTTTATCTTTTCCGTAGAGGAAAACTACATAAATTAAATAGGGAAATATGGAGGGGCAATGATATTGCCACAGCAAAATCCTTATTGCAACGGCTAACAAATAAGTAAAAATTTAGGTAGATCTGATTTTTTGTACTACATGTAAATCTTATGGAGTGGATTAAAGTTTAGAAAATCTATGATATCAGCTATGTAAGTAAGATTTTTTAAAATTTAATCATGACCACAAAAGGATTTATAAGTAAAACAAAAAATCATATCTATCTAAGTATTTTCCTAAGAAATATACATTTACAGTGTCTGACATTGGAATACCCTTCCTCAATCTCAAGTCATTCTGTGTCTCTTACTTTACCTTTTCCTTATGGCTGCCGGCTGGCCTTCTCCCAAGTCCGAAGTCCCAACTATTGGGAAATTTATGAAGATGGTATACAGAAATAATTATAAGAATCAAGATTTCGAAATACGATAAATCGCTATTTTTAAAGAGTTATTTGTCCCCACACAAAATTTGCTAAAGGGTCTAGGCAATAACACTCCCAAGATACAATGAACCCTTATGAGTACTACAACTAACAATGTTAGAAAACTCCCTAATTATTTTACTCCAAGTATTGAGAAAGTTTTTGAAATGACTAATTTCTGATAATTGTCTACCTATTTATACACTACCAATTGACACCATTCAAAGAATGTGTCACAAATAAAATACATGTTCCATAAAGTCTTGTTTTTGAACGAAAATACACTATAGATGTATCTCAATTAATTAATATACATTTCTATGAAAATACATATACTTAGTAGGGAAACGTATCCTTTAAAATCCATTGGTTCATGTATATACATTCTCCCAAGACACCATTAAAATCAATTAGTACATGTACATACATTCACCATAGATATCACTATAATCAAGACAATCCATTAGAAGTCAATTGGTGAATGAACATTACACCAAAAGACACAAAGATATGAATGGATTCAATGATACATGGATAGCTATAAAATTTGTAAACTATCATTCATAACAATCCCCACTAGGTTACAAATTTTCAAAAATACTTATAGAACACATACAGTTATGCAAAAATAAAAGGTATCGATTAGATTTAAACCTTTCATTAGTGTAAGTTTTCAAAGTTCCACTAAAGTAATTGGTGGCTATTTGCTTAAACCATTACTCTTGAATTAGAACCGGAGAATTCACACACATAACCGTATCTAATTTGGAATAAAGGTGTCATTGGATAGGATTTTAAATGCTTTAGCACTATTATGGCCATGCGCTCATCCTGGTTTCATGAATATTTACAAGAGTAAACCTTTAAACTCTTGTTAGAAGCGGCACCACTTCTATATTCATATAGGTGGAATCCAATGACAATAAAAATTAACAATCCATTAAGAATTTAACTCATCCTCCTAAGTATTCAACATTAAAACTAATTTTTAGTGTCTAGTCATTAAGTGACTTGTTATTATCCCTTAAACCTTGAAGCCAACTTTCGGTAGAACAAGGTAGGGTTCCCATCACTAATGACAATTCAGATAAAGGTTTTAGTCCCATTTTAGCAGTAGTATCTTTTACCAAATTTCTTGATAGACCTTTTGTCAATGGATCTGCTAAATTGTTACTTGACCTTACATAGATAATGGTAATTATACCATCTCATATTAATTGCCTTGCATACTCATATCTCAAACTGATATGTCTAGACTTTCCATTATAAACCTTGCTATAGGCTCGAGTTACATGGTAGATTCACTGTCACAATACGCAGAAATGGCTGACATAGGTTGTGGCCACAACTTTATATCTAATAAAAGATTCCTTAGCCATTCCGCTTCTTTTCCTGCAGCTGCCAAAACTATAAATTCAGCCTCCATTGTTGAATGAGAAATGCAAGTTTGCTTTTTGGAAGCCCAACTATTAGCTCCACCAGCAATCGTAAAAATCCAACCTGAAGTTGACTTATTATCACTAAGACTAGTGATCCAACTTGCATATGAACAACCTTCTAGTACAGCGGGATAATCACTATAGAATAATTCCAAATTTATGGTTTTCTTCAAATAACCAAAATTCTTGATATAGCTTTCCAATGTCTGTACTAGGTTTATTCGTAAACCTTGATAATATGCACATAGCAAATGCAATATCAGGTCTTTTACAATGCATCGCATACATCAAACTCCCATTAGCACTGGCATATTCTAATTGTGCTATTGTTCTTCTAGAATTTTCAAGTAACTTGAATGATTAGGATCAAGTGGAGTATTGGAATCCTTAAATTAGAGATATTCAAATTTCTCCAACAACTTCTTGATATAATGCGACTAAATTTACAAAACCTTTACAGTGATTTTGCACTTTGATTCCTAAAATAGTATCTACTTCATTAAGATCTTTCATCTTAAATTTTGTTGTAAGATACTCCTTAGTTTCACAAACACCTTCCAAGTTCATTCCCAAGATTAACAAGTCATCCACATAAAGACAAATAATTACTCCAGAAGTTTTTGTGAACTTGGAGTAAACACATTTATCCGCATTATTACGTGAAAAATCATTTGACAAGATTACTAGTCAAATTTCTCATGCCACTGTTTAGACGCTTGTTTTAAACCATATAATGATTTAATTAGTTTACAAACTTTCTTTTGATTTCCTGGCAACACGAAACCTTCCGGTTGCTCCATATAAACTTCTTCATTGAGTTCACCATTTAGAAATGCAGTTTTAACGTCCATTTGATGCACATATTGCAATTTATAAATGGATGCTAAAGCCAAAAGAATTTGAATGGAAGTCATTTTAGCCACAGGTGCATAAGTATCAAAATAATCTAAACCTTCTTTTTGTTTAAATCACTTGGCTACTAATCTAGCTTTAAATGTTAGTAAAGCACAATTAATATTGTATTTTCTTTTAAATACCCATTTGCACCCAATTGGCTTTGATCCTTGTGGCAAATCTACTAGAATCCAAGTATTGTTTGACAATATTGAATCCATTTCATCATTGATTGCCTCTTTCCAAAATGCTGAATCTTTAGAAGTCATAGGTTCACCATAGGTTTGTGGATCTCCCTCCCCATTCAGCGTTATAGGGATTTTATTAATTAGAGAATCTCTATTTCTTTCAACAAGGAAAACTATAGATTGCGAGGAAATGAAATCTGGACCTAACTCATTTTCTTTCCTCACCCTTTGACTTTTCTTTGGTTCCACAATAATTTCATCATGAAGACGTTTACTATTTTGATACACTTAAAATTCTCTCAGAAGAATTTTGTAGATCCAATTGTGAATTTTCTAAAGTAGGGGTAGAATTATTGAAAATTTTATTTTCAATAAATTCTGCATCTCTAGTTTCAACAATTGTATTAGACACTACGTCTAATATTCTATATGCTTTAGAATTTTGAGCATATCCCACGAATATACCCTCTATAGCTCTTGGCCCTAATTTAGTTTGCTTTTGATCAGGAACTCTATAAAAAGCCAAGCACCCCCACACTTTGAAATATTCCAAATTTGGTTTCCTTTCTTTCCATAACTCATATGGAGAAACCTGATATTTTCCTGGACGGAATCCTATTATGTATATAACAAGCTTTCAACAGCGCTTCACCCAATAAATTATAGGGTAATTTTACATTTAAAATCATTGAATTAACCATATTCACTAAGGTACGGTATTTCCTTTCTACTAAACCATTTTGTTGCAGAGTATAAGGTGCAGAGCACTAATGTATTACACCATTTTCTAGTCACAAAAGGTATAAAAAATAGTAAAAAAATATTCTCCACCTCTATCACTACGGAGAATTTTAATTTTCCTCTCATGCAAATTTTCTACTTCAGATTTATAACGTTTAAATATTTCAAATGCTTAATCTTTATTTCTCATGAGATACACATAAGTAAATCTAGAGAAATCATCTATGAATGTTATAAAATATTTCTTACCACCTCTTGTGAGAATTTCATTTAATTTACAAATATCTAAATGAATTAGTTCAAGAATTTGTGTATTTCTTTCCACTTTAGGAAAAGGTTTCTTAGTGATTTTTGATTGAATACATATTTCACATTTATCATTGAAATTATTGTCACTAAGAGCAATATAATTGTTCTTTTGCATATACTGAAGAGATTTCAAATTTAGATGTGCTAATCTAGCATGCCATAATGAGCAAGACTCAACAATATAAGCAGAAGAAATTTTATTGATATTGGTACTAAATTTAAACATACCCTCACTACAATATCCCTTTGGCCTACATAAGCATCATTCTTAAGCAAAATAACCTTATCAGATTCAAAAATAACTTTGAATCCTTTCTTACTAAGCAAGCTACAAGACACTAAATTCTTCCTCAAATCCGGAACATGAAGAACATTAACCAAAGTTAATTTCTTTCCAGAAGTGAAACTTAGTTCCACTATCCTTTGACCGAAAACCTTAGCTGCATTAAAGTTGCCCATAAGAACCTCACGGTTTGCAACTTCTTCATAACTTTTGAATTATTCTCGATCATTGCAGACATGGACAGTAGCCCCTGAATCGAGCCACCACTCACAAGAATTAACAGGAGTAGTCATATTACATTCAGTAATCATACCAATATGCAGACTCTTAACTCCTTGAGTGACCATTGCCACCAAGTCCAATTCCTCAACAATAATTGCCTTTGAATTGGACACTTCCTTAGAGTGATGAGTATTTTTGAGAAGTTTACAGTCTTTAATATAGTGCCCTTTTTTGTTACAATGATAACATATAATCTGGCAAACATCTTTTCTTTTTCTGGTTTTGCTTATCCTCTAGATTAGATGAGAATTTTTGTTTGCCTTTCCAAACTTTCTTTTTCTCACATTCATCTAGATAATTCACTTTAGAATTAGTAGAAAGATACACTGCATCACGCTTTCGAGTTTCCTCTTCAATACGCAAATGCCTAAGTATCTTTTCAATAGTAAAGTCTTCTACAGCATGTAGGAGTTTTTTTTTTCTGTGATCATTCCAAGTCGAAGGCAATTTAGAGATAATCGCCCCAACTTGTAGTGATTCAGGAATTACAATCTTTAGGTCACGAAGCCTACTAACAAGAACTTGTAATTCATGAACTTGATCCATGATGGGTATGTTATCAACTAATTTAAATTCAAAAAATTTCATCGTATGAAATTTATCCGTACCTTGCTTTTCGGTGTTGTATTTTTCTTCCAATGCCTTCCAAATCACAATAGGAGATTTGATTGACATGTCTGAATAATATAGGCGATCGGAGAGAGTATTTGGGAAAGAATGTGTCCCCTACAAGCGAATTCATCATGTTCTCACTTCTTCTTTTGTTGATCTACTTTCTTCTTCTCCTCGGGACTAGCATCATTGGCAGGATCATCTATGGCTTCAATTTTGGATCTAGAATGTAAGCAATATTCAACATAGTAAGAAGGAACATCATTTTGTCCTTCCATCGGTTGAAATTTGTGCCATCAAACTGATCCAATTTCATGAATTCTTGATTCAATACTTTGAGAGTGGTGTTCGTCTCTGTGGCCATCTTAAATAACTCTCTAAAATTGTTGGGAAATTTATGAAGATGGTATACAGAAATAATTATAAGAATCAAGAATTCGAGGCACAATAAATCTCTATCTTTAGAGAGCTATTTGCCCCCACACAAAGTTTGTTAACGGGTCTAGGCAATAACACTCCCAGGATACAACGAAACCTTATGAGTACTACAACTAGTAATGTTGGATAACTCCCTAACCTTTATACTCCAAGTATTGGGAAAGTTTTAGTAATGGAATGAATAATTTCTGATAATTGGTCTACCTATTTATAGACTACCAATGGACACCATTCAAAGAATGTGTCACAAATAAAATACATGTTCCATAAAGTCTTGTTTTTGAACCAAATACACTATAGATGTATCTCAATTAATTAAGATACATATCTATGGAAATACATGTACTTAGTAGGGAAATGTATCCTTTAAAATCCCTTGGTTCATGTATATACATTCTCCCAAGACACCATTAAAATCAATTGGTGCATGTATATACATTCACCATAGATACCACTATATAATCAAGACAATCCATTGGAAGTCAATTGGTGAATAAACATTACACCAAAAGACACAAAGATATGAATGGATTCAATGATACATGAATAGTTATAAAATTTGTAAACTATCATTCATAATAATTTGTAAACTATCATTCATAATACCAACACAAGACTAGTTTTACTTTCTGACTTTTATTTTTTTTATTTTTTCCTTTCACAAAACTGATCTCCCTTATAACAATTTCTATTCTCCAAGGAATGATCTCGAGTGCATTATCACCCCCACTATTCTTTGTGGGAGTGTTTTTAATCCAACCAACTGTCTAGAGTCAAGAATCTATCTGATAAATTTCGTGGGTAATTTCTGGAAATGTTTGAAAAAAAATTAAATACCAAGATCTTATAATTAGATAGAACAAGAAGGAGCCTATAAGACACTCAAATCATTTATTGATTCCAATTTGAACAAAGGAACGACAAAATTCATTTCCATCATCAAAATTAATCAATAAAGGGGCATTTCATTGAACGGATTATAATCAAGCACTAATTCAGCTTATTTGTGCTTAGTTTATTTAAAGCTCAAGCCCAAAATCCTCAAGTAGGAAGTCCACAACCAATAACCATCACCACATTCTAAAGAATGTAAACTCACCAAAGCAAGAAATAGAAAGGCATTCAAGCAAACCTGCTACAGTTAAGATAAAGAAAAAGACTTCTTGGTCTTGTGTAAGAGCGAATTGTATTACAGAAGGAAGTGAATCTGAAGTAGAGCTGCGGAATTGGATATTTCGTGGTGTAGTCTGTGCAAGAGAGTTCGAGGAAGAGGTAGTTTTGGTGTGGGTTTCGGTGTGAAGAATTAAAATGATAATGCGGGGTAGAAGAGCGTTGATTGTGTGCATGGGTGAGAAAAGAGAGAACTGGGTCTCGGGGTGTGAGTTGTATTGGTAAAAAAGTGCGGTGGTAATAAGATTATTGTTGTGGCAATATCATTGCCCAATATGGAGAGGTTGTGAATGGAAAAAAAAAAAACATTAAAAATTTACAGACGATGATGATTTATACTGTTGGAGTAGGAAAATATTTTGATAGATTCGATTTTTGATCTTATTTGTAAATTTTGTAATGTAAATTAAATCTTTTGAAATTCATGATATCAATTGATATGAACAAAATTTTTTAAACTTTAATTCTAATTACAAGATACACAAATAGGATCTAAGATAAAATCTATCAAAATATTTGTAATTGGGGTTACAAATGAAAGTTGAGAAGGAGAGAAAATTTTGTTTGGGAAAGTGAAAAAGTGTGGAGGCCACTGACTGTGGTAGACAGGTGTACTCGATGCCTAAAAAAGAAGGGGCAATTTTGTCTTGGTGAGTAAAATTGTTATGGCAGGATGTGTTGTGCTCGGCCAATAACATCATCCTTAGCCCTAACCTACCTACATTATGTTCTCTAAACAATGAAATTATTTTGGACAAAACTTATATGGTTAACAAACTATTTTTTCAGTTCGCATATGACAAACGAATTATTTTTTATTTTAAATTGGCCATCAAACTATTTTTATAGTTTATTTCTGACCATTTAATTATTCTTTATTCCAAATCATCTATTAAACTTTTTTTAAAAAAATATACTACAGTCGTTGGGATAGTTGAGTGCATTCCCTACATAATTGCTATTAGTATATTGTTGTAAATGTTCAATGGGTGTTTTGAAATAAAAAATAATTAGGTGACCATGAGTTGATCATGAAAATGTATTAGTTTGGTGGGTAATATAAAATAAAAAGTAGTTAAGTGGAGCATAAAATAATTTAATGGCTATATACATGTTTGCCAATTATTTTCGATTTCTAGATGGTCCAAAGTTTTCATCGTTTAATTAAGAATCATAATTTCAGATACATTATTAACTATTACAAGAAATATGTTAGCTACTTTCATTTGCTCAAATCAAAAGTAAATGCAATTCTAGTGACAGTATACATGGATATCCTGATTTCCTTGCTTAACTAAATAAAAGAAATATGTTGTCTTATTGGTGAGACATTTCAGCAAATGAGTATGCGTGGAGAATGATAATTTACCGGCAAAATCATTGACCAAGTTTCACTGCAAGTTTTTCTAAGTAAGCTAAGGGTGTGTTCGTTTAGATTGAAAATATTTTCTTGGAGAAAATATTTTTTTTGGAAAATATTTTACATGAAAAAGTTTTTTTTTCATACAATTTTCTAGTGTTCGGTTGACAAAATGAAAATATTTTGAATGTTAAAATTTTTTAACCGTTTCATCTTTAATTTTATGAATGCAAGTTAAAAAAACTTATAACAATGGTATAAATACCTTATAAGTAATTGTGGTTAATAAAAGATTGATTTTGTTCAAAATTTATGGTAATACATTGTAGTAGTAAAAAAAATATAATAATAGTTATATTAGAGTAGGACTCGTGATTAAGAGAAAAACAAATAGAAAAGAATTAAAAATGAAAATAAGTTTAGCAAATGAAATTATAAAAGTAAATATTTGAGATTTAATGTCACTATTGAATTATCCAGAAAATAACTTACGTTTAAAAATTTTGTAAGTTATTTTTAGCTAGAGGAAGGAAAATTAGAAAATATTTTACAAATATATTACACCGAAAAATATTTTCCGGTGTTTGGTACCCAAAAAAATTTAAAAAAATATTTTTGTGAAAATATTTTCATTACAAACGAACACATCCTAAATGTATGAACTTTTTTTTTGGGCGAAAATGAAGAAGCTTTATAGATGAGAAGGATGGTTACATACTGGCACCATTACAAAATCGAATGTATGGGGAAAAAAAAAAAGGAATCTAGGGAGAGGAACCCTCTTATATGAGAGGGAACATTAGATAAATACAAAAGTGTTTTGAGACAGAATGAGTACCTAAAGAAATTTGGATGCTGAAATGCAAAAGTAGCAAAAATTTAAATTTGTATATTCTATAAATAAGAGCAAATGATTTAGTTGTTCACCAGTTATGTTGATTATCTAGAAACAAATTAGAACTTAAGCAAAAATTAAATTATAATTACAAAACTACCATTCAACAAGAAAAAATAAATGATGTCCTTATATTTTTTCTTTTTCTTTTTAGTAAAACTGTGTTTTAATACCATACGTTGGAGAAAGATGAACTATCTCTCAGATTCTTGCATAACACATAGAATTTCTTTATAGGACCCAGAAGAGGAGATTAACAAGCTAAAGCAAGAGATTGAGGTACTCCAGAAAGGTCTAAGGTAAAAGTAAATTCAACTACTTTCTTGAAATAAAAATTTACAAATTTAGATGACTCTCTTTTGGGGTCCATATTCCTATTGAATGCTTTCTTTTAATTTATTATTTTCTTTTTGGCTCAAGTTAGACTATATATTTAGAAGATTAAAACAAGTTTGCCGAACTTGTTAATTTGTCATAGATAAAAGGAAAGTTAGTGGCACCATTAATGTGATATTAAATTTGAATTTTTTTATCTGGGAAAAAAATGAAATTTTGGTTCCCAATGTTTGGGAATGGATCTAAACTAGTTCTTGAAAATCCATTAACAACAAATTTGACTCCTAATGTTTCTAATTTTGACCAAAAAGAGACAATTAATAGAAATTCAATAATGATTAACAATCAAAATAAAAGTACTATTAGTCAAACATTTTGACTTTGTATTTTTTGACTTCCAGTGTTTGGATTTTTTATTAATATGATCTCCTACTTTTCAAATAATTATAGATAGGATTTTATGTTGAATTTAGTTGAGAATTGCTTAATTAAATATATGCCATATGTGTACTAAAAATCCTAATAAACCAAAACATGGAAAAGCTAATTAAATGTTCATTTCATGTTTTTCTTTTCCTTTTTTTTTAGTTTATGTTTTTATACTACAGTGTATCTTACATGTTTCTTCTCCTTTACATACTTGGAATCAATTGTTTATTTCGGTATAACATTTTTATTATTTGTTATTTTAATTGATTACTATTCTAGCATATTTTCTCTTATTATAGTAATAAAACAAGCGATTGAATATTTTGTTAGAATGTAAGTAATATATATGACATAAATTAAGTTGATCATCTAATAAAATTTTTAGTATCACAATAGATTATTATTTAACTCTCAAATGAAGTCAATATTATTAAACTTATTTGATTTATTTATCAGAATTATCAATTTACATGTATATTAAAAGAACTATGCTAAAATTTTGTTGTTAGAATGTCATATTTTAATAGGAAGGAAAGCGAATAAAATAAAAAGATTTTTTTTCTGTTATGTAAAAGTTTCTTAAAAGCGATTCACATTGCTAAAACTATTTAAAACTTACTTTTACTAATTATTACAGAAACAAACCTTATATACAACCATTTAAAATCTTTATCGACGAGTCATGTAAGAATTTGTTTATTAGAAGCTATAATTAAAGTTAGACTATTATAAATAGAATTCTTCTCTATTTTACTAATTGATTTTTTTTTTAAATTTTTGTACCTGTATTATTAATCAATTAGAACTGAATTAAGGCATATTTTAGATATAAAATAGTCATATTGATGTGAAGTACTTTAAGAGATTTTTATAGGGAATCTTGAAAAAAAATTTCCATTTATTTTCATAGTAATAATAAGTATCTCATTATTAAAAAAATTAATTATCTTAAATTTTTATCTATTAGATTGTATTACTATCAAAACAAAGTTTAATTAATCTTTTCACATTATTGTTTTTTAGGATCCCAGTAAACCTTAGTCATATATGTAGTTTAACTTTCAAATCATTTCATCCAATAATGCCTAAAATCCTAAATATAAATATTTAAAAATTAAGGTATCATATTAATTCAAAATTCAAACATTAGGGATAAAAAATGCAAAGTCAAAATGTTTGACTAATGACAATTTGATCTTAACTGTTACTCACTATTGAGAAATTTCTTTTAGTTGTCATTTTTGGCCAAAATTATAAACATTAGGGACTAAATTTATTTTTAGTGAGTTTTTAGGGACTAGTTTGATTCTGCTACCAAATATTGAGGAGCATTTTTTTGCTTTCCAACTAAAAAGGAACTTGTTAATACAAGCACTACTTCATCCATAATACATATACACTCATATTTATTGAGCTCTCCCCTATTAGACACATTTCAGGATTAACTTTACATTTTAAAATACTAACACTTTAAGCCACCATTTAACCAGTGCCTTAAAGAAACCACATTAACATTTTTTTTGTGTTGACATCGATATGGGAAGAAGGTAGAAGGAAATGGAAAACTACAGAACAAACCCAGGATTGAATAAGAAAAGTGCGATGTGTCGGGCCGGGTTGCACTATTCACATGCTAGTTCATGCCATGCACCACAATTATAGATGGTTGGTGCAGGCTAGAAATGGAAAATATTAGACCCTATCTGGCCCCCAGCCAAAGAGCAATTGGTCGTGCCCCGACCTAGCTTGTGCTCACCCACGACCTAGCCTATTTTTTTTTTTTTTTAAATTATGTTTATTTAAGTTAATTCGAACACTTAATATTATCATTAAACAGTTAATTCATTTGATTAATTTTTTTTCTACTTATTACACCAAGTAACTACTTATTAATAATAGTTTTATTACTTATTATTCCATGTTATAAGTGTTGTGTAAATTGATGGGTATAGCATCTATGAAGTAGGATTAAAAGTGGTATAATAATAAGTAATATGTAATGTGGGTATAAAAAATCTTTATTTATAAATAGTTTCTATTTATATATAGATATTACGTAGCTAGATCTATCATATAAGTCCACAAATATGCAATAGTAATATATGATTTAAAATAAGATATAAATCTATTGGAATTATAACTATGCATATATATGCATACACAAATACTAATCAAATTGAAGCACCATTTAGCATATCTGATTACTATAGATGAGTTGAAATTATATTAATAATACATGTTGAACAATACTGTATTCTTTATAGATAAGTAATACATACATGTGATATGATTAAATTCTTACTTTAATACGTATATAAGTGATACACACATATATAATATGAATATAAATTTTTTAAAAATATGTATGTATGTGTATATATATATATAATAAAATGATAAATAATAAAAAAAGCTAAAAAAAGAAAAAAAAAAAGTGGCCTTAAAGGTGTAAAGAACTAGTAATTCAAAAAGAAGGAAAGAACAGAAATAAGGAAGAATGTCATCAAACTCTATATAGAAAATTGAGAGGGAAATTGAGAGGGAAATTGAGAGAAGATTAGTAGAGAGAAAAAATGTATACAGATTAAAATTCACAGAAAACTTCTCATTAACTTTTATTCTGCTACTAATAGCTATAAATGCTAAGTCACTACAATGGTTACAACAAATTCCACCTATAGCTAATTCGTACTAAGTTCCTAACTAATTAACCGTTGACTCCACTTGTCTCCCAACTGACTGCCAAAAGCTGTCTCTTTTGATCATTACAAGTTCTTATACTTTTAAATCATCCCAGTCTCTAGGATTGAAGGCTGGAAAATCTTGAAATTAACACATGAAAAACTGGACAATTCTCCCATTTAGTATCTTGTTGAGCCATATTTCCTACTGCACAAACACTTGTGTTATCGGTTGGTTTTTCCTCATAATTTCCCTTTGAGCAGACATAGGTTGAAGATCAACTTTCATCAACCTTTCTTCATTGAGCTGAGGTAGGTCATTTTCAACTCTAGCACCCTTGGTAATATTTGTTAGTATAGATACATGAAAAGTGTATTCTTGAGACGACTGGTAATTAAGCCACAACTCCTGTCTTTTGCATACCTCAAAATGACCATAGAACTTTAAGTATAGCTTGAGGTTCTTCCTTAAGGCCACTGTAACTCTACCTATAAAGTCAAAACTTCATGTAAGAGAAGTTCCCTGCCTCAAAGATCCTTTTAGTTCTATGCCTCTCAAGCATTTGCTTAATTCTATTTGAGCCTTGAAAAGATCTTTTTTTTTTTTTTTTTAAATTTCATTCCGCTTATATCCTTCTTTAAGCCAACCATCCACAACAGCTACCTCAGAACTCATACAAATGAGTACAATTTGAGGAGGAGGATATCTATATCGGGTCCCAAGAGAAGTGAGCTGCAAATAAGTGTGGTAATAAGCATTACACAACCACTCAGCCAAAGTTAAATAACTTTCCACTCGTGGAGATCATAGAAACACTTACATTTGAGATATGATTCAAGACACCTATTCAATCTTTACAACTAGGTTCCAAGTTTTCTAAACCATTCTTGCTAGAAAAACACTGCAAAACCTTGCCTCTATTAGTCACAATGCTGATGGAGGCAATCCATCAAGCTTATGAATTAGTTCAAGTATAATTATGAGATTGACTTGGCTGTATAGTGAACAATGATTTGCAAAAAAAATTAACATATTAGGTGAATCTCTCTAGTATTTCTAAGATCACATAGGAGCTCAAGGACTCTGGAAGACCATCAGTAAATTTGGTAAAGTCCATTATCTTACTAAGCTTGTATTGGCACCTTGAGGGACTGTAATAAATTAGGAGGTTTACAATTCTCCACCTTATTCCTTTTACAAGCTTCACAATTCTATACTAACTCTTTGATTGAATTCTTCAATCTAGGACAATAAAAGGAGTTCTTCATCCATTAGTATGTACCTAGAATACTAGAATGTCCACATGTGAAAGAATCACGTATACAAGCCAGGAGTCTACCCTAAGACTAATTACTCATTCCCACATATATCCTACTCTTGTACCTGATAATCCCTTCTCTGTAAGAGTACTCAAGCATTTTAGATGATTTGATAGCTGTTCACAATTCCATCAACAATTCAGTAGCTTTGAGATCACCATTGTAAGAATCTGATACTTTTGATAGCCATGCTGGTTTTATAGTTGTTATTGCATGCAAAGCTGCCACTCCTTCCACCATATTTCCTTGATCACCTTTCACCCATCTTTTGGACAATGTATCAGCTACTACATTGTCCTTTCCTTTTTAATTCAATCAGCTTAGCAACCATCCTTGCTACAAGTATGTAGAATTTTTCTTCTCTAACACTATTTAAGAAACTCATGGTTAGTCTTAATTATGAAATGAGAACCTACTTTGTAATGCCTCCACCTTGTCACAAGTGAAATCAAAGTGAACAACTCATTTTCATACGTTGAAAGGCCTTGATTCCTTTGCCCAGAACTTGACTAAAAAATCAAAGAGGTTTGACCTACTGCATCAACAACATTGTTCTTATAACCTTAGAACTTGCATCAATGTCCAAAACATACGACTTGGAGAAATCTAGCAATGCCAACACTTGGGCATTGGTACACTTAACTTTTTTCCATTGCAGGAATGATGCCTTAGGTGCACTAACCCGATGAATGCATATTTCTTGATCAAATCTGTAAGAAGTTTTGCTATTAAAAATATCCAGTCAAAACTTCTTGTAATACATAGTTAATCCTAGAAAACCTCTTAATACATTCAAATCTTTTGGTACAGGCCAAGTTTTCATGTATCCTGCCATTGGTAGGATAGCTACTACTCCTCCAGTGACAATGTGCCTAAAGTATTGCACTTGTGACTAACTAAATGAGAATTGAAAAGGTTTGACAAATAGGTTGTGATGTCTGAGGCTGTTTAATACAGTTTATAAGTTAGAGAGGTGGGATGTTAAATCTGTACTATGGACAAGTATAAAAATAGACTTCAACAAAAAAATCTAAGATATAGAACCCAAAAATATTGTGAGTGCTTGAATTGATGCAAGAGCATTAGTTTGGTCAAATGGCATAACTAAGAACTTATAATGCCCATGATAGGCTGATTGAAAGCTATTTTTGGAACATCTTCTAGTTTTATTTGAATTTGGCGACATCCAAACCTAAGGTCTCTTTGAGAAAAAAATTTTGCTCTATCAGTGGTACGATATGGCGACTTGTATTTGATGGTAATGTTTTTAAATTGTCTGTAATCAATATAAAATCTCCAAGTCCCATTTTATATCTTGACTAACATGACTGGTGAGGTAGAAGAGCTATTACTAGGTTGAATTATCCATGTTTCAAGCATAACATCTACTTGTTCCTCAAATTCAGATTTCCGTTTGAGGGAGTGTCTATACAGGGATAGTTTAAAACGTTTAGAGTCAGATTATAGAATGATATGTGATAGCCTAATTCCCTATAGGGATGTAAGTGTGTTGGCTCTCCAAACACGTTGTTATAACCAGCCAAAGGGAAGAAATAGTTTGAAAACTGATACATTTACCTATTTTGCACCTGTGATTTTAAAGCATACATGATTGTTGTAGTGCCATTTGCAAATGATGTTCATCCTTCAGCTTTTCCATTAACTTTCCCTGATGTAATGATAATGTTAATCCTTCAACTTTGCCATTAACTTTCCCTGATGTAATGATATCCTATTACGAATAATTTCGACAACTTTATGAGAAAAAGAGGCATTTAGCTATTACAGAGATGGTATGATTTGTAACCGCAATTGTTTCTTGATACTCTACAAGAACCTTGGTCTTCATCCTCATCAAAAACCAATTGAATATCATGAAAAATAAATGTTATAGGACTATTTCTCCTTATCCAGTCCACCACAATAATCAGTTCAGATGACTCAATTTGCATTAGATGGAAATTCTGAGGAAATGTGTGCCCATGCTATCTGTCATATTTATAAAGGATATGAGATATTTTGAAATAACAAATACTGTGTGAATCACTAAGATAGTCTTAATAGTTTCAAAATCACTATGCTTTCTTACTATAAAATGAGCAATTCATGATTTATTTCATAATCTACTAAATTGGTCTTTTAGTGTATGTTTGGCAATTTTTTAGTTTCGTACAAAGTCCAAGTCAAGTGCATTTAATCTGGTTAAGGTAATAAAGGAAGTTTGACTCTAAATGTTGCTTCCTACCTAAACTATTAACTGTTTTAACTTGTTCAATGGTTGAATAGTCATGAAAAAAGCAATGAGTGGTTGGATGAAATTCATAAATTAATCTCTTGAGACAAGTCATATATATTTGCTCTTTTACCTGTAGGAGAATTTTATTTGTTAACCTAGGAGTTTCTTTAGAGTGAAAAGTGATTCATTTTCCTTTTCTGACCCTCGTAAATGTAATAAGTAGCTTGTCATTGTTAGATCACATAATGTTAACAAAATTACAAGAAATAGTACAAATATTTGAAACACTCGAAAAGCTTTGAGAACCAAATATATTTTCACATTTTACTCATGAAAGCAAGATTTCATGCAAAGGTAAAAACCCAGTTTTAACAATTTATCTGAAAAGTATATCACAGATGATCCAAGCTATATTATTTTTGTAGAAATTTACAAAAATTAATAGATAGCTTTGCTTGCTAATAGGAACTTACCTAACAGGTAGTAATTCTACTTTCCAAATCGGACATTTCTAATCTGTGTGTCACTACTTTAACATACATACTTTTTAATCTATAGTGCGTGCATCACATTTATTGTCATACTAACATTTAGATACTTTTTCATTTCACTTTGATTTTTGAAAAAAAAAAAAAAAAAAATAAAATTAGAGCCTAAAACCAGTGGCGTGAAGGCAGTCATTAGCTATACCTAACAAATATTATATGAGTTTCTTATCAATTTTTTATTTTAAAACACCATGATTTTACTTATATACTGGATAGGATTACGAACAAACAAACCAAGGCTTATTCAGACTAAGTAAGGGCGATTGCATGAATCTTACTACGCCATTGCACTCTATCATAGACCATATCCTTCTCAATTCCTAGATGGGCTATATCTTTCTTATAAGTTACCCATGAAATCTTTTTACGGTCTTCCCCTTCCTCTCTTACGTTGCTCTCCCTAAAATCTACTCGCCTGATAGGCACTTCTACTAGCTGTCTTAACACATGACCTAACCACTTTAAGAATGTTTCTTTCCTCCTCTCATCAATAGGTGCTACTTGAATCTTTTCACGAATATGCACATTACATATCTTGTCCATCTTAGTCTACCCACATATCCATCTTAACATTCGCATTTCTGCTACTCTTATCTTTTACTCATGTGTGTAATTCATTATCCAACATTTAGACCCATAAAGCATTACTGGCCTAATTACCGTTCCATAAAATTTACCCTTAAGTTGTAAAGAAATTTTGCGGTTACATAATATTCCCGATGCCGTTCTCCATTTTGTCCATCTTACTTGTATCCGATGTGTAACATCTCGATCTAAACCACCATCATTTTGAAGAACTATTCCTAAATGCTTAAAATTGTCACTATGGGTATCTCTTGATTTCCGATACTAACCTCTATTCTATTCCTACGTGTACCTCACTCTTGCTAAATTTAAATTTCATATATTTTATTTTTGATCTACTAATTCTAAATTCTTTTACCTCAAGTGTCCCTTTCTAAATCTCGAGTTTAGCATTAATCCCGTCTTTTGTTTCATCTACTAAAACAATGTCATCTGCAGATAACATACATCAAGGTATTTCCTCTTGTATGTGCCTTGTACTTTCATCTATGACCAATGCAAATGGATAAGGATTTAAGGTTGAACCTTGGTGTAAACCTATGTTTATAGGGAACTCTCGTGTCAACCCTCTTGGTGTTCTCACACTTGTAACCACATTCCTATACATCTATTTTATTGATTCTATATATGCTACTGTAACTCTTTTTTTTCTAAAACTCTCCACATAACTTCTTTAGGGACTATATCGTATGCTTTTTTAAGATCAATAAAAATGATATATAGATTCTTTTCCTTATCACGGTATCTCTCGATAAGTCTTCTTAAGAGATGTATGGTTTCAGTTCTCGATCTCCTTAGATCCATGAAACCAAACTGATTATTTGACACCTTAGTCTCGTTTCTTAACCTTATTTCTACCACCCTTTCCCAAAGTTTCATTGTATTGCTCATTAGCTTAATACCTCTGTAATTCGTACAATTTTGTATATCCCCTTTGTTCTTGAATATGGGTATGAGAGTACTCTGCTTCCATTGGTCAAGCATCTTTTACTCTTCAATATTTTATTGAAAAGATTGGTAAGCCAACTTATGCCCTTTTTTCCTAAGCATTTCCATACCTCAATTGGAATATCATCGGGGTCAAATGCTTTTCCTTTCTTCATTTTCTTCAAAGCCTCATCCACCTCTGATTCCTGAATCCTTCGATAATACATTACATTTCTATACTCCTCAGACTTATCTAACTCTCCTATAATGATATCATCTCCATTGCCTTTATGAAGAATTGATGGAAGTATCTCTCCCACCTTTCTCCAATTTCCTCATCTCTTACTAGCACCTTATTAATTTTATCCTTAATGCACTTGTACTTGGGTTAAGTCCTTCATCCTATGGGCTCTTGCTTTAGCAATTTTATAAATAACTCGCTCTCCTTTCTTAGATTCTAATTTTTAGCAAAATTTTTTGAAAGCCCTATCCTTCGCTTTACTTACACACTTTTTTGCCTTCTTTTCAACAAGCTTATATTTCTCATTATTTTCGTAACTTCTACAACTATATAGAGCCTTATAGTTAGCTCTCTTAACTTTGATATTATCTTGTACACCTTTATCCCACCACCAAGATTTCTTGTTCATGGGGGTATAACCTGTTGACTCTCCAAGTATTTTCTTAGCCATTGTTCTTACTTTGGTTGCCATGTCATTCCATAAAGTGTTAGATTTCCCTTTTAAGTCCCAAATAATTTGCCCTAACAACTCTTTCCTAAAAATTTCTTCTTTTTCCTTCTTTAAATTCCTCCACTTAATTTTAGGTGATCTAGGTAACTTCTTTCACCTAATGTGATGTTATGAGGTTAAACTTTCTCCAGGTACTTAGGTGATTTTACAATCTCTACAAACCCTTATATCTTTTTTTTTTCTTATAAGGAGAAAGTCAATCTGTGACTTTGTTGTACCATTTTTGAAGGTAACTAAATGTTCCTCTCTCTTCTTGAAAAAAGTATTGATAATGCAAAGGTTGAATGCCATTCCAAAGTCCAGGATTGATTTTCTATCTTCATTTCTCCCCCCATAACCATATCCACCATGCACTTCTTCATAATTCTCATTATCTCTTTCCACATGTCCATTTAGATTACCTCTTATAAAAATTTGCTCACCTTGGGGGACACTACCTGTCATCTCATCTAAATCCTCCCAAAACTTAGCCTTAATGGACTCATCTAGCCCTACTGGAGGCACATAAATACTAAAGATATTAATAGTTTCATGTCCTACAATTAGTTTGAGGGACATAATCCTATCTCTTTTCCTAGTCACCTATACTAATTCGTCCTTCGATGACCTGCCTGCAATAATACCTACCCCATTTCTAGTCCTATTTACTCCTGAGTACTAAAGTTTAAATTTTGAATTATCTAATAATTTAGCCTTTTCTCCTACCCATTTTGTCTCTTGTAAACACAAGATATTAATTATTCTCCTAATCGTTGTATCCACCACCTCCATAGATTTATCAGTAAGAGTTCTAATATTCCAAGTTCCTATTTTAATCCTATTCTCTAGAATATTTTCTTTCCCACTACTTGATAGGATTATGTAGACAAAAATATATGTGTCTAACATACAACTTGTGTGCAAGTATGTAGAAATTAGGGTAAACCACACCAATAGTCTCTCAATTTTGTGTCAAGATCATGTTTAGTCCCTTAAATTTAAAAAGAATCTATTTAGTTCTTGAGGTTTGACATTACATTTTAAATGGTCCCTAATTGACATTCCGTCCAAATTAAAGTTAACGTCGATGATCATGAGAGACCCACATAAATTTAGTAAGGGTAATTGATGGAATGATGAAAAAAATATTTTTTATTGACTATTGATTATATGATGAACTTCCTTCTCTTGTTGTCTTCTTCCTCTCAAACTTCTCATCCCACAGCCTGCACCTATGTATCTTTTCTTCTTCCATCATAGTTGTCGCTCTGTTTTTTCCTTCCATGGCTCACTACATCTACACTTCCCAATCTTGGGGAAATGACCCAGATTTCTCTATTGGCCTTGCAAATCATTCATCCCAAATATAAATTGAGATAAGAAAACTTATATGTATTGTCTTACCGAGTCAATCTCTTAGGTTGTAAATGTCATTTATAGTATTTTATAGGTATTCAATACAAAAGTGATGGTAGTTTGTGTTTGCCAATTCTAGGGATCTATAATAAGTGGTTCAAGTGCAATAGTTTTGGCAAGTAAACAAATGAACAAACAAACCAAGCCTTAATCCCACTAAGTAGGGTTGGCTGCATGAATTCTACTACGCCATTTGCGCTCTGTCATGGACCATATCCTTCTCAATTCCTAGTTGGGCTATATCTTTCCTACAAGTTACCCACCACAAATCTTTTTCGGTCTTTCTCTACCCCTCTTATGTTGACTACTCTCTCTAAAATCTACTATCCTAATAGGCGCTTCTACTGGTCGTCTTAACACTTGACCTAACCACCTTAAGCGTGTTTCTCTCATCTTCTCATCAGTAGATGCTACTCCAATCTTCTCACGAATATGCTCATTCCATATCTTGTCCATCCTAGTGTACCCTCACATCCATATTAACATTCGTATTTCTACTATTCTCATCTTTTGCTCATGTGTGTGATTCACTGCCCAATACTTAGACCCAAAGAGCATCGCTGGCCTAATTGCCGTTCTATAGAATTTACCCTTAAGTCGTAAAGGAAATAGTTCTGGCAAGTGAAAGATAAAAATTAAGGGTATTAGAAATGTGCTAGTTTTGATGAATTCTCAGAACCCTTTTGGTTAAATGATGTTTCTGTACCTAATTTTCAAATTCATGTTGCTTCTCAATGAATTTGAGAGAATTGGGAGTGATAGTCGTGGATGAGATTTGATTTATTTCTTTCTTTTCCTTGTATAGAATTTGGGAAAACATTGAATTGATAGTTGGATATGATTTTTCTTATGAATGTTTTAGTTAATCCCATAATTGATATGGACAAAATATCAATTAGAGACTATCTAAAATACAATATTAAACCTTAGAGAATAAATAGACGCTTTTTAAAATTTAAAGTTGTGGGACTAAATAGGATCTTGACACAAAGTTGAGGGACTATTGGAGTAATTTACCATAGAAATTAAGTGCATAAATGTTTATGTACATGTCTTTAGTTGATCATCATGGAAACGTTTCTCTAGGTACATGTCAGGAGGAGGAGCTGGGACAATGACCTTAGACGAGCTTGATGTACTTGAGAAACATCTTGAAATTTGGATATATCATATACGTTCAGCAAAGGTAAATGTCATATCTTTGTAGGAATGTAAAATTTGTAAAACCATAATCATTAGCATAACTAATTATTGATCATGTAATATTTACAGATGGATCTTATCATGTTTCAAGAGATCCAGTTGCTGAAGAACAAGGTAGAGCTTCTCTGTTATTTTCATATATTGACTGATAGTGAATGAAGTAAATCTTAATAGATTATCCAGTTTATGTTTGCTTTGCATCATAATCTGCAGGTTACAATTTAGGTATAACAGAAATAGATTAAAATGGATTTGCTCTATGAGGTCATACATTATTCATCTACTAATAAAGGCGATAAAGAAATAAAACTTTTTAGTTCAATATGCGTGTAACATTGCTCAAACGAAGGTTTACACACACAACATTTTTTAAAATGTTTTAGTTAAGTAAGACTTTCTATTGATGTTTTCAAATTCAAATATTAAGTATTTTGTAGCGAAAACTATTGCTGGTATTCATGTTCTTTGGACATTGCAATCAACAAAATAATGAAACTCCATGTTGAGTAATTGGCTTATTTCTATACTTTTTTTTTTGTTTCTCAGTTTATTTGTTCATGATCATTGATTTGGATATATAATACTAGTTATCCAGGATGAACAAAACACTTACTAGAATATATCTTACATTAAACCACGTAACCCCTTCTGTGTGTGATGCCTCAGGTTTATATTAATCTAGCTATAGAAATTAAATTAGAGCTCTTCTAATTATATATTTAAAATAATTAATTAACTACTCTGTCCAAATTTTATATCACCCTGGGTGAGCACGCTATTTTATAAAATTTAAATTTGTGGTGTGTATACTTATCTTATTTCTCATCATTAAGATACGTAAAAAAGTTACACTTAATTGTATAGTAAGTATAAAATTAGGATATGATATGATAAAAAAGTGATTATTTTGGAAAACTGACATTATTTTCGTACGTTCTAAAATAGAAAGTATGATAATATAAATAGGATATAGAAAGTATTATTTATTAATTATTTCTTAAATTTCTATTTGACATAAGTGAGACCTAATTGTATATTGTGACAGCCAGACAATAAAATGAGTTAGTTGTGAATCTTTTCACTAGCCATATAATTCAATCCCAAATATTTTATCATACAATATCCATATTAATCTATTAGGGTATGAAATAGCTCTCAAAACCATAGACATAATCATGTGTCCAATCTAAAAAATAAATCTAATAAACTAGAAATTTCTTCGCAATTTTCATTTTGTTTAGGCAAACAACTTATGAGCTATATTTGATAAGATCACATATGATATTCTCCCTTTCTATTAAGGGTGATAGATTCTTTATTGGCCATTAATAAGTCTCCAAATCTATAATGCACTAAATCCAATAATACGTGCTTACATTTATTAATTAGAATTTAAGTGCATTGTAACATTAAAGAATAGTAATTAATACACAAGATAATCATGATGTTTCAGGTCTAAGGATAACATGTGCAATTGTAACTAAGAATTACCAATTGATAAATTAGTAAAATTTTATTTTAGTTTCTTTCTTGAGTCATATTCGGTGAACTTATTCTCTAACTACTACCCATATTTTTATCTTCGTGTCTATAATGACATGACATTAGTAGATTCTCGCAAATGAACATACATAACATGTACTAGTCTTATAAGAATATTAGTGCCAATTAACAATCCTATGATTAAAACCTTTTGTATTAATGTACCGAGAAATATATACTTTTGGAAGAATTACTTAAATAGTCCTCCAATTATTTTCTTAAAATTGAAATAGTACCCCACATTATGGGTGTTCATGGACTAGTTACCCAGTCTATATGTCTATGGAAATACCCAAACTTGTTAAACCGGTTCAAGAAAAAATTGAATCGTATCCGGTCCAATTAATAAGACAACTAGTCAACCGGTTACCCGCTAGAACCGGTTCGGAACAGCAGGTACCTGAATAGATAACTTTGTACTTGTTTTCTTCATTAATTTTTCAATAAAAGAAAAAACTTAAATATTAATTACATAAATGTCCTTATAGATAGAAATAGAGTGGAAAAATTAATAAAAATTACATAAAAGTCCCTTGACATTAGCCTTATTTTGTAAAATTACAAAAAACCACTATCGGAACTAGTCCTTTAGATATCCGAACTAGTATAAATAACCAGTACGGATATTTTTCATTTGCAGTTTAGAATGGACCGATTTCATTGGTTTTTTGATTTATCGGGTTTTTTTGAACAACCCTACCCCACGTTAAATTTTAGCCTTATTAGTCCCTCAACTACATAATTATATTCAATTTGATTCAAAAATTCTAGCACTACCCAAAACATAAGTTTTTCTTTGTTTTTTTTTTTTTTATATAAATTTCGATCGAAACTGATTAAGGGTAGAAGAGTCAAATCACCTAGCGCTATAAGTGTGGATTTGATTTGGAAATATTACATAAATAGTCCTCCAATATTTTCATTAAAGTTGAATTGGTCTTTCAACTAAAAACAAGCCAATTTAGTCATTTCCCACCACCACTAGCTCCAGTCTCACTTCAATTCATTTTTTCGTCTTCTTGTCCACCACCACTCCTACTAACCCCATGAATGCTCCTCTGCCACCACACCATCATCATGGTCCTCAAATCCCTACTTTCTTCTTGCTTCATTGACTTTTAAAGCCAACTATCAACAACTACAGAAAAACCCTCAATAATCCCGGAGCCGTTGTAAACTATTTTCGTTTCTCCTCCTCTATCACAAATCCCTTTCCTCTCTTTTACTACCACTCCCTCAGCCACTTTTCACCACTGCCCCTCACTCTTCTTATCTTCCAAACCGTTTGAGGGGAATGTACAAGAGAAAGATGGCTGTTGGAGTAGAAGGTTGGGATGCAAGGATGAGGATGGTTGATACATACTAACTACAATAGCAAAGTGAACTAGTCGATCAAATAATGGTCATTCCGTGAGTAAGAGTCATCATTCCCATAGAGACTAATTATACTGATGATAAACTGAATTGCTGATCACAAATTAATTCAATTTGAGTGAATTATTATTGAGAAATTAAAATCAATTGGTTGTTCTAAACTAAATCTAGACTAATTGCAAGAAAATTGAATGAAATCATGTAAACGATTGAGGTATAAATTAAAATAAAAGTAGCGTAAGGAAAATTAATTTCACCTAACTGACAAGTTCACGAAATATCTAATCAAATTAGTTCACCCTTAATCTATAGATAGTCAAAATAAATATTCCAAATTAATTGATAAACTACATAATCATTCAAGAATACTCTTCTGAATTGATAGTAAATAATTGCAACATGCATTCAAATTGATACTCAAAAGGAATAAAAGATTGAATTTTTAATCATAGATAACTCATAAATTGCATTAATGCTACGTCAATATCTAACTAATAAATCTACTCCACAAATAAAGAATTAAAAGATAAGAATTTGATTAAAAACATCTTCTTCGAGTTAACAAAGCAATAAAATCAAACACTTGAAAGATGAAAAGTTGTAGAGAGAATTGATACTTAAGACGAGAGAATTGATGCTTAAGACTTCTCTCGGATGTAACCCAAAACTCTCAACAATGCTCCAATGAACTTTAAAGTCTTATTCTAACTATTAAAAAGTGGAATAAACTAATCTACTAAAGCTATAAAACCAAACTAAGAACAATAAACTAATCTAGTTCTAAACTAAGGAAATAAAAGAGAACTTGTGTTGTATTTTTGCAGTATTTTGACTTGTTGCCTAATGATTATTTACTTCCATAATGCTGTATTTATAGGTAGAATGCAGCCTTAGGGTTTGCAATAAGTTCTATCTTGGAAGAATTCTAATCTGGTCCAAATTCTTTATTGAAAAAGGAAGAAATTACAAATATCCTATTCTGGTCAAGGACGTAATGCCGCGGCACTGAGAAAATATGGATGCATGCCGCGGCACTGAGAATTAGCCTTGGATGAAACGCTGGGAATTGAGCTCTCAAATTCTCAAAAAATCTGGATGCATGCCATGGACTAGCAAAATGACTGGAACAAGAGCACTGAGTGTCCATGATCTCTTCTTTAATATCAACTCCATTTTGCCCATCCCGTATAATCAACTCATCGATTTGCACCTTTAACCTACAAAATATAAAACCACATGCCAAAACACACAAAAGCACAGCTAAACACAAATAACTGTCAAAACACTAAAATGAACAAAACATAGACTAAACACCAGAAAATATTCAAAACCACGATAAAGCACAAACCGAAATGAAAATAAAAAAGCTCTAATTTATAGAGTTATCAGCGATTAATGAAGGATGAAGAGGAAGAAGGTGTTCAAAGAGGTTGGGAAGCCATAGATAGAGGTGGTTTGGGGAGGGGAAATGGGTTGCTACGAGGTTAAGCAGTGGAAGAGATTAAGTTAGTTGGTCTGAGGAGGATGGAGGAGGAGCTTACATGTTGGAAGGGGAAAAGGAGGATGAGGGAGAAAGTAGGGTGTCGGGGGAAAAAGGAGAGGGCCGGAGGAGGGAGAGAATGTGGGGCTAGGGAAGAGGAGAGATGGGGGAGTTTGGGTTTGGATTTGGGTTTGGAATCTGGTGTGGTTCTAGGTTTGGGGCTAGGGAAGGGAGGTGGACGAAGGGGAGGGTTTGGGCTTTCAAGTGGGTTTTGGTATGGTATGGGTTTAAGGAATTCTTATAAAATGGTATCGTGGGATAATTATATATGATTCTGATGTAATTTGTTCGAAATATGGTGAGACTAGTGGTAGATTTGCTGATATTAGATGTGGATTTTGGTGATGGGTTAAATATGATTTTGAAGATTTTACGTTAATTCTGTGAAAAATAAAAAGATGGTTTGTTCCGGTCCGAATTTAAAAAGATATATATTTACTTAAGTGACTAAATTGAATAAAATTTTGTCAAGGGACCGATATAGTTTTAATCAAAATGTTGGCGGAGGACCATTCTAGTGATTTTGCTAAATCAATTTCACACTTAACGCATACATTCAAATGATTTGATGCTTTTACTCCTAGTCAACATCAGCCAAAATTAAAAAAATTATATTTTGGTTGGTGTTGCTATTTAGAGACCAAATTGAATACATTTATTTATTTATCTTTATTCCTTTATCAACGTCACTTAAATAGAATTACTTATTTAAATAGACTAATTAGCCTAAAATTTAAATTGAGAAACTATTTCGATTTTAATGAAATAGTTAAAGAACTATTTAGGTGATTTTCTCTATTCTTATTCTCAACTTTTTGAAACATATGTTTTCAACTTTATTTCTATCTACATATAAAAAATAAATACTTACATAATAATAATAAAATTTACCAATGAATAAATATATTTATCAAATAGTTCAAAAAATATCGTTAAATAAGTTGTTTTAGTGCATATATGCACATGAGTACGTAGGGCATTCGGCTACATGAGCAGAAATGCAAGAACTGCAACCTCTACTTAAAGTACACAAAGCAACTCAAATAACTAGAGTCAAATATGTTTCAAACCCAATTCTAAATGTTGCTTCTAGTTTTTATAAAAAATTCTTTATTACTTACTCTGTATTCAAACTGTTGGATGATTGAAAATAATAAGTCTCTTACTTTTTAGTAATATCAACAACTGTCATATTCACTTCGTAATGTGAAATGAGTAGCAAGGTAAAACTTACTCTATTTTCTCCTTCCCATCTTATCCTTGCCAAGTGAACCTAATTGCTATGAATACTTTTGGTGTATAGATAGTTCTCCCCTAAAGCAGAGCTTCAATCCTCACTCTCCAAATGTGATATACCGTCATTGAATACTTCAGGTGCATAGAAAGTCCTCCACTAAAGCAGAGCTTCATTCTTCTCTCCAAATGTGATAAACAGTCATAACCAACACCTCTTTGAGAAGCTCACCTTCAAATTTAGTTCTAGGTCTGTAATTGTCTTATCAAATTAAGCTCATCTTACCAAGCATAGTTTTGCCAGTAGTATTTTGAATGTAAACGTTGTGCTTTTAGCCATAACCTACCAGAAGCAGGAAAGGTAAAGAATAAATATTACAAGTTTCCCACAGTTTCATGAAACCAATCAGAAGCTTCATCAATGTGAATTCCTCAATCATTCTATCCTTGGTGCTGAGCCTCCTTTTACATAGTAACAAGAAGATAAAAGCATATCATAAGGGTATGTTTGATAACTCAACTTAATGATTAAAATTAAACTTAATGTTGAAAATTAATTAGTTAAGAGATTTTTGAATTCCACATGTTTGATAATAGAATTCTCTTATCACTTAATACATTAAGCACTACTTAATTTGTATTCAAGTTTTAAGTGAAAAAATTTTCACTTAATTTGTTGAATTTTAAATAAATGTACAAATACATATCTAACACTGTTACACACACATACTCTTTGTCACACTTATTCACATATACTTTCTCTCACTTACATACTCTCTCACATAAACACATACTCTCTCACACACAAAAATACATACTCCCTTACGTACATACATTGTCTTTCTCACACAGATGCACACTCAGTCTCTCACACACTCTCTCTCGTACTTTTTCATACACATATTCACACACTCACACACACATATTCTCTCTCACTCAAATACACACACACTCTATCACACACACATTCTCTCTCACGCATATAAACGATCCATCACACAGCATACACATTCTTTCTCATACACATTATACCATCCCTTAATTATTCATTTTTTTTCTACGGATATATGACAATTATTTATAATAAATTAATACATGTATGAAGTGACATATTTAATTCAAAAATTGAATTCAGTTGATTATCGAACATAAATAAATTTATCAATTCAACAATTAATACTTTCAGAACTTACCATTCAGATTTCAAAATTCATAATTCAGAATTGACAAATAGCCCCTAAGTACCTTTTTCCACACCAAATGAAACCAACTGTAATTGTTCAACATAAAATGAACTATTTGCATTTATCCTTTGTTTGCCTTTTGTACAAATCAGTATTATATGGATCGCTCTTTTCTCTTGCTATTCGCGTTCCGTGTACGGCCGTACCGGAACATGTATCGTTTGCGATCCAAAACGCTGTTTTGAGCGTTCCCAAAGAGTTGTGAGAGAGAGGGAAAGTAAGAGTAAAAAAGGATAGAGAAAATAATAGAAACAAGAAGTTTTGTTCTTATTACTTCAACTTCTTTTAGGGAGAGTAGGAGTCATATAGGATAGAAGAAATAATAGAAACAAAAATTTAAATATTGTCAACTTCTTTTATAGATAAGAATACAGTTGTTTATTGAGATTAGAAAATTGTAAGTAAACTTATTAGTTATCAAACTTATAATTTTTTAACTACTCAATTCTAAACTAAACAACGATTCTAAATAGCGAATTTTGATCATAAAAAACTACCCACCTAAGTTTACCCCTCCATACCACGTACCGAAAAAAATCTTGTACCGCGTACCTGTACCCGAACCACGTACTAATTCGTACCGCGATTTATGTAACACTGTTACGAATCCTTGCTTGATAAATATCGTTAGAGGGGCCAAAACAAAGACATCTTCTGTCGTATTTTCATTCAATGTGTGTATCGTAATCTTTTTTTATTATTATTATTTATTTGGTTCCGCGAGGTATATATGATGACAAATTCTTGCTTTTCGTTGACATTAATGGTAGTCAAGATTCGGGTAGCATAGAACTAATGGCTGTAAAGTTGGAAAGAAACTTAAGGTATACTTAGTATTAAATCTTACCTGTACACTTAGTTCTTATATAGAATCTTTCTTCCATTAATTGATATTATTTATTTTATAAATTTTAATTTATATTATAAAATTTATAAGTAGGTGAAAGATTAAATCTATCTAAAGTATTTTTTTATACAGATTAGTAAGTTAAGATGTTGAATAAACAGAAATCCTATAAGTGGGAAAGAACAACCAAACTGATCTTTTCAAAAGGCAGCACGCACACAACACGTGAAGTGTTCAAAGAAGATGGAACTGATTATGATTCATACAATAATTTGACAATACGATATTGAACTTCCACGAAAAGCGAATAAATTAGCTTCTTTTGTCTAGATAAGCTACTTTCTGACCTCCAATGTTCACAACTAGTTTAATTAAAATAAATAAGAAAATGAAAGATTGTAACTTATAGATACTAATATTTATCATAGAGATTTTATGAGTTAAAGTTTCTCCTCAATTCTCATTATTTCTATCTTCTCCTCCCTAAAAGTAAGATATAATCACCCCCACTTTGTACACACTTTTAGGGTAAATTAAAAAATTTATTAAAGTTATATCTAGTATTTAATTAGATGTCTATAGTTCTCAAAATTAAAGTACCTGTAATGCAATCACTACTCTTTAATTAATTGTGAAATCTATTTAGATATTTTCTTTAAGAAAAAGGAATTTGAGTGCAATTTCAAATTAGAAAACTACATATAAAGAACGAACTTTTACTTTGTCTTGCCGTCTTGGTCAATATCACATATATTACCTTTTCTATGAGCTTATATTTTGTTAAGAAACTGAAACATATTTTTTTTCTTAATAAATTGAAGGAGGGAATACTGAAAGCAGCTAACAACTATTTACAAGAAAAGGTAACAAGATAGAAACCTATACATTAGCACTATGATGCTTATTAAACATTTTCCTAACTAATTTTTTTTCCCTTGATGAGATTGCAGATAGAGATGAGCAGTATAATATTACTGAAATGGTGCCAGTAATGACTACTAACGTTCACTACCCACTAACCATACACAATGACATATATCATTTCTAAATGAATGTACTAAATGATATTTTAAGAATGTACTAAATGTACTAAATGATACACAATTGACTAGTGCTTCATCTCTAGACTTGGTGATTTCGTACAATAAGTTTGGTGTTGTAATAGAAACTGTCTTGAATCCAACCTTATGCATTGCATAATCTAAGTACATAAAAGTAAGCTGATGGTTTGTTGTATCAATCTTTTAAGCATGTGCCTGTTTTTCATGTTTTGACCATTAACACAGAAGAGCTAAACTCTTGAATTCCTACAGCTCTATGCTATTATCCAGTCACCAATAGTAAATTTCGTGGACCATTAGGTTGCTCATGAAGATTAATATTGTGAATTTTCATAGCATGTTTCACTCATAGAAGGGAAATTTTTGTATAGATCCAGTTCACGACTCCATCTGTGGCATTTTGTGGTTAAAACAAAAGTTATAGTAGTTAAGTGATACATGCTGATATAAGAAAATAATGATATAAATCTTGTTTTAACCTTAAAATACGCAAGTGGGCCATAGACTAGGTTTATATAAGAATTTTTCCTAATGGATGATGCGTGAATACCTTTATCTATACTCTATACTATAATAAAAGAGGGAGTTTGATTAGCTTTTTATATTTTCTTGCTGAAGTTACCCCCAATACAAAATTGAATAAGTACTATATATCCCCAAGGTTGAAGGGCTTTTTAAAAATCATTGAGGCTAGTTATGTAACCAATATTGGTCTTTTATTTTAGAAATATGATTTTCATCAAAGTAAGTTTTCTTAGGAAAGATAGAGTTATTTTATTAATTACAAGATTTTCAAACTAACTTTCCTTAATCATTCATGAGGAATAATACTTTAAATTAGAAAGAAATTGATTGGAAAGGAATGCTAGAAATAGTTATTATACTAAGAATCTTATACGACTAGGAAAATTAGAAAGTACAAATACGAAACAGTTACCATAGGAATTGTTTGAGTTTGTTTGAGTTAGGAATTTAAAGTTATATATCTAGTATTAAGAAAGTATCAACGCTCTTTTCCTCTCTTTTTTCCTCTCTTAGCCGTGCTTCCTAGGGTTTCATGGCTGCCATGGCTGAGGCTGAAGGGCAACCTCTCCCCTACACTTTCAAATTCTTTGCATATATTGTTTCTGAATCAACAAAAGCTGAAACCACGATCAAAGAGGCCACTTTTTACCATGGATAACCTATCCTTTTGTTTATTGATGAAGAGATTCAACAATTGTCTAAACCTTTCAAACACGTACTCATTGGAAAATTCTCAAAAGGGAAACCGAGTGTGGCGTCACTCTGATAAGATATTCAAATGGTGATATTCAAGGATTTTTTACCCTAGGGTTCCTAGACCATCACTATATTCTCATTCATTTTGACTTAGATGAGGATTATGCCTGGGTATTGGATGGGCAAATTCTAGAGCTTCCGAGGCTTTCCCATGATGGTTATGAAATGGATCCTAGATTTTGTGTTGATATTGAATCCTTCGTGGTTTCGATAGACTATCCTCTATTACTATAACAAGAAAATCCTTTACTCCATAGCCAGAATGATTGGTAAGACACTCAAAATGGATGCAGTGACGGTGCCCCTTTCATGCCCGAATGTAGCAAGATTTTGTGTGGAAGTGGATATTGAAAGGCTGTTGCTCAAGTAGTTTTAGTTGGGAAAGGAATCCACATGTTGTTGGCAATATATTCATTATGAGGATGTTTTGCAATATTGCTTCTCTTACTTTATGTTGGGGTATGATTTGAAGGAGTGTCGATCAAATTTGCCAGAGGAAACAAACCCTGAGAAGGCCGTAAAAGGGAAAAGAAAAGATTGATGGTTCAAAGGAGAAAGCTCCACCCTCTAAGGATAAGGGTTTGGTGATCGAGAAACAATTGAGACCCAAGCATCCCTATGACATTCTATGCTGCTTCCTCAAAGTGCCTAATAGCTGTTGGCACAACCGATGACATTGTAGCTACCGTGACTGGGAATCCCATTGGCATTACAACTATTCTAGGCAAAAAGAACCCTAGCTTCAACCAAAAACTGCTGAGACTGTTTCCCCTAGCACAAGCAACGTTAAAACCCTAGCAAAGATTTAGGACTAATCTTAGCCCACTCATGACGTCGAGGCATTGCCTGGAATTCACCCAAACTGAATGTGGATTTTGGATAACCACTCGAAACCCTAGTTGCGCATAGAGCAAACCCTAAAACCCTACTTCTGCATGAACCTGATGATGATGTTAGCTTCATAGAGAAAGAAGATGTAATGCCCCCACGAATAGCTTGGTAGTGGTTGTTGCGGACGACCATTGCAAAAAAAAAAAAAAAAAAAAATTATTGAGTGACCAGTGAACATTGAGTATCAAGTTTTCAGCTCAAGATAGGATGATGACATGTTTAATGCTTTTTGGAATTTCATTCCTCCACTTGTGCAGGATCTTCATGCAGAATTTTCCCAATCGATGGGTGCATGTTTGGCTAAGTCGGTTCATAAGTTACTAGATGGAGGGCCTTGGATTCCAATAAGAAAAAAATGATTAATCAATTACAAGGACCATCCAAATGCGGCTTAGTGCCAAAGCCAGCTCAAATATATCTTTTTCTTGTTATCAATGAATAATACTCTTATATGGAATATTAGGTTGATTTTTGGAAGAATATCTCAACGGCGTCTCAAAAAGTTGGTGAAGCTTCACAAAATATCTTATTTGCTAATAACAGAGCCTTTGGTGGACTACTCTTAGGCAAATAAAATTAGAAGGTGGTTGTGTTTCTCTCATTGTCTTTTTAATATTTCTAATAAAATTTGGTTATTCTTTAAAGATGGTTTCAGTGTTTTTGTTATTAATAATGAAGAACAGCTTATGCATGTTGCTGTGACTACTAATGCGTGGACTTTTAGCATTCGAGCTACTTTCATTTACGCCAAATGCGTCCGTGATGAACGATGCTCCTTCACGTCTTGTGGATTAGGATACAACATTTTGATGCGGATTATCAGGGATCAAAGATTTGGGGTGGAGATGAGGGACAAAAAGTTCAACCTAAATACAACACAGCTGAAATATGATTCTCCCTGAAAAACATTTTTTTTATCCATCCTTTCACTAGATATTGTGCGGCTGATGACCTATTTCTCTCTTGGCATCTTTGTCAAGTCTTCATCCATAGGAAGCCTAGAACAGCAATTGCAGTGCACTGGTATCCACCACCATGGGGCATGGTCAAACTTAATGTGAATGGTGCATTTAGGGGAATCCAGGTAAGGTTGCAAGAGGAGGAGTCATTTGACATCATAATGACCAACTTTTTTGTGCATTTTCAAACTTCAATCAGATTCAATCCAATCTTCAAGCGGAGTTCATGGCCCTAGTTGATGGTCTCCATCTTTGTGCCAAGTTTCAGCTTTTATCGGTCTAAGTAGAATTGAATTCATTGTCGATAGTCAACATCTTGAATGGCCAACCTCACCACCAGGGAGCATTGACTCTTATTTATAGTTTATTGATAGCTTTGTGATCATAATTTTTTTTTTCCTTTTCTCATGTATTTAGGGAGGCAGGTCAAATTGCAGATTATCTTGTGAATGAGGGCATTAAAAATGCTACATTTCTCGAGTATAACCAAGACACAATACCTTCTCATATAAAATGATTGTTGGTTTTGGATGCTCGAAGTTGCCCATACATTCCACATTATAAAATTTGATTCATTATTAATAAAACAACCACCCTTTCGAGTGTTACACAAAAAAAAAAAAAAAAGAAGATTTGTGTTGGTGACTTTAATGTTGTCGCACAGCCAGAGGACTATGTAAGGCATGCGACATTGGATTCACGTGCTATCTCATATTTCACTAGCTGTATACCCAACTGCCACATGCTAGAATTACCATGTTCGAGGTACACTTAAACCGTCCACCGTCGGACAACGCTACTCTATTCCTCAAGTGTAACCTAAACTAAGATGATCGAGCATGGTCCGTCTATTTTCAAGTTCCAGCAAATGCGGACACGGCATCACACTTTCAAGGGTACAGTTGATCAATCTTGGAATTCTCCAATGCTCGGATTTGGAATGCGGCTGTTATATGAAAAGTTAAGGTGACTTACGGGCACACTAAAAGGGTATGATAATATTTTTCTGTCCGAGGCTATTGTAGAGGAAAAGAAGGTGAAATATCAGGATAATTCTTCACCAGATTGTTGTCAGTCCCTTCATCAAGCTCAGGCTAAATTGAGTTGGCACTTGAGGAATGAGGAGGAGTTCGTCCGTCAAAAGACGAGAATTTTATGTCTCCAGGATAGTGACCAAAATTAAAAAATTTTCCATCCAGCATTGCGCATAAAGCATTCAAAGCTGACAATACACTGCATTCAAAACTTGACAGGTTAGTGGTTCGAGGATGGACAGGCAATTCGGGATGAGGCGGTTGGTTTCTTTGAGAATCTTTTATCAGTTGAGGTTCAATTCAGTTGGCTGTGGAACAGTTGTTATATGTAGTGTTTCGGATGAACAAAATCAGCTTCTAACGAAAGAAGTAACCCAAAAGGATGTCAAAGAGTCCATTCACCAACTTGACAAAGATAGTTCGACCGGACCTAATGGGTCTTCTGGGTATTTCTTTGTATCGTCTAGGGATAAAGTGGCGGAGGATGTCCTACACGCTGTCCAGGATTTTTTTCGTATAGATACATCCCTAAAAGCATTGCCAACATTCTCATTGTCTTGCTTCCCAAGAAATCAAACCCGCTCACATTTTCTGATTTCAAGCCTATCTTATTGTATAACTTTGTCAATAAAATCTTTACAAAAATGCTGATTAACCTGTTAATACTGATCTCCCCGGAGCAATAAGCTTTTGTATGTGGTTGAGGAATCTCTGACGTGTACTTGCTCAAGAGCTAATACAATCGCTTCATAGGAAAGTACGTGGCCATAACTTAGTGTCTAAAACGGATATGATGGAAAGCCTTTGATGGATAAAGGGTTTCTTGGACATTTCTAGAGCAATTGTTGCTGAAGTTCGGATTTGCGCCTCACTTTGTTCCTCTTGGTATGACCAATTTGTGTAATGCATGGTTCATAGTTCTTGTCAACGGTAAGATGCCTGGATTTTTTTAAGAAACATGGGGAATCAAGCAAGGAGACTCTTTGTCATCATATTTATTTATCTTGTGTGTGTAAGCATTGAGCAAAGGTTTGAGGAACCTATGTAAAGCGAACAATTTTCTCCCCTTTTCCTTGTCGAAGGGAAACGTGCATATTGCCCATCTATCCTTTGCTGATGATCCATTAATTTTTGTATGTGGTAACAGTCGCAGCTTGAGAACATTATTTAAGTTCTTTGACATTTATGAGACAGGTTCAGGCTATAAACTTAACAAGGGGAAAAGCTTTTTTGTGGTGTTCGAGGATTAGAGAGGCTCATAGGGTTTCAATCCAAACTTCTTCCGCTCACATACCTTGGTTGTCCACTTTACAAAGGCACTTGATAGAAATCTGTTTATTTTCAAGGCCTCCAAGACTCCTTCACATCGAAATTGGAAGGTTGGAAGTCAAAATTACTATCTCTAGGAGGTCGTCTTATATTAATCAAGTATGTTTTTTATTCGATATCAATGCACATCCTTTCTGTCAATGATCCCCCAAAACAAAGTGGTGAAATCTCTTGAAAATTTAGTAGCGACTTTTTTGGGGTGAGGAAGATAGCTCTCCGAAGTGGCATTAGAAGTATTGGTACGCTAGCCAACGAGTGGGAATAGCCTTAGTTTGCAAAAGCTAGAGGATGTGATTTCAGCTTTCTCCATGAAATTGTGGTGGAACTTCTTTACTTCAAAATAATTTTTGGGTAGAATTCATGAGATAAAAATATTCTTTGCATGGGAACGTTCCGAATCCTAGTCTCATTTGGATTCGCATGCAATCAGTTAGGGAAATGGCACTTAAACATATCCAAAGTATGATCAAGAATTGGAATTCTTCTTTTTGGCATGAAAATTTGAATTCGTTAGGTTTGGGTGTTCTCGCTGAGGGTAGGGAAGATTATACTCACTATTTCATTAAAATTAAGGTAGCAGTTGGCGTCTGTCAAAGGGGATCTTGAGGCCAGAGAAATTTGAGAGATTTTGAGCGAAAGAATATTCTTAACCTCAGAACAAGATGCATATGTTTGGAAGCCATCTTCAAGCAGGAAATTTTTTTTATCCTTGGCTTATGATTGTGTTCGGAACCCACACTGCTTACCTGCATCGAGAGCCAATATTTGGTGTTCTAGGATTCCCACAAAGGTGTCTATCTTCATGTGGAGGTTTCTCAATACTATTCTATCTTTCCCGGAGGTCCCAATAGAGATAGGGTTTGACATAGTTACAAAGTGTCTGTTTGGAAATTCCATTGAAACAATCTTGCATGTATTCATGGACTGTCCATTTGGCTCTTTATATGGGACTGTTACTCAAGCAACTTCGGCATTCTGAGGGTTCAAGATACATTTGTTTTAACGAGTAAGATCTCACCTTCGATCATGGTGGATTTTTTCACATGAGAACCAATTGCATGATCTTGGAATGTTTATGCCTTCCCTCATTTGCTGGGATATCTAGAAGGAGAGAAACACAGCTTCTTTGAAGGAGTTGCACCTTCGACGGCTCACACTATATACCGCGTCAATCAAGGACTTAGTGATTTGATTGTCATACATCAATCCAGTGGTTGCGTCTTTGGTTTCCATAGGTCTCAGCCTTAGCATGAGGTTGAATATCAATCGGCTACATGTGATTGCAATGGCTTGGTCTCCTTTATCTCCAATACACTTTAAGCTCAATATAGACGGATCATCACTGGGGAATCCTGGACCATCAGGAGGATGGGAAATAATCTGGGATCATAATGGTGCATTTTGCTTTGTGTTTTTAGATTATTTTAGCAACTGCACATCTTTGGAGGCAGAATTTCAATCTCTAATCTTCGGGATCAAATGGTGTGTTCAAAAAGGCTATTTTCCCCTGATTATTGATTCAAACTCAAGAACCCTAGTGGACATAATTCAGCAACGTGTTTCACCACCTTGGCTACCTGGACATTTTACATAGACAATATCTCACTTATACAACTCATCATCCTATCACCATTCAGCACCAACACCGACAGACCAACTCAGCGGCAGATTGTGTGGCAAGAATGGCTAGCACGACCACATCATCTTTATATTTTAGTTTTCTTCCTCCCTCTATTAGAGGGCTAGTTTCTTTAGACACTTGCATTTCCATACATACGAAAATGTACTGGCCCCCAAATGTAATTTATTTATCCAAGTCAATAAAGGTCTTTTCAGGTTTCAAAAAAGAAGAATTTTAAAGTTCTTTAAGTAAAATTCATTAAACCCCTTGAGCTATAATATTATACTACATTAATTCTGAAAGTTTGTAAGTAAACTTCTTCAAACTTCTTGAGAAATATTATATTTAAATAAAGTAAATTATTTATGGAATTGTTCAAGCTGGCTTCATTTTATTGAACGAAGACTTCAAAAATTACCAATTATGATGTCTCATTTTAGGAATGAAATTTGATTGAAGTAAATTTCTTTCCATGATAGGAATTTCATTATGTGTTTTACAAATTAAAGAAGTAGTAAATAGAAAGAAAATTTAGTTGTAGAATAATTTTTACATATTATACTAACTTTTAGAATTCATAAAAATATAAACAAGAATCATGGACTAAAAATTATATTTTATTAAAAATGCATATGTTGCAGATATTAAAAAGAACAAAAAATAGAAAGAAAATTTAGCTGGCCAATAACTTTTACATGTTATGTTGTACATTTAAAATTTCAAAAATATAAATAAGAATCAAGTACCAAAAGAAGTTTTTTTTTTTTTTTGGGCCAACACCCAATTGGGTGAAGTTTATTTAAGAAATCAAACTTTACAATCTCTGATGTAAGGGCAGCCTTGAGCGTACAAGCACAGAAATCCTTTAATAGACGAAGGGATTGTGTCTTGGTTATACTCTATAGATAGGAAGGATTAATTATGCCCTCATTTGCTAGACTATCCGCTACTTGATTAGCCTTTTCGAATACATGAGAAAAGCTATAATTTCTATCTAATGAGAATGCTTTGATAAACTGCCATTGCTGGTCGATGCTCCATGCTGGCTTTGATCGGCCATTCACTATGTTCACTAAGGTTAAGGAGTCAAGCTCCACTACTACTGCTGAGAGCTGCAATTTTGCGCAAAGCTTTAGACCATCAACTAAGGGGGACACTTCAGCTTGCAAATTGGATTGTAGATATAATAGTTGCTAAATCCTTTGGTGAGATTTCCATGATGATCTCTAATGACTCCACCAACAGCGGCGAATCCTAGGTTTCCTTTTAAGGCTCCATCAACATTTAGCTTAGCAATCCCACTAGAGGGAGGAATCCACTTGACTGCCAACGCTATCCTCAGCTTTGTGGTGAGTATTTGATGGCAGATATGTTGAGTCAAGAGAATATCATCCATTGCTCTAGCCCTAATAAAATGGATGAATGATGGAGATGTTTTGCAAGTAGGAACATATGTTTATGATAGTACGCTGAGGTGTAATGAAAAGGCCATCAAAAATTGCTATGTTCCGTGCTTTCCATACAAACTAGCATACCCAGCAAGGAATAATTTTATGAATAGCCGCTAGAGTTGCTGAACTTGAGCCATACCACTACCAAGAATTTATCTTTTCTATAGTTGTAGAGGCCGGGGGGAAGAGCAATTCAAGCCATGATTCAAAGTAGGACCAAACTTGGCTGGTGGATTTGCACCCAACAAAAGTGGTCCAAAGTTGCTTGATTATTGTAAAAGGGGCATTTTGAAGTATAAGAAACTCCAAAGCAGGTTATGATGTCATCAAGTAGGAGTCTTTTATTTAGTAAGCACCACATGAAGATGGAAATCTTGACTTGCAATTTGTCATCCCAAATCATTTTTCGTGAAAGAATGGACACTTGAGAATGGAAGGTGGACGAGACTGAAAATTTGCCATTTTAAGAAGTTGAGGGAGTCCATACTAGTTCATCCGACTCACTAGTCATTTTGGGGGTTCTTCCATGAAGAAGCTACCTTAGTTTCTCTAGTTCTTGAGTTGAGTAATGCTCACTTAAAGTTGAGAGGTTCCAGCCGTTTGTATTCCACAATTGAGCAATAGTGAGGCTCGGATCAAATACTTGGCCAACTTCGTGGAATAAGGGGCCTTGAGGCAGCCAAGGATCAATCCAAAAGGAAGATTGTCCATTCCGTATCAAGAATAGAAAGACTTTTTCCGCGTCGTCGCGACTTTTAGGCATACACTTCCATATGTACAAATCCCCGTGCCCCTCTTGTATTAAGCATGGGTTGGAGTGACAATACCTTGCATGCAAGAATGTACACCAAAAGGGAGTTATCTTTTCTGAACTTCCACCATAGTTTAATACCAAATCCTTTGGCCAAATCTGAGAGGGAAGTGATGCCAAGTCCGTTTGTAGTAGTTGGCCTACATATTGCCTTCCATGAAACCCAATGGAAATTGGGTATGGTATTTGCTTTTTGAATTCGAATTGCCCCAGAAAAAGTTTGCGAAGTTCCTCTCCAAGTCATTGATGACAGCTTTCGGAGGCTCGTTTAAGTTGCCACAGTATTGCTTGCCTAAATCATAGTGTACGTGATGGTGTGTGAGTAGTGATCGGCTTGTATGGGTTGGTTGGATCCCTGCTTTGGCAACGATGTCCACTGGTGCATGCCTCTTTAGCGGTTGGTCCCAGTGCAATGTAGCCTTGGCCTTGTGTTGGTTTCCTGTTTTGCATACCTACGAGTTGGAATTCGCACGTCAGATCGTTGAATGTTCGCCTTGTGCTGCCCTTTACAGGTGCGGCATTGGGTGAACCTCGAAGCAATTTTCGTGTTCCGCGTCATGCTCGTAATGTGTTGTTGGCACGACTCTCGAATTATTGCTTGAGCTCTTGGATGCTGAATACGTGGAGGGTAGGATGTCAATGATCCCTATTTGCCCGAAAGCAAGCGTACATCGCTTGTTGCCGAAACGACTGCTGTCATTTTCTTGAGTTGACGTATCCCTCGGGTTTCTTCTTCCTCATGCTACGCTGGTGTCCATGAGGAATGCTACCTGGTTGATCCTGCCAGTAGTCATATGCTTGTCTCAAAGATTAAGCCATGCATGTGTAAGTATGAACTAATTCAGACTGTGAATTTGCGAATGGCTCATTAAATTAGTTATAGTTTGTTTGATGGTACCTGCTACTCGGATAACCATAGTAATTCTAGAGCTAATACATGGAACAAACCCTGACTTCTGGAAGAGATGCATTTATTAGATAAAAGGTCGACGCGGACTCTGCCCGTTGCTGTGATGCTTCATGATAACTTGACGGATCGCACGGTCCTCGTGCCGGCGACGCATCATTCAAATTTTTGCCCTATCAACTTTTGATACAGGATACTGGATACCATGGTGGTGATGGGTGACGGAGAATTATGGTTCGATTCCAGAGAGGGATCTGAGAACGGCTACCACATCCAAAGAAGGCAACAGGCGCACAAATTACCCAATCCTGACACGGGGAGGTAGTAATAATAAATAACAATACTGGGCTCTTTGAGTCTGGTAATTGGAATGAGTACAATCTAAATCCCATAATGAGGATCCAGTGGAGGGCAAGTCTGGTGCCAGTAGCCGCGGTAATTCCAGCTCCAATAGCATATATTTAAGTTGTTGCAGTTAAAAAGCTCGTAGTTGGACTTTGGGATGGGCGGTCGGTCTGCCTTTCGGTGTGCACCGGTCGTCTCGTCCCTTCTGCCGACGATGCACTCCTGGCCTTAACTGGTTGGGTCGTGCCTCCGGCACTATTACTTTGAAGAAATTAGAGTGTTCAAAGCAAGCCTACGCTCTGAATACATTAGCATGAGATGAGATTATAGGATTTCGGTCCTATTACGTTGGCCTTCAGGATAGGAGTAATGATTAACAGGGACAGTCGGGGGCATTCATATTTCATAGTCAAAGGTGAAATTTTTGGATTTATGAAAGACGAAGCGAAAGCATTTAGATACCGTGAAGCCGAAAGTTGGGGGCTCGAAGACGATCAGATACCGTCCTAGTCTCAACCATAAACGATGCCGACCAGGGATCGGCGGATGTTGCTTTAAGGACTCCGCCGGCACCTTATGAGAAATCAAAGTTTTTGGGTTCCGGGGAGAGTATGGTCGCAGGGCTAAAATTTAAAGGAATTGACGAAAGGCACCACCAGGAGTGGAGCCTGCGGCTTAATTTGACTCAACAAGGGAAACTTACCAGGTCCAGATTAGTAAGGATTGACAGACTGAGAGCTCTTTCTTGATTCTATGGGTGGTGGTGCATGGCCGTTCTTAGTTGGTAGAGAATTTGTCTGGTTAATTCCATTAATGAATGAGACCTCAGCCTGCTAACTGGCTATGCGGAGGAATCCCTCCACAGCTAGCTTCTTAAACGGACTACGGCCTTTTAGGCAGCGGAAGTTTGAGGCAATAACGGGTCTGTGATGCCCTTAGATGTTCAGTGCCACACGTATTAAGACTCGCGCTACTCTAATATATTCATTGAGTCTATAGCCTTGGCCGACAGGCCCGGGTAATCTTGTAAATCTTTATCGTGATGCGACATAGATCATTGTTATTGTTGGTCACAACGAGGAATTTCTAGTAAGTGCAAGTCATCAGCTCGCATTGACTACATCCCTACCCTTTGTGCACACCGCCCGTCGTTCCAACCGATTGAATGGTCCGGTGTAGTGTTCGAATTGAGGCGACGTGGGCGGTTCGCTGCCCGCAGCATCGCAAGAAGTCCACTGAACCTTACATTTAGTGGAAGGAGAAGTCGTAACAAGGTTTCCATAGGTGAACTTGCGGAAGGATCATTGTCGAATCCTACAGAGCAGACGACTGCGAACTCGTACAACCACACAGGTCCGAGGGAGGTAGCGAAAGAAACTCCCCAGCGTCCATGCGGTTCCCCGCGTGCTGGCCGAGCGGAATGAACCAAACCTCGGCTCAGAAAGTGCCAAGAAAAATGTGAACTGACCGCGAATCTAGCCGCCCTCCCGTCGCCCTGTCTGCGGTGAGCGAGAGAGGTTCACGACGTGCATGGTTAAACGAAATGATTCTCAGAAATGGATATCTCGGCTCTCGCATCGATGAACAACATAGTGAAATGCGATACTTGGTGTGAATTGTAGAATCCCGTGAACTATCAAGTCTTTGAATGCAAGTTACGCCTGAAGCCAATAGGCAGGGGGCATGTCTGCCCGGGCGTCACGTATCTCGTCGCCATCTTCGCTCGCTGTGCTGGACAGCGGAAGTTGGCCTCCCTTTTCGTGAGGTGCGGCCGGACCAAATACAAGTCCTCGACTAGGGACTTCACGATGAGTAGTGGTTGAATGCCTCGACCTCGAGTCCTATCGTGACAAAGCCCCCCGCCACGTCGGGTTCCAGCGACCCCTGTGCGTGCTCGCCCGTAGGGAGTGCATCTATTGCGACCCGAAGTCAGGCGGGATGACCCGCTGAGTTGAAGCATATCAATAAGCGGTGGAAAAGAAACTAACAAGGATTCTCGCCCGACTCACCTAGTAACGGTGAGCGAACCGGGAACAGGCCAAGCTTAGAATCGGGCTGCCCTGCCGTCTGAATTGTAGCTTGTAGTAGCGTTCTCAGCGACGAATCGGGCCCAAGTCACCTGAAATAGGGCACTAGAGATGGTGACAGTCCTATTGTGCCCGGACCCTGTCGTATAACGAGGCACTGTCGGCGAGTCGGGTTGTTTGGGAATGCAGCCCCAATTAGGCAGTAAATTCCGTCCAAGGCTAAATACTGGCGAGAGACCGATAGCAAACAAGTACCGCGAGGAAAAGATGCCAATGCTAAATACTGGTGAGAGACCGATAGCAAACAAGTACCGCGAGGAAAAGATGCAAAAGACTTTGGAAAGAGAGTCAAAGAGTGCTTGAAATTATTGGGAGGGAAGCAGATGGGGGCAGGCAATGTATCTAGGTTAGATGTGGAATGGTGACAGCCAGTCCATCGATCAACATGGGATATTGACTAGTGTGGATTGGGGCGGCGACCAAAGCCTGAGCTTATTGTAGATATGCCCGCGGAGACGCCGTCGCCTCGATCGTGATGGGGTAGAGCGCTTCCTCGGCGTGCCTCGGTATCTGTGAGCTCTCGGTACTTGCCAGCGGGCTCCCCGTTCGATCCGTCTTGAAACATGGACCAAGGAGTCTGACATGTGTGTGAGTCAACGGGTGAGTAAATTCGTAAGGTGTGAGGAAGCTGGTTGGCGGGATCCCCCCATGGGGTGCACTACCGACCGACCTTGATCTTTTGAGAAGAGTTCGAGTGCGAGCATACCTATCAGGACCCGAACGATGGTAAACTATTCCTGAGCGGGGCGAAGTTAGAGAAAACTCTGGTGGAGGCCTGCAGCGATACTAACGTGCAAATCGTTCATCTGACTTGGGTATAGGGGAGAAAGACTAATCGAACCGTCTAGTAGCTGGTTCCCTCCGAAGTTTCCCTTAGGATAGCTGCAGCTCGTGTGCAAGTTATATCAGGTAAAGCCAATGATTAGAGGCATTGGGGGCGCAACACTCTCACGACCTATTCTCAAACTTTAAATAGATAGGACGGCGCGGTTGCTTCGTTGGGCCGCGTCGAGGAATCAAGAACTCCAAGTGGGCCATTTTTTGTAAGCAGAACTGGCGATGCGGGATGAATCGGAAGTCAGGTTACTGTGCCAAACTGCACGCTAACCTAGACACCACAAAGGGTGTTGTCAATTAAGACAGCAGGACGGTGGTCATGGAAGTCGAAATCCGCTAAGGAGTGTAACAACTCACCTGCCGAATCAACTAGCCCCGAAAATGGATGGCGCTCAAGCGCGTGACCTATACCCGACCGTCGGGGCAAGTGCCAGGCCCTGATGAGTAGGAGGACGCACTGGTCGCTGTAAAACTTGGGGAGTGAGCTCGGGCAGAGCAGCCGTGGGTGTAGATCTTGGTGGTAATAGCAAATACTCAAATGAGAACTTTGAAGGCCGAAGAGGGGAAAGGTTCCATGTGAACGGCACTTGCACATGGGTTAGTCGATCCTAAGGGTCGGGAAATATTAAGATGTTCTCCTATCTAATAATAACATCTAATGCTCCAAAAGGGAATCGGGTTAAAATTCCTAAACCGGGACGTGGTGTGAAACCCAGTATTTTAATAGCCTTGTTCTTTGATTTTAACTGGTTTAAAATGTTTTTCATATTATTTTTAGTCATAAAGTACTTCAACTTATTCGTTTTTCAATTCGGCAAATTTTTCGATTTACGCGATTTCGGTACCGGCGGGTAAACGGGTCAAAAGTTGGACTAAGTGTAATTAGTGCATTGTGGTGTGTGAGTGTTGTTTGATTGCTGATTTATAATGTTAATTTAGTAGCAAAAAAATTAGTTTTGGGTCAAATAGTCAACTTAGAGACTATTTGGTTAACTTGGGTACTATTTGGGTCAACTTTGGAAGCTTTTTAAGTCTTCTTCTTGTTGTTTCTTCTTCATTTCTTCCTAGCAGCAGCCGAAACTCTCTCCTCCATTTTCCCCAAAAATTTTCTTGGAGTTCAAGTAGAAATCACTTGGATAGTCAGGTAAGATTTTTGTATTTTAGCACTTTTTGGCTTATGGGCTTTATGATCCAAGCTTTAATTTCAAGTTTTGTAGGATTCTTTATGGCTGAGAAAACCCTCTTTGCAGCCTTATATGTGTTGATTTATGTATGTTATGGGTTGTTTTTAGTGTTTTGGAGGTTGGGAAGTGATTGGGGTTGATTTTTAACAACTTTCCATGGTTAGATTACAAATTTTAAGATTATGAGTTGGGGTTTTGTCTTCCATATGTGACCTAGAGTGTTATGCTATGAATGCTTATGTCTATGCACATAATGATGTTTTAAGAGTGTTTTAAGGTTAGTTTGGATAGGAATTGAGACTTGAAACCAAGTGGAATTGATTTCCCTTCATTTTGTAAGTAAGCGGAAGTTTGGCGCAACTAGGATAATTTGGATAATTGGTTATGTTTGAAGGATCTTTAATGATCTTTTGATGGTTTTAAGTGTTTCCTTGGTAGTGGGTTGGATAGGAAGCATGATTTGAATCATGCGTGTGGCTAATCGGTAAAAATTTCAGTTTGGTAGTAAAGAGGAATTCCACCCATAGGTTGTTGCTCTAATGTTGTAATAGAGTTAATTGTAGTGGTTATGGGGTATGGATTGTTGTGGAATGCTATTGATATAGTCCTGGCTATTGCTCCAGTGAATCTTTCCGTTTATGGATTTTGTTGGTTGGTTGAATATGTTGTTTTGAGTTGGGTTGTAACCAAGGTCCCTTGAATACCTTGGAATTGGATTTTGTTGGTTGGTTGAATATGTTGTTTTGAGTTGGGTTGTAACCAAGGTCCCTTGAATACCTTGGAATTGGATTTTGTTGGCAGAGAGGATAGCCTACTTATAGCCTAGGGAGGGGCGAAGTTTTTCGGTTTTTCTGGAAAACTGAGCTTATTATCTCCTAATATAGCTGTAATACGAATTTGAGGGGTTAACTAAGTGTTTTGACTGGGGTTTTAGCTTGTCGAAGTTGGTCAGAAATTGTGAAAAAAGGTCATTTTTGACCAAAGAGCTGTTGGTGTCGTTTTCTATCGTTTCGCGTCGTTTTCGCTTCCCTAGTCATTCTTTAACTTCTACATCTCTTCTAAGAGTCCTCTTATATTTGTTTTAGGTACCACGCCACCTACCGCCGGATCGCGTTCAGGTGATCATTTGGGCAGTTTTTGCTTTGATAGGTGGGTAACATAGACCCTCTTCCACTTGTATTTTGTTTAACGAATTTCGAAATATATTTGGATGGATTTTAGAATGTGTATGATGTTTGGAACTGCATTTTTACCAAGTTTTGGAACTATTACATATGAAATCGGGACCAAGCTATTTTATGTTAATCAATTGAAATGTTTGCAAACTCTTTTGATATGAAAGCATTTTATAACTGTTTTGGCTCATAGGTGACCTAGGTATATAATTTTGGATGTGTTTGGGATGTTTGATATACACATCTACATGTTCTATAGTCAGACATGTTGACATCATTGCTTGATGTGTTATCTCTATTTAGAAGTGAACTATTTGACTGCGGGGTCTTGTGATGGGATAACTTGACCTCCCGGTCAGACTAGTAGGTGTAGTAGATTACTAGATCTGACTAGTACTGTAGGTCATACCTTTGAGCCTAAAAGATACTCATGCTATTTTATTAAATTCCGTATTGAAACTGTACTTGGATTTGTTCGCTATGCTTTAGCATACTATGTTTTGAAATGATTGGATCTTTTTGGCTATGTTTTGGACATGCCTGACGTTTAAATGGCATGAGACATTTTAGAAACTACTTATGATTATGGTTTATTGACGTTTAAATGGCATGAGACATTTTAGAAACTGCTTCATGACTATGGTTTTCGCAAATGTTATTATCTTTATGTTTTCTTTTTATCGAAATGCTTGGCCCCATTTGAAGAGCTTTTATGAAATACACTGAGCTAGTTATGGTCACCCCACGTGATTTATAATTTTTCAGATTAGGTGCTCGTTTTTGACTCTCCACCGCGTTAGCAGCTTTTAGACTTTTATGTACCGAAATCGCGTAAATCGAAAAATTTGCCGAATTGAAAAACGTTTTGTATTGATGAACTTTGTTTTTGTTGTAGCATCTTTTGTACTAAGAAGAAATTTTGTAATTCGTATTTTTTTGTGTAAAATGAAATATTCGGTTTTATAGTTAAGTAATGGTTTGATGGTTCTATTACATTGCGGTTAAGTTTGTTGCTCTGTTCGTTTGTGCCTTGCGCTTTGGGCCGGTGTACCATTAGCGCGGCGTGTTACGGTCCCGTTTTTGGGGAGTGACAGTGGCGGTTGATGGCAACGTTAGGGAGTCTGGAGACGTCGGCAGGGGACTCAGGAAGAGTTATCTTTTGTGTTTAACAGCCTGCCCACTCTGGAAATGGCTCAGCCGGAGGTAGTGTCAGGTGGCTGGAAGAGCACCGCACGTTGCGTGGTGTTCGGTACGCCCCCGGCGGCCCTTGAAAATTTACGCACCTGGGAGGTCTGAGTGCCTTCCAGGCCCGATCATACTCATAACCGCACCAGATAACCAAGGTGAACAGCCTCTGGTCGATGGAACAGTGTAGGCAAGGGAACTGTATAACACACTATAAGAGAAATTACACCGGACCAAAGCGCATAGGCACAACGAACTCCCAGTTGTGAAACCCAGTATTTTAATAGCCTTGTTCTTTGATTTTAATTGGTTTAAAATGTTTTTCATATTATTTTTAGTCATAAAGTACTTCAACTTATTCGTTTTTCAATTCGGCAAATTTTTCGATTTACGCGATTTCGGTATGGCGGTTAAACGGGTCAAAAGTTGGATTAAGTGTAATTAGTGCATTGTGGTGTGTGAGTGTTGTAAGATGGCTGATTTATAATGTTAATTTAGTAGCAAAAAATTAGTTTTTGGGTCAAATAGTCAACTTGGAGACTATTTGGTCAATGGGGTACTATTTGGTCAACCTTGGAATTTCTTTTTAAGTCTTCTTCTTTTTTTTTTGCTATCTTTCTTCCTCATTTTCTTCCAGCAGCAGCCGAACTCCTCTCCTCCATTTTCCCCAAAAATTTTCTTCTCTTCAAGTAGGAATCACTTGGAAGGTAAGATTTTATGTATTTTAGCATTTATGGCTTATGGGCTTTATGATTTAAGCTTTAATTTCAAGTTTTGTAGGATTATTTATGGCTGAGAAAACCCTCTTTGCAGCCTTATAAGTTGTGATTTATGTATATTATGGGTTGTTTTTAGTGTTTTGGAGGTTGGGAAGTGATTGGGGTTGATTTTTAACAACTTTCCATGGTTAGATTACAAATTTTAAGATTATGAGTTAGGGTTTTGTCTTCCATATGAGCCTAGAATGTTATGCTATGAATGCTTATGTCTATGCTTGTAATGATGTTTTAAGAGTGTTTTAAGGTTAGTTTGGATAGGAATTTAGACTTGAAACCAAGTGGAATTGATTTCCCTTCATTTTGTAAGTAAGCGGAAGTTTGGCGCAACTAGGATAGACGGTGAATCCAATTCCAAGGTATTCAAGGGACCTTGGTTACATATGTTGTTTTCAGTTGGGTTGTATTCAAGGTCCCTTATACACATCTAGATGATGTGTATAAGAGACAGACCAAAACAGATGTGTATAAGAGACAGATCCTAGAAAATTAGATACCTTTCGGTTTTCCTCTTGATAAACTGAGCTTATTATCTCCTAATCTATCTGTAATACGAATTTGAGGGATTAACTAAGTGTTTTGACTGGGGTTTTAGCTTGTCGAAGTTGGTCGGTTTTTGTGAATAGGTCATTTTTGACCAAAGAGCTTTTGGTGTCGTTTTCTATCGTTTCGCGTCGTTTTCGCTTCCCTAGTCATTCTTTAACTTCTACATCTCTTCTAAGAGTCCTCTTATATCTGTTTTAGGTACCAGTCCACCTACCGGGATCGCGTTCGTGATCTTTGTGCAGTTTTTGCTTTAATAGGTGGGTTAATCCCTCAAATTCGGTATTACAGACTGGTACCTAGGAGACAGATCTGGACAATATGACTCTTATGGAGATTAAAATGTCTCCATGTTTGGAACTGAACTTTTACCAAGTCTCTTATACACATCTAGATTATATATGGAATCGGGACCAAGCTATTTTATGTTAATCAATTGATATATTTGCAAACTCTTTAGATATGAAAGATTTTATGACTGTTTTGGCTCATAACAACCGAGGTATATAATTCCAAATGTATTTGGAAAATATATTTGGATTCAAATTACCAAACAAAAGAATGGGAGAAAGGCTTTTAGATATTCGGATTGAAGCGTACTTGGACATGTGAAAGTAGTTTTCTCTTAGTCCTCCATAGCTTTGTTATTTTAAGAGTAACCAGAGTAACCATCTAGAAAGCAGTAAAAAGCATGACCTGCTACTCTTTCTAACTACTTATGATCAATCACAGGTAATGGAAATGGCATGAGACATTTTAGAAACTGCTTCTAGGCCTTTGGTGTTCAGCCTGTCTCTTTATGTTTTCTTTTATCGCAATGCTTGGCCCCAAGAGACAGCAGTCACCAAACAAGTTCTGGGTTCCACACGGAATTTTGTAATTCGTATTTTTGTGTAAAATGAAATATTTGGTTTTATAGTTGAGAAATGGCTTGATGGTTCTATTACATTACGGTTAAGTTTGTTGCTCTTCAAATTGTGCCTTGCGCTTTGGTCCGGTGTACCATTAGCGCGGCGTGTTACGGTCCCGTTTTTGGGGCTTGACATTTAGTGGTATCAGAGCATAGGTTTGAATCCTAAGTCCAGAAATAGGTATTCGATGAGTCTTTCGAGGTTTAAATCGATGTGCTCGGGCTTAGAATTATATAAGATTCTGTTTTGCTCGCGACATTACAAGATCTGTGGAATTCTTTGACACAGGACAGGTTATTGATTGACTTGTTTTGGGGGGTTTTGAGAGGTCCTTGCTTATGTAATCTTTGTTGTACCTCTTTTGTTGATTCTTGAAGAGTTATTCTTTGCTCATACTTTCGTCTTTGACTCTTATCAGCTAGTATGCCACCTAGGACGCGTTCTGGTTCTAGAGGTCGCGGTAGAGGCTCGGCACACAGGACCCTCGGCTGGGAGCGTCCGGCTGGTGGGATCCGTGCAGGAGATCCCCGTGAGGCCGAGTCCGCTTGAGAGTGTTACTAGGCTGCAGTCTACCCTAGGGACGAGGCGGCCGTCAAGGCACCTCCTCCTCCGACTGGACCGCCGATGTTGATTATGGCGCCATTGCGGCGGTTGTGGCACTGAGTTATTCGACAGCAGGTTGGCGCGGCGACCTCCGTTGCTCCACCACCTCCACCACCGCGTCGACATTCCATCCCTGTTTGGACGCTCAAGAAGGCCGGGCTACCTACGTTTGATGGGGCTCGGATCCGCTTAAGGCGGAGTCGTGGATGGGCGAGATAGAGAGGATTTTGAGTTATTTGATTCCGGTGGAGTCACGGACATCTTTGGCTATTCCTTCTTGGTTCTTGGGCGGCCAACGGTCTGCCACCACTCTGTCTCTTATACACATCTAGCCGAGAGCAGCTTTCTAGCTCATTACTTTTCCCCGTCCATCGAGCTCGAAGATGGACGAGTTTTATCGGCTGGAGCAATGAGATCAATCCGTGGTGCGATATGCATTCCAGCTTCAGAGGCTTGGGAGTATGTTCCCACCTGTCAGCGTGACGACAGCAACAGGCGTATGTATCATTTCGGAAGGGTCTTAGAGTGAGCTTCGGAGAGAGCGATAGTGGGTCGTCCCGGACTTATGAGGAGATGTATAATCTAGCCATCCAGCTAGATTCGGAGCGGCGTGAGGAGAGATCGGGATACCTTTCGGAGGGTCGAGCTCGCGCCCGGCCACAGACGAGCCATACTAGCGACCATTTCGGTCTCATCCTCGGTCTCGATCGCGTGGACAGTCGGCCGGACAGGGACATTAGCACCTCCAGGTGGGAGTAGGAGTCGTGGTCGACGGTGGTTTCCTAGGAGGGTCCATCGACAGCTCTTCTTTCTTCGCGTTGGGAGCCACCTCGAAATCTCGGTCGGTGATTCGCCGCGCCGCCATGCCGGTCTTGTGGTCGACTACACTGGGAGTGTTATCGGAGGACCTGGAGCTTGCTTTAAATGTGCGAGCATGGCCATTTGATCGAGAGATTGTCCTAGGTCGCACCAAATCGAGGCGACTAGTGGAGTGCAGGGGTAGTCCGCTTTGATTACAAGAGGCGGAGGACTCAGGCGAGGGTGCATGCATTGAGTCAGCAGCAGGCCGATCAGACTGTGATTCAGTAGTTGCAGGCACGATCTTAGTGAATTCCATACCTGCTTATGCTTTATTTGATTCTGGTGCATCACATTCATTTGTAGCTAGATGTTTTCTTAGATGTCTGTCCGATAAACAGATGGTTAGATGATCCTTATAGAGTCTTCACCCTAGACCCGGGAAGGTTATGGAGTCTAGGTTTATTTTGGAAGGTTGTCGGTTAGAGTTTTGTGATAGGAAGTTTGAGGCTGACCTTATTCAGTTACCGATGACCGACTTTGCAACCACATTTGATTTTGGGTATGGATTGGTTGGCGGCTAATGGTGCGACGATTAATTGTAAAGAGAGGTATGTGATGTTTGGATGCTGGTTTAGATACGGTGATTTTTCGTGGGAATGAAAAGAAGCCCAAGAGTAGGATTCGAAAAATCATCGCATCTAAACCAGGCGTCTAAGGCATTACATACCCTGTCTCTTATACACATCTGGCTTATGTGATATACTCTGATACAGTAGAGCCGGGCATTGACTATATCCTAGTGGTTAGAGAGTTTTCGGACGTGTTTCCCAATGAGCTGCCAGGTTTACCTCCGTCGCGGGTTGTCGATTTTGAGATTTGCTTAGAGTCAGGGGTGGGGCCTATATCATGAGGCCCTCTACCAACGGTCACCTGCTTAGCCAAATCTAGCTGTATAAGAGACAGTTGAAGTACTTTATGACTAAAATTCGTCCCAAGTGTTTCACCTTGGGAGCACCGGTCTTATTTGTTCGGAAGAAAGATGGTAGTTTGAGACTTTGCATTGACTACCGTGAGCTTAATAGGTAACTGTGAAGAATAAATACCCTTTGCCACGGATTGATGACTTGTTTGATCAGCAAGGGTGCGAGGTACTTCTCTAAGATTGATTTGCGGTCCTGGATATTATCAATTGAGGGTGAAGGAAGAGGATGTACCTAAGTCAGGCTTATCAACACATCGCTATGGCCATTACGAGATTTGTATATGCCTTTTGGTTTACACTAACGCCCCTGCAGTCTCTTATACACATCTAGATGAATATAAGAGACAAGGACTATCTTGATGTATGTGTAGTGGTCTTCATCGATGATAGGCTCAAATTCTCCGAACGAGAGTCTCATGCTTGAGCATTTGTGAGCAGATTTTGAGCTTGTTGAGGAAAGAAGCGGTTGTATGGTAAGCTTAGCAAATGCGAGTTTTGGCTTGAGTGTTGCATTTTTGGGTCATGTGGTGTCGGAGGAAGGGGTTTCGTAGATTCCAAGAAGATTGAGGCCATTGTTGATTGGCCTAGACCTACCACAGGGCGAGGTGCGGAGTTTTCTGGGTTTAGCTGGTTATTATAGGAAATTTGTGGAGGATTTCTCACGAATTGCTTCCCCTTTGACGCGGCTTACCTAAGAGAACCAAGTTTGTATGGTCGATCGGTGTGAGGCAAGCTTTCAAGAGCTTAAGCATAGGTTGGTGAGAAAATCCCTCTCTATCTCGCCCATCCACGACTCCGCCTTTTGTGGTTTCCGGTGATGCTTCTCAGAGTGGTTTGGGTTGTGTTTTGATGCAAGAAGATAAGGTGATAGCTTATGCGTCGAGGCAACTTAACACTTCGTACGAGCAGAATTATCCTACTCATGACCTGGAGTTAGCTGCGATATTGTTTGCTCTCAAGATTTGGAGTCATTACCCGTATGGAGAGCAAGGTGAAGTGTTCACCGATCATCAAAGTCTCAAGTACCTTTTCACTCAAAAAGAGCTTAATATGAGGCAAAGGCGTTGGCTTGAGCTATTGAAGGACTGAGGTAGACTTTGGCAGCATTGGTTGTTCAATCTACACTGGTGGATCGCATTAAGGTGTCCCAATTAGATGATCCTGAGCTACGAAAAGTAATGTTGAAAGTACAGAATGGTGAGACCTCAGAGTTTCAGGTTAGAGCAGATGGTAGCTTGTGGCGAGACAGACGTTTATGTGTGCCGAACGACTCCGAATTGAAAAGAGAACTGATGAAAGAAGCTCACTCTTCGCGCTTATCTATTCATCCTGGGGGTACGAAGATGTATAGGGACTTGAAAATGAGATTTTGGTGGCTTGGAATGAAAAGAGAGATAGCTGAGTTTGTGGCGAGATGTTTGGTGTGTCAGACCAAGGCTCTTTGGCTGAAAACCACCTATGGTCTGAATCTCGCTCTGATTCAGACTGTCTCTTATACACATCTAGATGTGTATAAGAGACAGCCCTCTAGATGTGTATAAGAGACAGGATGTAGAAGTTAAAGAATGACTAGTATAATAACAAACTATCACAATGCAGGCATCGGTATGGCACCATTTGAGGCTTTGTACGGTCGTAAATGTAGATCACCTTTACATTGGGATGAAGTTGGCGAGAGATCCTTGGAGGGCTAATGATTTGATTCAGACAATGATTGATAAAATCTGCTATT